>OX578274.1:32608735-33927901 GCA_951217065.1 Baccha elongata | reverse complement strand
TCAATTACACAGGCTCTTATGAATGAACCTGTTTGTCATAGACAAAACGCTTCATATGGGTTAGCTTTCATAACCCCTATGTATTTAATATTTCACTCAGTTGAAAGTAACAACTGAGCTTTCTATGGGTTGGGCCCTTTACTATTGACTTGTTTTTTGTTTACTCTTGTAGCAATTATTCTAGAGCTAAAAAGCAAGAGAAATAAAGAAAAACAAATACAAACGCAGAAGAATTTTGTTCGGTTCGGTTTGAGTGTTTTTGGTTACAAGAAATTAGGGCTATAATAATTACTCGATTAGTTCATTCAACGACATCTACTTCGGTGAGTTTGGCTTGATTCCTCTATGTCTACAAACTCGGTAAGACCAGCATTGTGTATAAAAAAAATAGTAAAATTACAACTCGAAACTATTGGAGAGTTTCACCATTGCATATATATTTCTATAGTACGTCCATCGCTGTGCGTCGTCTTGCGTCGTTTTCGATCGCTCGAAGCGCCATCTAGCTACGTTGGGAGCTCTAGCTCTTTGGTAGACTTTTGATATATATGCAAAGCTTTGGAGGTGTGGCTTGTTGTTGGTAGAGATTTTGAGGGATACAAACTGGGGAATATTATAACGAGAAGGCATATAGAAAATTTCAAAGAGTTGGAAGAAGATGAAAATTATAATTGTTGACTTTTTCTCTTTGAGCTTCTTCGTTTTTATTTTGATAATGAATGTTCATAAGAAAAGGGAATTGAAAGTTATTTATTTATAATGTATGACTGTATGCATGGTGGAAAATAATTATTTGGCTGCTTCTGAATGTGTAGGTGCTAGCTTTAATGCTGAACTATATGAAATGTGGCAAGCTACCTATTAGAATAGAATGTAGCTGCTGACGAAACAATGTGACGTCACAATTACATATTCCATTGAAAATGCTTCTTACTAACATCAGATTTGTTGTATGCATACATTTTGCGATGCAATTTTTTTTAAAGTAAATAAGTCAATAAAATTTACAAATTTTATAGAAATTAAGTTATAAATTGGTAATGAAAAAC
The DNA here is from genome assembly GCA_951217065.1 of Baccha elongata. Classification (NCBI taxonomy): domain Eukaryota; kingdom Metazoa; phylum Arthropoda; class Insecta; order Diptera; family Syrphidae; genus Baccha; species Baccha elongata. The sequence continues at coordinate 33,926,852 of OX578274.1, read as the reverse complement.
TTGCTTTATTGGAAGAAAATCATGGATACGGGTATCAAAGTTGACATCTTTAAACTTGATTTGCAGCTAAACTAAGCGGAATTGACGGAACCCAAAACAAGGAAAACTGGAATCCCCTCGAGGGAGCAGAATAAATAGTTAAATTAGTATTATTAATATTATTAAGTATTTAAGTTATATATCTATTGTTATATGTAAGTATTATTAAGACGAGGAATAGGCCTATTGGGGAAACCTCGAAAAAAAAACGCATCTCGTATTTTACCCCACTGGGTGATGTGGAAAAAAATACACACACTGATTGACTAAATGTCTATGCACTAAGTCAATATGATCTTGTATTTATTAGCACACTATAATTTTCATATTGATTTATAAACCAATTAGGTTCTTTTCTAAAACTAGGCAATTCTAAAATGAGACAATTCTTGTCAACTCCTGCTCCTTTTTTAAGAATCAACAAAATACACGTTTAAACACAAAATCGATAATAAAACTTAAACATTAACTCTTAGTAGATGTAATTTTATTTATATTTTCTGGTTTAATGTACAAATGTTTTGTTTGGCCGACATCTACTAAATTTAGACAATGGATATGGTAACGTTAATACCGAGATTACCATTATCGGAAAATACCTGTGCGATTGAAGTATCAAATACCAGACAATCTGAATTGGGTATTGCACTGGCGACGCCTTCATGAATCGACCTTGGCATTGCTTCCCATGTCAGTCGACGGCGATTTCCATTTAATCCCAAACGATAGACGAAATTCTCGGCTTCCTTAGGCGACCCAATAAGTTGGACAATGGCGAAGAACTGCTGGTGACCATCGTATTTTTCTTGCTTCTCTGCATCATCACCCAGTCAACTGCACCGGGTAGGTTTATATCTGTCGCCAGGAATACAATGTCCTCGCCTTGTAGGGTAGTGATGCTCTTGTGCGACATCATCAAATGTTGCATGACTAGCTCAAGGGGTCCTTGCCATTTACGACACTCGCATGTCTCCTCGTGTTCTGTCTTCTCTGTGTAAATGAGTATAATAACACACAGGGACTAGCAAAATGATGTCCTTTGATAATCCATAATTTTCATTCATCTGCAAAGAAAAAAAACGTTAATTAATTGAGGAAACTAATTGAAATAAACTTATATTTGCCAGAGTTCTGACATAAAATATTTTAATAATTTTATACCTACTAAAATATAAATTACATTCTTAGCTACTTACTTTTTTCTTTGGTCTTTAAGGTACTTCTTGGCAGATAAAATTAATAAAATATAAATTACATACGAAGCTACTTACTTTTTTATTTTGTCTTCAACGTCCTTGGCAGCAGAGCAGTCAATAAAATATAAATTACAAACTTAGCTACTTACTTTTGTATTTCGTCTTCAAGGTCTTCTACTTCTGGATAGCAGCAAATCACAAATGCTTCTCCCCTTATTTTTCATCTGTCAAAGAACAGAAATTTTTCAAACTGCTCATCCTCGTCATTGTTGTCAGAGTCAAAATACTATAGTCAACTCTTTCGCACAAAATCTACTCTACACTAAATTCTTTGTGCGAACAGCGCCTTTTACGAAATTTCTCACAATCAAAAAATCGTCGACGACAGATCGAGGTACTATAGTTTTCATATGCAAAGGTTTCACCGTTCCCGGAGCGGAGCTAGTTTCGAATTTATATGACTTGGGAATTGGGATATTTCCTGTGAAGAAATGAAAATAATTGTTTGGAAGGAAGGTTCTGACAACAATAATGCGATAGACAAGCAAGATTATATTAAAAAACTGAAAATGTTTGAAAGAGAGCCGATAATAATTTTGTATCTTTTTCTTTAGTAACTGTAGGTCATTGACGTATTAGATATGGACCGCCAGTAGCCAACTTCACGCGTGTTCCAACATAACTAGGGGCGCCATCAGCTACTAACAGGGAATCTGCGTAGCAGTGCTACGCTTGTTTTAATTAATCATTTAAGTTTAATATAATTAGGTGGAAATTGTAATCAAACTAGTTTTATTTTACAAAACAAATCCACTCTATATATGACATTGAGTCACTTGCACATGAATATGTCGACGTTTTATTTAAATTTTAAAAGCGAAATTAGTACACGTATTTAACACTAAAAGATGATGGCGTATTTTTGCCGCTTTTAGATGGAACAACATTTTTTGGCCGTTTGTATGAAAATTTGAACCGACTGGCGGTCCATATCTAGTACGTCAATGGCTGTAGGTATTCACGAATTTATACTTCCAACAACAAAAATGATATAATTTCGTACCATAGCAACTGTATTCATTATAAAATTTTTAAATAAATGAGATAAAATGTTGATTTATAAATTATAACGAAAAATCCTATGATACACATCTCATTCTCACTCTTTGAAATTTCGTATAGGGGAGAGATTGTAACAGTGAGACACTCAATTTTTCTGCTTACCCATAACAAACACAAATATTTCAATGCAAGCTATATAAATTCTTCGAACAACATCCCGTTGCGAGGTTGCTTTCAGTATGTGAAGACGGCCCTGATTCCGTAAAAATAAAACGATTGAACGATATCGTTTTCAACGTTCCTCTCTCTATCCTACTATAACGATATGATAGAGACAGTATCTATGAAGCGATTATCGTTTGATCGTTTTAATTTTAAGGAATTAGGCCCCAGAGCAGAACACAAAAGAGCAAAAGCATTTTTTGTTGTGTTGCGAAAATTTGTATAACAACTTGCGATTGGCAGGTAGATGAACCAATTTTTTCTATATGTTCTTTATTATGTGTTCTTTTGTTCCAGAAACAAAAAATTACGAAAGCCTCAGGATTTACATTGACAGATTTTTGTGTTGGCAAAGGAGGTGAAACGTGTGGGGAATAGAGATAGTCCAACACTCACGGTCGGAAAAAGTTGGCCTGATTCTTGTTATTCTCTTTTGCCTTATTCGTTGTTTTTTGTAGTTGCTTTAATTTTGTGCGCCTTCGGTCGGGGTTATTTCGCGGACTTGTTTGAATTTCAAAGCGTTGACTACTGCGAATAAAGTAAACAAAAAGAATTTGAAAATCGAAAGAGGGGTGACTATATCTAAATTGGACACGGTTAATGTCAATGTATGACGTGAGTTCAAAAGAGAATTGAGAATAATCGGGCATTCAAAGCACTGGTCATTTAAATCCTGAATTGCCAGTTTTTCTACGTGTTATTTTTACATATACATATATACATATACATGTTATATATAATATATACATACAATAATGCGATTTTTTTTATCTATTTTATTAATTTATCATTTAGCAAAAATATATTTATTTTCCTTTTTGTTGTTTTTTAATATATAAATTAATAAAATAAAAATATGTTAATAGATGTGGAGTTCATATTTTTTTTTATAAAAGTTGTTAGACGATTATTTATTTAAGTTATTGTACTGTCCCACTGCTCGACCGACGCTGTCTCACTGTTCGTTAGGGGTCCTTAGGGTGACCTTCTGACCTTCTGCAAGAATTTAACTCATAACTATAAGTTGTTACTTACGCTTAGGTATATCACGGAAATAGTTTGTCGTAGCGAAATTTTTTTAAGAATAAACAGAAGCCTACCTATTAAAAATAGATTCTTGAATGCAAAAGACCAAATTAACCTTACTTAAAAAAATGTATAGTTTTAAAAAACAGACTAAAAAAGGTGAATTTGGTCTTTTGCATTCAACAATCAATTTTTAATAGGTAATTTTTCAAAAGAAACTTAATTCTCTATAACTTTATCCAAGGACTTTTTTTTTGTCAGATTAACAGTTTAGAGTAGACGATATAATGGAATGCTTGATGAAAAATATAAAGAAAACACTTGTTTTTGTAATTTTTCTCCCTTGCGATGCGTGTATCTCGGAAACAGTTGATATTTGGAAAAAAGTGAACATAACTAATAACTAATTGTACAAAATTCGATGGACTTTTGTTTATTCTTAAAAAAAAATCGATGCTACAAACTATTTCCGTGGTATAAGCGTAAGTCCCCAAAAGCCCACTTTTTGGGGGCTTTTTACTCCTCTCCCTCCTCCGGATAACCCCCCAGGGATCAGGACTTTTAGTATGATATCTAGTTAAGCAGTCTCAACTATATTTTAAAGGGATGGGTTACTGGAGTCCGACATCAATAAGGTATAATACGTTCCTGTTTAAAAAAAATTAAATTTTACGTGCTCAAAAATGGTTTTCATGTTGGTAACATGATTATGGAAGCAGCAAATGGAAAATGTTGAACTATTTTGAAAACTTGATAAAATGAGCCAATTTTTTAAATAACTTGCCGTGGATAGTTTCCTTTATTTTTATATGATGTGTTAATGTTTGCAAGCAAAGAGAATTGCTAACATTTCTTTTTCTATTTGAGCAAAATTCCTTTGCGTTGATATAAATGTTTTAGAGGCATAAATAATTGGATGATTTTCTTGCATTAATGTACAACCGACTGCAAATGATGATGCGTCCGTTTAAATTCGTACAGGCTTTGTTGCATCAAATTTCAAGACTGGTTTTGTAGTTATTAGTTGCTTCATATGTTTGAATGCTTCTTCTTGTTGATTGTTATAACTGAATAAATTTTTTACATGAGTTATTTCTCTCAAAGGCTCTGATATTTTGGATAAGATTGGAACAAACTTCCCAAGATATTATACCATTCCTAAAAATCTTAATGTTTGTTCTTTGTTATTAGGTCTTTGCGTTTATCTTATCTGGATCAAGTTTAATACCCTGACTTGACAATATGTGACCAAAAAAATTTTAAACTGTCGTGGCAAATATTCATTTTTTTTTGTTTATTTTCAAGTTTTCTTGTCGTTATCTCATTAATAACTTTCTCAGGTTATTGTTGTGATCTTTAACAGCTTCTTCGGTGGTCGCTCCCTTGCCGTATACTAAAATGTCATCCGCCATGCATGTTACACCTTTGATTCCCGCTATTACCTGATTAAGACGCATTTGAAAAATTTCCATTGCTGGTTTGATTCCGAATGGCAGCCTTGTAAATCTATATTTTCCATCAGGAGTCCAAAATTTTGTTAATTTACTGCTTTCTTCGTCAAGTTTTAGCTGCCAAAAACCATTCTTCGCATCCAATGTGCTAAATATTTTTGCGTCTGCTAAATCAGCAACAACTTCTTCTATTGTTGGTAATTAGAATTTGACATCTCTCAATGCTTTATTTAATTCTCTTGGGTCAATTCGGGTTCGGTCGTGACCCTTGAAGGGTACACACGGTGGTCCCAGCACCACCGTCATCTAAAGTAACTTGGTGTAACTTATGTTACAATTTTATAACAGGTACCTAGTTTATATGCAGAGTCGAAATGACGAGTTTTAGTTGAAACGAAATTCCAACACAGGTATTTCAGCAAACTAGTTGAAAGCTTGAGGAGTTGAGTTAAGTGCGAAAAAGTTGAAATGACAGGAGAATACTTGCGTTGCTTTGTAGGCATTAAGGCAAAAAGATTGAGTTTTCGAGAAAAAAATATTTTTATTGCTCTTACAAGTTATGCGCGTACTTTTCAACAACAAATATTCATTCGTTAATATACATTTGATCACATGCAGAAATAATTGTGTATTCAACATTTCAACCCAGGTATTTCATTTAATTTTCGACTCAACACCACTGCTCGAGTGCGATCGAGTCGAATTCCATTTCGTTCCAACTCATTCCCGTTTACAAATGGGTGAACCTAAGTTCAAGCTCGCTTCAACCATGCATATAAACTAGGTAAGGGTGGTTTGTCACCCCAGCAATTTAACTGCTACAAAGCAGAGATAACGGAGCCAGGAAGTACATCTTGAGGGGGATGTTCAACAGCGCTCCAAGCAAACAGTTAGAACCAGGACGGCAACTTCCCGCTGAGTTCTTATTTACCGCTGGATATGTTCCAGCATCTTTCCGTGTGGTCTGTCCAGTCCACCCAGCAATTATTAAGCTTTTTCAAAGCAATAAAAAGTGAGCCAGGAAGTTCATCTCGGGGAAGGATGTTTAGCAGCGCTCATAGCAAAATTTAAGAGCCAGGACTGCGTCTTCCCATCCAGTTCTTTTTACCGTACCAACAAGATCCAGGTGTCCTGCACACCCAACAACTGTGCTGCAACAATGCAGCAGTATTCATGAATCCTTCTATTAAAAGTAGCAGTAGTGATAACAGCAACAGCAACAATCATAACGGCAGCTTTTAGTGCAGTTTTATTTTACTGTTGGGTACACTAACTAAAGTAATTAATGGTTTTAATCTAACTTATTGTCAACTGTAATACTTGTCTTTACAACAAAAAGAAATCAAATTAAATTTTGAAATTGCGAACATGTGAAATTTGTGATTAATTTAATATAACGTTTCATTACTAGAGTGAATTTGTATTATTTTCATACATATCTATATACATGTATATCTATATTTGTATAACGTGACTAGTGTAAATTCTACCCAATTTCAGATATATTATATCATATGCCTTATCATTCGAAAATGCATTATATTATGTACTCAACATATAGTTAAGTCTGAGCTGTCGCTCTAATTACAAAAGAAACTATGTATTATATGTATTCAGCATAAAATCCAAAATGCATTTTAATATCAGGGTTAGTATTTATTTGAGTGCATTGTATATTTTATTGTATATTTTATTTTATTTTTTGTATATAAATGTATATTAAACCAGACAATACGTCACAGCAACTGTAATACCCTCTCTTTCTTGAGCAAGAGCAGGAAAACCTTTATATATATCTTTTATAAAATAACTTTTCGCCACGAGGCTTTCCATAACATAACAGAAAAAGAAGGCCATACATAACAGCCACTTTTGTACTCGCTAAAGCGAATAAGAATTAATTAGAATTAGAATAAGACAAACACGTAACTCGAAACTTAAGACTCAATAAAATTCAATTCAATTCAATTCTCTTGGGTCAATGCAAATTTGCAATTTGTTGTTGTTTTTCTTTACTATAACCATGTTACTTGTCGATAGGGCTTTTTAGGTAACAACGATATATCTCTTTCTCGTTCTCTCAGAATTGTCAAAAACAGCAGTATGACGAACAGCTGATTTTTTTTTATCATTGTTGACAAATTGATTGAAAACAAAAGCGGGAATTTTAAAGATTTGTGCGGGAAAATTGTGAAAATTGTTGGTTTTGCTAATTAAAATAAATTTCTAAGCCACGGAAATCACAAATTTCACACAAAAAGAATACAGCATTTAAAAATTATTTCCAAATTGTTTTCTGCAAGATCTTGAGTTTGACAGTTTGAAAAAAGCGCGATACATATTTCAATCTGTCTTCGTCATAGTGTGAGCTTTGACAAGATGGTAAAACTCCCTATTTTGTATTGCTATCTTTGATTGAGCAGATTATTTTGTCCAATAATAAATCATTTTTAAGATCTCCATACTGTGCATGTGGCTTGAACATGCTTCTTAAACGATTGAAATATTCCTCACACGACTCGTCATCCTCTTGTTTTGCCATACAAGTGGTTTGTAATAGTATGACGTTTTTCTACAAAAATATTATCTGTAATCAACAACATGGATTTATGCAGAGGCGGTCAACGGTAACGAACCTTCTAATGTTTTTACACAAGTGCTCCAATGCTTTGGAGAACGGACGGAAAGGAACTAGATTGCATTTATACCGACTTTTCAAAAGCTTTTGACCAACTTTCACACGACATTATAATTTTTAAACTTAAGGCCTTTGGATTTTCTGCTGGATTTATTGATTGGATATATTCTTATCTTCAAAATAGATCCTACCAGGTGAAATTCAGAAAAACATTTTCAAACCCTTTTACTGCCAACTCTGGAGTACCGCAAGGAAGTCATTTAGGTCCCATTCTTTTTATTCTTGCTATTAATGATGTAACATCATGTATTCTCAATAGTGAAATTCTGATTTTTGCTGACGATATGAAGATTTTTAAATCTATATGCTCAAGCGGTGATCGTGTGAATCTGCAAGCCGACATTGATAGCTTTTGTACTTGGTGCAGCAAGAACGGATTAAACCTTAACCCAGCGAAATGTCAAACTATGACTTTTTCAATGAAACGAGTACCAATCATATTTGACTATAATATTTCACAACATACATTGTGCCGTGTTGTTAGTTTTAAAGATCTTGGAATCGTCTTCAATTCAAGTCTAGATTTCACAGAGCACATCAACTCTCTTGTTAAAAAGGCTAGCTCAATGTTAGGTTTTGTAAAAAGATGGTCCAAAGAGTTTCAAGACCCTTATGTTACCCTATCTTTATACAATTGTTTTGTTCGTCCGCATTTGGAATACGCATCGCAGGTATGGACTCCGTTCTATGATGTTCATAGATCTAGGATAGAGGCAGTTCAGCATAATTTTGTTCGTTTTGCCTTAAAAGGTCTTCCCTGGACAGATCCTTATAACCTTCCACCTTATGAACACCAAATTTAGCTTCTACACATTCAGTCCTTGTTACAGAGGCGTGTAAATAACGATATAGTTTTTATTCACCAACTTCTTTCGGGCGCATTAGATGCACCTGATCTACTTACTTGTGTTGGACTCAATTATCGTGGGGGTGCTCACTTTGCGTAGCCTTGAGCTCCTATATTGTCCACACCATCGGACTAATTATGGTATAAATGAGCCGCTTACCCGCATGTGCAGGCTTTTCAATTTAAATTCTAAAATTATTGATTTTAATGACAATAAAATTAATCTTAAGAATGTACTTAAAACCAGTGCTCCACGCTTTTAGTTCATGTTTTATGTATTTTGTATTGTTAAATTATATGTTTTATTGTATTATAGTGCTTGTGTTATTGTAGTCATTTGTTTTACATTACTAACAACTAACACCAGCACTAAGTGATGAGCTAGTGGAACACATATAATGTGTTGGCAAATCTTTGTTCATAAGCTGAAGCTTGCTCTAAGCTCCTTATGAACAGGATCTGATAGTGTAAAAAAAAAAAATATTAAAAATTGCACGTAAATATCTTTTATTAATTGCTGGAGTTAATTTTTTTTCAATTTCTTTGAGAAGATTATCTGCTGTTTGTATGTCTTCATCTTTTATTTGCGTATTGGTGTACCTTTCATGCACCGCATTACCAACTGCTGTGAGCAAAATAGCTTTTTTCGTTTTTTCATCTTTTAAATTTAGTCCTGTTGCTTGAAGATAAAAGTCCCATTTAAGCCGAAAATGTTTAATGTTTTCTGCTATATCACCAGATCTTATGTCGATCGGTTCTGGTAGTGAATATGTGGTATATATTGTTGTTGTTGCATACCATGTTGTTAAATTGATAGTTTCAATCGTTCAATTTCTTCTTTAAGTTGATATAATTCGGTCATTTTTAATAATTTCTTTTTTTGGATCTTTATTTATTTCAAATTCCTTATTTGTTTTTTTATTTTTAAATAATTAAGGTAATTTGGTTATTGATATCCTTTGTTTGATGACGTTTTAGATGTTTGAAAATATATTCGAACTTTCACATTTCGCCTAAATAGCTGAATGCTGAATAGTTTTTTTTTTTCATAGAAAGAAAATTAGCTAAAATGCTATAAAATGTATGGTTGGTATTTGATAGCGAGTCGACTCACCTCACATGCCAAAATAGGTGAATCTTTTCACGGATGTTGATATTGAGTTTCAAAAAAACGTATTTTGGACTCTATATGGACTTGCAAAATGTCACCTCTATTGTAATGCCCATAATAACCGCTTTGCTTCATTTTGTTCGGCTTCGTTAACATTTGCGATTTATGAGAGCGAGGGGGTTCAAATTCTCATGCATGCACGACAAGCATGGCACGTTGGATGGTGACAGCTAAATTTCGTTAGCGTTTACATTTGTAAAGCATGCCGCATAGCTCCAGTTTTCAAATAAATTATTTGTATCATTATTTATATTAACACCAAATATTGAGATCTGAATTTTACGACCGAACCGTTTTGTTTCTTTTTCAAAAATGAAATTGCTCCTTGCTCGAACACGTTCAGACTACCAAAATTGCTTGTCAATGCAGCAAAAAAATATCAAACAAGCCACTTGATCATGTGACTACACTACCAGATACCTTGTTTTTATTTGTCAATACGCATATACATATATTTAAATTGTTTACGTTCATTGCGCGCAAAAATTCCTTTGTATCGTATCACGTTGTGAAAGTATTTCGTTGTTTTGTTGTTTAGATGCAGTACTTAAGCGGATCAAAGATTATCTAAAGAAGATAATAATCTTTCGTAAGTCTGTCCCTCCAATTATTGTTTGTTTACATTTTTTATATTTCTTGTCTGAGATTACATGTGAAGTAGTCAAACCACTTTTACTTAATTCACTACTCAGCTTTGGTGAGTGTGTGCAAAACATACAAATAAAACAAAATGTAATTGTTTCATGTTTTGGAATGTACCCTTGTGCGTTTTTTGAGAACCAAGAAACCCAGGTTTTTTGACAGCTCTTGGGGCTGTCAAGAAAACCTGGGTCGACCCTGAGTAAAATTGGTAAAATTCAACGACAACAAGTAGTGTAAAGTGAAAGAAGACACCTTTGTTTTTAAATCACGTTTGAAGAAAATCAATCAAAGCATTTAGGCTGTAGATCCAGTGAACACACAACCGCAAATTCGCGCATACGCACTGACACAAATTAAACATCAGTTTTTCTTAATGCTTCGAATTTTACTTGCCCTTTTAAGCAAATAAAAAAAAAATATTTTGAATTATGATTCTGCCTCTGGTAACTTTATTTTTTTTTCTGTCCCGGGCTCGGCTTTGAAAAATATGGTCACCGTAGTTATAACATTAGTTATCTTAATTTAAAAATAATTATTATTTTTGAACCAAAGGTTACATATTTGTCATTTCGTTATTTGTGCAAGTATTGAATAACTGATTTATTTATATCTCTTAAAAAAATGCCATAGCAGAAGTTCTTGGTTGAATTCCAATTGATATGTCACGACCACGCTTGTGCGAATATTCGTACCTTTGTATTTGCTGTGCTGGCGGTTGTAGGGGTCTCTTCCCTGCTGGTTTTTGCGAAACTTGTCGCACTATAAGATTTAAATGTGTTGTTATTAAATGTTTTTATGTTTTTTGTTATAATTTTAATTTGTTTTATTGATTAGTTTATTAAAGTACCAAATAAATATGTAATATGTATGTATAGAAAAAGTAAGTTATATCGTTTTGGAAAGGTACTTACTTGGACAATCAGCGTTAAGGGTGTTACCTTCGTCTTCATACTCGTATTCATGCTTTACTAATTCCGGTTTCTCTTCAGTTTTACCCATAAGCTTTTCTAAAATACTCACATTTGGTTTTCTAATAGGATAACCTTTGTTGAAAGACCTTTTATAGAAATAAAAAAAAACTGAATTAAAACATCAGACAAATAGTTTTAGGTTGATATCGATTATGCGTAAAATATCAATGTTGATTAATTGTATCAATTGTTTGGCGTAATCGATAACTAGCTTCAAACATGCGCGTACTTTACATTATTTTTTTCAGCATATATAGCTGCTTTCTTGGGATACTCTGGGTCGGCCATGATTTCTTTCAGCTGGTTCTGGCTGACTTCGTCGTTTTTGTCAGGAATCAAAAATTTACGGATTTCAGCCAAAGAATACGCTACTCTAGCATACGCTTCGGCCGGATTTGCTACAGTTGAAATCTCAACGTACAAATCTTTGTTGAAGTGAGCGTGCTGAGGATCAGAAGATATTCGTAATTCTTCCTCTTTTTCAGTGTTTCGGCTGGAGTTTCGTCCCTTGATCTTAATCTTACACATTGTTTTTTTCTCCAGACGACGAAGTGAGTTTCCTTTTGGTCCCAGAATTTTTCCACTGAAGTTGAACTTCGGAAATTGTTTGATCGGCACAAACACTTTTTGCGTTAATTTTATTGGCTTTTGCTTAAAGACGTCAACATGCATTCCACGACCAGGAATACGACCAGTGGTAAATACCTTATCCATAGCTTCATCCAAAAGCATAGCAGTTAAAGGGAAACCTTCTCCAATGCATTTCTTTTCAGCTACACAATTGGCAATAAACTTCTTTGACATATCATTTAAACGAGTTCCATATTCTTCTTCTTCTATTTCCATTTTTACATTTTCGTGTTGTAGTAAAGACGATGACTTAAGATCCATTTTTTTTTTAAATATAATTTGTTAGTCCTGTAATAAGAAAGTGTTATTTAGAATAATGTGTGACCTTTTAGAATTGTTAAGTGTTTTTAATTATATAATTAGTTAACTAAAAATATGTTAACATAAACAAAAAAGTTCCTTTTTTCTTAAAATTTTTCAGTAAAATTTCTATCTTATCAGTTAAACAAATTGCCTACTAGCAAGAAAATGTTTGTCACTAAAAAATGCTGTCCTGCTCACTGGATTGATATGTAAATTGATTTCTAAATGTAAAATATTTAATACTGGTTCCAAGTTTCGATGAAAATTAATTTCAATTATACTTCGTTGAAAATTGATCACAAAGATTTAAGATTGTAACCAACTAGGTGCAAACAAATAAAATTAATTTCGTGTAGAAAGTAAAACCCAAAGCTTTTTTGCTGAGACCATCTTAAGAGCACTTGAAGTGTGGGTAATGTTTTGGAGAAAAATTGATACCCCTAAGCACTAAGAAGACACAATACCTTTGCTGGTATTTCTGATCCACTGAACCCTATTACGGACATTTGTATGAACTAAACAGTACTTCTCAAGTAACTTGTACCTATCTATTCTGAAAAGCGTAGCATATTGTAATGACGACATCAATCTTTAAAGTTAGTGGAGTTCTTCCATTTTATGTGATAAATGTTCGTTCAGCAGAAACAAAAGCTTTACGCCGCTATTGTTCGTCCAGTACTTACATACGGTTTACAATTAATTAAAAATATAACATTACCTAAATCTACTGCCGTTAAAATGCAGTTGAGAGCAACAAACCTTGATAGAATAAGAAGAAGGAAGCCTTCTCGTGAAAATTAACATCATGCACAAAATACAGCGCGGAGCAAGACGACTCAGCTGGTACGGTCATGTAGGTACATTATTATGTTATGTAGAAAGTGAACACCATCCAAAAGGAAATCAAAATGGTTACACAAATACAATACCAGAATTCAGTTGGCCTACACACGGAATGGAGCAATCTCAAACCGGGAGTCAAGCCTTGAAGATGTTTATGAGGCGAACCTCAAAATTAGTAAATAGATCATTTCCTTAACGAAAAAAAACCTCAACTTAAGAACATTAGTGATTAGTCTCTTTCGCTTTCTTTGATTTGGCCAATATAAAAGTGATTAGTTAGCGATTCATTTAAAAATATACCACTTTATGATTTATTTATATTTTTAATTTCAATATCCACTTTGGTCTTATTTATCTACCTACACATAACTAAATATCTAATTGTTTAATGGTGCAGTTAATAATGGTTTGAGAAATTCAATGTTATTACATATTAACTTACCCTTTTAATTTAAATCAAATTGAAAATATCTACTTTGTTTATATAGAAAAGGTTTTTCATGAAACGATAAATTTTATTGTAAGATGAACACAGAATTATACAGACTGATAATTCTACCTACATAAACAAAGCTTAGCTTGAACCCGAACCCAAGTCTTTTTTACTTCCTTTCTAGTTTCTAGTTTTCTACTTATATATTTCTAAATACTTCTTACTTTATTATAATTCAGTAGATTAATCAGTCTGATATTATTTATTGAAAATAAAATATTAGTAAATGGCCGCGTTTAACGACGACTTTTGACAGATGGAACTGTCAAAAATCTGTCTTCTACTGAAAATTCAGATTACAGCAAAATAGGGCTTTTTAGGTAACAACGATATAACTCTTTCTCGTTCTCACAGAATTGTCAAAAACAGCAGTATGATGAACAGCTGATTTTTTTTATCATTGTTGAAAAATTGATTGAAAACAAAAGCGGGAATTTTAAAGATTTGTGCGCGAAAATTGTGAAAAATGTTGGTTTTGCTAACTAAAATAAATTTTTAAGCCACGGAAATCACAAATTTCACACAAAAAAGAATACCGCATTTAAAAATTATTTCCAAATTGTTTTCTTCAAGATCTTGAGTTTGACAGTTTGAAAAAAGCGCGATACATATTTCAATCTGTCTTCATCATAGTGTGAGCTTTGACAAGATGGTAAAACTCCCTATTAACTAAAAAAAAAAGATGCACGTTGAAACTGTTCTTGCTTTTTATCCAATCCAGTTAGTGCGTTTCGTTTTTTCTGTATTAAAACGTCTAAATTAAAACAAATTAAAGATATGAAAATGTTAACGGTTAGTTAATAGTTGAAGCATTATTATTATTATTATAAAATAATACATTAATGTCGGCACATGGTCTTAGTTTACGACGGATTTATTTGTTTTTTTCATTTTTTATGTTAATCTATATGTAGATCCATAATACTGCAATCTGTACTTAGAAAATTTAATAAGAGTGGAATAGTTAGAGAAGATTTAGGCAAGAAGTTATTTATTCACAATAAAAAATAAATTGTGAAATTAAAATGCATGTATTTTCAGAGACAATGATATGAAGAATTCTCATCGGAATACCGGGTTACAACTTTTTGTAGAAATTTGAAGTTTGTTCTACAATATTTTCGAGACCAAGCATTTATCATCAAGAACCTATACTATTTCTTCTAAATAAATTATTGTACGTAAAAAGTACAGCTTCGACTGTTCAAATAAAAAAAATCGTTTTCTAGTCAACCCACAAATAACTAAATTTTCAAACTTCACAACACAGAAGTTCTTTTTATATTTGATCTAAGTAAAATCAGAAAGTAAACACAAGATTTTGAAAGAAAGAGACACTTGACTTTTCAGAGTTGAACGTAACGTTCAACGCATTGACTAGTACGTCAATGGTTCAACGTTACGTTTTCAGATCTGACAAAAATTTTGCTGATGAACGTGCCCCACATACGTGTTAGTAGCATGGAGACAAACCATGAATGTAGGAGTATTCTTTCTTTTAAAGCCTCTTTTTTGAGTCGAAAATATTTTCTATAATCAATAGGGCATATTCATAGACACTGCTTAAGCTGATTTTTTATAAAAACTCGAGTTTATCCTATTTAAATTACATTGCTTAAACCCAGACTAAGCAAAACTAGTGAATAATATGGGCTATGGCTGTTACATATGAATATGTGATCGGATCGTTTTCACTTAAATTTAACGGCTAAATTAGTACACATATTCAACACTACTAGATGATGGCGCTTTTAGCTGGAACAACTTTTTTTTGGCAGTTTGGATGAACATTTCAACCGACTGGTGGTCATCAACTTGTACTCCTCCGTCTCCTCCCGTAGTAAAAAAAATTTACACGCACTCTTCTATAAGTGAATACGTGTGAGCAGCTAAATGCAAAATTGTAAGAATGTATTTTTAAGCCAAATTTGACAGTCCTATTTGAAATGCATGGGCATGCATGCAAAGTAAAAATACTGCAGTTTTGAAAGTTTGTAGACAAAAGTGGGTGGAGCCTCCTAAGATGATGTTCTATTTATTTATTATTCTATGCTCACGAGATAAACATCAATATTCGACTATCCGGTTTGCGAACGAACAAAACCTCATAAGCAATAGGGCTTTTTAGGTAACAACGATATATCTCTTTCTCGTTCTCACAGAATTGTCAAAAACAGCAGTATGGTGAACAGCTGATTTTTTTTTATCATTGTTGAAAAATTGATTGAAAACAAAAGCGGGAATTTTAAAGATTTGTGCGCGAAAATTGTGAAAATTGTTGGTTTTGCTAATTAAAATAAATTTTTAAGCCACGGAAATCACAAATTTCACACAAAAAAGAATACCGCATTTAAAAATTATTTCCAAATTGTTTTCTCCAAGATCTTGAGTTTGACAGTTTGAAAAAAGCGCGATACATATTTCAATCTGTCTTCTCCATAGTGTGAGCTTTGACAAGATGGTAAAACTCCCTATTGGTGACTACCAAAATGACATCAAAACACAAATTCGCATTCAACAGTTAATTTATCTAATAGACTAACTAACAAAATCATTCAATATTAATGAAATTAAAACTCTTCACAGTTACGAGAGTTCGATGCTTCTCTCTTATCAGCATTGGAAATACTCTGTTATTTCCAAAGATAATGGAAAACTTTACGACTTCTACCGATTTTCTTCGATATTGCAGTTATTGACAGCCTTAACTCCTTGTAAACTAAAATTTTTGATTTCTCTTCCACGGATAACGTTTTTTCTTTACCTACTTAGTTTTAATACTATTTTGGAACAACAAGAAAAAGTTGATAGTCAAACGCGTTCAATCCTCGAAGAAACACAAAAAAAATGTGTATGTGCTAACCTGATGACAGAAAAATAAAGCTCCTTTTTATCGAAATTTAAAAAAATAGCAAAATCCTTGTAAAAGGATCTTTTCGTTACATATTTTCTAATTGTATGCACCATACAATGATGAGTACAATAGAGTAAAAAAAAGTAGTTACATATAAACAGCAACATCAACAAGATCAATTATATAGCTTATCGGGCTGTGCTAACCTGATGACGAGCAGTGTATATAAAAGATGAATTTGAAAAAAAAATTGTCTTCGTTTCTTGTTAAATAAAACTTACATAAACCGATATTAGTGTCGATTACAGCTCCGAGTTCAAAGAAAAGTCCATATTGTTATGTATCTTAGATTTTTGATTGATTTATTCAATTCTTTTATTAAAAGCATGCATACATATTTATCAATTAAATAAAAATATATTATACAACCTAAATAATCCGGGTTACTGGGGTGTCCCAAAACGAGAGTATACGATTGATGAAGCGGTTAGTTACATATTTCGATAATTCAAATTAAGAAATAAATCAAATAGAACTTACCGCGCGAAGCTTGCTGGTACTATTATTAACAATTTATTTATGGGTTCTAATTATTTAAATTTTTCATTTTTTATTATAAAATAAAAAGTTTTTAAGATTTTACGTACCTACATATAATAAACAATTATAAATTCAATTTAATTATAATTATTACCCCTTATGGTTTATAAGTTATAGGAAATGTGTTAATTATTTATATAAATCGGGTTTATATTATTGTATTCAGTGACTTAATATACAAATCATTTTTATTTCATACATTTTTTTCATTTGTATTTTTCGTTATAGGTGTGTAATAATTTATTTATTGACCAACTAAAGTGCCACGAGTTCGCTTGTGCGAATACTCAAATCTTTGTATTTGCTGTGATGGCGGTTGTGGGGGTCTCTTCATTGCTGGCTTTTGCGAAACTTGTCGCACTATAATATTCAAATGTGTAATTATTTGTAATTTTTATTTTTTTTTAAATTATTTTTTTGATATATTTTGTTTTTAGTATTTCAAGTACCAGATAAAATTATAATAATGTGCAAAAAGAAAGTTATAAAAAACATGTTTTATGAAAGTAGGTACTTACTTGAAGAATAAGCCTTGAAGATTTGACTTTGGTCTTCGTATTCATGACTTCCTGTTGTCTCAATAGTCTTACCTGTAAGCTTTTCTAAAATACTCACAGTTGGTTTTCTATTCAGACTTTTGTTGTAACCCCTTTAATGGTATTAAAATAAATAACTGAATGATAAACAAAAGACCAGTTAGTAGTTTCAGCTAGATATCGACTAGGCGTGCAAGAACAACCAGCCACTCAGAATGGATTGTTCGCAAGTTCGAAAAATACAATTTCATACGATCAATATTTTATAATTTGCTGCGCATAATCGATACTTTGCTTCAAACATATACGTACTTTGCAGCAAGTTTTTCAGCATATATTGCTGCTTTCTCGGCATACTCTGGGTCGGCCATGATTTCTTTCAGCTGATTCTGGCTGACTTCATCGTTCTTGTCAGGAATCAAATATTTACGGATTTCTGCTAAAGCATACGCTACACGAGCATAAGCTTCGGCTGGATATGCTACAGTAGAAATCTCAATATACATATCTTTGTTGAAGTGAGCGTGCCGAGGATCAGAAGACATTCGCAATTCTTCTTCTTTTTTAGGGTTACGAATTGAATTACGTCCCTTAATGCCAATTCTACACATTGTTTCTTCCTGAAGCCGACGAAGCGAGTTTCCTTTTGGTCCGAGAATTTTTCCAGTGAAATTAAACTTAGGAAATTGTTTAATCGGCACGTAAACTTTTTGCGTTAATTTCATTGGTTTTTGTTGAAAGACGTCTGCATGCATGTCACGACCAGGAATACGACCGGTGGTAAAGACCTTGTCGATAGCTTCATCGATAAGCATAGCAGTTAGGGGGAAATCTTCTCCTAAGCGTTCCTTTTCAGCTGCACAATCGGCAATGAACTTCCTTGAAATTTCATTTAAGCGAGGCGCATATCCTTCTTCTTCTGTATCAATCCTTAAATTGTAGGATTTTGGTGAAGTCGATGACTTAAGATCCATTTTTTTTTTCAAATTAAAATTAGATTTCTGTAATAAAAAATAACATGTGTAAAGTGGTTGCTAAAATAACAATAGTGAAATCTTTAAAATATATTTCTATTAAATTAAACTTTATTTTGTTGAAAAAAAACCTTTTTTTAAATACATACGTTTTAAGGACATTATGTACGTTTCTTAACATGACAATGAAGTGTTTTTGTATTAATAACGATTATAATTTTGTTACATTTATGACATTTTTCGGAGTCAAGAAAAATTATCTATCTATGACCGTCAGTAAATAGTTTTTTTTTACATCTACTTCGTTGCATAACCTTTTCTGAAAACTTTAATATGTATTGTATGAATGTATGTAATTTAAGAACTATGAACAGACCCAGAACAATGCCAGTGTTAAAACATTTGCGAAATTATGAAACCAAAAATAGACCTTAAAGAAACAAATGCAATGACACTAGGGTCCAGCACCATACACCAGTAGGCTGATCATATGAACCCAACATGTTAAGTGGACAAGTTTAGGTTCCATTCGATACGTTAAGAAAATAAACAGTAGGCGTTTTTTTTTTAACTCGAAGCAGTAAACTGAGCTGTCAAAAATAGATTTGTGTTTCCCTTTTAACTCCGAGCGCTCAAACTTGTGTTTCTTTCATCGATCGGAGCTTACTCGGAGCGTCCTCCATAAGCTCAGGAGAAAATGATATAGTAAACGGAGCCCGAGTCATCTTTATTTGATGCTTGACAGATTACGAGTTGATTTCCACTCATAATAACCATGATACAATAGGGAGTTTTACCATCTTGTCAAAGCTCACACTATGACGAAGACAGATTGAAATATGTATCGCGCTTTTTTCAAACTGTCAAACTCAAGATCTTGCAGAAAACAATTTGGAAATAATTTTTAAATGCTGTATTCTTTTTGTGTGAAATTTGTGATTTCCGTGGCTTAGAAATTTATTTTAATTAGCAAAACCAACAATTTTCACAATTTTCGCGCACAAATCTTTAAAATTCCCGCTTTTCTTTTCAATCAATTTGTCAACAATGATAAAAAAAAATCAGCTGTTCGTCATACTGCTGTTTTTGACAATTCTGTGAGAACGAGAAAAAGATATATCGTTGTTACCTAAAAAGCCCTATTACTATCTTGGTTAGTTTAGTTGTAGCACGCATAATGACAACATGGCCGTCAAACTCGAATTTTTCAAAAGATCTTCAAGAATCTTTTGGAAGAAAGAAAATTAATTTTTCCCCACTCACCATACTAGAAAACCTAGTAATTTATAAATTGCTAACAAAAACATAGAACCGGGATAAAAAACCACACTAAATAAAAACTATTTCGAAAGTCGTGGACTTTATTCAAGCGCTGTAAGCGCCAAAGTAGATGTTAACAGTTGTAACGGTTTGTTGCCCTCGTCGTTAAATAAACTCCCAACACCATTTATTTCTCTGCAATGGGGCAATTATATGATGACCAACGAAATTATTAAACCTAGCTTTCATCATTTTACGGAGTGTATTAAATTCGACTTAGATTTTCTGCAAACTTGAACGTTTACCAACAAAAAGAAACATCATGGAATAGCCCTTTACCACCGAAAAATGCACCACCAAGAGTTACACCACCGTCCCGACTTCCCGATCGTAATAGAGACAAATATTGCAAAATAGTTTCTCTTTGCAATTAAGCACTTCTCAGGCAACAGACAATTCTTGTAGTTACAAAAAGATAATTTACATCGATGACAAGTCTATTACGGCACTGGTGGATACTGGGAGTAGCAAGAATATTATTCGGGAAGACATTGCCGACAGTTCAAAGTCCGAGAAAATTTCGGGCTCATTGGTAGGAATAAATCAATCGAAAATAGTTTGTGAAGCCGGAACCAACACCTATGCAACCATCGACGGAGCAGAATATTCACTGAATCTTGTAGTCGTGCCTAAAACTGCCATCGAAGACGAAATAATACTTGGTCAAGATTTTCTCAACACTGCACGCTGGAGTTGTGATGGAAAAAACATCGTATTTGAAAGTTGTTCTCAAGTTGAGAACCAGGAAGTCCATACAGATAATCCGTTTATGAGAATCGAGATTGAGCAAAACGAATTGGAGATAAAAATAAATTCGAACATAAAATTATTAGCTATAAAAGTACGTATACAAAGTCACAGCCTTGAACGACAGTTTGGTTTGCAAAAAAAAAAAACAAGTTTAACCCCCAACCGCTTGAGTCGCCCAGTGATTGAGTGTCCCAGTCAGCCATCTACATATCTGAATGTCGGTTTTTTTCTTTTCAGACCGTTTCCAAAAAAAAAAATTGCTTGTATCGAGTGGGTCAGGAATTTCTACAGCCATTAAATTATATATTAATCTAGGTATATTCGATGACTTTTATTAACTTAAATAATGTATGTATGTATGTATGTAAAAATAGTTACATTGATAATGTATACTTTGTTTTTACCTCCGGTCGAACAACACAAATAAACACGTTAATTTAATAAGAAAACGAAGATTTTTTATTGAATAGTAAAAATTGGACCAACCAGAACCAATTCAAGTGAAACAACAGAATTTTTTATTTAATAATAATTATTAATTTTTCCAACTTGAAGAAAAACCAGACACGTTGCGTTACGATTACGATACAATATTACTTTGCGTAAAATATTTTTGTATAACACTTCGTTCTAGTACAAAAATACCAAAGCCTCTAGGGCCAATCTTTTCAGCTCTGGTTAAGTTTAATCATTGATTATTTCAGCTGGTAACTATAGATTCAGGGCCAGTCTTTTCAGCTCTGGTTAAGTTTAATCATTGATTATTTCGGCTGGTAACCATAGATTCTGTCTTTTCAACAAAATCTTAACCAGAGAATCTATGGTTACCATAGATTACGTTAACCAGCTAATTTTCCGTGGTTAGTGTCATTATTCCAGTCGGTTAACAGAGATTTGGTCTTTTCAGCAAAATTTTAACCAGAGAATCTATGGTTAACAGAGATTTCGTTAACCAGTCAATTTTGCTTGGTTAACCACAGAAATTCTATGGTTAGTGATTATTATTTTCACATTTGTGTTGAATGATAAATTATATACCAGATAATAATTGATTATCACTACTTACGTATAGAATAAAATTAAAGAAAATGATGATCTACCATCTTAATAAATTCCACCCCTATATTTTATGTATATTTTTTTGTTTTCCTTTGTGTGTAAATGAATCAATTCAGTTTATCCATGTGCATCGAAACGAGACAGGCTGTTATCAGTTATTGACAAAATCTTTTATCTCTTTCTCTCGCATTCAAAAAAGTATAAACAAACTTAACCAGAGATTCCGTTTCACAACTGGACCACTGGAAAACTGGAACTATCTTTGGTTTGGTAACCAAAGTAGATAAAATGGTGAAAAGACGAACTGTGGGTAACCGAGTTTCAAAACAACTGGTTAAGAAAAGTCTATGGTGAACAAACCAGAGATTTAACCAGAGCTGAAAAGATTGGCCCTCAGTCTTTTCAACAAAATCTTAACCAGAGAATCTATGGTTAACAGATTTCGTTAACCAGTCAATTTTGCTTGGTTAACCGCAGAAATTCTATGATTAGCGATTATTTTGTTCACATTAGTGTTAAATGATAAATAATATACTAGATAGTAATTGATTACTAATCGTAAAGAACAAAATTAAAGAAAATTAATGATGATCTACCATCTTAATAAATTCCACCCCTATAATTTATGTATATTTTTTGTTTTCCTTTGTTCGTAAATGAATCAATTCAGTTTATCCATGTGCATCGAAACGAGACAGGCTGCTATCAATTATTGACAAAATCTTCTATCTTTTTCTCTTGCATTCAAAAAAGTATAAACAAACTTAACTAGAGATTCCGTTTCACAACTGGACCACTGGAAAATGGGAACTATCTCTGGTTTGGTAACCAAAGTAGATAAAATGGTGAAAAGACGAACTATGGTTCACCGAGTTTCAAAACAACTGGTTAAGAAGTCTATGGTGACCAAACCAAAAATTTAACCAGAGCTGGCCGTAAATCTCTGGTTTGGTCATCATAGAATCATAGAATTTTCTTAACCAGTTGTTTCGAAAGTCGGTTAACCATAGTTCGCCTTTTCACCATTTTATCTACTTTAGTTACCAAACCAGAGATAGTTCCAGTTTTCCAGTGGCCCAGATGTGAAACGGAAACTCTGATTAAATTTGTATATACTTTTTATGCGAGATCGAAAATTTTGTCAATAATTGATAACAGCCTGTCTCGTTTCGATGCACATGGATAAACTGAATTGATTCATTTACGAACAAAGGAAAACAAAACAAAACACATACATAAAATATAGGGGTGGAATTTATTAAGATGGTAGATCATCATTTTCTTTAATGTTATTCTTTACGGTTAGTTTAGTAGTGATAATCAATTATTATTATTGTATTATGTAGTTTATTATTTATCATTCAACACAAATGTGATAAAAATAATCACTTACCATAGAATTTCTGTGGTTAACCAAACAAATATTAAAAAAAATACTTTTTAATTCGTTCAAGCTTCCTTGTGCGGCATATACACAGATCAAAATTTCATCATGTATGGGAGAGTGTATTAGTAAAAGTAGCTCACGTATACGTTGTGTGATTGCTTGAAGCAAAATCAAAATTTTTGGATTTTTGTTCAAGCATAAAAAAATTTATTGAATTTGAAGTTTCGAATAGAAATTTACTTATACAAGTTGTGTTCGTTGAATTTTACCCAGGGTCGACCCAGGTTTTCTTGACAGCCCCAAGAGCTGTCAAAAAAACCTGTTTTTTTTGGTTCTCAAAAAACGCACAAGGGTAGGTTTTGTGTTTCTGACAAAAAGAATGAAACAAAAAATATTTGTTATTATTGTTGTTATATTGTACTATAGAATGTCAGTTTTTATTACTGACCATTCAACAAAAAATATTTGTTTCCGAAATTAAAACTTGAAATTTTTTGCTTTTGGTACATTACAAAACATAAAACAATTACATTTTGTTTTATTTGTAGGTATGTTCCCTATTTATTTTCATTAAAATAAATCTATATGTAATTTCTTTTCTTTGCATTGCAAACGCAAAATAAAATATTTAGTTGTTTGACAACACACATGTCAATTTGTTTACCTAAACTTGCCCCAGCAAAATACCTAGATCTACTTCAGGGCGAGTTGAGGGCGACCACTGGTCTAAAAAAACAGAGAATTTGTTACCCAGGGCGAGTTGAAAAAAAATTTCATTTCGCAACGCGAAAATATAATATGTCAAAACCATTCGAATTTGTGTTTGCCAACAACTCTTCTAAATTGACAAAAGCATCCAAATTGTATTTATCTATGTACATAGAAATCTTTTTTTTTTTGTAATTGTTAATATTTGTTTTACTGTTTTTAACTAATCAATAATAAATTTTCTTGGCCAACATAATAATAAGCATTCCGATTTGTTCAAAAATGTTAAAGGATCAACACATAAAATCATCTTTTGAAAAAGCTATTCTTATTCCAAAGTTGAAAATTAAACATTTCACTATAATAGTTTTATTATATTTGCATTTTTAATAATTATTTTTGCGATAAGCACCATTATACCTACCTACCTCCATATTATGTACAATGTATTTACCAGCGTACTTTTCTTGTTCTAATTTGTTTTCCATTGAATAAGCATCTGATAAACAACAACAACAATATTCACGATGATTAATTAATATTTTTATTCAAAAACTTGCTTTAATTTAAAATGTTTTACAAAAAATAAATGTTTATCGTTTTTTTTTTGGGGGGGGGGGGGGGGGGAAATTAATTCTGTTCGATTATAATTTCATACATAGTTCCAGTTAAAAGTAGAATCGGAAATGACTTTCGAATAGAATTCAAAGAAGAATCGAGTTTAGAGTGTTGGGCCACAGCTTTGTTTCTAGATCTAGCGAAATTCCAGTTCGTCCCGGTTAATATAGTACGGTTAAATAGCTGTATTCTTTTCGCTTTAAGCCCAGTAAGCAGCTGATGGGAAACGCAAAATCCCATAAAAAACTCACAGCGAAATCATAAACGATTTTTTCCGTTCTTCTTTCCGTTTTGTGGTAAATGAATAATGGCGAAACGGTAGATAAACCTTAAGGTTTCCAACTCTCTTTTCACCGACCATTTAATTGACCGGCACATTAATTGCTCGAGCAATTTTGACTCTTCAATTTTGTTTGTGTTTTTTGTTGTGGTTATTATTATTATGAAATGGATTTCTGTTCTTTTTATTTGTTTATTTATCTGTTTTGAACAATATATTTTTTACAACTAGGTTATTTGCGTTTGAGAATAGCCCAACGCGAATACAAGCGAAAGTTATTTCCTGGTAGCCCATTCCAAAAAGCGCGGCGAATCGCTTTTTATGTCGGATTTATACTTTTCTATTCAAAAAAGCGATTCGTTTTTCACCCGCGAAAGCGAAAGAACTTTCCAAATGTCCTTTAATTTCTGTCACTTGGTTTGCGTTGCGGTTGCTGTTAGCTTCATAGAAAATGTAGGTATAGAATAATTTTATTGAAATTAATCACAATTGTTAACAATTAAATACATTGCTGGAGCAATATTAAACAAAAACAATTCATTAAAATTAATCATTTTTATTTAGGAACAAAAAACATACCACAGAAGAACAATTTTCAACACTTGTACTAGAAAATTTGATTTTAAATATTTTGTGTAAATTTCTGGAAATGTGAAAATGAAAAAAAAAACACGTTTACCGAAAATCGAACGAGTTTCCAGATGTGAGGTTCCCAAGAGATTTAGTTAAAACTGAAAAAATATGTCTTAAAAAGTTATGATTAATGGTATCGGCTGCAGGAACCAACTGAAAAATAATTTTTTGATACGGCTAAAACAGTGTCCGGAACAATATGTTGAAAAATTGGTTTTATTAATAAGACAAGAAATAGTGATTACTTTGAGAATAATTGTTTAAACCCCTTTGCTGAACCGATACTAAAGCATTTATGTTCTACGCAAATCCTTAAGTCACAGTTTATGCTAAAGAAAAAGTACTACTTAAGGATTTATGTAAAACAAAAATACTTAGTATCGTTTCCGCAAATGGCCCTATGGTTGTAGCTAGTTAGCAAATTATCATGTTGGAATATACCTATGTACTTACAAAAGAACTGCTATATGCTTAGCGTGATTTATATAAAACAAGTGTTTCACTTTGTAATTAATTCTTCAAGTCCTTTTGATTTTGATAAATAGCATTATTAATTTAGTTGAGTTTTAAATCATATTTTGGTTTACCATTATATGCATTAAAGTTTCCAAACATCCATTTTTATTTTGTCTGAAGAAATTTTTGTTTCTATCTATGAAATCTGAATTATTATTTTTTATTTTCGGTGAAAATTAAAAACGCTGAAAAAAGTTTGATTTACTTACAGAGTTGGTTTATTAAATGTTGTATATTGAAAGAATATTTTTAACGATATATTTTATGAATAGTAAATGAATAGCCACTGTAGATTCCAATTAATATTGAGTTTTATTTAATGCATATATATAGGTATGTATGTATGTAGATAGAAATCCATTATATTGTTGCTTATATTTCTAAACATAATTTTCTTTTCTTTTCTTTTTTATTTTATTTACTTGTATTACATATTACATAAAAAAAAATATTTTTTTTTTGCTTTATTTCACGACAGATTTGATTAGGTATTTTATTTTGTAAATTATATTTTTTATTTTATATATTTCTGAAAGCAGCCGAATTGAAATGTTGAATTTGTATTACTTCTACAATTTCCTAAACATTCTGGTTTCACTTTAAATTAAATACTTACATATTTTTCGTTCTAAAATAATGTTTTAATGTGTGCCTTTAAATCATAAAAAATAATTGTGTTACATTTTTCTTATCGAATTTTACTCCTCTTGCTAGTCCTTTACATACAGGTTAAAGATTATTTTGATATCGATTAATTATTTTTTTTTTTAATTAATGAAGATCCTTTGGCTACAAAATAAGATTAATACTTCAAACAAAAAATTGAATTGATGTAAATTTTAATAAACTGATTTTTTATTTTTCTTGTTTGAATTTATTTTCTTTGTCATTTATTGTGTTTTTTGTATATATTCAATTCAAACAAATTAACAAGACCATCGTTGATTTATTTTTTCCAGTATTGTTTTGGAAAGAAAAAAAGAATAGCAAATTTTTATTTATTGATTTATATGTGAATTGAATTGCATTTTAATTTTTTGTTAGCTTTATTTATAATCAAAATTTATTTGAATATGATTTTGTTTTTAATTTGTCTTTTGTTGTCACAAAATTATTTTTTTATTTTACTTTTTTGTTTTGTTTCTCTTTTGAATTTGATTGTTAGCGAACTCGAGGGTAGGGCGCTGCTCTATAACGAACATTTTCACGGGAACGTGATCCAGATTCATAGTGATTTGAACTTGTTGGTCGGTATGCTGATGAGCGACCATTGCTTGTTTCTATAATTTTTTAAGATGATTTTATTTGTATTTAGATATTTTTGTTGTTGTTTGTAGTTTAAAAAATTGTATTAATTAATTTTTGAAGTTGGTATTTAAATTTTAAATTATATAGGTAAATTAAATATATATACAGATTTTTTTTTCTTTTGTTGTGGATTTGGGTTGTATTTTAAATGTTCAGTTATGACGATTTCCGCCCGAACGATGTGTTTAGTTTTTTTTTTTAATTTGAAATAAAAATATCAAGCAGACACCAATCTTTTTACACTCACTCACGCACACAAATTAAAACAAATTGTATTAAAAAAAAACTTACTTGGATACCCACTGTGAGAGTAAGACGAAGGATGTTCACGTCGGTATTCACTTCTTTCATATGAACTTTCGTAGTGTCCATGCGATGAAGAATGCTTTGGTGGAGGAGAATACCTACCATAGTCATCATGATCATAAGGGTCGTGTTCTCGTGGTCTAAAAATATAATGAAATTAATATTAAAGTCTGAGAAACATCGTCCATCGTGTTACCTCAAATTTGTTATAAAACTTTTAAAACTTTTCATATAATAATTAATTGGATTTTTTTTAAACAATAATTCTATAAATTCAGTTTTTAAAGCACACGGAGCTAGATTCCTTCTTCGAATTTATAGAGTATAGTAACTTATCGCTAATACATCTTTCAATGTATACTAAACACAAAATAAAATTAAGAATTTATTACCTTGACTTGCTGACGGGATAACCATCATCCATAGCATAACGAGCTTTTTCGAGAATACTATAAACTTTTGGTTTAGATGGTTTATCAAATGATGGCGGTGGAGGAGGGCTCCTAAAAAAAAACAATACAGTTAAATCTAAATAAAAATAAAAAGAATAAGTTAAGACGTGAATAAATAATAATAATGGCGCAAAATTATAGTTAACCTATATTTAAGAAATTAACGTGACACCACTTTATATTATTTCAACTTTAGAATAGTTGTCTAACTTTTACTTAAAAATAAACACATTTTTAACTTTCTGTTGTTATTTCCAGTGACTAAGGTTGTTGATTAATTTGCAATACAGTTAAGCGCTCATTGAGTAGTTTATAATACATTAAGGTTCTTGGCAACCGGTATACAAACCAAACATACAAAAGTAAAGATTAATTTGCGTAGTGTTTGTGTGTAGTTACATTCCACAAAAGACATTTCGAGAGAGTGAGCTGGTATTCTCTCAGAGATTTTGAAGTTTGACATTAAAATATAATGCGGTGGTCTGCTGTTTTTAAAGTTAAAGTATCCTTTATGAGGTCTTTAGTACGAAAAAACATCTTAGTTGAGTTGTCATCAACATAAGACAACCAAACAAGTTGTTCGTATTATACAAGACAACTAATTTCAGTTGTGTAGGAGAAAAATGTTTCCGTCTTTTAGGAGTCTATTCTGTCAAAATCAGCATCAGCTGTTGAACATTATCGTGAATTCATTTAACCAAGAGAAGAACAAAAATTGAAAAAAAAACATTGTATTCTTAATAAATACGAATACAAAATTGATTGTTAAATTGGTTAAACAATGGGACTTGATTTATTTTTTTCTGTAAGCAAAAAGCCAACAAAGAAGTTTTGTGGTAAAACAAAATAGCAAACATGTTGAGCATAGAATTTTATGGATTGTGTTCTCTTTTATATATTTTTCAGTAATGAAAATATATACATTATGTACCTACATTTCAAAAACATGAGTAAAAAAGAAATACTATTGAACGTGAAAATAAAAGTGTTTTGCTTCGACGTTGTTTTTTATAAAAAAAAATTTCAGCAACAACACAATTTCAGCCATTTCAGGAGTAACCCAATCAATTCAAAATACCTACAAAACAAAAACTCAATTCAAGAAGCATTTTAAAACTTTTTAAAATAAAAATACAAATACTAATGCTAACGCATTACAATCTATTTCATTATTTCTATTGTCAAAGCCTGAGGATATAAACTAAAATAAAGTCGCATTAATAGGTAGACAACTGCTTATGCTCCCCTATTACGGTTATCAATTGATAGTTGATAAATATCAAAACTTAATACTTGAACTGTCGGTACACTTTTCTCGGTTATTACAAAACGGATCTGTCTGATATATACAACAAAGGAAAGGCATTTTTGCATAGATTTGCAGGATCAGTGGACATAGCAGTAATGGACTTAGATCTTTTACTCATCAAACGATTTATTTAGTTTCTATTTTGATGACCAAAGCGTAAATGGAGCATTCCATGGGCACGTACAGACAAATCCAACAACTTTTATGCTATTATACAGTACCTAGTTTAAAATACAAAAGTTAAACATGTCTTGTATTTATTTCATTCGAAAGTATAAACATCAGTCTTTGATTGTATGCAGCCTTAAATTGCCTTCGAAAAAAATAAAAGAAAAGCCACGTAACAGACGGGTCAGGTCAACCAATATTCTGAGTTGTTACCTTTACATTAAAATTTCAGTGAAACTATCAACCTTAATTAAAAATGTGCAAGAACCAAATAATAAGTAAAAATCAACCTCGATGTCAAAGAGAAAAAAATTACAAATAAACGAATGGAATGAATTTTTAGCAATTTTTTTAATATCTAAAAAATTTAGACCCGTACAGACAAATTATGATACGTGTCTGACAGAGTTGACTTTAGTAGTTTTTATAAGTTCTATTTTAATAGCTAAACATACAGATATTGTATCTTACAGTGTTAATCTACTCAAATAAATATATGAATATGAATATGAACACGCTTTTATGTTTTAATAGGCTAAGAAACCTTCACTCTACTTTTTTCTTGTCAGTTTGAGGGCAAAAACAACGTCGGAATTCCGGGTATATGCCTGTCTTTTTTTTCATGTCAACAGTCCTAGTTTTGTCTATAATTTCTGAGTCTGGAACATAAATCACTCAAATTTCGGACACAAGTCGCATTGTCATTTGATAAATGAGTCTAAAAATAAGAAAGATGACTTAAGTTTGTATGTTTCGTTCAAATTATTGAAGGTACATGGGAACGTTATCATGCTTTAAACGTACAATATTTTTCAAAAATTCAATATTTGTAAATACATAGGTTGCCGAGACCCTCTTTTTCATGGAATGCTTCAAATACATTTGCTATAATAGGAAAATTTATCACTTTTGTTGTTAGAAGTGTAAGGTCCGTCACCGTGTTTTTACTGCTTTTCACAGAACGATTTGACTGTGATAAGATATAGTTAGGTACGAAGTACAGAATGGTAGGTTAGGGGAGGCATGCTGCCCCCTGCCAGGGTTCACTATAGGATTTAAGGTGGGTGTGAGTTTGGGTATAATGCAAACGTTTGTTTAAATTTGATAAAAATATATGTATTCTAAATTTTATCAGTCTGGATTTTGACAGTCGGGATTTTTTCTGAAAACAGCAAATGTGTACGTTGTGTGTTGCTTGTAGCAAAATAATTTTTTTTTTGATTTTTGGTCAAGCGCAAACAAATATATTGAATTTGGAGAGTAATAAAAATTTACTAACACGTTCTTACATGCATGATGAGGATGCTTGACCTGTGTATAAGCCGCTTTATGATTTATTAGTAGCATTACGGTTGTTGGAAATGTCAGACAAATTACACATATTGTAATCATTAAAAATACAATATTTTAGTTTTTTTTGTGTACTTACCTACTACCACCATGATAAGGTGCCCCGTAAGACCTCGAGGCCGGATGCTTATAAGGTTTCTCCTTCCCAATGTCCATAACTCGCATTTGTTCTTGTCGGATTTCATCATTACTGTCGGGCACAAGGAACTTTCTTATCTCTGCCAGAGCATATGCCAAGCGAGCATACGCTTCTGATGGTGGTGCCACCGTAGATATCTCAACGTGAAGATCCCGACTCAAGTGGTTATACTTTGGATCCCCAGAAGTGCGAAGCTCCTCTTCCTTATCATGATCACGCATAGAATTTCTACCCAAAATGATCATTTTACATTGAGTGTGCTCTTGAAGCTGCCGCAAAGTATTTCCCTTAGGGCCGAGTATTTTACCAACAAAGTTAAACTGAAAGGTGAAAATTATAATAAATACTCAGTAATAATCCTAAATAAATCTAACCTTTGGATAATCGCGAATGGGGAAAATAACTTTTTGTGCAATCCTGATGGGCTTCTCGCTGTAGACGTTGGCAAATGTCTCTGCTCGAGGAATTCTCGAACTCACAAGAACTTTTTCTATTTCTGAAAACATTTAAAACATCAAAACCGAAACATTCTCGCACCACAATTAACTACTTACCAGTATCCAACAATTTCTTACAAATAGGATATTTTTTATCCACCGATTTTTTTTCCGTGAGGCAGTCTTGTAGGTATTCATTGGTTTTTTCATTAAGAGGTATAGCATCGGCTTGTTGGTGATGATGGCTGCTGCTTCCCTCTTCCTCACGATGTTTTCTTTTATTGTAATCTGTGTCTTCATTGTATTCATTTCTATCATATGACCTCGGCATTTTTACTTATATTATTTTGGACAATTTTCTTAAATTAAATGAATGAGATTTGAGGAGAAAATTAAATATTTGTACGATGAATATTGAAAAACGAATAAAACACTCAATCCAGAAAATCAATTTTTCAGACAAAATGGTGTGCTTTCACGCATCGTCGATGTCGACGTCGATAAGGAAAACTATTGTCGGTACTGTAGATTTAATTTTGATCAGAAACGCAATAGGGCTTTTTAGGTAACAACGATATATCTTTCTCGTTCTCACAGAATTGTGAAAAACAGCAGTATGGTGAACAGCTGATTTTTTTTTTATCATTGTTGAAAAATTGATTGAAAACAAAAGCGGGAATTTTAAAGATTTGTGAGCGAAAATTGTTGGTTTTGCTAATTAAAATAAATTTTTAAGCCACGGAAATCACAAATTTCACACAAAAAAGAATACCGCATTTAAAAATTATTTCCAAATTGTTTTCTCCAAGATCTTGAGTTTGACAGTTTGAAAAAAGCGCGATACATATTTCAATCTGTCTTCTCCATAGTGTGAGCTTTGACAAGATGGTAAAACTCCCTATTGTATATACATTTCTATAGTATTTTCATGCTGAATAATCACCGCCTGGCCATCTTGAGAAACGTGTGATAAACATATTTTTAGGTTCGTGCATTTAATAGTTGTCTATTTTGTAACCCTGACAACAGTCGTAAACATATATTATTTTTGTTTTATTTACGACTCTTGTCAAGGAAATATGGATTTTAGAGCCAATAAAATACATTATATATTATTAATTTGTTTTGTTGACGACTAATGTTAGCGTAACAGAATAGACACTTAGTAAATGTAAGAACCTCCAAATGTGTAGTTAACAACTTTTTTAGATGGCGCTGCTCCATGGTTGTACTATAGAAATTTATATACAATGAGAAACGTTTAAAATTGAAGTAACATGACTAGCTCCCATGCGATAGATATAAGCTGGCCATACACAATGGCCCATATTTATAGACATATTGGGCCATATTCATAGATGTTTGACAAGTTCTTATTAAGTTGTTTTTAAACAAAACTCAATTTTTTGATATGCATAGAAAATTTAAACCCAAGTCTAAAGAAAAAACTCGAATCTAACTTTAAACTGGACCGAACTCATGTTTAAGTTGTACTTAACTCTGATAAACGTCAGAAATAGGTACACAAATGAAATAATTTGTTAAGGGTCGCGAGTAATTTTCTTTTTCTTGCAAATAAAATGTTGGTAATTACCACTTTACGAACGAAAAAACCAAATACATATACCTAGTTTATATGCAGGGTCGAAAGATCGAGTTTGATTTGAAACGAAATTCCAATAACCCAGGTGTTTCAGCCAACTAGTTGAATGCTTGAGGAGTTGAGTTAAGTGCGAAAAAGTTGAATTGACAGGAGAATACCTACGTTGCTTTGTAGACATTAAGACCAAAAGATTGAATTTTCGAGAAAAAAATATTTGTATTGCTTTTACAAGTTATGCGCATACTTTTCAACAACAAATATTCATTCGTTAATATGCAATTGATCACATGCAGAAATAATTGTGTATTCACCATTTCAACCCAGGTATTTCATTTAATTTTCGACTCAATACCACTGCTCGAGTGCGATCGAGTCGAATTCCATTTCGTTACAACTCATCCCCGTTTACAAATGGGTGAACCTAAGTTCAAGGTCGCTTCAACCATGCATATAAACTAGGTAATAAATAGATAGTAATATTTCTACATATATCTAGCTACCTACAATAAGATAAATTTCAGCGGAATATAGGTTTTTTATTCACGCAGATGAGGATGCATTAAAATAATCGAGATGGAGAAACTAAATACTGCGGCATTTTATCAGACATTTTCTTAATTTTCATTTGATATTCTTCAAATTTTATAATTTTCTGTTCGTAGACAAAAATTATCAATAAAAAAATATCGTAAGCATCGAATGTATATTGTTTTCAACCTGTCATGAATTGTTTTCAACCTTTCTTTTTCTTAATTAATAAAAAATCAATCTATCCCACTCACTCCATATGTGGAACCCAAGTTTGGGACACGTTCCACTCGTGTTTTACTAAACTGAGCTGGCAAAACATCTATGCATAACAACTGTGTCTAACCTGAGTGTTAACGTTAGACTCCAGTTCAGAAGAATTTAAGTTTACAATATGTCTATGAATATGGGCCATTGTAAACTCGAATTCTTCTGAACTAGAGTCTAACGTTAACACTCAGGTTAGACACTGTTCTTATGCATAGATGTTTTGTCACCTCTGTTTAGTAAAACACGAGTGGAACGTGTCCCAAATTTGGGTTCCACATATGGAGTGAGTGGGATAGATTGATTTTTTTATTAAGTAAGAAAAAGAAAGGTTGAAAACAATGAATGACAGGTTGAAACAGAAAATTATAAAATTTTCTATGCATAGCAAAAACTCGAGTGTTTCCTAAAAACAACTTAATAAGGACATGTTAAACATCTATAAATATGGCCCAATGAATACATGTGCCAAATAAGTGGTCACACACGATAGAGCCAAATCGTTGTTGAGGTAATTTATTTGAACACATCCGTAAATTTATTTGAAACTTCAACTTGGCAGTCAAGAATACCAACTTTGAAATAAAATAAAAAAAGTGGAGATAAAAGTGAATATAGCGTTTTATTGGTTCTTTCCTGTGCTGACTAACTAAAAAATTACCAACAAAACACGCCTATGGTATCTGTACCACCAGTATGTCACAGGTAAAACTTTTTAGTCACGGAAATCTCAAATTTCACAGGAAAAAAAAAACAAAAAATGTTTTTTTCGATTTTTTCTCTCATTTGTTTTTAAATGTTTTGAAAAAGAGTCATGACTCTGAAATCATGGTGTAATAAATAACACACTATTTTCAAAAGAATCATGACTCCCGAGTCATGGTGTAGTAGCACACTTGCCATTATTACAACTACCTTACCAACATAACCGGCATTTTACTGTACACTCAAAACCAAAATTATTATCGTCACGCAGAACAACGCAGTAAAAAAATTTATAGCCATTCGCCATTGCAATTGCATTTCTTCTTCAAAAAGTAGTGTAGTTTTCTTTTGTGAATTTTACCAAAAAAAAAACAAGAAATCCATTTAATTTATTAATTTTTTTTATAAATATTTATAAAGAAGTTAACATACAATTTAAAAATTTTGATATGAGTGACATGGAAGTAGAAACAAATGGCATTGAAGACCACAATGAGAATGGCAAAGTTCGTCTGAATGAAATGGCCACAAAATACATTCAGGATTTGTTGGCCGAAAAGTCTCGCATGGAAAATCAATATCCACTTGCTCAAAAGCTTATTGATGATGGTATGTTTAAAAAGAAAAAAAAATTATTGAATTATAACTCGAGGAATAATTGAGAAATTAAAAAAAATAATGATGCTTTCTAGCACTTGAAAAGGTTCATACAACGGGAAGGATACCAACACGTGAGCAATATGCTGATGTCTACCAGCAGAAGACAATAAAACTTTCACAAAAAGTTCATGTGCCCATCAAGGACAAAAAGGTAGGGAATGCATGGCATATTCTTGTTTAATTTATTTTTAGAATTAAGGTCAGGATTTATTGTCAGAAGATGGGTTGTAGTTGAAGACTATGACATCAGTGCAGTGGGACCAATATACGAAAAAATTAGATTCTAACCATTTCCACAACTTTTTTCTTAACTTAACACCGTTTTTCCATTACTAACATCAACATTTCAAATCGAACAAGACTTCCAATTATTTTTAAAAAGGCAAACGTAAAAGGTAGCTAGTCTTAAAACAGTACCATAATAAAAATGGTATGTACGGTGCAGTACGAAATTAGCGAGAACAAGGTATTTGTATAGTGCGCACATAATGCCGGATTCGGAGAAGTATCCGAATACGTCAGAGTCAAATATCGAATAAAGAAAAAAAAAATTACAGCTAAATCCTTTGTTGGAAAACAATCGCATTTCGTACTGGCCGAGTATAATCTTGCACTTCAATCCCGTATTAACACTAACACTTCCTCTATTTTTAATCAAATTAGTATTAAAAACACTAAGAAACTATTTGCCATCAATTCCTTGAATCGGCAAGCACTTAAGAAGACTAAACGTAGAATAATTACATTAGTCGACACTCGACAGGTAGTTTTTTTTCGGAAAAAGGTCAGAGGTCCATGAAATGTTCAGATGGTGTTTTGGGATGGTTAATTGAGGTTTTCTCAAATTTTGGACCTTGAGGACCCTGTGCTAAATGAGAGGGAGAGGAAAAACTGCACAATTTTCGGCCTTTTCACGTTTTTTCCTCGATAACTTTTTTGTTCGCGTTTTACGAAAGCTTGTTTGTATGTCACGTTGTTACCGAGATATGGCGTTCCAAAAAAAAGGGTAGTTTTTCAAATGCCAATTTTCACGTTTTTTCTTCTCTTATAACTTTTATCTTTTTCATTCTACGGTAAAATTGTTCAGGTATGTTTTGTAGAGCGTTAAATTTGCTATAATATTGATTATGCAAGCATGTTTGTATGTCACTTTGTTACCGAGATATTGCGCCCCAGAAAAAAGGGTAATTTTACAAATTTTGCTATAAAAGAAAAAATTCTTGCAAAATTTTAAAAATTACCGTTATTTTGGAGCGCCAATCTTGGTAACAACGTGACATACAAACATATTTGAATAATCAATATTCAATATTGTATCAATTTTTATAACGGTTCCTTATCGGTGTCTGGCTAATAGGTAGCGGGTCTAAGCCGAGCTATAAGCGTCTAAAGTTGCAAAAAATGAACCCCAAAAACTCTTCTTGAGGCACCACGAAACCTATATAGGATCGTAGTTTAGGGTCTTACTAACACCAAATCAGCAATGCCAGACAATCTGGCCGGGTCTTAATGGTTGCCAGACAATATCAAAGTTGCATTTTTTTGCCCCCAAAAACTCTTGGGGCACAATAAAACCTTTATAGGATCGTAGTTTAGGCTCTACCAAACACCAATTCAGCAATGCCAGAAAATCTGTGTAAGGTGATCACAATAATCCTTTAATATTCATAAAATTAATTAAAAGTTTAAAGGTTGATTCTCGTTATTTTTGGTTTTACCAAAAACTACAAAACGTTTTAGCATTCGGTTTTCTGTTTTTGACTTAAAACTAATAAGAACATTGAATTTCGGAAGCAAAAATTGTACTTAGCATAAAATTTTGAAAAAAATTTGTTTTAAATTAAAAAAAAAACTTTTTTTTCTTCAAAATTTTGAGTATGAAAGTAATTTTTTTTAAAACTATAAACTAAAACAACATTATTTAAAAAGAATAAAGAAGATTTGATTTCTGGCTTTCCAAAAAGGTATAGCATTGTAGGATGTACCTAGGTTTTTTAGTAATTTATTTTTCTGTAAGTCCACTTTTTAGAAAATTTCCTCTCCCGCCTTAACGAGGGCGATAGAACCCCCCTCCGCTACCGGTACGATTTTTTTTTTGCTTCGACCCAACCTACTTGCTCTTTCTAATTGGCATACCTTATGTGAATCACCCTGTATAAATTTCAAATTCCAATTCCGAAAACCTCTCTAAAGGTTATTTTACGTACCTTTATTATCAAGTTTGAAGAAAATCCGCCCAATCCCTTAGGCCACTTTTTAGTTAATCCAAATCAGAGAGACGCAACGTCCCTATTTTCTTAGTTATCACCTCTAACTAAGTTACTTGTTATATTATTTGTGATTGTAGATATTAGTTAAACATTAACATTCATTTCTTTTCTAATGTAAAACAAAATGGTTTGATAGAATTATTGGTTTTTATCAGTTACTTATTACATTTTAACATTATTCTTGAAAATTGATATATTTTCAGTTCAATTATGTTGGTAAACTTCTTGGTCCAAAGGGTAACTCGCTGCGCAGACTACAAGAGGAAACCCAGTGTAAAATAGTAATTTTGGGTCGTTTCTCAATGAAAGATCGTGCTCGTGAAGAAGAACTGCGCAATTCCACAGACACCAAATATGCCCACTTAAATCTTCCACTACATGTGGAGATCTCAACTATAGCACCACCAGCTGAGGCCTATGCCCGAGTTGCCTACGCACTAGCCGAGATAAGAAAATATCTAATTCCCGACAAGCACGACGACATCCGCCAAGAACAACTTCGTGAACTTATGGAAGATCCTGAGGCAGCGAAAAAAATTGCCCAACGTGCTCAAATGGCAGCGGCAAATCCTAAACCGCAATACCAACAGCCTATGCATCAAAATTATAATAAGTAAGCACTTACCTATAGTCCAAGAGGCCAAATGTTTTTATTTAAATAAAAGTTTGAATTTTTCCTAGACCTCGATATAATAGCAACAATGAAAATGGTACTGGATACCCCAAACATCAGGCCCCTCACCAGTTACAACAAACATTTTATGGTAATGGAGGATACCAGCAGAAGTCATATACTTCAGGTAAATATACACTTTTAGTCACTTTTTAGAGAAACATAACAGAACAAACTCCAATAATAATAAAAAAAAGAAATAATATAAATTCAAACTCCTTCCGAAAAAAACATCGATTAATAAAAAAATTTATAAAAATAAAATCATTATAGCTTACCAACATGTACCATCACACCAATCAACATCTTACAATTACAATGGTCGTGGCGGGGGTGTACGCCAACGTACAGCTCCGTATGAGTTCTCCACCAGAACCAAATAAAATGTTTTGATTCTTTGCGTTTAATAATTTCTCTTTGGTTTCTTCCCACCTTTATTTTGGTGCTTGGAAATTATTTAATATCTCTTCTCTCATACAGAAAAATATAATATAATTATGTTAACAAAAAAGTTTAAATATTTGAAAGAGAAAAGTATAAAAAGAAAAATTACTATTATAATACTAATCACATAATTAATCAACAAAAACAAAAATGTACTACTACTCTATTATAACACATGTTTAAAAAAAAAATACAGCATAAATAATCAAGAAACCAAAATAAAACTTCATGTAAATCAATATAATAAAATAAAACGTATCAATAATAATATTAAACAAAAACTGATATAATAAAATGAAAAGTATTCAAAATTGATTTATTTTTATTTCAAAAAATTCTTAGTGGAAAATAAACTAAAAAATAATAATCTACGTTATTAAAAAAAAAAAAAACAAATGTCTTATTGTTATCTGGGGTAGAATTTGTGATATTCAATATTTGTTCGTCAAAATCCTTTCTGTAGTCAGTCCCGCTCACGCAACTTCGCTCCGCTTAGGGTATGTCCAGTCGTCTGGCGGGCGCTTGAGTCCAAAGTTTCCAAATTCAACAGTACCTGGTTGGCCTGTTTCGCTTCTTATTTTCTTCCTTTTCAATTCCTATTTCAAATAATTAGTGTAAAAGCAAAAAATAAAGTACAAAAACATGCTGAAAATCGGGATTTTTTATTCGTATCATTCGGATTTTGTCAGTCGGGATGTCGGCAGTTGGGATTTAGTCCCTATCCCTTTAAGTATATATAAACATTTCTTTCTTTTAGTATTCATAATGATTAACTTATACTTGCGCGAATAACCTTCAAGCGGAAGTAAAAGGTAGACTTGTCAGAAGACTTAATGATATGTTGTGCCAGCTTCTTCAAATTTTCCGCGACTAACTAACTGAAAAATAGAAAACTTGCGTTTCAGTTGGCCAATTCATCATTCAATCCTTGCTTTTTGCTTTTCAATTGCTTTTATTTTTTCGTAGCAGAAGTAGAATTTTCAAATCTAGTCATGAAGCTTGAGTCTATCGCGAACATAAAATTGCCAAATTTCATGAGTTTTTTTTTCCATTTTCCATATTCTTGAGTCGTTTTCTTCACACTTAGGGACATTTTCTGGTCATGCCGTAGACTGATTAACACCAAATTATTCGCCGATACTTTTCTGATACTCTGGGCCCGTATTACGTATTACGATAATCGTTGAAAAACCCTCGTTCTCCTTTAAATGCGATTACGTAAAACGACTATCGTTTAAGTTTCAACGATACTCGTTTTGTCTTACGAGTGCCATTAGCTTTCGTCTAGCTTTCGCTCTCGTTGTCATACCATACCTACATTTTGTTTGTTCTGTTTATGTTTTTTATGTTTATGGCTGCCGGTTATGTACCATCTCGAGCAAAACTTAAACGAACAAATTAAGAAGCCAAACAAACAAAAATAATTGCAAAAAAAACTATTTGGCTTCCACATTTTCACATACACATTTTTCCATGTTCTTCTCATTGAAATATTTGTGAATTCTCCACCTGCACCCCCACAGAACAATATTCACTATCCAAAAAGTAGTTGTGAATTAATATTTTATAAGATATTATACTACACTCTTTAATTTCACAATCAAGTTTTTATTTATTTTGATAAATTTTTGACATCTATTCAACGACGTGAAGTTAGATGCGCTTTGAAAAAAAATAGTATTTCTCTGTTTTATCTGGCAACAATTTCATGAAACTATTCTCGTTACTTGTAATCGCTTTATGTTGCGGCTTTCGTTTTCTTGACTATCGTTTTTTGCCGTTCGTTTCGTAATACGTAATACGGGCCCTGATATCGCAAACATACCTGCCTTCCATAGACATAACAACGCACCTCAACGGGTTTCTTTATTCGTTTCTAATATCTGTCTGCGAGCGTCCATTTGTCTTTAAAATTACGAACAATTGCACGTAAGTGGCGCTTTTTAAATCGAAACAGAGATGAGTCTGCTTCTAACTTAACTCGCAGCCTTTTGAAGAATATGCTTTTTGTTTCAAGTAAATGTTCAAGTTTATGTTACTTTTACTAGACTCCCTCAGCGGTCGAAACTCGAACACATTTATGTACATACGCCATAACTAAATTTTTTAGTGCAAAAATTCTCGACTAAATTCTTGACTAAATGTCAACTAACTTTTGATGGGATCTGGTCAATCAGAGCTCGTCGACTACCTTTTAGTCGGCGCATTGAACGTATCCAATATGTCGTAAGCTCGAAAAATAAAATTTTGTAGATAGGGCCTTTACGAAGTTAGCGGCAGCATAGTTTTTATCTTTTTTTTTTATCAAATCAACAAAAACAATATTCCATTTTTGTAAAATTAGTATTGATTGTTATATATTCATAAAAACTTCAATTTTAAGAGTGATAATCCTTCTCACATGTGGCAATAATTTGTATGTATCAATATTCACGATAATTGATGTTAGTCACCAAAATTGAAAATTGCTTGTTTTCCCTTAAAATTTATTATTTTTGTTATTAATGTTAATTTATTAATTTGTTTTTAATGCAATTTTTTTTTTTAAATTTAGTGTATAATAAAAAAAAAAACTATTTTCTACCGTCTATGCTCAACGGAAACTTAAAATAAAAACAATTATATTTTATAATATTAAATAAATTGCACTTGAAAAAGTCCAGAAATACCAACGATCGTAGGGTAAAAATTGTCGTTATTTGCATTTATCATTGTAGGAAAAATATTGCTTTTATTTGCATATACTTCTTTTACCCGCGGCTTTGCTCGCGTTAGAAAGAAAAACAGCTTATGTTGCTCGCCTATAATGTAGCTTTCTAATGGTGAAAGAATTTTAAAAAGTTTAAAGCATAACATAGCCGCATTCAAGTTTTTAAATTGAAATTATTTAAAGCGTTATAACGATATGCACATGAAATTTGCTATGGTGTACTGTTTACTGCTTCTAATTATAATGTACACCAACATCACACTCAATATGCGTGAACCAAAAAACGAAGGAATCAGAGAAATCGGATGAATTTTTGTTGGTTTAACACAACAAATCAACAACAATTCATCCGATTCCTTCGATTCTTCCGTTTTTTGGTTCTAACCTAATTTCTATTCAAATAATTTTGGTAGAACAATAAATTTTGGGCATTATATTGATTATGTTGTTTTGTAACAAACAGGCAAATCGTTCAAATCGGAAATGTTATTTCAGTAAATTGGTAAAGGTAAATGTTCAAAACGACCATAAAAACCTTAAATTCATATTTAAAATAATTTCTTATTTCCATCAGTCATTTTTGTCCGATACTTTTTTTTTTCAATTATAGCCAATTCGAGAAATTCCCGCATACCCAACTACTAACTCCTGTGTGAGTCATAATTTTTAATTCTTGGAATGAATGGAATGTTGCACTTGCCATGGGATAAAGGGAAGTTACATCATTCTTTGATTATTTTAAATATAAAAGAACGATTTAAGAGACAATACCCAGTCTACAATAGAAGGTAAGTTAAGCTTAAAAAAGTTCTATTGAATTCACAAAAAGAACATGTATTTTATACAATCAAGCAACAATATGGGATATACAAAACAACAGGACAAGCAAAGATAAATCTCAAGGTGGTAAATAGTAATTCAAAAAATAACCAAAATAATATATAAATAAAAAAAGAAACATTATTAAAAATGTAAAATAAAATGAAATAAAATACAATGATCTATACAATCAAAAATAATAAATGTGTATTTTTTTAATTTTGTGCATTTGTTGTACATATTTGAAACTAAGTTTGGTTGAGCAAAAACTAAAATAAATAGTAAGTATCAATCGCAGATAATACCATTTTATATACACGACGTGTTTCCAATTTACTTTTAGTCAAAGCGTTCAGAATTTTGTAAAGCTGTTCAAAATCTATGAAACACTATTTTTCAGTTAAGATTTTTGAATTTGTTCGAAATTGTAAATAAAGATTTATGGTTAATCGTTGAAGTCTTCAATTATGCTATAAGCAACTGTCTTCAATTTTAACTTTAAGTGATGGATTTTAACGCTTATCGGTTTTTAAAGAAAAGGGTTTCATTTTGAAAACGAGAGTTTCTGGCAGGCTTGTAAAAGATTGCAATCTTTTGAAATGCAATCACTTAAAAATTCAAAATCACCATTCATTTGAAATCAAAATAATTGCAATAATTTTATCCCCCATTAATTTTGCGGCAATCAATTGAATGGAATCATTTGAGACTTCATGCGTTTCGGGCATTCCTTTGCAGTTGCATTCCTTGTATTCCTATTGCATACCAAGCATTCCTTTGCAGTCCAGCATTTCTTTGAAGTCCAGCATTCCTTTGCAGTCCAGCAATCCTTTGCATTTCAAGTATTCCTTTGCAGTCCAGAATTCCTTTGCAGTCCAGCATTCCTTTGAAGTCCAGCATTACTTTGCATTCCAAGCAAGGAATGCAAAATCATGCTTGGAGTGCAAAGCAATGCTGGTCTTGAGGGAATGCAGGACTGCAAATTAATGCTTGGAATGCAAAGGGTTGCGGGATTGCAAAGGAATGCTGCATTTCGAAGGAATGCTGGACTGCAAAGGAATGCTTAGAATGCAAGGATTGCAAATTTCAACGAAATTGCCTTGAAATCACGTTTCATTTCATGTCATTCCTGTTAAACTAATAAGTTCAATGAACAGAGCTAATAAAATGCGTCAATTTCTTGAAATGTCAACAAATAATGTTCACGGCTTCACATGAGCCAGGAAGAGAAAAACATATTTTTTTGGTTATTCTTTTGATTAAAATTGTCGAACAAAATCATTTCAATTTAGGTGTGAGTGATTTTGAAATTGAGGTCTCAAATTACGCAATTTCGACCTAGGTGGGAACCACAGGTCATCAACTTGTACTCCTCCGTCTCCTCCCGTAGACACAAAGTTTACACGCGCTTTTCTATACGTGAATACGTGCAAACAGCTAAATGCAAAATTGTAAGAATGTACCTATGATCTAGCCAAATTTGACAGTCCCATTTGAAATGCACGGGCACGCATACAGAGTTAAATCTTTGCAGATTTAAAAGTTTGTAGGTAAAAGTGGGTGGAGCGTCCTGAGTTGATGTTCTATTTATTAATTATTCTATGTTGGGAACATAGTATTATACCTGTGACACACTGGTGGTATCAATACCATGGTTTACATCTAAACCACCTGTGTGTCAAGGAATACCACAGTAGTACCACGCGAGCATCATGGTACTAGCGTGGTATCGAATCTAGGGTTTTTATCGTAGTATACGCAATTTTTTGACGCAGCTCCATTTTTAACCATTTTTTTCGTAAATATGCGTTGAATTAAGTTTTATTGCTGATTAATCAGTTAAAATGGTTTTTTTTATTGCAAAATGGACGTGCAAAAAAAATTAGGTACATCAAAAATTATTAATTTAATGTATTTTAACCATTTGCTGGTAACCATAGAAACATACAAAATCTATGGTTACAAATAACTAGAGTTGAAAAGACTGGCCATAAAAAGAAAACATTCAAAACTAACATCTTTTCATCAATATAAAACATATCAATCATTATTTAGTACCTAGCTGTCAACGCATACTACACAACGTGTGTGTCAACCATAGAATAATAAATAAATAGAACATCAACTCAGGAGGCTCCATCCACTTTTACCTACAAACATTCAAATCGGCAGTATTAAACTTCTGTGTGCGTGCGCCCTTGCATTTCAAATGGGACAGTCAAGTTTGGCCTACCACTACATTCATGCAATAACTATA
Organism: Baccha elongata; assembly: GCA_951217065.1. Taxonomy (NCBI): domain Eukaryota; kingdom Metazoa; phylum Arthropoda; class Insecta; order Diptera; family Syrphidae; genus Baccha; species Baccha elongata. Next base: position 33,882,618 of record OX578274.1, on the reverse strand, counting down.
ATTGGATCATATCTCCCAACTTGCGAATAACTATAATTGGATCATATTTCCCACGGTAAATCCCGATGGATATAAGTATTCATTTGATAGTGATAGAATGTGGAGAAAAAACCGACAACTATTTGGAATCTCTCGTTGTGTTGTTCTAAATCGAAACTATCCATTCCATATTATGGATTCACACCAGATCATTTAGATAAGTATGATGATCTAAAAGCAATTGGTGAAAAAGCCACTGGAGCAATCAAAGAAACCCACGGCAGAGTTTATAAGAGTGGAAGTCTCTATGAGACCATTTATCCATCGAGTGGTGGCAGTAAAGATTGGGCACATTCAATGATGAGTATTCCGATAAACATTACTTTTGAACTTCGAGGACCACCAGATAGTGAAGACTTATTCATCCTCCCATCAGAAGAGATTTTACCAAATTCAGAGGAAGCATTTGTTGCGATTCAAACTATTGTTGAAGAATCTGATGCAAGGGGATATTTTAAGTAAATAAACAGTACCATGTTTAAACCATGTATTTTTAAATTAAATTGTTATTGTTATTTTTGAGTGTGTATTGTTTGGAAAAATTCATTCTAATTTGTCAATATAGTTTTGTCCATTTATCATCAATAGATTTAATAACCAAACTTTATCCATCTTCGTAATTTTTTTTTATTAATTATAGGCACATAGTTAATAATTAAATCAACTACAGAAATTATTTAAAACAATTGTTAAAAATGCGATAAATCTTTTGCTACAAATACAAGAGGCCGTTTTTCTTTAAAATGGAGTTTTGCTATTGTTAAAAAAATCAAGTCGACAGCCCATAACGGTAATAGCATTGAGTTTATATACAGAGAACTTTTTCAAAAGTAAGTTTCAAATACTTCTCGTAGGATGTCGTAACTATCGACTTGTTTATTTTTTACTCTTGTAGCAATTGTTCTTGATTAGGCATGATAAATAAAGAAAAACAAATACAAATCAATGCAGAAGAATGTTCGCTTCGGTTCGGTTTGAGTGTTTTTCGTTACAGGAAATTAGGGCTATGTTTCCTCTATAGTGTATAAACTCAATGGTAAATAGTTTTGATCATAGATGCTGTCTTGAGAAACGGCAACGGTGATAGGTATGATTATTTTTTTACTAAAGACATTGTATATACATTTCTATAGTATTTTCATGCTGAATAATCACCGCCTGGCCATCTTAAGAAACTTGTGATTTGTTTACGAATCTTGTCAAGGAAATATGGATTTTAGAGCCAATAAAATACATTAAATATTTTTAATTTGTTTTGTTGACGACTATTGTTAGGGTAACAGAATAGATAGTAAATGTAAGAATCTCCAAATGTGCGGTTCACAACTTTCATTAGATGGCGCTGATCCATGATTGTACTATAGAAATTTATATACAATGCTAAAGACTCCAAAATAACTAGGAATTTTTTTTGTACCAATAAAGAATGTTGTGCAATACCAAAATATTGCATTCTTTTACAACTCTGCAACTACATAGATTCTGTATGAAAAAGCGATCGAACTCGTCTGTGTGAACGATTTTCTTACCAGTTGCTATGGAAATCGTTCGTAGAGACGCAAAACGTTTGATATTTTTTATTTATATATTTATACATTTTTTTATTCATAGCCAACTTGGAGATAAAAACATCTTACAAAATTTTACTTAGTGTTTTGAATAAGCGTTTATTATTTATACTTGAATTTTACTTCATAGTTATACAAGAATTTTAAAGCTAAAACAACCTGGATCAAGTTTTTTTTATCAAACAATTTATTATTTATTCATTCAATAGATTTTTTTTAATAAAAAATAGAGTATTCCATTACATAAAGTTTTATAAAAAAGTGTATAGATTTTAGATTAGATTTATTTATTTATTATTATTACAAAAATAAAATAAAATAAAATATGTGGGCAATGGCGTTGCCGTCTGCCTGTAAAAAAGTGTACATATATTTGTATTGACTGGGTCCTTAGCTGAATGAATTTTTTAGGATACAAAAATAATCTTTACGACCGACAGTGTAATACGAAACGAATGCACCACATTTACATGAACTTTAAAATGATTCTGGCAAAGGGCTTAGTGGTTTTCCAATCGATTTCCGCCACATTCTCAAATTGTATGTAAAGAGTATCTGCACTGCGTAACCGAACGGTCTTAGAAGGCCAAATAAGTGGTGACATTTAATTATTTCTAGGATACCTATATCCACTTTTTCACCTGTAAATTATTGGTTATTACGTAAATTTTATTTGGGTATAAAATAGTCATGTACTTTATTACTATAACTAGGTACATACTTATGAAATGTTCAAGCAATTCTTCTAGTTCCCAGCTTCTGAGTAAACGTGCTAGCTCGTCGTACGATTTTTTCTCATTTATGTTTCTAACGCGCGCAAATTTGCAAAAAATTTCATTTACTTCGTCATCCTCTGGCTCTGGTACATAGACTTCTTCTTTGCTGGAATCCATTTCTTCTATCTTCTGGTTCTCCGCTGGTTACTTGGTTAGAGCTTTAGGATGATTTGTTGTTTTCTCCTGGGTCTGGGTCCCTGAAACGTTTTGTAACTATTCAGAAGTAAACAAAAATAAAATTTTAGTTCTATTCAGTGAGCTAAACTACTGTATGAACATAGAATAATAAATAATAATAACACTCTATGCAATATTGTTGATTTCTTGGTATGTCGGATCTGCCCCACAGATTACACATAGAATTCCACATGCAGCTATGGGAACCGAAACGAATCTATATGCAGTATTTGAGCTCTTCTTCGGAAGATACACGGCCACATCGTTTTGTGAGCGATATGCTGAATTAAGCATTGTTATAAGCAGATTACGATCGATTATGTCCAAATCCCACCAACCTTCTATTCCAACAGCCAATTTTCGATTGATTACTATGCAACAAAAGAGCGAATCACATTGAACGCTAAATTCATTTAATTTCACTAAAAGATGATATTATCAGTGGACAAAATTCAATCATTAAACCCAATAATATTACGACTGGCAGTGCAAGATCCAGTTAAGGAAATTCCATCATCATTGTCCTCTTCGTCGGCATCGGTGTCATGATAATGATGCAATGGCTTACATCCTAGATATGCCCTTAACATCACGGGTGATGCTGTTGCACTGCTACATCTGTAAATAATTATTTATTATCAATATTTAAGGTTTTATTTAAAGTTTTTAGAAAAAAATATTTTCGTTTACTTACGTTGAATGCGTACAATTTTTTATAGTTTTTTGTCATATTTCCTTTGACATAAGTCAAACAAACTCACCACTCACACGTATTCATAGATAGGAAAGCATGGTGAAAAAATTTTTTTTACGAGAGAGGACGGACGAACTGGAAGTGGATGACCTGTGGTGTCAACCTCAATGGTATTGTCGATACCATGGTATCTATACCAGCAGTGTGTCAAGGGTATTACTGAACAGTAAAACGTACTCTCTTTTATTCAGAGTAGTTTATGGCAAGTCACTGAACAGGGCTACTGATTATTTGACAGCGGATACATTTTGCCGGTAAAAATTGTCTGGCTTTCGGCTAAAGGCTAGTAAGGGCACGCAAAAACAAATAGACAACAAATTTCAAATCTAGAAAAAAATAAAATTTGCGATTTGAGAGTTTTACAACGATTACTCATTTATTTGTTTGTTTTTTTGTTAAATATATTTGTTCATTTCACAACCCAATGAAAAGATGTCAACAATAAAATCGTTGCAAATTCAAGGCATAAGAAGTTTCGGCACAAAAGCCGAGGATGTACAGGTAAATCATTGAACTAAAATCCTATTGACAAGGTGCTATCTATTTTAATTTCCCTTAACGTGTTGCAGCAAATCAAATTTTCATCTCCAGTCACACTGATCTTGGGCGAGAATGGCTGTGGAAAGACCACAATTATTGAGTGTTTGAAATATGCCTTAACAGGAGAAGCTCCCCCGGGAAGTGGCCGTGGACAACATTTTGTTCATGATCCATCTATCTTTGATTTCTCAGAGAGTTTGGCCAAAATTGTTTTAGAAGTAAGTAATTTTTTTCAACTTTTATGAATACAAAAATTAAGACCGTTCATTATTGCAGGCCCAAAACATCCGCGGAGATGAACAATCAGTTTCTCGTGCCATGAAATTATTTCACAAGCGTGGCAAACTTTCTTTCGAGACATTAGATGGAACAATCAGTTTTGGAGATGGATCAATAAGCCGACGTTGTGTAGATGTTGATATTGCCATGTGTAATTTCATGGGTAATTTTCATATTTTTTTTTGTTTTATAGCTACAACAAAGTTATGTTTTAAAGGTGTTTCGAAGGCAATTATCAATAACGTAATCTTTTGCCATCAAGAAGAATCCAGCTGGCCTTTAGACGAACCCAAAAAACTTAAAGAAAAGTTTGATGCGATATTTGGCATAACAGAATATAATAAAGCCATTGAAAAATACATGAAAATGCGAAAGGATCAAATTGTTGAACTCAAAGTTAAAGGTAAATAACTACCTATATTATTAGAAAAACCTAATGTGTATTTGAAAACTCCCTAAGTTAATTTTTCGGCAAACTTGGTAAAGAATATAATATGTTTGTTTGCCTTATACGCGTACATACTCATACAATCATCCTTATCTGGTATCTAGTTATCTTACTCATTTTTCTCTTTGAGATCTGAGCAGAGCGTGGGCAATTTAGAGTCGGATACAAAAAGCATAAATTCATTTCTAATTGATCTCAAGTCAACTTTGTCGCTGAAGACGGGGTCCACTGCCGGTGGAAACATAGAAAAGTTTCCTCTTTTCAGGTTGTCATACATACACATATATTTTGTTTGCAGCCTTATCATGTTAAAATCATCTACCTGGGCTTTATTATAAAATTAGTTATTTAGGTTTTGTAGGTATGAGAAGAAAAATTGTAATATCACAGGCTGTATTAAGGGTAAAGAAGTACCATTTTTAAAGGCTTTTAAAGGGTGATGGTGAACGAAATTTAACCTAATGATGAACTATTTGAAATGAACGATGACAGGTACCGGTCTCGCCCACCCAACTTTGAGGAACTACTGATGAAACCAATTACAAAAATTATTTAGTAAGAAGCATGCACCAAATCATCAACAATATGGTCAGAGTGTAACATGTCGGCTTTAAAATGACTAATATTTCCACCAATTTTTTTAAGGAATACTTAATGAAAATCGCATAGAAATTTTTTGCTGTGAGCGTTGTCAGTTTGTCTATTCAAAGACAACCTGGTTATAGCATTTGCATATGATCTTGCATTGCATATAGCTTCACAGCTCTTTGATTCCAAACTTAATTATATAATATATTTATTAAGAATATGGTTCGCTTATAGTTAGAGAAAACCAACTAATGTTTTTCAGTTTAGGTTCGCCTGAACCCCCACACGTTTGCATCGATTTACACTATTTAAACTGTCCACGTTACAATATAATTGCCTGTGGTTGCACTTTATATGGGGGTACCTTTGATGATGTTGTGTTTTTTCGTTTAAGCCGTTAGTCACGCAATGAACGGCTCAGCGACGAAATGCCGAGCGAAAAAAATATAAAACATGAAATTGTATGGCAGTCGTTGAGCTGGGACTCATATTATGTAATCCTGCTAATTCAGTCCGAAAGGACTACCGACAAACAATTAATGTCAATGTATATCACAAACTAGGTTTAATTTGAAAAGTGAAAAGTAGTGAAGTTTTCATTTTCACTTTATTTTCATTCCCCTAAAGTGAAATCGACTTGTTTTTTATTATTTTTTTATTGTACTATTCATACTAGAATGTAAGTTTTATTACTTGACCATTTTTTATTCCGTCAATTTTCATTGAATTTTTGCTCAGTCTTCGACTTGTTTTTTGCCCATACAAAATTCATTGGGCGATTTCGTTCCCTGGGAGCTAAAAAAATTATTGCATGTTTTTAAAAAACGTTTCAAAAATGAGTTTTTATTTTAACCATTACTTTCTATACACTTAAAAATTTTATTTAAATATATAAAAATGAAACGTTGTTTGTTTTTCTTTTAAACATAAAGACTTTTTATTTATAACTCAAAAATGAAAGTCGTTTGGTTTCTTACAAAACATTAACTTAAAAATTAGGTTTATTCATGACAACGCGACGACCAAAACTGAACTCAGGAATACATAAAATAAATGTATCTCTGGAGGTTGATAATAATTAATAAATCCGCACATAGCGTGGGATGGGAGTAAACAATTTACTGGAGTTGCATTCTTGCAAGTGCAAGTGTTTGGATAATTCTTGGAAGTGAGATTTGAGGAGTTTCTTTGTTATAATTTAATGAGTTAAAGAATTGTAGACGACAATTCTTTGGAAGTAGAATTTGAGAATCAAAGAATTGTAGACGACAATTCTTTGGAAGAAGAATTTGATAAGTTTGTTTATTAGATAGTTGATTTCAAAGAATTGCTGATGTCAATTCTTTGAAAACAAAAATATTATTCAACTAATTAGAAGTGTGGGAAGGAATGCATTGTATTGTGTGACAATATGATAATAATGAAGGTAATGAATTGTTTACATTATAATTTGTATATAATTAAAATATTTTTCAGAAACTAATCTTAAGTATCTCAGCCATCTAAAAAAAGAATTAGAGGATAAAAACATTGATCTTAAGAATGCCCATGAAAAATACAGTGCAGTTCAAGGAAAGGTTACTAAATTCGACGAAGAAATGAGACCCATCGATGAACGCTTATTGGAAATCAGAAAAGTTGAATACGAAGTTGGTAAACAACAAGCTCTTAAAGTTGAATTAGAAACCAAGTAAATACATAAGACAGTTAAAAAAATCAATTTTAAATATTTATTTCTTTTTATCTAATTAGACGGAAAAATTGCCACGATCAAATAACTAACCTTACTAAAAAGATCAAAAAACCATTTCAAGGTACTATTCATGAATTAGACAGAGAAATGAGAACATTTTCTGAAAAAATGTCTGAAAAGCGATTGGAAAAACAACGACTAGAAGACAAATTGGCATCTTTAGTCAGTCAAGAAAAAAAAATTCAAGCAGCTTTATCAGATCTAGATCGTAAAGGTTGTACTTTGATTCAGCAACGACAAAAAGAACAAGAAAGTACTGCAGAAAGAGCTGACAAAATGAGAAAACTTTGTGAAAATATGAATATTCAGTTGGATTTTGATCTTGAAGAAGTTTCAGAAAGAGTTCCTGAAATATTAAATCAGATAAAAAATTCTTTGTTGGCTGAAGAGAAGAAAATAAAAGATCTTCAAGTTGGTCATGACAAAGTCGATCATGAGAAACAACAGGAAATTGATGAACAGCGAGTGACTAAGGCGAAGATTGAAAGTGATATCGAGGCTAAACGGAAACAGGTTTGTATTGATTGTTTGTATTAATCAGTGACAGTGAATGCATTTTGTTTTTATGTTAAAAAAAGATTCTTTTTCATTTGAGACGGATATAAAAATCTTCATCTGTTTCAAGATAATGAATGATATTTTTTGGGACTTTAACTCTCCCATTTCAGACAACATAGAGATGTCCACCTTGTGTGATGTCCTCCCGGTTTTAGATTGTTCGATTTCTGAGGTAAACTGAGCTGGTGTCGTCATTAGTTTTTTGCAGTTTTTCAAACTATGTCCTTCTTCGCGATTGTAAATAAACTTTGTATGAGTTGTCAGCGTGTCTGTTTTCTACATAAAACTTATGTCGAGTTGGCCGTGGTGTTTTATGTTAACGTTGTATTTTTGACGTAAAGGCTTTTTCGGATCTTTTTTCTTCTAATTCGATATGTCACTATTGGTGTCATTGTACGCATCTTCATCTCATTTGCCGTCAATTAACTCTTTTTTTTTATTGTCCAATATTATGACCCACATGTCAGCACTAGACGAACAACTGTAGTGTAGGGCCTTTACTTCAGCTTAGGGCGAATAAAGTTGTACTGCACTTTATCCACCATGCGGATAGCATATTTTTTTCATTCTTAATTCTGGATTGCATCTGAAGTTGATTTACAAATCCTCACTATTCATCATATAACAGTGGTATATTTTGCAAACACATATCCAATATCCGCTCAACTTCATGGTGTGTGATATAATTTTGGTTGAATGGTAACTATCTCATTTTAGCTTATTACCCCCTTGCGAATTGAGAAAAGTTACTTACTCTTTAGAGTCGAAAATCTTGAACCATGTAAGCCCGATGTCTTGATACAACTTTTTTCAGCTCCCTATATGATTTCGTTTTCGAAACAAATCTAATAACTATAATTTGATTTTTTTTAGAAAGATCAGAACGACAAAGATATTCGTAAAATAGATAAAGAAATACTAGACGTCGAAGCATCAACACACATGCTAAAAAAGATTACCGAGAAGATTGAACAAACTACAGAATGCTACAACAAGGCATCAGAGAAAATGAATCAAGAAGAATTAAAAAAGACAATAACCGAACGGAAAACCAACGTAGCTCGTTTGCAAAATCGTTTCCGACAACTCGATACTCAGTTAACGTTTCTCAATTCGATTTCTAAGCTAATGGCTGAAATCAATTTAAAAGAAAAAGAATTAGAAAAGAAAGAACAAGAAGTTCGCCGTGTACGAAGTAAACATAGTGATCATTTTAAAAAGCTTCTTGAACGGCCAATCGATTCGAATTACAAGAGAACGCTTCAGCAAACATATGAAAAATTGCATCGACAGATGAAAGAATTGTCAGAAAAAATAAATAAGCTTAAGTTACAAGAGCAGGGCTTTGAAATTAAGCGTAAAACACAAAAAGACGAATTGACTCGTTGGGAAAAAGAGTTGGCCGATAGCAAGGATACAATCTATGAAAAATGTCATTCTACACCGTATGAAGAGTTACTGGCTAAATGTAAAGAAACAATCGCAAAATTACAACTTGATCATGGAGCACTTAAGTCATCTGAGGCTATGTACAAAAAGTAAGTCGAAACTTAAAAAAAAAGAAGAAAAGAATAGTTTTTATTTCTGTTTTGTTTGTTTTAAAGATATATCAAGAAAATAGAAGAAGATCCGCACTGTCCACTTTGTCACAATGGAATGTCTGAGAGTGAGGTAAGTTTTGGTATTGGAAAATTACTTTAATACCCAATTCTATGATTTTTAGGCATCAACACTTACATCTGAGCTCTCAGATGAAATCCATCGGCTTCCAGAGAACATAAATCGAACAGAAAAACTTCTGAAAGTTGAACAAAAGAAATATGAATCACTTATCGCATTGCGTCCAGTAATCGAAAAAGTAGAACGTCTTGAAAAAGACATTCCAACTCGGAAATCTGATCTCAGGAAGTTGGAGGAGAGCCTAGGTGAAGTTTCAAATGACGCCGAATCCTGCCAGATGCTACAAATCGAACCAAGTGCTAATTTGGATCTAGTAAACTCGATGTTGGGTGATATGAGTCTTCTTGATGAAGCTATTAAGGAAGTAACGCGGCTTCAAGGAGATCTGACTAAATTGAAGGTTTTATTCTCAAACAAAAATAATAATATATCCTTCTTTATTGAAGTTAACTTTTTAGGGTAAGCTACCTGAAGGTGGAACAAATGGCTCCATTGAAGACGTACAGTTGGAAAAGACTACAGTTTCAGCTGAGTTAGAAAATGAACGTAGTGTTTTGGAGAAAAATCAAATTGATTATGAAAAAGGGAACGATACTTTAAATGCATTACGGGAAGAACGGAATAAGTACATATTTTAAATTAAGAATTTGTTCAAAAGTTTGATTTACAAATATGAATTTCATTCAAGATTAAAAGACAAGCAAATTAAACTTCAAGAAGGAGTTCAATCACTTCCCCAGCTAAAAGAACGTCAAATAGAATTAAGAAAACAAATTGATGAGAACGCCATTGAAATAACAAAACTTCAACAGCAGTTACAACCCCTCAAGCAAAAATTAATTGATTCTATTGAACAAAAACAACGTTTAAAGGACTCTAATCGGAAGATGGTTTTACAGATGCAAGCCAAATTAGATTCGATGAAAAATTTGGATCGTGACACTCAAAGGTACGCATATTTTTAAGTAAAGTATTTAACTTGTTGTCCCTATTTGCTTTCTTTACTTGTTTCTTTTATTTGTGCTTAAATCCACAACTTCAGAGGGTACCGTTTTTAAATTTATGTAATTATTAAGCCATTTCAATTTTTAGACTTAACCGCGAACTAATCGAGCTTGGAACACTTAATTTAGTCGAAGAAATTGAGCGACTAAAAAATTCTAAAAAACGCAACAAAGACGAATCGACTGCCAAAGTAAATATTATGTTCTTTATTCAAATGCATTCTAAAATAGTTTTTTTTATATAGCAAAAGGAAATCTCTAAAACTTCCGAACAGCTAGAAGCCGCAAAGATTGAAGTCCACAATCAAGATGCTTTGGAACGTGATCTACATGATAATCGTGACCTGAAGGAACTCCAACAGAATGCTGTCAAGCTCGATGACGAGCAAAATGAACTTTTGAAAACCCTTGGCGATTTAGATTTTCGCCGAGTTGCAAAAGAAAAGGAAGAACTGATCAAAAAACGGGACCAAGCCACCGTTCGTAAGGGAGAACTTCTTGGTCAAATGGGAGAGATCAATAATCAGATCAACAAATTGAAACGTGAAATTGAGGAGCCACATTTGAAGGATTCTATGCAGAAACATCGAAGAAGTCTCTATGAAGTTATGGTGCTTAAGAAAGTCATTGCCGATCTCGGCCAATATAGGCTAGCCTTGGAATGGGCTCTGATGAAATTCCATTCGGAAAAAATGCAAAAAATCAATAGCTTGATTCGGGAGTATTGGCGACAAATATATCGTGGCAACGATATCGATTACATTCAAATTCAAACTGATGAAAATAAGGTCTCTGAAACATCGGCCGATCGCAAGAGATGCTATAATTATCGAGTGATTCAATCGAAAAATAACTCTGAGATTGAAATGCGTGGACGTTGCAGTGCTGGACAGAGAGTGTTGGCATGTCTAATAATTAGAATGGCACTTGCAGAAACGTTCAGTTGTAATTGTGGAGTTTTGGCTTTGGATGAACCTACAACTAATTTGGATAAAACGAATATTTTATCGCTTTGTGAAGCTCTCAATAGAATCGTCGAAGAAAGACAAACGCAGAGTAATTTTATGCTAATCATTATTACTCACGATGAAGGATTTATTTCGACTCTAGGAAAAATCAAGAGTTATCATCGTGTTGCTAGAAACATGTATGGAAAATCAGTGATAACTAAACATAGGGTCGCTTAAAAACGACTATTTTCATTCCATTACTTTTTATTACTTCGTTATGTTAATTGTTATATGTTTTATTGTTTTTTCAATTTAATTTTCTTTTGTTTCCAATAAAAAATACGAACTAATACAATGATGTGTTTTATTCTGTAATGCTGTTGCACTTGGTACTATTGTCGGTCTCCAAAACCTTTGCTTCCGTGGTATAGAACTGGTAGCACTCATCGACGATTCAATTACTTAAAGCACTGATTTCTCTTTCACGTAGATAACATAAGTTCATGACTAGTCTTTTGTCTACAAAGACTTCAATAGGGTTTATTGTAACTATAAATAATGTTTCGTGTCGATGTTTCTTTTTAATTAAAATAATTTAGTGAAGACGGAATATATTCTTTTTGTATCTTAAGATGTTGCAAACCATTCTTTGTTACGTATATGAAATTTGTTATATAGTTCGTTGTTTTATATTCTTCTAACAAGAATAAACAAATAGTTTATATCAAAAGAATTCCAAGCAAAGAACATCCCATTTATTCTCTGGATTAATTTTATTAGTATCTCTTGACAGACTCGGATGGCTTAATGCCAAATAAACCATCTTAAATAACCCCTAATTATCTTAGTTCTTACAACATCTCGATAGATTTATGTGAAGGTTTGGGATACACATTTTTCCTTTATATTAAACATCATTAGACCTGACATAGAAGTATGTACATACTCGTACTTGGTTAATTAGTTCGTACAAAGTCCAAAACTGGTCTTGTTATTTTAGTGTGTTATAATGTTACTTTTATTTCTCAACACATTTATACCAGTTTACTCTCATATTTTAGAAACTCCGTGATTAAGATGCTTTTATGTTTGGGACCTTATTTTATGTTTATTGCTAAAACAATAGCCTTAAAAGCTACTACTTGATAAATCTTCACGTGTACCTAGAAAAATTGTCTCTAGAATGTTTTTTTCTAGAAAACAAGAAAACTAAGTAAATTGTATTGTTTCAACGTACCGTTTCAACCACCCCCAACCCCTCTTTTAGGTAAAGAGTGTCTACAGGTCTAATTTTGAGATAAAATATTATTAAGATGATTCAAAATATAAAATAGTTAAAGTATTGTCTAAGAGCCACCATGTCACAAAGAAGGGTTAAATATGCAACTAAAAGTAAAGCTACAGCTTTCCTTAAGGATCAATGTGTATTTGAACAAGTTGCTAATTTTGTTTTACTGCATCATGAAATGCTACAAAAAAAAAGAAAGTAGACATAAAATAGCTCATTAAGTATTACTGGCCACTGGATGAGCCATCACAGAGTCCATATGCATCACACCTACAAACTGTAATAAACATTTAATTATCTCTTGCAACACTGCTCTGCTGCTCTACGATACGAGTAGATATGTACATTCTGTCAGAACTGCAACCTGCAGAACTCCTTCATATGTATGTACTTACTGCTAGACTTTCCTTTTATAATGAACGTCACCAAAATGGAATTCGCATTCCTGAAGAATTAAAAAAAAAATGTTTAAATAAATTCCAATTACGTTCAGCGACCAATTAACGAAGTGCTACTTGAATTGATGTATGTTGAGTCCAGAAAATCCTTTTTCCTGTTTGCGAATTTAAACAATTAAAAAAAAAAAAAAATTCCATTAAATGAAATAAATAACGAGCAACGGAATAAATTTTAAAATTTAAGAATTACTTTATTTAATTTTTAGTTAAAATCATAAAGAATTTTTTTTTGATAAAATATGGTTGTGGGGAAAACAATTAAAATAGAAAAATATTTTAACATTTATATTTTACCTATTTTCATATAGAAGGAGATTTGTGCATAATTGCCATGATTCAAATACCATGCATAACAAAGTTAAAAAACGACAGAAATTCTACATATATGCAAACAACAAATAGGTACATTTGTTTGATATTAATCGCGTTATTTGAATTAACAATAATTCGTCGAAGCCGAAAAGACCATTCTCTCTGGAACATAATAATGTACCTTTTTTGTAGTTCAGTTAAATAAAAACCAGAGAGGGAGTAAAGGACTAATTAAATTTGCGATCGATTGCAGATGTGGAGTCGAAGTAAAATATTTATAGCTTTGGACATTCCCCCAAATGGATTGAGTAAAATAAATGGAATTTTCATGGAATTTGGTAACAAAGGTTCTGGAGAATTAAGTATAATGTAGTTCACAGAAAATTCTGAAATCATTGTGGCCCAATATTGTGGTAAAAGATATTGGTCATTTGGTGCGTGTTCGCAATGGCGTAGCTTAAGAGTTTTCAGAGGGGTTGAAACGTATTGATTATCGTAAATGATAGTACAGGAAATCAGGCAAAAAATATTAAACCATGCATTTTGTGCTCTCATCAGTCAGATATTTTTACTTGCGATTATAGGTATGTATGTAGGTACTAAAATTCTAGTAATATAACCCCAAGTTTTGCAAAAAAAAGTTTTGGAATAACAATCAAACATGACATTACGATGATAGAGAAGACAAAAAGGGGTTGGGTTCGAAATCCTCATTCCCAAAATCCCGCCTGCCAAAATCCCGATTGACAAAAACCAGGCTTACAGAATCCCGACTGGCCTACTACTTTTTTTGTACAGAAAACTAAAAATTTAATTTCTTAATACCTACATAACATTTTATTCATAATTTTGAGGGTAAAGAATGTGTTATTCTATTCAGGATTATTTTCTGGGGGAGGCAAAAATTTGTTTGAATGAAAAAAAAAATATATATATGTGTAGATAACTATGAAAAGACAAGAAAACTGCGATATCTATTATGGTGTTTTTCCTTGTAATAATCAAGGGCAGTCACTTTTCAGATGTGGCTTTGTCATCATTTGTTTACGTCTTATTTACGTCTTATACACCATATATTATCATTTTTAAAACTAGTCTTGTATAGATGGCTTGATAAGTATTTTATTATTTTTTGGTAAATTCAGTATTTCAAAAACGGCTTGAATAATAAATTTTATTGTTTGTACAAAAAATGCCTTTATTTAGCATTTAAAATTGGCGTACTTTAAATTTTTAAACAACTCTTTTGTAAAAATTATTAAGTTAATATTGAATTATTTCAAAACCGCCCCAACGATTTTATAATTATTTTTTTGGTAAGCTTATATTAATGCACCAAAAATTTTCTGCATTCTTGGATTTTGGCTTGAAACTTTGTAAAAAGTAGTTTTAGCAATTTTTAAAAAAAGTCATATGATTTTGTTATACAGGGTGATTGGTATAAGGTGCACCAAAAAGCTTGAGCGTGTAGGTGGAGTTAAAACAAGAAAAAAATCGTATCGGAGGGGGTATATTTCCCCCCGTTTAGGCGGGAGGAGCAATTTTCTAAAAAAATTGACTTAAATCAGAAAAAAAATTATTTAAAAACAACGGTGAATGATACAAAGCCTTGTTATATTTTTTTGGAAAGCCAGAAAACTACTCTTTTATTTAATTTTTAAATTAAGTTGTTTAAGTGAAAAAAATAAATTTTCAAACTCAAATTTTTATGTCAAAGTTGGGAAAACCAAAAAAAAAGTGTTTTTCTTGGAAAAAAATACTTCTAGTTTTTCTTAATTTCTCAAAAACTAAGATACATTTTGGCATCTGGTTTTCTGTTTTTAACTAAAAATTAATAAGAGTATTGAATTTTGAAAAAAAATAATAGTTAATCACATAAAACTTTTAACAAAATTAGTTGGTACATTCTAGGCAGACGACAGCGTGGTAGACCATGCTTGCGCTGAAGGGATGGCGTAGACCAGGACGCCCGGAGCCTTGGGGTGCGAAATTGGATGGCGTCGGCTCGAGACCGGGATAGGTGGAGAGACTTGTTGAAGGAGGCCAGGAACGGACCCCGGTTGTCGAGCCGATGATGATGATGATGATGTAGCAAGTTGAAATTCACAGTCGAAATTTCAAAACAAAATGTTATGTTTTTTTGTTTTCAAATATCTAGATTTTTTTTTAAATATTTGTTTTCGTTAGAAATTTTCAAAATCACCTTACTAACGGTAGCTGTCATATAAACGCTACAGAAAATCCAATTTTTCTCGGAAAAATATGATCGATTTTGTTAAAATTTTGTGTGACTGGTTTGTTTCCAATGACGGAGTTTTTCGTTAGAAATTTTTCAAAATCACCTTATTAACGGTACCTGCCATATATAAACGCTATAGAAACTATTTTGACTTCCGATTATTTACTATAGTTTCTTGCTTTGTGTTCTAAGCCAAAGGTTAGTAATCTTACACAAGAGCAAGTTTGTCCGACCAAATCGTGCCTTTTATTTGGAGTTTGAAAAATTGATTTTGCATATTTTCAATATTTTGACTACGCCTTTGTAGAATTTTTTTAAAATACAAAACAATAGGATAAAATTGATTGCAAGTTAGCATTGAATTGTTGTACAAGCTACATGCATTGTTCCATTATGGAAGTTGACTTTTTTGACTTTAAATTATTTATTCCAAACAGAAATGTTGTTTTGCTTTTATTAAAAATTAATTTGCCTTTGTAGTATCGTCATTGAGTGAGAAACCCACAGGATGTATTGAAATGTTTATAAGGGACATGCAAAATATTATATGTAGGTAGGTACTCAAAACATATGCCTATGCTACCACTAATCTTTTGAAGCATCATTCAAAGCTTTCAAGTATACGTACGTAGGTATTCATTGATATGAAAGAAACTTATAAAATTAACCTTTACTATACGTATTTGAAAGTGATGGTCCTTTGAGGTATTTTTCCTTTTAAAAAAAGCAAAAATCGGTTCACAAGTCACGAACAAGAGAGCAAACGTTCTTAATTTTATTTTCATATTGATTTTAAAGCCTTGAAGTTTTTTTTTAGTTAAAAAAACAGCTTTTTTTTTAATTAAATCAAATGTTTTTGAATGGTTTTTCTAAAGGGTCTCTTTTTTTATTCACGTGTGTGTATGTAAAATGAAAACTTTGAATCAATATGAATGTTGTCAGCAAATGGCATGGTGTAAATAATTATATATGAGCTGTATGCAGTAAAGGATTTGAATGGGGAATTTGAAACCTCTTACGCCCGATTCGATCACATAGTTGCAATTTTAAAACTACTTTTGTAACTATGAAAAAGAAAGAATCTGTTTGTTCAATTCTGAAATGAATTGTATTTCGATTTCTAACGATCTTTATAACGTCGTTATAGCTTAAAACTTTATTTTTAAAACCAGTAATAAGGTGTTTTAAGGCATTTATAACACTTTAGAAATTTGATTTCTACGTCAATCACTCATTTTTTTGACGGTTAATATTGTTTGACACTCAATTTTATTTTTTTTAAATAAATTTGATCTTATAAAATGTATCATTTACCAATTGTGCACTGGAAAAGCGGAAGCAGTGACGATGAAGTAGAGAGAACACCTCGTGAAGGATTTCCAATTTTCCAAAGAATTAACATTATTTGGATAAGTGACGCAGAGTTTAAATATATATGTATGTATATAGGTTCCGATTACTCCCCCATATTATATTATTACTGCTCGAACTCGCTTCATTTATTTATTTATTCGATTTTTAGAAAAGAAGAATAGAACTACCACTAATTTATGTACGTTGCTACGAAATGTCAACAATATAATAATTTCGCTCTAAAAATAACATTCAGCGAAAATTCAGCACTTTAAAACGACTTAAAATTCAAATATAAAACGCGTTATTAAATAAAAACAAATGTGTCAACAAATTCGTATACAATAATAGGCGTTTCAAACAAAGTTGTATTTTATAACTGGTTTTAGTTAAAACGAGTTAAAAACGAATTTAAATCTTTGTGATCGAATTGGGCGTTAGGGTTGTGAAGCAAATATATTTATATATTTATAGGTTCATGGTACCAATACCCAAACAGTAAACGATAAATCCAAATTAAAATCGCTGCCAAAGTGTATGTTTGAATGATAAAAAAGTAAAATTAAGTGTGATAGATGAAATAATTGTTTATCAGTAAGAAGTAAACAAACATTAGTGAATGCAATAGTTTATTAATTAAAAATGAAAAACTACAAAAACCTCATTTTCACCAGTTGCCGAACACAAGTTTCCTTATTCCGAACACTTTGTTTCCTGGGTTCCGAACACAACGTTTGCATTTTTTTCAAATGATATTAAAGTAAATTTAATTTAACTTCAATTTCGACACAAAAAATATATGTACAGTTAAACTTCTCTATAAATAAACTTCGAGGGAACAAAAATTGCTTCGTTATGAAGAAGTTTTATACAAAATTCGCCATAAAGAACCTAATTCATATGGGATACTTTTTAACGGAACAAAATGCAATTCGCTATTGAAAGAACTACGTTATAAGGAAGTTCGTTTTGAAGAAGTTTGACTGTATTTAATTTTTTACTGTTAAAAATAAAACAGAAATTAAAAATTAACTTAGCTTAAGGTATTTTTTTTTCACCAAAAAAAAAAACCCTTTGTAAAATCAACCAATATTCTTGGTTGATTCTGCGTCAATTTTGTGTTTGAATAGTCACCAAATATTTTAGAATGAACAGGTTCGTAGTTGGTTTTACAAATATTATTAAGTGCAAACGTTGTATCCTGACAATACTTTTGCTAGCTTTTAAATACAAACAATGTTTATTGTTGATTTCATTGTGTGAATTATCACAAACATTTTAGAATGATCAGGTTCGTAGAAAATATTCGTTCTAGCTTGAATACAAACTTGAATTTCCTTCCATTGCGAAGATTGTTTTTTTCCCTATTTTACCTGCTAAAAAATTAATAAGTTAAAATATTTTTGTGGGTTTTCAGAGAGTTTTTATAATTGTTATTATTTTATTAAAATCGTTTGCGACTTATTTATATAGAAGTTCTTTGATTGCATCCATCCTCTTTCTGTGCAGCCGACTTTCCAATCTAGTGTAATTGATCTAACAACTTTAGCTGTTTATTTCCAAGGTGGTCGTCAGGTATCACTAGTAGAAAGAAAATTATTTTTCTTTGAAATAACAAACATTAAATGGTCTACTGGTATGCATTTAAATATTTTTTTAAATCCCGGGATCCCGGTATAAAAATTTTCAAATCCCGTAATCCCGGGATTGGAAAAAGCTTCCGGGATCGGATTCCCTAATTGTGACCTTGCGTTGAAAGTTTTCTGTAGCAAGGATTTTTATTCTAATCAACGAATTAAAAATAAAAAAAAATATTAATGGCACCCAACGTAAGACCAGCAATTTTGTTAGGTACTGCCATTGAGTTTATACACATAGAGAAATCATGTGTAAGTTTCAAACTTTGCTCGTAGGATGCCGTTACACACCGACTCCACTTGACATCTGTATCGCATAGCTAAATCTCTGATATCTATACCAGAGCATTTCTTTTTTCTTTGCTGGGCAATTCATGTCTTGACATTTCATTGATGAAAGAGAAGTTGACGTGTCAACATTGCGGATAAACGACAAATTTTTTTCGATATTTTTTTTGCTTTCCTTAGAAATAATGGTTTTTAGTTTGTTAGTTAATAATTTAGATAGATAAATAAATGTTTTAGTTACTACACACTCATCCTACTACTATATAAAAGAGTAGTTTTGTAAGTTTATTTGTTATATAGAAACTGTGGTAAAACACATATAACAACAAACTATTCTTTTCTAAAATTTATTGTAAAAATTACTTTTAACTGTTCGTCAGGTTATAGGATATTAAAAATAACAAAATGCACTTTAAAACTGGGTTAATTTTAAAAAAAACTTTTGCCCGGCGAACAATTAAAGTAATTTTTCTTACCATTTCGACGTTTCGCGTTTCCAGTTTTTTCTAACAACTGTTATCAGTGAATATTAAAGAGAGCTCACAAAGTTCTATGCTATTTGTATAGCGTAGAGTGGCAAAAAAGTGGACTGCCGCATGCGCACTTACTACTATGGCTCAAAACTAAAATTCAACCCGATCAAATAGACTGTTTAATAAGGGCTGAGATACCCAATTTTAAACAAGATCCCTTACTGCATGAAATTGTGTGCCGGAACATGATTCACGGTCCTTGTGGTGAAATTAATAGGAACAGTCCATGCATGGTCAATGGGAAATGCAGTAAAAACTACCCTCGTGATTTTATTACACAAACTCAAACAGGTGATGATAGTTTCCCAAAGTACCAAAGACGATCACCATTACAAGGCGGTGAGCAAGCTGTATTAAAAACGCATGGAAGAACTATTAAGGTTGATAACCGATGGGTTGTGCCTTATTCCCCAGTGCTGAGTCGATGTTTTTCTGCACATATTAATGTCGAGTATTGTCACTCAGTTAAGGCGATTAAATATGTATGTAAGTACATAAACAAAGGAACATTAGTTTTATCTATTAAAACGAACCCGAGAAAATCCTAATAATAGTTTGTGAGTTGAACAAATTTGGAACAGTTGAACATTTGGAGATACGTAAAACATCGAAAAGGTAAGAAAATATGTTAAATTTTATTTTGTTTAGATCAACGATCAACAAGCCAGATAATCGTTAAAAATGAGTTCGATCTCTAAAATTTTAACAGTTTTTTGCAAATAACTAGAATTCCATAAATACGCTTACGTTGGCCTTAAGCAAGGAATGGCTGTGGCAGGTTGGTTGAAAGTTTTCATCATTTAAAAAAAAAAAACATTCTTCTTCAATAAATGACCGAGATGACAAAATGACCGACAGCAAATGTTGGTAGTGATTGTTTAAACAAAATGTATATTCCTATACGTGTAAATTTACATGATGATATATTGAATTCAACCGTTCAACGGGAATGGGCGTTTTAAAAAGATGATTTTTCCTATTTCGATATAAAATGGAAACAATAGATGATTGCACAATGATGTAACAAATAATTCAGTTCCAGACGATTTCTTTTCAGCTAAAGGACTGTCAGGCGCCCCCAAAAAAATGAAAACAAATCAGAAAAATTACCTTTTTCAAACGCCCAGACGGTTGAATTAGATATAACATCACGTACATCTACACGTACAAGTATATAAATTTTGATAATACCATCCCTGCCAAAATTTGCTGTCAACTCTTAGAATATAATATGTACTTAAAGATGTTTTTATTTTATTATTTTTAAAGCAGATTTGGGGTCAGCTTCGTCTGACGCATTGAAAGTTCCTGTTACCCAAAAACCACAAGAACAACAAAGACGTCAACAACAACAACGAAGCGAACAACAAAAAAGGGTCCAAAAACAACAAAAACAAGCAGAAGTAGCAGAAATGTCAGAAAAAGAAAAAATGGAAATTTCGAACTGCTCTTCGTTAAATTTCGATGATGACTTCCCTGAAGAGAAAGATGAGAAGTTTGACAATGATTCTACTTCCCTTGAAATTTTGAATTTAGAAAAAATATAATATAAAATATAAATAAATAAATAAAAAAAAAATGAGTCCAAATGTATTTTTGTTTTTTATTAAAACAAGGATTAGGAATATAGATATCGTTCTAGGCTGAGTGCACCGAGTGCCCGGGCAACGCCGGGTACTTTCTGCTAGTATTATATATTTTATTTTTAAAGAAATGATGTTTATGTAATTTTAATTTTTTTTCAGCTAGGTGTGTACAATGTACAGGTTCCTACTTAATTTAATTATTATTAAATGCATTTCCATAAATATATATTTCTATGGCAATCAACTTTTTACTTGAAATGTACAAAACAACAAAAAATACAACCGAACAGTGCTACCATATTCTTGTGAACGAGTAATCATACAATTTGCTCGTTTCTATCATACCAGAGAGAAAATTATCATACGCAACTAATATTCTTGTTTTGAAGGTAAGGCGGCACCTAGCGGCAATTAACTACATCAACAAAACTACACTACACTGCGCGACAACATAAAATATTCTTTGAATGCAATCGTATGATGTAAACAGCACTGGCGGCAGTGGAAGCGACAAAGTTGATAATCTGAATAATCTGACAACTTTACCGCGTATAGTGCCGCTTAAGTGCAGTTTCACTGCTGCTAGAAAAGTTTGAATCGGCACGGCACTGCGCGTCATTTCATGACATCTAATTTGTTTTATTTTTTAGTGTTCACTTTTTGTTAATTTTTACTATTTGGTTACTTGGTAAAAAGAAAACAAAACATTATAACTAATTTTTCTGATATTTGTTGTGCAATTTTCTTTTTACTCTATGAATTCTTAATAATTTTATGTTTGACGCTTACTGCATCGTACTTAAGTTTCACAAATAAGAAGAAATACAAAATGTTTGCAAGTTTTTTTTTTATTTTATTTTTTTATGTTTATGTATTAGATACATATTATTTATAATAGTATTATGTATTAGATACATATTATTTAATAGGAATACAATATTTCTTTAAAATATTTCAAAAACTATGTGTACATTAAAAAGCTTATACATTTGAGTTATTTTTAAACACACAAAATTATAAAAATAATAAGTACATTTGAATGCTATTTACATTAAATTAGTAGAATTAACAATGTCATCATTTTGAAAATCTTTTTCCTGATCGTACATAGTAATGTTTAGCTTTCGAATCATTGAGGAACTAGGAGTAAATTGTGTGCAACCGCCACAAGATTTCATATGTTCTTTTGCGAGAAGAATATGAGTGACTGAATTATTATTTAAAGCATTTCTGAGCTTGGTTTTTATTAAGCCCACATGACTAAAAATTCGCTCACAATCAGCATTAGCATGGGGCAAGCACAGTATGTTAAGCACGAATTTGGATAAATTTTGAAAAGGGTTTTCGTCGTTTTCGTTTTTGTACTCCCGAAGGTTACTCCAAAACACATCTGCTTCAGTTTCTATTAATATATACGGTAAAATACGCCATTCGTCGTCTAAAACTTGGTTGCTTATTCCAATTTCTGCGCATCGAGACAGTAGTTTTATATAAAACAGTAATGATGGATAATTGGTTCTCTTTGAACAATCAATGGCGTTTTTTGGGGTAAAAATGTGCAAGCTTTGCAAGACTTTGTCTGAAAAATCGTACCTTTGCCGAAGTTGACAACAAGCAACTTGTAAAATTTTGCGGCAGCGGTCTTTAAAATCAGAAATCATTTGTAGGTCTCTTCTTTTTAGTTCTGATTGAGGACTTTTGTGCTTACTTAAAATTGTCTGTATTTCTCTAAGACTAATGAACCTAAATAAATCTGGCTGTCAGATAGTTGATACGAGGACAAATTCGGATCAATGTCGCTCAAGTTGCAACTGTTGATGTAACGGCTTTCCAGAAAGGAGGAAAGAAGTTGTTTATATACTGAACACATATTTTCATGAGCAGTGGTTATAATGCATTTTTCCGACTGGAAAAAAGCATTAAGGGCATTGAATTTGGGTAGAACCCAGTCTAAAAATAGAAAAAAAAGTTTTACTTGTGATGGATCCTGCAATTTTTGTAAGACTCTATCAGCACTTAAAAGATTTTCCTTTGTGATTTCATTAAAAAAAAGTACAAGTGCTTCCCACTGCTCCAAAATCCTGTGAACAACTTGGTGCAATGACAGCCAGCGCGTTTGTGCGGGTCTTAGTATGGAATGTGGATCTAAGTCCAGAAACTTTTGAAATTTAATAAAAATTGCTTTCCTCTTAGCACTATTTTTCAAAAAGCTATATATATCACGAGGAAGATCCTCGCATCTACGCGGCAACATTTTGGCAGCTTTACTTGCGCAAATCGCACATGAATGGCATATACACTTAGCTACATAAATTCCTTTACAACTTATTTCAAATCTTGATTTAACAAAATTATTATCACCCATCATACTATTGCAACCATCCGAACCGAACCCAACTATATTTTCCATGGAAATATTACATTTTTGTGTTGCATTCTCAACTGCTTCGTAAATTACCTTTTATTGTATTAGAATGTTAATTGTAATTGAAATAACTATCAATGATCCTAGGCATCCACATATGATGTGAGGTTTTTTTTTTGTGATATACCTATACATTTTCACTATTAATGTATTTAAATTTTGATTTTTTTCACAAGAATTTAAATAAAAATATGTGAGGCATAATTTTACTGAAAAAAACGCATATATTCTGTTTTTCATGTAAGGCATGATTTTGTCCTGTATTTGGCAACGCTATGGAGTTTATGCAAAGAGTTGAAATAGATGTAGATGTAGAACGTCTGAGCAAAAAGTGAAGTATTTGTTTGTGTGCAGTGCGTTGGTGTGTACATACTACAACTACTCATTTAATTTCATAGTGCTGTGAGTATGGGTGCAGTTTCAGTTTTAAAGAAGTTTGCTGAAGTGCTGAAATGCTGACATTATCGAACTGTTTTAAGTACTAGATTGATAAGTGATGACAAGTTTCAGTATTTTAACAAAATTAATACTTTTTTCGTTTCATAATAGATTTTTTATAGGAGATTGGAAATTTAAGTGCTTTTTGCCAAATACGAAAATTATCATACATTTTGCGTATGATAATGGTTTACAATCATACATCATACCAGCCCTATGATTATCATACATGTAGCATAACTATCATACGGTTGGTAGCCCTGCAACCGAAACGCAAGAGAACGAAGAGCAACGACCAGCATGAGAGACAAAAAATAATGAAATAAAATTGTCATCTACCTAGAAAAAGGAAAAAAAAAACTCATCTGTCAAATTTATATCAGACATCTTCGTCAAGACGAAATCTTAGAGAGAGATATCTGATATCCCAACATAACGAGAAACAACGCGACTCCATTGAATTGCAGGATACACATTCTTAGAGAAATTATAGCTCGTGGAGTCGGCCTGTTACTATCGACTTGTTTTTTGTACTCTTGTAGCAATTATATTCTTGAGAATAAAAAAAAGGAAAACAAATACAAATGTATGCAGATAATAATAATAAATAAATAAAAAAGGAATGTATGGATTGAAGAGAACACATTTACCGCTACTAGGATGTTATGGAAAATAGTGTTGGTGTACTTATTGATTTCAGCTAAATTTCTCGTAGGTAAACCACTAGAATTTATGACACAGCCATAGGGTTTAGGTGGGGTATTTGATGCCAGAGGATTTCCAACGTATAGTTTTGAAAATAGAAATATCATATCAACATTTATGATATCAACTGATATATGTATGTACGCAAAGTCATGCAATACTTTGAATTCAAATGGCAAAGTTGCATGGAATTTTATACTCCTTGCTGTCACCAAAAATGTACCTTTTAGTTTCTTTGAATTTCGTATGTTGATAATAGTTTTGGAATCGAGTTTAAAGTAATGGCCAGTGGCCCGATTATAGGGAATACAAAGCGAGTCGTTTTCAATTCGATATCTCTTTCTGACCCCCCACAATTTGTTTAATTATCGAATACGAAAGCGAATCCTTCCAATCGTTCCACTAAATTGACAGCTGCAGATTATTTTTTTTTTAGTTGAAATCATCGTGGCTGGGAGTAGGTGCAATTTTGCAAACCTTTACATTGTTTATGAAATAATTTATTCTTTATCTCTTCAGTTTTAGATCCAAAAAATATATTTAATTAATCAAACTCACATTTTTGTTTATTTTAATGCAACAAAACATTAACCAAATGACTTTCGCCGTCGATACACAAATCCGCGAAAATCCGCCAAAAAAAAACTATCGAAAATATAAAACGAAAGAGACGAAAGCGAAAACAGCAATACCAAACTTCATTTTCGTCACCAAAAAGGACTCGCTTCTTATTCACTAATCGGACCACAGATTTGAGGCTTTTCACTTGTGTTCGCCATATTATGTTGGAAGGGTTCCCGGTTTCCAATATACTGCGTACAGAATCAGGGTTGAATTCGATGACATTTTTTGAGTTGATGCGTTGATGTATATAAGCTCCACGTGGCTCAGTCATCTCAGCCTCTTTTCATAAGCTTTGTAACTTGGTCTATCCCTGTTGAAATATCCATACTAATCCAACCTGGTGCCAAGGTAACTTTACACTTTTAATATTTTAACATTCTACATATTTAATGGATTAAAAGTTTTACAGTGCTGTCTTTTGCATTAATGTAATAATGGAAAGTGTCTCGGCGAACTGTACAATCATATCAGTAGGTGAATTTGTTAACCGGGATAGTTGAGATAATGAGATCCAATTCGAGAAAAAATTCGTCAGAAAACAAAAGAAAAATAATAAGAAGAAGAACAGATAGCCAATAATTTTATAAATGGAATAAATAATAATTTTGCTTAGAAGCACAGAAGCTCAAATTTATTATAATAGCAGTCTTATCATCAATGAAAGTATGAATGAATGAAAAATATAATAGAAACCTCTGAATACAAACACTACACTTTTCAAAATTGTATTTCACCATCTAATGTCAAAACCTTAAGGACTAATTTTCAGAACCACTCAAACCCATTCGCATTTAACAAAAATACATATTCATTATATTTTATGTAAACATGGGTTGAGTAGTGTGTTTGTGCATAATAGTAGCATGCCATCTGGTATGGCCAATTTCAAGCTCAAACAGAACGATGTTTGCACTCTTGTTTGTGCAACAAGCGTAAACAGTAATTTTTGGTCAACTAACATAGATAGCAGATTCTGTACCAACTACATATGTACCTATACCCTGCACTCTCTACAGTTTGTGAATATTCCCTCTCAGAATTGTCATTTTTTAAATTTATTTTTGTTTATTATCATCCCAACCAGAGTCATTCAATTTCATACTCTGATGTATCAACAACGCATATTTTGTTATACAAAATGATTCGTTTTCAATTGCAAACTAGGACCTTGGGAATGAGGGGTGTTTATACATATAAATTAAATTGCGAATTTATAAACTCAATGCCAACAATAAGGATTAAAAGGAAATATTGCATTGGGAGTGGGGAAGTACAAATAGTGTGTTGATTTTCATGTTGGAAACGAATGCCGCCGATAACATTTTATTGTTAAAACAAATAACAAATGTATCATTTTCAAATTACGAAATTAATATTCAAGTTTGATTGAGATATAAAATTGAGAATACTTTTAAGCTTTAACTTATTATGTAAATAATGTAACGAATTTTATAAATAATGAAATTTATAGATTTTTAAAGACAGTTTATTTTATTAATATCTTTTTTGGTTTCTCAATTATATAATCTCAAAAATGGTATTATAAAACAAAAGAATATTAACACCGAATAAGTAGATTAAATTTTCTACCAGAAACTTTTTTTGCAGGAGCAACCGTTTAAAAAATCAAAAGGACCTCTTCTTTTGCTCTACGGGTCGAACATGTGCCTCATTAACCCAAGTTCTTATTTTGAACAACCTCCTCCAGTTTCACACACATTTTTTCTCGTCAGTTTTCTGCTGGGTCATGCTAAGCTAGGTTTGGCCTTCAAACTCCTGCTATGTTGGCTTTCAAGATCATACGAGCTGGAGTATTTTTTGTCCATTTTCTCTACTTGACGAACCCATCGAAGACTTTGAATACTTATCTTTCTGGAAAGATACATGTTCATCGTACAATCTGAAAAACTCATCGATTTAACTTTCTTTAATAAAGGTTTTTTGATAATGTTGTCCTGCAGGGCTCTCGTCCGGAATCAAGGATATTTGAATGTTTTGAGGAGCCCACTTCGACTCGAACCACTATTTCGTGTTCAATGTAATGCAATGGTCTGGTTACGGATATCCAGCCCAAAGATTAAACAAGGAAATACTGTGAAAATTAAACTGGATTGCACCAATAGATAAATCACTTAACATCGCTTACAATACCTTCTGTGTGAACGCCTGAAGCCATTTGTTGACAGGGAAAGTTCATCATCGCCCAAACATCTGCATAACAGCAGATCTTGGAAAAAAAACACGAGTTATTTCAAATGGATATTCACCATCTTTTTATAGATTCAGAGGCCGCGTATGACAGCATGTCAGCATCTATAGAGACAAGCTATGTATAGAGCAGTGCCCGGGGCAATGCTCAGTTTTGACATATCTACCAAACTCGTTCCTTTGTGCGGAAAGACGATGTAGAATGCACGCTGCTTCATTAAGGTCGGCGAATACCTCAGTTTGCAAAGAAAAATTTCTTGAAAGAATAGACCAAAGACTTTCAAAAGTCCGTCCAATTACTCGCTTACGCCAACGATATGTTGACGACACTAACAAAGTGATTTCAGTGGTGTTTTCGTGAGTTTTAAGAAGGAAACGAATAGAGAATGAGTTTAAAGGTGATTAGGTGAATCAAAAGAAGACCAAATATATACTGTAAACAAGAAAGGCCACTCAACACCGAGGTCTCAGGTTAAACTTTGTGTAACTATCTAGGCTTCGCTATCAACAACATCAAACGAAGAATTACTCTGGCCAATCTAATTTGCGCTGAAAAAGCAATTGAGGAGCAAAGCTCATCTCGTTCTTGTATATGACCATTATCATTAGAGTCTTGTTAGGTATCATGTATGGTGCAGAGGCATGGACATTAATTAAGTCATATATGGTGCAGAGGCATGGATATTAATTAAATTGGATGATAACGTTTTAAAATAATTCGAAAGAAATATTCTCTTGGAGATTTTTGGTCCTGTTTCCATAGGTGGGGATTAGAGCCAAAGATATAATGAAGTATAATAAAAAATGTAGATCACAATGACACGCGGCGCGACGTTGAAAGTTGAGTATTGAAAAATCACCTAGAGCGATTGGACACCGATGACGGCTCAGAAAATCTTTGAATTCAGACCCGTGGTGCGGCGGAAAAGTACATCAACAAACTCATCGTGCGGTACTGGAGTCAACTGCCTACAAACCGAATCGACCGAAAGAAACATGTTGGTTGGGAATCTGGTCTGCCCGGGTTTAAGCGCCATCTTAAATAAGTGAGTAAGAAACTTTATACATCTATAAAGTTTTTTATAGTTTAGTTATACGTGTTGATTTTTTTTATAAAACCATTTTGGCATCATACGAAATGCAAGCAGACCATTTGAAATTCTTAAGATTTAAAATACCTTATATTAACCACACTTTACATTATTCACCTCACGTGCATCCTTTTAACTTATGTTCTTGGAAATATAATTTCTACATCTTCGTCGATAACTTCTTGTCGAAGGATGCAACCACTTCAAAAACCATAATGCATCAAATTCCTTTGCATTAAATTTCTTACAACGAATTTCTAGGTCCAGAAAAAAATATGTTGAGATTCCTGCACACGATCAAATAGAACGTACAGCAAAACTATACGTGATGTGACATACGCTAAAGATTCAACATGTTCAGAAGTTATTGCGATAAGGATTCTCCTATTCAAAGTGCTTTGGATCCCTAATGCCATCACCAACGTGCTGTTTTTTCAGATGCACCACATTCTTTGGAGGTGGATCAGACTTCAATATATTTGTACGCATCAGTAGTGTCTCGCGTGGTTTGCTTCACATTGAATGAAATGAGAGAATCCTTTAAGATGTCTATATATACCGCGTACACTGGGCGAAGAGAGAATTTCTAGATTTTCTTTTTTATTAAAATCTCGAAGGATGTGCTCTACAAATTTTCCAAAGACGTTCATTCGAAGGAAATCAGCGCTGCATGAGAGTTAAAAAAATCTTATCTGCGTGAACTAATCCTTGTGATAAAGGACATTTCAATCGGATATATCGTTCGTTAAAAATGAAAAACAAGGAATGATGCTACAAACGGAAGGAACTTCTTGATGTCACTTTGAAGTTTAACCGCAAAAACCGAGGGTATGAAAAGGATTCGCACTTACGCTTGGTTGTATGTTTCTCATCTATTTTCAAAACTATACATACAAAATCATAGAGGGTTTCTTGTCTTTTGGCAAAGTTTTCACGAATCTCTTCTTTCGACACACATACATAATGACATAGAATGGAAGTTGTGAAAAGCTTTTATGGAATTTAAATGTCTTCCTCTAGGAGTTCAAAGGCTTAACTGCTTTGCTTTCGGGCTGAAGGAAAGACGAGGATATCTTTCGTTTGTTGAAAACGTAATGTGTGAACATTTTTCTCAAGGTAAAACCTCCTCATCTAAAGCAGATAAGTGTTTCCGTTTTTGTTTTTAATGATAAATTACAAAGAAATTTGAAAAGATGCGTCCTTCTTCGGTGATTTTAATATAATGACACTTAAGGACAAAAGTTTTTGTTTAAATGGAGGAGTACGTGTGTGGTCGAAACTTGTTTCAACCTTTAAAATGACTCTTTAACAGAAATTTCTCAAATATAAGTTTTGTATACTTGATCTGTTTCTTTTGGTTACTTGAGTTTTTTAAAATTCTTGTACTGCATTTTATTTCAGTCAACATTTGTAACTATAAGCTATATACATATAGGCGTATAGGGAAGAATACGAGTTGATGAACTTTTCAGGTATCTCAATATCGAAACTCATAATAGACAAAAGTAAATAGTGCGTGTTTTATAAGATATCAGATATGAATCATTTGAATCATCAGTGTACTTAAAAACATAACAACACAAGAATACAACAACACAACTCGATTATGTGGACGCAGAGTCAAAAGTCAAGAGACCAAATGTTCATAACGCAATGGTCTTCTGACCTAGTTGGGAGCGTCAAAAGTTCATAATTGTTTTATTGAAAAGTGCGATTACTTAAAGCAAGTTATGCGTTCGTGCAAAAAAAAAAAAAATTTGAGATAACAATCAAACATGACATTAAGATGATAGTGAAGTCGAAAAAAGTGGGTCTTTGAATTCTGTCTGTCTATCTGTCACTGTCAGTCTGGTTGTAACTATAAGCAACTACAGCCTTAACAGTTGAACTGATTTGCTTCAAATTTGGTATGTAGGGTTTGTATACCATTCCTCAGAGAAGAAATTGAAAATAACGGTTCTTGCCATAATAAGACTTCAATACCAAGATTTTGCAAAAAGACTTAATTTTAATTTCAATTAAGTTTTAAATTTATTTTTTTGTAAATTCAATATTTGAAAAACGATTTGACTAAAAAATATTATTTTTTGTGCATAAAATGCAAATTATTTAGCACTTAAAATTGAAGCACTTCAAATTTGTAAAAAAAAAAAATTATAAAAATTATTGGTAATCATCGATTTATTTAAAAAACGCTGTAACGATCTTGGAATTTTTTTTTGGTTAGCTTATATTCAGGCAACACAATTTTTTGCGTGCTTCGATTTTGGCTTGAATTATTCTAAAAAGTAGTTTTAGCACTTTTAAAAACAATTCATATGATTTTGTTCCTATTTCTCATTTATTGTAAATAAATTATTTAATTTATTTTTATTACATTTAATTTTATTTTTGTGGCAACTTGCTACAAAAGCAAGTTCGTGCAACCCAGTCGTGCACATTATTTTTCAAGTAATCTAGAATGACAAAATACTGAATGGTAGAAAAATATTAAAAAAATCTATTGAAGGATTGCTTAGATGTAAATGGATTAAAAAATCCTCTGAAAAACTAATAAATTTTCAATTTTTTGTTGGTTTTTGAAAAATTTGATTAAATGCGAAATGCGTCGAAATATATGTAGTCTATTTTACATCTGTCAAGCCTTAAATTGTCAAAATTTATAAATGAGTGGCTATAATGTCAATGGCTTCAAAAAGTCTACAAATATCGTTTTTTTTTCAAATGTTAATTATTGCTGAAATTGCTCCATGTGTTTTTTCTTTCAATCTCGCAAACGAAACAATCGATTGATATCGATTTTGATAGGCCGAACTTAGTTAATTAATTCTTTATTGTTAAATTCTGTGTCAAAACAAACACGCAAAAGCACAAAAACAAATTTAGTATTGCATTTTATTCGGAACGAAAAATCAAACATTTTAGAAGCGAATCCAAAATTCCAAATTAAAATCGACAACTAACAAGAAAAAAGTTAATTCAGTAATCAATTAGACTAAAAATATGCACTCTGGTGACTTACACTCTTCAATCTTTAATCCTTTTGTGGCCGTTGGTACTTCTACTAAACTGAGAGGTAAGACATACAATTTTCGTAAGAAATAAAATGTATCGTTTCTTTTAAAACTGCGGCCAAGGGAAAAATTGGAATTTCTTGACTAAATTCATAATTATGGATTTAGTCTCTCTTATGTATATACATATATAGGTACGGTGACCATATTTTTCAAAGCAGAACCCGGGACAGAAAAAAAGAAAGTTACCAGAGACAGATTCATAACCCAAAATAATTTTTTTTATTAACCCAAAAAACAAGTACAGTCATTGGCAAAATTATTTGCTTTGTTGTTTGTTTTTGGGGTCGAAAATTGTTCATGTTTTTCGTTTTACATAAAAAAAATTTGAATAAAGATTGATAGCCAATTTCACAAAGCAAATAGTTTTCTTTTACTATTTTGTTAAGTCAGTATTTAAGTTAAGTTAGAGCGTGTAGAGGAAAAGTTGGTACGATATTTCAAAGTTATTTTTATAATAATTATTATTATTACATTATATTTTATTTTAAAGTTAAATAATTGTAAATATATTTTTGAAGTTCGGAGAAAGGATATGCAGACTGAAAAACAATAAAATTCATAATAATTATTAGATATATAAACAACAATAAGATTTTGTACCAAGTTCCCTTTTGAAGTTTATATTTACCACACTAGGTCATAATTAAGATAATGGATAAAATTTTAACGCTGTTGACACACGGCCTTAATATAAAAAATTAATATTATAATGATTGCCACAAGCACCCATTTAAGGGTTAACACAAGACACTATTCGTAATATTCCTTTTTTTTATAGAATATATATTATACATATATATGTTATGACGAATTTGCCATATTAGTCCTTCATCATCTTTTATCTCTGTTTTCGAAAAAAAAAAAATATTTATTTTAGACTCCACATCTTTTATGGAGCTCCTTATCCCAGCAACAGAAGTTATCCCAATAAATAACCCAATATTCTTGCAACTACAGTCTTTTTCATACAGGAGACACGAGACACAAAACATACGTATATAAACCTACAGACAAAAAATTGGAAAATAAAGTAAATTAAGTCGTTTAACTTCCTTCTTTTTACCATTTAAAGTTTTAAAATGCTGAGCTTGCTGCTGAGTCGTTCGCATGATATCCTTACATTTTTCAGATTATATAGTAATTCAGGAAACATACATATATATTTTATTTTTTGTTGCTTCCCTTTTTTTATGACTGGAAAGTAGAATTTATGTAGGTTCAAGAAGAAACATGAGAGTATTGAAAATTAATTCACATATGGAATCCAAAAAAGACACCACAATAAAAAGGGTACAGGAGGAGAATGAATGGATTTCCTTTAGAAATCAATGAAGATGTTAAATTGGTGACAAATCGTATAGCAATTGTATTAAGTGCTTCTTTTCCGCTTTCAGAACTGAAATTCAATTAAATTGAAATATATGTTTCTTGAATTTATAGAAATTCATTTAATTGTGTGTTAATGCGGATGGATTAAGATTTTGAACTGGGAATCAACTAGGAGAATATAGATATAACGTATTCAACAAAAAATGTGTCTTTTTGTTTTAAGTTATTGAATTAGAATAATGATCAAAAGAACAATTTGTTTTTATTTGAGTTGGAATACAATTGTGGTTATTCTGGTTTTGAAGTGGTTTCCCGTTTTAAGTTCTAAGTTCTTAATCAATGATAATATTACATTTTGAGTTGTAACATATCTAGTATATGTATACTTATTCAGAGCCTGAATTAATTAATTCTAATGGAAAATTATTCGAATAATGTTTTAATTAAAAAAAAAAAATTGATTCCACATTGAATAAGTTTTGTACATACAGATACAACACTCATGGAAAAGAAACAAAAAAGTAATTTTCTATTTCAACATTAAAATCTTTAGGTCTTTTCGGCAAGATGGCTGCCAATAGTTTAAATTATTTGTTTCCTCTTATCTTTGGAACACATCCTAAAAAAATCAAAGATTGTCAACCTTCAAATGAAAAATGCTTCAGACATAGAGATTTTTATATTTTATCTTATCAATTTATTTTGACGACCTGATCGGCTTTACACTTAACAATAAAACGCGGCTAGTGCCAGAAAACGCTTGCAGACATCAGCTTTCTAAATAATCGATCAAATATGTTGAATCGATCACAATCGATATTATCTATAATAAACATTAGGTCCCTAACTATGAAATAGAACTTGCAACCGGAATCGGGGCCTAGGTCAACAGGACTTAATTTTTGTAAAGAAACTGTCGTCTTTGCCAAACAATGAATTTATATTTTAAAACGAGATAATATCAAAATAAAGGAGCTAAAGCGCACTATGCATTTTCTTACTTAATTGACATGAAATGATATTTTAAACAGTACAGTCAAACCCGCTTTAGCGAAACGAAAAAAAAACTGGTTTTAAGTTTTAGTTAACCGGGGTTTTCACTTAAGCGGACCTCGGATAACTGAAACAAATTTTTACTTAAGCGGACCTCGGATAACTGAAACAAAAATTTCAGTTAAGCGGACCTTAGCTGATTAAATTTTCAGTTGAATAAATCCTATACAGACGTTAAAATTTTCCATGAAAAAGTATCTTTAGTAATAAATAAAGAAAGTTAATAAACGTATTTAAAACAAAATTAGTATATTAAATATAAAAAAACAATAAATTAACAGCAGAATCACATTTGATCACATGGTTTCATTTTGTACGTAATTTTAAGTTTCTCTTTGATGGATAAACTTACAACTTTTCTTTTGCCATGAAGCTGAAATTTTAGATTTTTAATTAAATTCACTTGATAACTTCAAATTTGAATTTTATACCTCTTTCGCTGACATAATAAATAAATATTGCACACAAGGAACAAAAACAATTTTTAAAAAGCCTAAACAGAAATGAAAATTAATTCCGCAAGAAATCGTAATTTACATCTGTCACAGTCACTGTCAGTGAAATTGATGCATTCAGGGTATGTTTATTATTTTGTTCTTATTGTTCGATTGCTTATGGCATACACATTTTTTTGTTGCTTTTAAGCGGAGTTCATTCTATGAAATGTAGTAATTTCTAAAGGAAATTGTTGTTCAGATATCCGAGTATTTCACGTAAGCGGGTTTCAGTTAAGCGGAGCAATTTGTATGAAATTAAAAAAAAAAAAAAACAGGGGTATAGATACAAATTTTTAGATAAGCGAGTTTTTCAATTAAGCGGGTTGCAGATAAGTGGGTTTTACTGTACCTACCCGGCTTGTCCCGAAAATCCTAAAAAAAATATCTTTAAACAACCGCAAAATCCTTTATAGTTATAATACAGTTTGGTTACACATACTTTGAATCAAAACTAACTTAATGCTTCATAGAATCGTTGCATTACACAAAAAAAAAATTCATCAAACAAAATTGAAAATAATTTAATTTAGATTTTATTTAAATTCGTAGAATTGGCTATCGTATTTCACATCAAGCAGGATAAAATAATTATAAGGATTGATGCATTGCTCTGTGGCTAATTGATTAATAAATGGTTAAATTATTCCTTCATTTTATTTTACGAATATTTATTATTTTTATTTTAAATTTGTATATGATAAATTATGTATTTTAACGTATACTGTGTTTTTTAAATTAAACGTGTTCATGCAGATATGTCAACCATATTGAAACTCACAATTAATTGGGTGTATTTAATGGAAGATTTTAATTCAATTAAGGGAATGAAGGTAATTTTTTGGTAAAATACTATTTAAATTTATTTGTTAAGCTGATATAAATAGTGCTCTGACTTCTTTGACTGAAGTCACAAACGAAATCTCGTATCGTTATAAAAAAATAAAGCATGGTTTTTAAGCTACATAGTATGCATGTATATTAAAAAAATAAACGGCTTTAAATGTTTATATTTTATTGCTTTTAGATGGCACTAAGCATATGTACCTCTTCTAAACTAGATTCCTATACAAATCTGTCAATCTTCAAAGTGCCAAATTTGTTGCTTTCTGATTACTGTCATAATTGGATTCGCACAAATCTGTCAACCTACAAAATGTCAAATTTGTTACTTACGTTCAAGTGTCAAATGTAAACAAATTGTGACGACATTTTGCACTGAATACTTTGCAAGGGTCAAGATGGGGAATTTTACCGTATTGTCAAAAAATAAATGACAGCTCACACAGCGCGGATGACAGATTGAAAGTATGTATCGCGCTTTTTTCAAACTGTCAAACCCAAAATCTTGTAAAAGAATTTAGTAAATAATCTTTTTTTTCCTGTGAAATTTGAGATTTACGTGACTAAAATGGTTTAATAATACACCATTAACAATTTTCGCGCACAACATTAATATATCCGGTATTGTTTTAAATCAATTTTTCAACAATGATAAAAAATATTTAGCTGTCATCTGCGTACTGCTGATTTTGATACTGCTCTGCGAACGAAAAAGAATATATCGTTGTTACCTAAAAAGCCCTATTGGATTCGCATACAAATCTGTCAAACAACAAAGTGTCGAATTTATGACTTTCTAATGACAGTTTGCACTGAATGCTTTGGAAATATACAAATCGGATTCATGCAAATCTCTCATACTATAAAAGTTTTTTTCCTTCTGATGACAGTTTGCACTGAATACTCTGCAAAAGTAAAAATTACAGTTACTTACTCTATCACTTGAAGTAAGAAATATACTGTTTTCGAGCTTATAAATAAATCTTTTGTTATAATTCACCCCTGGGCAATATTCGAGCTTTTAAATTAAACGAAGTACCTTTACGTGAATTTTCTGTTTCTTATACAGATCGAGAAAATAATAAAATTTTAATGACTCACGCATAGTTCATTAATCCTAATTACAGCTGAATTCGGTTATTTGCGTCTTATTCCTTCCATAAGGACAATTGAAAGAAGTGAAATACTGAAATTCTATAATCTAACACTTGCCTTGATTTTCATGTTTTATTAACAGCTCAGTGAGTTTTATATAAACTTCCAAAGAATCGTGCAATTATTTAACAGTTAGATGGATATACTGTGCCCCAAAAATATTCTGCTTTGATAAATTACACAAACGTTTTGTTTTATGGTTAATCAGAAAAGTCTTCTCTGCAACCCGCAACTCCTTTGCCAATAAATTTTCTAATTTAAGATTACTTCTAATTTTAGAAGCAAAAAGTTACCTTCCTCCCGCAAATTCATTTGCAATTCATTTCAGCATTTGCTTTGGGACTTGTTCCACTGAATCTTTTTGGAATTAGGTAAGCCATGTTTTCTGTGAAATTCTTATCGACTTATTTATGGTTGAATGATAAATGGTGATTGTGGTCTTTTCTTGTTGGCATGAGGATTACATGAGATAAATTCGTTTATTTGGCACTTTAAAGAATATTTAAGACTCTATGAGTAATTTATAGGCTATTTTTAAAATAAATATTATTATTTTTGATTAAATTAATTGATTGATCTCAGTTATTTTTTGCCAAAGGCGATGTCGGCACGAGTACAATAACTTTGGCGCTAAGAATTGATAACTGTTTCCTGTAGAACAGATCAATACAAGCATTTTTTTTACTATAGGTGGGGGGGGGGTCTATCTCCCTCCGTTTAAGCGGGAGGGGCAATTTTATAAAAACAGTGCTAAAAATTTAAAACAAATATTAAAAAATAACGGTAACACTTACAACTAAGTTTTATATCTTTTTTTAAAGCCAATACTTTTTTCTATTAGATGTTTTTTAAATCAAGTGAAACCTATGCATAGTCTTTTGAAAAAACGGACTTTAAACTCAAAAATTGCGAAA
This sequence comes from Baccha elongata, assembly GCA_951217065.1. NCBI lineage: Eukaryota > Metazoa > Arthropoda > Insecta > Diptera > Syrphidae > Baccha > Baccha elongata. The sequence continues at coordinate 33,845,454 of OX578274.1, read as the reverse complement.
AAAAAGGTAAAAAAAAACTTTGAAGTGTGATTTTTCAAAACTGTAAAATAAAATACTACTTTTTTTATAAAATTCGTTGCTCATATTAATTTTAAATCATAAACTGAAAACAAAATGATTTTATGTTTTTTGGTAAGTAAAAAATGCTTGTATTAAACTGTTCTACAAAAAACCGTTATCAATTCTTGGCGCCAAAGTTATCGTACTCTCCCCGCGATGTCATTCGTCATCGGAATTTTTTTTTAACTGTAACTGTTATACGACTGTTTTTTTTTACTTCGACTATCTTTTGAAAGACTGCACAGATTTTGACGAAATTTGATATCCAACTAACTATCGTAGCTATATATACGTACCTACTTTAATATCAAAATTATTTACCGAAAAAAGCAACACAACACAACATCAAATTTTAACTATAAAAACACAATCAAATAAAAACAAATGTATTAATTGTGCAAACGTGTAGGAAACCACTGCGACACTTACATATACATTACGTACATATGTACATATGTACATATATAGAGAATAACACCATCTCATATGTACCTACAATCCATCCAAACTTGAAAATTTTTCGTTGTTATACAACTCAAATACACATGGAGTATTAATATAATAGAAGCCTTGAAAAAGACTAATTCTAAGTCAACGTTATGATTGACAGATATTTTGAGTGCGTTTGCGTAATGTCGACTAAAAACGAAACTTAGACATACAATTGACAATAGACGACTTTTACTAACACATACGCACTATGATAAACTGAAACTAAAGACAAAAAGGACAGACATATTTATTGTTGACACAATACCTAAAAGTAAAATACGACCATACTTACCTTCGAACAATGTTCACACTCACTTATACATGACTTAGAAATACAAAAACACCTAAAAACACATATACATACCTTATTACCTAGACATATACTTACCTTTGAACCTAATAACATACTTACTTAACAAATACGAACCAACAACCATCTACACGTATTAAACGGACGGATATTATACTTACGTACAAACAATGTTAAAAACATAGCAAGATATATTTTTATCTTAACGAATAACCAAGACCTTTATTTTATATAAATTAAATACTTACCTCACGTATTAGGACTCATGACACATACTTAACAGACTCAAACATAACATAGTTGACATAAATTCATAACAAACAATTTTACATTCGCACATGATTATATTTCTCATTCAGAACATCAAGCAAGCATCAAGCATCAAGTGTTCATCATTATGAACACATCCTTAATAAACAAGCTTTCATTTTCATTGTGAAGTTCTGAATAGAGATCATTCTCAGCGAACGAAACAAAAACGAAGAAAAAACGGAATAAAGCATTAAACACCCAATCATAAAATTCGAAAAGAGCTTTTTCCATCACGCCACATTCAAATTCGGAACGATGGAACAAACAACCGCCGAAGGGAAGAACATTAGACACAAAAAGAAAAGGAACGTCTAGAACAATCTTACCCTTTGTTGAAGTCGGTCGCGCAAGCCGTTTTGTGTAAGAGAAAAGAAAAAGAAAAAAATCTAACGCATTAAGTCGACTACAAGACTCAACAAAAAGAAAAATAAAAGGGCAAAGGATAAATGCAGAAAACACTATCTACGAGTAAAAATTACAAAAAAACTAATAGCAGCAGAGAGGGTAAGAAAAGAAAAAAAAAAGAAAAAATTCCATCTGGACATTTTTTTCTAAAAATTTTTTTTTTACCTCACAAGGAACCATAATTAATAGCGGAGAACGAATAATTGGGTGCGTGAATTACTACATTCAGCAAATAATCGTCGAAATCGAGCGGTCAAACAATCATTCTAGACCCAGCGCAGCCACTCGTCTAGACAATTCGTACAATTGAAGCTGTAAAAGTAACTCGCCGCAGAAAACCACCCCAACGAAAACGCTCCTCCTGCAATTAATATAAAATACTCCAAAATTCATTAAATCGAGAACAATAACCCTAATTCATCGAAAAACTATCCAGGTGAGTTAAAAATCTTCATGCATTAAAATTAAAAGACAGATACCTACCGCATGTTCACGAAGGCGTAATAGCCCCAGACATGACCTGTCACCAAACGAACATGAGGGGTAGGAAGATTTCATTCGCTTCTAAGCATAATTTCGTACGCACCGTTTGCTAAAACCAAATCTTTTTTTTTAATAGGCAGGCAGTAAAAACAACGTGAAATCCGAGGCATCCAAGGAAAAGGCAAAAAATTGTTGAAAGCACTCCGCCACACACACAAGTGCTGCACAAACAAATAGCCAATCCTTCATTGCCGACTTAAACAACGCTGCACTGCCTGGATCATTTTTTTGATTTAATTTATATATTTGTACCAATATATTTGGATATTTTGTAATGTACATGCTGAGTACATTATCTCTGGACATCTTATATGAATGTACATACTGAGTACAGTTCATCTCGTCGTTGGAACAGATCATCCATGTACATACATGATCACAAGGAAAAATATACCTACGCCAAGTGTAGTATATCGCCGTTGGAATCGTGTTATGTTGCTGTAAATTAAAACATCGTGGGATAACTGTTCATCAACATAGCGGAATATAATCTGCTGTACATTTTTGAAATAAGGGTAAAAACCCGAACTAAGGTACTGTGCAACCTAACAGATTTTTACGTATGATAATATATATTTAAGATTATTATCAAAAATATCTTTTTTTTATATGACTCTTAAAGTCAAAACAAAACGTTCTATACGATTGTCGCATATATTTCTGCAATAATAATTGGAAATGTTTAAAAATTAGTAAAGTTTTAAGAGTAAATTGAAATATATCTCCAAAGAGATTACTTACCTTTTTGTGCTGGAGAAATCCAAAACTTAAGTTTGATCACGAAGTGAACCATTATAAAAAAAAAAAAAAACAAAACCTATAAGTGTATTGAGAGGCTTATTACCTACCTTATTAAATTGATGAAGTTAATTTTTGAATATCAGTGTTATCTTTGATACTTGAGAATATTATTTTTGAAAAAGTGTACAGATCCTAAAAGTAAAAGAAAAGAGAATGCTTGCTTAGGCTTACCTAGCTAAAAATGTGTACCTAGTGAAATTTTAAGTGTCGGGAAAACCTGAAAAGGAAAGATTGTTGATTTAATTTTTGATTTTTGACAAATACTCGGGAATCCAGCAATTCGAAAATTGCTAGACTCAACCTCGAATTCGTCGCCGAAATAAGATACTTACGAGTTTAGTTGCGTTGAAATCGAACCTGAAATTAAAGAAAAAAAAAATTATTAAATGTTGATATACGATCAATACGTTCGGTGTATACGTACATGAATTGTTTCAGTGAAGTGGTGCTAGTGCAAATAGTTAAAGCCTTCAGCTGAAATTTAAAAATTGCAAGATATGATGATACGAGTCTGAAATGTCATAGAGGTGTTGATAATTACTTTTGTACCTATGATAATTCACATTCTTGTCAATTTGGATGATTATCGTTTTGTGTACACTGGAAGTAACAATCAGTGTTTAATTATCGGGAAAATTAAATATTATCAAAAATAATCAAAGCAAATTCAATCTACGGATGTTGAGATTTAGTTTGATTTGAATATATATAGCTATTGAATAGTACCTACCTAAGTGAAATAATTTGTTGAAGTTGCTATACGTTCATAAATTTTATTCAGTCCAGTCGGTTCGTCATTCTGAAAGAAAAAGATAAGTTTTCAGATTAATCTTTTCGGATCGGAATATAGATATAAAAATATTTCTTTTTGGAATACTTACGCGAATACCATTTAAATGTATATACTTGATGATTGGAACCTGTGTAAGGAAAATTTAAGATTTTATGTGAATTCAAAACTGAATTTATTTAATTATTTACCCGTGAAGATTTGAGTCCGCTTATAGTAAAGTCATTTGTTGTTAAGCTGTGGAAAAGAAAGCAGCATTAATCTTCGGGAAAATATATTGGATTGATAGTTCAACCAAAGCAAATTCAATCTATAATATATGAATTTAGTTTGATTTGAATAGATGAACGGATGTTCAAGTACCTACATGCAAACAAGTTGGTTTCGAATCGTTTGATTGGTTTCATGTCGTCGTGTAATGACGCGGTTTTTGATGCGTAAAGATAAAATAAAAGATACTTTTGCGAATAAAAGTCGAATCATAGATTTTTTTTGTCGATAATTATCATTAACAACGAGCGGATTAAGAATTGAAATCCTCTTGCAATTCCTGAAACCCAAAAGAGTTAGTTTTAGAATCTTGAGATACACCATATAGTGTGTCTGTAAATAATAAAAGTCTGTAAATATAAATTTTTGAGTAAGCACCTATCCATATTGTCAGAATGCATTCTCTCAGTAGGTAGGAGCCCCTGTTAATTAAATATTCCTTTATAAAAATATCTTTTATTTCCTATATTGATAAATTATATTATGTACTAATCTTTAAAATTTTCAGAGACCCAATTCGTCTATTATTTAGTAAGTCCGGGATTGTGTCCCTTTAACTTTTGGTTTTCGGGAGGAATTTTTATATGTTGTGAGTGGGCAAGTGTTGCCACTTTACTATTTTTGATATCGTGTGTAAAAAAAAAAATAATAATTCGTCGGTTTTGAATATTTTTGTCTTCGACCAATACGTTGTCGAAGCTTTTGCGAATTTTGAAATACAACTAGGAGAAAGTGATACGAATTACTTTCGAAAATCACTTCTTCGTTTTTAATGCAAATATTTGAATAAAGTTTTTTTTTTTTTGTTTATCATCGGGAGTGTGAATAAGTGGATGCGCCACATGATAGACACTCTTGAGATTTTTTTTTGATTAACTTTAAGTTTGCTCACTAAAGCAACAATATTTACTTTTCGGGTTAAGTTTAAAGATCAAGTAGATTGATTTAAAGGCTTAATCGAATATTAAGATAGTTAGTAACATTTTCTTTTACTTGAATAGATCTAGAGTTTTAACGTAGATTTTTGAAGTAAAGATCATTGCATAACAATCAAGTTGAGATTATAAAGTAGTTGAGTTATAATCAAAATTAGTTTAGATAATAACTTTGTTAAGTTAAGATTATAAGAATAAAAATTGGATTAAGGTTTTAAAGTGAAGAACTTTAGTTTTTTTTTGATTTTGATTATGAAATTCTCTATAGGGAAGACAGTTTTCTTTCTTGTTTCATATAGGAATCTGGAGATGAAGCTGTAAGGTATTATGGAGCTGGAGTTGTGGCGGGCGCAGTAAAAAGGTGGTGACAACATAAGACAACACAATGGTGAGGGGAGTTTAACAAAACTTCCCTATTCACTAAGGGAGTTTATGGACAATAATTATCACGTGCATCCATAAACATAGGGAGTTAGTTTCACCATTCTGAACTTTCTTTAAGGTTGGGTAGTTAGGCACGCGTGGAGTGAACAACATCTTCACTCCCATTTAAGGGTTCCTTAATTTATAGTGAGCATCCTGGAACAAGGAGGGAGGGTATAGACCGGCTCACGGAGGCATGAACACCTATGTCCTCTCAAACAAACCAAGGTTCATTTTCTGTTTCTTCTAAAAATCTTTCGTAACCATAAAAATTCTTAACTTCGGGCCCCTGCTCTCAACAAAATTATGGTGGCCGAACGTCAGCCAGGTCACGGTCTGCAAATAGTGTGTGACACCAGTTAGTGCTCCCAGAGCAAGAATCCCCCCTCTTGCGGCGAGCTAAGCAATCGAGCGACTATCAGGCCAACTGCGGTGGTTGAGCACTAGCTAACCCAGTCCTGCGCTGCCTGGACGTGCCTTTTTATTCAAAGGGGTACTAAAGGTAGAGGAGCGGTACTGGGACGAAGGAATTCTTTCTCCGGTATGATGGTTAAGTGGATTAATTAATCGTTTCGTTTAACGGCATCTTTTCTGATGTCTAGAGAGGTTAAGGCCCTCTCTCATTGAGATACGGATTAATCGACTTAGTCTTTTCTTGCGCGGGTATAGGCTACGGTGGTGTTCGGACAGGAGGATACAGAAACAACATTGAAGTGATATTATTTCACTTTCGTTAGATCCTTCTTAGAACAAAAATATCCAGACGTAAGTTTATTTTGAAATCCATTCGTAGTCACTTTGAAAGTGTGCATATCCAGCTACGCATACCAACTGTAACTAGAGAGTAAGAGTAGTAGGGGGCGTTTCATAAGAGATCAAGGTAGTCATAGTGGTGCTTGACTTTGTGAGGGGTTTCAGTATTCTTTCTTTCTGGAAGCGGTCTATTTTATTATGTTGTCGAGGTTCAAGGAAATAAGTCAAGACGTTTCAACTTATTTCGAGTTTTTGTTTTTATTTGATTCCTTCTTAATTTCATACGAGATTTCGTTACTTAAACGACGCTGTTAAGATGGGTTAATGTTTTTAGTTTTTTTGCTTTCGTTGCATAATTGATGCCCAACGTGGGGCCACGAAATTTAACAGGGCGGAATTTTTCGTAGAGACGAAATTCCGAATCATAGATTTTTCTATGTACAATTTTAAGATTTCGGTCCCTGTTGGCGTGGTTTTGTGAAATGAAATGTTTGTTACATAATTGGTGCCCAGGAAGGTGGGTTTCGACACAAGTCAGTATGTCGGTTACGAAGCTTCAAAAACTTTAGTATAGGTTTTTGTTGAAAGCTGCTTCGGGCCCACAGGCGCGTTGTGTTATGTGAGGTATTCTTTCCTTCTTTTCGTTACATAATTGGCGCCCAACGTGGGGCTCGAAATTCCTCAATTCGCTAACATAATGGGGAACTCGGCTGCGAAAACTCAGAAACGCAAGTTTAGGTTTTTGAACGAAGTTTTGCCTCGGTCCCACTGGCGCGCTGTTGTAAGTAGTTGACTATCTTCAATTATGTTTCGTTACGTGATTGAGTTTCGTATGGAATTTTCGTTACATAATTGGCGCCCAACGTGGGGCCCGAAGATTGAGAAGATTACGAAGATTTTTGGAGAATTTGAAAATTTTTTTTTGATTGTTTCGATTTTTCAAAAAATTTTTTTTTTTGGAATTTCATAATTTTGTTTTGATGTTGAGATTTCGGTGAGATTTATCAACTAGGGGAAGTTTTTCTTGGGCACTGACCGGTGGTTAGTTGACCATTGTCCTGACACACGTCCGCAGCAGTGAGTGGAACAAATTTCTCTCTTTTCTCAAGAAATTCAATTATTTTTAAATACCTTTTTGCAATTCTTTTTGTGGATTTTTAGTTGATCAACAGATCAGGCGACCGTATTGGAAATTATTTTTCAGTAGTCCGCAGCGTCTGACTGCAGTCAGCATTTGTATTCGAGTCTTTTCAAAGATTCAGTAAGGACTTTCGTCCGGTAATAGGTCGAAGATGTTCCCATGTTACGTCCGTTGCGAAAGCTTTATTGTTCCTTCAAAGAAGAGACATATCAACATTCAATTTTTGATTTTTAATAACACCGTCAATTTTTAAGAAAGTAGTAAAGTGAAGTATATAGTTTAGTTGGAGTAATCCTAAGCGTTTTCCGTTAGGGGATGAACGTTTTCTCTCCTAAGTCCGCTGTAACGACGTGGTAATATTTCAATTAGAACTTGTATGGAGCTTACGTTTATTACTTGGTTTGTAGTAATTTAGAGTTGTTTAGTCACAAGTTTCATTTCTGTGGAAACTTGAAATTTATTTTTTTTTTTTTTGTCAGAAGAGTTGTCATCGACTTGTGTCCAGTCACAACTCCAATCCTGTCATGATATAAGGAAGATATATTGAGTATATAGTTTTCTTTTGTTAAGATATGTTAATATCTTGAGAAAGTTAAGTTTGAGATTTAAGATTTATATATTTAGTTATTTATGAGTTTCCAGATTTAGTATAGTTAGAGATTTAGTTTGCCTGGTGGCGTTTTTGAGTTTTGAGTTTAGTGCCTGGTGGTGATTTTTTTTTGAGTTTAGCGATTTTTGAAAATTCCTATTGTGAATTTTAAAGTCGGAGTGCCTGGTGGCAAAGGAGTAGCAATTTTTGAAAGTTCCTTTTGAGAACTTTAAAATTGGAAAGTGCCTGGTGGCAAAAGTGGAGGTAGTTTTTGAGTTTATTGCCTGGTGGCTTATTGATTAGTTTAGTAGTTTAGTTTGCCTGGTGGCCTAATAAAGTTATTAAGTTTAGCAGGTTTATTAAGTTAAGAATTTATTATTAGTGAGTTATTTTGATTTTTGATAGATTGAGTACTGATTATTAAGTAATTTTGATTGAGTTAAGCTTTGGAATCAAAAGGAGTTTAACATTTAATTAAAATTATAAAAAATTTTTTTTAGTTTAGTTTAGATTTCGATATTTCTTTTGTACATATTTTGAGAGGATTTACCCTGTATAAATATTAGGATAGTTAGTTAGTAAGTTTTAGAGATAGGATAGGGTATAAGAACAGTTTGTGAAAAATTTTAGTATTAAGTTTAGTTTTTTTTTATATACATTGATTGATTGATTTCTGCATTACCTTGATTGGGGAATTTATTCTAAAATGGTGAAACCTAAGGATAAAAATCCAGCAGCGGAGGGGAAGGAGCGTAAAATGGACTCTCGGATACTTACGATTCCGGATGAACATGACACAAGACTTAGGAAGAGGCTCAACCTCGCGCATGACATGACTATGGAGGAGGCAGCAGCAGCCGACATCAGTCACGTTGAAGGCGATCATGGAACGTCCAATATACAAAGGATAGCACAGGAAGTGATCCAGAATGTGGAAGGGGATGAACGAGGACTGTCTCCTACTAGAACGCCTAGTCCAAGAAGAGATCGTAATTCACGAGACACGGAGCGGTGGGAGAACTACGTAAGGGAAATGGTATTAGCAACGGTTGGGGTTAGTCGTGCGGAGGACCGCAAAGTACTCCAAGAGACCTTAGTCCAAAGCCAAACTCAAATCCTTGAGCGTGTAAGCAGCGCTATAAATACTGCCATAACAAATGCCAACCTTAATAGTCGTCCTACCGCACCGGCAATTCCGTTGTGCGATCAACCGACACCAACACCGTTGAACAACAGCGTTAGAGACGAACGACCAGGGAGACCAGGACCAGAAACATTAGTGACACCAAGACGGGATCCTATTCCTAATAACCTTAGAGGAGGTCCGAGGATAACAACGCAACAATATCGAACCGATATACAAAGCGCAGATGAAACAGCGTTCTTCGAACGCTTAAATCAAATTCGCTTCGAAAATACTTCTGCACCGACAAATGCGAGATTACCTATGCCATCACCATCGGCAACTATAATTCGATCACCGCACTATCAAAAGTGGGGCATTTCATATAATGGCAAAAATTTAACCGTAGATGAGTTCCTGTTCAGACTCGATAAGGTAAAGGATAGCTATGGAGCGAGTTGGGATGAAGTAGTATCAAATTTCCACCACTTTGTCAGTGGCCCAGTGGAAAATTGGTACTGGATGTTCCTGAAGAATAACCCTTCAGCTCCATGGTTAGTCTTAAAGTCAGCTTTAGTGGAACACTTTGGAAGCTTAGAAACAGACTCCGAACTGGCCAGGCGAATGACCGAGCGTAAGCAGATGCCAGGAGAACCTTTCGACGTTTTCTATGATGACATCTTACGATTAAACTCACGTATGAAGAACCCGAGACCAAACGAAGAGATAGTGGAAATTATCAAACAAAACGTGAAGAGACGGATGGGCGAGTTACTCCTAACGTTCAGATCTACACGTTTGTCCGATTTGGTATATGCATGTCGGGGCATGGAAAAATACTGGCTTAACGATCCAACAAGAACTAGAATTCCTCCAATTTACAACAACAACAATAATCAAAGAAGGCAAGTCAACGAGATTGAGACGCAACCTGAGTATCCAGCCATAGAGATGACCAACGCAATAGAGGCTTATCACAGGGAACGCCTCAAAGATAGTAAACAGAACACGGAAAACATTAGATGTTGGAACTGTGAAAAATCAGGACACTCTTTTAGAGACTGCATGGAACAACGAAGACTGTTTTGCTATCGATGTGGATTACCTGACACGGTGACACCTCACTGCAGCGTGTGTTCGGGAAACCAGACACGGAGTCAGTATCTCGCCGAGAGAGAACTGACGACGATGGGGAACTCGGGGAGTCAAAATTAGCTGAAAAACCTAAAAAAGTAATTACCATCTTACAAAATCCCGAACCTAAAACTAGAATAGAATCATCTAACAGAATTTCTAAAACACCCATTTTAAGACCATTAAAATCTTTGCATGAAAGGCAAATAGCTTATAATTTAGCAAGACAAAGAACTTATACTTACCCTAATCATTCTCTTAAAATTTCAAAACTTCGAAATCGAATTAATGTCAAAAAGAAACTTCACAAATCTATAGCGTCAACCATATTAAAGAAACCATCTGGTGACATTCGTCCTTATACAGAAGTCAGCATTTTTAATCAAAATTGGTTGGGTTTGCTCGATTCAGGGGCTAGTGTGAGTTGCCTCGGAAATGGAGCAGCCAAATATTTAGAGTCTAATAAAATTCAATACCGTAAATTTACCGCAGATATTTCTACCGCCGATGGGCGTAAACAGCCAATTACTGGCATAGTAAAAGCTTTGGTAACATATAATGACAAATCTCTTGTTTTAGATTTGTTTGTGGTGCCATCGCTAACACAAGATTTATATCTAGGTTGTGATTTTTGGGCGGCGTTCCAAATCGCACCACACATTATTGCTTCTCTAAGTTCCATTTCCGAGGTGACTTCCGAGAAACCTAGTTTCCAGAAATGCGACTTAACGTTTGAACAGACAAGGTGTTTACAGGAAACTGTAAAACTATTTCCATCATTCGCCGAGAGAGGGCTCGGACGGACTCACCTTGTCGAGCATGTAATTGATACTGGGGATGCTCTGCCGATTAAGCAGCGACATTACCCAATATCTCCAGCGGTACAAGCCCTGGTGTATGGCGAATTGGACCGTATGCTTGCCTTGGACGTGATCGAAGAAAGTTCCAGCGCATGGTCCTCCCCAGTTGTCTTGGTGAGGAAACCCGGCAAAAACAGAATGTGCCTGGACTTCCGAAAAGTGAACGGAGTTACCAGGAAGGATGCAAGCCCAATCGCTCATATAGAGGGATTGTTAGCCCGCCTTTCGGAGACATGCTATATCTCTAGCGTGGACCTGAAGGACGCATACTGGCAAGTACCTCTGGAGAAAGCTTCACGGGAAAAGACTGCTTTCACAGTCCCAAACAGGCCTCTTTATCAATTTAAGGTGATGCCGTTCGGGCTCTCCAATGCGGCACAATGTCTGACCAATTTGATGAATAAGGTCATTCCGACTGAATTACGAGATCAGGTATTCATATACCTCGATGATCTCTTGGTTATATCTAAGACGTTCGGAGAACATATTTCGATTTTGAGAGTAGTAGCTACTCGGTTGCTGGAAGCAGGACTCACGATTAACGTCGAGAAGTCCAAGTTCTGCTTCCAGGAACTGCAGTACCTGGGCTATGTCGTGGGGCAAGGCTGCCTCAGAGCTGACCCGGGAAAAATATCAGCTATCGTGGATTTTCCGGTACCAACGACTATACGTCAGGTACGGCGATTCTTAGGAATGGCGGGATGGTACCGGAGATTCATCGAAAATTTCTCTGAGGTAGCCGGACCGATGTCCGACACCCTTAAGAAAGCGAAGAGTTTCGAATTTGGGGAAGAAGCCGTAAAAAGCTTCAACAAAATAAAGGTAGCGCTAACATCTGCTCCGATTCTACGCAACCCCGATTTTAGTAGACAATTCGTCATCTTGTGTGACGCGTCATCTACTGGAATCGGGGCTGTACTATGTCAGCGTGACGAGGAAGGTAACGAACTTCCCATTTATTACTTTTCTCAAAAATTAAATTCCGCTCAACGGAACTATTCTGTTACGGAAAGGGAGTGTCTAGCGGCAGTCAAAGGGATTTACAAGTTCCGACCCTATGTCGAGGGGTATAGGTTCTTGGTGATCACCGACCATGCTAGCTTGAAATGGTTAATGAGTCTTAAAGACCCAACTGGTAGATTAGCTCGGTGGAGTTTGAAGCTTCAAGGCTTCGATTTTTCTGTGGAGCACCGTCGCGGAAGTTTGCACGTATTACCTGATGCACTCTCACGAATGCATGAGTTGGAGGCATTACGCGTAAACGAACTGTCGGCGGAATCCACAGAAACCAAACCCCATCAATCCGAAGTGTTACACGTCGATTTGAAAGATCTGGCCTTCCAGTCAGATGAATATCTTCAGATCGCCAAACACATCTGTGACAACAATGAGCGTTTGCCTGATTTACAGGTATCGGATCAATTTATTTATAAAAAGATCCATCACGCTACAGGAAATCCAATACAGGACGATCTAGCCTGGAAACTTTGGATTCCATCACAGCTAACCGACCGGTTAATTTTTCAGGCTCATTGCCCACCGCAAGCAGCACATGGGGGTATCGCCAAGACCCTACACCGCCTCCGCCAACAATTCTACTGGCCTGGCATGGCTGCGCAGACAAAGTTGTTTGTGAACAATTGTGAAGTGTGTAAAACAACCAAAGCACCTAATACAGTACTAAGAACCGAGATGGGTAAAGGCTACGTTGTAGAAAGGCCGTTCCAACACATCTACACGGACTTCTTAGGACCTTACCCTCGCTCGAGGAAAGGAAACACTCACATTATAATTGTTCTAGACCAACTCACTAAATACGTTATTATCAAGCCTTTAAAGAAAGCAACTTCAGCGGAAGTCATTAAATTCTTGTTAAATGATATATTCTTAATGTTTGGTGTACCTGAGACGTTATTATCCGATAACGGATCTCAGTTTGTCAGCAATGACTTCAGTGCATTCTTAAATAACTTTGGTGTGAGACATATTAAAACAGCAGCGTACGCACCGCAGGCTAACGCCAGCGAACGCGTCAATCGTTCAATTTTAAGCGCTATTCGAGCGTATATTGACGAGAAACAATTAAATTGGGACGAGCATTTATCTTTTATAAGCAGTGCTCTCAGAACTTCTGTACACAGTGCCATTGGTATGTCACCACATGAAGCCTTATACGGGCAGAGGATGATCGAGCACGGTGCAGATTACCAGCTTTTGAAAAAACTCGGTGGCCTAAATCAGTCAGAGATTGACTGGTTGCCTAAAACGGCCAAAATGAATATTCTACACAATTATCTGAAAACAGCCCTTAATCAAGCACACGAAACTTACGAAAAAGTTTACAATTTACGTAGTCGTGTGGTAACATTTAAAATCGGTGACGATGTATTCAGGCGTAATTACATCTTGAGTGACGCGTCAAAGCACAGAAACGCAAAACTCTGCCCGAAGTTCATCAAGTCACAAGTGATTAAAATAATTGGGAACAATTTATACAAGGTACGAGACAAAAACGGCTTTGTAACCGTAGTACATACAAAGGATTTACGGAAGTAAATTCAACTCAAGTACTTACCAACGTTTTGTTTCGTGGCCCGTCTACTCAGCCTGTGCATGAGACAGACAGGGTCGTGGGTTTAATGCCACAACGGATATCATCAAACCAATCCATGTCAACAAATTTTATTTTATTTTTATACGACCAGCAAAGATTTATAGCAAGTGTTTCTTTTCAGCTTCATACTACAAAGTAGACTTTGTGGTAGTGAACCTGCTTTGTAGGAAACCACTGCGACACTTACATATACATTACGTACATATGTACATATGTACATATATAGAGAATAACACCATCTCATATGTACCTACAATCCATCCAAACTTGAAAATTTTTCGTTGTTATACAACTCAAATACACATGGAGTATTAATATAATAGAAGCCTTGAAAAAGACTAATTCTAAGTCAACGTTATGATTGACAGATATTTTGAGTGCGTTTGCGTAATGTCGACTAAAAACGAAACTTAGACATACAATTGACAATAGACGACTTTTACTAACACATACGCACTATGATAAACTGAAACTAAAGACAAAAAGGACAGACATATTTATTGTTGACACAATACCTAAAAGTAAAATACGACCATACTTACCTTCGAACAATGTTCACACTCACTTATACATGACTTAGAAATACAAAAACACCTAAAAACACATATACATACCTTATTACCTAGACATATACTTACCTTTGAACCTAATAACATACTTACTTAACAAATACGAACCAACAACCATCTACACGTATTAAACGGACGGATATTATACTTACGTACAAACAATGTTAAAAACATAGCAAGATATATTTTTATCTTAACGAATAACCAAGACCTTTATTTTATATAAATTAAATACTTACCTCACGTATTAGGACTCATGACACATACTTAACAGACTCAAACATAACATAGTTGACATAAATTCATAACAAACAATTTTACATTCGCACATGATTATATTTCTCATTCAGAACATCAAGCAAGCATCAAGCATCAAGTGTTCATCATTATGAACACATCCTTAATAAACAAGCTTTCATTTTCATTGTGAAGTTCTGAATAGAGATCATTCTCAGCGAACGAAACAAAAACGAAGAAAAAACGGAATAAAGCATTAAACACCCAATCATAAAATTCGAAAAGAGCTTTTTCCATCACGCCACATTCAAATTCGGAACGATGGAACAAACAACCGCCGAAGGGAAGAACATTAGACACAAAAAGAAAAGGAACGTCTAGAACAATCTTACCCTTTGTTGAAGTCGGTCGCGCAAGCCGTTTTGTGTAAGAGAAAAGAAAAAGAAAAAAATCTAACGCATTAAGTCGACTACAAGACTCAACAAAAAGAAAAATAAAAGGGCAAAGGATAAATGCAGAAAACACTATCTACGAGTAAAAATTACAAAAAAACTAATAGCAGCAGAGAGGGTAAGAAAAGAAAAAAAAAAGAAAAAATTCCATCTGGACATTTTTTTCTAAAAATTTTTTTTTTACCTCACAAGGAACCATAATTAATAGCGGAGAACGAATAATTGGGTGCGTGAATTACTACATTCAGCAAATAATCGTCGAAATCGAGCGGTCAAACAATCATTCTAGACCCAGCGCAGCCACTCGTCTAGACAATTCGTACAATTGAAGCTGTAAAAGTAACTCGCCGCAGAAAACCACCCCAACGAAAACGCTCCTCCTGCAATTAATATAAAATACTCCAAAATTCATTAAATCGAGAACAATAACCCTAATTCATCGAAAAACTATCCAGGTGAGTTAAAAATCTTCATGCATTAAAATTAAAAGACAGATACCTACCGCATGTTCACGAAGGCGTAATAGCCCCAGACATGACCTGTCACCAAACGAACATGAGGGGTAGGAAGATTTCATTCGCTTCTAAGCATAATTTCGTACGCACCGTTTGCTAAAACCAAATCTTTTTTTTTAATAGGCAGGCAGTAAAAACAACGTGAAATCCGAGGCATCCAAGGAAAAGGCAAAAAATTGTTGAAAGCACTCCGCCACACACACAAGTGCTGCACAAACAAATAGCCAATCCTTCATTGCCGACTTAAACAACGCTGCACTGCCTGGATCATTTTTTTGATTTAATTTATATATTTGTACCAATATATTTGGATATTTTGTAATGTACATGCTGAGTACATTATCTCTGGACATCTTATATGAATGTACATACTGAGTACAGTTCATCTCGTCGTTGGAACAGATCATCCATGTACATACATGATCACAAGGAAAAATATACCTACGCCAAGTGTAGTATATCGCCGTTGGAATCGTGTTATGTTGCTGTAAATTAAAACATCGTGGGATAACTGTTCATCAACATAGCGGAATATAATCTGCTGTACATTTTTGAAATAAGGGTAAAAACCCGAACTAAGGTACTGTGCAACCTAACAGATTTTTACGTATGATAATATATATTTAAGATTATTATCAAAAATATCTTTTTTTTATATGACTCTTAAAGTCAAAACAAAACGTTCTATACGATTGTCGCATATATTTCTGCAATAATAATTGGAAATGTTTAAAAATTAGTAAAGTTTTAAGAGTAAATTGAAATATATCTCCAAAGAGATTACTTACCTTTTTGTGCTGGAGAAATCCAAAACTTAAGTTTGATCACGAAGTGAACCATTATAAAAAAAAAAAAAAACAAAACCTATAAGTGTATTGAGAGGCTTATTACCTACCTTATTAAATTGATGAAGTTAATTTTTGAATATCAGTGTTATCTTTGATACTTGAGAATATTATTTTTGAAAAAGTGTACAGATCCTAAAAGTAAAAGAAAAGAGAATGCTTGCTTAGGCTTACCTAGCTAAAAATGTGTACCTAGTGAAATTTTAAGTGTCGGGAAAACCTGAAAAGGAAAGATTGTTGATTTAATTTTTGATTTTTGACAAATACTCGGGAATCCAGCAATTCGAAAATTGCTAGACTCAACCTCGAATTCGTCGCCGAAATAAGATACTTACGAGTTTAGTTGCGTTGAAATCGAACCTGAAATTAAAGAAAAAAAAAATTATTAAATGTTGATATACGATCAATACGTTCGGTGTATACGTACATGAATTGTTTCAGTGAAGTGGTGCTAGTGCAAATAGTTAAAGCCTTCAGCTGAAATTTAAAAATTGCAAGATATGATGATACGAGTCTGAAATGTCATAGAGGTGTTGATAATTACTTTTGTACCTATGATAATTCACATTCTTGTCAATTTGGATGATTATCGTTTTGTGTACACTGGAAGTAACAATCAGTGTTTAATTATCGGGAAAATTAAATATTATCAAAAATAATCAAAGCAAATTCAATCTACGGATGTTGAGATTTAGTTTGATTTGAATATATATAGCTATTGAATAGTACCTACCTAAGTGAAATAATTTGTTGAAGTTGCTATACGTTCATAAATTTTATTCAGTCCAGTCGGTTCGTCATTCTGAAAGAAAAAGATAAGTTTTCAGATTAATCTTTTCGGATCGGAATATAGATATAAAAATATTTCTTTTTGGAATACTTACGCGAATACCATTTAAATGTATATACTTGATGATTGGAACCTGTGTAAGGAAAATTTAAGATTTTATGTGAATTCAAAACTGAATTTATTTAATTATTTACCCGTGAAGATTTGAGTCCGCTTATAGTAAAGTCATTTGTTGTTAAGCTGTGGAAAAGAAAGCAGCATTAATCTTCGGGAAAATATATTGGATTGATAGTTCAACCAAAGCAAATTCAATCTATAATATATGAATTTAGTTTGATTTGAATAGATGAACGGATGTTCAAGTACCTACATGCAAACAAGTTGGTTTCGAATCGTTTGATTGGTTTCATGTCGTCGTGTAATGACGCGGTTTTTGATGCGTAAAGATAAAATAAAAGATACTTTTGCGAATAAAAGTCGAATCATAGATTTTTTTTGTCGATAATTATCATTAACAACGAGCGGATTAAGAATTGAAATCCTCTTGCAATTCCTGAAACCCAAAAGAGTTAGTTTTAGAATCTTGAGATACACCATATAGTGTGTCTGTAAATAATAAAAGTCTGTAAATATAAATTTTTGAGTAAGCACCTATCCATATTGTCAGAATGCATTCTCTCAGTAGGTAGGAGCCCCTGTTAATTAAATATTCCTTTATAAAAATATCTTTTATTTCCTATATTGATAAATTATATTATGTACTAATCTTTAAAATTTTCAGAGACCCAATTCGTCTATTATTTAGTAAGTCCGGGATTGTGTCCCTTTAACTTTTGGTTTTCGGGAGGAATTTTTATATGTTGTGAGTGGGCAAGTGTTGCCACTTTACTATTTTTGATATCGTGTGTAAAAAAAAAAATAATAATTCGTCGGTTTTGAATATTTTTGTCTTCGACCAATACGTTGTCGAAGCTTTTGCGAATTTTGAAATACAACTAGGAGAAAGTGATACGAATTACTTTCGAAAATCACTTCTTCGTTTTTAATGCAAATATTTGAATAAAGTTTTTTTTTTTTTGTTTATCATCGGGAGTGTGAATAAGTGGATGCGCCACATGATAGACACTCTTGAGATTTTTTTTTGATTAACTTTAAGTTTGCTCACTAAAGCAACAATATTTACTTTTCGGGTTAAGTTTAAAGATCAAGTAGATTGATTTAAAGGCTTAATCGAATATTAAGATAGTTAGTAACATTTTCTTTTACTTGAATAGATCTAGAGTTTTAACGTAGATTTTTGAAGTAAAGATCATTGCATAACAATCAAGTTGAGATTATAAAGTAGTTGAGTTATAATCAAAATTAGTTTAGATAATAACTTTGTTAAGTTAAGATTATAAGAATAAAAATTGGATTAAGGTTTTAAAGTGAAGAACTTTAGTTTTTTTTTGATTTTGATTATGAAATTCTCTATAGGGAAGACAGTTTTCTTTCTTGTTTCATATAGGAATCTGGAGATGAAGCTGTAAGGTATTATGGAGCTGGAGTTGTGGCGGGCGCAGTAAAAAGGTGGTGACAACATAAGACAACACAATGGTGAGGGGAGTTTAACAAAACTTCCCTATTCACTAAGGGAGTTTATGGACAATAATTATCACGTGCATCCATAAACATAGGGAGTTAGTTTCACCATTCTGAACTTTCTTTAAGGTTGGGTAGTTAGGCACGCGTGGAGTGAACAACATCTTCACTCCCATTTAAGGGTTCCTTAATTTATAGTGAGCATCCTGGAACAAGGAGGGAGGGTATAGACCGGCTCACGGAGGCATGAACACCTATGTCCTCTCAAACAAACCAAGGTTCATTTTCTGTTTCTTCTAAAAATCTTTCGTAACCATAAAAATTCTTAACTTCGGGCCCCTGCTCTCAACAAAATTATGGTGGCCGAACGTCAGCCAGGTCACGGTCTGCAAATAGTGTGTGACACCAGTTAGTGCTCCCAGAGCAAGAATCCCCCCTCTTGCGGCGAGCTAAGCAATCGAGCGACTATCAGGCCAACTGCGGTGGTTGAGCACTAGCTAACCCAGTCCTGCGCTGCCTGGACGTGCCTTTTTATTCAAAGGGGTACTAAAGGTAGAGGAGCGGTACTGGGACGAAGGAATTCTTTCTCCGGTATGATGGTTAAGTGGATTAATTAATCGTTTCGTTTAACGGCATCTTTTCTGATGTCTAGAGAGGTTAAGGCCCTCTCTCATTGAGATACGGATTAATCGACTTAGTCTTTTCTTGCGCGGGTATAGGCTACGGTGGTGTTCGGACAGGAGGATACAGAAACAACATTGAAGTGATATTATTTCACTTTCGTTAGATCCTTCTTAGAACAAAAATATCCAGACGTAAGTTTATTTTGAAATCCATTCGTAGTCACTTTGAAAGTGTGCATATCCAGCTACGCATACCAACTGTAACTAGAGAGTAAGAGTAGTAGGGGGCGTTTCATAAGAGATCAAGGTAGTCATAGTGGTGCTTGACTTTGTGAGGGGTTTCAGTATTCTTTCTTTCTGGAAGCGGTCTATTTTATTATGTTGTCGAGGTTCAAGGAAATAAGTCAAGACGTTTCAACTTATTTCGAGTTTTTGTTTTTATTTGATTCCTTCTTAATTTCATACGAGATTTCGTTACTTAAACGACGCTGTTAAGATGGGTTAATGTTTTTAGTTTTTTTGCTTTCGTTGCATAATTGATGCCCAACGTGGGGCCACGAAATTTAACAGGGCGGAATTTTTCGTAGAGACGAAATTCCGAATCATAGATTTTTCTATGTACAATTTTAAGATTTCGGTCCCTGTTGTCGCGGTTTTGTGAAATGAAATTTTTGTTACATAATTGGCGCCCAACGTGGGGCCCGACACAAGTCAGTATGTCGGTTACGAAGCTTCAAAGACTTTAGTATAGGTTTTTGTTGAAAGTTGCTTCGGCCCCACAGGCGCGTTGTGTTATGTGAGGTATTCTTTCCTTCTTTTCGTTACATAATTGGCGCCCAACGTGGGGCTCGGAATTTCCCAATTCACCAACATAATGGGGAACTCGGCTGCGAAAATTCAGAAATGCAAGTTTAGGTTTTTGAACGAAGTTTTGCTTCGATCCCACTGGCGCGCTGTTGTACGTAGTTTACCATCTTCAATTATGTTTCGTTACGTGATTGAGTTTCGTATGGAATTTTCGTTACAAACGCAATGCGTTCTATGGAACACCTCTCTCTGTCCCATCCTGTCTGTGTTTGAGTCGACGTTGACGACGCTTTCTATGGGTTTGACCCTTAAGAAAATTGGCAGAATGTATTTCTCTATCATGTTTGAGCTTATGCGGTACCCATTTCACACAGAAACCTCCACCCATCCATCAAGGCATCAAGTGCTCTTTCCAGAATTTTCACTTATGATGATTTTATAATCAGCAAAGATTTACTGAATAACGTTCGTTGTCATCACTTTGTCTTAAAGAAGATACTCGACGATTGTTTTAAAAAATAGGTAATGGCGTACAGCACCAAATTTGATTCAGAATTCTCTACAGTGACTTCTGCGGAGCTCCTTACTTTTATTTGACTCGAATACATATCCATGATTATCTGCAAATAGATGTCTGGAAATTGTCTTTGCCTTTTCTTGAAATCTTTTCAAAATCCACTAACACAGTATTTAAATAACTTGTGGTATAGCGATATGTTTCCATTCTGATTCCATCTTCTCATTATTGAGTAAAATTGGTATAGGCGTGCATTTTAGACTTTATAGACAATAGAAACAATAATAGAATCAAAAGTGAATCAAAAATGAATTTAAATACAAACCATCCTCTTTCAAGAAGAGTTATAAAACGGTTTACCCAAAATGTCAGCTTAAGTATGACTGCACTTAAACTATATATTTGACATTCAAATTGAATATACAAACTCTGAAAAGTCAACTCATTCACATTCCATATGCTATACAAACAAAAATTCACTTCATGCTTGAAACTTAATGTAAACGTAATTTACTCACCTAGATGGAGCAGGATTCTGATTAAATTTTCATCTTATTCATATATTAAGATTCTACTATTTTTCTTTACTTACATGCTGGTGCCATTTCAATATTGAACTTTAAGGTATTTCAAATTCTATCATATTTGCATAAATATACAGACACATAATGCTCCTTATTTTATTCGGGATGTGTAATGATAGAGGGAATATTTAATGATCCACCTTTCACAACATATTGCAGAAGGAATGCCAAATGGTAGACGTGGGGGATGCATTTTCTATTAAAATAATAATGAATAATAGGGTTGGGTCAAAACAAAAAAAAAGTTTTACGGAATGGGAGGTCTATCATCCCCTTTTAGCTGGGAGGGGTAATTTTCTAAAAATTCTAAAAAAAAAATATTAAAAAATAATGGTTGTACCTATAGTACCTTGCTACACCTTTTTGAAAAGCCAGAAATCTCATTTATTATTTTGTTTTAGTGAATGGTTTCTGAAAAATTAATTTTCAAACTCAAAATTATAGAAACTAATTTTTTTTATTTTTTATTATTATTTTCTTTTTCATTTTGTAAAAAAAAATTAAAAAAAGTTTAATAAATTAATAATTTATTTAAAAAACTTAGTATGGTTGACAATGTTTCTCTTGCTCCCTATTTCACCACAAAAGAGAGCGGATAATTCACCTCGTTATAAACAAGTTGTTTCATAATCATTCAGCCCTATCACAGGCCACGTCGTAATACATTCGCAGTACGAATCCCGAAAAAAATTATGACAACTCCCGACGTACTGAAAATATTGCTACGAAATTTGGAGTTCGGGAAATGTGGTATTACTACCAACACCAACACCAACACCAACATCAACATCAACACCAACACCAACACCAACACCTATACCAACACCAACACCAACACCAACACCAACACCAACACCAACACCAACACCAACACCAACACCAACACCAACACCAACACTGCAACACCAACACCAACACCAACACCAACACCTACACCAACACCAACACCAACACCAACACCAACACCAACACCAACACCAACACCAACACTAAAACCAACACCAACAAAAAACAAAAAATTAGTTAATCTGATAATTTTGAATAAAACAATCACTTACTTACTTACTTGCTTACTTACTTAGTTTCCAACGAATGCTTCCCCTCAAATGTCATTTAAGTGAAGTTGGGTACTATTAGTTCGTGTATAGTATGTCAATGGTAACAGAAATGTCATATGGATTTGTTGCTTTAGTTTGCCGTTAGAGGAGTCAATTTTAAGCAGCAATTAAACCCTCTACAATAAAACCCTCTAAAAGCAACTCGTATTACTTTAATGACAAGTTGCTTTACCTTTGTTTAATCTTAATTTATCAATAGACCCACTAAACTTGCTTCCCAATGAATTCTCGGCGGATCATTACTTGCTTGTTATCAAAACATAAGAATGAGTTTTATAGCAATTTCGGATTAAATATTAAAATAGAAAATCTCCTAAATGAAATGGATAACAAACGCGTTGTATATAGTTAAGTTCCAAAATAACAACTACTGAGTACTGAAAACATGCCAAATTGCCGCGACCGAAGGTCAAGTATACTCCACAAAAAAAAAATCTAATCATGTTGTCATCAAAGAAAGTTGACAAAAGCAAAATCCTTACAGACCATCTCTCGAAAATCTCCAAACTTTACCACCTTTCTACTTATCAAAGAACAAACTAGAATCCTATTTGCTTATTTATATCTTTCTATTTTTTTGGATCCTTGTTGTTCCATGCAAAGCAATTTCACTACAAAGAACAAAACACTTGAGCAGCTCGCCAAAGAGTAGAACGTAATGCAAAGAATAGAAAAAAAAAAAAAAAATAAGATGGATGAAAAAGAGAACAAAAAGGATGACAATGTCAACCGACCTCTGAGCATTATGAAAATAATTATGCATATCCTGTCGTATACCGTTGTTAGCTCATGCTCTTGCTGGCTGTGTGCATTTTGACCTCATCATCTTAAAATGGGCAAAGAAATGAGCTCGACACAAACCCCTAGTGTCACATTTCACATTTACACTCGAATGTCATATTCTTGCATAGTTCAGTACTTGCTATGAATGACGTCCTTCACCAGGAGCAGTACAGTATATCCTGCACTGAATACGCGATACACTAACAAAAGCAATTTAAAACGGAAGAGCAATTCATCCTGAGAGACTTTTTCGTCTCTTTCAAAGAAACTATAACCTAGCCGGCCCTAGAAAAAAAAAAACTAAAATAACTTATAAAACCAAATAAAAAAGGAATATTGTTATCCTTCGTTGTCGTAGTTTTTATCCTTTTTTATTGCAGTTACACCAGAATGAAAGATTTGCACAGAGACACAGAGAGTATGAATGAGGATGATGTAAGGAATGAGAAGCGGTACTCCACCCACGCAACTTTTTACCTCATTTGCACTTTACTCCTTCCAAATGATATGCCGATGCCGCTTAAAAGAGACGTGGGATGGCAAAACAAAAATAAGGACGTAGGATGTAGTTGCTGCCAATGAAAACAGGTGCTTTAGTTTGAGTTTGTTTTGTATAAGTAGCCATTTGTTCCTTTTCTCGGTGTTATTATTTTTTTTATAATATTCTTTTGCTTTTCTCAATTGGATGAAATGGTTTGTTTTTTCCTTAAAAAAAGAAAAAAAAAATAATAGAAGGAAGGACTTGTGAAGAAGCATTATCCCATTGCGGATAAATTGTGGATTTGTGAGTCCTTGGAATTTATGGAGAATTTTTTGCAATTAGTTAAGAGCATCGTTTGGCAGCCTCATTGAATAATCATCAAAAGAAAAAAATATAGAAATTTATTTTAGATAAAATTATTGTTTAGTTTGTTTGTGTTAAATGTACAGTTGAAACATGAGGATAGTGAGGGTGTTATTTTGGAAGATTATTATTTTAGAATTGTGTAGGATCAAATAATTAGAACAAGGTTTTGGTTTGTGTATGGTGTGTGTATGATAAATAGACATTGGTGAGGGTTTTGACTTCAAACTATTTTTTAAGGTAAATTTAGTATGTGATTTGTTATTGTGTCTTTAACACATTCCGGAAAATAAATTAGGGTAAAAAGATACGGAGGATGTGTTGCTACTAGCTATTTAAACACAATTAAAACTCATTTTCTAAAGAAGGATTATAGCCATCAGATCTGGGCAAATAATATCAAAGTAAGCCTAGTGACACGCATCTAAGCCCTTTAGATGAGATGCAGAGGTAAATTCTAGTTGGTTCAACAACCCCGTAAAACTATCAACGCATACAAAATAATTGGTGTAGTTTTGCTATTGGCAAATCCTCAAGCGTTAAGCGGTAATAAATGTCGGTAACGTAGTTCGTAAAATTGTTATTATATTGATAACGAAATGCATCCGCACCACATCTGCACTCCATACAAATGTTAAAATATCAGATCCGCAGTAAAATTGGTGCGGATAAAAGTGATTTTGATGCAAAAAACAAATAAAAGTAAAAAGTAGATGGTTTACATGTCTTAACTTTTTAAACAGAAAACAATTTTTTTTGGATTGCCGAATCGCAAAAATTTTGTTTGCAATAGGTACATAATATTTCTATTGATTTTTTACAATATCTGATTGAATTGGCTTAAATGCTCAATGAACACCTGACATATTCAAAAACTGACCAACGACGGACGGCATGACGAAACCTATTTTTTAGACTTCTCTATCATCGTAGTTTCAGGTTTGATTATAACCTAGAAAATTGTTTTACCTATACAACAAACCAATACTTGCCATAAGTTTCAATTATTAACAATTTTTTCATAGAAAACAACTTAATAACAATCAACCAAACGGTAAAAAGCTGGCAAATACCAAGGGGTACCTGTCTGGCTTTGGTCGTTCACAGACACACAATACTAGACTATCGCATGGATACATAATACAGTTTCAAAAATGGAAAAGTACTTCGCGAATCGATAATGCAGCTCTTTCATCGGATTTAGTAAGAGGCATGCTAGGGAGACCACCTTTAAAAAAGCCGATTCCGGTACACAAAACAACAATTTTAAAAAATCTTAGTTTTATTTTTCAAACATGATTAAATATGTATGTACATTGTAAATAAATTATTTTAATATTTTATATGTATGTAGATGTGTTTGCATCATTGTTGCCGTCGCGCTTTTCAAATGTATATTTTCCATCAGACCCTATTTCTTAGAGCATTTTTGGCTGGTCTTTAAAGAATTCGAGGAACTCAAGGCATGACATTTTTATATTGTACCTGATGTACAGAAGGTCCTTCAACGTTACAATACTCAATCGGCTATCATCAGTGTTCCATATTTCATTTATTAAAGAGAACACTTTCAACGGTAGCTTAAGTGCCTGGCGAACAAAGAATATACCCAACGATTTGAACCAAATAATTGTACGGAACGTTTCTTTCATCCATCGAATCGAAATAGGATTAGGTACTCGATCCGATTCAACTTTGCGAGCTGGATCGAATCGAAAACATTCATGTATACCTAGATCGAAAAATTGATAAATCGAGTTTTGTTGGTGTGAGTGTGTGCAGTTTTGTTTTCAGACCGTTTGCGGTACATTTGGCTTGTTTTGTTTTGCATGTTGGTTTTTGTGAATAATTCTCGGAATAATTTTATAATGCTTATTTTCATTTAAATTCAATCTTTCAAATCGGTGTCGCCATATTTTTGGATCGATTCAGATTGAATCCGATCTTTGAATCCGTTCATGTAAACGTAGTAAATGTAGAAGTAGGTGCATTAACGTGCATCACGAACGCAAAGAAAACTAAAGAAATATAGGGACCATTAATTAGCCCACGATTCCACTTTCAGATTTTTTTTTTAATTTTTGGTATGCCAACTTGCTTTACAATGATTTCGGTACATTTATGTGTACCAAAGCTTTTCTTCGGTACACCGGTACACAGCTTTAAATTTCGGTACAGTACCGGTCATTCCAGTACAGGTGGTCAGCATTGGCATGATTATTATAATATTTTAGTTTTTGTTTTGCTGAACTTGATAATTTATTCAATAATAAGATTTCGTTTTGCTTTCTTTATTTCGTATTATATAATTTTTATTGTGTACATTTATGTATGCATAAAAATATTTAGGAAGTTTCTTCACCAAAGTTCATAAACAGCACTCAAATCCAACTTTTTGCGAATTATCGAACAATTTTTAACATTGGCCGAAGGTTTTGTAAAAGATTTTTAAATGAACTATTTCCATATTCTTTTC
This sequence comes from Baccha elongata, assembly GCA_951217065.1. Taxonomy (NCBI): domain Eukaryota; kingdom Metazoa; phylum Arthropoda; class Insecta; order Diptera; family Syrphidae; genus Baccha; species Baccha elongata. The sequence continues at coordinate 33,819,158 of OX578274.1, read as the reverse complement.
AATAGTGACAGAAATCATAGTCTAAGCAAGGGCAAGTAAAAACTAAGGATTGGAAAGAAACCTTAAAGTCAATATACCTACATCAAAGAAGCGTGTGAAGTTCTTTAATTTTTATTGAAGTCCTCTACTATCTGCTCGAGACAAGATTACTATTAGGTACTTGTTTGTTTGAGAAATCGGGAAGAATGTTCTTCTTTGTTGTCTCGTTCAAAGAGTGTTTAGTTTTTAATCAGGTACGTAATGTACATTATCAGCCTTATTGTGTAGTTCGCCCAAAGACATTCCACCGAAAAATGTTTAATGGTCGAAAAGTTCCCCCTATTGTGGTCACTTTTCCGGGTGAAATGCAAATGTCATTATACAGCTAAAGTTGTGAAAAAGCTACGAATGAAAAAGTTGTGAATTGCAAGATATTTGTTTATTGTTCGTCAACGTAAGTATAAAAAAAATACTGATTTGTATTGTTTAAATCTGCAAAACATAAATGTATTGTATTTTCACAAACACCTGAAAAGACACATAAAAAAAATATTTCTTTTAAATAAATATAATTTCGATTAAAATAAAACATATATGTATGTAGGTACTTACATTTATTTAAATATCGAGTTTCTTTGATTTTTTCACGGTTGATCCATTTCATGGATCAACGAAGTAGCTTTTTTTGTGATTGTATTGTAGGTACCAATAATAAATACGAGGATCTGGTTTAACAGTTTACTATAATTTACCTACTTATTTCACATATTGTAATATTCACAACAAATATTCGTCCAAGGGATTGTTTTAAACAATTTAATTTTACAATCCCTTTGAAACAAAAACCACACGACACAGTTAAAACGCTCTTCTTTAATAGCTGTCAAATCAGAAACTATGTGTGTTCATTTATTTTTTCAAGTAATTTTTCAAACTGGAATATTCTCTCAGAGAATGCAGATATTCAAAAAAAAAAGTTATAAAAAATATTTTAGAATGTTGCAGTAGTTATTTAATTATAAAAATGTTAGATTCAAATCAAAAAGATTTCAGAATCAAGATTAATGATGATTTTTTATTAAAAATGAAGAACTAAACTGTTGCATTTTATTCCAGAGTAAATTGAAGTTACTTTAAGAAGTGTATAAATTAAACACGCCTCGTTTATTCGAAATGTCAGTGGTTGATTCGAGGTGAAAATTAATTCGGGCTAAATTCCTGGGGAATAGATTTTTGCGTGGCGAAATGTTTTCCGGATTACTTCACAATAAGGCTGTATATGTAAACAATCACATTATTGCAATACATAATTCAGAAAATTTGCCTAAACTGTCTAAGTTCTCTTTGCAAGGATGAGGGTTTTTTTTAATCGTAATTAAGTCTAAGTCCAAGTTCTGGGTTTTTCTTATTTTTAAACTCTTGGAAGTTTCAACTGAGAAGTTTAAACACAATTTAAATACTTTTTTAGTCAGCCCACATCCACATACAAAGTTACAATACCTTTCTACATCCACAGTCCCCACTTCTATTTGAAATAACCTCACAGATTAGCAAGTTTGTAAATTAAACGCGTTGATTAATTGGAATTTTTGATTTACATTGGTTTGGGTTTGAGTTTAGTAAAAGTTGGAATTTACAAATATGTACACATGTATAGGACTTTGTTAAATTTAACATATTTCATTACAATCTGTGGCATTACATGGGCATGACAGATTTAACTTGTACCATCATATGAACAAAAAAGTAAATTACTTTTCTGTAAAAAAGTTATGCGGGTATTTCAGAGGGTAGAATGATTTATGCTGAGAAAATAATTAATTAAAGCATGATTATGTATGATATTAAAGAAACATTGAATTGATTTTCACATTAAATTTAACAATTTCGTTATTTAATAATAGTAAATTACAAAAACTGTACTTTTTTTTTACGATCAGCAATTCTTTAGTTATTTCAGATTATTAGTTATTTCAAAATGGCAGCTTAAGCAAACCTCATGTTTTTGAATATTCAAGAAATATTCAGTTACTATATCAAAACGGTTATAAAATTATGTTTCCATCAGCTGCTAGAGTTCAACTATCAACTATCCATTGGTTGGACACCTGAACATATGAATGCCCAATTTTTACCCATCCTTCCCGAGGTCATAGATTTCGATATATCGAGATTTATCGTTTATATCAGGTACATAGCCAGAAATATTGTTCATAATATCATCTTGAATCTTTCGTTTCCTAGTGTCTCGTGTTTAAATTATTTATTTAACATATTTATGTTAAATTAATCTGTGTAAAAATATAGGTGTGCCTTAATTAAACTAAAGTTAAAATTTGCAACTTTATAACCAGCATTTTTTAAGTGGCAATTAAAATCGCCATAACAAATTCACTAAAAAATGACATTTCGCCAGAAGCTGTACGCGATACAATCTAACAATTTTTAATATTTGCTTTCATCATTTTTGGAAATTTATGCATTTGACTGGGTTTTCAATAACTCCCTGTTTTTTTATGGAAAATAATTAAAAAAGTTCGCATACATAAACAAGCTGGATGCAGCACGCAGTGTATACAATGACAACAACAGAAAAAAAAAAGAGAAAAACAAAAATTAAAACATTTTTTTATTCCCGGAAAATGATTTTCATGGATCATTAAATAATTCAATAAGGTTCATTTTAAATAAAGGAGGCAACAGAAAATTTTCATTGCATTAAGAATATTGATGGGTGAGTGCAAAGTTTTTGCTGAGTTTCAAAAACCATAAAATCAGCATCTGTCGTTTCAGTTTATGATGACATTATATTGATTTATGATTTGTTTGTAACGGTAAAACAGAAAACATGCTGATTATTATAAAAAATAGTAATTTTAACTATAGGAAATTCGAAAGGAACTATTTTTTGAACAAGAAAGTGATATGTATTTATGGTAAATTTTTTTAACAATGAATAGAACAAGAAGATGTTTGTTTCTACCAAATATGGCTTTTGGTGGATAGTCTGATAAATTTAAGAATTTTTATTCAGTATGAAATTATAAGTTATATCTCAAATCATCCACATACGCAGATAGTACCAATTGTTCAATCACAGATTCAACGACATTGATAAAAATATTAGGTCCCAGATGACTGCCTTGCGGGATGTCAGAATTCGCAATTAAAGGATCTGAATTTGAAGATTTAAACATGTTACGTCATTCAAGGTTTAAAAACTAAGATTCCATGCATCCATTGAACGAAATCAGGAAAATAATTTAAAAGTCTTATTATGAAGATTTTTCTTTTGCATAATCTAAACAAGCTTAAAAGTTCTTCGCCAAATAAAAGTATTTTTTTTTTGTAAATATAACGATTGTTTTCCTATATAAAACTAATTATAAAAAATGTCATTTATTGAAAGCGAGTGGGTTGAAGGAACTTAGTTTACTTTTGAAGAAATGTAGAACCTACTGATGCAAATAGAAACATTGTTTACCTTTCTATCCAAAATGATATTGCTGACAGAATCGTTCTATCTCTGGATACATTTTGGTCAAATACCATGTACAAAACTCCAAGCACAACGCAACGGAGAACACAACAATGGTACTTCTAGTCGGATGAACTTGGAGAATGTTGGTCTTGGAAATATCTTACACAACTCCAAAAACAACTCAAACCGAAACAATATAATGTTCCTTCGAACCGGATTAACATAAATGGGTGCAGTGAAATAACACCGAGCAAAATAGGGTTCCAGGTGATAACGCCGAGCTAAATGTCAACTTTCGGAAACAAATCTTAATATCAACATAAAAATCAACAATTATTTAAAATCTATTAAATTTTTAAAAAATCTATACTGAGTATGTAACTTGTTATATTTTCAATTCCCATTGAAATATCATATTCTCTTCTTTAAGGTTCGTTAAAATTATTAACTCTCTTTAACAGACTTCTTCAAATGTTACCATAACAATTTTATGACATTCTTTTTGATGTCAAAAATTATATAATTCTTCTTAAGGAGAAGTTGAAAAAATCCATTACAGTACCATTTATCTCATCAAATTGCCTACATAAGGCAAACATGAAAGACTTAGAAGGGAAGTAATTTCATGCGACATTTCTGAACCAACACTCAACATCCTGTAATTTGCTCGTGCATAAAAATCATTATGTATAGTAAGTTGGTAAAGGACTGAATTATAAAAAAAAAACATACCACCCAAAGGGAGCAAAACTCAATTCAAAGGAAAATATTAGTATCATTACTTTAAGAAAATGATTCGAAAAATATTTAAAATACCTTTCTTCGTCCTTCAAAGCAGCGCTTATGCAAATTTATCGCTCGAAAGCGCATAATTGTAGCACGTTGTATGTAAAACAATAAGATGTGTGTGTGCAAATGTTCAGGTTCGTTTCCTGTAAGGATAAAGAAATAAAGATAAAAGATGACACCAAACCAAGTTACACATCCCCATAACGAGGAAAATGTAATTTAACATTTTCAACAATGATAATTATTATATTGTATATTTGTGTGCGTATAAGTGTGATATATAATCAAATTATATTGTAATTTTAATTAATTATGTGTTGTGTAAGCATAAAAGTGAAACAATGAAATGATAGCTTGAATCTTTTTGAATAATTTATGTGAAATTTTCTTTTGTTATGGGATCTAGTGTGTGAAGTTATGTTTGCTTTTATATTTCAAGGAATACTTATAAACGTGTGTGTGTGTGTGTTTCAATTAATTAAGTTGTTCACGTAACAAAAGGGTTTGCACAGAGATCCTTGTCAGGTAATAAGCATTTGATGTTCTAAATTATTTATTTATTGTATAAGCTGAAGACAATAGGGGAATTACCTCTTACCACATCAGAAAGGTGTTTTTGTTTATAGAAGAAAAGTATGTATACACCACAGTGTACGGTTTAAGGTATGCAAGCAGTGTTATAATTTTAAAAGAATCTTAATTTAAATAAGAAAATTCTATTTTTAGTCTTTTTATTGTTTTTATTTGTTCATTCTTATAACTTCGCTTGGCCACGAGCATAACATCATAATTTCTAATGTCTAACTTTAATCAAAGTTCTTTAGAATAATATAATTCACAGGGAGTTTTCTCTGTAAATTTTATAAAGCAGTCGGTAATCATCGACAATTATTGCGTACTAGATTGGGTTTGATGTCATCTAGCTGATGAGCCCACCATCAAACTAGGGCGAAACGCAATGCTTTTGGAGTAAAGGCCACAAAACCTTTAATATTGAATTTCATTCATAAATACTCCACTAAATAAATTTTAATTCGACTATTTTTAGTCTTTTTATTGTTTTTATTTGTTCATTCTTATAACTTCGCTTGGCCACGAGCATAACATCATAATTTCTAATGTCTAACTTTAATCAAAGTTCTTTAGAATAATATAATTCACAGGGAGTTTTCTCTGTAAATTTTATAAAGCAGTCGGTAATCATCGACAATTATTGCGTACTAGATTGGGTTTGATGTCATCTAGCTGATGAGCCCACCATCAAACTAGGGCGAAACGCAATGCTTTTGGAGTAAAGGCCACAAAACCTTTAATATTGAATTTCATTCATAAATACTCCACTAAATAAATTTTAATTCGACTATTTTTAGTCTTTTTATTGTTTTTATTTGTTCATTCTTATAACTTCGCTTGGCCACGAGCATAACATCATAATTTCTAATGTCTAACTTTAATCAAAGTTCTTTAGAATAATATAATTCACAGGGAGTTTTCTCTGTAAATTTTATAAAGCAGTCGGTAATCATCGACAATTATTGCGTACTAGATTGGGTTTGATGTCATCTAGCTGATGAGCCCACCATCAAACTAGGGCGAAACGCAATGCTTTTGGAGTAAAGGCCACAAAACCTTTAATATTGAATTTCATTCATAAATACTCCACTAAATAAATTTTAATTCGACTATTTTTAGTCTTTTTATTGTTTTTATTTGTTCATTCTTATAACTTCGCTTGGCCACGAGCATAACATCATAATTTCTAATGTCTAACTTTAATCAAAGTTCTTTAGAATAATATAATTCACAGGGAGTTTTCTCTGTAAATTTTATAAAGCAGTCGGTAATCATCGACAATTATTGCGTACTAGATTGGGTTTGATGTCATCTAGCTGATGAGCCCACCATCAAACTAGGGCGAAACGCAATGCTTTTGGAGTAAAGGCCACAAAACCTTTAATATTGAATTTCATTCATAAATACTCCACTAAATAAATTTTAATTCGACTATTTTTAGTCTTTTTATTGTTTTTATTTGTTCATTCTTATAACTTCGCTTGGCCACGAGCATAACATCATAATTTCTAATGTCTAACTTTAATCAAAGTTCTTTAGAATAATATAATTCACAGGGAGTTTTCTCTGTAAATTTTATAAAGCAGTCGGTAATCATCGACAATTATTGCGTACTAGATTGGGTTTGATGTCATCTAGCTGATGAGCCCACCATCAAACTAGGGCGAAACGCAATGCTTTTGGAGTAAAGGCCACAAAACCTTTAATATTGAATTTCATTCATAAATACTCCACTAAATAAATTTTAATTCGACTATTTTTAGTCTTTTTATTGTTTTTATTTGTTCATTCTTATAACTTCGCTTGGCCACGAGCATAACATCATAATTTCTAATGTCTAACTTTAATCAAAGTTCTTTAGAATAATATAATTCACAGGGAGTTTTCTCTGTAAATTTTATAAAGCAGTCGGTAATCATCGACAATTATTGCGTACTAGATTGGGTTTGATGTCATCTAGCTGATGAGCCCACCATCAAACTAGGGCGAAACGCAATGCTTTTGGAGTAAAGGCCACAAAACCTTTAATATTGAATTTCATTCATAAATACTCCACTAAATAAATTTTAATTCGACTATTTTTAGTCTTTTTATTGTTTTTATTTGTTCATTCTTATAACTTCGCTTGGCCACGAGCATAACATCATAATTTCTAATGTCTAACTTTAATCAAAGTTCTTTAGAATAATATAATTCACAGGGAGTTTTCTCTGTAAATTTTATAAAGCAGTCGGTAATCATCGACAATTATTGCGTACTAGATTGGGTTTGATGTCATCTAGCTGATGAGCCCACCATCAAACTAGGGCGAAACGCAATGCTTTTGGAGTAAAGGCCACAAAACCTTTAATATTGAATTTCATTCATAAATACTCCACTAAATAAATTTTAATTCGACTATTTTTAGTCTTTTTATTGTTTTTATTTGTTCATTCTTAATTCTAATGTGGCATAAGGGAAATTAGAATAATTTATTACCAAAATAATGATTTTATAAATGATAAAAGGAGATAATTGCCAAAAGTCAGTAATTATACAAACATTGAGAAAATGTGAACACTCTTCAAGTGGAATGTTTATAAGAGTAATAAGATATCTACATACATATTAAGCAAAAAATGTGTGAAAATCTCTTAATTTTTCAAATCAATTTAAAAAAAATTCAAAATCAGGACATTTATTTTATAATAATTTTTTGCTTAATGAATAATAATTTTCCAAAAAAGTTGTTTGCGTATGAAAAGTAGACAATTTAATACACATTATACGCCAAATTCACAAAACCCAGCATCCAAAATGGAGGGCATATTAAATTTTGTTGTTCATCATTGCGATTTCAAACGTTTGTTTATTAAATGCTATTAAAAAACGGTTTTGCTGTCGTTGATCAGTCATTGATGAACTTAGTATAGCATCTGTTCTCGAAAATACCGAAACTGATGACTCGTTCTCGACAGCTTAAAAAAAAATTGTAGAAGCGCTTTTTACAGGAAACAGCACCTGAAGTATATTTTTATCTTGCAATCCAGAGCTATTATTTTCGTTGAGCAGATAATTTCTGGTTTAAATGTGAAAAACGTAACAATTTTTATTCGGGCGAGCTCAAAATTTTGCCTACGGTCGCGGCCGTGGAGTCGTCACACCAAATAACGCTGAAAAATCATTTTACACAACAGAAATAGATCAAGCGCGCAAAATACACGTAGGTAATTAAATGAGAGTAGCCACACGATATTAGTAAAACAGGCAAACAAAAAGATTTATTTAAGCCAGTCGGATATTTTTTTTTCTGCAACAGAATACCCATCTAATTGTATAATATGGTTTGTTAATCTTTAAGAAGTATCTGTATTGAAATAGTCGTTTCCTCTATTATCTTCAAAATGACTTATCGGACAAAACGATTATTGGAGGTACGTTAATAGACTTGCCAATTTTTTTTATTGCAACTGAACAAAAGCCATTCAGGTAAAAACTATATGTTTTCGAGCAAATTAAGATTTTTTATAACAGTTATATGGCAAGTACCGTTATTTTTTTAACTAAAAATCATTGATTAATTTAAAAATCACTCTAAAGATTTTTGTTTAACTTATTCAGCCCTAGAGGGAGTCTTACTCACTTTTGGTAGATTTGCTATTTAACGAAAACGAAAGGCATCTGCACCACATCCGCGCTCCATACAAATGTTGGAAATGCAAATCCGCAGTAAAATTGGTGCGGATGAGGGTGATTTTTATGCAAAAAAATTGATGAAAAAGCAGAAATAAAAATTTTTGGATCGCCCAAACGCATAGATTTTTTTTGCAGTATTTCTAATAATTTATTGACTTTCGAAAACGTCACCTGCGTTTTTTTAGGAAATGCAACTTTGTTGTCGTTTTTTAGCCAAACCATGGACATCTGTCCAGAAATATAGTCCCCACGACCTAGTTTGACATTTCCTCTGTCCAACAGCAAATGAACCTTGAAAATCGGTCCAGTATCGGTCCTTAATCCAAACAGATTAAGATTGGTCGTTAAAACCATTAAAAAAAAGACTTATTTTGCGGTAAAAAAAATTATTTTACTCAAAATAATTATTTTTTGCCCTATTATTTCGAGTTCCGGAAGTACAATTTTGGTGTCGTTTTTTGGCCAAACCGTGGAAACCTGTACAGAAATATAGTCCCCATCACCAAGTTTGACATTTCCTCTACCCAACGGCATATCTACCTTTTAAATCGGTCAAGTGATTTCAGAAACACAGACGGATTAAGATTGGTTGTTAAAATCATTAAAAAGGTTTAATTTTCGATATTAGGTATTTTACGATACTAAAGTATCTTATATTGCTTTTCTCGTGTGCACTTGAACGTGGCCAATGTCAACTTTTGACATCCATGATAATACAGTTTCAAAAATGGAAAAGTAGTTCGCGGATCGATAATGCCAGCTCATTCATCGGATTCAGTAATAGAATTGTATGCGAGTGCGAATCCACTGCGGATCGAACCGGCTCGCGGGGAGTGAAATTTTGCGAATTCAGTAATAGGCTTATATTTGTTAAACAAAATTTTCTGCATACATAGATTTTGGCTTAAATCATTGCAAAAATTAGTTTTAGCACATTTAAAACAAAAATCATATGATTTTTTTCGTATTTTTAATTTCTAGTTAAAAAAAATATTAAATTTATTTTAATTAAATTTTATTTAATTTGTGTGCCAACTTGCCACAAGAGCAAGTTCGTTTGTCTCAGTCGTGTTTATTATTATTTTGTTCATCAAAGCAATATCTTTCTTTTTCTACTATAATTTTTTTGGTACTTTTATACACACTCAAAATCTGCTGATCGAGGGTTCTTAGACTAGTTTCAGTTCAGTCGTTATTAATTTTAGAAAATTTGGTGCATTTTTTATCTTTTCATAAGAAAATGCCAATTTGGATACACATTTTGGGGGAACATAAAAAATAGTAAAAACCCTATAAACTTCCATATAATTAGGTTTTTCATTTTCAGAAATTAAAACTTACTCGTTTAGATTGTATCCTTTATCTAAAAATTGAGTTAAAGTTATAAAACCTACCCAATCATAAGGATACTTAAAAATAAAACCCACAAAACAGTATAATTCAAAAACTATGAGAAGTCCCTACATATATTGTGCAACTAGCAGAAGGATAAATAACAGCAAAATGCAACTTTAATTGTCAGTTTCAAACAATTCCTCACTCCTTTTAAGGTTTGAGTGAATTATTTCAACAGAAAATATGAAATGAACATTATATTCTCCCACCACTACCAAAAACAGCCCTCGACTATTAGACTACCACATTGTTAAAAGTTAACCTTACGAGTCTACATTTTATGTGGTTTTACTTTGTTGTCGTGTTGAGAGTAAAAAGGACCTCTTCCAGAATGTATTTGTACAATAATTGTATTCATAACTATTTTAGCCAGAGGAGAAAAAGTAAACCACAAATGTTGCTAAAATTTAAATAACAAAAAAAAAAAAAACCCAAGTGTACTTATTATATCTGCTCGCTAATATACCTAACTCCAATCAGGATGCCTTAAGTACCCTAAAAAACCCGAATGCAACCCATGAGAAGCTTTTGACTTTAACCATTTTTGGCAGTAGCACTCAGACAAAACATCAGACGTTAAATAAAATTGAAAACTGCTCAATGAGGTGCGGTTTAATGTTTGTGCTAAGCAAAGGGTCATAAAAAGGATATCCTTATATAGCATAGCAAGATAAAAATGTGTGCTATTTCTCAAAACTATACCTATATCCACACAACAAAATGGACAAAGGATTTTCTCGAAAGTTTTACCAAAAAAAATGATAGCTATAGAATAAAAGAGCTCTAAGAAGTGTGTGAGAATTTGTATCTCACACGACCAACTTTTACTATCGCACTTTTATGAAAGGTGTATATGTAGAAGGACATTTTAGAGACGTCGGCGAGGGAGTGGATAAAGCCTTTTCATGTCACGTTCACAAAATTCCTTCATACTAACTTATGTTATTCGCCAACAACTGAAAATATTTGAAGGAAATTGTTTTTCTTTTTGTTTGTGGCATACTGCAGGATACAGTATCAGGACATCAGGTTGATAAAGAGTCATAGACGAAAAAAGGTACCTTATTTCGCTTGGCGAGTTTTCGAGGTAAAAGAGGATGTAATGCAATATCCTTTGACCAAAGTGAACCTTCTGTCACATTAAATTGAATTATGTGAAGTTGGTTTTGTGTTGCGAATCGGTATGAAACCGGAAGTGACAAAATATATTTTTTATATTATCTTTACCCGCCCGCCGTTGGATAAAGTTAGGTATTTCTTAGAAAGATAGAGTTACGTGATCCCAACTGGATGGTATACTATAGGTATAGTTGTTTATGGTTTTGTTTATTGTTTTTGAAAAGAATTTTCTAAGGAACAAATTTTGTGTTAAGTGTAGAAAAACAGAAATGAAATAAGAAGAAGAAGTAATAAAATTTTGATGGTTGAAATTTGTAGATAAGGAATAGAAAAGCACATTTACACATTGACCAAAGGTGATTCATATTCAAAAACATACTTCTTTATAATTTTCCACTCTTATTGCGCTTACACTCCGTGCGCACCAATGCCTACTCACGAGATTCCGCAAAATGTTTTGATTATTAGAGCTCTAAATACATTTTAGTTGCCTAGGGGACCGAATTTAGTTTGAGAACTCCTTTTTTTTTAAACATTTTAAGATCAGGCTCTAAAATTGGAAGCGTGATCGTGAATCGTGATCTAACGCACCCTATCTCGTAGCGTGAGCTTAAAATACGTATTTAAAATTTAAAAAAATAAACAAAAAACAGTTCTCAAACAAACATGCATAAATTGAGGCATGTAAACAGCTGCTTGAGTAAAATGTTTGAATTGAACCATCATCGCCGCACTTGCTTTATATGAAACCTAATCCGATAGGCATGAATAGAGAGTGGTAACACTTCACTGTCATGTTCAAAAGTTGAGCGATCGAGAAACATACGTTGAGGCATAAGACTATTAGTTCTCATCCGACGCATTTTGACGTACGTGAGCAGCTTCGGGATAAGGACTTAAATACCTGTCAATAACCTTCCGGTATTTGCCTAATTACCTTTTAATACCTCCGGTTAGTTGCATAAATTAAATTCGCCTTAAGAGTGGAGTAAAGTCAATTTTTTTCACTCAAATGTCAAAGTTCCTCTTCGGAACGTTAATATTTTAATTTTGCAAGATTAACTTTATAATTACTAGCGCAATTATGGTATATGCTCTGGAGTGCTACCTTCATCTTATCGTATATCCTTCGACAAACATCCTGTGTGCTGGTCTCTATCCTGTTGCTCATTTTTTTATTTTCAAAAGAAGTAAATATTTTACGTGAAACATTCTGACACGCCATACCTGTACAATATGATGTTATAACTTTCATATAAGAAATTCAAATGCAGTACACTTAATTATCCTATCATTAATGCTCTACCTTATCATAAATTCATTTGATTAATTATTATTTAAGAATCCTCTGTAGCGAAATGTAAAAAAAAAAGATCTTTATGAAGAAACTTATACCAGATTCAAGTTTACAAGCACCTACAGTTATTTCTTCCGGACCTCTATCCACCTTAATGATGTTGCACAACCAAGTTTCGCGAAAGGACGGAATTAATTTTATTTTCAAACAGGATGCACCAACATGACGGTAAATTACCCAGGTAGCAACGAAGCTAAAGACATAGTGACATTTAATAGGATATTCCACCGCTATTTAAGCGCTAAAGTGATTCCTTTCGTTCAATTTAATACTACCAAACCGCATCCATAAAAAAGGGGTGACGTAGTATGTTTTCATTTTATCTCCTTTGATGTGGCACTAGAATATACTCATGTAGATAGAATAGAGTTGCAAAAAGATGTCAAAATATCTTCAGCGCACTGATTGACAGCCGCACATTTATGTATGTTGTCAGCATGTTTCTTTTCGAGTCATTTGAGTTTTATCATCACTGAGCCTTTATTTTTCCGCCGTTATGTAACAATGACAGGAAAAAGGATGAGGATGTTATTAGGACACACTGAACTGACTGGCAAATGGCTATACAAATATTTTGTTGTGAATCTTTATTATTTTTTTAAACTCATAAAAAATTCCATAAAATTTTACTGTTCGCGAATGAGAATGAGTGATAAAAAACAAAATGGTTGTGGGGTTAATTTGACAGACATGCGGCTGAAAAAAAAAGAATCTTCTCCTTAAAAAAAAATCAATTTTTAATAAATTCAAAAAATGTATACTTATACATATGTACGTGTATTACAATAAAGAAGAAAAAACTTCATTCTCAGTTTGAGATATTTATACCCTACCAAGAGTGATCCTGATGGTCCCAGGATTTCTACAGTGAAACCTACTGTCTCAGAATTTCTACAGAAAAATTAGCTGTCTCAGGATTTCTACAGTGGAGCCTGCTGTCTCAGTAAAGGTTGCGGTCTCAGGATTTTCACAGTGATGCTTCTTCTCTCAGAACTTCTACAAGCCTGCAGTCTTTGGATTTCTACAGTGAAGCCTGCTTTCTCATGGCTTCTACAGTGAACCCTCAGGTTCTCTATACAAGGAATCCTGCTGTCTTAAGATTTCCAAAATTAAACCAGCTGTCTCAGGATTTCTACAGTGAAGCCTGCTGTCTCAGAATTTTTACATTTAAGCTTGATGTCTAAGAATTTTTGCTTCTAAGCCTGTTGTTTCATGATTTATACAGTAAAGTCTGTTATCTGATGTTTTCTATAGGGAAGACTGCTGTCCCAGGATTTCTTTAGTAAATCCTGCTGTCTCAGGGTTTCTACAGTGAAGCTCCTTTTCTCAGAACATCTACATTTATTACCTTATGGTTAAAAAATGTATGGTTAATGTATATTTTGATATTCCCATAAAATTTCAAAAAGAAGACGTCCCAGCAATGGGCATATCCTTAACCCTAAAAGCAGTTTTTATACTAAGGATATGCGAGCCGAACATAAAATCTCTATAAATTCAAAATGCAATGTTTGAATTCTTTTTCTAGGACAAATAAAAAATATTGAAAATTCTTACCTTAGTTTCAAATGGGACACCTGTTCAAGCATCTCAGTTGGGTAGAAAAAGAAAACTTCATTGAAATTATGTGCAACTGATTTAGTGTGCAAAAGTGCATTGCATTATCATTTATTCAGAAAATTTTGCATCTTAAGTTGAAGGTGGAATATAAATGCGTACGAATCTAAGATGTTCTATGAAAGCAAATCCAAGAAATATAAAATCCAAAGATGAAGAGCGTGCTCAAGGAGGATTTTTTTATTCTCACTCATAGTCACAGTATGAATAAATGACATGGTGATATAATTTGATTTTGAAGAGTCTTAAGTATAAGTAAGTATATATACTTACTGGATGAAAAAGGAATAAAGAAAGAAAAAAAAACAATCATTATTTTTTAAGTGAATTATTAGAAAGAACGAAAAAAGGTTTAAAAAGCGAAGGTTATATATTATTTAATATTAATTAAAAAAATTTTAAATATTTTTTTTTGTCAAAGTATAATTTTATTATCAGAAATTTTAGCAGAAATTTAGAAGCGAATTTAAAGTTTTAACAAATGAAAGTATTTTTCCATGAATGACAAGTATACTCCCATAAAGTATTTGTGGAATCAGTATGTTTTAATTTTGTTTATTGAATTTAAACTTAAACTTAAACTGCTCCGGGTGGCAGGCTTCTAGGGAGTGCCACAGCAATAGCAAAACTACTATTTGGCACATTGCACAATTTGGATTTAATTTTCGAATGAAATGTATATAAACTACAACTAAGTAGTTATGTAAATGCGAATTAAACTTAAATTAGTTTTAAGCAATCTGTATAAGATAAAACTTGATAGATGACTTGAAAGACTGACAAAGAACTAACCGACGATATCTTAAAGCAACTCAATAAAGATAGTCCCGACATTAACCTGTGCCATGCTCAGGGATATGATAATGCTGCGACTATGGCAGGTATTTATGGTGGAGTTCAAAAATTTATTCGCCAAACTAATCCACAAGCTTGGTTCACGCCATGTGCAAACCACTCTTTAAACATTTGTGGAGTTCACTCTTTGGGAAGAACGGCTTCAAGTACAACATTTTTTTGTACAGTGGAAAGAATTTACACATTTTTCTCAGCATCTTCGCACCGTTGGGATATTCTCGTAAGAGCTGTAGGTGTGTCAGTCAAGAGACTTGTAGACACTAGATGGAGTGCTCATTACGATGCTGTATGGAACGGAGGACAACAGCATAATATTGGAAGCCGAACGAATACGGCGTCACATGGAAGCTGCAAAAATTAATTTAAAAGATGCAGACCTTAGAATTTTTAAGCTTCATTGTTAAGTGGGACTTTTCAGGCTCATTACAGCAGTGGGATTCTCTAACGATTTAGAGTTTAGAGTTTATAGACACTCTAAATGTCCTTCTGTTCTCTAACTTAGAGCAAATTGGTATTCTGTAATTCCATGTAATAGACTTAGACAGAAGTACTAGATTTTTTGTAATTCTACGAATTGACACTTGTCATTGCGCGCGTTCGGGTGCTCTTGAGATAAGCTATCAGATAGTCTGGTATCCAATTTGTTTGTGAACGACCAAAATCAGAAAGGCGCATTTCACTGACGAACGCATAATTTATTTTATTATTAAATAAGAGTAGAGCAAATAAACAATTGTGCAAGTTATTTTAACATGGCATTTATATACACATTTTTGCCGAAGATGAAGAAATAAGTTTCCGAAATGAGAGAAGAAGAAACTCTAGTGACTGCTAGTGACCCACTTAGTATTCTAGAAGAAAGGTAAATTATTTGTTTTTCTCAACATTATATTATAAAGTGAATAATATTTTAATCCATTTATAGATTTAGATAATTATTTCGAGTTTCTAAGGAAGTTTTCAATTTTTTGAAAAAGAAGCTAGAGCCAACTTTATGTGTTCAACAACGCGCTACAAAATTACCAGTGCACCTGAAAAATTTTGAAATATTGCTGCGCTAAGATTTTATGCAACTGGATGTTATAAGCGAAGCGTTGGATAAGATTTTTTCATAAGTATGTCCCAAACATCAATTAGTCGCGTCGTTCTCTCCTCCATAAACTCAACAATTATTTGGAACTGCTTTTGGGTTGTTTTTATATCCCTAGAAATGATATAATAATGTAAAAATGCTATTTAAATTAAAATTTCTTACGACAATATAACTTACATCTTTTCAAATATGCGCGTCTCACATCACAATAACAAGTGAGTAAAATATTAAAAATTAACACTCTAAGTTAGAGCAAAAATTCCTTATAGAATAGCTTATTCACTCTAAGTTAGATTGAATCTAGTACAAAAAAAAACTTCCCTATGATATTTCCCACCAAAGTTTACTCTTACTTAGAGCTGTCAGAATGGCTCTAACTTAGAGAGTTTTTCGTTAGAGAATTCCGAAATGCTCTAAATTTAGAATCCCACTACGGAATCTGTCATTAGCGATGAGAATTAATTTAACAATTGGCGTCTCAGTGGCATCGTGTGAACGGAGCTTCTCAAAATTAAAATTGATTAAAACATACCTGAGATCAACAATGAGCCAAAATAGATTGACTAATTTGGCTATACTTTCAATCGAAAAGGAGCACACAAAAATTTTAATGATGTAATCGAAACATTCAGTGAAATAAATCTGAATCTGAATATATTAATAAATTCACAGCTGAATAAAAGTTAGCTAGGCAAATCGCTTTCTTAAATTAATGGAAAATGTTTTGACCATTGATTAAAGCAATTTAAAAAAAAGCTTTTCAAATCTTTAATATTTCAATAAATTATGTGAGTGCAGCAATGCTCCCTTGTTTAATGTTTATTTTAATTGAAACTAATCAACCATAAAAGAGCATTACGGAAAATGCACATCTGTGTTATCCTTTTCAATTATGCCTTTTGTTTTCTTTCCAATTATATACCCACCTCTTAAGATGCATTAACATCATCTATTTCCAACGTCAGCTGACACATCCCCAGGCGACTGCTTCAACCATCCATTAATTTACTTACACTTAATCTATCCCACGCAAAATTTATTTTAATAGAAAATCCCTATTAAGTTGAAAATGCCTGCAACCATAATTAACACACTCTATAGCCAGAAGCTAAAATTAAATTCAAAAGAACAATGCTCATCAAGATTAAGTGAAAACAAAATTGTACAAAAAAACCCTCTGGACTTTCTTGCATTCAAAAACAAATTTAAAAGTCAAACAGAGTAGCATGGTGAGCGGGTGTTTCATTGTGAATATCCTGGTGCTCCTCATTGGAGCTTGAATTTTAAATTTAAAAATTAAACACAAACCAGAAAAAAATAAAAATGAAAGAAGGAATATCCTGTTTATGCTAATTCATTACGCTATAATAAAGGCAGCAAACAGCCATAGGCATAACTTTGGATGTTGTCATGTTGGTGTTGAATTGAAATACAAAACAGTCTAAAATTTAAAAAAACAAAAGCATTATAAAAAAAGGTCCTTCAAAAAGTTTATTTAACGGAAAGTTAAAAGCTATAAAAATCAACTTTGAATAGTCGTTAAAGTTATTGTCCTTAATTATTGAATTTAAAGTATATTCTTTGAAAATTTTCCAGCAGTTTTTCAAACTTTGGAGAATTGTTTTCTAAATGCATCTTCTTCCTTGTAAGGTGATCAAAACCACAAGCAATTACATTTAGCACTCATCACTCGTAAAAAGTATTTTGCTTGTAGAATGTAGGGGTTGAAAAGTTTGGGTGGGATGGTTTTCCATTCAATGCAGAAAAGTGGTTAAGAATTTGCCTCAAAAACATCTCACCCTGACCGCAATCTCCATACACACGAGGCTGCAATCTAAAATGAATTCTACATTTTTTTTTCCTTTGATAATCCTGGTGCTTCAAGCAATTACATTTTATATCTTTCAACCTCATAGTTGAGTGGTAAGAGGGAGGAGAAGATATAGTTGCAAATGGTAGTATCCTTACCTTAAAAAAAGAAAAAAAAAAATCCATGAGGACGTTTCTTTTTCTTTTTTTCATAATCGAATACTAAGGTGCGAGGAGAGTTGAGGTCTAACAGCCGACCAAACCGACTAACTGTAGCTAACCTAAATTTACTGGACACAATTGGATTTAGATGCTGTCTTTTTTTTCTTCTCCAAACTCAGGTTGAATTTTAATACTTTGAAGTGCAGAGAGTAGTCAGTTGGGGCTACCAGCATAGTATAACAGTATATAATGAAAGGGTTTTGGTGGAATAGCAGAGTTTTGAGAAGAAGATAGCTCAGTCCGTTTTATCGAATTGAGTGTAGGACGATTGAAGCCAAAGTGAAGCTTGAAGGAGCAATTGGAAACTAATCGCATTAAATATTCAGTAGATTGTCGGTTTCATAGTAGAAATGAAAGAATTTTTTTTGTTGTTGTTCACCTTCAAGTGTTGAATCCTTTATAGGATATTGGGAAAAGTTAAGTGTTTTTGGGGAATTGATCAGAAGTTCTATGGAAGTCAGACAAAAATAGGGCATGAAAATTGAAAAGAAATTTTAGTTCTTTGATGAAAGTTGTATTTCAGTGAAAAAAATTAATTCCAGAGATTGAAATTGCATTTTAATACATTTTTATGTATTTCTATCGTGAAATGCCATAGAAAAAAAAAAAAAACAAAAACAACATACACAACACATGGTGCAGGGAAATATCCTCACTCAGGCAATGATTTCACAAAGGAAGTAACTTCACATCTGGGTCGGAATAAATTTCACTTCTTTAAGTTAAAATATTAATCTCCACATAAGAAATACTTTCACATTTTGTGGGAAATAACTTGACTGTAATGGGTAATGTGAAAAAGAAATTATTTCCTCGTAAACATGGAAATTCGCTACACTTGTTGACACTTACATTCTGCTTATAATTGTGTTTATTGTATAAATATAGATGGCAAATAACTTCATACAAATTTAAGGTGTTACTATTTCTGATATTAATGCAAAACAACCTTTCTTAAAAAAAATTAAATTATTTCTCACATATGAAGAAATTTATTTCTCTGTACTTGCACGTTGGTTGAAAAAACCTTGTGGCAAGTTTGCCGAAGGTCTTAACATGCATATTTCCAAAGGTTTGGTTTCCCTGCCTGATAGACAAAAACAACGTGTTTCATTGATCATTAGGCATACGAAATTGGAGTTCCATTTCCGTGAAAAGTAATCTTTTAAAGGTTTATGCCAAGCACTGTTATTTTTAGACCTATATCACTCACAGAAAAATGGCATGCATGAATCTATGCTAAATTTTAAAATGATACCCATTATTCTTGACGTAATAACTTTATTCTAAAAAAAAAACAGATTTTAATTCTTATTTTAAAAACAAAAAACTTGATTTAAGATTTTTCAAAATACTAACTTACATATTGTTAGATTTTTACTCAGGTTCGTTTTATTAAATAAAACTTATTTCTTTTGAAATAACTCACATTATTTCTTTTCACTTATAATTCCACTTAATTATATAAACAATTTTAATTAATTTTACTTTTTTGTTTAAAATTCAAAGTTTATCACTCTAAAATTACCGACATAAACACAACACAAATTCAAACTAAACTCAACCGCATGGGGCGCTCCTATTTATAGTGGCTGCACCATTTAGCATTCAGCTTAAGAATCTTCTAGGACAGAGCCTTTTAGAGTTTTCTATCTAGTCTATGGTTTTTCGTTAAAATAACACAGTGAAATAATGAACGAAATCTCCACTACTCTCTACACTCTTTTCGCACACAATTTAATTGACCGGGTCCCGGGATATTAATTACTCGCGAAATTTTGACGTTTGTATTTTGTTCGTGTTTTTTTGTGGTTATTATTATTATAATAATTAATACCTAATTATGAAATATTCAAATCGAGTGTTCATTTATTTTGAATCCAAAAGATAAGACTCCGCCGTTTTTTTTTAAATTAATGTTTAAAATTTATTTTTAGTTTTTTTTTTTAATTTTTAAATTAAAAACTTCTTTTTCAGAACTGTTTATAAAAATTACTTAATTTAAATATTAATAAAAAGCATTAATCTTAAGCTTTATAAAAACATGTGTTTCATTACTGTACGACTTTCCGTATTTTTCATAATTTTTTTCTATTTAAAGTTTTTTTTTGAGAAAAATGCATTTTCCGCCCAAACCGGGTATATTGTGGGCGAACGCATGGGGGTGGGGGTAAAATGCAATGGAATTGAGAAATTCGACTCACCCCAAAAATCTTTAGATAGCCGATTTTCTCTCCCCACTGACTGGCGACTGGCCTATAAGTAAACTTCAACAATTTAAATAAACATTAATTTTAACACTTACTGTTGACTTGTTTGCTTAACAAATGTTGTTAATTAACTTTTTCCTTCCAAAGCAGATTCAGACATCATGTATGATTGTAACTTTAAGTAGGTAATATAAGTTTGAAATATATTTCCATAGTAAAAACATCTTGTGTTCTAAGATCTCATCGCCTCATATTTGTCTGTAACAAAATCCTTTCCATGATACTTGAATAAAAGTCAGTTGCTGTATAAGAACCGTGTGTAACTTTTTTTCTTACATTTAATTCCATTATTCATCTTTACCTGTGCTTTTTATTAAATTCGAAAAAAAAATCATAAAAAAATATCCTTTATAGCATTAGCTACAAAAAATGTCAAGTACCTAAGCCAAAGTATCTTCTTAAAAAAAAAAGAACTTATTATTTACTTCCCCAAAGAATTGGGAGCATCCATTTATTTTCCATTTTCATCTTGACTTCTATATTAATTTAAAAAAAAAAAATTGAATTGCTCATTTTGTTTACTTGAGTCCTTTATAACGCAAAAAAAATATGTAAACAACTTTATTCTCGCTGTGAAGTTTTATTAGACAAGATATTTTAACCCCATCTTTTGAGGCATCCATTGTATCTCGACATTCTGCTTAATCAACCATTTTGAATCCATTCATAATAATTTTTTTTTTAAACTTATTTTTGTGTCTGCCTGGTTCTAATTAGGAAGCGGAAAAGAAAAGTTTCACCATTGAAAAAGTTTAATGACTGTAAAATATTTTATGTTTTTATATATTTTTTTTTTTCTTGTGTAGTTGCGTTTTGGAGCGGAAAATCAAAAAGTTGAACAAATTAAGTTTCAACAAAAGAAGAATTTTTAAATTTAAAAGTTATCAACCATGAATTTTCATTGTATACGTATAGTCGTATACATACATATAATATTATGTAAGCCACTGGGCACAACATTAAATTTATGATCTAGAAAATAAATAAAAATACTTTCTTTTTGTTACAAAAAGTATCTTTAGTCAGAGTGTACCTGCATATGGTGGAAAAAATGCTCAGTCGAAGGTATCTTCGCTTATTTTTTTTAGAATTAAAAGACAACCAATGGAGTTGAGTGCAATATTTCACCGTCATCTACAATTCTTATTGAATTTTGGCAGATGGAATTCAATATTTTGGTTCGAATAAAGGAAAGAATGAATTTGCCGTTTTACAATGAATTATGAAAAATAAAAGAAAATGTGGAATTTTTTACCTGAGCATGAGTTTTGCAATTTCATACTCTCACCCCCTTGCGATGAACCTTAATACCTATAGTACTCAAACTCGAGGTGAGATTGGGGTGATGGACATATCCAAAGCTTCGTTTTTGGTGGTTAGCTAGTTGCGGGAAAAGTGGGCGGTGTGACCACAGGCATCATCGGGTTTACCGTGGTGGCGCCCACAGCTACTGTCAGAACCAGGTGAACAGATTACATGGCTATAAGACACATTTCGAGTTTAGGACCTAAGTTTAATGTATGCACGTGGATTATTCAAATTCGTAGGGGTAATTTTCTGAAACATGGAGCTTAATTAAATAAGCGTTGACGACTCTGCCTTACGATTAATAAACAACCAATCAAATATCTTTGTAGGTACTGCTATTGAGCAGAGATAACTATGAAATTCAGAAGGTATAATTTAATGGAACAGGCAGGAGAATACTAAAAAAAACTGCATATCTATACTAACGTGATTATTAAAAGAAGCAATAATGGTGACCGTTCGGGTATAAATTGTAACATAAGAAGAAGACTATATTTCGAAACGTCAAAAACTATACGATCACGTAAGCGGAAGAGCAATATAAAAATCATCTTTTGTGCTAAATTCCATAAAATCAGCCTAATCAGCCACATACGCTTTTGCTAAGGAAAAAGGCGACATCCAAGGATAATTTCTACTAGCTACTTAAAGAAAGCTACTACAAGTAACGTGAAGTTAGTCCTAACAGACTCCAACTCCAAACTTGGAAGTTAGAACATCCGGGACTGATGGAAAATATAGCCTTCAGATTTCAGAACAACAACTCCTGTATAAGGAACAAAGTCTAATTAACTTTGTGGTAACTGTAAGTAGAAACATGCCGATTAATCAACTATAAATCAGATTGACCACGCATTGCGATCGATGGGACACACTTGATCAACATTCTGGACGTCTGAACTTTAGCAAACATTGATTCGGATCACGATCTTCTTGCGTATAAAAATGCTGATTTCTCCCGGCATATTAAACAGGGATTGTAGATTGTAGAACAGCTACAATCACAAGAATTCGCCAGAGCCCGCACACGGATCGTATCTATTTCACTATGGCTTCTAATCCCGTGCTTCCGTATCAAATGAAGATGACCATGGACATATAATGACAAGAAGCGTTCAAAATTTAACCCTTTAAAGCGATGCTGCAAAGGAAAACTATAGCTGCCGCTGAATTAAGTGATTTCTAAGGAAAGGGGGAAAAGACCACCAGGAACTCTGGATAATTTTTTAAATTTTACCAGGAGGTAAAAAGAACATCACTTCACAAGTCTATAAAGTTTGTACAGAAGCCTGCAAGGAAAAAAATGGGAACGAGTTAGTTTGGAATCGAGATCGATGCTGAGGATATATAAGGAAATACAATTTCTGTAATCTTTTAAACGGTTATAGTGAACAAAATTCCATCATTAGACTTCATCATCATCATCAGCTCGACAACCGGGGTCCGGACCTGGCCTCCTTCAACAAGTCTCTCCACCTATCCCGGTCTCGAGCCGACGCCATCCAGTTGCTCACCCCAAGGCTCCGGGCGTCCTGGTCTACGCCATCTCTCCAGCGCAAGCATGGTCTACCACGCTGTCGTCTGCCATAGAATGTACCACAAAGAACTTTCCGAGCAGGTTCCTCTTCGCTCATGCGAGCTAGGTGCCCTGCCCACCGAAGTCTACCGAGCCTAATTTTTGTCACGATATCTGCTTCAAGGTAGATTGCGTATACAATTCATGATTGTACCGTCTCCGGAATCGTCCTTCCTCACATATGGGGCCAGCAATTCTCCTTAAGAATTTTCTCTCGAACGCGGCTAAGAGGTTAGAGTGCCTTTTGCTAAGCACCCAAGTCTCGGATCCATATGTGAGTACTGGCAGGACCATGGTCCTGTACAGCAGTAGTTTTGAAGTTATGGTGAGATTTCTGGATTTGAAGAGCTTTGACAGACTGTAGTAGGCTCTGTTGGATTTGAGAAGCCGCCCGCGTATTTCTTCCTCTATATTGTTATCGGCTGCTACTATTGACCCAAGGTATTTAAAGGATTGCACCACTTCAAATTCGTGCTCCGCTATCTTGGTTGTTGGACCAACTGTTCCTCTCGCATTCGACGCCACCATGTACTTTGTTTTACCTTCACTTATGTGCAGCCCCAGATTTTGTGCCGCCTGCTCGATATGGATGAAGGAATCGTGTACAGCTTGCTCGGTTCTTCCGATGATGTCGATGTCGTCTGCGTAAGCCAGTATCTGGCTGGACCTGTTGACGATGGTCCCTCTTGTTACCGTGCCAGAGTCACGGATTGCTTTCTCCAACGCCAGGTTGAAGAGGAGGCAGGCCAAACCATCCCCTTGTCGGAGACCATTAAAGATGTTGATTGGTCTGGATAGCAATCCGGCTATATACCATAAGACTTAATGAATTATTTTAATGTGGTGGATGACAGACATCGAATCCCGATCTTGAAAAGCTCAAAAATAGTACAATTTTAAAAGCTGATGGCTTTGCCAATGGATCTATTTAAAGCCACTGGTGACTGCTGCTCTAATTACCGAATTAGCATGGACCAATTTATTATAATAATATGTTCGAACTGTAAATTGCCAATATATTATGTATCAGTATAACGACAGAC
The DNA here is from genome assembly GCA_951217065.1 of Baccha elongata. Taxonomy (NCBI): domain Eukaryota; kingdom Metazoa; phylum Arthropoda; class Insecta; order Diptera; family Syrphidae; genus Baccha; species Baccha elongata. The sequence goes on along the minus strand of OX578274.1, from coordinate 33,794,997 downwards.
ATTGGAAATTATTTAAGAATCAGACACACCACCTCTTCACCCACTTTGGACTTTGTCAAGATCGGGTAAGAAAAGGTTTGAGTAATATGTTTGTCTCCATGCTAAACCCTCTAAACCATGGTAAACGTTGAGAAGCTGCTCTTTACTGCAGGTAAACCAGTGAAATCTCATTCAAAAAATGCGAGAAAGTTAAAAGATCATCGGACTATCACGCCAATTTATCGAATCGAGATTAACATCTCTATCTCTCTTTGGCTTACTGTCTCTTGCGAGGTAGTGACAAATATTCTAAGAGTATCACATAAATCATTATGAAATGCATCTTCTCATAAGTCATCATGTGGCGCTCTCCATTCTTGTGGGCTTACAATGTGGCTTATTATTATTTGTTTCTTCGAAGACATAAAAGTAAACGAATATTTATTGCCAAACACCTCCGAAAGCAGAAATAAAATTGCACACCAAAGTTTCTTTGCCATCCATTTTTTACTTGCTCAATAGGGCAAGTATTGGTTTCGTGTAAAAAAAATGTCGAGGTTTTAATCAAATCTGACATTACGATACTAGGAGAAGCTTAAAAAAGTAGGTTTCGTCATGCTGTTCGTCGGTCTGCCTGTGCGGATGTGTGGTTGTCTCTGCACCGATCTACAGCCTAAATTTGACGGATTTACTTCAAACTTCGTATATAGTAATTTTTGGTGATTCCCTAGAGAAGAAATTCGAATTTTTGTTTAAGCCCGCCTTTAACGGGTAGCTGCCATACAATGGTTTCAGTTTTTCAAAATTTTCTCGAAATCGGCTCTTTGATAAAACTTTTTGTTTTCTTTTGCTCTAACGATTTTGATAAAACTTTTGTGTTAACGATTTTTTACAAATTTATCCATAAATTGATAACGACTTAACCGATTTCATTTAAATTTTGTATGGAAGTTTAGTTGATTATTTAACAAAAAATGGCATTTAAAGTTTTTGGCTAAACAAACGTTTAATAATAGCTTCCGTAAAACTTGATCTCACATTTAGGCGATTTTCTAATATTTTTCATTATTTATTAAATTGAATTTTTTCATTCACATAGTTGCTTCCAGAGCAAGTTCGTGCGACCCAGTTGTGCATTTTATTTAGTTGACTGAACTAAAATGTGTTATGGAACTGAAAAATGGATGAATGCAAAATGCATCTATAGAATTTTTCAAAATTTCCATAAAGTTCACAACATAAAGAGGTAATTTGAATAATGTTGACAGCTAGATATGGAAAATTTTGAGAATACCAACTGGAACTGGTAAGAGATATATTTTGTGTTTTGTTGGGACGAAAGTATCATCTTTCAATGCATATTTTTCGTATCTAGAAGAACGCATCAAAAGTCCATATTAAGGATGTAAATACACACCCACAGAAAATTCCGCACTGTTGGTTGAAAGCATCAGTAAAAAACTATAAAGTGGTTCGTCCAATGCTCAGCGTTGGAAAAATGTCTTCATATGGATTTACGTAGATTTTGTTACAAAGCTTTTACTTATGTGAGGTTATTTGTGCGTTTGAATGCAAGTGAAGCTATATACTCTTTTCTTTTGAATTATGAGTTGCAAAATTTGATTTGTGAGTATAAATGCATGGAATTTCATGAAGATTTGAGGTTCCCTCGGTTTTAGATTTGCAATACGTAATGCGGGATACATATTATGTCAGAACAGATGATGAAGTTGCTAAGATGTATAAGGTGATTTAATGTCAAATTCGAATGATACAGTTGTGAACTTGTGATTCATTGAAACCATTAAATTTTAGAGAGCGAAATTTTTATTTAGATTATTTTGCTTTGATATACTCGTACATGGTATTTCCTATTAATGAATGAATTATTAAACTTTGGGAAATGATTAACAGATGGGGGTATTAAAAAAAATCCTGATATATCAAATGTGAACCAAGTTTTCCGAAAGAATAAGGACAAATTTCAATGTTAAATTGCGTTGAGATTGCTTTATTCGTTACGAAGAAGTCGACATTTGAAAAAGGCGTCTTTTATATGAAGCTTCGAAGCTTGCGCTCTATTATTCAATGTACATTGGGTATTATGTGAATGAACGAACAACAACCTGTTTACACCAACACTATTTGGCAGAAATTAAAGTTTTTTCATGGCTGCCACACCAATCATCAGACTCCTTTATTATTGTCCCGCTTCTATTTATAAAATCGTCATTATTCGAAAAACACGCTATTTCAATTGTCTGGACCAGGAATCGAACCTGGATCTCCCACAAAATGGTTAATAACACTACGAATATCTACCATTGTAGATATACAGGGTGATTGGTTTAAGGGGCACCAAAAAGCTTAAAAAAATCGTATGGGAGGGGGGGGGTCTATTTCTATTTAAATTATTTAAAAACAACGGTGAATGATACAAAGCCTTATTATATCTTTTTGGAAAGCCAGAAAACTACTCTTTTATTTTATTTTTAAATTATATTGTTTAAGTCAACAGTTTTAAAAAAATTAGATTAAATTTTTTTTTAATTTTTTTTTTCAAAATTTTGAGTTTGAAAATTAATAAGATTAAAAATTAGATTAAATTTTTTTTTAAATTTTTGTTTTCAAAATTTTAAGTTTGAAAATTAATTTTTTTAAAACTGTTCCCTTAAACAACTTAATTTAAAAATAAAATAAAAGAATAGTTTTCTGGCTTTCCAAAAAGATATAACAAGGCTTTGTATCATTCACCGTTGTTTTTAAATAATTTTTTTTCTGATTTAAGTCAATTTTTTAGAAAATTGCCCCTCCCGCCTAAACGGGGGAAATAGACCCCCTCTTATACGATTTTTTTCTTGTCTTAACCCCACTTACACGCTCAAGCTTTTTGGTGCACCTTAAACCAATCACCCTGTATAAAATACTTAGCGTATATACTTAGGATACAAAACTTACTTTTAATAGTTCAATTATGATTGAAAAGTATGTGATATTTCAAGTAATTGAACTTGGATTTAAATTTTATTACTAACTTCTTTATTTTTGTTTAAGAAAATAATTAACAATAAGTTTAAGTCTAAAGTTTAAGATAACACATTCTTTATTTCGCAATTAATTTATATAATTATCAAATCAAGTTATTATGCACAGAATTCGCAATTCTACATTACATGTTTTCTCTTTGAGATCTGTTTTTAATTTGTAGTTCCTATAGTTCTGCTATACGACATGGTCTGTCTGTCTGTCTCTGTCAGTGTTGCCATACGCAAAGTGTAACAATAATAGTACTGGGTAGTATATTACTACAAATTATTTTAATGTTGAATCACTCTACAAGAGTTATCCCTATCAGAAAAATAAAAATAGATTTATTTTACTCAATTTACATTTTAACGATATTATGTCAGTAGCATAAACCTTCAAAACCTGCTTATAAATTCAGTATCATATGATGTGGGACATTGTGGGCATTTCTGCTTAAATTTGTATTTTCCAATAATTCTTAACACCACTTTTAAGTGGCATTCATGCCCAACACATCATCATCAAATTTATCTTCTAATTCAATCATCGTTTGAGTAAGGAGATATAATACAATAAACTTTCAGTAATTTATGATCACCAGCATAATATAAAATATTTTTTCAAAATAAACAATAATTTTCCAATCCATTATTCATAAAGTTGCCCCCGCATAGGCTTTGACTCCCTTAAAATAAAAAAAAAAGACCTAAATCATTGGGAGAATATTTTGCTCCTCGATTCAATCTCCAACACCCCACACCGAATTTCAATCACCATTTTCTGTATAAATATTAAATTTTTGTAGTAAATTACATCTAAAGTTGGTATACACAGTAATATCTACAACAAACCCTCATTTTAAGGGTGCAAATAAATAACTTTGTTAGATTTCGATAAATTGACCAAATCAACCTAAAAATGGTATATCCGGGTTGGTTGGTTTGGTTGGTCTGGTATGATGTTTTTCACAATCTAGATCTGTAGAGCATGTCTACGCTCTACGGGTGCATTCGATTAAAAAACTTTATATTTCCTAGGAGAGAATTTTCAAAATTCCCTCTGCTCGAGACCACCACTATCATTATTATTACCAAAAAGGGCAAACTTACTCAACCATCTCACGTAGAAGTTTTGCAAAATGGAAGCATAAAGGTGCTGCTGGCAAATAGCAGCATCAAATGTAAACTGGGAAAGGAACCTTCATAATACATTTCAAATGATGCTAAAATTGTGTTTTTTGAGAAAAATATTGATTCAATTTATTGAGGATACAGTTTATAATCGAATTTATACTTACATCCTTCCGATTTGATTGATAATATCCGGAAAAATATGCGGTCCCCATTTTATGTGTTCATATAGAAATATGTGACAATAAACATGTGCGGGTGAAATGAAAGAAGAAATATTTTAAGCTTTAAGGTATAAAATAACGATAGACAAATATTAAATATGTACGACTGTGTTGGGTATGATGTTGCAGTTACATATAGATAATAATTACTGACAACAACATTCTTGTTTAATGCAAAAGAACGCAAAGAATGCTAAAGCATGCAAAAGAATGCAAACAATTCAAAAGAATGTAAAAAAAATGCAAAAAAATGCAAGGAATACAAAATAATTTAAGGAAAGCAAACAAATTCAAGGAGTGGAAATACATGCAAAAAATGCATTAATTCTCAAATGATTGAATTTCTTAGATTTCCGTAAAATAAATGGTGAACAAATAAATGCAATTTTTTTGATGTCAAATCAATGTTGATTACAAATTTTGAAGTCGATCTCAAAGTTAAGTCAATGATTGCAATCTTTTTATTGATGTCAAAAATGATTGCTTTCTTTTACAACCTTGTATGCTTGAGGAACTATTTCAAAGCCGGGGTCGGAAATTTCAATGCGAAATTCGGAAGGGGGAACATCTTTAGTGGATTAGTTGATGAAGTTGGACATGGAAGCATGTACATATATACTATAAGTAGGCAAAACCATTGTAGGCTACCAAACACAACAGAACCTATGGTACTATAATGAATGTGAACGCCTGAAAAGGGTAACAGAAGATGCCGTTCGATTATGATCCGGAGTAAAACAGGAATAACGAGCGCTAGCCAGGAGAAAAGAGAAGAAAAAGATCGACCGTAAAAACAAAAAGACATAAACGGAGCATCCCAGCAGTTGAACGAAAAAACAAGCAACTGACGGCTGGCTTAAAAAAAAAACGTGAAGCTTAGTTAGTCACCGAAGTTTCTAAAAGCTGTAGTAGGGCAAACAACGGGTTGTATGGTTCAAATGTCCAAATTTTTAGATTTTCAGTTCGCCAAGATCAATTTTAACAATTTTTATTTTGCTAATTTTTTATTTTGTTGAAAAAGTTGTGAAAAAAGTTTTTGCTTAACGAGTTTTTATTTTATTAAAATATCACTCCGACAAAACATTATTTCGTATTTTTCGTCTAGTGATTTAAACTTCGCATATTATTGCTCCACTCTTTCTTATTTCGCTTTTAAGTTGTTTTCGTCTTTTGCAATTTATCACATGTTAATAAATTTTGGGAGAACTTTAAATCTCAATATCATTAAGCTAAATAAAAAAATTAGAGCTGTTTTATATTTGCATCCTTAGCAATTTGAATTTAACCTATGTTGCGTCTGCGAAACAGTTGAATACGAGAAGTGATTTTGCCAGTTCAATGATTGACGAATAAATATATGTAACGCTTAAAAAAATCACATAGAATTTCAATGTGATTTTTCAATTCTGAAAAATTAATAGTAGCTAAACTGATGACTATGCAGTACGCAACTGAAGAGTAGTTTCTCCAAACTATTCAAAGCATGCTTACCATTTCGGCAAGGAGATGCGTAAGATTTCTTCAATGTCGTCCTGGAACCTCGGAAAACTTTATCTTTAACAGATCCGTCCAAATATCAAATACTATATTAATTATTATATACATAATCAGCAACTACCAATTAGTATACCTTGATGATGGAGTCCATCGCAATGAAAAATTGGCGAAACTTGTTGATCTTTAAGTAAACAAGGACACAACTTAGGAGAAAACGTCAGTATTGATAGCAGCAATTTCAAAGTAATTTAGTAGTAAATTTACTTCGGATTTTATTCTAAAGTCTTAGTGGATATTCGAAGTACCTTATCTAAAAGTTTATCGATCTCAGTTTCGGCAAAACAAATAAGTTCAAAACTTATCACGCGTGGATACAAAATGCGAAACCCTTTATTATAAGAAAAATAATATAATTTATAACTTATTTATAAAAAGTTAGCAATTGAGGAATAAAGACCTATCGAAAAGAACGAAATGATATTGGTTTTAGTGAATAGTGCTGATGATTTGATCGTTCCCTGTTGAATGATATCTCTTTTCATGTATTAGGAACATAATATCAACTTGGGTAAGCCGTTTCTTAATCCATATTAATTTGATAGAAGCCTATATCAACAATATTCTTATTAAACAGTATTCTTGGGAAGCTTCCCCCGCAAATTCGACTGATTCACATTCCCTCTTCGTCCCATTGCATTGATGAAACTTTGTTGCTTAAGGTGGACCCAGTTCAAATTATCTGGATAATATTTTTAAATAAGTATAAATTCAAAAGTTTAAGAATGAAATAAAGTCCGAAATTGTTTCAAACTTTATTTAGACTTAATTTCTTTTGAACATCCATAAGAAAATCACTCATTCAAAAACGGTAACTAAAGTTTGATTTTTTTTTTTCATATCAATCCGTCCCATATTTGATATAAAAAAAAATAACATTAAATCAAACTAAACTGTTATAGCAGTTGCTTCAAAAAAAAACTGTCTCCTTGCAGTCAAGTTTGCAACAAGAAGAAAGTGTCATGTCTTTCGTTCTGTTCTTATCAAATTGCTGCAGGTAGGTAAACCCAACTTTCCAACAAATGGAAAAATATAAACATTCCAGAAATTCTCTCTTTTGAAATTGAATTAAAAAAGTATATAATAAACCAAAACAAAAATGTGTCCTGTCCAAGCAGGTGCAATGTCTATTGCACAATTTCGAGTTTCTTTTTCCTTAGAAATTTCTTTCCTTGAAGGAAAAACTTTATCGTTACATTGCACGTATAAACACATAACAACTCTCATTCTAACACCATGCCATCCACCGCTTGACAGGTGATATGATGCGGTTGTGAAGTTTTGTTTTCTTTGAGAGAGTACCAGGACCAAAAGTAAGAAAATACATTTTAACGTCTTATCTTGCCAGCAGACGCTGTTAGTCAGCTCTAAGAAAAATATCTTATTTAAGTTTTTTATAGGTACTATTTTATATTTAACCATATATACATAAGTTCTCTAACAAAACTGTCACCTTACGTTTGGAGAATTTCCTTTCAAGTATGTGACATTTAATTTCAATCATAAGTTGACAAAAATACTACTTGTACTTGCGACAACTTGAAATTGTATTTCTTTAATCTGAACGTTATGTTGAGCCAATTTTGTTTTGTTTGGGAAACATAGGAAAGTTTTGATTAAATACTGACGTAGGATAGGATAGCACCTATAAGGTAGATACTAAGTCAAATTTTGTACCTATGTAAGATAGTTCAGAATTTAATTGAACGCAAGGATCTTGGATACATTGTATTTACTTATTTCTTTGAGTTTAAGCACATTTTCGAAATATATTAAATCATACCATAACGACGATGGAAATGTTCAAAAATGGAATATATTAAATCTTTTCATCTGCCTAACTAACGCTAACTTTAACCTAAACAGCAACGGGTTCGGTTAAAAAAAAAAAAACTCGGAAAGTATCAAAATATGACCTATTTGTGCGATCATGTTGTATGATGGTCGGTGTTCTAACTAAACCTTATCATTTAACCTAAACCTAATCATTAAACTAACCTAAACCAACAAACTTATATTGATTTTGTCAGTCTGTATGTATGTCGGTCTATAAGTATGTCTGTAAACGGCTAGGCCTGATTACTTCAAATTTGGAAGATAGAAAATTAAAAAAAAATAATTGTAATTATACACTATTTAACGATTTCAGCCAAATTTCATAATTGTAATGAAGGATCAAATATCTGTCAGATGTTGAAAACAAAACCATCAGGAAAATTCGATTAACGGTACCTGCCATATAACGATATTTAAAAAATGTCAGCTTTATAAACGATGGTTGAAGTTGTCAAGTTACTTTCGTGGTAATGACTGGACATTTGATTTTCAGTATTTTGTATTTTGAAATATTTTTTATTTTTTTTTAATTTTTTAAAAATAAATGTTTTTATTGCAAACATTTGTTTTTAAAAAATTTAGAAAAAAAGATTTATATAAAAGACAACACTGCCAGCAAAAATTCAATAATATGAAATTGTATCAAAATTGATCGTTTTTCGAGCAAATTAGAATTAATTATGTATACAGTTTTTCCCAATTTTTTTTTTTCAAAAATTGCTTTAAAAAAAAAGAAATTGTTGCTGTAATATTCAGGTTTAGAAGATGTTCTGGAATATTAAATTTTGTCAAAATTGGTGCAGACGTTCAAAAGATAGTCGGAGTAAGAAAATATGGTTTTAAGGCAGCTACAACGAATGATTCTGATTGGATGATTATTTCGCATCAGCATTTGGCAGTATCTTAAGTAGGTTATGGAAGTTGAACGACTTTTAACTAAGATTTAAGTTAGGGATTACAAAAATAATTCCGTGGTAACTGTGTGTTTTGTTATGGATTTCAGTGTTTTTTTTTTATATTTACAGTCCCCTGGCAAATGGGAAGGTTACTGACAATCTTTCCTGAACGAACTATAATACCTATAATCACAAGTTAATAGAAATACACCAAATTATTGAAAAAAAGACTTTGTTAAGTTTAAAATAATGTTTCTAAAACACTTTTTTTAATTCAATATTTTGAAAACCTTTGGATTTTTGAATTTTAGTGAAACTTAGTTTAAAGAACAAAATGAGTTCCCAAATCTTGCATTTTTTAGGCCAGTTTTAGTTTTTCCCAATCTTATCAAAAACGGCTCTAAAGATTTTGATAAAACTTAATGAGTTTGATAAAACTTAACGAGTATGCTGTTAGTATAACTGCATTTTAATTTTTTTTGGGTAAAAATGCATATAACGGAGATTTTTTGTTAACGGTTTTTACAAATTTGGCCATACATTAATAAATAGCTGTAATGATTTTATTTAGATTTGGTACGGTTTTTAAGTTAAATTGGTATTTATAGTTTTTACTTTTCCAAACAACAAGTTTGCAACGAGATCAAGTGTATCAGAAGTGCTAGTACAGCCGTGTACTTCATTTTCTTTATTATTTGCAAAATGTTAATGATCAGAATTTTCAAACACAAAATTTAAAAAAAAAAATTGAACCATGCAGAATTTCAACTTCTCCTTAATCCAGACTATAACTGAAAAATTACAAAACTTATTCAGTAAAAATATATGAGTTATTTTCTTTCTAATATTCAAAATTCATCCATAACTAACGTTTTTGTGTGCTTTCTAAAGAAAATTGCAAAGGTTGAGCACAAATCTCAGTGACTTTACGACTGAAAGCGAGATTTATTGCCTTCCATGTGGTCTACCATGTTTAACATCCATTTTTGTAAATGAATATTTGTTTACCAAAGATAAAAAAGTTAAGGTAATAAATGAAACATGGTGTTCCTATTTATTGAAAAATTTGAAAAAGCTAAATGAAACTTCCTGAAAGACATGTTATACTGTAATACAGGCAGTTTAAAATTGCTACCCCAAATGACATTTGTCCAACGTGTATGCAACTGCAATATTAAACCGCAAATGTTAGATATATTCAATACAGAATCTGATGGTAAGTTTATCCTATAAATTCAGTTTCTCACACTTAACTGACACTATAAATATCCATCAATACACTCAACTGAAATCCTTTAATTTTCCCCTGATGATTATTCATTTAATTACTGAGTGCAGTTTGCATGCGAAAAGTTTTAAGGTATACAAACGGCATGGCACGTTATGAGTGAATTAAGTATCTATTGTATTTTTCATAGTTGAGCAGGTGTACAGATACACACGAGTCCCACCATTAGATTTTCCACTTCAGTTTTAGTTTTTAACTGTGCATTGGATACAAGCATATAAATGAAATGTGAACTAAACTGTGAGTTGGAATTGAGCACCTTTTGTGAAATAAATCCAAACGCTATACTATACCATAACCTATCTAAAAAACGATTTGAAATATTGCTCTAGCAAAACTTTTTTTCATCCCTAATGAGTATTTCCAGGCACTAGCCTGGATGAAAAATTACGGTTAGATACGTGTTATACAAAGCACGAATGATTTCAAATTAATTCATTTTAATGGATAAACATTTTATACAATATAAAATCGCATATGGATTAGTTTGTTAGGGATTTATGAAAAATATGCATTGTACCTGTACAGATACTTTATTATGGTCTGATGCAACAACTTTTAATTAAGCAATATTAAAGGTACGATTAATATTAAATATCTGATGGGAAGTGACCCAATTAGATGAGTTTGCAATCATAAATGCATCAATTAATTTTGTAATTAGATTATCCATCCACAGTAATGATAGATTTATTGCAAATTAGTTTATTAGACTTTCCTGTAGCTGGGTGAAAGCTTTTGTGTTTCTGGTAATTCACATGATATACATAAAATCCAAAATAAAACTTAGATATATCAGATTTAAATTAGTAATTACTGAAAATAGTAAAATTGTTGGTATTTGTACTTAACAAAATTGGATAACATTTTTTTTAATTAAAAAAATAAAAATTTTACTGTGCGTTTTATCATACAACTTACACTACCGGTCACTTGATTGAATCCACTTTTTTTTGCAACGGTTTTTTGCGGTTTATACCTGTTGGAAATGTTTAAGGCGGAAATATTTATAAGCTGTGGGTACCTATATGAACAATGATTTATCGGCTTATAATATAAAAGGTTTTCGATAGAAAATATGATTTTCTTTTTTTAGTGCTAACAATTTTTTTATGGTATAACACAGATAAGTAGGTGAAGTGGAGAAGTGGGAAATATATGATCCCATTCGAGATCGTATATAGCATCGTCGGAAAAAGGAGAAGAAGAACGCTTTAGGAGTTATGACGTGTAAAAGTTTAGTTTTTTAAAATTTTGATTAAAATATTTTATTTAAATTTTTTATTTTTGAAATTTGATTAAAAATTAAACTTTTATACGCTTTAACTCCTTAAGTGTTAAACATACAATCAAAAGTTGTAAAAAGATAATCATCTTTCCTATCGAAAAGCTTTTGCTGAGTTTGTTCATCCGATAAGCTATTCCTAAGTTATTTGAGATAACGCATTTTTCAATATGGCGGTAAACGCTAAAATCCCACCATTTTTGTTGGATAATCCTAAAAGAATCATCCAATCATAAAACTGGATAGGTATTCAGTTGCATTATGGAACCTACATTTTGTCTCTATTGACAGGCGTAGTATAGAGTTGTCGAAAAAAACAACAATTGGGACTAGCCTACACCATTACCGACGAAATGTGACATTCCCATATATTATACATGTAATACAATTTTTATCGTGACCTAGCTAAGCCCCGATAATTATCTGGAGTTAGCTATGTCCATAAGGAGCTATATTGACGTGTAAACTGGTGTTGTTTTTTTTTCACACAAGTCTTGATATAATATGAACTTGCTAAAAAACACTCTTGTTATGGTCTTGAGATAGCTATCTATTGAGGGAATTGAATTAGAATTTCTCAGTATAACAAAATGAAAGGTGTTGCAAGATTGTATTGGAACGCATGTTTCCAAAGCTGATACTCTTCTCGCGATCCTCTTGTCTTACGCATTACGCTGCAAGTTCTGTTACTCTTTTCAGACGTCATCATACAAAGGCTTCTGTGGTACAGCGGATAGCTTTAAGCTTTGATCTCTAGAGTCTCTGGCAACTCAAGCCGTCAACCGCCCGCTGTCAAATTTCTTCTTCGGTGCCGCTCGGAATTCGTCCTTTTTTTCTTCTTCTTTTCTTCGGGACCTTTCCCACTCTAATTTCATTTCACAATCTAGCTCTGAATTTAAATTTGATAGCAACATGGAAATTGTTAGAGTCTACGTTTCTATAGTGGTTGATTAGGTTGGTTAATTCCACCATCCGAAGAGCTCCAGGTCGCTTTTTGAATTCTTAGCCATTGAAACCTAATGATTCATATCAATGTATTAAGAGCTACTGCAAATACTCTTCAATTATTTTCCTTGTAGTGTGTCCACAAGAATGATCCATAATAAAAAGAAGTTGTCTTTTGCTCTTAAGATAATAAGATAAAGATAACTTCATCTCAAGGAGTGCATTAACTGAATTCAATTTCCCATTATCTTTCTTTAAAGGCAATGGAAATAAATGATTCAGAGTTCTCTTTTACAGTTGTCATAGCCAATTCCTCTTTTCTGTAAGCACTACAAATTTTCGGACAAAATGTAAATCAATATACAAGAACATCACAGTTCTTTGTTAAACCGTTCGACAAGATAAATCGAATTTTCAACAACAACAAAAAATTTGTTGAACTGTGTATAGTGTATCCATGACAGAAGACAACTAAATTGACAAGGACGATGAAAAGAAAAAGGATGTAATTTTGTATATTCACTATTTTTTCGGTTGAATTGAAATAAGCATTCGAAAAGTATTCATCAGTCTGTGAGGTTGGATAAAAGAAATTTGTATTTATAGTCTTTTGTATCTTTCTTATACCAGATCCATATTGTTAGAAGAAATAAAACTATCTCTCCAAAAACGAGAATGATATATTTCCTAAAATCCTTTTGCAAAAGATAGAAATACAAACCTGGGAAATGTAATTGGGTTCTAGAGTAGGTATATTCATTTATATATCTGACTGTTAACATTCGTTTAGTAAACTTGTTTTCTTTTCATGTTATGTGCTGCTGCTTTTGTTTTGAAAATTGCATTTTAGGAATTTATTATTTATTAGTTAAAAGGAAACAATTTCTGATGTTTGTTTTGGAATTGAAAATGGAATCAAAATATGATTTAGCTACTAGAGGAATTTTCAATTCAAAGATTACGAACAGAACGTATTCCAACAGTAAGAATGTTCAGAATAGCATTTGATTTGATTTTTAAAAAAATTTAATATAATTTTAAAATGCATTAAAAATGGATGAAACGTTTCATCAACATCGGTTTTAAGAAATATTTAGATGAAAAGAAGTTTTATAAAGTGATTTCCTAAGGGCACAGTTATAGCTCATTGAAACTCATTATTAAAACACGAATCAGTGGAACGGTGGATTTTTTTTTTTGACAAATCGGTTATAGCAATCATTGAAAATGACCTGTCATTGAAAACATTACAAAACGAATTATTGCCAACAAAATCGTAATACATTAACCAATGCAAAAAAACGTATAGACAAAATTACTTTCAATAAGTTAAAAATATTAATAAAAAACTATTATTTTTCACCGCTGGACACAACAAAACAAAAGAAAACAAACAATGATTTGACGTTAGAGTTGAGTTATTTTGCGCGCACTCAAGGGATTATGAATACCCTTTATATATGATTAACACAGTACGAGCGTTGGATAGGGGTTGAAAGGAGATACCGATTCACATTGGTTTTGAATGCTTGAAGATTAAAATGGAGGGGAAAAAAGAGCCGGGTAAAGCATTCCACATTCGTGTAGTGCGGCTAAAAACAGAGTCTCTGTACTTTACTGTTCGTCCGAAGTTGGGCTCAAGGGTGAACTCATGGGCATTCCTTGCAGTATACGAGTATTGCGGTTGAATTTTTTCAGGGGAGGAACGTAACTGGCTATTTCGGCGGAGCACTCTTTATAAAAAAAGCGATAAAATAAGGAGAGGCAAGAAACACTTCGGCGGTGTTCAAGTGACACAAATGTTTCCGTTATAATTCTGTCCCCTATCTCTTTTCTGAATTCGATCTACGAGGTTTAAATAAGTAACAGGAGCTCCTGCCCAGAAATAAGAATTGTACTCTAGTTTTGGACGAATATACGCCTTATAGACAACAGCCAGATCATTGGGAGAAAAAAATTTCTTGCATCGTCGTAAGAAACCTATGCATTTCGCAGCGTTTTTGGCGACATCAAATATGTGATCATTCCACAGAAGGTGGTTGGTAACACACATACCGATAATGGAAAGCTTTTCAGTTTCCTCTATACAAGTGCCACTCGTAGATAGTGGCATAAGGGGTAAGTTGCGCTTTAACGACAAAAGACAACATTGAGTTTTAGAAGCATTAAATTCCACGCGGTCGTTAATTCCCCATTGAACAATGCTGTCAAGATGAAAATTTAATGAGCTGCCGCTCCAGTTCCACAACCGAAGAGCTGGGTTGTGAATCTGGAAACGAATATGAAAAGCTCAGGGTGCTGTCGTCAGCGAAACAATTTAGTGGATTAGAAGTTTCAGACAAAAGATCATTAATAAAAATCAAGAAGACGGAGCCTTGGGGCACACCAGCATTTATATTAAAAATTTCAGACTTGAAACCATCCAGTACTACTTGTAATGAACGGTCCAAAAGGCAATTTCTAATCCAACGGACTAGAGTTTCATCAATACCGAAAGCATGCATTTTCGAAAAAAGAGCTTGATGCCAAACTCTATCAAATGCTTTTGAAATATCAAGCGCAATAATCTTACTTTCACCAAAACGATGTAATGATTGGTTCCACTTTTCGGTTAGATAAGCCATGGCCCCTAAGAATAAGTACCTACTAATAAGGAATATCTAGCACACGGATAGATTTATACCAAATCTTTTCCATGAACTCATGAAGTGCTATTAAACTTTACCTTAACTTTTAAGTTCACTTTGATTGCTGAGTCATTTGTGTTCACTTGTTCATCACATTGACATAACTTGAAAATTTTCAATTACGAAACTTAAAATAATTTTTATTCCGATAGTTACTCTCAAACGCAAAGCGCACGTTGTGCTCCAACAAAGAACGCCATGACAGTAAATACCTATTGGCCGGTCTTTCGTTTGGTACTCGCTCGGCTACATTCTTTTTAAATGTTAAGTGACTTTTGGTCCACCCTGTCCTACAAAATGATGTAAAGTACAAATTACAATAAGTATACCTGCATATACACTAGTGAAAAACATGACCTCATGCTTGTTAAACAAAACTAATAGGTACACGTAAAAGAATCAAAAACTATCTTTCTCTGTGTAACTTGTTTTTGAAGTTTACTCGTGCAATTTATCTCAGGATAATGTGCCATTTCATGGGTTTAAGTTTTCAACCAACGCAAACGATTTATCAACAATTGACAAGTTGTCACCTTCTTCTTTCTCTGATACCTTTTTTTTACGGTTTTCTATAGCAAAAGTCAGCACCACCTTTGTTTGTGGACGAACCCCATACGTAAAGGATATCCAAACTTTAGTATGTGACACGGCATAGTCCTCGAAGTACTTTTCATAGTAGGTATCTCGTATAATAAAAGAAACTTAAGCACTTTATTTTGGCGTCGTACTAGTTTTTGAACTTTTCGCTGTTTCCAAACAGAAGATGAATTTTCTATTTGTTGTCTTACAGTTGATTTTTTTTTTTTTTTTTGATGAAATACAATTACCGAAGTAATTGTCATATAGCCATAGAATTCATTGATTTTTTTTTTCCTGAAACAGGAACAAAAGAAAATAAAAGCAATAACAAAACACTGCCACCATTTCAGAGTGAAGGGCGATAAAAAGTCGAAATTGTTTTGTTTTTCTTTACAAAACATAAATGTTTTGGTAGGAAACTTGAGTGCTTAGGTGGCGCCAACACAAACAAACAAAAATGTAGAAATGTGTTTTAACAAAAAATAAAATAAAAAAAGAATTGGCAAAAAAACAATGCTTGTTTAAACTGATTGCCTGTTAGGGCTAAATGGATTTTAATGAAAACTTATGAATTGATTCATTGGCAAAAATTAAGGAGTAAGAAAAAGTTAAATTCTTGAAAAATGAAGCTTATTAAGTTAAGACAAACTTTTAAGAATGACTTTAAACATTATTTGTCAAGTTGTTTTTGTATTAAAATAATTAAAATATATTTTGTTTCTATGCAGGAGGAGGACAAGTTATGACACTAAACCTAAATCCTGTTTATATGTTCGCTAGCAAACAAATAAATTCATACTTAGCACACACTAAAATGAAAATTTGGAAAATAACAATTTATCCTTATTAAGGGGCACGACTGAGTCGCACGGACTTGCTTTTATAGAAAGTTTCCTTACTGCTTAGAACTAGGAAATATTAAATGTTTGGTTGCCAAATACAAATGAAAAACAGTTGCAATATTTTCTTTTTGATTTCAAACATCAATAATCTATCAGTTTTTATGAAAAAAGCTAAAAGTCAAATTTTAAGTGAGAGTATAAAGTTAAAAATCAGGAAGCTGTTTATACAACTTAATTTTATATTTTTTACTTGCGATTATAGGCGAGGGGTTTGTCATAAGCCAGTTTAATGATTCAATGATAGTAATATTTCAAATGACTTCATATGATTTCAGGTGATTTCAAACAGTATTTAAATTGATTAAAGAAATTTGTGATTGCATTGATTTCAAATAAATTTACTGATTTCAAATGATTGCAAATTAATTCAAGTGATTTCATTATGATTTCAATTCATGATTTCAGGCATTTTTGATTTTATGATTGCAAAAAAAACTTAAGGTGATTTTAAATATTTTTAATGATTGCAAGAAATAATTTGAAATTGATAACCACCATTTTTGTTTAACTTCTTTTCACTTGAAATATTGATTGCACCTGATTTCAACGTGATTTCAAATGGTTCCAAGTATAAGTGGTCAGGTGACAAACCCCTTGATTATAGGTACTATGTTTAAGGCAAGTTGTGCATTCATAAAAAAGAGTTTTTAGAAAATAGTCCCTTCTGCCTAAATTGACCTCCCCCACCCATATGATTTTTTATAAATAAAATTTTATATGACATCGGTAACAAACTTTTTTCAGAAAAAAATTTTAACGATAGCATCCATAGAACCGTACTATTTTGATACCTTGAAATACTGCAATAAAGAATTTAGGAAAAAATATTTGCTGAAAAGTTTTTTCTTTTTAATTCTTTTTTTCTCCATAAAAATGCGATCGATTTTGATAAAATTTTATGAAAGTTATTTGTTCCCGACGGTGATATCTTTCACCTAAGATTTTTTTTTTATGATTTTATTTTTTTTAAAAGAAATTTGTGAAACTTTGAATCAGAAAATACACTGAAATTTTCCAATTAAATGCACCCCGCTTGATTTCGTTTGCCGGTTAAGTGCATTGAAATTTTCTGTGGCGTTTTTATAAATGCATATACTTTTCCCCGTTTAAAAATAAAGTCTGTTAGGAAGTCAAACTTATACCTACAGACAATAAACAGCCACAAAAATATAATTTTGTTATTTAGATAAAAATTTAAAATAATAAACGAAACTCCATTTCCTTAAATTTGTTTTTTTTCGAAATAATAATTTTATTTTTATTTATTTCGAATGTATTGAAAACAAAAAAGTACTGAAAAAAAAAACTGATTTGTTGACGCAATAAAGCTGTATTTTCTCAACTGATTTGCTGATGCAATTATAAACGGGATTTTCTCAACTGATTCTCCAACGATACATAGATAGATAGATAGATTTTTTATTCAGTGATTCAAAAATTTTGTTTCATACATTTTTTGGTTTAAGAATAAATTTTGAGGCTTGACAAATAATGTCGTCCGCCCGAGTGACAATGTTATTTCATATGTATTCAATCCTACATCTCTTAACTTTCCTTTACATACATTATTATAAGTACTTGGTACATTTAGTGCAACATAATTTACTTTTAATTTATTCAAACAAATTCAAATCAAGAACAGTGTGACTTTAAGTTTAGTTGAAAAAAAATCAGCTTTTAGTTCGGCAAAAACGAAATATTAAATGACTTTAAGTTTATGAAAAAAAAAACAAAAGAAAATAAAATAAAAAGAGGGCAACGAAATTAAGCGGGATCTCTGTAATTTGGTTCTCCGGTTGATTACGCCAAATAAAAGTCATTTTGGTTGATGCAATTAACTATGGGGATAACTATATAAACAAAGTTTAAAAATACATTTAACCGCCTATAGTTACTTTTGATTCCTTATAAAAGGGTCAGTGGTTTTATCATACCTGAGATATATTATTAAAAACATCAATCGAAAGCAATGACTCAAATAAACAGTTTACCCGTTTAAAAGAAAACATTTCATGACGACCAACTTTAATTCAACCGAACCAAATGGTTTTTTTTTTCTAATAACTTAGTTACTATGCTTACCAGCGAGACATCAAGTACACGTCATACCCATTGTCTTTAAATGAACATACATTTACTTTTTTGAACAAATGTACATAATAAAAAAAATTATTGAAATGTTTCTCAAATACTAGATATTCGAATGTATGTATGTATGTATGTATGTATTAACAAAAATATATATATTTCGATCATGTCAATGGCATTCTGTCTTCGAAACAGTAAACAGCGAATAAAGATAACGCACCGACCATTCAGTGACGGACTAAACTCTTGGTCATTTTTGTAAAAACTCTAACTGCAATTTGGCGGCACTGTCTCAAATATTATTATTACTTTCCATCATCAATTCAATCGCTCTGATCTGATATAGTCCGTCAGTTTGAATTTAAAATCGGTAGTGTTACAATCTGAGAATTAAAAAAAATAAGAACTTACTTTTGATTTATTACAATTGATTAAAATGGAATACTTTGCACCTTCAAACTTTATCAATTTCTTTTTTGATCTTATAACTTGAACAATTGATGCAGTTTCAAACACTTCAACTTCTGATGATGACACTTCAAAAATAGTTACAGTAGAAAAAGCTGAAGGTATTGAATTAATTGAACAGGATATACATCGAAGAAATGAATTGGATACACTTGTTGATATAATCATTGCGGAACCAGAACCTATTCCTGAATCCGGTGGTGTTCAAAATATTTATTCAGAAGTTGATGACAGCACAGCTGCTGGCACGGACAAAGTTGACCAAGTTGAATGTGATAGTGACGTTGATTTTCAAAAATCTAAATATAATGCATTTTGTTACTCCTGTTTCCTGTGCACTTCTGATTGTCTCATGTAACTAAATGCCTTGAATTTGCTCATGATTTTTTTTAACATTATTAATATGCAACAAAAAAAAAAACATTATTTAATAAACATATGCATACATTTAATAAATATCTCTCAAATGACATAAATAGTAATAGAATGTTTTTACGAATAAAGGAGTATAAGGCCTAAAAGATATAAAATCGTAATGTTACCATTAACATCTGTCAAAAACATTATTGAAATACATAATATGATAAATGACAAATTTATAAAATGGTTATAGTAAAATACGCTTTTGACTTTTTTTTTTGTCAAGATTCACAATTTTTTTATAAACATCCTGATGAAATAAAATCGATATGACTTGGCAAGAAAATAATGTTCGTTTAAGTTTTGTTTATGTTTTAAAAATATGGATACCTATTGTTTATTTTGATCATGGCTCGCAGATAGTAAGAAGCCAAGAGTAGGTACTTTGTTTAAATTTGTCTTTGCTAAAATTGAAGAATAATATTGGAACACTATAAATTCCTTGGAAATACTATGAAAATGCGAAGCATAATGATATAATAAAACTGTTCAGTGGTGGACTAATAAATTCTGAATCCAGAATTATGCAAGAATTATGCAAGGCCAATTATTTGAAAAAAAAAGTGGACTGAATTACACAATTCTTGAAAAGTTAACAACTGTCTACAATCTAATGAATTAATAGTTTTGGAAGAAGAATATTTGAAGAAAAATATTTTTCAGAATTTTCTTCATATAGAACATGTGAAACTAACTATGCGTATCACAAAACGAAAAGAAGGACGGAAAATTTCGTTTATGATTTCACTGTGTCATTTTTGTATGGGATTTTTCGTTTCACTTCAGCTGCATACTAGGCTTAACACTAGTGAAGGCAATTGCCATATCTTGTTTGAAGCACTTAAGGGTGGATGCTTAAATCCGTAATGATCGCATTCGTGAACAAACAGAACGTTGAAGCTCTCTTGCTTTTTTATATGAAGTCAACTTACCCCAAATTTGTGATTTATCAAAAATTATCTTATGATATAAATATGCATATGTCAATACAGTGGGATAGTCACCCAATTTTCTAAAGCCATTTTTGTTTGAATTCGTTGTATTTGATTTCGCAATGCTTAAATATCAATCATTTCTTGTATAGAATATTTGTTAATACAGTGAAAAAAATACTTATTTTTCCATTATTCTTGCTACAATAAAATAAAATGTTTTGTTTTATTAAAATATATACATAAAGTTTTGTTTTGATTAAACACAAAGTCTTGTTGCTTCACTTGGCAGGTACTTGGAGCATAATAAAGTTTAACTATCTCTCATAAAAATTTAAAAATTTTAATTTTTTTTTTATTTCCAAAGAAACTTGTTAAAGAAAATTAAAATAAAATTTTCTTTATTTTAAAAGCTGTAATATTTCCAATCAATATAGGAGGTATGTATGTGTATTTCTTATGGTGGAGTGAAATAAGAGCCACGGAATTAAGGCCCGCGGGTCTTAATTCCCACTTTGAAAGAAAATAACACCCACTGGCATTTATTCCTCTTCAAAAAAGCATTAGAACCCGTGGTACTTGCACCCACCCAAACTCGAACCCACCACAAATCCTATAGTTGGCCTGGCAGGGGGTTACACACAATCTTAACTGTTGGAAAATAACACCCGCGGATTTATTTGCCATTTTGGGAAGGAATTAATGACTGTGGGCGTTATTTCCTTTCAAAGTGGGAATTAAGACCCGCGGGGCTTAATTCCGCGGACCTTATTTCACTCCACCATTTCTTATACATAAGTATATTTTAATAGGTTCAATAATTTATCCAAGATTTTTCAAACCTCCAAAAAGAATAGCTTCCAAGAACATCTTAATAACTAATGTTTCTTTTCAATTCTGTGAATGATATTAAAGTCCAGTCGAATCAGAAGAAGCAAAATTTGGGTCCCATAATGCAACAGAATATAACCTTCCACTTTTATGATTGGATATGGGTTCTTAGGGTTCTTCTATAACATAGCACTTCCAAAACGGCCTAAGTGCAAAAACGTGTTTCTCAAAACACTTTCTCGGACGAAAATAAAGTTTTCTTTTTTTCACACCTAAAATTTTTTTTATGTCACTTTAGGAGTTTTAGCATGTAACAATTTTATTCAAATTTTGAAAATTTAAAAAAAAAAACTTTTCTTTAAATTTTGAGTAACTTCACACATATGGAAAGGAAAATTAATTTTTATGGGGGAGCAGAAGGACGGCTACGACTTTTACTTTACAATACTTCAGAAGTGAAAGCAAAAATTAGAGTGGGCGCCATTCGCAAAAGTTCTAGAAACTTCAAATACGTTTATTTAATTTATAAAAAAGAGTGTTTTGATCGCAAAGTTATTTTTATTGAAATTACTCAATATTTTATAAAATTAGAACAACTAATATAAATAACATAATATCTATACATACGTATCTTACTTTCTCCATCATCAAAAATCTTCATAAATATCACAATATTTAAAAATAGAATTTTCGTAGAGTTTGTATGTAACAAAACTTCAAATTAAATCTCTTTTCTTTCAATTGTAAGGTTACTATAGTTATTATTATTCATAGAACAACTTTACTAACTGCATCACAATGTTTTTCCATTAAACAGAAATTCTTTGTCCTTAAAATCTCTTCATCATAAGTAAGGGCCAAAACTGTATATCAATACAAAACCAAAATGCTCTCTAATAAGAACTTACATACTCATTGACACACCCACAGTCAATGTACAAAGGGCTCTTCATAAATCTCAAAACATTAATTGGTATACACCTCTAGGTTCATATATCCTCTATGGCCTCTCATCTGGCTGCCATCAGCACAGTACAAAATACAACTTTTTCCTTCTGAGTCTTGCCACTCATTCCATCATCCAAAAATGAAATTTCGATTCAAATATTCCCAAGAGCTCTTTACATAGTTAGGCTACATCATAGAGTTCTGTGGAAAGCAACTTCAAATTCCATTATTACTCTTGGCAAACAGTGTATAAAAATTGAAAAAAATAAATACCCAAGTGCATTTCAAGCTTCCATCTACTCACTCTTTCTCATTCCCCTTTTCAAGTCATATTGGAGCCACATCATGCTTTGAAGAGGGTCCTTTGGGAATTCAAAACTGCTTAACTGGAGCATTCATAAATCACTGCCAAATTAATAATGAATCATTGAAAGAGAGTGCGAACAGCTAAAGTACACAACATAAAGCTAGCCGTTTAGGGTTTTTAATTTTAAAGATTTCACCACAAGCAATGCATTCTATTTATAAATCATAACTCCTTTTTTTTATTATTTTACGCCTGTAGGTGTGTTTCTTTAATATAATTTTTATTTTGATTGATAGTGGCAAAAGTATCCTTTTTCAGAGGCACGTACTTAATAGAGGTGAACCCACCTCGTCAAATAATGTGTCAATCGTTTCGATGATTTATCGAACATTTTGTAGATTAATCGATTTATGCGGAAAAAATCAAATTTATTTGTTTTTATTGCTCTAGGAAATTTTGAAATTGTGTAGGAGGAACATGAATTCCATTCAGACTATGCTAATGTTTTTCTTGTTGAAATCGAACGATTTACGATTGTTTATTCACATTAAATATTAAAGGATATCATATTTGATGTGATTAATGTATTTACTTAAGGCACATACATAATCGATTTAAATTTATTTTTAGGGTTTGATAAATTGCACGAAAAGAATTGTTTTTATTTTGAAAGGGATATAGGTAAAGCCGGTCGTTTGTTAGATTTTGAGTAGGTACACGATTTATTTATTATAATAACCGTATTGCTATTCATCGGACGTTGTCTAAGTATTGCGAAAGATATAATGTGTCGGTCATTCCGTGAATCACAAGGGGTTGGATACGAAATCCCGAATTACTTAGTACTTTATTTTTGGTTTTGAAGTTCGATTGATCGATGTTCATATAAACAAAAGGCACGACTGGGTCGCACAAACTTGCTCATATAGCGAAGTAAGCTAAGGCTTAACAGCAAAAAAGCACAACTGGGTCGAGCGTTCTTCTCTTGGATGTCGTATTCTTTTAATTTGCTTGTATAAAATAATTTTTTATTTTTATGAAAAAAAATTATTTTGCAATTGATTTATAACAAACCAGAGTTTTCCAAAAAAATCGTGGTATGCCAGTAATTTTTAAATATTACAATATATTTATTAATTTTTTTTTCGAAAATAGGAATTAGCCAAGGAAAAATCGACTTGGGTTTGTGAAAATTTATAATTCTCGCGAATTTTTAGTTTTCACAACCCAAGTTGATTTTTCCTCGTCTAAAATTTTGTTCGCTATGCGCTTAATCTTTTTTTCTGACCACTATAACCTGCTCGCTTGAAAATTAAAAATCGCAATTTGTGTTTTCCATATAGTGCCAAACGCGAAGCTCGTATTTCGCAAAAATATTCACTTTCAAATACAATCGCAAAGTAAGAAAATAATTTTATCAGCTTAAGAAACTCTTAATTCTTCTGTTTTTTTTGATTAGTTCACTGAAACGTTGTATTCTTCTGGTAAAAATTTAATTTAGATTGGTCTTATTGATTTTCGACAAATCCCATACCGACGAATCAAATTAAGGCTGTAAGCGTTATAAGGCCAAAAGGGCTCTATTTCACTTTTGCAAAGCGAAATAAAACCAAACGTACAAATATGCCTTCATTTCACAAATGCAAAGTGAAATAAGGTCATATTTACAAATATGGCCTAATTTCGTACGGCCTTATTTCACGGTGGGAAAGAATACTACACTGTTTAAAGATGAATACAATCTTACTACGAGTGGGTATCAACTCCACATAGAAAAGTGGAGCAGATTCCTACTAAAAGTGGAATAAATGCCCATGTGGAACACTTACCCGTGGAATTATTTCCCTGCACCTGTCCGGTCGTCTGGCAGGCGCCTGAATATAATTTTGTTTAGTATAAAAGACTAAAACTGGTGAAAATCTATAAGAATTCCTCATTCGAAAATGTTTACCATAAATTGGTATTAAAAGACGCATGTTGGTACCTAGAAACTTTATTTAAGCTTACGCCATAAATGTTAAAAACGTGCCTATACAAATAAGAATCATCAAAGACGAACCGTTCTATTACTATACAACAAGTTAAAAAATAAAAAAAAGGAGAAAATCTCGAATAATTCCCGAACTCTTTGCATTCGAGATTTTGTAATTCGTGATTCCGTAGCTTTCAAAATCTAAGAGTTAGCGACCAAAATACTTACGTCGTTTGATAACGAAAATAATTAGTCTTATTATCATCTCCCAGCAAGCGTGATTAAAAATCCGGAGGTCTGCCAAGCCTACAATGGAGGGTGTGGTCACAACGCACCCTTAAAGGTATTAAAAATTGTATTGGGATAGTATAGGAAAATTGTGTCGTCGTAAACTAATAATGGGATCTTGTCAAAGGATGAAATATAAGCGAATTTTACCATGCCAAAAGGTGCAATTTTCAAAACATAAAATATATTCTATTTTCTAGACAATAATGAAATATGGTTGTTTATTATTTCTATACAAGATCCATTTATCAGTTTGCAGCGAAAAAAATGGTCCCATAATTTTTTTAACTTTAACAGTGCAGTGAATCTTACGAAGTGTATCGAAAGTTAAAACAAAAGTGTATCGAATTGTACTTTTTAATTTTTCAAAAACAGTTTTTTTCGTTCTTTATTTTCAATTTTTTTTTTTTTTTAAATTTCTAAAATGAGTTTAAAATTGTTTGTGTAGTTTGAACTTTAAAAATGCTTATACGTTAAATTTGTGAAATGTAGTTATATGATTTTGCCACAAAAAAAAAACTTTTTAGTACAAAGTGCTAGTTCTAGTTCTGTGAAAAACAAAACTAGATTCCAAACTCTAATATATAGTTATTCTTGCTCAAGAGGAAGAGGATAATTTTAAACATTTAAAACAAATTACTGTTTATGTGAAAACTATGACAACAGTATATTAATGCTGAAAAAGTCTAAATTTGTAGTTGATTTGTACATTAAAGCCCAGTTTTTCAGATCAAGGTTAAATAAACCCCGAGTTAACTGTGATTAAAACAGGTTTTTCTGTTAGTGTTGAGGTCCGAATTCACTCAGAATTAACTCATCAATTTAGCTGGATAAATTTTGAGTTAACTCTGAGTGAATTCGGGATCTCAAACGGACTTAAAACCGTGTTTCCATCAGCGTTAATTCGAGGTTAATCTAACCCTGGGATAATCTCCCACTGAAAAACAGGGCCTTAGTCTTACATTTGCTTTCACTAGCTGTAATAGATAAGATACAAAATTATAAAACAAGAACAAGCGCCAAATTTTTATTTTATTTTATTTTTAAGTTTTGATTTGCAATAACACAACTTTAGACAGAGTTACAAGATCATGAACACAATTAATAAAAGGAAGAGAAAAACAAAAAGCATGATAGAGACAGACGGATGACAATTGAGACAAAACTTGTTCAATGCAATCAATGGTTGAACAAATGGGATTATAAATGAAAATACCACCCAAATGCATCTAATTTACCGGTTTAGGACTGAATTACTGAATTTCATGAAAGTGTAAAGTATAAAGTACTATTGTATCGACTTTTCCAACCCTGAATTATTGTCTCTTATAAATAATGCATAATCCTGAAACGGTTGGCTGTAGAGCACTTTGTGACTGCTCTGAAACCGAAAATATAGAGGGGCTATCTCAAAGGGTACTCAAAATATGTGCACCCTGTATATATACCAATCAAATATTGTTGTTAAAAAATTCTAAGATTTTTCTGAAGTCAATAAATTAATATAGAGAGTTTTGCTGCTACTTGCTCTTTTCTTTAATAATAGTAACAATTTTAAAATGTTTATTAAAATTTTTATAAATAAATAAATAAAATAAAATCGTAGTGAGAAACATTTTAATTTTGCAGGAAGGTCCAATTAGCTGAGAGGTCTCGTTTAATCGCGCACAATCTATAAAAAGGGTGCAAAGTGCAAATAAAGTAGTACCGCGCTAAGGCTAACTTAGGGTGAGAGTAAGGCAAAGTAATTGTACGTACACTCATCTTCCAGGAAATTTTGAAAAGAGTTGTACAAATGTTTTTGAGACAAAGATTGGATATTGTTTCTTAAAAAAAATCATTCTACAACAAGTAAAAGTCGAGAAAATCACATTGAACATTTTTTCACTTGATATTAATTTACAAAATTGTACACAAAATTATTTGCACATTTTTTTTTATTGAATTTAATAAAAAACCCATACAAAGTAAGTATTTTTCTCTGGCTAATTTTTATTTTCATCTTCCTTCTCGTCCTTTGGTTTGTCTGTCGGTTTTTCCGTTGTGGCATCTTTCTTATCATCTGATGGCTTATCATCGTCTTTTTTATCATCTTTTTTCTTATCGTCATCCTTATATTTGCAAGTTGGTAAATTCATTAGGCACGCTTTAAACTGATATAAAGGACTATTTATTATAGCCTTTGCAAAAGGGTTATTCGGATTAAAAAAATCAAAGAATGCATTTGCCGGTTGTAGTGCAAAAATAGCAATTGCAACAACAATAAATATTTTGCACGGTAACATTATTAAAATTATGATAAAAATTTAATGTGAACAACAACGAAGAACTGATATTGAAAACCCAGCGTTCTAATATTTATAGAAAAAAAGTTATTACTCCACATATTATTGCCAATCTGTTCAAACATTGAAAAAATACTAAATATTTGAATAGCATGATTCCATATATTTAAATTTGTTTGCAATTTTGTTTTTATTACGAGTTTGAACGCATTTGTTGCTAAATTTTCTATTGTTTTCTTGCAAATTCGTAAAATTAGTCACCGCAGATGTTTGTTTACAAAAAATTCAGCACTCTGTCGAAAAATTTCCATATAGATTTTTTTGTTATTTTGAAACATTTGTCTTTCGAAAGAGGTCATAGCTTGAAAGGAAATATGACGTTTGAAGCTTTTTATTTGAATTGATGATTATTATGTTTATCGAGACAAATATTTATAACACAAGACAATATTTTTTTTCAGCTGTTCCAAGTTTATTCGTAGAAGTATTTAGTATTTGTACTTTTCTTGCGAAAAAAAACGATATGATACATTTTTGATCTTGCACTTGCCATATACCTAGTTTATATGCAGGGTCGAAAGATCGAGTTTGATTTGAAACGAAATTCCAACCCAGGTATTTCAGCCAACTAGTTGAATGCTTGAGGAGTTGAGTTAACTGCGAAAAAGTTGAAATGACAGGAAAATACATGCGTTGCTTTGTAGACATTAAGACCAAAAGATTGAATTTTCGAGAAAAAAATATTTGTATTGCTTTTACAAGTTATGCGCATACTTTTCAACAACAAATATTCATTCGTTAATATGCAATTGATCACATGCAGAAATAATTGTGTATTCACCATTTCAAACCAGGTATTTCATTTATTTTTCGACTCAACACAACTACTCGAGTGCGATCGAGTCGAATTCAATTTCGTTCCAACTCATCCCCGTTTACAAATGGGTGAACCTTAGTTCAAGCTCGCTTCAACCATGCATATAAACTAGGTATGTAATACTTGGTATAATAAATACGCACTAGAAATTGAATCAACAAGATATAGCGATCAAATTTCCGACAACGTAAGTAATCTCAAATACCTTTTGATACAGTACACTTGTGCATATAACCTGGTTTCTGTTTATAGGACTTATCAAATAGTCCTGATGTCCCATTCTTCATTCCTCTGACCATATGTTACAGATAAGGTAATGAACCTGCTGCTTGTTGTACCCTATCAACAAGGACTGCTGATCAGGGGGTTAAATTTTAAGTTTTTGACCAAGTTGAGTTCCTGCGGCTTTTTAAAGGCGGGATTTCGGCTTTCGTTGCAAATTACACAGTTCCGAATTTAAGTCCATTTATTTGCAAGTTTAAATATGAGGAGATCGCCAAGTGATGCTCTTGTAGTTAACTAGATATGGATTTGGTGCTGCTCAAGCTCTACATCATGAGTTTCCCAATTGCTGTAGTCCGTTCTCGGCTGTGATTACTTGTAGGCTATATTTTTTCCAATTGTGCTACCAATGATGTCTTCTTATTCAAGTTTGGTGTTGAAATTTCCGATGAATATTTGAACGTCGGTCTTGGAGCATTAATCATTATAATGCAAGACAACTCACCTCTAGTTTAGTTGTCATTTTTATATTTGGTTTTGTCCATGACAACCAGTTGACTATCAAAAGAACACCAGTTGTCATTTAGCAGTCTGCTAACAAAATAATCGACTTTGTATATTTAAATTTTTGTAATTGCAAGTAATTTTAATTGTAGTTTGGTTGCCATAAGTTCCAAAGTCAGAAAGCTGGCTCTAAACTATTTTGTAGAACACTTCACGTCAAAACACACGTAAAAATAACCTATTTTAAAAACAGATGGATGAAAAAAAGTTAAACAACACTTAATAATACAATAGTTTCTAATGAGTTTATTTGAATTTATAAAAAATTACACAACTGGCAATTTGACTCATCTAGGGATAAGAGACAATTTGGGTCTTCGAAAAAGCAACTGTGTAACTCAATATAGACCGAGAGCCCACAGCAAAATTTGGTTGTAATTGATAACCGAATTAAGTTGGCATTATTCGAGAGTACTAAAGTTGTTATTTTAAAAAGTCAGCGTCTTGCAGTCTAAAGTGGGGACATTTATGAGAAAGACTGAAATAAATGAGCATTTTTTTCGAAGTGATAACCACTTGAAATAAATTTTAAAATTAAGGTTTAAGTGCCCTGTTAACAAATAAAGTGGTTTTGTCTGCAAGACGCATTCAAAGAATGCAAACAAACCATTTTCTTAAATAATTGTGATATTTATGTTGCTACAAATATAGCTGACACCTTCCTGTGTAACGAGCGGACGGGTTGATGCGCCCCCCGCTACATAAAATAAAAAATAAGAAATATGTATAAAGTAGGAAAGCAAAAAAAAAGAATTATTAATCTATCCCCGCGCCCATGGGACCGACGCTTTAAAGTCAAAAACTATGAGATTAAAATTTCGTCCTGCGAAAATTTCCCTTCTGCGAAATTTCGTTGCCCCACGTTGGGCGCCAATTATGTAACGAGCGGACGGGTTGATGCGCCCCCCGCTACATAAAATAAAAAATAAGAAATATAAAATTAAAACGAGAGAAGAATATATGAACAAAGTCACGAGGAGTTGTAGCATACTAGTAGATTCAAACGACCAGACAAACGAAACCAGAAATAGTTTGTATCTAAACTTTCAAATACTAATATAAAACAAATGACTTCCATTCCCTCTTTAATATTCCTCTTATATCTATGTAACGAGAGTTCCCATCCAGGATCCTGACATAATATTATGAGTCCCATCGATATAGAAAGAGGAAAGAGAAGAAACACCCTTATGTGTGTAAGGTCACTGACCTAGCACAGGATTGTTCTTCCTTACCCTCTCTACCTCGAGAGAACTCGACATATGTCGATGGTATATATGTCATTCTTATCACACCTAGGATCATCAGTCATATATCCCTTGGTTAAAACTGATGAAATCATGACTTTGTGTAGATATTTACAATGTTCGAACTATTGCATCAGAGTATGCGATATAATTGGAAGAGGGTTAAATTCTTCTACCTATATGGTTAAGTAGGTATCGCTATCTACGCAATTGTTTTATTCGATAACACAAAAATAGAAAAAGGATCCTACACCTGCTAACCTATCTGACTCTTAGTACTCATTGCTAAGCACGTCCGAGCCTAAGCCAACAGGGTGACTAATGTTCGACTGCCGCTGCAGGTCTGCTAAACATCGCCTTGGCCAGCTCAACGGTTCAAGGAAGTGGATCATGCTGCAGGAACAAGTAGTCGGTGCTACAAATT
Organism: Baccha elongata; assembly: GCA_951217065.1. Taxonomy (NCBI): domain Eukaryota; kingdom Metazoa; phylum Arthropoda; class Insecta; order Diptera; family Syrphidae; genus Baccha; species Baccha elongata. Next base: position 33,764,792 of record OX578274.1, on the reverse strand, counting down.
ATTAGACCTGGAGTCTCGGTGACGGCTGACTCGAGTTAAGTTTTCAGATGCTAGTGCTAAGAAGCAAAAAGGGCTGACGCCGAAGAAAATTTTTAGCGCGATGATATAGTCAGAAAAAAATAAAAGATGAAGAAGCACAGTGATATTCATATGAATTGGACAAGATGAATGTAGCCCATTCGGATTATCTTAACCCAATAACCCTACCAAACGTTCCTTATCATCCGAAAGAATTTTTCAGGAACCCTTCAAAAGTCGGAGGAAATAGATGTAATGATTTCCCCCTTACGCCTAACTTCCCGACCAAAAGTTGCCAAAAGACAATGAACTCCCTTGGCTACTTTTCCCTTGATGTACCTAATGGCGAAATTGGATGTAGGTACATCCCGCTAAAGTGAGTGAAAACCATGTGACCCGATCTAATACATGTTGTAAAATGTTGTTGTTGTTATTGTTGTTATTGCTGCTGTTGTTACCAAAGAGGTTTCTCAGGATTTCGCGTACATGACTCCAGCCACGACTCCTATCCTTAGGTTTCTAAACTGCCATGTTACCTAAAACTGATGAAAACGGAAAAAAAAGAAAACTAACTTCCCTCTGATCGGCTGAGCAATCATACTAAACGACGAAATTAATGAAAATTAAAAGAAATTATTTTCATTGGATATCCTATACAAATTTTTATTTATATAAATCTTAAAATCTAACAATGTTTTTTTTTTTTCTTAAGATCCTTAAAAGAAATAAAATTTCCATATAAATTGACTGAATTCATATAATATAAATTGTTTTTCTCAACAGATGTTTTCGCAATAATTGACACAAAAAAAATTTATTGGAATAACCCTCATACGACTAAGTGTCTCTATACAAAAAAAAACTGCTACACCAATGTTTAAATTATTCAAATCTAATAAAAAATGTAAATTTTGTTTCTTTATCTGAAGTTTAATTTATCAAAAGAATGAAAATTGAAAGAAAACAAACTTTCACTACCATCAAAAACAGATGGAAGTAAATACCACTAAATTTCTGACAAAATTCGTAAGTTCAAAACTATAGTCTTATTCAGACTTGAACTTAATTTGAGGACCGAAGTTCTTAACTTCCCCTCTTTCGCGACACGAAAAGATATTACGTCTAATATCTTCCAATCTAACAATCTACAACGTAAAACAAACGAATTAAAATTGACCTGAACTCTGTCGAATTTGTATTTCGGCCGCTTAACTCTGCAATGAGATTACTCAAGGCCAGTCAAGGTAGATTGGTACGATAGCCTTAAATTCGAAAGAATTCGTTCGTTACCGTCTGATTATATAATCAGATTATTTATGTTAACCGAGCAAAAATACAAATTAAGTTGTTACACACAACCATGAAATTTAAAATCCCGGAAGAAATTCCCTTAAGTAGGTAATTTCATACACGACAATACACAAGTGTAAAGAATTTTTATCAGACTAAAAGTCTGCCCACAATATCCCTTTGCTAAAATCAAAGAAGAATATTCCTCAACGAAAATCACCAAAAGCTTGGGTTTCGGAGTTCAAAAATTTAATATAAAAATCAAAATGTACTATTAAATAAAAATATCAATATAGTATGGTAAAAATTTTAAATTTGTTAATATGATATAATATAGTTATATATAATCAATTAGGACAAAATGCTAAAAAAACTAAAAAGGTTCGACGGGGAGAAGGTGCACCCTATCACTCGAAGAATGGATAGATTTAAGTTACAGTAATATTCAGATTTAAGTTTTGTTTCAAAAAAAAAATTTATATTCTTGATTGTTTCCAGACCTAGGTACATATGTTTCAGAAAAATAGTCGAAATCCCGAAAGTAGGTATCAATAATTGATGTGTATCATGAACGAATGATACTATTCAACTTCCTGACCTTTGCACTTTTTATTGTTACGCAAATTTATTTTACTATACACCGCTGCGACGAATATTTGTTGGAACAGAAATAGGTATTAGAAAGTATTATTGTTTCCTTTCCCTTCCTTTTCTTGTTCTTTATGTTTGTGACTGATATTGAGTCACTTTTAGGCTAAACGAAATTATTTTGCTGGTGGCGGTTTCTTTTTACAAAAATATTTAAAGTATACTTTTAGGATCTTCAATTTTCATAATTTTTCCCAATTAGGTTTTTATTTTACAAAGAATCTCAATTATTTTTCTCAAAATTTATTTTTGAATTGAACTATATACCGCAGATGGTATCTTTAAGTATATATGTATATACAAGTACAAAGAAATGAAATTACGTTAGCAAATTAACGTTATGAAACAACTGTCCCATAGGGAACATGAAATTTATATTAACACGGTAAATTATTCACTGTTATAAGCACCAATAAAAAGATTTCATCTTGAATAGAAATTTTGCTACCTATGTGATCATAGGATAATTTTTAAATGCTTAATAAAGCTCAGACCAGATATTTCCAGAAATATAACACTGATAATTTGATAAAATAATTATATTGAGGTCACAATACCTTACATCCATAAAATTGTTTTGTGATTTGTTGCAAATAAATAGGTACTTATATAGATGATGACATCATGATGCTCAAAATTTATTAATTCACTTTTACAGGTGGTTACAGATGATGGAGTCCCTCGTTGAAATCACAAATAGCCGCATACTTGTTGCTTTCAAATAGGTTCCCGGTCTCGTCCGACCAATGCTTCCAGATGATATTGATGATTTTGATGATTTTCAGATTTTGATGCAATTTCTGACCGATGTTTAATCCACTGGCTGTATATATACTTTTTCTTGGCCCAGGCATATATATATGATCCGATGTATCGTGAAATATACCCATACGTATAATCGTATAATCGTAGATAAAAAAAAAGCCAGGCAGGACTTTCGTTGGGAGTATGGCAATATTGTGCTGGTGAACTTTGGTGTACTTGTGGTTGTTTTGGTGGCTGACACACCACTGCCGCTTTGGTTCACCAGTTCCGTTGATTGCCACTCCGTTTTGTGATCGCTGCCTGCATGAAAAGAGAAGTTTTAGTATTGTGAAATATACAAAAGAAATGAAATTTTTTTAACAATGGTAATTTATATCACTACAAAGCCAAAAATATTTTTGCTACTATAAGCGTTTCTACCTATCTACAGAATAAAAATGCGCATGATTTTGTTACTAAACAACTATGTGTTCTACTTTTATAATATTTTGTTACCTCTATGAATAATTTTCTTTTTCTAGAAAATTGACCACGCTGCCGTGTGTCATATGGTTTTATGTATATATTTTTACTATTAAAAATTTCACATGTTATTACCTGGCTTGTTTCTGCTTTTTCCTCGCTTTTGCTGTATTTTGGGAGTTTTTGTTGAGACACTATTTTCTCGAGTTTGTGTCATCAATTGCTCCCTGCTCACTGCGCTTTTTTTTTTCCTATAAGTGCACCCTTGTTGGAGTACTTTGCGACGATGGATTTGCGAATTTTTTTTTTTTCTCGATTTTTATTGTAGGTAATTTTGCGAGCAGATTATCTTGATGGCCCTGATCAATAAATATATTATGTCTCTGCTTCAATTTACCTATTGGACAATTATCATATTAGTTTTGTCGCGATAAATTAATGGAAAAAGAATGCTAGACATTGATGATTAGTTCATCAAAAAAAATCATTTTTTTACTGGGCTACTAAAAAAAAATGTGTTGCGTCTTTATGGCTAAATCACTTAGATAAAAAAAATGTTCTTACCTGAACTAAATTATCCTTTAATTATTTTGTAATCTTCTTTTTTCCGCTGAATCCCAGACTCTTTCTTTACTTTACTTTTATATTTGATAACTTTGACTTTTTTACTTTATTCTTGTGTTTGACTAATGTCGACTTAATATTTCGGGGGATGAAATTGAAAAGGAAATTTGTTTGAGAAACTTTACTCACGATGGCTGTCTACTGCGAATTTAGATTTGTTTCTTTACGAAACTCCTCCTCCTTTTTAGTCATATATTAACTTGGCTGTAGATAAGTTATTATTCTACTACTGAGTTTGGTACGCTACGATTTACTTTTTCGCCTCACGCTTGTTTTCATTGGGACTCACGTGAAGTGATAAGATATTTATGAATTACTTTTCGTGTCTTTTTCTATAAATGACAAATGTGTATATTCAAGTTTTCTAATTTCAGGTAAGTTAAATTTCGGTAAGTAATGTTTTGTGTATGAATAAAAAATTTTTGGTATTATTTTTTTTTCCTTTAGCATTTTCTTTAGTCATGAGTCTCTTCGATGTTGATGACTGAATGTTGAGTAAGTATTACAAATAATTTTGTATAAATTTAATCAATAGGAGTAAGTAAGTACAAATATAATTTTGTAAATCAAAATAAAGAAATGAATCATCATAAGTTTTGACTCGTTTTGACTTTTTTTTTTTTTTGGTTCTGGTAAAGATTAATGAAAACGTCGATTATTTGTGACTGAATGTATAGACGAGTACTAGATTTTTGAGTAAGTATTTTATTTGAAGATTCTGCGGTTCGTTTGTATTTCGTGGTTACGAAACTAAGTATTCGTGATCATTGATTACTGAGTAGTACTCTTCTATCTCAAATAAAGAAAATTTTTGCCTTCTTAGTTTTCGATGTTTTCTGACATACTACTCTGAATATTTGTTGACGAGCGACTGTTTCTTCTTTTATACTGTCTATTATTACTCTATTTCCACTCTTCACACTATCTTTATTTATTTTACTCTTTAGAGTAGTACTGAATCTATCTCTTTCTGTTGTTATGTTTATACCTGACTTATTATTCTTAATTTTTGCTCTTTCTTTCCTTCTACTCAACTAGATGTTAACTGTCATGAAAATATGTTACTACACTTCTGCAAGTCGATTCTTCTTACTCCCTGACAGGATTTTTCTATCTCCACTATTTATTTTTCTCAATCATTTCTTACATTTCTCTGTTTTTCTCTATGTTAAATGCTGGTTATCGACTTTCACTAACATTTCCTAAGGCTTTGAAGTAGATATAAATCTTACCATGTTCTGGGGTACTTCTCGATTCTCGCCCATCATTGCGTAGTACATTCTCCTCTTGGCCCATCACTATATGTGTCCACCATTTCGTTCAGTATTGGTGTATATAGTTGTTTCCATTTATTTTAGTGTTGCTGTCTACTTCTAAAATGCTTTTTTGCCTCCTTTGCCTCCATTTCAATGTCTGTGTTTGACATAACTACCAATTAATTGTGTGGCGTATGGATTTTCTTTATGCTCGGGCATATTTTGTGTTTTCCTTTATGAACCGGTAGGAGTAGTGATGCGTGTACATGATAGGTTTGTTCCTTCGCTACTTCCTATAATTTTGTCTTTACTTAATAAAAGTTTATTTCCTTACCATTGAAGTCGGTAATGCAGATGTAGGTTTGTTGGAGATGAATAAAAAAAATTTTTAAATTGGTTGAGTTTTTAAATGTAGAAGGTGAATTGAAGTTATGAATTTTATTGCCTACTGTCGGGGTAGGTGAGGTAGATTTTCCTACAAAACATCTTCGTTGTGTGTAGTGTAAGCACATACAACGACGATGGAAAAGAAAAACTGCCTTGACTGTATTAAAATGTTGACGTAAGTTTTGATGATTGAGTATGATACCCACGACCCTTTGTCTCATGTGCAGCTGAACTAGCCGGTTATGATAGACTGTTGTTTTTTTGCTGCTTTATGTTTTACTTGCGTAGATCCTTGGTATGCACTACCATCTCAAAACCTTTTTCGTCCTTGACGCGGTATAAATTGTTGCCAACTATTTTTACTACTTGCGCTTTCAGAAACTTAGGACATAGTTTAGCGTTCAAATGTTTGGCTGCGCTACTTAGGGTAAAGTTCCTACGGAAAACTTTATCTCCCACGTTATATGACACTATCCTGCTTCTTAGATTGTACTTATGTTCGTAATTTTCATGCGCTTGGTTTAAAGCGGTTTTTAAGTATGCATGTAAGATACCCATCTTTGCAGCTTTTGGTAGCCAGTTAATCTCAGATTGGTTCAAACCGTCTAATTTTCGTAACAGACGATAGTCAGACCCGTGTTCCACCATTTGCTGTCCAAATAAGGCCTCATATGGAGACATACCTATGACGCTGTGTACCGATGTACGCAAGGCACTACTTATCTCTGATAGGTGAATGTCCCAATTGGTTTGTTTGGGGTCTATATAGGCGCGTATGGCACTCAGTATCGAGCGATTAACCCTTTCACTGGCGTTAGCCTGTGGTGCATAAGATGCGGTTTTGATATGTGTAATATCAAAGTTGTCTAAACAATTTCCAAAATCCTTACTAATAAATTGGGATCCATTATCGGATAACAGAGTCTCTGGAACTCCAAATATTAAAAATATCTCTTCAGTAAGAAATTTGATCAATTCATTTGAATTTGCTTTTTTAAGCGGTTTTATTAACACGAATTTTGTTAATTGATCTAAAGCAATAATTATAAAAGTATTCCCTCTTTTGGATCTAGGATACGGTCCTAAAAAGTCCACATATAAATGTTGAAACGGCCGGTCCACCGTAAAGGCTTTCCCCATCTCTGTACGTAAAGTACTATTAGGTGCTTTAGTTGTTTTGCACATATCACAGTTATTCACAAATAATTTTACTTGACTGCTCATCGCTGGCCAATAGAACTGTTGTCGGAGGCGATATAAAGTCTTAGCGATCCCTCCATGCGAAGATCTAGGTGGACAATGAGCTTGCTCTACCAATGTTCCAGTCAGCTGCGACGGAACCCAAAGCTTCCACGACAAGTCCTCCTGAATAGGATTACCTGTGGCGTGTTTTACTCTTTTATATATAAAGTTTTCTGATATTTGCAGATCAGGCAAACGTTCTGCATTCTTTTCAATATGTGCTATAATCTGAGAGTATTCCTCTGACTTGAACGCTGGATCTTTTAGATCAATGCTTAATACTTTAACTGAATTTGAAGTGGTGGTTTCAAGGGTGGGTTTCTCAACATCCATGGAGTCTACTTCATATACCCTTGACAACGCGTCAGGCACATGGTGTTGAGATCCACGCCTATGGACCACTTCAAAGTCGAAACTTTGAAGCTTGAGGCTCCATCGAGCTAACCTTCCCATTGGATCCTTCAAGTTCATCAGCCACCGTAGACTAGCATGGTCAGTTATCACTACGAATTTATATCCCTCGACGTAAGGTCGAAATTTGTAAATCCCTTGGACAGCAGCCAAGCATTCCCGTTCGGTGACGGTGTAATTTCTTTGAGCTGAGTTCAGCTTCTGTGAATAGAAATAAATTGGTTTTTCGTTGCCGGCTTCGTCTAATTGACAAAGAACACAACCTATCCCTGTGGATGAGGCATCGCAACAAATAATGAACTGTTTACTAAAATCAGGGTTTATTAAAACTGGTGCTGAAGTTAACGCTTTCTTAGTAGCTTCTAAGGCTGCTATAGCTTCCGGACCGAATTCGAACTTTTGTTTCTTTTTCAAGGTGTCTGAAATTGGAGCAGTGAGAGTTGAAAAGTTTTCGATAAATCTTCTGTACCAGCCCGCCATTCCTAAAAATCGTCGGACTTGACGTAAGGTGGTTGGTACAGGAAACTCTACTATCGCTGATACCTTGTTAGGGTCAGCTTTTAGACATCCTTGACCTACAATATACCCTAAATATTGCAATTCGCGGAAACAAAATTTAGATTTTTCCACGTTAATGGTTAACCCAGCATCTGTAAGATGCTTTGCTACTTTACGAAGTGTCGAAATATGATCGTTAAAATCTTTCGAGATGACCAAAAGATCATCGAGGTAAATGAACACCTGGTTTCTCAACTCGCGAGGAATTACCTTGTCCATTAAGCTCGTCAAACTTTGCGCAGCATTCGAGAGTCCAAACGGCATCACTTTAAATTGATACAACGGTCTCCCCGGGACTGTAAACGCTGTCTTCTCCCGTGATTCTTTCTCCAGGGGCACTTGCCAGTAAGCATCTTTCAAATCCACGCTAGAAATATAACGTGTTTCGGAAAGGCGTGCTAGCAATCCTTCAATGTGCGCAATTGGATTCGCATTTTTCTTAGTTACGGCGTTAACTTTTCGGAAATCAAGGCATAGGCGGTTTTTTCCAGGCTTTCTCACCAGTACTACTGGTGAGGACCATGCACTCTTACTTTCCTCGATAACACCTAACGAGATCATGCGATCCAATTCCGTGTACACAAGGCTTTGTACTGCTGGCGATATGGGATAGTGACGTTGTTTAATGGGTTCTGCGTCTCCCGTATCTATAGAATGTTCCATCAAATGTGTGCGTCCGAGACCTCGAACGGCGAATGACGGAAATAGCTTAATCGTATTTTGAAGAATAGTAGATTCCTCTACGGATAGGAGACATTCCGGCTTAATTGCCTGACCGGTTGTTATCTCGGTAACAGTATCTAAAGATGAAATGATTTGTGGAGCTAATTTAAATGTTTTCCAAAAATCGATGCCTAGATATAAATCTTGGGCTAAAGATGGTACTATGTACAGATCAATTGGAAGACTTAAATCTTTGTACGTAATATTTGTAGTGACCACCCCAGCAATACGCTGTTTGGTTCCATCCGCTGTGGATACACTACAATCGAATTTTCTATAAGGAATATTAGCATCTTCAAGATGTTTAGCGGCACCGTTACCGAGGCAACTAATGCTCGCTCCGGAGTCGAGTAAACCAAGCCATTTATGTTTAAATAATTCTACTTTTAAGTAGGTACGTGGATCGTCTTTCAAACATTCCACCTCGGCTATGTTTACTGCTCTATGTAGCTTACGCTTTAAAGTAAATCTGTTTCTTAGTTTTAGTAATTTCTTATTCTGAATTGGGTATGTATAGAGGCGTTTTCGCGCTTCAGCATATTCGATTTGCCTCTGGTGAAGTGGTTTTAGAGGTCTTAATTTAGGAATTTTAGTAATTTTTGAATAGTTATTTTTAATATTTCGGGTTTCAGGGTTTTTTAAGATGGTAACTTTTTTCTCTGTTTCTAGTAAAGGTTTTACATTGGACTCCCCGAGTTGCCCATCATCGTCAGCTCCCTCTCGGATGACCGCTGACTCGACGACTGGTTTCCCTTACACTTTAGACAGTTAGGGGATAGAACATCGGGTTGACCACATCTGTAACAGAAAATTTTATTCTGAGGTTCGGTGCAGTCTAAGAAAATATGGCCGTTTTTATGGCAATTCCAACATATTGCTTTTTCAAAACTAACTTTAGTCTCTCTGTTTCTGTTTCTTTGGAAAGCTTCTAGAGCTAGAGACATATCCTCTGCGACAGGTTCTGTTTGCATCTCCATCTCGCTCACTTGCTTTCTTATGGGGTTATTGAAGATAGGTGGCATCCTTGGACGTACTGGCTCGTGTTGTGTTAAATAGCGTTCCATCTCTCGACAAGTATAAACCAGATCAGCTAGTCTTGACGTGCGAAAAGTTATAAGCAGTTCACCCATTCGACGTTTGACATTTTGTTTAATGATCTCGGCCAACTCTTCGTTTGGACGAGGGTTTTTCATTTTCGAATTTAATTTCAAAATAGCGTCGTAAAATGCATCAAAACTTTCGCCGGGTGCCTGCTTTCGCTCGGCCATCTGTCTTGAGATTTCTGAATCAGTTTCTAAGCTTCCGTAATGGTCAATCAGCGCTAGTTTTAAGGCTATCCACGAGGTTTGCGGATTGTTTTTAAGGTATATCCAATACCATACCTCTGCTGGACCACTTACAAAATGATGGAAGTTAGAAACTATTTCATCCCACGATGCGCCGTAGCTATCTTTAACTTTATCTAATCTGAAAAGGAACTCATCTACCGTCATGTTCTTCGAATTGAAAGAAATCCCCCACTTTTGATAGTGTGGCGAACGATAGATGGATGCCGCTGGTGATGGCATTGGTACTCTCGCGTCTCTATTCGCGGATGTGGTGTTGAATTGAATCCTGTTCAACTGTTCATAAAAATCAGGTTCAGTTGGTCGATTAGCTTCTCTTCTTGTAGTAGATGCTACTCTTTCGGGCCATACTCTCGGAAAGTCGGGAACATTTAGGCCGATATTCGTTGTAGGTTCTCTCTGCGTGGTATAAACTGGTCGGTTGGGCGTCGGTTGGTCACAAAGAGGTATTGATGGAGGTGCTGGCTGTCTTGGAATATTGAACTGGGCTAATGCATTATGCATCGCCTCATTCATCTTCTCTAACAATATGGCTTGGCTCTGCGCTAGTGACTCTTGTAGTGCCTTCCGATCTTCGGCTCTATTGAGACCAACCGCTGCCAAAGCGACTTCCTTTATATATGATTCATACTCTTCGTCACGTCTCAAAGGTGTTCTTTCCAGGAGTATCTGCCTTGCGGGTGTTCTTAGCGTTTCATCGGCTAGGATCCGCACGCGTTCGTTTCCTTGGCTTTCTCTATGCGATGGACCTGCTTCTTCAATACGACTTTCGTCCACAGCTTCGCCGGGTTCCATCGTCATATTGTGGAAGAGATCTTGGTTTTTTCGAAAACGTGTATTATGCGGTTCCGGAGTTACCGCTCGATGAACTGTAGGAGACTCTGGTTCAGACTGCTTTTTATTCCCTTTGTTTTCAGACATTTGTCCTTTTTCCTTCCTTCGTCCCATTAAAACAAATTTCCCAAATTGATTTACAAAAAAAAATTTTTGTTTGTTTTGAATAAAGTGTTTATATGGAGATCCTATAAAAAAAATTCAATATCTAAATAAGCTTACTAACTACCTACTATAAAAACTAAGCTAATCCCTACTATAACCTATAACTAATCCTACAATATCTTATTAACTAATCCTACAATATCTTACTATCTAACCTTAACCTAATCTTCTTTGTGGGTAAACCCCTTGATAAACTCAAAAAAAAAATTTATTAAACTAAAAACTTAATACTGTAACTTGATTCAAAAAAAAAAAAAAAATCTAAATATAAGAACTCAAATTTCAACTTAAACTCAAAAAAAAATATATATACTAAATCAAAAAAAAATGAACTTTAAAGATAAAGTTTCTAAACTAAATTTCAAAAATATATCAGAAAAAAAAATACTGAAAACTAAAACTCAAACTAAACTAAATTTTTGCTACCAGCATGAACTATACTAAACTTGATGTGCTACCAGCATAAACTTAAACTTGATGTGCTACCAGCATAACTAAATATAAAAGATTGCTACCAGCATTAACTTAAAAAAAATGTGCTACCAGCATGTATACTAAATTAAACTTGATTTTGCTACCAGCATGAACTAAATCTATGTGCAAATTTTCCAAAAAAAAATTTTCTCAAAAAAAAATCTCAACTAAATTTCTTTTCAGGTTTTCTATTTTGTTTCAGGTTCGGAGTCGTGACTGTAATCTTCCACTTCCCGAGCAATTCCTCAACAACATAAAATTTCAAAAAAAAATTTTTTACAACAACAACCACCACAAATATGGTCACATGAATCTTCACTGCTTCTTGAACAAACATAACTTTTTCTTCCCTCTCTTTTCTCACTGCTTTATCCCCTTATCGCTACTGACCTAAAGAAAATAAAACTTCCTTAGCGGACAACAAACCGGAAAAACAAATTCGAATTGATTGATGGAAAAAGCTAAAATGTTACTCTCTTGAGTGTAAAAGATGGTATAAAAAGTAATATGAATTTTTGGTTGACGTTTCTTTTCTTATATATTTCAGCCGTTTGGCTTTCGCTACAGACGTAAACAGGATGAAAGTCGACCATTCACCGGTCGAAAGTACAAACATTAGAAAAAGAAAAGAATTCATGAAAATGAATGAAATGATTCTCAGCAGAAGCTACGGCTACTAGACGATACTACGTCCAGTACGGACATCTGACTATGAAAAATCGCAAAATTAACAAAAGATTATTTTTATCGAAAGCGGAAAAGAAACTGAACAGGTTATCGCTGCTGACATAGTTAGGACGTGGATCAACCAACTACCGGTCGACACTTAAGTCAATTACCTTCCAGATGTTAAATCTCGATAAAACTATCGACTCAAAAAAAAAACTTAAAAATTTTGAAAAAAAAATTTTCACACTAAAAAAAATTATTTACTTTTTTCTAAATTTCATCACAAATTTATGAAAAATTACTTCGTCGAGCCCCACACGTATGGGCGCCAATTATGTAACGAGCGGACGGGTTGATGCGCCCCCCGCTACATAAAATAAAAAATAAGAAATATGTATAAAGTAGGAAAGCAAAAAAAAAGAATTATTAATCTATCCCCGCGCCCATGGGACCGACGCTTTAAAGTCAAAAACTATGAGATTAAAATTTCGTCCTGCGAAAATTTCCCTTCTGCGAAATTTCGTTGCCCCACGTTGGGCGCCAATTATGTAACGAGCGGACGGGTTGATGCGCCCCCCGCTACATAAAATAAAAAATAAGAAATATAAAATTAAAACGAGAGAAGAATATATGAACAAAGTCACGAGGAGTTGTAGCATACTAGTAGATTCAAACGACCAGACAAACGAAACCAGAAATAGTTTGTATCTAAACTTTCAAATACTAATATAAAACAAATGACTTCCATTCCCTCTTTAATATTCCTCTTATATCTATGTAACGAGAGTTCCCATCCAGGATCCTGACATAATATTATGAGTCCCATCGATATAGAAAGAGGAAAGAGAAGAAACACCCTTATGTGTGTAAGGTCACTGACCTAGCACAGGATTGTTCTTCCTTACCCTCTCTACCTCGAGAGAACTCGACATATGTCGATGGTATATATGTCATTCTTATCACACCTAGGATCATCAGTCATATATCCCTTGGTTAAAACTGATGAAATCATGACTTTGTGTAGATATTTACAATGTTCGAACTATTGCATCAGAGTATGCGATATAATTGGAAGAGGGTTAAATTCTTCTACCTATATGGTTAAGTAGGTATCGCTATCTACGCAATTGTTTTATTCGATAACACAAAAATAGAAAAAGGATCCTACACCTGCTAACCTATCTGACTCTTAGTACTCATTGCTAAGCACGTCCGAGCCTAAGCCAACAGGGTGACTAATGTTCGACTGCCGCTGCAGGTCTGCTAAACATCGCCTTGGCCAGCTCAACGGTTCAAGGAAGTGGATCATGCTGCAGGAACAAGTAGTCGGTGCTACAAATTATTAGACCTGGAGTCTCGGTGACGGCTGACTCGAGTTAAGTTTTCAGATGCTAGTGCTAAGAAGCAAAAAGGGCTGACGCCGAAGAAAATTTTTAGTGCGATGATATAGTCAGAAAAAAATAAAAGATGAAGAAGCACAGTGATATTCATATGAATTGGACAAGATGAATGTAGCCCATTCGGATTATCTTAACCCAATAACCCTACCAAACGTTCCTTATCATCCGAAAGAATTTTTCAGGAACCCTTCAAAAGTCGGAGGAAATAGATGTAATGATTTCCCCCTTACGCCTAACTTCCCGACCAAAAGTTGCCAAAAGACAATGAACTCCCTTGGCTACTTTTCCCTTGATGTACCTAATGGCGAAATTGGATGTAGGTACATCCCGCTAAAGTGAGTGAAAACCATGTGACCCGATCTAATACATGTTGTAAAATGTTGTTGTTGTTATTGTTGTTATTGCTGCTGTTGTTACCAAAGAGGTTTCTCAGGATTTCGCGTACATGACTCCAGCCACGACTCCTATCCTTAGGTTTCTAAACTGCCATGTTACCTAAAACTGATGAAAACGGAAAAAAAAGAAAACTAACTTCCCTCTGATCGGCTGAGCAATCATACTAAACGACGAAATTAATGAAAATTAAAAGAAATTATTTTCATTGGATATCCTATACAAATTTTTATTTATATAAATCTTAAAATCTAACAATGTTTTTTTTTTTTCTTAAGATCCTTAAAAGAAATAAAATTTCCATATAAATTGACTGAATTCATATAATATAAATTGTTTTTCTCAACAGATGTTTTCGCAATAATTGACACAAAAAAAATTTATTGGAATAACCCTCATACGACTAAGTGTCTCTATACAAAAAAAAACTGCTACACCAATGTTTAAATTATTCAAATCTAATAAAAAATGTAAATTTTGTTTCTTTATCTGAAGTTTAATTTATCAAAAGAATGAAAATTGAAAGAAAACAAACTTTCACTACCATCAAAAACAGATGGAAGTAAATACCACTAAATTTCTGACAAAATTCGTAAGTTCAAAACTATAGTCTTATTCAGACTTGAACTTAATTTGAGGACCGAAGTTCTTAACTTCCCCTCTTTCGCGACACGAAAAGATATTACGTCTAATATCTTCCAATCTAACAATCTACAACGTAAAACAAACGAATTAAAATTGACCTGAACTCTGTCGAATTTGTATTTCGGCCGCTTAACTCTGCAATGAGATTACTCAAGGCCAGTCAAGGTAGATTGGTACGATAGCCTTAAATTCGAAAGAATTCGTTCGTTACCGTCTGATTATATAATCAGATTATTTATGTTAACCGAGCAAAAATACAAATTAAGTTGTTACACACAACCATGAAATTTAAAATCCCGGAAGAAATTCCCTTAAGTAGGTAATTTCATACACGACAATACACAAGTGTAAAGAATTTTTATCAGACTAAAAGTCTGCCCACAATATCCCTTTGCTAAAATCAAAGAAGAATATTCCTCAACGAAAATCACCAAAAGCTTGGGTTTCGGAGTTCAAAAATTTAATATAAAAATCAAAATGTACTATTAAATAAAAATATCAATATAGTATGGTAAAAATTTTAAATTTGTTAATATGATATAATATAGTTATATATAATCAATTAGGACAAAATGCTAAAAAAACTAAAAAGGTTCGACGGGGAGAAGGTGCACCCTATCACTCGAAGAATGGATAGATTTAAGTTACAGTAATATTCAGATTTAAGTTTTGTTTCAAAAAAAAAATTTATATTCTTGATTGTTTCCAGACCTAGGTACATATGTTTCAGAAAAATAGTCGAAATCCCGAAAGTAGGTATCAATAATTGATGTGTATCATGAACGAATGATACTATTCAACTTCCTGACCTTTGCACTTTTTATTGTTACGCAAATTTATTTTACTATACACCGCTGCGACGAATATTTGTTGGAACAGAAATAGGTATTAGAAAGTATTATTGTTTCCTTTCCCTTCCTTTTCTTGTTCTTTATGTTTGTGACTGATATTGAGTCACTTTTAGGCTAAACGAAATTATTTTGCTGGTGGCGGTTTCTTTTTACAAAAATATTTAAAGTATACTTTTAGGATCTTCAATTTTCATAATTTTTCCCAATTAGGTTTTTATTTTACAAAGAATCTCAATTATTTTTCTCAAAATTTATTTTTGAATTGAACTATATACCGCAGATGGTATCTTTAAGTATATATGTATATACAAGTACAAAGAAATGAAATTACGTTAGCAAATTAACGTTATGAAACAACTGTCCCATAGGGAACATGAAATTTATATTAACACGGTAAATTATTCACTGTTATAAGCACCAATAAAAAGATTTCATCTTGAATAGAAATTTTGCTACCTATGTGATCATAGGATAATTTTTAAATGCTTAATAAAGCTCAGACCAGATATTTCCAGAAATATAACACTGATAATTTGATAAAATAATTATATTGAGGTCACAATACCTTACATCCATAAAATTGTTTTGTGATTTGTTGCAAATAAATAGGTACTTATATAGATGATGACATCATGATGCTCAAAATTTATTAATTCACTTTTACAGGTGGTTACAGATGATGGAGTCCCTCGTTGAAATCACAAATAGCCGCATACTTGTTGCTTTCAAATAGGTTCCCGGTCTCGTCCGACCAATGCTTCCAGATGATATTGATGATTTTGATGATTTTCAGATTTTGATGCAATTTCTGACCGATGTTTAATCCACTGGCTGTATATATACTTTTTCTTGGCCCAGGCATATATATATGATCCGATGTATCGTGAAATATACCCATACGTATAATCGTATAATCGTAGATAAAAAAAAAGCCAGGCAGGACTTTCGTTGGGAGTATGGCAATATTGTGCTGGTGAACTTTGGTGTACTTGTGGTTGTTTTGGTGGCTGACACACCACTGCCGCTTTGGTTCACCAGTTCCGTTGATTGCCACTCCGTTTTGTGATCGCTGCCTGCATGAAAAGAGAAGTTTTAGTATTGTGAAATATACAAAAGAAATGAAATTTTTTTAACAATGGTAATTTATATCACTACAAAGCCAAAAATATTTTTGCTACTATAAGCGTTTCTACCTATCTACAGAATAAAAATGCGCATGATTTTGTTACTAAACAACTATGTGTTCTACTTTTATAATATTTTGTTACCTCTATGAATAATTTTCTTTTTCTAGAAAATTGACCACGCTGCCGTGTGTCATATGGTTTTATGTATATATTTTTACTATTAAAAATTTCACATGTTATTACCTGGCTTGTTTCTGCTTTTTCCTCGCTTTTGCTGTATTTTGGGAGTTTTTGTTGAGACACTATTTTCTCGAGTTTGTGTCATCAATTGCTCCCTGCTCACTGCGCTTTTTTTTTCCTATAAGTGCACCCTTGTTGGAGTACTTTGCGACGATGGATTTGCGAATTTTTTTTTTTTCTCGATTTTTATTGTAGGTAATTTTGCGAGCAGATTATCTTGATGGCCCTGATCAATAAATATATTATGTCTCTGCTTCAATTTACCTATTGGACAATTATCATATTAGTTTTGTCGCGATAAATTAATGGAAAAAGAATGCTAGACATTGATGATTAGTTCATCAAAAAAAATCATTTTTTTACTGGGCTACTAAAAAAAAATGTGTTGCGTCTTTATGGCTAAATCACTTAGATAAAAAAAATGTTCTTACCTGAACTAAATTATCCTTTAATTATTTTGTAATCTTCTTTTTTCCGCTGAATCCCAGACTCTTTCTTTACTTTACTTTTATATTTGATAACTTTGACTTTTTTACTTTATTCTTGTGTTTGACTAATGTCGACTTAATATTTCGGGGGATGAAATTGAAAAGGAAATTTGTTTGAGAAACTTTACTCACGATGGCTGTCTACTGCGAATTTAGATTTGTTTCTTTACGAAACTCCTCCTCCTTTTTAGTCATATATTAACTTGGCTGTAGATAAGTTATTATTCTACTACTGAGTTTGGTACGCTACGATTTACTTTTTCGCCTCACGCTTGTTTTCATTGGGACTCACGTGAAGTGATAAGATATTTATGAATTACTTTTCGTGTCTTTTTCTATAAATGACAAATGTGTATATTCAAGTTTTCTAATTTCAGGTAAGTTAAATTTCGGTAAGTAATGTTTTGTGTATGAATAAAAAATTTTTGGTATTATTTTTTTTTCCTTTAGCATTTTCTTTAGTCATGAGTCTCTTCGATGTTGATGACTGAATGTTGAGTAAGTATTACAAATAATTTTGTATAAATTTAATCAATAGGAGTAAGTAAGTACAAATATAATTTTGTAAATCAAAATAAAGAAATGAATCATCATAAGTTTTGACTCGTTTTGACTTTTTTTTTTTTTTGGTTCTGGTAAAGATTAATGAAAACGTCGATTATTTGTGACTGAATGTATAGACGAGTACTAGATTTTTGAGTAAGTATTTTATTTGAAGATTCTGCGGTTCGTTTGTATTTCGTGGTTACGAAACTAAGTATTCGTGATCATTGATTACTGAGTAGTACTCTTCTATCTCAAATAAAGAAAATTTTTGCCTTCTTAGTTTTCGATGTTTTCTGACATACTACTCTGAATATTTGTTGACGAGCGACTGTTTCTTCTTTTATACTGTCTATTATTACTCTATTTCCACTCTTCACACTATCTTTATTTATTTTACTCTTTAGAGTAGTACTGAATCTATCTCTTTCTGTTGTTATGTTTATACCTGACTTATTATTCTTAATTTTTGCTCTTTCTTTCCTTCTACTCAACTAGATGTTAACTGTCATGAAAATATGTTACTACACTTCTGCAAGTCGATTCTTCTTACTCCCTGACAGGATTTTTCTATCTCCACTATTTATTTTTCTCAATCATTTCTTACATTTCTCTGTTTTTCTCTATGTTAAATGCTGGTTATCGACTTTCACTAACATTTCCTAAGGCTTTGAAGTAGATATAAATCTTACCATGTTCTGGGGTACTTCTCGATTCTCGCCCATCATTGCGTAGTACATTCTCCTCTTGGCCCATCACTATATGTGTCCACCATTTCGTTCAGTATTGGTGTATATAGTTGTTTCCATTTATTTTAGTGTTGCTGTCTACTTCTAAAATGCTTTTTTGCCTCCTTTGCCTCCATTTCAATGTCTGTGTTTGACATAACTACCAATTAATTGTGTGGCGTATGGATTTTCTTTATGCTCGGGCATATTTTGTGTTTTCCTTTATGAACCGGTAGGAGTAGTGATGCGTGTACATGATAGGTTTGTTCCTTCGCTACTTCCTATAATTTTGTCTTTACTTAATAAAAGTTTATTTCCTTACCATTGAAGTCGGTAATGCAGATGTAGGTTTGTTGGAGATGAATAAAAAAAATTTTTAAATTGGTTGAGTTTTTAAATGTAGAAGGTGAATTGAAGTTATGAATTTTATTGCCTACTGTCGGGGTAGGTGAGGTAGATTTTCCTACACCTGGAAACAAATATACTGGTCAAAGACGTTTTTCAGGGGACCTTATGTCTTCAAGCCACATTCTAAGAATGGAAAAATTCCATTTTTCAAATAATTGTGATAACCGACAATTATTCTACTACAAATATACGAAACACCATCAAAAAAACAAATATGGCTGATGATCCAAGACGTTATGGGGAAGTTTTCTGTCTGCAAGTTGCACAAAATTCTTTTTCTTTCAAGATGAAATATTTTTGATAACCAACATTTATTTTGTTTGTAGCAAAATAATTTTTGGCTATCACAAATGCTATATTTGTAGCAAGGCACACAAGGCTTTAATTTAGTCAGTTCAAATTTTTCATTCAAAAATTCTATTAAATGCAATAGAAAAAACTGAAGTACAGTACATCAATATGTATTTATTTCAACCAAACCGATGCCGATGGTATGCCAATATTCCTATTTTTCATTGAAGTGCTTTATAAGCAACAAAATTATGACTGAACTTCGTAACAAATAAAGAATTCAGAAATTCTACATGTATATGGGATAATTGATGTTATTGTTTTTATCCATCACTGAGTCGATGGACAGCCAATATTCAATGATGCTCATAATTCTGAGCGGTATTTGAAAAAACACTCTACCAATGTAATTGTAAAGTTGCGAAAATTCGGTGGAAAATCAATTATGCCGGTGATTGAGTCAATTGGAATCACACAGTTGTGAACAATTGCCTCTGCAATGGACTGGTAATTTCGTAAAGCAACTCTGATATTCGCTTTCAGGTGCAATTTTTGCACTTATCGTCATAGGCAAGCGTTTAATTCATCTGCGTTTGATGAAAATCGCTTGACAGCAAAATCATTGCGTCATTTATTATTCCGATAATCTTTCAACGTGTGATTTAGAGCTTCAAATGGGCGTTTGTAAGGCATTATGCACTCCTCCCATATGCGAAACGTAGCCAAAATCTGTGAAATCATGAATATTTTTTCAGTTCCACCGGGCGCATCAAGGAAGAAAATGCCGCCATCGACTGCTTGCTTCAATTCATTGTCCAAAAAACATTGAAATTAAAACATTCGAAACATCATTTTGTTTTGTTTAAGTCAGAAAAATAGGTAAAATTTGCACTTATTCACAAAAGCAGTTGAATAATTTCACTTTTCAAGATGCAATTTTTCTTTAAACAAAATTCCCAGAAATTACACAAAAAAACAAAAAAAAAGGCGTGGGTCAAGGGACCCCCGACAGATATGAAACTTAAAGGACTTTTTTTTATTTAAATAGATTTATCAATGTGTTATGTTTTCTGGGCCCTTTTTGTTTTTTTTTTGGTACATATTAAAATATTAGATTTTGGTATAGTCCAGATTTTGTCAATCGGGATTTTGGTTGACGGGATTTTCTTAGTCGAGAATTTTTACTTGATAATTTTACTTGGGATTTTCGTTGTCTTGTTGGTCTTGGAAAAGTCGGAAAAGTGTAATAAACACAACTATCGCAAGTTATTATTGCAATGATGTGTTTCGTGCTTGCTTCACTGCAGTCATAGATAAGAGAATTACCTATACATACATAAACACGCGGCCGGAACCCCCTCACGAAGGAGCGAAGACTCTTTCACATTTGAATTCCATTGAAATGTACAGGATATTAATACATGTTTAAAAACGTTCGAACGAAGAAATTAGGAGGCAACTTTCGATCCCTTTTGTCTGTGCGGATGTGCGTATGTGCGTATGTTCGTTTGACTGTGCACCGACCTACAGCCTAAACGGTTTGACGGATTTAGTTCAAATTTCGTATATAACACTTTTTGGGTATTCCCTAGAGGAGAAATTAAAATTTTTGTTTTAGCCCGGTTATAACGGGTGCCTGCAATATAACGGTTTTAGTTTTCCCAACTTTTCTCAAAAACGGCTGTAACAATTTTTATAAAACTTGCTGTACATTATATTTGTTGCAGTCTTAACAAAACTGCATATCAGGTTTTTGGCTAAAAATGCACATAAGGGGATTTGGTGTTAACGGTTCTTACAAATGTTGCCATAACTTGATAACGGCTTAGCCGATTCCTTGTAAATTCGGTACAGACTTCAAATGACATTCAAAGTTTTTGGCAAAACAACCGTTTAATGATAGCTGCCATACAACTTGATCTCACTTTTAGGCCATTTTTCGATATTTTTCGAACTTTCTTCAGAACTTAATAAATTAAAATTTTTGTAGTTCCATATTTTGCTACAAGAGCAAGTTCGTGCAAACCAGTGGTGCATTTTATTTAAAAAACAAAGTTGATTTTTATGATATTTTTGATTATCCAGAAATGATTTTTATTCAAGAAAATCTATCCTATGTTGTTCCTTGGGCCAATACAAATCCATCGAATCCAAAATTTTGGAAATTGAACGATCCGTTCTCGATTTATGTGTGCACACACGTACGGCAGTCTCTTTTATATACAGGGTGATTGGTATAAGATGCACCAAAAAGCTTGAGCGTGTAGGTGGGGTTAAGACAAGAAAAAAATCGTATGGGAGGGGGGTCTATTTCCCCCCGTTTAGGCGGGAGGGGCAATTTTCTAAAAAAATTGACTTAAATCAGAAAAAAAATTATTTAAAAACAACGACTTGTTATATCTTTTTGAAAAGCCAGAAAACTACTCTTTTATTTTATTTTTAAATTAAGTTGTTTGAGTGAACAGTTTTAAAAAAATTAATTTTCAAACTCAAAATTTTGAAAAAAAACTAAAAAAAAAATTTTAAACTAATTTTTTTCAAAATTTTTTGTAATTAAATATTATTTTTATTTTCAAAATTCAATGCTCTTATTAATTTTTAGTCAAAAACAGAAAACCGGATGCCAAAATGTATCTTAGTTTTTGAGAAATTAAAATTCTATCTTGTTTTGGGTACAATGAAGAAGCTCTCATGCTCAAAATCATTAAAAAACTTTCTTTACAAAATGGAAGTTTAAGAATTTTTTTTTTCAAAATCGTTGGACCGATTTTCGAAAAAAATTGTTTTTATCAATAATATTTTTTTGAAAACTGTTTAAAAAAAAAAAAAAAAAATGACCTACGCAGGTTTTTTAAACTTAATTCATAACACCTTGAAACTAAATTTCATAAAAACCCCTTAACTAGTTTTTGAAATATTAGATTCACAAAAACAGTTGTACAAAAATTATTTAAAACTTAACAAAAACATTTTTGAAAAATAATTTTATGCCATGTTATTTTAAATACCTAGGACAATTTCAGAATTGAATTTCGTTCAAATCGCTTAAGCCGTTATCGAGATAGTCGAAAATTTAAAATACCGTTATATGGCAGACACAATTATACGAATTTTCTTGAAAGTTCGGTATTCACTATTTTATATACCTTTTACACTTTATAACACATGTGAAATCTGGTTGATATCGTTATAGCCGTTTTCGAGTAAAATACAATTTTCGATAACCGTTATAACGGTACCTGCGATGTACCGTTATTTTTAGGCTTACAGTGACCTACAAAAAACTCTGGGCATATTAACCTAAAACTCATACCTACCAAATTTAAAGTAAATTGGCTCACCCGTTTAGGCTGTAGGTGCCGATACAGACAAACAGACAGACAGACAGAAAGAATTGTCGGACCAACTATTTTCGTCTTCTCTATCATCGTAATGTCATTTTTGATTGTTATCTCAAAACTTTTTTTTGCAAGAATCCAAGTTTTGCCTTATAGTACCTTAGAGCAAGTAAAAATGTTAGAAAACAAATGAAAAATTAAATTTTTGTGAAATTATCAAATATCGAAATAAAAACCTCCTATACAAAAAAAAATACCAACCAATCAAAAGTGAAATGATAAAATACACAACAAGAACTTACAAAATGATTATGACAAAATGATAAATGCCAAACAAAATCCATATAGAAATTGCGAAGTAAAATAACACGAAATGAATGTTTGCTATACAAATTTAGCAAAATTTAAACCTGCTAAATAAAAAATTGCAAGCAATCAAAAACAAAATGATAAAATAAAATGTCATATGTTTTTTTATATTTCGTTTTTCATATCAATATGTACAATTCCTAGCTTATTTCTGATCAATTATCTAAATCAATTATCAACATCACTTTTGGTCCAATAGAGTATCAATTTCGCCTTTACTCAATTCCCCAGTTGGAAAGCTATGAACTATTGCTGCAAATTCCTCAGGTGATATTTCAGCTACTGTCTCTTCCTTCGGATTCGGGTCATTAAGATCTACCCTTAGTGGCTGCATTTGATTTTCTAACGTATCTAAATCTTTTGTTGAAGTTGCAATTATTCTCAAACAAATATCTGATCCTGTTCTGCAAATTCTGAGTGGTGCCCATGGACCATCGGCAAGATTATCCGGTTTGGTGTTTAGTGATTTTTTTGATCGAAATATCGATGCAGCTTTTGTTTCTTGATATGCAAGATTCAAAAGGACAAATATTAAAATTGTCAACGTTAACTTAGATGCCATTGTGCGTAGATTTGTAGATTCAAACTTATTGTGAACTTAAAATAAAAAACTGCGTTCTATTTATACTCAATTTGAAGTTAATGTCTTGCACCAAATTTTTGTTTGTTTAAACTTGAAAATTATTGTAAAATTATTCTTAACCCAATTTCTTACTTTGTTTAATCTAATTTTTCAGACTTGGGAAGCAAGATGACGAAATTTTGTAAGCAATTCTCACAACAGACATTATTTGATCAAACAGCGATCATTCAAATTATATAAAAGTGAGTACAATGTGTAAACAATGTGTAGTGTAAATAATTACTACGAAACTATATTTAAATTGCAGTTACAGCTAAGCAAATAAGCTTTCAAGAATGATTTTACTGTCTGGTGTGTGGAGTTTAGAAAACTTTATTTGTTTGTGTTTTTTAGGATAATTTTTGATTTTTATTATTTCGTCATAAAATTATTAAACGAACTGATAAATAATTTAATTTATAACGATAGTCCATAAAGTTTTTTTTGATGTCCCGCTATCTTTTTCGGTTTTAGTGAAGTACGTTTGATGCTGAATATTGTTCTTAATACCTTATATTAGGGGCAAATTAGATTGGGTGTTCTTCGCTTGTACTGCCATTTGCCGTTGAGGCAAAATTTGCATCTTAAAAACTTACGGTATTTCAAGCAATCAACCTTAAATCGTATTTAAGATATAACGTTAGACCCACCATTATTTCAATTGAAATTGAATTGGGTCAACAATTTGATTTTCTACAAATTTGTACTTGACAAGATTTTTCTCACACTAACGGTATCGAAATAATAATTTAAAAATGGCGGAAAGATAATTCGATTTTCTAGAACTATACGAATAAAATCATATAAATTGTTTATAAAAGTGCTAAAACTACTTTTTAGGAAGATTCAGAAGAAAATCAAAGCATGCAGAAAATTTTGCTGCCTGAATGCAAGATTATCAAAAAAATAATTCCAAAATCGTTATAGCAGTTTTTAAATAAACTGATGTTTACTTAATAATTTTTATAAAAAAATTTATATTTTTTATACGAATTTAAAGTGCTAAATAGTTTGCATTTTACGCCTAAAAAATAATTTTTTTTAGTAAAGTCATTTTTCTAATATTGAATTTACAAAATAAATAAATTAAAAAAATAATTAGAACTAAAACTAAACATTTTTATAAAATTTTGGTATCAAAGTTCTATGAAGTCATCTAGGCCTTTCTTAAATTTTTTTAAAATTAAAATTTTTTTAAAATTAAAATCGATTAACCCGTTCACGAGATAGCTCAAGAAGCAAATAACGGTTCTATGGGAGGTACAGTTAATAAGCTTTGAAATTTTGTTTTGCAAGTGAACAAAAGAAAATCGGATAAAAACTACATACATACGTGTAATTTTTTTGAAGAAAATCGTTGGAGCCGTTTTCGAAAAAAATTAGCTTTTCCAAAACCGTTATATGGCAGGTACCGTTATTTTTTGAGCTAAAAAAAAATTTGCAAAATATGTAATATACTATAAAGTTTTCTAAGTTTTAGAAAATTTCATATTTTACCATATGGAAAGCTTTCCACATTGACATTTAACATACTTGCGTTAATCACTTTCACATTCAACATATTTAAAAACCTTTCGAAGGATTTGGTTCAAATCATATTAAAAAAAATTGAAGATTATGTTCCACATTTTTTTTTAAACCATTAAGATAAGCAACTAAAACAACCAAAAATCTCCAAAGTCAAACATTTCTTGATTTTTACTTTACTGTATGTATATTCAAAACTAAAAAAAAAATTATGGTTGTGGCACTTCGAGGCAACCACCGCAAATGGATCCTGACACATAAGATATAGGAGGACGCCTTAAGTCCAATAACTCGATGTATACATGCGGATACTTTTTTAAAAGAGATCGAGTGAAAAAAAACACACAAACACATCCTATAAGGACTCAAACCAAACCAAATTTTTATTAATTTTTTAATTTAATAAAACAATAACTTTTTCCATAAAACTTAGGAAATATCTAACACAAAAAAAAAAAAAAAAATACTTTTTGTGGACGAGCTTCATTTTTCAATTAAGTAGGCAGTGATCAATTTCACTCGAAAAATGTGCTATTACATCATGATTCCAGAGTCATGAGCATGACTCTGTTTCAAAACACGTTAGAATAAAAGAAAGAAAATCGAATAGACCATCTTTTGCTTTTTTGCTCTAATGCAATTCCTAAAAAAATCATGATTCCAGAATAATGGGTTAATAGCACCCTTATTATTTTTTCTACAAAGTACTAAACTAAACTGATCATTGTGATGCTGCTAAACGATAAATAAAATTTTAATTTTTTTTTTATTAAAATTATTTAGAACTTTTGCACATTACTGAATTTAAATTTATAGTTTCCCTTTGAAATATAAAAATCGATGATATGATTCACGATTCCCCCGAATAACGCTTTGCGTCTCCTTATTATTCACGACTCTTTTTCATCTTTATTTTTGTTAAAATCGGAGGACATTCTCATCAAGACACAATGAAATACATCGTTGAATTAATGCTCAAATATTTCATGAAATTTTAATTAAATTCAAAGGAATCAAAATTCATAAGAACTTCAAAGATGCCAACCAAAATTAAATTAGAAGAAGGAGAAAATTATAAGATTGCCTCTTATAATCCAAGAAATTAAACTTTCCCAAAGAATGAGTCATCAACAAATCCATGATGTAGCTTAAGTTGCAAAAGAAAGTAATAACGACGATGATGGCAGGCATTAATTCAAAAAACGAGCAGTCAGATAGATTTTAGCAAAAAGTGTATCAAAAAGCTCATTTGTGGATTTAAGTTATGCAGAAAGTTTTTTTTTTTGAGAATAATGTTGGTACTTATGCTGCGGCAAAAGGAATCGGTGTCCTGTAATTGTATGACAATTTAGAGATTTAGTTAATCAATTGCAAGATTTAAATAAGTTGTATTGAGAACGGTTGAATTTTTTTAAAAAGAGTTAAGTCGATGGAGATCGTATTGTTAAAGACGATATTATTTTATATCGTCTGTTGGACCAAGGTGCATAAACCTGGACCAACCGATGTGTGAAAGGTGAAAAACGGTTCTTGGTACGGCTTCACTACGCGAAGTTTATTAAAGAGTGCACACGCTTCTTGTTACCGCTGCATTGTCGAAGACTACGAGGTTATATTAATGCCCCTTACAGCTGGCGGGGGGAAGCACTAATTTATAAGTAGACGAGAACAGTTCAAGAATATTAATGCCCCTTACCGCTGGTGGGGGGAAGCACTAATTAATGAGTAGACGAGACAGTCATTAACTAGCAATCGACTGTCTCGTCCAACAGACAATCAGCCTTACTAGGGAATTCGACGAATGAGTTGCGGAGGGAGTCTTACTCACATTCGGTAAATTTGCTATTAGCGAATCCGCAAGCCATACGCGGGAATAAATGTCGGTAACGTTGTTCGTAAAATTGGTATTACTGAAAACGAAAGACATCCGCACTTCATCTGCACTCCATACAAATGTTGGAAAAGCAAATCCGCAGTAAAATTGTGCGGATGAAAGTGATTTTTATGAAAAAAATTCAAGAGGAAGCAGATGGTTAACAAATCTGAATTTTTTGAAACAGAAATAAAAATTTTTGGATCGCCGAAACGCATAAAGTTTTTTTTTGCAGTATTTCTAGTAATTTATTGACAATGGCCGTTTTCGAAAACGTCATCTGCGTTTTTTTAGGAAGTGCAACTTTTGTGTCGTTTTTTAGCCAAACCGTGGACATCTTCCTAGAAATATAGTCCCTAGGACCTAGTTTGACATTTCCTCTATCCAACAGCAAATGAACCTTGAAAATCGGTTCAGTGATTGCTGAAACACAGACGGATTAAGATTGGTCGTTAAAATCAATAAAAATGGCTTATTTTGCGGTACAAAAATTATTTAAGTCAAAACAATTATTTTTTGTCCTATTATTTAGAGTTCCGGAAGTACAACCTTGGTGTCGTTTTTTGGCCAAACCGTGGAAATCTGCCAAAAAATATAGTCCCCATGACCAAGTTCGACATTTCTTCTATTCAACGGCATATTTACCTTGTAAATCGGTCCAGTGATTGCTGAAACACTGACGGATTAAGATTGGTCGTTAAAATCATTAAAAAAGGTTTAATTTGCGATATTAGGTATTTTACGATACTAAAGTAACTTAGATTGCTTTTCTCGTGTGCACTTGAACGCGCCCAATGTCAACTTTTGACATCCACGATAATGCAGTTTCAAAAATGGAAAAGTAGTTCGCGGATCGATAATGCAGCTCATTCATCGGATTCAATAATAGAATTTTAAGCGAATGCGGATCTACTGCGGATCCAACCGACTCCCGGGGAGTGAAATTTTGCGGATTCAGTAATAGGCAGTAATATAAAATAATATCGTCTTTAACACGTATAATAAAGTTTCAGAACTCAGAACCTAAACTAACTATAGGTATAGTGATTCGTTTGAAATTGGAATAGTTTTAGAAGAGAAACACACTTAAAGTCAACGTCAATATTGTTAATTGCCAAAGAAAGGGTGAAGTTTATTGTCCTTATATTGCTTTTAAACTTGTGATGTGTTTGTGTTTTATGAAACATGATATCCTTGTTAAATATCTGAATATTTACCTATCTGCTAGTCAAAATAGTCCGCTTTGAGCATTCATTGACTTATATTCTATTTATTTTTGTATGAAGTGTTAACCTGTTTGGTTGTTGTAGGAAGTTAGAATCGTGATGATTTAAATACTGGACGTGATCTTATGAATCTTATATTCCACACTTCAATGGTACTTGTTAAGAGAAAGACTAAATAAATCCATCTTGATTTACTAAAGATATAAGACAAAAAAAAAACGCTACTTCGGTCTAAAATATGAGGAGTTTGTCACTAGCCAAGCCAGTTTGGTGGTTCAATGATTGCAATATTTCAAATGACTTCATATGATTTCAGGTGATTTCAAGCATTTTGTGATTGCATTGATTTCAAATAAATTTATTGATTTCCAATTATTGCAAATTAATTCAAGTGATTTCATTATGATTTCAATTCATGATTTCATTTAGGCATTTTTGATTGCATTGATTGTAAAAAAACTTAAAGTCATTTCAAAAATGTTTGATGATTGCAAGAAATCTTTCATCACTTGAAAAAGTGATTGCACCTGATTTCAACGTGATTTCAAATGATTGCAAGTAAGTGGTCAGGTGATTTCATTAGTGACCAACTCCTCTCTTAAATACTCGGCGCTATTACCTTTCACAGCTTTCTTGACAGAGGAATGCATATATGTTCTAAGGTTGCGTGACTGTGATCAAACAAAACTGGCTGATGCGTTGTCGAAAACATGCGAAAATGTAACGCGAAATATCGAAATATTTAGAGCATTATGAAAGTACGTGCTTATACAACAAAAACCAGGCTTCCAGAAAAATGATGCAACAGATAAGTTGAAATTTTTAAGTGGCGAGTTTGAACCTGGTGATTCAGGGAAAAACGTTTGAAATATTGTCAGTGACTACAAATTGAGTGGGAGCGAATGTCAGTGTCATACCCTAACACAGTGCTTATGCTCCTTAAGTTAGGTGTGAACCAGCGGAAAAATACATATAAGTGTGGGTTAGATTTCCACAAGCTTCTTAAAAACCACCTCAAAGAAAAAACTTTTGTTGGTACTGGAGATTTGAATGAATAATTCCGGAAGGTTAACGAGGAGTGCCACTGCCATGATGGGCTGGTGGTTAGGAATTCCTACTGGTTACGACTTAATTAGCATGTGCAAGTCATGTAGTATTATCATGTTAAGCAGTATGTTCATCAAACACAGGCGACACTTATGATCACTGTGGACGCAATGTAACTAATGTTCACTACCCATATGATAGCCAATACTGGTAGAAGTCTGGTTTTTATGGAGACATGAAAAAATTGTTTTTTATGGAGACATGGAAGAGAATAAAAAAAACAGAGAGACCTCTGGAAGAATCAAGTGGTAAAATCTATAGAAAGCAATGGTTGAAACATTTTTCTCCAACAAGAAAATGATCTGTATTAAGAGATTAACAGACTTGAGAGTGAAGAATGACACAAGAGAATATAGGCCAGTTGGCAGAGATAACATTAAGGTTCAATAATGCAACAGAATACTTGGATATGGTTCTTTTGTCTTTTAGAAGTATCCCAAATTTTTAAACTCCTTATATTTTTTTTTAATTCCTGATAATCTGATAATCGCATTACATGATTGCTCCTAAAAAACAACTGAGTATAATATCCAGTAACATACATTTTAAAATGTCTTTATATCGACCTTAAAGTGCCCTCAAGAATAAATTTACTTCTTAAAGAATTTTCGGAAAATCGATTTGTCTGAAATGCAGATTGGGATATCTATAGTTTTCCTGTATAACATACCAGAGTGTGTCTCCTTGTTGGATACATCTTGGATAGTCATGCTTCTTTTTTGTATTTCATTCCCATTATTGCATCTTAAGGAGAAAATACTATTAAAACTTTAAAATGGATAACTGAAGATTAGTTAGATACCTAAGTTAACATTGATAAGCGATCAAGTGCTTAACTTCAAGGAAAGAATATAGTTTATTCAACAGCTGTGAAAGCATCTTTGTTTAAATTCATAGACATTTTAAACACTTGTGCCTCACCCTTAATTTTTGGACTTAAAGTACTTTATGATTTGAATTGAACCAAAAAGTAGTTACCTACACTGAAAAATATTTTGGTTTATATTTTCCCAAATAGTTTCTCCAGATATATGTATGTATATTTCACCCTCCAATTTTCATTCTATCCAATATCAAGTAACGTGATATTGCTGTAATCCAGCGGTTTACTGTGGGACAAACTATATAAACAACCTTCTCTCTCTGGATAGACTGGAAGTATTTCATTTTGTATCATTTCCACAACTTGTATTGTGATACGACGATACTGTTGAATCAAAGTTTGCTTCTATAAAATTTAATATGAAACGCACGTACTTGCATGAACTTCATTTTGATCCCACTCGTGAGACATTGAGATGTGTTTTGTAATCTGAACTTTTATGTTTCGAAATTAAATCGAAGTCGTATACAAACACAATATAAAATCCCACACCAGCTAAGTAAACTTAAATAATATTTTATGATTTTTTTTTCTGTTTGCCTTTTGTGTTGTTTGTCTGATGACTTATTTCAAATAACTTTGTGTAACAAAAAAGTTTCAAATTGGATTTGTGCTTTTGGTCGACGACCGACGACGACGATACGGTGTTTTGTTTTTTGATTGTTTTGAGTATAGATCACTTGAATGAATGAAGTTTAATTATTACTTTTAGATAAAGTCTAACACAAATAAAAGAGACTAGAGATACCACGATGTACCTAATAAAGTTGTTAAACAATAGTTAGATATGTATGTATCTTCTTAAGTGCTTTATTCAAACTGAATCTTACTAACGAAACCTTTGGGGTGAAATAAAGTGTAATTTAGAAATAATTAGTTAAAAACTTAAAAGTTTACGATTTTGATTTGAATAATTAATAGTAAAATAAAATAAAATAAAACAAATAAATAAATTAACTTAAATAACATATACAAGATATATTTTATTTTTATTTCAAAGTTTTTATAGTTAATCATGAAGACAACATTATGCATATATGTATTATAATATAGTATTTACTACACCAATAACCAACAAAGCGGTATCAGATCGTAAAGTAAACTAAATTTAAAGGAATTAGAAGAAGATCCGACTACGATACGAATAAATAATTCGCCCCAATTTTACATAACCTTAAAAGTTAATTTATTGTAATAAAATAATGTTTGTTTTTGATATATGCTTATAAAATTATCGTTTAACGGTAGCTACCATACAACGGTGTTTTAAAATTTAGACTTTCTCAAAAACGTATAAAACGATTGCCTCGAAATTTTATCCAAAAATTATCGTAGCTATATTTTAAATGATGTGACATAAGGATTTTTGTTAAGTTTTTTTTTTTTGTTAAGTGTATATATTGTAAAACTTTTTAACTGATTTTATTAAGGCTAAATTTTAAGATATAATAAATTAATTAAGTTAAGTTAATTAGTCCAGTCGATATGTCGGAGAAAAGGGCTACTAGGAAAATATTCGGAACTTAATGAAACTTGCACAGATTATTTAGGGGTATACTAGGAAGACCCTCCTAAGTTTTTCGCTTATTTTTCTTTAAACTAAGTAAATTTTTACTTGTTCTCTATAGGTACTGTCTATAAGGCAATTCTTAGATACGTGAAAAAAAAAGTTTTGAGAAAACAATCAAAAATGACATTACGATGATAGAGAAGACGAAAAAACTGGGGCTGGCAATTCTGTCTGTCTGTTTGTCGGCCTGTCTGTCTATCTCAGCACCTACAGCCTAAACGGGTGGACCGATTTACATCAAATTTGGTAGGTATGGGTTTTAGGGTAATACGCCCAAAAATTTTTTAGGTCACTGTAAGTCTAAAAATAAAGGTATCTACCAGCCGTAAAGGTTATCGAAAAATTTATTTTTCTCGAAAACGACTTCAACCAAATTTCACATGTGTAATAAGATGTGGAAGACCTACCGAATTCTGAAAACAAAACTTTCAAGAAAATTCGTTTAACGGTATTTACCATATAACGGTATTTTAAAATTTCGACTATCTCGGCTGAACCGATTTGAGGAAATTTTAATACTGAAATTTTCCTAGCTATTTTTAATGTCATATGATAATTTTTTTTTTTCAAAAATGTTTTTGTCAAGTTTTAAATATTTTTTGAAAAACTGTTTTTTTTAAATTCAATATTTCAAAAACCAGTTTCTTAGGAAATTTAGTTTCAATCTTACTAATATTTCAAATGTGAATGTTTGGATGCATGTTTGTTAATCAATAACACCTGAACGGCTGAACGGATCTGGATGAAATTTGACACAGAGATAGATCATAGTCTAAAATAGCACATGGGCTACATTTCATCCCGCAAAAATTTACTGTTCCCGTGGGATATATATTTTCTGTTTTTCATAGAGCTAAGGATCGGCATAATTGTATGCAAATAGTTCAAAATTACTTTTTTTTTTATTTTGAAAAAAGCTTTCGAAAAAATATTTTGAAAAAATCGATTTTTTCGAAAACTTATATTGAATAAAGAAAATTTTCTGCATACTTTGATTTTGTTATGTTGGATTTTTTTGCAAATTTCGTTTGTATTTAAAACTCTCACGTAACTTGCCACAAGACCTAGTTTGTGCGACCCAGTCGTACCCTTTAGCTTGTACTATATTGCATAACAAAAAAAAAAAAAAATACATAAAATGT
Organism: Baccha elongata; assembly: GCA_951217065.1. Classification (NCBI taxonomy): domain Eukaryota; kingdom Metazoa; phylum Arthropoda; class Insecta; order Diptera; family Syrphidae; genus Baccha; species Baccha elongata. The sequence continues at coordinate 33,732,149 of OX578274.1, read as the reverse complement.
CTTCAAAATTGGTTGATGAACCAGATCTGTATGAGTATGCCCAATATTAACGTAGATACGGCCGATTTGGGGTCTTCTGATCCCTGCAATGGAAGTAGGTGTGTACTGTACAGTAATTCTATATACAAGGTTATTAACATAACGTAACATAAATTTTAAAATAGTAAAGCTAGTAGATTGGGTCAAGATAAGCAAAAAATCCAAAAGGAATCCCAACCCCGCTTAACCGAGAGGGGCAATTAAAAAAACAAAACTAAAAAAAAAGAAAAATTATTTAAAGAAACGGTAACGCAGTGACTTGATTGGTGTGACCCAGTCGTGCATTTTTTTAAATACATAAGTACTACTTGTTGATTTAATTACAAAAAAGAAGCTTGCAATGTATGCTAATGCCATGCCATCTCTGTGTAGATTTAATAGAGAACAAAAATGAAGGGATTTCTAACTCATCCTTTTGCAATTCACAAAAACATTATCTCACCTTAACCTACAAATTATTTAGCTTATGGAACCAACAACCCTCCGGCAGAAGGTTCTCAATATTTTCTTTTAAAAATCTACACATCTTCTGCCTATACCCAAGAGTGGACTTGATCTGTTATTTATATCCTCTCATAAATCCAGCAGGGGATGTTGTCTTTATAGTCACTGTAAGATAGTCCCATGAAAAACGTAAATAAAGAACCTATTCATTCTGTCTGTTACCCCAAGGCTATAGAGAATGGACTACGACTATGTTTGAATATGAAAACAAAATCTTTTCTTTGTTTCTTCCTCCAGGGAGCTGTAAAAACCTCACCATGTTGAACATGTTCAGAACAAGAAAAGAGAAGTGGGGTCATAAAAATAAAAAAAAAGTGTCACCCTTGGTCGTTAAAAATGTTATACCTTCTTCGGTATTAAAACAGTTAACTTTATTTTGTTCTGTTTTTAATTTAGGCTACCAATTTAAAAATTTTATTGAATTTTTATTGTCAATCTGAAATCGTTAGAATTTTCATTTGTTCATCTCAATTACCATCTGAGTGAGAAAGTTGAAGGACGAGATAAATCTATACGTCAGAAGAATGCGGGTATCATTTTTATGTTGTTACATTGTATTCAACAGTGTATTCACAGAATATTCCAGGATTTGTATTGTTAAAAAAAATTGAAGCAAGAACAAAGTAATAAAGATAAATCTGGATTAAATACGGCTTTATATTTGCGTAAGGTGTTGCTTTGAAACAGTTTTATATGCAAATGAATTCCTTATTTCAATAATCGAGTGTTGGAAAAATAAATCCTACTTGGGATTTAATTAAAGTATTAATTTATCAGCTAAATCAATTGATAGTTTAAGATAATACGTAGGGATTTAAATGTTGATTAACTCCCAAAATCTATACAGCTATGTCAAGATTTACAATGTCACATTAGCAAAACCGAAGAGCTTGCCTTTTATCTTTTGACTGCGGTTGTGGTCATTAAGTTGTTTGGGTGGATGGCTGATGTATGACAGGAAACTTTGTCGTAATCCCAACTTGATTACCATCTATAGTGCAGACCGGATGTGTTGATTTTGGACGTTAGCTATCACAAATCTCTTTAGCCGATTCCAACCCTGGTAGCAGCTACATAAGTAGTTAAGTTATACCTTTCAACACTTTCTGAACTCAATTTCATTCGTCTATTATATGCAAAACTTGACACTTGTATTATGTACCCTTAGCTAAAGCAATTTTATACTTTTACTCTATGATTGTTTGGCCCTGCTTGTAAAAGCTTTGTATACAAAACGTCAAGTCTTAGCTCTTTATACTTGGGTGTTGTGTTAGAAATATTCACTTCCTTTTTTCTTTTTAAATGTCGCCTTACTCCTGTGAAGGTATTACATAACCCTTTCTACAATACCATAATAATAATAGTACACAGTATTCAAGAGATTCATCTGTGTAATTATATTGCAATCAAAGAGTTTACGTAACTATGACGTGAAATGAAACTCTGATGTTTGGTATTGTATATCTTGAACGAAAATTAACCAAATGGCATCCTGTTTTCATAACCTAATTAAAACTAAAGTTGTATGCAAAAGTGAAAATATATCTAATGTATATTGCATACCACCATTAGTTTTAACTTCCGTTATTAAAATTTGAATTGTTTATTTTAAAGTAATATATCTTGTACAACTTTGTAAATATCGAAATTCAAAGAAAGGAAATTTGATTCTACTGCACAAATTTTAACACTGTTTATTTTTTTATGTTTTTGTGATCCTTGAGTTAACATGAAATTTTCAATATGTATATGTATATCTTGAATGTTTTAAAGCAAATTAAAGTGTTTGTGTTTGATAATTTTTTGATATACAGGGTGATTGGTATAAGATGCACCAAAAAGCTTGAGCGTGTAGGTGGGGTTAAGACAAGAAAAAAATCGTATGGGAGGGGGGGTATATTTCCCCCGTTTAGGCAGGAGGGGCAATTTTCTAAAAAAATTACTTAAATCAGAAAAAAATTATTTAAAAACAACGGTGAATGATACAAAGACTTGTTACATAAAATTTTGAAAAAAATTAGTTTAAACATTTTTTTTTTTTATTTTTTTTCAAAATTTTGAGTTTGGAAATTAATTTTTTTAAAACTGTTCACTCAAACAACAACTTAATTTAAAAATAAAATAAAATAGTAGTTTTCTGGCTTTTCAAAAAGATATAACAAGTCTTTGTATCATTCACCGTTGTTTTTAAATAATTTTTTTTCTGATTTAAGTCAATTTTTTAGAAAATTGCCCCTCCTGCCTAAACGGGGGGAAATAGACCCCCCCTCCTATACGATTTTTTTCTTGTCTTAACCCCACCTACACGCTCAAGCTTTTTTGGTGCATCTTATACCAATCACCCTGTATATCTTGAATGTTTTCAAAGTATTTGTGTTTGATAATTGTTTGATATATATATTTATAGTAGCCTAGAGCCAATTACGCTGGGCATTACTCAAATGCAGTTGTTAGAAAAAACTTATTATCGGTGAAAAAGGTTGTAATATGGAACCTGTTGTCCATAAGAAACCCCTTCTTAGTCCAAAATTATTAGTGTCATCTATTAGCTAACAGCTTCGCTTTGAAAAATACTATGAAGTAACCCAGTTTAGGTATACGTAATAGAGCGAAATTAAAAAGTTTTTTGCTTTTTTTTTTGTTTATTATGGTTTGTAACATTAATTCGATATTTTTCTTGTAGAAAATTTACAGAAATTATTTACATAGCTATCGAAATTGCTGTTTTGTAGGAAAGATTGATTTATTTATGAAAAACCTTTTTTAATAATATATAATTTTTCGAAATATGGAACCCATACAAATACCTAATATGGAACCGGGGCCTTCGGAAAAAAGGGGTTCTATATGTTTTCACTTCATTTCCTACTAAATTTTAAAATGCTACACCGATTTTGAAGGAGTTCTAATATACAGTATCTATTAAACGGATTTAACGAAACAAAATTGAATATTAATGTTCTTCTAAGCCATAGTATAAACAGTTTTCAAAATGAAAAATAGTCTTTAAAAATATTGGAAAAAGATTTTAATTTTTTTTTTAAAATTTAGACCTAGGAAGTTTAAAACTTTGATTTTGTAAATCTGAAAGAATTACATGTCATTGTTTTGATTTTCTTTTTTGGTTACAATCTTAAAGCATTTAAAAATCATTACCATAGCATTGAAAACTTAGATATTTCCAAGTTTTAAGCAGTTTCCAAATCGTTTGTGTAGGTTTTTTGAGTTACTTCTTTCAAAATAATTTTTTTTTCTTTCAAAAAATGTATTTCCTAAAATTTTGTTTGTGGTGTTAAACAGGCAGACGGCGGCATTTGAGAGACCTACTTTTTTTCTTTTTCTCTATTACTTTTTTACTTCAATAGAACATGTATTGGTTTCGTGTGAAAACTAATTTCGAGGTTTTATTCCAACATGGCATTACGATGATAGAGAAGCCAAAAAAGGTAGATTTTGTCTTTCCGTCCGGTGCGTCGGTAAGTCTGTGCAGATGGGTTAGGCGAATTTTCTTCAAACTTCTTTTGTAGTAGTTTTTAGTAATTCCCTAGCCTAGATTATAAATATGAATTATTTGTTTTAGCATGGCTATAACGGTTACAGCCCATGTAAGATTTTTATTTTTTTGGAACTTTCTCGAAAACTGCTCCGACGATTTTGATACAAATTGGTGTACGTTATACTTGCAGTAGTTTCAACTTATATAATAAGTTATTACAAAATATTTTTAAAAATAAATAAAAGATATCCAAAGATATGAAGCAGAGACATTTCTTAAGTGATTACTTCCCTTATTCTTGACGTATTTCATAATTAGGTTCCAGACACCTTATTCCTTCAACTAATCCAACACTTTGAATAATAAAAAAGATACTCTTTTTCATGTTTTGCGTCACACATTAATTTATTTTTTTCCTTTCCAAAGGGATCACCCAAGACACAGTTGATGGAGAACGAAGATGAATTAAAAGTTTCTCACTAAGTGACACTCTTAATGAAGAACATTACTTTTATCTTTCAAGTGTCTCGTCTGGATAAAAGGTGTTGGTTAAAGTAAAAAAGGTGGTTTAATTGTATTCATTAGTATATTACAAAAGAAGAGGTGTGCCAGTGCCCGGTTAATCATTTCAATAAGAAAAGGGTTTATGTAGTAGTTAATCTTAAGTAAGAAAATGTTAAGGTAAATGAGTTTCGTAAGGAAGTAGATTTTCAGACACTTTAAAGATAAAAGAAAAACAAAATTTGCGGAAAGTCTGAAAATTTGTCTTCATTCACTGATGCAGGAAGTTCTTGAATGGTTTTTTTTTTAAGACTTAGCTGTAAAAACAATTTATATTAAATGAGGGTTCTATGAAGCTGTTAAAAGGATAGTAAAACAATTTGTATTTGTTTCAAATTTTGAACATTTCCAATATATTGATAAGGTATTGATTGCAGTAAAATCCGATTTTGAAAAAGAGTTATTACAGTTTATATCTTTACTTTTTTTTTATAAAATTGTGTGTGAAATTTCTAATAATCAAAAATGGAATTAGGTATTGTGTTCTATCCCTTGATTTTGATAAAATATTTTGAAGTTTATGTACTTAATGTGTTAGCAAATAAAAACTTTAGTAAACATTTTATTTTACACTGTTCACAAAACAGTTCTTTAATATTATTAACATCACTGTAAGTTAGGTACCTATACCGGTATTTTGCTTTAGAAACCTCTATACCTTCATAGCGAAGTAAGTAAATTGTAAAAAGCACCCATCCTCTGACGCATCGGCAGCTGCAAGGGCATTTTTGAAATATGGCACTACTGAACTGTCAGAAAGAAATTTTCAAATATAAAAACACATATGTATTAATTTAAAATTACAAGATAATAAAATAAAATAGATTTTTTTGCATAAAAGGTATATTCATTAAAAAATCAATCTTAAACACACTCATTATGGATTTTATTAGAGCTCCAAAAACAGTTTTCTGTGAAACCAAAACGCAAGCAAATCATTCCCACCACAAAGTATCAATGATTAATTTATTGCTTTCCGATAACAATTTGCACTTAATACTCCGTAAATGTCAAAACTAGAATCGTACAAATTTTTTCAACTTGATAACAGTTCGCACTGAATACTCCGCAAACGTCAAAATTATTGATTTGTTTAAATCTGCGAAACAACAAAGTGTCAAATTAAGGATTATTGACAGTTCGCACTAAATACCCAGCAAATGTCAAAATTAGATTTGTAAATGCTTTCAAATTACAATAGGTATGTCAAATGAATAACCTCTGATGACAGTTCGCACTAAATTATTTTGCAAATGTCTGTAAGAACATGTCAAACTACAAAATGTCAAATTTATTGAATTTCATGATAGGTAGGACTAAACATTAAATCCGCAAATGTCTTTTAGAATCTGCCAATCCGCAAAATATAAAATTTGCCGCCTCTGATGAAAGTTTGCAATGAATAATACGCAAATGTCAAAATTAAATTTTTAAGAACCTTTCAAACTATATAATATGTCATATGGCCTCTGATGACAGTTCGCACTATATATTCTGCAAAAATGTCAGTTATAGAATCTGCCAAACACAAAATGTCAAATTTATTGCTTTTCATAACAGTTATTCGGACTGAATACTTAATCCACAAATATTTGCTAAAATCTTTTAAAATCAGATTCTTAAAAATCAAATTTAAAAAAAAAATCAAATTTCAAAATCAGATTCTTAAAAATCAAATTTCAAAATTAGATTTTTAAGAATCTGTCAAATTTATATTTGAAAAAATCTGTCAAACCACAAAAATCAAAGATTATAACAAAAAATATCTCAGATTTCAGGTTTGAAAAGAGAATATTTATTTAAATTTAAATCACCTGAATTATAAAACAAACTTCTTTGTCGTTAAAAGTTGGTCTAAAATTTTTCTTGGATAAAAAAAACATGAAAAAACATGCAAAAAGACCAAATATTTGAGCGGGGCTGAATATTGTTGCATTCAATTAAGAATCCCATAAATATTCCACAAACGTCAAAAAGTAAGTTCGTCTCTCTATAAAGACATTTTCCAAAAACTTAAGATTTTCTTTACTCGAATGAAAATACTGAAAAGACAAGCAGTGATTTTTTTTTATGAAAAATCCTACTTGTATAAAAAATTTAACTTCAAAAAAAAAAAAAAAAAAAAAAAAAAATACACACATAGCTTGTTATGTTTATTATATGCACTCGCCTTGAAAAATACTTACACATCAAGTATAGACAGTGTTAATTTAACAAGTTTTTTTTAGTTGCTTAATATCAAATGAATAATAAAGATTGTAATAATATCAACAGAAACAAGTTCTCATTCAAATTATACTTGCTTTTTTTTTAATTAAACCTGTAATGGACTTTAACGAAATTGTCGGAAAAACTACATTACACTTTTTTATCCTCCAACTCTTCTCATAAATTTTAAATTGATTTAAAATTCGTTGCCAAATTAAACATTCCCTTGAATGCGATTCCCTAGTTGAACATCAATCAGCCTTGATTAAAACAGAGAAAACAAAAATTGTCAAATTTGCAAAACACAGCATTTATCTAAAATCCCATTTGATGACCAACATAAATTTGAAAGCCCTTTGCGGTCAGCTAAAAAACAGACAAGTAAATTCGGTTAAATTGTTAACAATTTCTAGGCCAACAAGCTGTGAATTAGTCGCGACTGTGATGCTAATATGTTGATAGATGGTTTGTGGTGTATACTATCCCTACCACTAAAAACATAAATTTGAAGTTCCTACAAAACGGTACAACGAAAAAAAAAATCAACCCCAAATTTCACTCACCATTTTGCTAACTATTGTGAAAACAATTTTCAAAAAACAAGAGTTTTCAAGGTTTTTCATACACAAAATGCAATTTCCGTATGCATTCTTTAACCCATTTTCGTTCTTGCTTCTATAATATGTTCGGTGATATTAATTGAAAATTGTTTACATCATTTTGGGTAAATGTGCATGCAATGACGATAAATTGGAGGTTAGAGGGTTCATAATGAAACCTTGTGTGTCTCTCTTCATTAACTAATGCACTTTCGTTCTATTCTGTTCGAGTGTATGTTTATGATACCACAAATCGACAAACAGAAAAATTACTATATACACTTATACAACTACATAGCTATTATGGTCTGCAGCGCGGCCATACAAATTCATTTAAACAGTTATTAGGCTTTATTTGTGGCCAACGAGTGTTATGAACATAAAGATACATAAGTACAGCTAGTCCTTTAATGATGTGCATATAGGCATTGAAATTCAACAGTTATATGCAAGGCAGGGTCACACTTACATAGTTGCTCATTGGGTGCTGTTTAATCATTTTAAAGAATATTTTATTTAATTCTTAACATAGAATATTCATCATTAGATCTCGGGGAGTTGTTATCTTGGCAGCTGACCTAGAACTTCAGCATCGTGTGTTCTGTTCTCAAAAACAGTCTCTTGTTTTGTGTCGGCCTCTAAGACTACTCATGGAAAACCTATTTGGTACTTATCAATCTATAGGCGTGTTTTATTGGTAAGTGTTTAGTCACTTTAGCAAAATTTTGTATGGGATACGAAAAGTGGCGATAAATTGGTCAGTAACTAAAGTGAACATAAAAGTGAAGATAAAATCTTGGAATGCCCGGAAATTTTTGGCGCGAAATATAATGTCAATACATTTTTTGCTTAAAGGTTGGTGGCACCTATGACAGCTTAAGACATGGACTTCATATACAATGATAATTAATGGTTGTGTTCATTGTGTTTTCCTTTAGGGCCGCGTTTTGCGGAAGAAGTAAAAAGCTTTCAACCTACGAAAGTTGCAAAAAAGTTGTGATGATTTTGAACTTTTCGCTTAAATTGGTCAAAGCGGATCTTAAAATTATATATTTTGGAATTTAATTTGGTAATATTCAAGCTAAATAATGAATTTTTATCCGGTTTTTATTTGTTTGTAAAATAAAACATCCATAAAATTATTTGAAACTTCGACTTGGCATAAAGTCAAGAGTACCAACTTTGAAATAAAATAAAAAAGTGGATACAAAAGTGAATATAGCGTTTCATTGGTTCTTTCCAGTGCTGACTTATTAAAAATTACCAACAAAACACGACTTATGATCAAAAAAAACCTAGGAAAACCAAGCCTATAAATTCCTTCTTTATTTATCTAATTTAAGGTTGATTATATGACAGCATTTCTAGCAATAAGTTCTACAGAAATATGTCTAACCTTTTGATCTATAACAAACTCGTCAAGCTCGGTGGAATTACTTGGCACAATGTTACGTTAAGGTCGGAAACAACCTCTCCAAGAGCTTATTAATAAAGGATTTAGGAACGGATTTTTTTTCCTCGGAAACTCCGTTGATAGATACATTTCGAGGTTGAACATCTTTCAAAGGTCGAAACAAGTGCTTCTAGATATTGATTTCATAGGAAGAACAGCAGCTTCAGTCGGTCTAGTAATAATCTCGAAGGCAAAACAAAGCATGTGTTATCATTAGCGAATTCAACAATTTAGAGAAATGAACCTCCTATCATAATGATATATAGAAAATTGAAGTAACATTGCAGTTACTGTACAGCAGCTTTGAAATCAAACGAAGAATAACTGTTGTTATTTTTTGTCTTTTTAAACTAAGAGAGGAATTGTGCAAACAATTTTTTTACTGGGAAAAGCCAAATTATTATTGTATTAGACCATGATCAGTCCAGTTTTTCTCTATGATGCCTCCACGTGAATATTTGATAAGGAAGTCCTTGGTCGCGTTGAGGAAAAAATCTTTCGATTGATTATCGGTTTAATATACGTGGAATAGATCCTATCGGTTGTAGTGTACATGAGGCTTGAAGGTCAATTGCGAGTCCTTAACCAATGTGTTCTTTATAAATTGTAACAGGTTTTCCATATGGATGCGTTAGATCGTAAAGTTCTCCAAAAAATCTATTTCCCAGTAAGCAGAGTAGACTCATTTGGAGGTTTTGCTGTCCAAGTCCAAGTGCAAGTGTGTCTGGATAGTCTCTATTTCTTCCGAATCCTGACAGCTCCTGCAGAAGTCAGGCGCGATGGTGACAAACACTGATCAGGTATTATACCAATCACGCGATCTTAACTATTAGGATCTTAGTTTCCTTATATCTCGCGATAAAATATATTGAGTTCATTTTCATTAATACAATCGTTCCTATAGATTTCCAGGAAGCATTGATTCGTTTTTTCGTCTTCTGTTCTTTTTTTCCTTTTAATTGTGCCAAAAGGGAGATCTTGTTGCCCTTTCTGGTCATACACATAATAACAAAATCATGAAACTACGAGTAGAACAAGAAATATCTCGAGCACAAATTAGTAAAATAAAAAAAAAGATTATCCAAGGGATTTGCGCAAATAACATGAAACTCTCCAAAGTAATATTTATCTAAGAAGAAGCTTTAATCTTAATTGCATAAGATTACTTCTCTGCTAAGTAATTTTTATTTGATTGTTGAAAATGTCACATGGATGAATTTAACTCTGGAAAGGTCATTGCCAAAGAAGAAGAAGAAAATGTTAAGTCCTTGTAAAAACATTGGACCAGTTGGTGCACTTTAACAATTAAACTCTTAACCTATATGGATTTGCCACATTGTGTGGCAAAGAAATGGAAATCTTATAATTTATTTAAATTTTAATTACGAAAGTTTTCAGTATTTCCTGGTTCTTCCAAAGAAGAATGTGTATAAGGAAGAAAACTCTCAAAAGTAAATGTGGTTGATTTTCTATGTGCATATAGCTTACTCTATACACATCAAATGACTGTGGAAGATATTATAGGAGATGACATGCAAAATCAACATAAACGTTGGAACGAACAACTGAGACCAAGGGTTTTTCGGTTCATTTGGGAAGCCATCAAGGATTAAGGATTAATGTATTTCGAGAGACTTTGAGTTTTGATTAAAATAATTGTTTCAATTTTTGGGATTGGATTTTCCTTCTATTTGTTTGGAATTTTTAACTGAATTTTAAAGTAATCAGTAAAATGGTTATTGTGTATGGGTTAAGCACTAAATTGAAATTAATATCTCATTGCAAAATATACCTATATTCTTTTGTAAAATTTTCAATTTCAAAATACATCGATTTGGTATACAAATAGTGGATGGATATATTAATTTCAATCAATAAATAAAAAAAAATGCTTGAAAAAATTAATTGGGATTTACAAGTCTAAGATGTGAGTAAGCTTAACTTACAAACTTCTAAATAATATTAATGAATTTTACAATTTTATCGATAATTTGGAAAAATATTTTCGTTGTACAATAAGACATTTTTATTATTTACAAAATATTGTTTCAGTTGAACTTTTAAAAAGCATCTTTCATTCCAACCTTATGGTATTGTTTGTTGGAGAGCTAGGTACTCATTTCAGCAAAACTCAACTCTTTTTGATTTTGAAAAAATTCGTTGTAAGAAAAATTTGTCGTAAACCGAAAAGACATTCAAATTTACATTTGTTTCGTGAACTAAAAATCCATCCTGTTCGAAATTTACATTGTTTTAAAGTTTTAAAGTCTTTCTTTATGAAGACTGACAACCGAAATTTTTGGCTTATACCTAATTACAATTTACGTGGCAACTTTTCCAACATTTTGACTGTTCCTACATTTCGTACAACGGCGTTTCGTAATTTTTATACCATCTCTTGTTTTTTTTTTTAATCAAGCTTCCGCTATATTTGAGAACAATTACATCTCGGTGTGTTTACTTGTCAGTTAAAATCATGGTTTTTGGAATTGGATATTTCTAACCTGCATTATCTTTTTTTACTTTCTCAATACGGCAAGTATTGGTTTCGTGACCTGACATTACGCTGATAGAGAAGACGAAAAAAGTAGATTTCGTCATGCCGTCCTTCGGTCTGTCTGTGCGGATGTGCGGATGTTCGTTTGTATTGTCACCGAGCTGCAGCCTAAACGGTTGAACGGATTTTCTTCAAACTTCATGTGTAGTAGTTTTTGGTGATTCCCTAGAGGACAAATTTAAATTTTTGTTTTAGCCCGGTTACAACGGGTACCTCCCTTATAAAAGTTTTATTTTTTCCGAATTTTATATTTTGATAAAACATTGTGAACGTTATATTTGGAGTGCTGTTAATATAACTGCATTTCAAGTTTTTGGCTAAAAATGCACATAACGGAGAATTGGTGTTAACGGTTTTTAACAAATTAGGCCCTAAATTGACAACGGCGTACCCGATTTCATTTAAATTTGGTATGGTATATAATCTGAGCATACAACACAAGATGGCATTTAAAGTTTTTTACTAAGCAGTCATTTAATGAAAGCTACTATACAACTTAACCTCTTAGGCCACTTTCAACATAATTCAGCAAATTAAATTTTCCCAATCCAATAGTTTACTACGAGAGCAAGTTCGTTCGACAGTCGTGAATTTTATTTCTGATACTTTGGTATATTTTTTTTTATTTTAAAGTAAGTTTGCATGTGTATGTACTTACTTATCTTTGCACTAAAAAAATATTCTTTGATTTTGTTTTGAACTATTCTGGATTTTTTATTAACTATTATAAAAAATTATACCTATCTATCAATGTATTATACTACGACACAGTTTTTCAGAAAAAAATCCCCACTTGTAGGTGTTGAAAAAACAAAAATAACGGTACTTTAGTACAATTTTTTTTAGTGCTACAACACTGCAAAATTATGTTCCTATTAAAATTATTTAGAACACTTGGACCAAGTTCCTGGGCTAATAATATAGGTTATAATTTTACCATAGTGATGTATACGATAATAGAATAAAACTGTTTGGAATACTCTCACTATTCAACATAAAGCATTACCTTTTTCGATTAAATAATAATGTACTTTCTCTTCTGGTAATACTATTTACTAACTTATAATGATTGATAAGGTATCAACAAAAGGCAACAATGTAATAAAAAATGGTAATTGAGACATTATGCTTTTTTAACCATAGCGTCATCTTCCAAAAACTTCTGGTGTGAGAGTTCAGCACACTATAATTTGTCAGTTAACCTTAAATAAAGTTATACCTTAATCTTTCTTATAAAATATATCCAAAGGTATATAATTAAGACCTTAAAATTAAGTTACAAAAGTTATCTAATTAATTATTCTAAAATAAATCCCTCAACTTTACGAGACTCATTAAGAAGTCCATCATAATCAGTCAATATTGTCCTAGATTTCCAATTACATAAAATAATATAACCACCAACCTTAATTAACATAGTGCGAAAGCGGTTCCTTGAAAAGATAAATCCTTTTTAATTTATCACTCATCTTATACCTAGAAAATCTTAGAAAAGATGTTTTAACCATTTAAGGATAATGAGGTTCTTATTCTTTATTTTTACAAGGACATTATTTTATCGTTTTCTGTAAGGAATTTACCATGATTTCAAAAATTCTTACGGGGAATGGTTTCTTATGGTAGTCTTAACAGGTTAAGTATGTATTTCCACCTTAGTATTTAGCTGAACAGATAGAGATTATATTATTGTGTCGTTATTGAATGGGTTTAACAAAGGGTTAAAGGTTTTCCTTGTTTTAGTACAGTAAAATATTAAAGTTAACATAACAGATGAATAATATAAAAAAAGATTATTTAAGTTCTTAAGCTTTTTTGATCATATTTTCCATATATCCCTCTTAACAAATTCAGTTTGTAATAAAACCCTTTTTATATAAAGTACGCATAATATATTTTAAAACCACAAATTCTATACAAGCATTTTGATAATATTGAAAGTTACTTAACACATTAAATCAATTTCAATAGAAAATATCCATCAACTTTTTTAATTGTTTTATATCGCAAAGAAAGTATATCAATTACAAAAATGAATGCAGTTGCAATTATTATTGCACCAAGCAACATTAAAGCCCCAAAAAGCTCATGCAATTCAATTTCTGGAAATTTTGTTGTTCCATCAAGATCTCTTCTTTTCAATACATCGGTAATATAATTTTTATAAATTTGTGCTGTCAGTCCATGATTAAATATTTGTGACAAACGAATATTTAATATTTCGGTCAAAAAAGAAAAATTCGGCATACAAATGCAGCCAATATCCAATACAACGTGCTTCTTAATTATAATGTAATACTTAAACTGTTCTTTGAAGAAATGAATCTCATTTCTAAATGTAGTCAATAATTCGCCACCTGTTAATAAAGTATATTTCCCACTAAACTTATTCTCTATAAAGATCCTGAAAAGATATATTATTAAACACTATTAGCCGATTTTCCAATTCGGGGATGTGTTTGAAAAACATATTGTAGGCAGCGTGCCGAACTACGAAGGTATAGCCCTCAGCAATTGCATCATGGAGATCTTGCGGTAGTTTCGTACGAGGTTGATTATGAACAAATTTAAAAACTAATCCTTCATAGCAAATGCAAAGAATGAAGAAACTTAATATATATGCAGTCGCTATGACTCTCGTATTGTTTCTTCTCTGAAGTCCTAATTTTTTCGAAATCATTTTCCACAATCCACTTTGAAAAATAATTTTTCCACTTAAAACTATCAAAATTGTAAGTCAGGTTATCGTATCAAAAGGAAAGCACAAAAATTCTAAGGAGCTGTACATCTGCGGAGGTTTCATTATCATTTGCATTGCCATAGTTAAGTACTCTCTTGTAGCTCCGAAATTTGCGATCCTGTCTTTGCTGTCTTCAAGTTTATTGTAAAGCTTTGAAAGAAAATAAAGAAAGTAAAGAAAGAAAGAAAGAAAAGCAATCAATGGGTTTCTTACTTACTTTATTAAATCCTTCGGTCACTGTGCCATTAGAATAAACGATTCCTCTTCCACCGGGAGAAATTTTGAAATTCCAAGTGAAATTCATATTTCGGGATAAGAGGTTTAAAAAAGCCACAAACATATATTTTGGATGCCTTAAATTCTGAATGGATGGAGCTTCTTCCCATATAATCGCTGTCAAGGGGAATTGCCACAAATTTGATAGTTTTAATGGAAAGACTGGTTTAATCCATTTGAATGTTCCATTTTGATTATAGATTATAAGTTTGGTATTTCGACAACTTGTTGCTGTAAATTGAAAGTAAGTATATAAGTAGTGATAATTGCGTTTTTTTCTTGTACCAGAATGTTTAAGTGTGTTATCATATTTTTGCCACAGTGAATTATTATAAGTGAATTATATGATGGAGGACATTGCTTAATTTGTCCACAGAAGTTGGTAGTAAAACATAAAAGTACTGCAAGATGCCTGACGCATTACTTTCATAAGATCTCTGCAATATGATAAGATCTCTGAAAAAATAATATGAAGAATTGAGTTAAACGATTTGTTCCTGTTTGTATTTTCGCCTGTCAATAGCATATTCTGTAGTTCTTTCTATATTTCTATTTCCAACTTCAACCATCATATCATATTCATTTGAAGACAAAAGCTGATTCACTATTTCACCGCATTTCCATCGATCTTGTATTGATTCGAATGCAATACTAATTCGGTAAATCTTAATGAATGTTAACTCATCGTTTTGAATCATATGTTGAAGGCATTTGGCCATGCTATGATCTGAAGTTATCATTTTCCAGCAAAGTCCTGGAGTTGGAAATATCAGGAAAAACACGAAGCGATTCCAATAATAACAGCACATTGTTTCAAAAATTAATCTGGAACTCTTTGCTGTTTCAAGACAACTAATGAGTTTATTATCGTAGGGATATAAGAATGTAACCAAGATGAGACAAAGATATTTCAGAAATATTTTGTCAATCTAAAAGATATATCACTTACTTTTCTACGATATTTTTTAGGGAAATTTGTTGCGGCTCTCGGTACAAGAATTCTAATACTGACTCTCAATTTAACTTATGTGTGTCGTTTATTTAATAAACTCAATATTGTTGTGCATTGAAAATATTTTATGTTATGTCTATGGAAATAGTTTCAAATCGCTGAAACATTAAATTTTTTTTTTACTAATAATACCTGATTAAAGATCATTTCGTATACAACAATTTATCCATAGACAAATTGCTTCGGTATCAGTTTCGAATGGGGTTATATTTTCATAAACTATTATAAAAGGATTATATTATACACTCCGCCTCACTTGATTACAAACAGATGGTTTTTATTTAAGAGTTTACTTTTATCCTTTGTAAAGTTTTGAAAAATTAAATACAGTATATGAAAGAATTATATATTATGTTTCTGTTGAAAAACAAGCCAGGAAGAATATAAAGTTTAAAAATAACACATTCATTGTTCCGTCTTAGGAGCCGGTTAAAGCGATCAGGAAAACAAAACAGCAAACATTTTTTGATCGATAATTTATTATGTTTTCATTCGTTTAAAAACAAAAATGTTTCAGCTATTGAGTCGAACAAATAGTTATTGTATAAATTGCATTAATGGAATTTAATTTATCGTACGGAAATTTCATCAGGAAAATAATCAAATGCCTTTTTTACAAATAATACGTGCGTAATTGAAATTTTTATCATCAGAAAAAATACTGTGAGTTATTTGCCATCGATAAATATAAAAATGTTTCAAATAAAATCAAAACATATTTAATTATCGATTTGAAAAGTTTTCCTGATTTGTTTTTCTGATCGCTATAACCGGCATAGAACTATAAACAAAAACAGAGAAAAGAGAGAGAAGCAAAGAAAAAACAAGTCAAGGTGTATAGGCGATAATATTACCTGCTTTAAATTTCAGACAAATCAAGGAAGAAACTGGAGTTAAAACTAGTAGTAGATTATTTTATTATTTTTCTCGAGGCACAGAAGGCCAACCATATTAAACACAAACAAATATGAAAGAAACCAGTGAACGTAGCAGTTTTTTTTTATCTTTAAACTTGTTGACCGTACTTTTGCGATACTTATTGCGACTGTTAGATTGTAAATTTGACTGACGTGTGTCAATTATTTCACAGAAAAAGGAGTATTAATATGCATTCAATATAGTATTTGCATCGATTTGAAAATTAATAATTTAATTAATTTAATCAATTTTTAATCAACAAAATTTCCATAGATAAAGTGCTTTTAACAGATATGTATACATTATAATAGTTAAAATGCTTTTTTAGTTAAAAATTATCAATATAACGTCCTTTTATTTTTAAACGATAGTTATATCGATAGGAGGTAATATTCTAATGAGCTTTTATAAAAAGTTTGTATAAACACAATTTGTATGAATTTAATGTTTTTTGCTTGAAAAGTATGGAATTATTTCCTGTTTTTGAGGTACTGGACTAAGAGGGCTCTACAGAGTATTGCAAAAAATAGCAAAGTTCGAAAAAATGATAAAATTTGAAAAGCTGTATCTCGAAAATTATTAGTCTACAGAGTGCGGAGACAATTAAATTCGCATTTGTAGCAAATTTAGTTAACTTAAAAACACTGGAAAAAATTCCGAAATTTCCGCAGTTTTTTGAAATTATCAGGAAAAGCAAGAAGCTATATAAGTTTTTGATCACTGATCAAGCAAAATCTAGGAAACAAACGAGTCAAAAGCATTTTCCAATCTCACAGATGAAATCAGCGTCATTATAGTTGGTATAATGTTTTCTAACGATTTCCATATTCTAAATCTGTATAAAAGAAGTATAAAAGGAGTAAAGGCCACAAAACCTTTAAAATTGAATTTCATTCATAAATCATCATCATCATCGGCTCGACAACCGGGGTCCGGTCCTGGCCTCCTTCAACAAGTCTCTCCATCTATCCCGGTCTCTAGCCGACGCCATCCAGTTGCGCTTTCCAAGGTTCCGGGCGTCCTGGTCTACGCCATCTCTCCAGCGCAAGCATGGTCTACCACGCTGTCGTCTGCCATAGAATGTACCACAAAGAACTTTCCGAGCAGGTTCCTCTTCGCTCATGCGAGCTAGGTGCCCTGCCCACCGGAGTCTACCGAGCCTAATATCTGCTTCAAGGTAGATTGCGTACAGTTCATGATTGTACCATCTCCGGAATCGTCCGGATTCATAAATACTCCACTTAATAAAATTTAATTCGACTATTTTCAGTCTTTTTATTGTTTTTATTTTCTTATAAAGAAGAATTATTAACAACTCTATTTTTTTCGAGACCATTTTATCTTCAAAGGAACAAAATCTATATTAAGAAGTTTTGTGTATTTTATGTACCACCGGTATTTAAACACTCATCGAGATTGAAACAGTTATGCGTAGGCTGCCAATATGCCAACAAAAATATTTCAGATATATGAGGCACCTCAACAATAGCAAGGAAAGAAAACATTTGTTAGTTTCAAAGGACAGGTTTTTTAAGTGACCCAAGGTATAGTTCCAACAAAAGTATCATAGAAATTCTTAGCTAGAAATTCACTTAATTTGGAGTACCAAAACTAGAAAATGGGCCATAAACATAAACAATAGTAAATGCCTAAATGGAAAATTATCAGTAAAAGCTTTTACTAGCTTTTTTGAATATGGCAAATTGCAGAATAAGCCTATGGAAGAAATCAGCATTCAGATATCCTCAGACATGGAAACATCAAGTACAAGTTGACTTGTCGAAATTTTCTAAGGTCAACCCTCCGAATCACTCAAGTAGATATTAAAGTTAAGTGCAAGTTTTGTTGTTCCATCCGAAATCAATAGAGTCGTCGAAAATTAAGAAGAAATGTGTTCTATAATAGAACATTTTATGTAAAATACTTAACGTTCAAGAGAATATTTGTACTCAAAATGAATGTATATTTTCCATTCTAGATGAAGACAAGCAATCAAAATGCTAATATAATTACTGTCACGATAAATTCACATATGAATGAGTAAAGTTGGTAAAGTTTAACAAGACATTTGCTCGCTGGCAAGTTTTGTATGTTGTTAGTTACCAAACTTTAAGCAATAAACTGAAACTATAAGGTGCTTACATATTATTTGATTCTCACAAAGTTTAATGCCCATCCTAGACAAAAGTTTAAATTGCTTATGTGTTTGGTGTTTTGTTATTTTATGTGGTATAGACAGCACCAACCTATTGATAGTATTGATTCAAAGGTAATTGGAGATTAATATTATCACTGTTTAAAAAAGTTACCACCTACATCCCAGAATAGATTTTCTATTGAAGATAAAAAATACTTTGAATGAAATAAATGGGCAAATGGTTTTGTGGTTTTCATTCAGAGATGCACTAAATTTATTCCTATCAAGGGCTAGAAACTCTGTTGAAACAAAGTTACCTCACACAAATCCTATTTTCAAACTACCATAAAGGAGAAAGTTAAGAACTGTTGTGGAAAACATATTTCAATACCTGGATTCATACCTCAAGTAAGTAGTTTTTGTTTTTTATTTGGCTAGTAAGAGAAACCTATGAAGTGAAAAAAGTATAAAGTTTACTGAAATAGTTTTAACTGAAGACTTCCTTGAAATAAATATAAAAACAATAATAAAAGAACAAGGTTAACGACTTTGGATAAACTTTAATATAAATAAAAACTGTAATAAAACAGAAAAGGGATAAAATAAAAATATGACTGAACTTAGTAAGAAGATAGCATTATACAGCGAAATCTCCACTTACTGACAGTTCAGTTAGGGATACTAGACTTCTAATTGCTTATAGGTTCTTTAATGTGCATTCGTATTGGCGGAATAAAATATCCCCTTTTGATCTTTAGTAGAATGTTAGAATAAAATATTTTTAGACATTTTATCAGAAGGTTATAGAAACCAACTCAAGAATATAAGGAAACATGCAAGGACGAAAATAGGAACATGATATGAAGGAAGCTTGCATCGGAAGAATTATACTCAAAACACTGCTTATTCGTTGTAATGAAACAAATGATTTCAAAACTCATAAGTCATAACACTTACGATGAAGTGCCATATCAAGCGAATAGAAAATAATGATCCAGCTATGAGTGTCCTCGAATGCAAGCCCCAGTTTCGAAGTACAAAGCAGACTCAAGCCCCAGTTTAATGATTAAGCCATCACTCGAAGGACCAAATTTTCACTGTACAAGACACTTATCATCCAAGTTTTTCTTGATCTTGCGGTGATTATTAACATTCACACCTATTGTGAGTTTCACGCGGAAAACCTTTCACGTGAAACATTTTTGCTCCCCCGGAATTTTAAAAGTTATTGGGAGTTTCACGGGAATGAAATTCCACTTCGAATCAGAACTGACAGTTCGAAAAAAAGGTGTGTTCAGAAAACTGAGTTCTTAATAAATTTCCCTTTCTCTGTAATGGAAACAGGTACACAAAATCTACAACTTTTTTTAATATTTAGTAAAAAATGCAAAACAAAACAAAGTAGCGACGCAATTTAGAATTTATTATTGTAACCACTGAAGGCGACACTGCGACGACACACTTCCAATTATTTTTCATTGATCTGTCTAAAAAAAACATAACAGAACATGCTATTACAAAAAATTTCCCTCTGCATTGGCCAAGTGTGTATTCGTGTTTATAAAATGAACAACGCTTCATGTGTTTCTGTTTAGTAAGTGTCAAAGTTTGATAAATAGAGTCAAACAAATTGTTTTAGTTCTTTGAATCAAGATTGTTTGAATTTTAATAATTTTTTCTCGAATTCTTTTATAAAAAAAAAATATAAATCTTATAAATATTAAGCATTGCCACACATATTTTGGTAGAGGAGGAAGTTTTTATTTGTGTTTTGTTTCTTTTTCATACATTTTGTATGCTGCCACTTTCTGTTTTACGTAGCGCTTCCCACCTATGTACCTACATACATTATGCATAATTTTGATTTGATTTGAATGTGCTGCTTTGTTCCTGAAACATTTAGATAAACTCTATTTTACTTTTGTTGATAAAAAACAAATAAAATCTTACAATTCCCGCCACGTTCTATCTGGTTCACCTCCAAAAACTAAATGGAAATATTGGCTGTCAACACGGAATAAGTACTTACAATAAGGGAGTTTTTCGAACATGAACAATTTTTCACACGAAACTCCCAATAAGGGAACATTGAAATGGGATTTTTTCCTTGTGGAATTTTGCTCCCGTGGAACTCACAATAGGTGTGATTATCAAGATCATATAAGGAGCTTGTTTGCCATTCGATTGATTTTCGATGCCAGTATGGAGCGAAAAAAATTCCATGACAATGTTTACGGGTTGTGTGATGACATAACATAACATATATAATATATATCTAACTAGTAGAATAAATATTCAGCGAATCCGATGGTTGGGGCATTTAAAGAGATTAAGGAATAATGCTTCTGCCTGAGGGATCTTCCAAATCATCTCAGTGTGATTTCACAAAAGAGCAAAGCCACCTTGTAGTGAAAGCCAATAGAATTAGAAAAAAGTATCATTCAGGTATTACATTTTAATAAAATGACGCAAAATTATATTTAATTTTGGATGGAAATCTTTTTACAGATCAAACACCCGACGCATGTTTGCTTCTTTTGAAGACGTTTTAAATTGCTTATCATTGATATGATAATTGTTAATTGCTTTCTTCTTTGATAATGTACTTCTTTCTGAGTTACCATCAAAGGTAATCTATTTCAATTATTGTTTTACAACCAAAGGAAGTCTATTTCAATTATTCAACATATATGTATTATTTTGTGTCTTATATAAGAATCACTTACTCAAACTCTCACTTACTCACTCTATTCCACTCCATTAATTTTATTTTCCACTTCTCAATAATTCCAGTTAATAACTCAACTCCATTGAAATGTATCAATAAATTATTAATTTCCACTCACCTTCACTCAACTCTAATCAACTTCAATTGACTCTACTCAACTTCACTCAATTTAACTCCATTCCACTTCACATCACTCCACTTCACTTTGCAATACTCTTCACTTAACTCTTCACTCTTCACTTTAATCCATTGCACTCAACTCCATTCCAGTATAATCCAATATGAATACATTTTGATAATATTGAAAAAAAAACTGCTGTTTCTTACAATGCTCGAAATTTTATCTTAAACTTTATTTTTAAATATGAATTTTCTTCTCAATTTTAATTATTTATATTTTCTTAACCCCAAAGCTTGGATTTCATTTATAATTAAAAATATTCAATTTCGACCGAACAATTTGAACAACAACAACAATATTATTATTTGAACAACAACAACAATACCTGGCACAGTTTTATATTCGTCACCGTTCGTTGTCCGCCTAAAGGAGATTTCACTGTACCAATATAACTAAAAACTTATCAAAACTCATAAAAACAAGAAAATACTTCAACCGCATTTGAATTTTGTTTTACGTTTGAATTTCCCATACAATCATCTAAAATCTTAAGTTTGGAAAAGGAATAAATAATTTGAACAAAAAGGTATATTTCAGTTAATATTGCTTATTATTTGAAGAGTTCTGTAAATTTCATAACCGCTGTGGTTTGTTAGTTCTGTTTTGTATTTTTTTTTCTTTTAAACCGCAAAAGTTATAAGATACCTAGAAGCTAGAAGCTTTTTGAAAAAGTTCATTCAGACGTATTTTGTTTTTAGTAATGGTTGAAAATATTCTCTTTTCAAACAGTAGGAGGTTTACCTAGGAGAAACGGAATTTACTTTATTGAGTGCGGAACGAGTATTTCAATTGAAAATTGAAAGTAGTAGTTAATTTTTAAACAGAGAAAAGATAAGAAAAAATTAAACTAAGCATTACCAGTGAGATTGAATAATTAAAATGATTTAATGTTTCGCATAAAAAATATTTCTACAATATCTCTTCGATATTATTTAGGTATGGTGATATTTACCATTTGAAGGTAAATATCGTTTTTTTCGTTTTTAACGAAAAATATACAAAATTGCTGATTACTCATTTTTTGTTATTTAATATAATGAAGGGGATATATACTGCTATAAAGTAACAAGATGCAAAAATATATTTCGGACAAAAGATTTTCTATTGTCCCCATTTTATTTTAATTCTGCGGATAACTAAAAAGCTACTCGTTGTCGTTATACTCTAGGATAAATAATTAAGGACAAAAGGATACATAACCTTCTGTCAGCACCCACTGATAGTCAGAAAACAGTGATTTCATTTTAAACCAACGAAGGCGGCGGCGGCGATGTTGTTGTTGTTTCGTTACTATATCATGTAGCTGTAGCTGTTCAAACTTTATTTTGGGTATAATTCCGTGTTTCTGAAATTTTGCAACATCCGTTTGCCAGCAGCGGATAACATTGTAAAGTCTGTCATTCAGTTTTCAATCAATAGTTTTATTAATTAATACGAGGGACTTTGCTTTTTGTATATTCCACTGTATAGCCTTTTAGTCTAACAAGGCCATGTAGTGGGTTTTGAAGTCCTACGGGCTACTTTGGTATGTCAGCGTACCACGCTATATTGATAAGGCGATTGCTCGCCGTAAGGTTTGAGATGAAACAAAAGCAATGTTGCTTAAATGAGTATAGATAGTATAGGTCAGTAATAAAAACTGACATTCTATAATACGAATAGTACAATATAAAAACAATAATAACTTAAATAGTCTGGTATATTAATAATCTTCCAACCTCTCCCCCTTTGATATGTGCTACGAATTGTAGTCTATCAAATTAAGGTTAGAAGAAAATGGAGGCGAAACAAAACAGCATACTTAAAGGCGCTTAGAAAAATTTTGAAGCTCCAAATGCGTTTGAAAAACAAACAAACATAGCATCTCGCCCTGTGTGGTCAGTGGTCATAAGCTGTGGAAATCGTTGTGTATACGACTTCGAAGACTGAGCAAATCTGATAATGCGTGGGTTCAAATCTCATGATGTGCATGTGAAAAAGTTTTTCATAATAAAATTGGATTAAAGCTCGGCACCACTAATAAGGAGACTGATGATAGGAATTGGCACTCCTTGAAATAGCTATATCTCCAGCTAAAAATGGAAAAAAACCAATAATAAAATTCGTAAAAACGAGTAAATAAAAATTCGTTTAAAAATTAATGGTAGCGCCTTTAAGTTGTTGTTGTTGTTCAAAACATTCAATGAAAAATTAACAGAATGGTCACTAATAAAAACTGATATTCTATAATACGAACAGTACAATATAACAACAATAATAACTTAAATGAGTATATTTTGGACTCTGGTTTATTTTCTATAAATCCATCCCTTAAATACTATTTCCTTAACTGTTATACTTATTTTCTTTACATACTTCTACAACTAATATTCTTAATCAAAAATATTCTATTTTCTTATTGGCTACAATTTATAAGCTAGGATGTTATTACTATTGAAAGCCCAAAGCAGTCTTCATTCCAATCAGGTTTCTATAACCTTTTGGAATTCATGTTAATTTTCATGAAAGTACAAGAGCCAAAAGTTAACGATTATTGCATGTATACCGTGCAAGGGAAGCTCAGCAGAACCTCATTTGCATTTTAGTTTTAAAAAAAATGATAGAACAAAACTATCAGAAGAATAGAGTATAATTTATTTCATGCGGCCAGAGTCAATTGACTCTTCGTTAATTGGATTCACGATAAGCACACGTTTTAATGTTTAGTGGTAATCCGAGGTCATTTGGAAATTGCATGATTTCTTCTTTAGTCATTTTTGGATCGAATAAAGGTGTGTGTAAGATTGTTTAACACAACAGATTGAACTGGCTGATGATGTAAGTTTATACGATTATAAGCGGGATTCTTTATCTAGGTATATGACCATTGAGTGTATACACAAAGAGAAATTACCTTTTTCAAAAGTAAGTTTCAAATAATTCTCGTAGAATGTCGTTACTATCGACTTTTTTTTATTATTTAACTCTTGTCGAAATTATTCTTGAGTTTAAATTAAGGCAAAAAAAATAAAGAAAAACAAATACAAATAATGTATGGAAAAGAATTTTGTTCGGTTTGGTTTGATTGTGTTTCGATACAGGGAATTAGGGAAATAATAATTACTTGATATGATATGCTCATTTAGCGACATCTACTTCGGTGTATTCGAAACCATCTTGATTCCTCCATGTGTATAAACTCAATGGTATGAGTCCATACTCGATACTTTTGTTTTTAAAATAAGATACTTTTGGCATCGAAACTTTTTATGCGATACCATAGTTATCGAATGAAAGTAAATAGTTGCATTGTTTCGACTATTTTCGATCAACGGTGGTCGATTATTCTATTTCTTACTATGAATGTCGATTTTAATCAAAATTTATTGATTCTACATTCGTCGATTTCAATTCTAATTTGCGGATCGATGCGTGGAAGCAAATGTTTTTATTAATATAGGAAAACAGGAAAATGCAATACAAATTCGAATCAAATAAAATGCACGACTGGGTGGCACGAACTTGCTCTTGTAGCACACCACGTGATTGAAAAAAATTAAATTTAATAAATTATAATCAAAAAGGATAAAAATATCGGAAAATGGTCTAAATGTGAGACCAAGTTGTATGGTATAGATATTTTAATACGTTTGTTTAGCCAAAAACTTTAAATGCCATTTTGTGTTAAATAATCAAATTTATTTCCATACTAAATTTAACTGAAATCGGTTAAGCCGTTATCAATTTATGGACACATTTGTAAAAACCGTTAACACTAAATCTCCGTTATATGCATTTTTAGCCAAAAACCTGAAATGCAGTTATATTAACAGTAGTCTATATATAGCGTACAAAAAGTTTTATCAAAATCGTTAGAGCCGTTTTTGAGATAATTGTGAAAAACTAAAACCATTATATTGGAGGTACCCGTTATAGCCAGTCTATAATAAAAATTCGAATTTTTCCTCTAGGGAATCACCAAAAAGTGCTATATATGAAGTTTGAAGAAAATCCGTCAAACCGTTTAGGCTGTAGGTCGGTGCACAGTCAACCGCACATACGCACATCCGCACATGCTAAGTCTTCTTATATTTAAATATTTTCCATGTATAGTATATAGAATTTGTAAACTGTCAAATATGAAAAGTTCACAATTTTCTTTAAGTTTATTTACAAAAAAAGAGTTGTTAAATCGATTGCGTAAAACAATACCAAACATGGAAACCAATAGAAACAATAAACACATTTCAATCCCCTTGATATTCAACAACTGCAATCGGACCTATCATTTCAGTTCAGTGAGCTTCTCCAGCAAAATATACTGGCCAGTTTTTCAGTGCGAGATCATCCCAGGGTTAGAGTTAGCCTCAACTTAATTCTGAAAATACGTTTTTCGGTTCGTTTGACAACCCAAGTGAACTCATAGTTAACTCACAAAATTGTGTGAAATATCTCCCGCAGAATATAATTTGTAATTGTAACTATTGGTTAGATTTTTGTTTTTATTATAATGTATTGCAATTAGATTATTTGTATTTGTTGTTCGTTCTGTTTTATCATTGAAAATTACATGTTTCAATATACATGCCAGCATTAATATGCCATTTCCAATCAAAGTTTATTCTTAACTGAAAAACTGCTTCGTGAGTTAACTTGAGATTAATTTATTCTCGGGATTAACAAGCCCTGAGATTAAGTCAGGTCTCAGGGTTAACCCAGTACTAAAAAACTGGGCCTAAGACATTTTCTGCTCTAAGCTTATCTAGATTTCAGACTTTCGTCAGATCAACGTAGAGCACAATCTTTTGTACTTGATTTTCTGAAATTTGTCTACTCTAACATATAAAATGATATTTCACAGCTGTTTACCCTGTTATTTATTAGATGAACATAGCTGTAATAACCTCTTTTTAAAACACTTGATTTAGTTTGTGTCATTATTGCAATATCAAAATGGAAGTAGAAGGAGAGAGAGAGAGAGATATTAATAAAATAAGACTGCACTTATTGGCGTGAAAAAAATGGTGCAGGGAAATAACTTCACTGGGAAATAATTTCACATGGGAAATAACTTCACCACTAGTGGGAAATAAGTTCACTTTTTTGAGGTGAAGTTATTTCGCACTTTAAGTGGGAAATAATATAATCTGAAATTTGGTGAAGTTATTTCTTATCTAAGTAATTTTTGATTAAAACATTAAATAAGTTGAAAATAAGGGGCGACTTTAGTTCCCGGTACCCCTAACAGTTGAGATTGGTAAGGGAGCATGCTTACCCCCCTGTAACATCACCTGAAAGACCAACTATAGTATTTGGGGTAAGTGCGAATTTTGGTGGGCGCAAGTTTGTGTGCATTTTGTGTGAAAGGTGTAACTTCGCTTAAAAGAGTGAAATAATTTCCATAAAAAAAAGTGAAGCTATTTTCCACTAGTGGTGAAGTTATTTCCCTGCACCGTATGCAATCGATAGTCTTAAAAACATAATCCAAGTATTAAATTCCATTTAACTTGACTGAATTTTATTCCAATCAATTTAAAGTCTTAAAAAATTCGCCTTTCCTTTAGACTATTTTATGAAATCAATTTCTTTACAAATGAATATACATTTGAGTTTGTATATTCAGATGCAAGATTAAAAACACTGTTGCCTGAATTGCAATACCCATGTAAATAGTGACAAAAGACAACAAAAATTCGTCGGAATTACAAATTTCAGATTTAATCGATTTCTTCTTTTCAATTTTAAATAAAACAAAAATAAATATGTAAAAACTCATTCTTTACCCTTGTGAAAAGTACTGTCATTTTGATGCATGAAACACAGTTAAAAAATAAATAAAAAAGCTGGTTCCATAAAAAAGCAATAGACATGTACAATACACATGCATTGCATACGACATACTATTTCGTTTATAAATCTCATGGTGATTTTATCGTAATTCTTATTTTTATTCGACACTGTAAGAGTGTAAGTGGTCATCGACATTGCTTTTCTGAAATTGGAGTTATTGTTTTAGCAGAGGAAATCATTTTATTTGTATACACTTACATACATATTTACATGAGGTGATCTGGTGCATGAATTTAAATAAACTTAACACTTCACAGAATTACTTTGTTCACCAGAAAATGTTAATGTTTCTGTTTTAAAAAAAATAACCGATGACTTAAATTAATAAACAAAAACACGAGTTCAATTATTTTCGATTAAGTTCAGGTTTAATTTGTTTCATTCACTTCCTATTGATTTTTCGTAATTCATAATTATGATTTAGTTTATTTTTAACATTATGGTAAGAACATGCGATTGACCGTTGAGGCCACTTTTTTAGTTTCGTAGTTGGGGCTGCCATTTCGGAAAATACGATAATTGATAGCTAGAGTGTATGGATTAATTTAAAAAAATCGAGTTCACAATTTAACATGACATTACGTTAGTAGAGTACTTGAAAAAAGTTGATAACATACTGGATGTTAAAGGCTTATGGGCGAGTTAAAGGTGAAATTGAATAAAACAAGCTGTTTGTAAAGTATTAAAGAAAATCTTTCTTGAAAGGGTTATGAACGTGATTTTGAATCTAATATAACATTAGTCAAATTTCCGGCTTTTAACGGTAGCATGGATGCAAGAGGTCCATTTTTCAATTACTCTGCCTAATGAATTAAAGCGATTGCCTAGCCTTATGTTGACTTTGAGGGGATTAATAGATTGCGAATTATAAGCATATAACTTTATACTTCAGAAAACTTTTAAGTGGCAAGGTCAATTTGCCTCTAAGTGATAAAATAACCATGACTATTGTGGGGTTCGCTTTGTAGTATGTTAGGTTAGGTTAGGTTTGCGGGTTGCTGTAGGAGAGCCAATAGCTCAGCCCCAGCACACTTAGGTCAATGTAGACCCATTGTGATGCCCATTTGAGGGTTTACCAATTCATCCTTTTACCATACTAGTAGTCCATATTTAGTTGCTTAGTATCATCCCGGGGTGTTCAACCATATGTTTCCTCTTGCGAATCTATATAGATTTGTTATTGGGCACTCTGATAGTTCTTTGATGCTTTCGAAGAAGTATTTCCGCAGAGTTTTATTTCTTAGATGGCAGAGACTGGGGCAGTGACAGAGGTAGTGGGTTACATCCTCATGTTCTTCCTCGTCACTGCAACCTCTACAGTTAGGCGTAGTTTTTTGGCGTGATATCTTAGCATGTTATGGCCAGTTAAAACACCTACCAACGTCGATACTGACTTCCTGTCTTTTTGAATGACTGCATTCGTTCTATTTTTATCGTACTGCGGTCACAGTTTTCTAGCTACCTCTCAAGTGTTTAAGTTTGCCCATGTGTGTAGTATGTTACTACAATGAACATGTCGACCATTCCTATATTTTTTGATTCAGGCCAAGAAAAATAATTTGTTATCTTCATTGAATGTTTGAATAACAACAACAACTTAAAGGTGCTACCACCAATTTTTTTTTTAACTGACGGAATAAAGAATGGTCAAGTAATAAAACTGACATTCTAGTACGAATAGTACAATATAACAACAATAATATCTTATCATTTCCCTGTAGCAATCGCTGTGGAAAGTTTATATCCTCACCAACAATGTTTTCGGAGAATTATGGACCAATGAAATAAAACAATTTTATTCATTTATCTTCTCAAACATATCAGTTATGATACAATTTCTAAAAGTTCTACCATTAACTCATGCAAGAATTTTTCTTTTTAGGGATTATTTTGAAATTTCCTTAACGCTTGTGAAAGCTTTATAGCTTACGTAAAGTTATGTTGAAATATAATAAATAAAACTCGGTTTACCAAAACAATTTGATCCTAACTGCTGTTCTTAAGTGATTTTGAAAACACTTGATTTTATTTCATTTCACATAAAAACTCTTGGCATTGTTGATCTGATGTTAAGGCAGTCACACAAAACCTGCTCTTAAAATCACATAAAATGATTTTTAGAAATTTTATTATTGGAAGCAACAATTGGAGGATCCTTTTATGGCATATATCTTTGTTAATTGCTATGATTTTCACGTGTCATATGCTAAAAAGCATTTTATTACGATTTCGAAATAATTGAATTCACAACGGATGTATATGGACGTGTAGCGTCTTTATATACAGGGTTATCCAAAAACATTATTGCCTCATGTTGTTTTGACTTTTCTTTTAAATTAGACGGCATATTTTCATTGGACCTTTAAATTTTTTTTTATTTTGAAGATATGGATTGGGTGCGACTATTGTTGATAATGATTCCACCTTTTTTCACTGTATTTTAAATCGTTTTTTACCACTCAATTATGTTGGATGTTCTTTTTGAGAAGTTCTAGATTTAGTTGCTTTATTTCTTCTCATACACGATAAAATGTTGTTATTTTTTTGGATATACCATTATTTATAATCTACATCGATATGATTGGTAATGTGGTTCTCCACCTTCTATGTCTTGGGTTCAGAACGCTTTTAATAGAACTACTATTCACAGCCGACCAATGTGTGTTCCTATTAAAGAAAATATTTTCATCTTCATGAAGGACAATGAAGTCAATTTTTTTTTGTAAAAAGATTATCTTTAAAAAAGTATTTAATACTTTTTCTCGAAAATCTAAAAGTTAGGGAGCAATTGGAAAGTTAAGGTGATAGTTTTTTTTTTATCGTTTTTCCTTCTAAGGTACTACAACTAGAAATATAGTTTTTATACTATTTTGTAGCTAATACAAATTGCAATAAAAAAGTATTCAATAGTTTTTTTTTATAAAAACGCACACAAACATAAAAAACGCTAAACCAAGATGGCGGCTGCTGCACAAATCGATTTAAATACGAAAACGATTAAACTAAGATTTTTCTACAATTTTTTTCAAATGAGACGCCTTTAAAGCAAAGTGGTTTCAACTTTAATTCAAAGTGTTTGAACGATGTTTCAGCTGAAGCGAGTCTATTTTTAGGAGCTGTCATGTGCAAATTATGTTGCAGATTATTAGCACAATAGGAAGCAAGCTTGTTTCTTACACCAAACATCCTAAGTTCGATCCCTACCGGGACCAAAGTTAATCAAGTAAGTAAAACATTGTTTATTTCAATACATTAAATAAAATGAAATTCAATGATTCAATAAAAAAAATACTGGGACGGAAAAATTAAAAAAAAAAAATTCGTGTTTATTCCTAATTTGTAACGGTTTCACTTTGATTTTTAGTTGTTTTATTTGATTTTACGTTGTTTTTTGGCTCAGTGTATAGTCACTGATAGCCTTCCAGGATAATCTGTTTTAAATGACATTAATGTAATGTAAGGTAATGTATTACATGCATTTTAATAAAAATGCATGAAACCCATGGGATGGAAAACAATTTAAAACTCAAGAAATAACTAACTCCACATCAAATAATGGTGTCGTATTTGAAGGTTGAAAAGGGGATGTTACAAATCATGTCCAATCCAGAAAACAACAAACCATATCAATTCAAAGTATAAGACGAAATTCTGTGAAAATTGAATTAAACTGTCAACATGGAAATTGCAATCGATAAATTGACATCTCTTTTTTGAGACAGTTCTGAAAAAAAAAAAAAAAAAAAATACTCGAAATAAATTCCCATCCTAAATGTCTTGCTTTAATGCCCTTTTGTTATTTCTTCAATTTGTTTATTCGCCAGAAGTGGCATTATCGTGTATCGTCCTCGTTGTCAGCGTCGACGTCGCGTCGGCACTCGTGTGTAAACTTGCAACGAAGCAGAATGGATTGGTTTCTTACGCCTTATTTTTTTAAATTTGAAACCAGCAGAAAAAAGAAAAAAATACAACGAAAAGGATGTCAAGAAGTGAGAAAGGAAAAAAGGATGATTTGAAAAAATAAGCAAACAAAATATCCCTAGACAATTTATTTGGACTTATGTATGTATTTTACTCCAGAACCATATCGTCATAATGCGAGCCTACTATACGGCTGGTTAAGTTGTTGCATGCTTCCACAAACACTTGGAAAAAAAAGGATTCCTCTTGACTTTGCAAGATAATACATACATTTGTATGGCCACATGAATAGGTTTTTGTGGAGAGCATGGTTTCCATTATGATGGTTCAGTTAAGGATTTACAAATCTGAGGAGCAATTTTGTATGTTGTGAAAATATGTGGTGTGGAAGTGGCATAAGGAATGTTGACTGCGGCTACACAAAGAAAAACTGCAGGACTTAGACGGTTGGTTCCTTGTGCAAAGGGTTAGTTTTGTGAAATATCGATTTTTAAACGAGTTCTTAGCAATATAATTCATAATGCTTGTGTATATGGGGAAATGCATAAGACTTTCGACGTGATGTTAATGTATACAAACTTTAAGTTGGTTGGGAGAAAAAGGATCGTAGCAACTAACTATTCATCTTATGAAATATTATCAAACCTTAATATTTGTTTATGCTGTAGAACAAGTTGTACGATTGAGGATATTTTGATTCCGTTATAATTTAATAATTCATATCTATTTACTATGAAAACTAATCCATGTTCTTTATCCATGTTCTTTAACCAACTGGAACAGTATTAATTGATTTTACGTTGATTGTGATAAATTTTGAATTCATGGATTAGTTAACTCGGAAATAAGACTTAAAATTACAGTTTATTTTTTATTATTAAGGCAGTTTATGTTTAAACAAGTTCAATTTGCAATACAACACTTCAAATTATTTAATGCATTTGTTAGAAATGATTTGTTTTGACAAGGTTTTATGCCTTGTACATCACTTAAAGTTCACTGAAAACCCGACTTCTCCTCTAACCGTTCTCACCAACCTTTACGAGTCCATGTTTCTGCTTCATAAGTAAATAAGACTGGGATATTGAATTGCCTGTTTATTGACACAATAGTAGGTTAGGTGAGAAAGTCTAATGATGCTATTTATTTAAATATCTTATTTGACTAAAAAACGATTGACAAGAGTTATTTTTGGTCTTAGTGCTGGATCGTTATCTGAGTTTATAGCTAAGCCCATCAGTTAAACAAAATCAATTCTTCTTCTTCTTTTCTTTGCCAACGATTTTATGGTATCGAATTGATCTTTTCTACATCACCTACAGGCTACAGATCTGCTTGCAGGTTCACCCCTTTGAGCTGAGAAAACGTCATCCGGTTTGGATTGTTACATGTTTGATGCCAGCTGATACTTTGAGTATTAAAGCCTGTTTGTTTTTTGCGATCGTAATTGAAAGTCGGAAGATAATGACTTTTGATGAGTTTCTCAGCGTCTCTCCTTTGTATCTGACATTACCAGCTGCTCATAAGGTTTTTTACGCAGAATCAAATACTAAACATATTTTATGATAAATAAATTGACATAAAACCGGTATAATTAACAAGATAATCTTGAAAAACTGTTTTTCTTGACCTTTGACCTTCAATAAATTTTAACACACGATCTCGTAATGGACTTTTGAGACATTATTTCTATGGGACCAAAGTAAAGATAACAGAGTTAAAAAAATTTTAGTCTGAATTTTTTCGCAGAAAATGTACAATTTTCCGTCATCACAAAATGTTTCAATATTGATCGTTGTCCAATTCCAAGGTACATGCATCGTTCACATACACGGTGATTGGTTTAAGGTGCACCAAAAAGCTTGAGCGTGAAGGAGGGGTTAAGACAAGAAAAAAATCGTATGGAAGGGGGGGTCTATTTCCCCCCGTTTAGGCGGGAGGAGCAATTTTCTAAAAAATTGACTTAAATCAGAAAAAAAATTATTTAAAATAACGGTGAATGATACAAAGCCTTGTTATATCTTTTTGTAAAGCCAGAAAACTACTCTTTTATTTTATTTTTAAATTAAGTTGTTTAAGTGAACAGTTTTAAAAAAAATAATTTTCAAACTCAAAATTTTGAAAAAAAAAATTAAAATTTAAAAAGAAATTTTTTTTCAAAATTTTATGTAATTAACTATTATTTTTATTTTCAAAATTCAATGCTCTTATTAATTTTTAGAAGAAAACCGGATGCCAAAATGTGTCTTAGTTTTTGAGAAATTAAGAAAAAAAAGTTGAAATCTGGTTAATCCAGTTAATTGTTTGTAACCAGATTAACCAGATTTCACCTTTTTTTGAAAAAGTGCTTTTAGTATTTTCTTAATTTCTCAAAAACTAAGACACATTTTGGCATCCGTATTTCTGTTTCTGTCTAAAAATTAATATGAGCATTGAATTTTGAAAATAAAAATAATAAATTTTGAAAAAAATTAGATTAATTTTTTTTAAATTTTTTTTCAAAATTTTGAGTTTGAAAATTAATTTTTTTAAAACTGTTCAATTAAACAACTTAATTTAAAAATAAAATAAAAGAGTAGTTTTCTGGCTTTACAAAAAGATATAACAAGGCTTTGTATCATTCACCGTTGTTTTTAAATATTTTTTTTTTCTGATTTAAGTCAATTTTTTAGAAAATTTCCCCTTCCTCCTAAACGAGGGAAAATAGACCCCCCTCCCATACGATTTTTTAACTCTACCTACACGGTCAAGCTTTTTGGTGCACCTTAAACCAATCACCCTGTATATTGGGAAAGACTGTTCCTTTCAATTAAATATCTGTATAATAGGGTTATGTCTAAATGGATCAGAATTGAAAATTGCATTTCTTCAACCACTGAAAGTGGGAAATAACTTCATAAAATAAAAGTAAAATTAGTTCCTACTAGTGGTTAAGTTAGTTCCAATGTGAAATTAGTTCCCTGCACCGAACAAAACACACTATACGAAAAACTGCCCAAATAATTCTTAGGTGATATTTCAATTTGTACCTATATACTACTTGGGTTATTTTTCATAATTAAAGATCGCACAAAAAGTATAAACGCGAGATTGCCCAAAATAATTTTTTATTTTTATTACAAAACTTTCAAAAATGTTTTTGCAAAAATTAAATATGAATGAGGTATGATTTGACAATATATAATAATATATCGAAAACCTTATTGATTTTCTGCCTGGTGGAATTGAGATTTCGAGGACGCACATCAAAGCCCTGCTATTCGCGGATGACGTCATTTTATTTGCATATTCACCTGAATCCCTACAGTTGATGATTATAACCGACTGAAGGTGTACTGCCGGTTATGGAATCTGAGGGTCAATTTGAGCAAGTCAAAAGTGATGATATTCCGCAATGGTTCTGGTAGAACAGCAAGGAATGAGAAATGGCACTTTGACCGGGAACCAATCGAAATCGTGAAAGCCTACAAATATCTGGGATTTACCATAACCAGCAACCTTAATATGGAAACGCACCTAAAAGAAAAGCTGGTTAAGGCCAAAAGCGCAATAGCCGCAACATGGAAGAAATGCTTCTCAAACCGGTCAATATCACATAGCGTCAAGTATAAGGTGTTTGTCGCGGTTGCTGAATCCATTATGATGTATACAGCTCAGGTCTGGGGAGGTGAGCAGTATGAAACAGTTGAAAAACTTCAAAGGTTCTCCATTAAAAGATGCTTTCGATTACCGGAAAATACCCCAAACTATATGATCACAATCGAGACAGGACTGTCACTACTTTTCATTAAAACATTTAAGTGCCATGTTGATTATATCACTAAAATACTTAATATGCCAAATGCAAGACTTCCAAAAATTCTAGCTATGCAAACAATTGCAAAGAAAAACCTGTGGTATAAGAAGATGGAAGAGCATGCCGATTATTGTCGAATTAACTTTCGAATACTTGACGATAATGGAAGATTTTACAACGATGACCTCCTAAAACTTATTTCCAAGGTAGATGAACATTTAAGAGTTGACGCTATAAATGAGGCTACTTCTTCGGTGTATAGGTCAACATACAACCATTTCAATCACAATCTATGCTAGCTTAATTACTTCCGGAACGAAAATAAGCAGGAGCTTATCTCAGCGATATTTAAAATGAGAGGGGAGTCTTCACTACATTCCACATCGAGAGGATCTACCTATCTACTGTAGTTTATGTTATTTAAGAGAAAGAGAAGATGACATCCATTTCATAGGAAAGTGTCCCGTTTTAGGCGAATTTCGCAGAAATTGGTTAAGCAGCAACTTGAAGTCATCGGATGAAGTAGTGGCAATCCTCAACTGTGAAGGAAATATAAATAAATTCAATTAATTAATTAACATCAATTTATTCAATATCGAAAATGCTTGACAACAGTAAGATTTAAAATCTTATAAGATAGCTGTAAGCTTATTATACAAAAACAATGGCTGAGTAAAGAAGAAAAAAAAAAAAAGTTACTTTAATTATTAAAACTATCATAATATAAATAAAAGTACATTAAGTTTTTATACTGAAAAATAAGATTTAAGCACTCTTTTTATGTTTGTTGCGTTCAGATTTTGTTTTATATTACGAGGTAAGGTGTTCCAAAGCTTAATAGAATTTACAAAAAATTGACGTTCCGATGTTAAATATGCGTAAGGAGGGATAATCAACTGATGAGATCTGTTTGAAGACCCGGTTCTTACTATATCAAAACAATATTGTGGTTGGCGTGTAAGAAGTATATCAGAAAGCAAAATCAAACTACGAAGTTCTATATATTTTTCGAAAGGCATGTCCAATAATTGCGGAGCAAAACCAGATATTCTATCATACCGTCGCAATCCAAAGACATAACGAACGATTGAGTTGAAAGCTACATTAAGTTTTCGCCTGCTCATGAAGCTACAGTTACAATAGATTTCGCAACCATAGACCAGAATAGGTATTACCACGGTTTAAGCGAGAAGCAAACGCGTTTTTGGTGGAGTGAAAGATTGTGTTACCCATAATGTACGGAGTACTCCATATACCTTACCAACTAGTCCAGTGATATGATCATCCCAAGTCAAAAAACGATTAAAAGTCACACCAATATTCTTCGCTGTAACCACATATTCTATTGGAGCATTGCTCAAAACAATCGGTGGAAAATAAGAAAGGTCTAGAGATTTTCTATAAATGACAACACATTTGGACTTTTTTGGGTTCAAAATTAGTCCGTTTGACAAAGACCAGTTTGTAACTCTCTTAAGGTCTTCATTGACCCAGAACGCTCCATGTTCGATTAAGCCAAGCGGACAGCTGAAATACAGCTGAACGTTATCAGCATACAAATGAGAGCTACAATTTACTAAAGAAGATGGAAGTTCATTTACATAAGCAGAGAACAAAAGAGGACCCAGTATAGAACCTTGTGGTACACCAGTAACATTCGGTAAAAAATTTGAGAGGGAGTCACCAACTTGCACTGTTTGCTTTCTCTCGGTTAAATAAGAGAAAATTAATTTCGTTGCACTAGATGAAAAGTTAAAATTAAGCATAAGCTTTCTACATAGATTGACATGAATAACAGAATCGAAGGCTTTCGAAAAATCCAACAAAACTAGAAACGTAACTTCGTCTTTATCCAATGCTTTTCTGATGTCATCGGTAACATTTAAAAGTGCGGTAACACAACTGTGTTTCTTCCGAAAGCCAGATTGATAAGGGCTGAGCAGAGAGTTAGTAGATAGAAAACTATTTATTTGCTTCTGAAGGATCCTTTCAAAGACTTTTGATAAAAATGGCAATACAGAAATAGGTCTAAATTCATCTCTTTTAGCGTTTTTTGGAAGTGGAATGATTTTAGCAACTTTCCATAACTCTGGGTATAGCCCGGACGTCAAAATAGTATTGAAGGCATAAGTGATATATGGTAACATAAGTGGCAAAATCATACACAGAAAAGAAGGATGTATATCATCGAGCCCAACAGCTTTTGACTTAATGGAAAGATCACTTTCGACTACTTTGGCACTATCTACTGCGGAAAATAAAAACCAAGCTCATTGCGATCGGGTTGGTCAGTAAAACTAATTGAGGGGCAGGGCAGGGGGACTTGTGACGGTAGAGAAGAAATGAATTGTTCGTTAAGTTTGTTGCCATCAATATCCTCTACTACTCCTAATTTTGATTTACCAATACCGATTTTGCATAAGTTTTTCCAGAGCTGGCGACCGTTTGAGCTTGTGCTTAACTCTTTAGAAAAATGTTGGTATTTGGCCTCGCGTATTTTAGTAACTACTCGGTTACGCAGTGAACAAAACACACGACGCAGCTCAGTTAGTCGATACCTTTTCCAATTCGCGTAGGCGTCATCTCGCTGTTTCATCAAAGCTCTAATGGCACAAGAAAACCATGGATTATTGTTTTGCTGAAGAGTTTTTGTTTTTAAGGGGACATGGGTATTGAACAGTTCAGAGATATGATGTGTTAAAAATTCAATCTGCTCATTTGAAGAAGTCATGTAATATATAGAATCCCAATTTGTTTCTCGCGTTTGAGTTTCAAGTTCTTGCACATTAATATTACGGAAATCTCGATAATTGATTTTCTCCTCTGAGTAAACAAGGCTAAAATTGAGTGTTAAAAAAAGTAAATCATGCTTTGAAAAAGCAGGAGCCGAAAGTTGATCATACAACGTAACATCATTCTTGTCACTCACAAACATAAGATCCAATAACGAGGAATCCCTTCCAAAAAAGTGTGTTGGAGTACTGGTGTTAACTGTAACTAAATCGAAAGCTAACATGTGATTTGCGAAAGCATTAGGACTCAAGAGATTGCAGTTGAAGTCACCACAAAGCATAATATTAGGAGAGGTCAAAGAGATTTCTTCCAAGATCGCATACAGCGGTGAGAAATCAATATATCTATTTGGCCTGTAGATGGCACCCATAAGTAAATTTCCCTGACTACCTATTCTTCAATTATTTTCGAACTGCAATGTCCTACCGCAACCAAATTATAAACGAATCATTTTAAACTAAAACTTATGTATTTATTTTTATATTCTAAATATTATAACTTTTTATCAACAAACTTCAAATATAGATAAAATTATTGTTATTTTTTAAATCGGATGTCAATCGGGCAGACGGCAAAGCTAAGCCTTAACGATTTTATATAATATTTTTTTGTAAAACAATTTGAATTAATGATAATAAATCGAATCTATCTATCTATCTATCTATCTATCTATATCGAAAACGTAAAAATAATTTATAAGTTATTTCAAAATTGAATAAAACTAAAATTGTATTTATTTCTTGCGAACTTCAATCATAAGCTTTTTAGTTCACAATACCAAAATATTCTTCTATACAAAGAAACGAGTCAAGGCCAATATCATTAAATGACAGTATACGACTAGTACCTAGCTACACGAAAAAATTTGTAAACAGAAGAAAAGAAAGGTTAAATTAATTTTACCCACCGTATGTAGAGCAATCAATTTTTCATTTCGACTGCTTGAAGCTTGAAACTAAATTTGTTTTTTATAAATATGGGTTTCTCCTTTTTTTCCAAAGGAAAACATATAAGTATACCTTAACCTTAGTTCAAGTAACTTCTAATTATATTGCAACTCTCGTTACAGTTCTTGACATTGCAATAATACTCAGGAAGCAAACATGTGTGCTTTGAAGGTATATATACCCATATATGAAGGATTTTTTTCTCTTTAGGTATTTTATAATGTAAATTGTAGTTACGTATTCAACTTTCACTTACTAAATCATTTTGCATTAGTTAAGTAGGTCGGGAAGTTATCGTACAAGTAAGGTTTGCAACAGAAACTGTAGTCCTCGCGTATACTTTACTTGTTAAAAAAAGGTCGAGGGAAATCACTCAACGAATTTGTGAGTAATTAAGGACATCAATCATGATACCTTTTTAAGGTTATAATAAGTTTGCTTTACTTTCAAGGAAAGATTTGTTTTATGAAATTTATGGGGACAAGCTTAAATAAAATGAATATGGAAATTTTGACTTGAATAAAATGCGAGCTAGAAATAAATGTTTTCTCTTGATAATGGAATTTTGAGCCAGATGGGAACCTTTAAAAATTAAACTTGAAGAGAACCATCATTTGAAGTATTTATACCTTGAAGAATGGGATACTTTCTACATATTAGATAAGTTATGTTCTCTTGACATAAGACCCACATACATTACAAAGATACTTGCATAGGAATATTAAAAATTGCTATTATCAGTCGTAAAAGAATTTTAGGTACATGCAAAATGCCATTTAATTTTGTAAAGTTTAATACGGCTGGAATTTCCAAAACAGCGAAAATTAAATACACATTATTTGGCACAACTTCACTAAATAACTAAGGGCCATTTGCTTAAACGATACTTAAGCATCTATGTTCACATAAGTAGTATACTTTTTCCTTTGCATAAGTAAATAAATTCATGTATAGAACATAAATGCTTAAGTATCGTTTCAGCAAACGGGTCTAAGAAACTTTTATTAAACATAGTAAACATGTAGACAATATAACTAGTAATTTCACATAACCTAAGTATCAGGGCGCATATAAAAGACAAATTGTCCGCAGCGAAAATACCAATTAATACAATGTGGTCCAAATTTTTTTCACAAAACTTTGTGGACCCAACTTCAAAGTTCAAGGTATTTAACGCCACAATAAACAGCTGCTTCTGCTATGGAAGCGAAGTGTACGGATATCAATGGTTTGAAGAAATTGAATCAATTCAAAGATACTTTTTTAAAAGAATATTTAGATTACCTTTCAATACTCCAAATTATGCTATTTATGTTGAGTCAGGGTTACCACTAATTTATATAAAGAATTTGAAGACCAATGCAGATTTCATAACCAAAGTTATAAAAAGGTCGGATAACAGCTTTCATAAAAGAATAATGCTTGTTTCTCTTCGTTGCGGGTATTCTCCTTTTAAAAATTGGCAAGAACTTGCTCTGATACATCATGTTCCAATAAATTTGAGTTCAATTAACATCACAGAATGGCAAAATATGTTTTATGACTGCATTTCAGCAGTTGATGAACGCATGTATCAAAAACATCTCTAATAGGGCTAGAGAGTCAACTTCTAGGATTACTTACAGAAGCCTAAATTTGAATCTTGGTGAGAACAATTATTTTAGGAGAGACCTTTCTGTCTTCGACATGAGTCTTATCTTTAAAGTCAGAACAGAAATTCTAGAACTTAATTTCAGACCATATCGAACAGACAGAAACCCTATTTGTTCTCTGTGCAATTTAAACGAATATGAAGACGTCCTGCATTTTATCGCTATTTGCCCTATTCTGCAGGAAATACGTAGACTTGTTTTCAACAAAAGTTTTCTGAACGAAATGTCAGTTTTCTGAACGAAAATAGTGGATGGAAGTTGCTGGCTCGTTATATTTCTCTTGCAAACAACTATAGAAAGACATATTTGGACCTGTCCTGAGTAATACACACATGTTGTACAATTTTGTTTTAGCTAAACTAATAGCCAATACCATTTTAGATCTTCTAACTGAAAGCTCGTATTTAAAATATTGCAGTTCTCTTTAAACTCCCAAGTTCAAATATATTTAATTTCCGTTTTAGCCAAACTAAAAGCCTATATTGTTTCAATTGCTTTTGTTTCTATTATTATTTAATTTAATTAATCTAAAATGAATTCAATATAATATATAATTTTTTGTACACGAATGTTTTACATTTCAAATACTTATTACATTGTTATTACATTTGTTTAAAGCCATAATTATTTAAATTGTATTTATTTAAATTTGCATCTATTTTTTGTATTCTCTCACAGTAATCAATTAAGATAATCGGCAGACGGCTAATATGCCATGCTTTAATTCTCTTTATAAAAATTGTATGTAAGTTTATTATTTTTTGTAAGTCAAAATAAAGATATATCTAATCTAATCTAATCTAATCTAATAATTAGTAATTGGTTGCTAAAGTCGAAATACAACTTTCCTAAAAATCATTTTCAAACATAAGTGATACCATTTACAACAGGTTAATTCAATTGTATTTAAACTTACATGACTTTACTTAATTCCTGCCATTAAATGAACAACTTAATTAATTACTTTTTTAATCAGATAGTGAAACTAAACTTAACTGTTTAAAGATTCCTTTGTTGTGATGTTTGACTGCCGAGAAACTGTCAAATGGATTCTTATAAACGGAACCAGTTGTGACTTGGATTAAAACTATGCCTTCAAACCGATTATTATGCTTAACATCTATACACTTACATATTTTAGACAAAAATTTCGATTCAACTGAAACACCAACCGATTTTCATAAATATTTCATTCAACCATCTATTCTATATCCATCATTCATCCAACGTTCACATATCACGTCAGCCTGTCATCAATGTGTGTGCTATAACATTCCAAGTAGGTAGGACGAATGCGATTATATAAGGCTCCAGGCTTCGCGCTATATGTGTCTTCGTTCTCAACATAATTCAATCTTTCGGATTGCTAAGGTTTAAATTTCCGTCATTTACTATTTATTACAAAGGTGAACTTTATGCAAATCGACGCACGTATGACGACTCGTTGTCAATTTGGTTGGTAATCCTTATGAACTAACAACAAAAATTTCCATCAATTCAATCGAAGTACTCGGAAAATTGTAATTCAGGTTTGGTATCTAATCCCGATATCTCACTCTATTTTGTCGTAAACTTCCTTAAAATAAATAACTTTGTCACACAAACTTGATCTTGTAGTCAACCATGGATTTCGTAAATTTAAAATGAAAATTGGAATGTTCGAAACATAAAAAAAATTACCAATGTTAAACCCAGTTGTATAAAAGGAATAAATAGATGATTTGTACCAATTATCGCCCCTAATAGTGCGCTATTCTAAACACCACACGTTATGTATACGCATTTTTTAACTTTATAGTTAAATCTTTTTTGTCATGCTCATACTTATGTATGTACATATATGTACTTATGTATAAATGTACATGTACTTCTTTAGACATCAAAAAAATTTTTAGTTAAATGTGTCCTTATGAATCTAAGTGCTTTCATAAAAATTTAACTTTATATTTTTTGTTCGAACAATAAAGATCTCATTTAAAGTTTAGTGTATATGGTAGTTCACAAAACTATTGAACTATTAACCGATTCAATATAAAATTTTGCTTATCCTTTTGTTTTCTTGAAAATCCATTGAATACAAGTTTCACAGACACTTCGGTAAGGACGAAATAGCATGAAGCAATGAGAAGGATCATAAACATACTGCCTATAGCCCATACCATCTGGAACCAGACCAGAATAGGGAATTCTTTATCTAAAGGTCCTTGGCTGATTTCAATTTTCTTTAACGGTTTACCATTTTGTGAAGAATTTAAAGCTTTTGTCAGGGAAAAGACACCAATAACGGCAGACGACAAATTTTAGATCGACCCTGTATATATCTAAAGAATATATTAAGACGATATTGATTACGGCATTGCCGCCATTGCTCGTTTGACAATGGGTACCGTTATCTTCTGTTATATGGACAAACAACAAAATATCCTGGATCGTTGTTTTGTGGATTTA
Organism: Baccha elongata; assembly: GCA_951217065.1. Lineage (NCBI taxonomy): Eukaryota > Metazoa > Arthropoda > Insecta > Diptera > Syrphidae > Baccha > Baccha elongata. Next base: position 33,689,357 of record OX578274.1, on the reverse strand, counting down.
TCATCTTTGTCAAACGATAAGGCAAAAAAAAAAAAAAAATTTGTAGTGTACGTACGTTATACAAAAAACGGTTTCGGTTTTTTTTACTTTTTTTATTGAAATTCCAAGGAGGAGAAGGTTCCTTAACGTGCGTTAGAGTCTCCCTCCTGTGCGTCAGAGTCTCGTCTGTGTTCGTTTTTTTTTCAAATTGTCTTTCCTTTGCGAGTTGCGACAGTATGGGTTTTTTCTCAATTCGAAAGAAAAAGAAATGATGAGTTTTCTTTAAAATCCTTTTTTGTAACCCAGTTTTGTCCTTTTTCATTTAAATCCGATTTTGTTATGCAAATGGAAAAATAATTTAATTTTTCTTTCTTAAGAATAACCATGAAAATGAACCCTTTACCATGAAATGAATTAGGTCATTGATATATACAGCATTTCCAGACAAGGATATACTGGATTTAACTTCTCAATAAAAATACTTTTTAATAGAAGACAGAAATTGGTTTCTATTTAAAGGTCTGTTAGTCTAAGCTCTAAACCCTAGAACCATTAATATTCTAGATTGATTAATTCTGGATAAATGGAAAGGAAGGAATCAATTTCCTAAATAGAATGACCAACATCTTTGTATACCTCAATAAAATGAGATCGTATTTTAATTTGTTCTATTTTACTTTGTTCTTTTAATAATGTTATAGTATAGCTTTGAAGTTGAAAAAGTTAAATTGGGTGAGATATCGAAATATGTATACTAGTATACCTGCAATTAAATAAAAGTGTGTTGCTTAATGTCACTGAGTGACTTTCAAGTAAAATACTCAGCAGTTAAATTAGTTGTTTGCTGTGTATTGTTTTGTTGTTTTCTGTCAAAAAAAAATTTGAATAGCTTAATTGAAACTTAGTTAGATATTGTGAAAGAAGACCTTAATGAAATTACTTTTGAAACTACTCAATTTACGATGCCAATCTATCTTTGACAATTAAATGGTTCTTTATATGTAGATCATTCAAATTTTAAAAACTTAAATATTCAAGACTAAGGAAGGATTGTTGTAAGTAGTTGAAGTTGAAGAATATTGTTTTTTGAAAGAAAAGACAATCAGTAGACTCTGATAGAAAAAAGAAAAGATCCCAAGCAAAATTAACAGTATGATTTTCCCTTCTTGACTCCAACATATACGGATCACCGTGTTTTAATTTAGCAGAATAAAATTTACTTTCGGTTTCCTTAATCTCTTGTTTTTAGTCCTTTGGTAAATCCAAGATGGCTGCTCGAACACAAGCGTAATTTTTCTGAAAAACCACAAATATATTTCTTATGACCTCCTTGAATAGTGAAAAAAGTATATTTTTTTCATTTCAGACTTTTTTGTAAATAGCGACTTGACTTAAAAAGATTACGACTGTGGCAACCATTTTCCGGCTTAATAATGTTATGGCAGTTGTTATACATTATTATATCAAACATTTCAAACCATACTTTAAATTCAGAGGAAATATTTGTTCGTGGCAAAATAACTTACAAAAGTTGGGTAATTTGGTTTGTGTTACTGGTTAGATCAGTACCTATACAGTTGAAGCGGTTGAACCAGTTGTCTTTTATGGTTGCGAAAATTGTTTTATCAAGTAGACTCCTACTAAAAATCAATTTTTTCATCTTTCTCGTAAACTGCTGTATCGATTTTAACTAAATTTGTTTCTTATAAAGGCGTATTTAGCCTGATTAAAAGTTAAAGTTAATATGTACCGAAATTTCACACAATGTTTTAATTAAAATTTATTTGTCCTGCAAAACTAAATTTTTGGTAAAGGGGTTTACTTAAATCCATTACAATCCCATTATTATCTTTCTAATTGTTGAAAACAACAATCGTATCAATTCAATAAACGCTACATCTCATAATATATAGAACTATATTTTTTTACCTGCGATTATAGGCAAGTTATGCATTCGTGCAAGAAAAAAAATTGAAGATAACAATGAAACATGACATTACGATGATAGCGAAGACGAAAAAAGTGGGTCTTGAAATTCTGTCTGTCTGTCTGTCTGTCTGTCTGTATTTCAGTCTGTATGTATCAGCACCTACAGCCTAAACGGCTTAGCCGATTTACTTCAAATTTGGTATGTAGGGTTTGAAGACCATTCCTTTGAGGAGAAATTTAAATTTTGTTTAGCTCAAAACATAACGCTACCTGCCATATAACGGTTTTGGAAAAGCTTGATTTTCTCGAAAACGGCTCCAACGATTTTCTTGAAAAAAATTACTTATAGTTTTTGTCTGATTTTCTTTTGTTAGATCGAAAAAAAATGTTGGCAAGCCTATTAACGGTACCTCCCATAGAACCGTTATTTTTTTCATGAGCTATCTCATGAACGGGTTAATATTTTAAACCAATTTTTTTTAGGAAGGTCTAGACGACTTGAACAAATTTCAATACCAACATTTGGCAAAAAAGCTTAGTTTTAGTTTTAATTAGTTTTTTTGTAAATTCGATATTTGGAAAAAGGATTGACAATTTTTTATTTTTTTTGCATAAAATACAAACAACTAAGCACTTAAAAATGGCGTTCTTAAAATTTGTAAAAATCTTTTTTATAAAAAATATTAAGTAAACATCGATTTATTTAAAAACCGCTCTAACGATTTTGGATTTATTTTTTTGGTAAACTTTTATTCAGACAACAAAATTTTCTGCATAATTTGATTTTGCATTGAATCTTTGTAAAACGAAGTCTTAACACTTTTGTAAAAAATTCATATGATTTTTTTTCCTTTACCTACATATATTTAAAAAAAAAAAAACTATTATATTTAATCTTATTTTCGTGGCAACTTGCCACAATAACAAGTAAGTGTGACCCAGTCGTACACCACAAGAGCAAGTTCGTGCGACCCAGTCGTGCACTTAATTTATTTTCTCATTAACCGCTTTATTGATAAAGGTTTGTTTTTAAACAAATATGTTTTCTTAAAATTAGGTATATGTAACTAGTCTAAATAAATGTGTTAAAAAAATCCAAACAACACTTGGGAAAATTCATAGTTTTAATTTAAAAAACCTTACCTAATTGAGTAAAATCCAGTCCTTGTAATTCAATTACAAAAGAGCAATTAAAAAAAAACCTAATGGACAAAAAAGCTGTAACGATGAATACTATTTTTCGTGTTTGTTATGCCAAAAGTAATTTAAAAACGATCTCCAATTTGAATAAAGAATTTTGTAACTAGATTTCGGATTTTAGCTTATGTAGAATTCCAGTTGTTTTTTTTAATTAAAATATTTAAAAAAATTAGTTCGATGATACATTATAAATCCATTCATTTACTATTAATTAATTTATAATATTTGTGTAATTAATTAAAATAAATGTATTTAATCACTAAAACAATAATAAGTTAATTATTCAATTACTTTCAAACATCCATTGCTTTTTTCCAATTACTTTAAATATGGTTAATTGATTTATTCATAAAATTTATTTATTATTTCTAACTGAAAATATTTCAATTACTTCTTTTAAAAACATTCATTTACTTATATTATACTTGTAATTGTAATTGAGCTTTATATCAATTATAAAAAAAACTAAGCATTCTATTCCCATTCTGAATGCAACCTGTTAAAAACTAAAAACTGAATTAATTTTAGTTTTAAAAATGCTTCTTCTTTTTTAAATTTTAAATTTATTTTTTTACCAGCTCAATAGGAGTATTGTTTTCGTGTAAAAAAAAATATCGAGGTTTTAATCAAACCTGACATTACGATGATAGAGAAGCCCAAAAAAAGTAGGTTTCGTCATACCGTCGGTCGGTCTGTCTGTGCGTATGTGCGGGTGTGCGTGTGTGCGGTTGTCTGTTCACCGAGCTACAATCTAAACGGTTTGACGGATTTTCTTGAAACTTCGTGTCTAGCACTTTTTTATGATTCCCTAGAGGAGAAATTCGAATTTTTGTTTTAGCCCAGCTAATGGGAGGTACCCGCTCCCATATAAAGGTTTTAGTTTTTCCAAGTTTACTCAAAAACGGCTCTAACGATTTTGATGAAACTTCGTGAACGTTATATTTGAACTATTGTTAAAATAACTGCATTTCAGTTTTTTGGCTAAAAATTCACATAACGGAGAATTGGTGTTAACGGTTTTTACAAATTTGTCCATAAATTAATAACGGCTTACCCGATTTTATTTAAATTTGGTATGGCACTTAAATAAGACAATTGACATAAAATGGCATTATAAGTTTTTTGGCTAAACAACGCTTTTATGATAGCTACCATACAACCTAATCTCTCGTTTAGGCCATTTTTTTATATCTTTTGCCTTTTTACATAGTAAAATATATTGAATTTTTCGTAATCCCATAGTTTGCGACAATAGCAAGTTCGTGCGACCGAGTCGTGCATTTTATTTTCTTTCACAGGTATATCTAAATTTTCAAAAGAGACTTTTACCGCACTAAAACCACCTGGAATCATAACCAATCTATGAAAGATCGACAAATAAATTTTTTTTTTTCAATTCGTGTTAAAACATTTTTTATAATAAATTTTATTTGAGCAAATTGAATTAAAGTTGGTAAGAAATTTTAGTTAAAATTGTATTTTAATTTATTTTAAAAACATTTATGTATGTTATTAAGGATTTATATGCACAATCAAAGTCTGGGTTGAATAAATTTGTGCATTTATTTTAATTTGTTTATTATGTGTTAAGTCCCAACGCAACTTGTCACATCAGCAAGTTTGTTGAACCCGATTTTCAATTTATCTTAATTAAACGAATCAATCGATAACATTAATTATATATTGATTCATGGTCAATATCAACAAAAAAAAATAATTTTTTTTAAATAAATACAATTTATGGAAGTATGTACTGTACATGTAAAAACATCATTAATAAAAAGTGACACGATGGTAGTAAAATGCCATCTTTTCATTGAAAAATATTCAGCTCTGCGGAAGTGTTGAGGCGTTACTTATCTATACCTACTCAAAATTCGAAGAATTGGATTCAACATGAACATATGAATGTGTGCGTACATTTAAGGATAAGCGTTCTCTCAACGTGAAAATTGATGAAAATCCCTGTCTTTATCCGGAGGCTTATCCTATATGTTCCTGGTGAAATTGACTTGTTCCTAAAGCAGCTTGTCAAACTGAATAACAGAAGAATAAATCATTTTTTCGGCAAGTAATGCCATATCTCTGATATACCCGAACCCAAATTATTTTCTCTGTAGGTACTTTCAAATCACAAAAAAGGAGTGGTTTTTTTGAGTATTAATTTAAGCTGTTTAACTGAAACAAAAACAACATTGATGGACAGAACAACTAAAAATATTTTCTGATATAACGTGAATATTAATTTTTGTTTAGTTTAAAATTATGCATTCACTGAAATAGACAACGAAATTAATTAAATAAAATAACCAGGATGTTCAGATTCGAATAAAAAATTTAGCTTAAAGGAGTAATTTTTTACATCATTTGACAAAACCAACGCTTGTTTAATCAATAACCGGGTTCAGAAAGCAATTTGAAAAAATCACTCGAAGTTTGATAAAAATCCGTAAATCCGTTCAAGCTGTGATTCGGTAAACATATTTTTATACCGATGGAAAATCAAATTTCCTAAAATCTAGTCTTTATTTACATACAAATTTTAAAATTGAATACAAAAAAAAAACATATCCCCATTCTTGTTTCCTCGTCCAAAAGGCTTTTTTCATGAGGTGAGTTTATGTTTTAAGTTTGGTATACTTAATGTTTTTACCTTCGAGAAATTCCCTAACCTGTTTTTTTTAAGGAATTCACATAAAAATTATGTTTATTATATTTATATTGGGGGTTGAAATTAAAATTTCAAATGAATATCCCTGGTCCTCATATATTTCACTCGACAAAAAAAAAAAAAATGTTTTCCCAAAAACTTTCCAGCTGAATATTTTACATAACTTTGTAAACCATTTTTCGATGGCACACCAGCAGAATGGCCATGATTTCGGGATAAATCCACCTAGCTTTAGCTAATAGACAGAGAGAAATATGAACAATTGGTTTATCCCATAGAAATGATATGCAAATTGGGCTAAAAAGGGGTTACTGTTGAGATTTATGCGTTCCACACAAAACAAAGTATAACGGACTTGAGGATGAGGATTTGCATTATTATGCGCTTTGCAAAGTAACAGATTTACATTGTTCTCTATGTTCGTATATGTTTAACCTCAATTTTGTAGTAAAATACAAAGATATAGGTACCTACTCTTTAAACAGTAACTGTGTGTTTTTTGACTTGTGGTATGATTTTGTTCTAAGTAGGTCATGTAAATGGTTCTATTGTGGTTTTGTTTTAAGAGTGAAATAGCTCAGATCTTAATCTGTAGTATTAACTTCTCATCTAGTTGACATTTCATATTATGTGAACTGAGTTAAAAATCTGTATATGATTATGTTTAATTGTCTAAGATTGTCCTAACTCTCAACAAAGGTACACAAAACCAGCCATTTTATACTTTTATACATATTGTGTTAGTGATAAGGAAAAGAATGAATATCACAAAGAGAGGAAATAACTGAAACGCATTCTACATTCGTTTAGTGCGGCTCAAAAAAGAATCGCTATACTTCACAGTTCGTCCGAAGTTGTGCTTTTTCCAGCATGGAAAACCACCCCCTTAGAACAATGGGAGAAATTATATCTGATCCAGCGGTTTATTGAAAGCAAGGTTCTTTAATATTTATAGGCATAATTTTCAAAATACTCTTTTAGGTATTAAACTAAAGAAACGTACATGTGTGTCTACGGTTCACGGGTTTCCTGACAAAAATATAAACAAAAGTGGTAAGTTTATTTAATTTATTTTACCTAATTTCTTTAGTTGAGAACTATACAAATCTCTTAAATGAACTTACTTATTTTACGAATTAACTCGTTACTAAACATAATGGCGCAAAATTATAGTCAGCCTAAGTTTAAGGCCACACTTCTTAACTTAATTTTAACTTTAAAACAGTTCTCTAACTTAAAAGTAATTATAGACTCTTTCTGAAGTACTGACAACTAATATGGGGTTTAAAGTATTTCTCTAACTTATTTGTGCGTAACACGCCTTAAAAAGTGACAGTTCGCTCAGAAAACAAAGCAAACACACCTTTCTATCTGTCGTCAAATGTCATCAGCCCGGAATGTGTCAATAAAATGAAAATTTTCTGTTTTTGCATTCAATTTCAATTTTCTCTCTTTGAAATTAAAATTAATTTAAATTTTTTAAGAACTTATACTCCGATACTTCTCGCTCACTTAAAGTTTAAACCATCTACGATATCTTGCAAAGGCCCTTTTGGAAGCATTAAAAGGACTCGAAAGTATATCCAGTATATCCATATGTTGATGTCCAAGAAAATACACCTGTAGCACCAGTAGTACAGTTGCCGAAGGAACCTGTTATTAACCCGAGGAATCCAAGAAAGAAAAAAAACGTTCCTTAAGAACATCTGTCGAAAATCGTAACAAGCCTTCATTACGTGCGAGGAAAAGTGGTCAAAGCTCGTGTTTTATACTCCTTGAGCTTCCTAAAATGCTCAAAGTCTTCAAACAATTCAAAATCTTCAAACAAATAAAAATCTTCATACCTAGAGGCGCTTAGAAAAATGTTGAAGCTCCAAATGCGTTTGAAAAACAAATAAACATAACATCTCGACCTGTGTCGTCAGTGGTCATAAGCGGTGGAATGCTTAGTGCATACGACTTCGAAGACTGAGTAAATCTGAATGCTTGGATTCGAATCTCATGATGTGCATGTGAAAAAGTTTTTCATAATAAAATTGGATTAAAGCTCGATACCACTAAAGAAGACTAATGAAAGGAATTGGCACTCCTTGAAATAGCTATATCTTCAGCCAAAGATAGAAAAAAACGAATAATAAAATTCGTTTAAAAAAATTGGTGGTAGCGCCTTTAAGTTGTTGTTGTTGTTCAAAAACATTCAAAAATCTTCGTCCTCCGAAAACATTTTGCAAGTTTTTTTTTTTGTTTTATAGAAAATGACAAATTGACAGGAGTCAGAGAGAAGCAAGTGTGACACTAACAAAATTAAAAAAGGGTTTTCATGATTATAATTTTGTTGGTCTTTTTATTAGTCACTAATAAAAAGACCAACAACAAGAAGTCGAATAAAGTATAGGTGATCGTGTAGTTTAATGGCTGTCGTTTTCCTGTTTATGTAAATTTAAATTTAAATTTAATTTAAATCGTTACTTACGATAGTTGCTTGAATAATATTTTAATTTCTTTTAATTTCTTTTAGCTTTCTACCTACTTTAATAAAAATGTGTGTTTTAAAAACAAACAAATTATTAAAATTCAAATCTTTAAAATTTGCTGTAAGTTAATTTGAAAGTCATGTTAATTATTAATGTATGTAAGTTTTACTTTATTTTTATTTTATGTTTTTAATAAAGGCCTGAGGAAGAGCATAAACATGCTCGAAACGTTGCGCAATTAATAAGAAAAAGAACATCTTTTAATTTGACCTAAAGCCCACTTAAAAATCATTATATTTTAGACTAGTGTCAAACTAAATTTGATTTAGCTTCGAGTTAAATGGACTATAATTTTGCGCCAATATTTTTTTCAATAAGTTACTAGGAAAAAATTGGAAAAAGATAAAATGTTTAATGATTGCATGTCTATATCTTAATAATGAAATATGTATCTATATCCATATCCATATCCCTTTTTAAGAACTTGAGTTAAAATGAACGCAACCCATTGTATTAGTATTAACCTTCAAGGAACACATACATTTTTATATCAAATATACAACCATTTAGCATTAATTTCAGTTTTCATTATTGACTGATAAGTAGCTAATTGCTATTAAATTCTTGTGAAATACTTAGAGAACATACAGTAATCCATTCATTTTGTAAATTGTATAAAAGCTATTTGTAGTAAATTCACATTTGGGTAATAGATTACTTGGCAGTAATTATTTTAATAAGAGTGTAAGTAATATCCACTTGAAAAATATGCCAGTTTATATTAAACGTACTTATCTTCATGTCTAATTAGGTAAGTATAATGGAAAAATCAGGTTAGCAAAGTACTCTTAGACCAGACTGCTCTTTTCAATTTTTTTTCTATACATAAGGCATTAAAATTAATTTACACTTTTGTATGCAAACAGCAATATATACTTTGTTAACGATCTTTAAAGGTTGGTTCATAGTGTTTATTTTAAGAATTGAAAATTGATATAACTTCATAATTCCTTATTTTTAATAATTAACGTGATAAAATATATTAAAATAATTTCTGAAGAAGGCCTATAAAAAGAGGCTGAAAGCTAAAAATATATTTGTTTTATTTACGTAACTGGCTTTGATGTGTAACCATCAAGAAATGTATACTAAAAAATATTAATATTTTTTAAGTCTAGAACAGAAAGTGAATAAATCAATTTTTCGTTAGCGCTGAAAAAATACAAATTTTGAGCAAAAATAATATTTAATTTAATTTTTTTATTTTGAATTAAATTTTTTTTTTGTAATTTTGATTTACGACAATATTGTAATATAAGTGCAAAATTTCAACTGCATTATTAAGGTATAAATGGATTTAAGAAACTATATGGGCTTTTTCTTTGGTGCATCCACTCCACAGAAGAATTTAAGCAGGGTAGGATGAGGTCAGTTGGATTACTTTTCTGTGAAAGTGAAGTCTTATAAGTGACAAAGAGTTCACTATGCAATGATGACAATGGCATTAATAAATAGAACGACTGTGGAACAGGATATATTGTAAGTATAGGATTAACGGATACAAATGTAAAAATAATATTCCCTAAAAAGGAATAAAATAATTCTTATTGCATTCTAAAAGATTCAACGACGAGCTATACGATCTATACAGCGATATTAACCTGGTCAAGAAGCTGAAAGCACAGCGGCTGTGATGGCTGGGTCACGTGAAGCGTATGGACACCAACGAACCAGCCCAACGAGTTATTCGAGTCCAATCCGGATGGTGTACGCAGCATTGGAAGACCCTACAATAGACACTTGTGTGCGCCATAAGTATAGGGAAAACGACCTCAGCCAACTTGCGGTGCAAAATTGGACGCGGATAACTAGGAACAGAGCTAGCTTCAGAGACTTGTTGGTTGAGGCCAAAGCTTATCCTGGACTGTGAGCGCCATCTAAGATAAGTTAAGGAAACAAAATTATATTAAAAAAAAATTGTGAAATTTTATTAAGTGTTATATTTTTCAAAATTTTGAGTTTGAAAATTAATTTTTTTAAAACTGTTCACTCAAACAACTTAATTTAAAAATAAAATAAAAGAGTAGTTTCCTGGCTTTCCAAAAAAATATAACAATGCTTTGTATCATTCACCGTTGTTTTTAAATAATTTTTTTTCTGATTGAAGTCAATGTTTTAGAAAATTGCCCCTCCCGCCTAAACGGGGGAAATAGACCCCCCTCCCTTACAATTTTTTTCTTGTCTTAACTCCACCTACACGCTCAAGCTTTTTGGTGCACCTTATACCAATCACCCTGTATATCTTCTAAAGATTCAAACCAAAATCAAAGTATACGAAAAAACTGCACCATCACCATCCGCATTTTGGGCGGTGCAAATATGTAAACTTTTACCTTTACGATGTGTCTTTTAATGAATTCTATAAATCAAATAATAAGCCCAAACAGATTTTCCCATCAATGATTTCAACCCAAAAATTGGTTTTGTAATTTAAATCCTAATCGTTATAACAATGTGTTTTCGAGTCGCGAAGAAAAGTGATATCATAAATCTTTTTAAGCTTATTATGATAAATTACATTAAATGTGTGTGTAGAAGAAAAAAATATTCATCAATTTATCAATGCGCTGTCAACAAAATTAATTTTCGCTAATCGTTGAAAACAGATACATTTTCCACCGACGAAAATTAAATCAATAATATGGCCACTTAAGCGAAGCCTTTAGGCAAAAGGTGACTATAAAGAGGGGACATGTAATTATCCTCTTTGAGTAATAGCAGTCGATGCCACAATTTTTCTAGCTTGTCAAGGACCTTCAACGAGCATTGTCATTAATCAAATTTATGATTTTTCATGTTGTTTAGGTAGAAGGAAGTATAAGGATCTATCTAAACATATATTTAAATATATTGTTAGGAACATAGCTGAAGGCTACTCAGCTTCAAAGTCTAACAGCATAGTGATCACCACCACTCTGCACTAGATAAATAACACCTGAAAACAATGATGAAAATACAACTTACTTGTTCGACATTTGGGTACTTAAAAGTGCTCAGCATCCCCACGTCCACAAGGTCGCAATGCCCTGAAATCACTTACCTGGAGAAGAAATCGTGTTTCCATAAATAATTAACTAAGCGGTTCTATTTTTATTGCCAGGTGAAATAAAGAATTATGGTTAATGTTTTACCAAACATAGACATATAATGGCGATTACGATGATGGTACTCTCAAAGCAATAAAAAGTGATTTTGGAAAAGATGACAGCAATATGGATTTGGCGGGAAAAGGAGTACTTCCCATAGGTTAACAGCGGAGAATGGAAAAATCCTGGAAAATAGAATTGCTTAAAAAGGCAAAGCTGAAAGTGAGAAGGACAAGTTAAAATTGGTATCCAAATTTAATTAATTTTAAGCTGCCGAATTAATTACAAAAACAAACAAATTTTTACTAAAAGTCGTTTTGAAACAAATAAAATAATTACGAATAAAAATAATTAATTTTGTTAAAAATTAAATAATAATTTTAAAAATTTGAATTTTGTTCCAAATAGAGCGCCTAAATTCTTTTAATCGAATAACTTATATTAATAGTTAGATAAACATTTGTTTATTTTATCCCTAACACAGGATTTAACACGTTACAAGCGTTTAGCGAATTTCAATAGAGTTTAACGAAAGGTTTCAAAATTCAGTTCTTTGTTAATTTCTTGGAAACTATGAACTTTTTGGTAAAAAATGTTTGGTTTTAACACTTTTTATTTTAAAGAAAATAAAACCGTGTTAAATTGTTTACAAACCTGTCTTTTATTATAAGGCAGCAAATTTTTACATCTTTTTGACACTTTTTGTCTCTTTTTTTTTTTGTTTTTCTTTCCAGCAAAACTTTAAACACCATCGGGGTTAAGATTCTTAACTTGAATTGCCCACCAAATTAAATAAAAATCGGTTGAGTCGTTATTCAATAAATGGCAAAATTTGTAAAACCGATAATGCCAAATCTTCATCATTTGAATTTTTAACTGAAATTTTAAAATGCAGTTATGTATATTAAAAGAACAAATGTAACATTCACAAAGATTAATCAAAATCTTTGCAGCTCCTTTCTAAAAAAAATTAAAAAAAAAGAACATCTAGTGTCTTGAAGATGTTTTATGACGAAACGTGTCGGCCTTTTATAAAATAATAATAAATAATTAAAATTAAAAATAAATTTAAACAATGGAATGTTTTTATTTAATTTTTGTTTTGAATGATCTATTAAGCATATAAAACAATTAAAATAAAAAAACAATTACAATACAAAAACCGTAAGTGGTCATGATTTTTGGAAATTTGTTTATCATAATCATGACTATTCTTTAAAAGAACTTAACTTACGTACAAATATGTTGATCAACTAATCAGAAATGAGTTGAAATATATTTCAAAATTATTTAAAAGTTTACGTGTTAAATAAAAACTATTATCATTGCGCTACAAAAACAAATAAGAAATTTCTTTTTCATGTAAGCCACTTATGCCAGTTTCTCCGAAAAATCTTTTCCCATATTATTATTATATCCAGATTATTTTCAAATTGTTTTTCAACATCAACATACAACAAAGTATTTCCTATATATTCTGTCTGCTATACAGAAATCAGAAAACCATGGTAACATAATAAATGCACATACGACCGGAATGGATTTGCTCGTTTTGTGGATCATTTCATTCGTTCTATTTATCTGCCTCGAATACGGTTTTAACCAACAGAAAGAACATCAAATGGTTTCTACACTTTTCAAAGCTAAGCATTTCTATATATATTCGAAGTGGAGTCAGTTATATACTCACAACATATCATGGGTATTGCAAGCAATGAAGCAAGAAAAAAGTTACGTTTTGCCTGGTTGTCCATGTAATTTGGTTTTCACCTCATTGCCTTACAAGTATTTTAATAGCAAACGATTCGAAATAATTTGATATGTTTTTCGAAATTTCCAAATACAAATAAAAACATTTTTTGTGGTTCAAATACCTGTATACTATGTATTGGTCAATGTACGAACGAAAATAAATAAATGAAGCGTATAACAAAAGTACCTAAACTTCTATTGAATATAGAGTTATGATTTTTTTTGGTCGAGAATTCAGATATCATTCTGCTATTATGGTTAGGCCGACTTCCATTATTCTTATCATGATGTTCTTAGTAACCAAATGCCAAAAATAATATTTCCTTTCCAAAATTAATTTTCTAAATAGGATATACAAAAGTAGCATAAAGGAAACATACATGTACATATTCGTTTTTGATTAAAATCAAACAAATTATATCTGCTTTCCTGATACAAAGTTATCTTTCATACATTGTCAGTATTATGTCAGCATGATTGGCCAAATTGTCAATATTTTGGATATTTCATTAATGATATCTCGATGACATTGATGTTTTTCATATGAAATGTATTTGATACAGCTTCAACATTTCATGAATTATGAATGTTGATTAAAATTATGGAAAGTAGGATGAATTTATCCACATGTATTTTGTTAAAATATTCCCAAAAATTGGTACATGTTAATTAATGAATTTTGAAATCTGATTAGTCAAACTTCTTTGAATTTATGAATGTTTTTATTTGTTGCTGTGGAAGGAGTTTAGAAGTGACAAAGGAATATAAATATCTTGGAGTGAACCTTAACCCAACACTGAATTTTAATAAGCACCTTTTCGGAAAAGCCAAGGCGTCTCAAAGTCTCATAAACATAACATGGAGAAAAATGTTTTTAAATAACCAAATACATCTGTCTGTCAAATCTTCAATTCAGTTGTGAAGTCAACTCTGTGTTATGCAGCTCAAGTTTGGGAAATGGAAGAGTATGAAGAAGTTGAGAAACTTCAGAGAAATTTCATCAAAAAAAAAAATTTAATTTACCAATCAACACACCGAATTATGCGATTTACTTAGAAACCGTCCTACAAAAGATATTTACCAGCACTCTGAAACTACAAGCTGATTATCTCATTAAAGTGTTAGGTTTTCGAGATGAGCGATTAAGTAAAATGATGCTGCTGTACGAAGTAAGAAACAAGGACAGGTGGTATGATAAATGGCAACGGATCACCACTGCATGTGGTGAAGATTTGCAAATTGATCCAAACAACATTCTTGGTCTGAAAGAAAAACTTAATAGAATAATTCAGCTTAACGAAGACTCGATTCGGAATCAACTTGTAGAAACCTGCTATCGAATCAGAAAGCCGAATAATATATAGCCAGCTGAATTATAATCTGAGTCATGACAGAATATGATTAATCTACATTAGGTATAACTACATACATACATACATTATAAATAAAAATCAAAAATATCAAATGAAAATTGAAAATTATAATAACATTGGCGCAAAATTATAGTCCATTTAACTCCAAACTAAATCAAATTTAGTTTGACACTAGTCTAAAATTACATTTTTGGCAATTATAGACAAGTTAAACTACACTTTATCTTTAAAGACTTGCATCAAAATTAAAATCATGAAAACCCTATTTTAATTTTGATAGTGTCACACTTTCTTCTCTCTGACTCCTGTCAATTTGTCATTTTATGAACCAAAAAAAAATTTTGCAAAATGTTTTCAAAAACAAAAACAAAAACAAAAATAATATAAAATTAAATGAGACGAACCGTTAACATTTTGAGACAAAATTGAAGCGACAATTTGTTTTATTAGTTATCTCTTTCTTTTCAACTAAAAATTACCAACAAAACACGACTATTATAACTAATCTAAAGCTCGCCATACACGATCAAGCCATTAGACCAAAATAAGAGTCCACACACGGATCTTTGTCGAAATTTATTTGAATACAACATAAAAACTACATAATATATGTGGCGAAACATCGAATTTTTTCTCCTTTTGAACCGTAATTTTTGCTTGTGCTTGATGGATTTTCAACTTTCCGAAAATCCTACAGAGCCTGCCGAGTCAATTTAATTTATCAATTCACTAAAAAGACAGTATTTTTATTAAAGACGCATAAGTTGTTGTTTCTTTATTCGGATTTATTTCTATTATTATTTATTATCACCATTTAATTTATATAATTGAAGTTCTGACTTGAAATTTTTATTTTACATTTTAAAAATACATAATTAAAAAATTATTCAATTTGCTGAAGGAATGTAGCTTTTTCATTAAAACTTTGCTCTGTTGGATTCAAGTTTCCTTGCGGTTTCAATTTTGGCTTTTTCGACATTAAGTTGAGTTCGCTCTTCATTAATTTTTTCCATTTGCCTTTGTATTTCTCTCAGCTGGTTCTCATTTAAATCCTCAATTCTTTTCTCATCTCTGGCAATTTGTTCTCTGCTCAAATATTTGAAGCCGTTCGAAGAGTCTCCAAGTAAGAACCATTTTCTTGGACAGCGGCAAACTCAAGAAGCTTAGACTGCCTTATATTGTCTCTCACTCTTCTATAGTCATCTTTAATTCCATCAAGGTCTTCTTCATGGGCTGTTTTAAGTCTTCGAATCTCCACATCATGAGTTTTCCTCAAATTATTTATAAACTCTTCCAGATGGGATTGCAATTCTATTTTATCATCATTGATAGTTTTAAGTTTGCCAATGTAAAACACATGTAACGCATCATTTTCATTTTTCAGTCGTGTCTCCACTGATGCAAGGTGATCTTCTAGAACTTCAATTTGTTTTCTGTAAAAATTAATAAAAGTTTTGCATGAGAAATTTATTTTCTATTTACATATTTACCTTAAAGATTTTTCTATTATTTCGATCTCTTTTTCATAGTTTGCTTTTATTGTTGACACTAAATCCTCCAGACGCAGTTTTTCCAGCTCTAATCGCTTAACGTCTGCTTGTAATTCAACTAACAATACCGGTGTATTGAAAATAAACAGAAAATTATATTCCGGGCTGATGACATTTGACGACAGATATAAAAGTGTGTTTGCTTTGTTTTCTTAGCGAACTGTCACTGTTTAAGGCGTGTTCCGCACAAATAATTTAGAAAAATGTTTTAAACTCCACACTAGTTGTCAGTACTTCAGAAAGAGTCTATAATTACTTTAAAGTTAGAGAACTGTTTCAAAGTTAAAATTAAGTTAAGAAGTGTGGCGTTAATTCCTTAAACTTAAGCTGACTATAATTTTGCGCCAGTATCTTTAAAATCAAGAAATTAAAGTTGTTAGTCGAGCTGAAGGCAAAGCCAAAGGTTTCAAATTAAACAAAACCAATGTAAATGTATCAAAAATTGTAAATAAATGAATTACTTGCTTACTTACTTACTATTTGTTGCTGTCATTAATTGGTGACTACAGAAATCTTTTATAAGAAATAAGAACTTATGTAGAATGATGAAGATTATATATTGATTCGGTTTAAATAAGGTTTAAGATTAAGATTGAAACGAAAGCAGAAACGATATTGTCGAATTTTTTAAACGGTTTATGGAAACTTTTGTATTAAAGATTTAGGTATAAATTAGAAGGTGGGAACATGAAAAACTCTTTTGTTTTTTTTTCGAAGAAGTTCACTAACAGTTCCTGCCATAACGGTACTTTTTTGATACCGATTATATCTTGAACGGCTCCACCAATTTTGATAAAATTTATGTTCAAAAAGCCCTAACTACATTTGCGATGTTGTAAAATGAAAAAGAAAAAAACAGTTTCGCTTATCACAATAAATAACGTGAAAAATACAAAAAAAAATATGTATCTTTAAGCTCAAGTTGTGGATAATATTAAATAATGATAAATCATAATAACAATACCCTGACAAAAAATATGTCGTTAACTCAAAAAAGAAAATTTTGTAGATAGGGTCTTTACGAAGTTAGCGGCAATTTTTTATTTAAAAGTAATTATTTATTTTTTTTTGCAAAAAATACGATCAATTTTGAAAGAAATGTATATATAAGTGATTTGTTGCTGATGGTGATGTTTTTAGAGTTTATCTAAAGGCACATAATTCCGCGTACACGATATAGTTCGCCCACAGAAACATTTTGCTTAAGATATATCCAGTTGTCCAGCAGTCTGGCAGGGTTTTTTTTCAACAGTTTTCTTTAAACAGTACCTGGGTTGTCCACTTGGCGGGATCAAGCGTTCAAGGTATTTTAAATTTCTTTCTAGATTCCATGATGATCGGAACGACCTTACTCGACAAAAGTTGGTCTACCTCTTCTCGATCCTTTTTTGTTTTCAGCATATGGCACTTTATAAGTACGCAAATAAAAAAAAAAATTAAATAACATTTTAAAGATGCAAAGTTTTTGACTTGGTTGAATTTTCATTCATAAATATATTTGTTATCTTTGTTTTTTTTTCTTCTTCTGTTTCTTCAATTCTTCAATGAAAGAGCCTGGAAAATTTGAGCCCGGGAACTGACTTATGAGAATTCGTAAGCGAGAAGGGTTAGCGGTGAGAACTGTCAAAATTATAAACATCGGAATCATGAATACTGTTCCTATACCGAATTCACGTTTTTTCCCATTTTGTATATTATGTGCTTGGCTGTCGATGTGTTAACATCGCGCAGTGTTTTCAGAATTAAGCAAAATTAAGACTCATAAAAAAAGAATTCTTGGAATAGGAAATAAACTGAACAATTAATAATAATTTAGTCTTTTATAAAATACGAAATATTCGCGTCGTACAACTGTCTCACTTTACAAAAATTCCAGACGCTTTAATTGAGGCGTTCTGAAATAATTTTGTGTATAATCACGAGAGTACCTACTCACCACAACAGACTCAAATTTCATAGTCTAAACAGACTTCTAGGTGACATAATGTGTCCTTTGTCTTACCCTTATAAACGAGACCCACTTATGCTAACAAAAGCACCACTAGCAATATCATCGACTTTGCTTCAATCGTAATAAAATGGCCTTTGAATGACCACAACCTTCAAAATTTTAGTTAAAAAAAAAGGAAGTTAAAATAAGTTGTGATTGACATGTTTCAAAAAAAAAAATTACAAATTAACACACAAAAACTTTAGAAAGTTGCAGCGCAGCTCATAATTATTTTCTTGTTTTACGTCACCGTAGGTATATAGATGTTTCTTTCTTTACTTGTGGTTTAAGTATTGAATTTTAAGGGTTAGGTTTTTATTTTTTAATTTTAATTGAAACCAAAACAAACGTAACCACAAGAAAATAATTACAAAACGTTTACCGAGGACAAGGATTTTATGCCTGAGTCCTTTTTTTGCCCTTTTGATGTAAATTTTAAACTTGACCTTTTTATTTTGCCGTTTAATGAAGCTTTTGCAGAATACAGTAATTATTTTAAATGAAATCACGATTTTAATTATTAACAATCAGTTGAACGTTTATTTTAATTAAAATTTTCATGAAAATGCCAATACAGTGGTTCCTCTTTTCATGCCTATAAAATCTTGTTGTCATTCCCAGCCGGCGCACTGTTAAGACTATAATAACTTTCCCACAAATCCACTTAAGAGATCCCTGAATATAGTTTTTATTGTTTAATTCCTAATACATCTTTAACACAATGTAAAAACTCATGCAATCCTTCTAATAGTCCTTAGCATTTCAATTGTGTTGATATATACTTTGTTACTGATGATGGCCATCATAACCAAAACATTAAACATTTAATTTCTTTGAATTAATGTTACACAAGATAAAACACACAAAACATTAGGTTGAGGAAGAGATAACATCTGGAAGTATTTTTTTTTTTTTTTAGTCATTAATTTAATGTGCTGTGAAAAGCAAATGGTCAGGAAATTTCTTTTAAATCATATTGTAGGTATTTTTATATGTTCCGCTAGATGAAGAATCGTCCATCATAATGACAATATCTTTTTTTTTTTTTCATTTACTTTTTTAAACCGAAAAAGATACTCATTCATCAATCTCGTTTACTTTTGATGTGTCAAATGTATCTTTTGTTCATTTTGGACATGAGCACAATACCAGAGGAATACAAAAATGATTTTAAGATAATCATTGTGTAATCACTTTAAAAGGACTCTATCTGTAGATTCATAAATATTTAATAATGTGTAAGATATTAGTTTATCCATGGTCATGGGCCATTTTACGGTTCTTTATTATTTGAAAATAAAAATTAAATGATGTGGGTACATCTTAAAAACCATTGGCAAGAAATATAAAGGAAAATAAAGGGAATTTTGACAGGAGCTTTCAGACAACGAGAAGTTTCGTAAATCTACGTGCGTATGGAAAAATCCATTATGTACGAGCAAGATAAAATAAATGTATGATGACCTGCAGGAATGTTAGAAAAATTTCTAGTCAGTGTATATCAAGGAAACGTATTGAGTTCTTGGCTCAGTATTGTGATATACAGGGTGAGTCATGAGCAATGCGACAAAATGCTAGGGCGTGTAGGTTGCGTTGAGACAAGAAAAAAATCGTATGGGAGGGGGGGGTCTATTCCCCTCCGTTTAGCCGGGAGGGGCAATTTTCGAAAAAACTGACTTAAAATGGGAAGAAAATTATTTAAAATCAACGGCTTCATTCACAATGCTGTGCGATACGTTTTTGAAAACCCAATAACTTTTTCTTTCATTCTGTGTTTAAATAAATCTATTCTAAGAAATAGTTTTTGAAATATTAATTTTCAAAGTCAAAATTTTGAAAAAAAAAATTGAAAAAAAAAATTTCAAATTCATTTTTTTCAAAATTTTACGTAATTAAGTGCTAATTTTAAATTCAAAATTTAATGCTGTTATTAATTTTAAGTCTAAATAAGAAAACCGGATGCAAAAATTTTATGTCGTTCTCAAGAAATTAAAAAAAACCAAAACCACCTTTTTCTAAGAAAAACATTTATTTTTATTGTAACGAAGCAATTTAAGAAGCATTAATCTTAGTTTTTTTAGTTTTTTTCATTCCTTTTATTTTTACTATGTTTTTTATTGGAAGTACTTATAAAAAATTCTCGGTATGATCTCCATTGTTTAGAAGGCATAGATTATATCTCCTTGTAATGGCTTCACATAAGTTTATGCTTGACAAATTTTCCTGCAATTTGACTCCAGCGACTTCAATTCAGTTGTTCCAATGATACCATTTCCACTTCGTAAACATAATTCTTCATAAATCCCCATGCATAGAAATCTAGGGGAGTTAAATCTGGTGACCTAGGCGGCCATTCCGTGGGGCCCCTTCTTCCGATCCAACGGTCACTAAAATGATCATCCAGCCAGTTTCTCACCTGTAAGCTGTAGTGTGCTGGAGCACCATCTTGTTGGTAGATTAAAGTATCTGCTATAACCAATGGAACGCTGTCTAATAAATCGGGTAAAAGGTCTCATAGGAATTGCAGGTATGATTCTCCATTAATAATGGAATTCAAAAACCGGGGCCCGATCACAGTGTTATTCCAATACACAGGGTTATTCCAATACTATTTAATTTTATTACGTTCTCATAAAACTCCAATTAAAAAAAAAGTAAAAAAACTAAGATTAATGCTAAATAAATAAATAAATTGCTTCGTTACAATAAAAATAAATGTTTTTCTTAGAAAAAGGTGGTTTTGGTTTTTTTTTAATTTCTTGAGAACGACATAAAATTTTTGCATCCGGTTTTCTTATTTAGACTTAAAATTAATAACAGCATTGAATTTTGAAATTAAAATTAGCACTTAATTACGTAAAATTTTGAAAAAAATGAATTTGAAATTTTTTTTTCAATTTTTTTTTTCAAAATTTTGACTTTGAAAATTAATATTTCAAAAAATATTTCTTAAAATAGATTTATTTAAACACAGAATGAAAGAAAAAGTTATTGGGTTTTCAAAAACGTATCGCACAGCATTGTGAATGAAGCCGTTGATTTTAAATAATTTTTTTCCCATTTTAAGTCAGTTTTTTCGAAAATTGCCCCTCCCGGCTAAACGGAGGGGAATAGACCCCCCCCTCCCATACGATTTTTTTCTTGCCTCAACGCAACCTACACGCCCTAGCATTTTGTCGCATTGCTCATGACTCACCCTGTATACCTCCCTTGTTGTCGAAGGCTTAGGTAATCTCGCCGGATCTCCAGGATTCTACCGAAGTAAATACGCATGGTTTGGTCTTTTTATTCAATTCCAAAATTCTTAAGATATCTTAGACTAGGGCTTTTATTTACACTAGGTTTCATGTACTTTATTTTATATGTATTCTTAAATATATTATTCTTATAAAGAGTTTTCCAATAAGAGGTGTTATTTTGATATTCAAAGAAAAATGGCATTTTTTGAGATAAATGATCGGATGTTTATTTCATTATAAAGAGGAAGGAATTCGATTTTTATAATGGAACACAACATCAGCCAAATAGCCGGCACGACCACGCTTACAGGACCATATCCTTTTCCCATAACACCTCTTATTGGAAAAACCATATTCTCTGGAACAGACGATGGGTGAATTGCTGGTGATAATTCCTGTTGAATACTTCGAGACGGTAAGTTTTATTTTCAGGCGTCGGTATAGTTGAAAAAAAAAAAAAAAAAAAAAATTAGTGGCACTTACAGCTCTGAAGAACCACGGCCTAGTGACTTACAACTTTCAACCAATCCTTTTGTGTGCATTGTAAGTTCTACAGTATTGGAGAGGGGACCTACAATATTACGTCAAATCCGAACGGGCTTGAATCCAGACCTCTGGCGTGATAGTCCAAAATACTAACCACTTCGCCACGGGCACTATCCGTCGGTATAGTTAAAGCGTTGGTAGTCAACTTAATTATAGGTTTACATAAAAATAAATAATCAGGTTTGATGACACCTGGAAACACTTTTAAATCAGGGAGAAAATCCACTGGGATCTAAAGGTTTGATGACACCTGCAAACACTTTTTAATCAGGGAGTAATTCCATTGGGCTCTACATGTTTGATGACACCTGAAAACACCTTTGAAATTATATTAGACCCCTTGTCACAGATGGGAGGGGGGGGGGGGGTTACAATGCATGTAATCGTTGTACCCAATTGAAGATAATGTTGTTTTTATGAATAATAGAAAAACTAACCATTTATCTCATTTAAAATTTGAGGACATGTTCCATTTTTGATAACAATATTTTGGATTTCCTCTTGGGTACCATGACCCATAAGTCCGAAATTCGATAAGGTTTAAATTGGTAGGTAAAACTCTGAAAATCATAACCGCATGGTAAAATATTTTAGTTATTTGAAAAATGTTATTGATGTATAGAAATTTGAATATTTCAAGTAACATTATTTTAAAGAGTTATTTTGAACGTACATATATGTTTGCAAAGCTACTGCGTAGAAAGAAAATCATTCATGCTTTCAAGTCTGAAATCTACAAAAGAAATGCAGAGCTCCATTTTGTCTCCGACTATATCTTCTTCATTTTTATCAATGATATTTTGTCTGAAAATTCTTATCCAGTTAATTGTTTCGCTGATGATTGTTGACAGCACTATTAAACTTTTGAAATCGTTTCCAGATTCACAACCTTGTTTTTCCGAGGATTTTAATGCATCAAAAGCTCAAAGAAGTCTTCTGTCATTAAAGTGGAACATGTCTTAAACGACACCATCTAAAAAACTAATAAACTTTTCATTTTAGGTATGTGCGTCACTAAATACGTTTATTGCAACAATCGCATATGTCTATCTGTCTATCTTTAATTTGGTTTTAAGCCGCACTACATGACTGTGGAATTCTTTGACCGGCTCAGTGTTTCCCCTCCATTATAATGTTCAGACATCCCATATCAATTTGCATCTGTTACTCCTGTTGAATTCTATCAAAATAACTTAACCATATAAGGGTATTCATATAATCTCCCTTGAGTGGTCGTAAGATGTTAAGATGTTGCAGATCTTCTCGAAACTATTTATTTTCCTTAAAATTTTCCTTGCAAAATTCACAGAGAGTGTCTTTAGAATTATGAGCAGTGGTTTAATTCTTGCTAATATCTCGATAGTTTTATTTTCAATTGATGTGTATGTTTGTCTGTTTTTAATTCTTAAAACAGTTAAAAAATATATAGGTAAGTTATTCATAAGTTATCACTTTATTTGTCATTGCAAAAGCTCCACCACTCTTAGTACATCTGGAGAATTATTCATCAACAAATGTAATGTAACTTCAAACAATACCTTGATATACAAAAGTAATTATTGAAATCTGTCATGATAAACATTCGAATTTAATCCTACTTTCCAACGATTTGCTCAATTTAATCAAACGGAAAATATTATGATTTCACGACTTTGAAATATAATCCATCTTTGACAGTAATTTTTGCTCTCACAAAGAATAATTGAAATTGAATCCGAATCTGTCAATGTATTAGAATCATCAATTAACGTTTGATTAGAATGCAATATTTATCGGTTATCTATTAATTTTATCAACAAATGTCATGGCATTACGCTCTAATAACTGATGGAATAAGAGGAGGATTTAATAAAAGGATTGGATATTTGACACCACTATTAGTTTTTCAAAAACAACATGTACAAGAGAGAGAACAAGTGGCAATCAATAATGCATGAAGCTTATCTAAAGCAGATACATAAACCTAATTGGTTACAACTTTTTTTTTTTTGGTATTTTTTTTCTAGGTATCCGTAATGATTGAATTTATACATGCATTGTAGTACGATTCAATTAATTTTATATTAGGTGAAAATTAAATTTTATTATAAAATATATGTAAATGCACATGGGTGTACCTAAGCAAAAGCAAAATAAGGGAGAAATAAAGAAATTCCTAGTTAATCAAAACTTTAGGTTGCACCATACATTTATAAACATATATATTTTTTTAAACAATAAAAATATTGGCGCAAAATTATAGTCCATTTAACTCGAAACTAAATAAAATTTTGTTTGACACTAGTCTAAAATCACATTTTTGGCAATTACAGACAAGTTAAATTACACTTTATCTTTAAAGACTTGCATCAAAATTAAAATCATAAAAACCCTATTTTAATTTTGATAGTGTCACAATTGCTTCACTCTGACTCCTGTCAATTTGTCATTTTCTATAAACCAAAAAAAAATTTGCAAAATGTTTTTTGGAGGACGAAGATTTTGAATTGTTTGACGACATGAAACTGAAATTGTATACCCTTTATTTCGTAAAGCGGCATTACAGCATTCTTTGGAAAGATCCACTTTTTAGCGATATATATGTATTTTTAAGTTCTTAAAAAAATTAAATTAATATTATTTTCAAAGAAGGAAAAAATTGTAATTATTATATTAAATATTGACACATTCCGGGCTGATGACATTTGACGACAGATAGAAAGGTGTGTTTGCTTTGTTTTATGAGCGAACTGTCACTTTTTAAGGCGTATTCGGCACAAATAAGTTAGAGAAAGGTTTTAAAACCCACACTAGTTGTCAGTACTTCAGAAAGAGTCTATAATTACTTTAAATTTAGAGAACTGTTTCAAAGTTAAAATTAAGTTAAGAAGTGTGGCGTTAATTCCTTAAACTTAGGCTGACTATAGTTTTGCGCCATAGTATTTAATATATGATTGAACACAACTTTGTAAAATAAAGCGTTAAAACAACGATCGTTAACACATTAGTATTTAAAATTGTAAAATTTCCTACAAATTAGTAACAAGTTGAAATAACTTGTAAACATTTTTAGTTGGTGAAAATTTTTTAATATGATTTTTCTGTATCTACGACCGGACGGCTATTATTTTTCAAAATCAAGTTCAAAATGGTAGATTTGAATTTAATAAGGGCATTTATTTTTCATCAAAAAATTGTATCCACTAAAATATTCATTTACATAAAGTGATGCCAAAATAAAAAAAAATGGAGTCAGTTATCCTTTGTCCAGAACATTTTCTTCTTTATAGGGTATCTATCTACTTTAAGAATAACAGTGACATACCGATATAGACTTCTTAAAAAAAATTCAATTATTAAATCAATTAAAGGAGTTTTATTTGTCGTTTTAATAAGAGTGTTCTGAAACAACCACAGAAAGTGTAGGTTATTAATTAGTGGCGTATCACAGCATTGTGCCATGGCTGGGCTAACAGCTTTTGCCGAGGGGTTTGCCACCGGCCAGTTTAGTGGTTCAATGATTGCAATATTTCAAATGATTTCAGATGATTTCACGACGTGATTTCAAGCAGTATTTAAGGATTTAAATATATCGTGATTGCAATGATTTCAAATAAATCTAATGATTTCAAGTGATTGCACCGGATTTCAAAGTGATTTCAAATGATTTCAAATATAAGTGGTTTGGTGATTTCATTCTTGACAAACCCCTCGGCTTTTGCTACTAATTGCTCTCGAAACAATTATATTAGAAAATAATTCTAAAATAGATGCTATTGTTATTATGATTCTAATGAAAAACTTACCTGAACGCTGATTTTCAGCTGAAGTCAGAATAAATTGAAACATACAATTAAGATCAACACTGTACAGTATAGACATAGAAAATTCTGCTTAGAGGCTGTTTGCTACACAAACAAACAATTTTATAGAAATAAAATTTAACTTGGATTTTTGTAGTTTTTTTTATTGTTTATTTGTAAATTTAAAATTAAGACATTATTTGCTTGCTGTATTACTGTACAGTCAAGACAATTTATTATAATCATGCTGAAAAAGCGTTTTCACATTTTAAATGTGCTTAAGACAATATTCTGAACACAATGTGGTTAAAGATTTCTTAATTATTTTTTAAAATACAGAATTGGTTCTAGAAGTATTTACGGTCAAGGGTTAGACCTTTGTCACTACTTTAGGTTTATTACCGAGTTTTTCATCGAATTACTATAAATATCTTTTTAGTTTTAACATAAAATTAAATGTTTTTTAGAAAGTTTGATTTCATTATACATGAGTTTTTTTTTTCTAAATGAAAGAAAAGAAAATTAATTGTAAATTTAATATTTGGAAAACCAGTGGACGATTTTTTAAAAGTTTTTTTTTAATCGTAAAATAAACAACTGAATAAAAGTGTTCGAAAAACCGTGTGAAAGCTAATTGATATTTCTAAGATTTTTATTAATACACTAGCTGTTAGGCGGCACGTTGCTGCCGCAGAAAAAAAAGGCATTATAATCATATCGGGTCAAAACTTTAAAAAAATCTTTCACTTTATTATTTGAATATCAAAAGGTGAAATTTTAAGTCAATTCGTTCTATGTAAAAGAATTTTCGAAAAGGTGATCTACATTGCCATCTAGGTCATCTAAGTTACTCTTTACAACATCAGCTGTCCATGCAAATCCCTTCAAAAACGGACCAGCAGTTTCTGATTGGTTCATATATACGAATATCTGAAAAAAAAATTACCCGAGCACCATCTAGGGTGCTCGTAATATAAATGGCCTTTGTTACGCGTTTAAATAAAAGCAATGTGTCAGCGAAAATCCCGTCAAAATCGGTTCAGCCGTTCTCGAAATTAGCCAGGACAAACGTATGTAGTACTGTAGTGTATATACTTTCATATGCATCTTGTAAAAAGCTAGACAGACCCTTCATTGTTATTTATGTGTATAAAATTGTATTGTATGCAAGCAGAAGATTTTAATAAGACGGATAGTATCTGAAATATGTTTTAAATTTGTTTAAGTAAATTCTTAAGCTTTGGAGCTCAGTTCAAGATCAGTTTAAAAAAAATTAATAACATTAATCTAAATGAAGTGACTTATAGACGGAGAGCCAGCAACAAAAATACTTACGTCATTTGATAACGAAAATAATTATCCTTAATATCATCTTCCAACAAGTGTGATAATTAATCGGGTTAAGTCTGCCAACCCTTCGGTGGTAATAAGACTAATTATTTTCGTTATCAAATGACGTATCGCTGGCTCTTAGACTATTATTTATTTAAAACCGTGCAAATTTCTCTAGACAATTCAATTAATCAATGCCATAAATCAAGTGAATAACTTTTCTTAAAAACTTGATTTCAAAACAATCGTTAATAATTTAATTTAAAGAAAACTAATGCTGAACTATAGAATACATAACAAAACCACATAGCATTGCAGAATTCCTCTAGCTTCTATCTTGTCAATAGTTAATCAATCCTTCTCTCAAGCAATTCATTTTCTCGATACTCAGTAAGTGGCTTCGATTTAAAAAAAACCGACAATAAATCCCACTCCAATCCGATTTGTTGAAAATAAAAATCAATAGATTAAAGGTACATTGACACAGACGATTGGGATTGAAAATTACTGCCAAACCAAAAAGTAAAAAAAAACAAAAATCACTTAGAAAAGGATATTCTTTTTGGCTTAGATTTTATCACACACTCAACTCCTCCAGAGAATGTATATTGCACTTGCAATTTATTGGAATATAGTGTTTTGGTGTCACATAAGAAGCACTTGTGCAATAAATAAATCAGAATCACTTCTTTTCCATCTTCAAATATACATACTATAAGATAAGACTACAACCTATAACGTATACCTGGGTTACAAATAGGATCAGCAATCCCAGGTTGGCGCATAAACTTCAATTGGATTTATTATGTTGAAGTAAATTCAATTCTATGCTTCCAGAGCACAAAAATAAAAAGATGGAAAGGTGAAAATATCTTCTTCTTTTACCTTTTTAGGAAAAAGGATATCTATAGCAAGCAAATGCGGTTATTCGAAGGAAGCAGTATAATATTTTGACATCATAAATTTTGTAGCAACCAAATCGAATGTGCTTCTAGGATCCTACATTGTGCTTTGTTTTACCTTATCCCACAATTGAATAAAAGATAAACGCTGGCCAGATTTAGATAAACAATGTTACTTCTGTAGTTGGAAGAAGATTTTATTGCAAAATGAAATTAATCTACAAAAATAAATTTATATCTAATAGAAGAAGAGTAGAATTCTACCGCACTTGCAAAATTTATAAGATAGTTTCATATAATTTTTACCAGATAGTCAGTGAATGATATTGTAAATGCAGACCAAGTACCATAATTTCTTAAAACATCTTAAAACAACTTTGTTTTGAATATTTTAACATATTCTAAGAATTTTATCAAAGTGTATATTTTGTTTATTATTTCTATTGATTTTCTGGTAGAAAACTTCAGACAAATAATAGTTATTGATAAATTCAATGAACAAATCATATTTCACCTAAAATTAAACCAAATTACAAGTAAAGAAGGCAAGAAGTCATACAGTTTTAAATGAACGTTCTTCTGTTGGTAAAACTCCAAAGCTCTACCTTAATAAATATATTATGTTTGGACAAAGTCACTGCAAAGGTTCGATGCACTGCAGGAGTCACCGAAAATTTCCCAATCGAAGTTGGTGTACACCAAGGAAGCATCTTGAGCCCATTGCTCTTTATAACAGTGCTTGATTATCTACTTGAAGATAAGGTGAGGGACCCGAAAGTGACTCAGTTATTCTTTGCTGACGATGGAGTCATCATATGTCAAGATCCTTCATCCTTGCAACGAGCACTGGACGTATGGGTATACGTTCTGGAGGGAAATGGGTATCGCATAAGCGCCAAAAAGACCGAATACCTTTGCTGCCCATTTTCTGATCCACTCAGGCCTATTTCGGATATTTATTTGAACGGAACTGTGCTTCCCAAGTGCGAAAAGTTCAAATATCTTGGATCTATGATCAATAGTAAAGGAACTTGTGATGACGACGTCAACCATCGCGTAAGCGTAGGGTGGATGAAGTGGCGTGAGAACTCTGCCATCTTCTGTGACCGAAAAATGCCCCCTAAGATGAAAGGAAAGCTCTACACTGCAGTGGTCCGTCCAGCGCTTACATACGGCTCACAATGTTGGACTTTGTGTATGTACCAGTGGTATGAAAGCAAAATGACGGCAACTGAGATGAAGATGCTTCGCATGACAGCAGGAGTGACAAAGCTTGACCGAATACGGAGTAGAAAGATCCGGAAAAGCCTCCACGTCAAAGAAACCATCGTTCAAAAAATGCAGCACGACAAACTCACCTGGTACTGTCATGTACTTAGGAGAAACGCTGAGAACCCCGTCCAAAAAGCATTATCATACAACGTTCCAGTACAATCGCGGAAGAGAGGCAGGCCCCAAGAACTCCTGGAGAAAACAAATGCAACGACACCAGCATTCAGTTGGCCTCAGACATGGAATAATCCATAACCGGGAAGCTTGCCGACACTTTCTGAGGTCAACCCGACGAACACCACAAGCAGATCAATAGAGAAGCGGTGAAGTGGTAAAGTTGTGGTCCCACTCGAGATCATAATATCGTCGGAAAAGAAGAAGAAGAAGAAGAAGAAGAAGAAAGTCACTGCAGTTGATTGTTGATGATTTCATACATTTTGTAGAAGCAAACTATTTAAAATCGCATTATCTATTGTTTAACATTTAAGAAGTTACTTGAAGACAGATATGAAAAGTTTAGGAATTTAGACACATTACAGTTTAACATGTCATTCTTCCTCTTGCTAATTAGCAAAAGTTAACTTATCTTCTACTGATTAGTTTACCGCTGCTGATAAGACATAGGAGATGAGAATGTTGAGCCATCTAACCTCGATGTCTCGAATCTTTTTTCCAGAACTTAAGGGTATTCCATCTGATCAAATAAGCTTTTTAGTACAGTCATTTAAGGCAAAAAGAAGGGGTCAACCTAGAAATAAGAGATAAAAAGCTGGAAACTCGTATACAGTTTTTCGGAAATATCTCGGTTCCTATGGCTCCAATGACGCTGACATCCATTACAAAACTATACAAAAGCATACAAATTCCAACAAATTTTGTCACAAACATTTTTTCATGCGATCAACTGTTTTTGAGTTAGGGGGCGTTGACTGCCCCACGCTCAGCAATACATACTAGTCTAGGCGGTACAGGTAGCCCATGTCACGTATGCCTCTATATGTACCCTCAGTTTTGTCATGAGACTTTGTTAAACACCCATAGGGGTATAAATCACATGGGTCACATAGTCCAAATCATGGTCGTTTGGTGGCCATTTTGAAAAATAGCCGCCAAATTGATCAAATTTTGTTTGACGGTATCTCCGTGCCTATAGCAGTTTTAATTTTGTAAAGTTTTTTATCCTAATTGTTTAATGACAAACAGTTTTTATTAAGGCACATCTTTTTCTAAATATTATTTCAAGATGCACGAAAACGAGTAAACAAAAATATAATCAATAATTTTAATTTCATTTATTCCATACTTTAAAAATATTTCCGCATCCAGTAATCCAATTTTCATTTGTGAAGACTCATTTAATTTGCGTTTTAAAGCTAAACAAGTTTTATTAACACAAAGTTTTTCCTTAATCAAGTACTTCCTGAGATATGTAAGATTTCATGTAAACAAGTAAAAAAATCTCTTGGAATACAGTTTTATACTTATATAAATACTTAAATATCTCATGAATTACTTGATTTAGCAAAAAATGTGTCTTTATAAAAATTTTTTGCCATTAAACAATTAGTACAATTAATACAAAATTTAAATCGGACTATTAAGGACGGAAATACCATTAAATAAAATTTTATAAAAATGGAGGCCCAACGACCGTAAATTGGACCATATGTGACCTATGCGCTGGAAACTCAACGCCCACAGTGTCAAAAACGATTGAGCATGAAAAAATGTTTGCGTCAAAAATTGTTGGAATTTTTATGCTCGATAATTTTGTAAAGGATGCTTTCATCATTGGAGCCATAGGAACCGAGATATTTCCAAAAAATTGATTTTCGTGACCTTTGACCTTGAATAAATTATGTTAGAACGCCAATATGAAGGTCTATACGAGTTTCCAGTTTATTATTGTAGGAAAATCTATCACTCCTACCACGACAGCAGGTAACATATAACATCATACTAATAACATGTATACCTACATTCAGAAACCGGACCAATTTAAAAATTTCTGTGCATTCACACTTTGCAACAAATTGTCTCGAATTATATTTCATCAACCCCAATGTCTATAATAAACATTCTAAGTAGTAAAAATAAATATTGTGGAAGTTAGTTCGAACACCAACCGAACATTGGCATTCGTAACTACACCTAGCGGCACATAGAAGCAGAAATTCTACCGCGCAAAAAGGGAAAATACCGCCCAAGCAAGATGTGGGGAATGTCCGAGAGGGTGTAGCATTGAGGGGTAAAGAGAGACAGAATTAGTTGAGAGACTGACAGCACTACCACAGATATGAAGTTGAAAACGTCATCACAACTGGACGAAATGGCGGACACACATAGTGATGTGCAAAGAGGGAAAAGTACCAACAAATGATGTGCAGAATTCGAGACGTACCCGTGGTCATGGTAAAAATTTGCGTATGTGTCAAAGTCGTAAAATCAGACAAAATAGCGTAAATGTGAGTTGAAAAGCTAGAATAGAAGTCAGAAGCAAAGAAATAATTATTAAGGAGGTATATATAGGCGAAGGTTTTGTTTGTATTGAAGAAGAACAACAAGTAGTTGAAGTATAAGAGTAACTTTATTGTGTTAGGTAGATATCAGAAGTATAATAGAGAAAGCGAGAGTTTAGAAGAAGACAGCATTAGCTGAAATGACAGGTAGAATTTTGTTTGACATAAGTCAGAAATTAAGAAAAATGAGTTTAGTACTGTTCAATCTAGAACGATGACTAAGAGCAAAATAGAAGGTGTCAGATAAGAAATAGAAGTCTATACTCAAAAGTAGTAGACAACTAAGGCACTTAGGTGATTCTAGAGTCAAACTAATAGGATTAGAAATTTTGCGAAGACTCAGCCAAAAACGTTCTAATCGAGTGACAGTTCTAGAAACGTCAGGTAGTGTAAAATGTTCAGAGGACAAAAACAAAAATGGCAAATAAAAGTAGTTCCCCGAATATTCTAGTACTTACTGAGGCATGAAGGCAGAAAAACAAAATGACATTTTTATTTATATTCACGGACAGTCAAATGGTCGACCCGAAAAATTAAAGAAAACCATTGATATATGTTTCTATGTATTTAATCACAGAAATTTTGCGTCATTCAATGGCCTACTTCAGATAAAATAGTCATACGCAAGAAAATATTCATACTTACCAGATATCTAAACCAAAAGAAAACTTCTAGAGACAAAATATCTTCACCACCGAATACTTACCTTCAATTCGAAATTCATTGATATCCATACTTACCTTTAATTACTTAAAAAAATTATTCATGAAAATTTTTCACTTCACGTGACATCTAGTGCGAAGAAATAGTAAGTCGACCGAGTAAAATCACTACCGTACTAGAAGCAGTAATAGAACAATGTACTCAACGATAACTATGTTCACACTTAACGAGAAATTCAAACCTTCGTAAAGAAACACGTCCAACTGGAAGTAGAAGTTCTCGTGCGTAAAAATTTTGGTATAAAATTTCTTTTCATTTCATCCATCGCAAGAATAAGTTGATAATACAAATCTAAAAGACAAGTTAAAATTTGAAGAATTGACTATAATTGTATTGAGTCCAAAAAAAGACCGGGATCGAGAAGAAATATACCGATCACAAAATTCAGCAGCGATAAAATATTCAGAAGAAAAAAAAAGGGTAAGAAATTTTCATTTTCTTTGTGCTACGCAATTGATAGAAAAAAACTCAATATTTAGTGGCACTATTATTCTGGAAAAATCTCTGGTCATCCACAAAGTTTTTTTTTGGCCACAAATCGCTAAAATTTTGGTTGCAACCAGGCAAAAATTCTCAGCGAACGCCAGACGAAGTAGCAACTCTAGATAGATCGATTAAAGAAAAAAAAAAGGGGTTCACATAAAAGTGGAGCACTCGAGGAATTCGTCAGGAAAAATCCTTCTGATAAGAGCATAAATCCAAACATCACCTATAAATTCGAACAAGCCAGGTAACTAAAAAGCATTAAATTAGATACATTTAGAACAAAAATCTTTCACCACATGGCATAACACTCATCTACGAGTACGCCAACAAGAAATCTCAGTAGTAAAGAAAAGTAGGTAGACTCTAGGTACAATGATGAAAGTATGTAGTCATCATAGAGGTAGATTTATTGTAGTTAGTACATTAGCAATTTTGATAAACTGACTTTGATACAAAATCGTATAATTTTTACTAAAAAAACCATAAATGCAAATATACTAAAACTTTTTCTTTATATACAGGCAGACAGCGCTGAAGGGGGTGGCAACTAATGTTAAGGGTGAACCAGGAAAGTTGTGGTGGGACACTCGTCACAAAAAGTCCACTCCAACCATTAATCACCCAAAAACCAAAGTTCGCCACGTGCCCCAGAAAACCGCCTGCCTGGCTTTTAATAAAAGGCCAACAAAATCTACGGAACAAAAATATAAAATTGGAAACAAATAGGAAGCATTGTGAGTCACATGCGACAAAATCACTTCGGAGGAAACTATAATCATGCGGCTGATTAAAATTTTCAACGAGGGACTCTACAAGTTGCTGAAACATATTTGAAGTACGATACAGCGAGGGAAATAACGAGATGAATATCAAGCGCCAACAATAAGTACCTATTTATCGTAAAATTATTTTTTTGTCTTAAAGAAAAAAAGACAACAGGTATGAAAGCTTAAAATTATATTTTGGTATACCTATATATATATTCATTGAAAAGCCTTACTAGTATAAAAAGTGTTCTCCAAGAAAAAAAATCTATTTATCCAAATTACGTGCAAAAATATCTTATGTCTCTTATGGATGGTGCTATATGCCAATACAAAAAAGTCTCTTAAGCAATTCTAATAACATTATATTAATAAATTAAAGTAAAATAGTAAAAACATTGTCGTTAGTCTGATCCGACATTTGATGTCAAATTTTCTTTCGAATGGTATGACCATTAATTTTCAAAAAATAAACTGTAAAGAATCAAACCGTTAATTATCACTTTTAATTCTAATAAGACCCTTAAGGTCAAAGTCTTCATTGGATTAGTGACTTCATTTACTTTTCAATTATATAAAATGAAACAGATTCTAAAATAAAAATTATTCTTGTTCTTATAAGACACTTAATGTCGTATTTTCATTTGAAGGTGAAGTCTATTGATTCATTTTTTTTAGTCATTATAAGATGATATACGTTCTGTTTGGAACTAATCTCAAAGCGAAGTCAAAGGACAAAAATTTTTTTTTGTGACAATTAGTACCTATTGAGACTTAACAATATCAATTTGTCGAGTAAATTTTGATTTTTCTACCGAAATATTTCATTAGTAAAAAAAAAAAGAGACTATGATACCTACGAACTTCATCCTTAAGAGAAACAAATGATTCCAATTTGAATGCAAACAAAAAAAAAAGAGAGAAAGGAAACAAAAATTATTTCCTTAACTTATGTTGATACAACCAAAAACCACCAACGTTGGTGTGAATACAGTCGAGTTGACTACACATGCTGAGATAAGGTCAAGACATTGAACAGTACCTTTCGTGAAGTTACATATCAATGCTTGATAGCTGCTCATTTATGTTCGACTCAGTATTCTGGAAAAGCTGCCTCTGAGACCTAAAAACAAAGAAATTTATTTTTGCATTTAAAGACTAAAATTTGAAATTCACTCTGTTTTTGAAAACGACTTGGTATATGATAAACAGGGTGCACCTTTTTTATTCTTCGTACCTTTTTAGTAACTTTTCATATTTTTACCTATATTATTATTATATTTTTTGCATTTAACTTATTAATATATTTATAATAACATAAACATTTTTAAAAATTTTTTTGAAATTCTAAATTTAATGTGTGTAATACCGAATCCCAATATTTTGGTGTATTCGATGAAAAATTTATTCTTTCTTTGAATTTGGGAAAAGGGACTTGTTTTGACAGACTCTCAGTCTTTAAACTTTTCTTTTATTTGCGTGTAGCAACGTTTGGAAATATCCTAAAGGGAAATTTCTTCGGGAAATTTAAATTTTCAATTATTTCAATTATAGGTAACTTGTACCTACATTTTTGATTGTCCGCGTGTAACATAATTTCAAATTATACTTGATCGGTCCGAGTACGAATTTTGCTGATTTAAAGTCCTCTAGTGTCATCGGCGTTGATTAACTTGAAATCGTTGAGTAACCAAGGTCAACGTCCTAAGACAAGTCCAATCGGAAAATTATCCGAACATAGTCCGTTTGTTGTCTGCAGTACATATATTCGAATACCATAGAATTTTGGAAAGATATCATTTTGAATACACTTTCCTGTCGCGGTTAAGAGTGGTTGTATGACGTACACCCACAAATTTTGTTTTCGCGAATCTTTGAGATTTATGTCCGTCCGTGTCTCGAACCACGATACTTTTAAAGTTAATGTACACTTTCGTTATATTTAGTTCATACGATTCAAAATAATTATCTTTTTCTTTTTTTTTGAATTCAATGTTTCGAGAGCAAATTGTTTGAAAATAAAGTAAATAAGAATCAACGAAGATAAATAGTGAAGTTTCTACAAGTAGTAGTGTATTTTTTTTAGATTCTTATCTCTAGCTGTGCTTTAGTCTCAATTAGGAACTTTTTGATTCATTTCAAGTTTAAGATTGTTGTGAAATTATTTAAAGAAACAGGTTACAAATAATTTGTTTAGAGATAGTTTTATATAGAGATTCATTTATTTTAGGTTAGATTTAAGTTACTTTGAATAAAAACTATGTATAGTTGTATGATTTGAATAGCGATGGTTTTTATTTAAACTAAAGGTCACAGTTGTTCAATTTCTTCGGGGAAGTAGTTTTTTTCGGTTTTTATGGCAGTTTTAGGTACTATGGAGTAGTGAACCTTAAGGATGAGGGTCGTGACTGGAGTCACCTACAATGATTCCGTAGATAATTTTCCCTAACGATATTACCTACAACAGCCACAACGACAATCAACACAACGAAGAATTCACTTTCAACATGAAGTAAACTGAGGTCACGAGAATTACACTGCATTTCAGCGGGATGTATCTGTACAGATTTTCGCCAGCAGATTCATCATTGGGAGGGTCGTCAGGGGAAATTGCATTGCCCTTTCGCGACTTCTGGACGGGAAGTTAGGCGATAAAGGGGGAAATAACTTCATCTATTTCTCCCGCTTTTGTGAAGGGTTCCTTCAATATTGATGGATAATAAGGAACATTAGGTAGGGTCAAGGGTTTTGAGTCCAGTTGAATAGACAACACCTTATTCAACTTTCACAGTAACACTGTTCTTCTTTTACAAAACTTATTTATTTTCGACTTTTCTTCTGCTTCTAAGAGTAACATCCCGACAGGCTCTTTTTGCTCTTTAGCATTAGCATCTGAGAACTTTAACCGAGTCATCCGTCACCTAGGCTCCAGGTCAAACAATTGTAGCACCGGCTATCTGTTCCTGCAGCATGACCCACTTCCCTAGGCCGTTGAGCAGGCTAAGGCGATCTTTCTGACCTGTAGCGGCAGTAGAATAGTAGCCACCCTACTAATCTCGGCTTGGACGTGCCTAGCAATAGGTACTATAAGTCACAGGGGTTGGTAGGTTTAGGATCCATTATTAGTTTTCTTTGGTAGCGTTTGTGGACGATCTTAGAATTAGTTAGTGATACCTACGAGATTTACTTAGGTTGAGGAATTAAAATCTCTTCGCGTCTCATCACCAATACCTAAGTCACGGATCGACCTCAGAACAGTCCACACGAGATAATATAACTATCGTTCTTATACATTAACATAAGAAGATGTGGATAGGTGTGATATGGCTGACGTGTATAATACCTACACACGTAGAGTTCTTTTGTAGTGAGGGAGCTGAGGTGAGTTCATTCTACTGAGAGTTAGTGACCTTCAGTGTGAAAGAGTGATCTCATCCTGAGTCTTTCTCAGGACAATGGAACTCCTATATTTTTATGTAGGATCCCAGAAAAGGGGTGACCCGTTACATAAGGATTAATAAGAGTGCAAGTAAAATTTAGGTTTCGTCTTTTATCTTTCGAAAGTATAGCTCCTCTAGTAGTTCAGTTTGGATTTTTGTCGTCTTTTGTGGGACTAAGAATTCAAGACAACTCGAGCCTAACGTTTTCTCTTCTGTTTGATGCTTGCGTCGGTTATTAATTTTTTTTATGTAGCGGGGGGGGAAAAACAAAAGAAACCATCATCTCCATCCCCACCCCGTCCGTTACATAATGGCGCCCAAACGTGTGGAGCCCGAGGGATTATATTTTTATAGAAGTTTAGAAGAATCTGGAAAATAAGTAAAACATAATTTTTTTGTAGTGTCAAGAATTTTTTTTTTCTTGCAAATTTTTATTTTTTTTTGAGTCGATAATTTTATCGAGATTTACCATCGGAAGGTAATTGGCTTAAGTGTCGACCGGTAATTGGTAGATCTACGTCCTGATTGCGTCAGCAGCGATAACCTGCTCAATTTCTTTTCCATTCTCGATAAAAACAATCCATTTTTAATTTTGCGATTTTTCAAAGTTAGATGTCCGTGCTGGACGTGTTATCGTCTAGCAGCTGTAGCTTCTACAGAGAATCATTTCATTTTTTTTTAATACTTTTCTTTTTCGAAGTTTGTACTTTCGACCGGTGAATGGTCGACTCGTATCCTATTTATGTCTGTAGCGAAAGCCAAACGGCTGAAATTCAAAGAAAAGAGCAATCAACCAAAAAACAAACTTTTTATATTTATCATCTTTCACACTCAAAAGAGTAACATAGACATTTTTTCGATAATTAATTTTTATCTGTTTTTCCGGTTTGTTGACCGCTAAGGAAGTTATTTTCCATAGGTCCGTAGCGACAAGGGGATAAAGTAGAGAAAAAAGAGAGTAAGAAAAAGGCAAATTTGTTTGAGAAACAGTGGAAATTCTCGTGACCTTTATTTCGTATGTTGTTGTTGTGGAAATTTTTTTTGGAAAATTTTAGGTTGTTGGGAAGTTAATTCGGAAGTAGGACACCAGTCACGACTCCAACTTGAAACAAAATAGAAAACCCATAAAGTTTATAGTAAGAAATTTTTTTTTGAAAACCAAAATTTTTGAAAATATTTAGTTTAGATTTATTCATGCTGGTAGCAAAAACATTTAATTCATGCTGGTAGCAATCTTTAGTTATAATTCATGCTGGTAGCAATTTATTTATTTTTATTCATGCTGGTAGCACTCTTTATTTATATATTCATGCTGGTAGCAAAAACATTTAATTCATGCTGGTAGCGCAAAACAATTTAATTCATGCTGGTAGCACTCTGTAATTTTTATTCATGCTGGTAGCAAAAACATTTAATTCATGCTGGTAGCAATTTATTTATCTTTAATTCATGCTGGTAGCACAATTTATTTATCTTTATTCATGCTGGTAGCACAACAATTTAATATATGCTGGTAGCACTCTTTATATATATTCATGCTGGTAGCACTCTATTAAGATAGTTTAGATTTTGAGTTAGATTTTTTTTTGGAAATTAAGTTTAGTATATATTTAGTATTCTTTTAGATTAATTTGGTAATTTTGAAATTTTTTTTAGATTTTTAGTCAAGTATATTTTTTTTTAGATTTTGAGATTTTTTTTGTGAATTTAAGTGGGTTTACCCAATAAAAGAATTAGGTTAAGGTTAGTTAGTAAGATATTGTAGGATCATTAATAGGTTATAGTAGGACTTAGTTTAGATTTTATAATAGGTAGTTAGTAAGTTATAGTTTACAGATTTTTGAATTTTTTTATTAGGCTCTCTATATAAACTTATCTTGGAATTCATAAACCTTTGAATTTGAAAGATAAATATATTTTTTTTTTTGAACAATCACATAATAAATCAATTCTAATGGGACGAAAAAAAGGGAACACGCCAGCAGGCAAAGAAGGCAAGGGTAATAAGATACAACCCGAGCCAGAGTCTCCCACTGTTCATCGAGTACCTACACCCGAACCACACAACACTCGGTTCCGGAAGAACCAGGATTTGTTCCACAACATGACAATGGAACCTGGCGAAGCCGTGGATGAAAGTCGTGTTGAGGAGGCGGGACCGTCGCAGACAGCTAGACAAGAAAATGAACGTGTACGGATTCTAGCCGATGAAACTTTAAGGACGCCTGACCGACAGTTACTACTGGAAAGGACTCCGATAAGAAGAGATGAGGAATATGAAGCCTATATTAAGGAAGTCGCGTTGGCAGCGGTTGGACTCAACAGAGCAGAGGACCGCAAAGCTTTGCAGGATTCGTTGGAACGAAGCCAAGCAGTGTTGTTAGAGAAGATGAACGAGGCAATGCATAACGCATTAGCTCAGTTCAATATTCCTAGACAACCAGTGGCTCCTGCAATACCTCTTTGTGACCAACCGACGCCAAACCAACCGACTTATGCAGCTCAAAGGGAACCTACAGCCAACATTGGACCCAATATTCCAGATTTTCCTCGGACGTGGCCAGACAGAGCAGCTTCTACTACTAGAAGAGAAGCAAATCGTCAACACGAGCCTGATTTTTACGAACAATTGAATCGAATTCAATTTAACACAACTTCTGCCAATAGAGACGCCAGAATACCGATGCCATCACCAGCAGCATCAATCTATAGGTCACCACACTACCAAAAGTGGGGAATTTCATTCAACTCGAAAAACATGACTGTTGATGAGTTTTTGTTCAGATTGGACAAGGTTAAAGATAGCTACGGCGCATCTTGGGACGAGATCGTTTCCAACTTCCATCACTTCGTAAGTGGTCCAGCCGAGGTTTGGTATTGGATATACCTTAAAAATAATCCGCAAACCTCGTGGATAGCCTTAAAGCTAGCGCTGATCGACCACTATGGAAGTTTGGAAACGGACTCGGAAATTTCAAGACAGATGGCCGAGAGGAAACAAATGCCTGGCGAAAACTTTGATGCATTTTATGATGCTATTTTGAAACTGAACTCCAAGATGAAAAACCCTCGCCCAAACGAAGAACTGGCTGAGATCATCAAGCAGAACGTCAAACGTCGAATGGGTGAACTTCTTCTAACTTTTCGCACGTCAAGATTAGCGGATTTGGTATATACCTGTCGAGAGATGGAGAGGTACCTAACGCAACATGAACCGATACGTCCTAGAATGCCACCAATTTTCAATAACCCTATCCGTAAGCAAGTAAGCGAGATGGAGATCCAGACAGAGCCGATTGTGGAAGACATGTCCCTAGCACTAGAAGCGTTCCAACGAAATAGTAACCGAGAGACAAAAATAAATTTCGAAAAGGCGATTTGCTGGAATTGTCACAAGAAGGGTCATATATTTTTAGACTGTACGGAACAGCAAAAAGGAATCTTTTGCTATAGATGTGGTCAGCCCGACGTACTATCCCCTAACTGCCAAAAATGCAAGGGAAACCAATCATCGAGTCAGCGATCGACCGAGAGGGAGCTGGCAATGATGGGAAACTCGGGGAGTCCATTGTAAAAATATCACCTGAAACAGAAAACAAAATCACAATCTTAAAAAACCCTGAAACCCGAAACATTAAAAATAACTATGTAAAAACTATTAGAAACCCAATTTTAAGACCTCTAAAACCACTTCACCAGAGGCAACTCGATTATGCTGAAGCGCGAAAACGCATTTATACCTACCCAATTCACCAGAAAAAAGTCCAGAAATTAAGAAACAGATTTAATTTAAAACGTAAGCTACATAGAGCGGTAACTATAGCTGAAGTAGAATGTTTGAAAGACGATCCTCGTACCTACTTGAAAGTAGAAATATTTAAACATAAATGGCTTGGTTTACTTGACTCCGGAGCGAGCATTAGTTGCCTCGGTAACGGTGCCGCTAAACATCTTGAAGATGCTAAAATTCCATTCAAAAAATTTGATTCTAGCGTATCCACAGCTGATGGAACCAAACAGCGTATCGCTGGGGTGGTCACTACTAACATTACGTACAAAGATCTAATTCTTCCAATAGACCTGTACATAGTGCCATCTTTAGCCCAAGATTTATATCTAGGCATTGATTTTTGG
This sequence comes from Baccha elongata, assembly GCA_951217065.1. Lineage (NCBI taxonomy): Eukaryota > Metazoa > Arthropoda > Insecta > Diptera > Syrphidae > Baccha > Baccha elongata. Next base: position 33,648,154 of record OX578274.1, on the reverse strand, counting down.
AAGACATTCAATTTAGCCCCGCAAATAATATCTTCATTAGATACTGTTACCGAGACAACAACCGGTCAGGCAAATAAGCCGGAATGTCTCTTATCTGTAGAGGAATCTATGATTCTTCAAAACACTATTAAGTTATTTCCGTCATTCGCCGTTCGAGGTCTCGGACAAACGCATTTGATGGAACATTCTATTGATACGGGAGACGCAGAACCCATTAAACAACGTCACTATCCCATATCGCCAGCAGTACAAAGCCTTGTGTACACGGAGTTGGATCGTATGATCTCGTTAGGTGTTATCGAGGAAAGTAAGAGTGCTTGGTCCTCACCAGTAGTACTGGTGAGAAAACCTGGAAAAAACCGACTATGCCTCGACTTCCGAAAAGTTAACGCCGTAACGAAGAAAAACGCGAATCCAATTGCGCACATTGAAGGATTGCTAGGACGCCTTTCGGAGACACGTTATATTTCTAGCGTGGATCTGAAGGATGCATACTGGCAAGTGCCCCTGGAGAAAGAATCACGGGAGAAGACAGCGTTTACTGTCCCGGGGAGACCGTTATATCAATTCAAAGTGATGCCGTTCGGACTCTCGAATGCTGCGCAAAGCTTGACGAGCTTAATGGACAAAGTGATTCCTCGCGAGTTGAGAAACCAGGTGTTCATTTACCTCGATGATCTTTTGGTCATCTGGAAAGATTTTAACGATCACATTTCGACACTCAGTAAAGTAGCAAAACATCTTTCAGACGCAGGTCTGACCATAAATGTAGAAAAATCTAAATTTTGTTTCCGCGAATTGCAATACCTAGGGTATATTGTAGGTCAAGGATGTTTGAAAGCCGACCCGAATAAAGTGTCAGCGATAGTAGAGTTTCCTGTACCCACCACCTTACGACAAGTTCGTCGATTCTTAGGAATGGCTGGCTGGTACAGGCGATTTATTGAAAACTTTTCAACTCTAACTGCTCCAATTTCAGACACCTTGAAAAAGAAACAAAAATTTGAATTCGGTAAGGAAGCTATTGCAGCCTTAGAAGCGACTAAGAAAGCGTTAACTTCAGCACCAGTCCTAATTAACCCTGATTTTAGTAAACAATTCATTATTTGTTGCGATGCATCATCCACAGGGATAGGTTGTGTTCTCTGTCAATTAGACGAAGACGGCAACGAGAAACCAATCTATTTCTATTCGCAAAAATTAAACTCAGCTCAGAGAAACTATACCGTGACTGAACGAGAATGCTTGGCTGCTGTCCAAGGAATTTATAAATTTCGACCTTACGTCGAGGGATACAAATTCGTAGTGATAACTGACCATGCCAGTCTACGGTGGCTGATGAACTTGAAGGATCCAATGGGAAGGTTAGCTCGATGGAGCCTCAAGCTTCAAAGTTTCGACTTCGAGGTGGTCCATAGACGCGGATCTCAACACCATGTGCCTGACGCGTTGTCAAGGGTATATGAAGTAGACGCCATGGATGTTGAGAAACCCACTCTAGAAACTACCACTTCGAATTCAAGTAATGTGTTAAATATAAATTTGAAAGATCCGGCTTTTAAGTCAGATGAGTACGCACAGATAATTGCACACGTCAAGAAAAATGCAGAGCGTCTGCCTGATCTTCAAATATCTGAAGAATTTATATATAAAAGAGTCAAACACGCCACGGGGAATCCTATTCAAGAGGATTTGTCGTGGAAGCTTTGGGTTCCGTCGCAGCTGACTGGAACATTGGTAGAGCAAGCTCATTGCCCACCTAGATCGTCACATGGAGGGATCGCTAAGACTTTGTATCGTCTCCGACTACAGTTCTATTGGCCAGCGATGAGCAGTCAAGTTAAGTCATTCATTAGTAATTGCGATATGTGCAAAACAATAAAAGCACCAAATAGTACTTTACGTACTGAAATGGGAAAAGCCTTCACGGTTGATAGGCCATTTCAACATTTATATGTTGACTTTCTCGGGCCTTACCCTAGATCCAAAAGAGGTAACACTTTTATAGTGATCGCCTTGGATCAGTTAACTAAGTTCGTGTTAATTAAGCCATTGAAGAAAGCTAATTCTAATGAGCTAATAAAATTTTTAACTGAAGAGATATTTTTAATGTTTGGGGTCCCAGAAACTCTGTTATCAGACAATGGATCTCAATTTATAAGCAAAGATTTCAGTAACTGTCTAAGCAACTTCGACATCTCACATATCAAGACCGCATCTTACGCACCACAGGCGAACGCCAGTGAAAGAGTTAATCGATCTATTCTAAGTGCAATACGAGCATATATCGACCCGAAACAGACCAATTGGGATATACACTTATCGGAAATCAGCAACGCCTTACGTACGTCAGTACATAGTGTTATAGGCATGTCTCCATATGAGGCTCTGTTCGGACAGCAAATGATCGAGCACGGATCTGATTATCGCTTGCTGAGGAAACTAGATGGGTTAAATCAGTCGGAATTGAATTGGTTACCTAAAGTTGCAAAAATGGGAATACTCCACTCACATTTAAAGACAGCTTTAAATCAAGCTCACGAAACATACGAGCATAAGTATAATCTACGAAGCAAGGTAGTAACTTATCAAATAGGAGACAAAGTTTTTAGGAGAAACTTTACACTTAGCAGCGCAGCCAAACATATAAACGCTAAGCTAAGTCCGAAATTTCTGAAAGCTTATGTCACCAAAGTTGTTGGTAATAATTTGTATCGAGTCAAGGACGAAAAAGGATTCGAAATGGTAGTGCATACTAAGGATTTAAGGAAATGAAATTCAAGACGTTTAGAACGATTCTATCACAACCGGCTAACTCAGCAGTGCACGAGACAAAAGGGTCGTGGGTGTAGAATTCAACATTTTTTTTTATCGTGATATTTAGATAGCTTTTCGTTTCCATCATCGTTGTATGAATTGGTATTTCACACAACGAAGATGTTTTGTAGGAAAATCTATCACTCCTACCACGACAGCAGGTAACATATAACATCATACTAATAACATGTATACCTACATTCAGAAACCGGACCAATTTAAAAATTTCTGTGCATTCACACTTTGCAACAAATTGTCTCGAATTATATTTCATCAACCCCAATGTCTATAATAAACATTCTAAGTAGTAAAAATAAATATTGTGGAAGTTAGTTCGAACACCAACCGAACATTGGCATTCGTAACTACACCTAGCGGCACATAGAAGCAGAAATTCTACCGCGCAAAAAGGGAAAATACCGCCCAAGCAAGATGTGGGGAATGTCCGAGAGGGTGTAGCATTGAGGGGTAAAGAGAGACAGAATTAGTTGAGAGACTGACAGCACTACCACAGATATGAAGTTGAAAACGTCATCACAACTGGACGAAATGGCGGACACACATAGTGATGTGCAAAGAGGGAAAAGTACCAACAAATGATGTGCAGAATTCGAGACGTACCCGTGGTCATGGTAAAAATTTGCGTATGTGTCAAAGTCGTAAAATCAGACAAAATAGCGTAAATGTGAGTTGAAAAGCTAGAATAGAAGTCAGAAGCAAAGAAATAATTATTAAGGAGGTATATATAGGCGAAGGTTTTGTTTGTATTGAAGAAGAACAACAAGTAGTTGAAGTATAAGAGTAACTTTATTGTGTTAGGTAGATATCAGAAGTATAATAGAGAAAGCGAGAGTTTAGAAGAAGACAGCATTAGCTGAAATGACAGGTAGAATTTTGTTTGACATAAGTCAGAAATTAAGAAAAATGAGTTTAGTACTGTTCAATCTAGAACGATGACTAAGAGCAAAATAGAAGGTGTCAGATAAGAAATAGAAGTCTATACTCAAAAGTAGTAGACAACTAAGGCACTTAGGTGATTCTAGAGTCAAACTAATAGGATTAGAAATTTTGCGAAGACTCAGCCAAAAACGTTCTAATCGAGTGACAGTTCTAGAAACGTCAGGTAGTGTAAAATGTTCAGAGGACAAAAACAAAAATGGCAAATAAAAGTAGTTCCCCGAATATTCTAGTACTTACTGAGGCATGAAGGCAGAAAAACAAAATGACATTTTTATTTATATTCACGGACAGTCAAATGGTCGACCCGAAAAATTAAAGAAAACCATTGATATATGTTTCTATGTATTTAATCACAGAAATTTTGCGTCATTCAATGGCCTACTTCAGATAAAATAGTCATACGCAAGAAAATATTCATACTTACCAGATATCTAAACCAAAAGAAAACTTCTAGAGACAAAATATCTTCACCACCGAATACTTACCTTCAATTCGAAATTCATTGATATCCATACTTACCTTTAATTACTTAAAAAAATTATTCATGAAAATTTTTCACTTCACGTGACATCTAGTGCGAAGAAATAGTAAGTCGACCGAGTAAAATCACTACCGTACTAGAAGCAGTAATAGAACAATGTACTCAACGATAACTATGTTCACACTTAACGAGAAATTCAAACCTTCGTAAAGAAACACGTCCAACTGGAAGTAGAAGTTCTCGTGCGTAAAAATTTTGGTATAAAATTTCTTTTCATTTCATCCATCGCAAGAATAAGTTGATAATACAAATCTAAAAGACAAGTTAAAATTTGAAGAATTGACTATAATTGTATTGAGTCCAAAAAAAGACCGGGATCGAGAAGAAATATACCGATCACAAAATTCAGCAGCGATAAAATATTCAGAAGAAAAAAAAAGGGTAAGAAATTTTCATTTTCTTTGTGCTACGCAATTGATAGAAAAAAACTCAATATTTAGTGGCACTATTATTCTGGAAAAATCTCTGGTCATCCACAAAGTTTTTTTTTGGCCACAAATCGCTAAAATTTTGGTTGCAACCAGGCAAAAATTCTCAGCGAACGCCAGACGAAGTAGCAACTCTAGATAGATCGATTAAAGAAAAAAAAAAGGGGTTCACATAAAAGTGGAGCACTCGAGGAATTCGTCAGGAAAAATCCTTCTGATAAGAGCATAAATCCAAACATCACCTATAAATTCGAACAAGCCAGGTAACTAAAAAGCATTAAATTAGATACATTTAGAACAAAAATCTTTCACCACATGGCATAACACTCATCTACGAGTACGCCAACAAGAAATCTCAGTAGTAAAGAAAAGTAGGTAGACTCTAGGTACAATGATGAAAGTATGTAGTCATCATAGAGGTAGATTTATTGTAGTTAGTACATTAGCAATTTTGATAAACTGACTTTGATACAAAATCGTATAATTTTTACTAAAAAAACCATAAATGCAAATATACTAAAACTTTTTCTTTATATACAGGCAGACAGCGCTGAAGGGGGTGGCAACTAATGTTAAGGGTGAACCAGGAAAGTTGTGGTGGGACACTCGTCACAAAAAGTCCACTCCAACCATTAATCACCCAAAAACCAAAGTTCGCCACGTGCCCCAGAAAACCGCCTGCCTGGCTTTTAATAAAAGGCCAACAAAATCTACGGAACAAAAATATAAAATTGGAAACAAATAGGAAGCATTGTGAGTCACATGCGACAAAATCACTTCGGAGGAAACTATAATCATGCGGCTGATTAAAATTTTCAACGAGGGACTCTACAAGTTGCTGAAACATATTTGAAGTACGATACAGCGAGGGAAATAACGAGATGAATATCAAGCGCCAACAATAAGTACCTATTTATCGTAAAATTATTTTTTTGTCTTAAAGAAAAAAAGACAACAGGTATGAAAGCTTAAAATTATATTTTGGTATACCTATATATATATTCATTGAAAAGCCTTACTAGTATAAAAAGTGTTCTCCAAGAAAAAAAATCTATTTATCCAAATTACGTGCAAAAATATCTTATGTCTCTTATGGATGGTGCTATATGCCAATACAAAAAAGTCTCTTAAGCAATTCTAATAACATTATATTAATAAATTAAAGTAAAATAGTAAAAACATTGTCGTTAGTCTGATCCGACATTTGATGTCAAATTTTCTTTCGAATGGTATGACCATTAATTTTCAAAAAATAAACTGTAAAGAATCAAACCGTTAATTATCACTTTTAATTCTAATAAGACCCTTAAGGTCAAAGTCTTCATTGGATTAGTGACTTCATTTACTTTTCAATTATATAAAATGAAACAGATTCTAAAATAAAAATTATTCTTGTTCTTATAAGACACTTAATGTCGTATTTTCATTTGAAGGTGAAGTCTATTGATTCATTTTTTTTAGTCATTATAAGATGATATACGTTCTGTTTGGAACTAATCTCAAAGCGAAGTCAAAGGACAAAAATTTTTTTTTGTGACAATTAGTACCTATTGAGACTTAACAATATCAATTTGTCGAGTAAATTTTGATTTTTCTACCGAAATATTTCATTAGTAAAAAAAAAAAGAGACTATGATACCTACGAACTTCATCCTTAAGAGAAACAAATGATTCCAATTTGAATGCAAACAAAAAAAAAAGAGAGAAAGGAAACAAAAATTATTTCCTTAACTTATGTTGATACAACCAAAAACCACCAACGTTGGTGTGAATACAGTCGAGTTGACTACACATGCTGAGATAAGGTCAAGACATTGAACAGTACCTTTCGTGAAGTTACATATCAATGCTTGATAGCTGCTCATTTATGTTCGACTCAGTATTCTGGAAAAGCTGCCTCTGAGACCTAAAAACAAAGAAATTTATTTTTGCATTTAAAGACTAAAATTTGAAATTCACTCTGTTTTTGAAAACGACTTGGTATATGATAAACAGGGTGCACCTTTTTTATTCTTCGTACCTTTTTAGTAACTTTTCATATTTTTACCTATATTATTATTATATTTTTTGCATTTAACTTATTAATATATTTATAATAACATAAACATTTTTAAAACTTTTTCGAAATTCTAAATTTAATGTGTGTAATACCGAATCCCAATATTTTGGTGTATTCGATGAAAAATTTATTCTTTCTTTGAATTTGGGAAAAGGGACTTGTTTTGACAGACTCTCAGTCTTTAAACTTTTCTTTTATTTGCGTGTAGCAACGTTTGGAAATATCCTAAAGGGAAATTTTGTAGGGAGTCCACTTCGAACATCTTTCTGTTAAGCAATTTACATACTGTAAAGTGTAGCATTTATCTAGTAGTATATACTTACGTAGTAAAGAATATCCCCAACCCCCATCTCAAAAACCTACCAAATTCGAAAATTTCCAACAGCTAATTTTCTTACACTCTTTTTCAGTGTAAATCAAGAAACAAATATACACCTTTAAAAATCGGTTCAGATTTCAAGAAGAACCGCAACATTGGTAGAAAGCTATAAAATATCCTCGCATTCGCTCCAATGAGCTTATTCTATAAATTCCCAAAACAAATGAAAGCTTGAACAAAAACAACGCCCTCTAGGAGAAAATAAATATAGCCTCATTCCATAATCGAAAAGCTATAATGGTAAAACAACAATATGGGAGCCGACATATTTGTCGCCAAAAACCACCACCACCGAAAGAGCGCGAGTAGTTACCCGAAAGGAAACAAGGTAAAGTAGTGCGGACATGAACGCATCCAATAATCTTAGCCGTACCCATTAGATCGAAAAGAAAAATGTATCAATCAAGTAGACTAACCTTCTAATTAGTAGATATAGATAAGGTAGGAATAATAAAATAATATAAAATGCATGGAAATGAAAACACAAACTTTTTATTATATTGTGGAATAGACAGTAGTTTACACGACCAATGAGTTGCCAAAGGTATTCAGCGACATAATATACAATAGGCCGTGGGCTAAATAATCGCTATTATAAGATTGATCATGATATGATATAGAAAAACAAGTAGCAAAATTCAGTTACGTTAGTTGTTAGTATAATAAACGGATAAAGCTTTTTTACAAACAATGACGTGAACGAACACAACTTTCTTACAAAAATCAAGACAACTTTTTCTAGAACATTCCAATTGTCAAAAAAATCTCAAGTGACTAATTGACATAAAATTCTTATCATACCTAAATACATACTTACCGAATACTTGCCAATACCGGAACGACAGGACGAATGATGAGACTTACTCTTTCGCTTGTATCCACAAATTGAACAGAGACATACGCAACGAAATATCGACATAAAAAAATGTCACCAATACATCCTATTCGGATGAAGAAGAAAACATTACGCACTAGGACGGAAAGAACAGAAAAATAAAGAAAAAGAAAAGAAACGACGAACTGTAGTATCTACAAGACAAAATAATACTTACCATACCTAAAAACAGACAGGCCAAAATACGTGCCACACTGTAAATGCATATCTGAAAAGAAATAAAAATAATTATACTTACCATAAAATACTTACCATCAAATTAGTTAGAAAGAGAGAGCTAAAAATACCTCAATTCATATCAGAAATAAATTGCATTATCGACAGAAAAAGAAAAAGTCCAATGATTAAGCAAGAGACGTACGCCTCAACTCAGTCATGATGGGACATACTCTTTTTTAGACGCGATCATAACGCAACGTAACAAAATGGAATAGACCAAAGGAAAACCACAAAGTCGATAGAGGCATCCTGAAATTGACCAATCAGAAAATTACGCGCTGGCAATTTAACCCCTGCTCATTGACTCAAGTGCAGACTGAGCAAAAGCAAACGAATACGTGACGTAAGCCAGCCAAATCGTTGCATAGCAAAAAGTCTTTCTCATCGTGTCCGTCATAAAGATAACTTCATTTCTGAAAAATAAGAACAAATTGAAATTTAAAGAAATAAAGTAGTGCAAAATATTAAGTATATTAGTACAAAAACAACGAATAATTTATATTCAACAATATCCAAGCGTAAGTTTAAACAAATATACAAAAAAAAAAATAATAGATAGCTAGTGTATTGAAACCAAAAATTATTTCTCGCAACCCCAAACTAGACCAGAAGAATTTTTAATGGCAGAACGTTCAGAAAAACTATTTAACCCAAAAATAATTTGCGTAAAAGACATAAACGGAGGCGAAGACGTACATTTCATGTATTCCGAAAGTGCCCCAGAATCACCAAAAGCAGTCAGGAAAATCTTTGTAAAAGGAGACAATTTTGTTGTAAGCCGAAAAGCCAGCAACATTCAGTTGAAACCGGCGGGATTTTCCGACGAAGATTTCCTGAAAACCCAACAATAAAATCTCACCTCTACAAAATAATTTACCAGGTAACATAATCATATCACGTTATTCATATCATTTAGGTATTCCTATGGAATATGTCGCAACAAATTCCTAAAATTTTCGTACAAGGAACACGACATATTCTAATAAGAAAAATAGATGTTATACAGGGATCCCTGAAAAGAAACAAAAATAATGAAAAACAAAAAAAAAAAGAAAACCTAAAATCTGTAGTTCGAACAATTTTACCTTTTTACTTACCCTTAAATTGAAATCAAATACTAAAGTCTTCTTTTCCTTAGGTAGCAACCAACGTGCCAAACTCAAGAACCACCAGACAAAAAAACGTACGCAGGAATCCACTCCAGGAGTGGACTCGACTGCGTAAAAGATTTTTATCTAAGAGTCCTGCGTGCAAAATTTGTCTGGGGCCAAACAGTGCACCCAATGCTACCTGGTTCAACTTTATATTTATATTTATATAAATTCAATTAAACACCAAAAATGTATATATTCATATATATATAACCATATATGAATGCAATACTAAGCTGCGCATACACATTCAAACTTTCACCAGATTAAAATGCTGAAATTCTAGTGATTTGTGGGAGAATCGTATTTTCGATACCTACGTCATCATAAGTCGAAGTACCGGAGCCGAATCGTACGACTTTTGACAACGTGGGAGTATTTATCATCGATCATCTAAATACGGTAATACGAGAACCGTTGGGACTCTTACCTATTTTCTTCACCACATAAGGATGCAGTGTAATGTTGTATTTAAAAAAATCTCTACAAAGACTGTAAGTGATTTGCTATATTTATTATCTTATGTGAATCCCATAACAATATATGAATAGGATTCCTAAATGGAATAGTGATTACTTAAATATTTATGCTATATTGTGCAGATATACGATTTTATAAATCTGAAATTTAAGAAGTGAAATTATTTGAGAAAATTTTAAAGGAAAAACCTAATGAAGATATTTTGTTACTACATACTTACCATTTGTGAGTTAATTGTTGAATACCTAGAAAGAGGAAAAAGTGAATTTGTATCGTCAAGATTTTTTTTTGTTATTACCTGAAAAGAATACTTACATGTAAAGTACGAAAATTTACCTGAAAAGAAAGAGAAATAGATTAAAGAGTAAAATAAAATAATTACCTACCGTGGGATCTCCATGATTAAATCATAGAGCTCAACCTAAGTAAATAATTTTTCTTTGTCATTCACTGACGAATTGTGAACGTTTAATTTGGGTTGTAGATTTAATACTTAATTCCGAAAAGCTTATGGCAATTTTTTTTTGTTGTGCCGATGAGTACCGATGTTATAATCATTAAAGATTTTTTTTTGCCCAGCCGAAAGTGGTTGATGATTGTCAGTCGCAATAAAACAAATTCGAAAATTAGTCCTTACCTTGAGTTTGAGACATAATTATATTTTTTTTTGTACTTACGTACTACAGATACGCTGTAACTTTAAAGTTACCGGAAGAAAATTTCATGAGATGATCGTTATGCTTAAGAGACATAAATAAATGATAACATATCTTATGTTAATTAATAATGTAAAACTTTTCTTGTGTAAAGGAACTCATTTTTGAAGATTATAAGATTACTCATAATTCATTTTTGAGAAAACTCACTTTGAACAAATTTGTTCTCCACAAACGAATTATATTTCGCTCTGGAGTAGTTATCTGAAAGAAAAAGTAAAATTAAAAGTGAAAGCTTTTCAAAAGTAATTGCGTCGCGGAATTTAATTTTATTTTTACTACTCGCTGTTAAGAGTTCTTACGTACGGAATCATTCGTAATTGAAATTACTTCGCTAAAGTCAAACTCAAACAAAGTATAACCAAGCAAAAACAAAAAAAATATCCGACAACAATACTCTTAGTATTGGAACGGACGGTCATCATAGATTTCATAGACGTACATCCGGTTAAATGGTACGTCGGCTTAATTTTTGTGTGTCGTAAAGATAATTTTGTTTTGGGTGATTAAAGGATCGTTGATGAATCCTTCGATCAGCGAAAATAAATAAAGAGGTTCATGCTAAATATGCTTGTGACCTGAACTAAAGAATTGCTAATATTTTCATCGCAAGTCTAAAGATACCTACGTTGGTTCATCTTTAGTACCTATATCTACAGTCGAAACATACTTTTATTTAAAGTTGATTTAGGAACCCATCACTGTCTCCGAATACAACCCGTAATTTTTTTTTGGAGTAAAGATATTTTTTTTTAATTTATCGACAGGGTGCACCTTATCCTTAAGTTATTGGTAGATTTTGATATAATATTTTATATATTTTTTTTTATTAAATTACATAACATTTTAAATCTTAATAAATAAATTTTGTTCACAGGTCATCATTATAAAACCATATATATATTTTAATTTAAATTGAGTTGACCAATTTTTACTTTTCTTGGTTAACCTACTTGTACACAATTTTGGTTGTCTTTGGGAAATTGTGGGAGTGCCTTGCACTTTAAAATCTACTTTTCTTATAACGGGCCGAAAGTTGATTTCCTCAAGTTAATGTTATTGACTTGTAATTGTAATAATAATTGGTCACATCATCAATGATCTTGTGATCCTTTGTCGTATTGTCATTCTTCCTGTTGAGATTATATCTTGTTGTTTTTTTTTTTTTTTGGATGCAAATGACTCGGCATCCCGGTGATTATTTAAATTGTTCATCATTATCCTTCATAAGGATAACGCGTCGTATCCGTGGAGAAAATATTTAACTCTCCTTAGATGGACAATTATTAAAGTTAAAATAAGAACAAAACAGTCCCTCGGTCATTTAATGAAGTGGTCGACCTACGCAAAAAGGGATGAGCGCATTTCACTACCTACATTGGATAATCGGGATATTTTATCCGATTCGAATTTCGTCTCGAATCCTTATAAGAGAACGTGAACTATCACTTTTAGATTACTCAGTCTCTCAGAATCTCCGTGTGAATATTTTCCAATTGAATTAAAGTACTAAACGATTGAAGATTTAGTTATTTTGAATTTAGTAGTAGATTTCTTTGAAAAAAATACAAAAGTCAGTTCCTAGATAGCTGTTAACGAAGTCATAGTTGAAGAAATTTGTTATTTTTGTGAAGAAGATTTTTGAATAATTATATGGGAAATTATAATGAGATCATAGTTTGTATAATTATCGAATTTTAAGAATGAAACAAGATTAATTAAATAATATTGTTTGAGGTTAAGATAGATTTAAGTTATTTGAATAAAATTTGTCAGTAAGTTGAAAAATTCAATTCATTATTTTTTTGCAATTATTCTATGGGAAGTTATTTCTTCTTGCTTTTCTATTACATTCAGGTTCGGATGCAGATACTAATTAGTAAGATGCAATGCTAAGGCAGTAGGTAGAGGGGTCGCGACTGGAATCATTACCTTTCAGATGTAGGTCTCATCATCATCATCAAACTTTAAAACGGAAGGAGATGTCCTTCCGTCTTCGAAGAGGGAGTTCCTAGTTTTAATTTACGTGCACTTAGGAACCATTAAGGGTGATGAGTAGAGATTCTTTCGGTTAAGGTCTTCTGCTCATCCAAGGTAGGGAAGTTACGCACTGTGGGGTTTCACCAACATCTGAAGTCCCCTCGCATTTTCGTCGTGATTCTTTACTTCAGTAACGATGAAAAAGTTAGGTAGGTAGAGTAAAGCTAACCTATAGTGGTACAACATCTAAACCACTGTCGACGATTTATCCATGTCTCTTTTTCAAGTTTCCCTTTTCATTAGTCGGCATTTCTATCGGGTCCAAAGCAATTTTATAAATCTAATAAGTTAATAACAACTATACTTCAGGTCTGAAAATTTGTGACACTGGTCGTTTTTTCGAATTGCAAGATCCTACCCCACAACTCGGCGAGCTAAGCAATGGCAACGAGCAGACCTGGTGCAATGGTAGAATGACGACCGCCCGGACTTCTGCGGGCGTGGACGTGCCTTCATCCTGTTGAGGATAAGGTACTATACGTCTTTAAGGAATCCGGTGTAGGATCCTTCGGAGGGGTGATACTTTCGCTCGCGATATTTTCTTTTGAACTTTCCAGAAGGGTATCTTTTTTGATATCCGGAGGGATTGAGAACCTCTCCTCTTTAAGTTTCTGGCAAAAGAAAGTAATTCGAGATAGTAACATTTCCCTTAAGTGAAACACTTTATTTATCTTTTCGTCTCAAGTTCCCGATTTTCTTTGGAGTCTTTGGAGTCGATAAAGGACTCAAATTAAGTCGGAGAGTTTTCCGGAAAATCCTGATCAGATGTAAGGTCGAGGTTTTCTAGTGTCAGGAGAAATCCCATACATTCCATCTACGTATGATAGTGTGTCGGTTGTCGGAAGGGTGAAGCCAAGTATATCGCATCCAAACAACGATATGTGTATGATATTGGGATACGTTATATGGACCCTTCTACTCTTTCGACATTCAGTTTCACTTCTTTTTTTTTGTTGGATCCGATCCCTATCCTTCTTCTTATTAGACAGTTAATGTTGAGTTTGACTATTGTAGAGGCTGTAGACGGATTTTGATTATGGATGATAGTTGGAATCTTGGCACTGTCGGGTTTTTGTGAAAGTCAAGACAATAGGTCGAATCTAGCCTAATGAGTTGAAGGCTAGCGGATAATTTATTAATTTAATATTTTTTCTTTACATTACAGAACAGCACGCTCCATCAACCTTTTTATCATATTGAGATTGGAAAATTTAACAACTACATTTTTCCCTTCTTATATAAAGAATTAAATTCTCAATCAAAGTTTTCTTTCGTTTGATTTAAAAAGAATTTCGATCTTTTACAATGTGTTGCAATGTAATGAAAGAAAGAATATTTTTTTTTTGTTTCCGTTACAAAAATGGCGCCCAACGTGGGGCCCGAATAGAATTTAGATGTTGATTGGTTTAGAGAAATTTGAAAGAGATTCAGAAGATTTGGTTCATGTTCAAGATTTTTTAATCAAGAATATGATAGTTTTTTTGTGGTTTTCTTGTAGTTGAGAATTTTTTGTTGAGATTTGACATCGGGAGGTGAGTGACTTATGTGTCGACCGATGAGTGGTGATTTTTCCTATTTATGTCCGTTGCGACAACCAGATCACACATTCTCTCACACTCGCAAAAATTGTTTCGATCCATTATTATGGATAACTTTCGGTCCGATGTCCGGATTGGCTAGTTGAAGCCAGTTGACTGTAGCTTTGGAGGATAGTTATTCAATTTGTTTTGTTCGAAGTCTTTAGAAGAAAGGAGGTTAGATTTTTCGACCGGGTGAGTGGTGGAAGTTGTTCCTACTCAGGTCCGTAGCGAAAAACGATTATGTTTTTTCGAGGTAAAAGACGTACCAACTCAAGAGATAGAACCAAACCCTTTTTAAATAACAACTTTTATGATAGAATCTTTAGTTTTTTTATTGTGTTGAGTAGTATCTTGAAGTAGTTTGGGATGCGATCTTAACCTACTGTCCACTAGGCAACGATGTCTTCTTACCTAGGTTTGTAGCGGTAGTATAGATCAAATGTCGAAGTACGGATAGGTAGTTTTTAGATGCAGTGATGGATAAGTCGTGCGATCTAAAATAGAATTTGATTGAAAAATCAAAAATTTTTTTTTTGATGATGATGATGGAGTTACGATAGATGATGATATTCTAGTCGCGACTCCGAGCCGGAATGAGTAGAGAGAAGAATATAAGAAATAGAGTTTATATTTTTGATAGTGATTTATAGTTTTGAAATTTTTTTTTTTGAAATTCAGATATTTAGTTTTTCTAAAAATTTAAATTTAAAAATTTTTAGAATTTGCCTGGTGGCGCAATAGGAGTTAGCAATTCTTGCAAATCCTCTTTTGGGTTTGAGAATTGGAGTGCCTGGTGGCAATAGGAGTGCCTGGTGGCGATAAAGTAACATTTTCTTTTGGTTACAGTTTATAGATTTTGCCATAATTTTGGAAAATTCTAGTGTTGGTCAGAGTGTAAAGAACCACTTCTGAAGTTAGTAATTTAGTTAAATTTTTTTTTACAGTTTTTTGAAAAATCCTAAAGCGTCAGGAGGTTGAAGAGGATTACTCCTGAAGTTTTTAGCCTTTTTCGGTTAGTTTGTTTTTGAAGTTTTGAAGTTTTTTGAGGGTTTACCCTATAAAAGGAAATTAGGTTAAGTTAGTATATAAGTTAGGTTTAGTAAATTAGTTTTAAGAAAAAGTAGGTAGTAAGCATAGTAGCGTAGAATTAAGTTGAATTATATTTTTTTTTGTAGGTTCTCAGTTAAAACAAAATACTTTGTTTTAAAAACCATTTCATTGAAATCTTTATCTATACGAACTATTAATTACTACCGATCGAACGAGAAAAATTACTCAGTCTTATGGGGGGTAGAAAAGATAAGAACCCTACCGCGGAAGAACCTAAAAAGAAAAATCCCAGAAATCCTAGTACCCCAGGAGAACATCTCACGAGGTATCAGAAGGCGTTGAATCCGGCACGCGATCTAACAATGGACGCTGGAGAACCGATTGACGAAAGTCAAGTGGAAGAAATCCCGAGTACGTCACGCGAGCATCATGCCCCTGAAGAAAGTCCACGTATGGTGGAGGAAAATCGTCCATCTACTCCGGAAGTACTAAGACAGAGAAGACTGGAATTTTCACCAGAGCGAGAAGACAGAATGCAACAGTATATCAAGGAGGTAGCATTAGCTACAATTGGATTCAGTCGGGCCGAGGACAGGAAGAATTTACAGGAGACTTTAGCGGCAAGTCAAACGCAGATGCTAGACAAAGTGAACGAAGCAATTCGTACTGCACTAGCTATAAATTCACAACATACACAACAGTCTCGACCGGCAATGAATCTATGCGAGCAACCTACTCCGAGGGTATATCATGCAGAAAGAGAACCTTCAACGATACGACATATACCTGACACACCTAACTTTCCACGCGATCTTCCTAGACACCCAGGAACATATCGAACAGAAGCTTCAAGAACACAAGGAGTGGATTTTTACGAAAGATTAGATCGAATGACGTTCGAAAATCCTTCGGGACATGATCGAACAAGAGTACCGTCACCGTCACCTGCGGGCTCTTATTCGAAATTTCCACATTACCACAAATGGGGAGTTAAATTTAATGCAAAAAACATGACCGTAGATGAGTTCTTGTTCCGCTTGGAACGAGTAAAAGATAGTTATAATGTTTCATGGGAAGAGGTGGTAGCGAATTTCCATCACTTCATAAGTGGAGCTGTTGAAACATGGTTCTGGATGTGGTTGAAGGAACATCCACACTCTTCATGGGGATCCCTACGTTTAGGCCTCATTGAACAGTATCGTGGATTAGAAACCGATTCAGAACTGACTCGTCAAATGGCAGAACGTAAACAATTGCCTGGCGAGAGTTTCGACACGTTTTACGAAGACATACTGAGGATAAACTCCAGAATGCGCACACCTCGACCAAACTTGGAGATCGTGGAGATAGTGAAACAAAACGTGAAAAGACGAATGGGAGAATTGTTACTCACGAGTAAAGTTAACAAATTGTCAGAGTTAGTACACACCTGTCGGGAGATGGAAAAATTTTTGAATCATTACGATCCAAATCGTTCTCGAGCACCACCACCATATATCGCTCAAGCGAGAAAACAGGTCAGCGAAATTGAAGTTCAAACGGTAGAAACTACACCTCCAGAATTTTCTAACGCACTTGAAGCTTACAATCCTCAATTTAAACGCGAGAGTAAACCCACTTTCAACACCGACAACGTAAAATGTTGGAATTGTCGAAAGATGGGTCACTCGTTTCGTGATTGCACAGACACACAGCGAAGACTGTTTTGCTATAAATGCGGTTTACCTGAAACGGTCACACCTAACTGTCGTATTTGTTCGGGAAACCCACAACGGAGCCAGCTCTCATCCGAGAGGGATCTGGTACGGACGGGGGACTCGGAGAGTCTGTTGTAAAAGATAAGAACACTGAGAAAATTACTATTTTGAAAAATCCTAATCTGAATAAACCCCATAATGAAATACTAAATTTACCTTCTGAAACACCCATATTAAGACCTCTTAAACCTTTGCATGTTAGACAAAGTGAATATAATCTAGCAAGGCAAAGAATATATACTTACCCTAAACATTTAAAAAAAATTGAAAAATTGAGAAACCGTTTCACTAAAAAGCGAATAACTTTTAAAAATATAGCTGCCACCAGAATAGCAATTAATTCGGGCGATCCTCGTCCATACGTTGAAGTCAATTTCTTTGACAAAAATTGGCTTGGTTTACTGGACTCGGGTGCCAGTGTCAGCTGCCTCGGGAAGGGAGCAGTTGAATTTATAGAGAAGTCAAACATCCCATACAAAAAATTCACTACAGATATTTCTACGGCTGATGGCCGAAAACAGTCAGTGATAGGAGTAGTAAGGGCTAAAATCCAGTTTAATGATAAACTCTTATCTATGGATTTATATTTAGTACCTACTCTCTCTCAAGAATTATATTTAGGAGTAGATTTTTGGGCTCTGTTTAAAATAGCGCCAAATATAATCTCTTCATTAAGCTCCATTTCCGAGGTAGTTTCCGAACCGCCAAAAATTGCGGAATGTGACCTGACCTCTGAGGAGTCAGATATATTAAGAGAAGTAGTAAAGTCTTTTCCATCTTTCGCTCTAAGAGGGCTCGGAAGGACTCACTTGTTGGAACATAGAATCGATACGGGAGACGCTGAACCAATTAAACAACGTCATTATCCTATATCGCCAGCGGTACAAAACCTAGTTTACGCGGAATTGGACCGCATGCTTTCTTTGGGTGTGATCGAAGAAAGTTCAAGCGCATGGTCCTCACCTGTAGTGTTAGTGAGGAAACCGGGAAAAAATCGCCTGTGCTTGGACTTTCGGAAAGTCAACAGCGTTACCAAGAAGAATGCGAGTCCAATTGCTCACATCGAAGGACTGCTTGCTCGACTTTCGGAGACACGTTTCATTTCGAGCGTGGACCTGAAAGATGCGTATTGGCAGGTACCCCTGGAGAAAGACTCACGGGAGAAGACGGCGTTTACTGTCCCCAATCGACCTCTATACCAATTTAAAGTGATGCCTTTCGGTCTTTCCAACGCAGCACAGACTTTAACCTACTTAATGAACAAAGTAATTCCTTCAAGTTTACGTGAAAACATATTTATTTATCTAGACGATTTACTCGTCGTATCATCATCATTTAAAGAACACATTTCAATTTTAAAAATCGTAAGTAAACGACTACTGGAAGCAGGCCTTACGATAAACGTCGAGAAGTCTCGATTCTGCTTCCAGGAGTTGCAATATTTGGGATACGTTGTCGGTCAAGGCTGTCTGAAAGCTGATCCCGGCAAAATTTCCGCAATTGTTGATTTCCCGGTACCAACCACAGTTCGTCAAGTCAGGCGATTCCTAGGAATGGCCGGTTGGTATCGTAGGTTCATCGAAAATTTTTCAGGAGTAGCAGGACCGATATCGGATACGTTGAAGAAGGGAACCAAATTTGAGTTTGGAGAAGAAGCTATGAATGCTTTTAACAAAATTAAGGTAGCGTTAACTTCTGCGCCTGTACTTCGTAACCCCGATTTCAGCAAGCCATTTATCATCCTTTGTGATGCATCCGCTACTGGAATCGGGTGTGTATTGTGCCAAAAAGACGAGTCTGGAGCAGAGTTACCTATCTATTACTATTCCCAAAAATTGAATTCGGCCCAACGGAATTACACAGTCACTGAACGTGAGTGTTTGGCTGCAGTAAAAGGCATCCACAAATTTAGACCTTATATCGAAGGATATAGATTCACGGTTATAACCGATCACGCGAGCCTGAAGTGGCTCATGAGCTTGAAAGACCCAACTGGTAGGTTGGCTCGATGGAGTCTCAAACTCCAAGGGTTTGATTTTGAGGTTCTTCACAGGCGTGGAACTTTGAACGTTCTGCCCGATGCTCTATCTCGTATTTATGAGGTAGAGGCAATAGCGTCAAATGTTTCCACGCCGGTATTAACTTCAGCAAACCCGTCTGAAGTGTTATATGTGGATTTAAAGGATCCGGCCTTCCAGTCGGACGAATACCTTCAAATCATTGAGCACATTAGTAAAAATAAAGAACAACTTCCAGACCTACAGGTATCTGAAAACTTCATATACAAGAAGGTCCGACACGTTACAGGAAATCCAATCCAGGATGATGAGTCGTGGAAACTTTGGATTCCTTCGAGTTTGGCTGAAAAGTTGATAAGTCAGGCTCATGTACCACCCAGAGCTGCGCATGGAGGTATAACCAAGACGTTGTATCGCTTACGTCAGCGATTTTATTGGCCGGGAATGTCTTCTCAAGTTAAGGCATTCATAAGTAATTGTGACACTTGCAAAATGATCAAAGCTCCGAATATCACATTAAGGAACGAAATGGGGAAAGCCTTCGAGGTCGAAAGGCCTTTTCAACATATTTATGTAGATTTCTTGGGACCCTACCCGCGTTCTAGAAGAGGTAACACCTTCATCGTGATAGCTTTAGACCAGTTGACAAAATTCGTGTTAATTAAACCTCTAAAAAAGGCAAACACTAACGAACTCATTAAATTTTTGGCAGATGAAATCTTTTTATTATTCGGGGTACCCGAAACACTTTTATCAGATAATGGATCTCAGTTCTTGAGCAACGAATTCATTAAATTTCTTAACAATTTCGGCGTTAACCACGTCCGAACAGCTGCATATGCTCCTCAAGCAAATGCTAGCGAACGAGTTAACAGATCGATTTTGAGCTCTATAAGAGCCTATATAGACGAGAAACAATACGACTGGGATGCTAATTTAACATCCATAGGTAGCGCATTACGCACCACTATTCATTCCGTTATAGGAATGTCCCCATACGAAGCACTCTTTGGGCAGCGTATGATGGAACATGGGGAGGATTATAAACTACTTAAGAAGTTGGGAGGATTGAACCAATCTGAAATAGATTGGATACCCAAGACAGCGAAAATGAACATAGTTCATAATTATTTGAAAACTGCCTTGAACCTAGCTCATGAACAGTACGAAAGAGTTTATAATCTGAGAAGTAGAACAATCCAGTATAATGTTGGTGACATAGTGTTCAGGAGGAATTATATCCTAAGCGATGCTGCAAAGCATAGGAACGCTAAACTGTGCCCTAAATTCCTTAAAACCACTATCACAAAAATAGTAGGAAATAATCTTTATAAAACTAAAGACGAACGAGGTTTCGAGACGGTAGTACACACGAAGGATCTGAGAAAATAAAAATTTTTTTTTGAATCAAATCCAGAGTAGGCACCGGCAGTCAGCTGAGCATGAGACACAGCGGGTCGTGGGTGATTATCGGATAAGACAAAATTTTTTTTCGAATTAAATTTCAGAGATTATACGAAGAGTGGCTCCTTTCCTCCTTCGTTGAACAGGCTTACGCTCTATTAATCGAACGAGTTTTGTAGGGAGTCCACTTCGAACATCTTTCTGTTAAGCAATTTACATACTGTAAAGTGTAGCATTTATCTAGTAGTATATACTTACGTAGTAAAGAATATCCCCAACCCCCATCTCAAAAACCTACCAAATTCGAAAATTTCCAACAGCTAATTTTCTTACACTCTTTTTCAGTGTAAATCAAGAAACAAATATACACCTTTAAAAATCGGTTCAGATTTCAAGAAGAACCGCAACATTGGTAGAAAGCTATAAAATATCCTCGCATTCGCTCCAATGAGCTTATTCTATAAATTCCCAAAACAAATGAAAGCTTGAACAAAAACAACGCCCTCTAGGAGAAAATAAATATAGCCTCATTCCATAATCGAAAAGCTATAATGGTAAAACAACAATATGGGAGCCGACATATTTGTCGCCAAAAACCACCACCACCGAAAGAGCGCGAGTAGTTACCCGAAAGGAAACAAGGTAAAGTAGTGCGGACATGAACGCATCCAATAATCTTAGCCGTACCCATTAGATCGAAAAGAAAAATGTATCAATCAAGTAGACTAACCTTCTAATTAGTAGATATAGATAAGGTAGGAATAATAAAATAATATAAAATGCATGGAAATGAAAACACAAACTTTTTATTATATTGTGGAATAGACAGTAGTTTACACGACCAATGAGTTGCCAAAGGTATTCAGCGACATAATATACAATAGGCCGTGGGCTAAATAATCGCTATTATAAGATTGATCATGATATGATATAGAAAAACAAGTAGCAAAATTCAGTTACGTTAGTTGTTAGTATAATAAACGGATAAAGCTTTTTTACAAACAATGACGTGAACGAACACAACTTTCTTACAAAAATCAAGACAACTTTTTCTAGAACATTCCAATTGTCAAAAAAATCTCAAGTGACTAATTGACATAAAATTCTTATCATACCTAAATACATACTTACCGAATACTTGCCAATACCGGAACGACAGGACGAATGATGAGACTTACTCTTTCGCTTGTATCCACAAATTGAACAGAGACATACGCAACGAAATATCGACATAAAAAAATGTCACCAATACATCCTATTCGGATGAAGAAGAAAACATTACGCACTAGGACGGAAAGAACAGAAAAATAAAGAAAAAGAAAAGAAACGACGAACTGTAGTATCTACAAGACAAAATAATACTTACCATACCTAAAAACAGACAGGCCAAAATACGTGCCACACTGTAAATGCATATCTGAAAAGAAATAAAAATAATTATACTTACCATAAAATACTTACCATCAAATTAGTTAGAAAGAGAGAGCTAAAAATACCTCAATTCATATCAGAAATAAATTGCATTATCGACAGAAAAAGAAAAAGTCCAATGATTAAGCAAGAGACGTACGCCTCAACTCAGTCATGATGGGACATACTCTTTTTTAGACGCGATCATAACGCAACGTAACAAAATGGAATAGACCAAAGGAAAACCACAAAGTCGATAGAGGCATCCTGAAATTGACCAATCAGAAAATTACGCGCTGGCAATTTAACCCCTGCTCATTGACTCAAGTGCAGACTGAGCAAAAGCAAACGAATACGTGACGTAAGCCAGCCAAATCGTTGCATAGCAAAAAGTCTTTCTCATCGTGTCCGTCATAAAGATAACTTCATTTCTGAAAAATAAGAACAAATTGAAATTTAAAGAAATAAAGTAGTGCAAAATATTAAGTATATTAGTACAAAAACAACGAATAATTTATATTCAACAATATCCAAGCGTAAGTTTAAACAAATATACAAAAAAAAAAATAATAGATAGCTAGTGTATTGAAACCAAAAATTATTTCTCGCAACCCCAAACTAGACCAGAAGAATTTTTAATGGCAGAACGTTCAGAAAAACTATTTAACCCAAAAATAATTTGCGTAAAAGACATAAACGGAGGCGAAGACGTACATTTCATGTATTCCGAAAGTGCCCCAGAATCACCAAAAGCAGTCAGGAAAATCTTTGTAAAAGGAGACAATTTTGTTGTAAGCCGAAAAGCCAGCAACATTCAGTTGAAACCGGCGGGATTTTCCGACGAAGATTTCCTGAAAACCCAACAATAAAATCTCACCTCTACAAAATAATTTACCAGGTAACATAATCATATCACGTTATTCATATCATTTAGGTATTCCTATGGAATATGTCGCAACAAATTCCTAAAATTTTCGTACAAGGAACACGACATATTCTAATAAGAAAAATAGATGTTATACAGGGATCCCTGAAAAGAAACAAAAATAATGAAAAACAAAAAAAAAAAGAAAACCTAAAATCTGTAGTTCGAACAATTTTACCTTTTTACTTACCCTTAAATTGAAATCAAATACTAAAGTCTTCTTTTCCTTAGGTAGCAACCAACGTGCCAAACTCAAGAACCACCAGACAAAAAAACGTACGCAGGAATCCACTCCAGGAGTGGACTCGACTGCGTAAAAGATTTTTATCTAAGAGTCCTGCGTGCAAAATTTGTCTGGGGCCAAACAGTGCACCCAATGCTACCTGGTTCAACTTTATATTTATATTTATATAAATTCAATTAAACACCAAAAATGTATATATTCATATATATATAACCATATATGAATGCAATACTAAGCTGCGCATACACATTCAAACTTTCACCAGATTAAAATGCTGAAATTCTAGTGATTTGTGGGAGAATCGTATTTTCGATACCTACGTCATCATAAGTCGAAGTACCGGAGCCGAATCGTACGACTTTTGACAACGTGGGAGTATTTATCATCGATCATCTAAATACGGTAATACGAGAACCGTTGGGACTCTTACCTATTTTCTTCACCACATAAGGATGCAGTGTAATGTTGTATTTAAAAAAATCTCTACAAAGACTGTAAGTGATTTGCTATATTTATTATCTTATGTGAATCCCATAACAATATATGAATAGGATTCCTAAATGGAATAGTGATTACTTAAATATTTATGCTATATTGTGCAGATATACGATTTTATAAATCTGAAATTTAAGAAGTGAAATTATTTGAGAAAATTTTAAAGGAAAAACCTAATGAAGATATTTTGTTACTACATACTTACCATTTGTGAGTTAATTGTTGAATACCTAGAAAGAGGAAAAAGTGAATTTGTATCGTCAAGATTTTTTTTTGTTATTACCTGAAAAGAATACTTACATGTAAAGTACGAAAATTTACCTGAAAAGAAAGAGAAATAGATTAAAGAGTAAAATAAAATAATTACCTACCGTGGGATCTCCATGATTAAATCATAGAGCTCAACCTAAGTAAATAATTTTTCTTTGTCATTCACTGACGAATTGTGAACGTTTAATTTGGGTTGTAGATTTAATACTTAATTCCGAAAAGCTTATGGCAATTTTTTTTTGTTGTGCCGATGAGTACCGATGTTATAATCATTAAAGATTTTTTTTTGCCCAGCCGAAAGTGGTTGATGATTGTCAGTCGCAATAAAACAAATTCGAAAATTAGTCCTTACCTTGAGTTTGAGACATAATTATATTTTTTTTTGTACTTACGTACTACAGATACGCTGTAACTTTAAAGTTACCGGAAGAAAATTTCATGAGATGATCGTTATGCTTAAGAGACATAAATAAATGATAACATATCTTATGTTAATTAATAATGTAAAACTTTTCTTGTGTAAAGGAACTCATTTTTGAAGATTATAAGATTACTCATAATTCATTTTTGAGAAAACTCACTTTGAACAAATTTGTTCTCCACAAACGAATTATATTTCGCTCTGGAGTAGTTATCTGAAAGAAAAAGTAAAATTAAAAGTGAAAGCTTTTCAAAAGTAATTGCGTCGCGGAATTTAATTTTATTTTTACTACTCGCTGTTAAGAGTTCTTACGTACGGAATCATTCGTAATTGAAATTACTTCGCTAAAGTCAAACTCAAACAAAGTATAACCAAGCAAAAACAAAAAAAATATCCGACAACAATACTCTTAGTATTGGAACGGACGGTCATCATAGATTTCATAGACGTACATCCGGTTAAATGGTACGTCGGCTTAATTTTTGTGTGTCGTAAAGATAATTTTGTTTTGGGTGATTAAAGGATCGTTGATGAATCCTTCGATCAGCGAAAATAAATAAAGAGGTTCATGCTAAATATGCTTGTGACCTGAACTAAAGAATTGCTAATATTTTCATCGCAAGTCTAAAGATACCTACGTTGGTTCATCTTTAGTACCTATATCTACAGTCGAAACATACTTTTATTTAAAGTTGATTTAGGAACCCATCACTGTCTCCGAATACAACCCGTAATTTTTTTTTGGAGTAAAGATATTTTTTTTTAATTTATCGACAGGGTGCACCTTATCCTTAAGTTATTGGTAGATTTTGATATAATATTTTATATATTTTTTTTTATTAAATTACATAACATTTTAAATCTTAATAAATAAATTTTGTTCACAGGTCATCATTATAAAACCATATATATATTTTAATTTAAATTGAGTTGACCAATTTTTACTTTTCTTGGTTAACCTACTTGTACACAATTTTGGTTGTCTTTGGGAAATTGTGGGAGTGCCTTGCACTTTAAAATCTACTTTTCTTATAACGGGCCGAAAGTTGATTTCCTCAAGTTAATGTTATTGACTTGTAATTGTAATAATAATTGGTCACATCATCAATGATCTTGTGATCCTTTGTCGTATTGTCATTCTTCCTGTTGAGATTATATCTTGTTGTTTTTTTTTTTTTTTGGATGCAAATGACTCGGCATCCCGGTGATTATTTAAATTGTTCATCATTATCCTTCATAAGGATAACGCGTCGTATCCGTGGAGAAAATATTTAACTCTCCTTAGATGGACAATTATTAAAGTTAAAATAAGAACAAAACAGTCCCTCGGTCATTTAATGAAGTGGTCGACCTACGCAAAAAGGGATGAGCGCATTTCACTACCTACATTGGATAATCGGGATATTTTATCCGATTCGAATTTCGTCTCGAATCCTTATAAGAGAACGTGAACTATCACTTTTAGATTACTCAGTCTCTCAGAATCTCCGTGTGAATATTTTCCAATTGAATTAAAGTACTAAACGATTGAAGATTTAGTTATTTTGAATTTAGTAGTAGATTTCTTTGAAAAAAATACAAAAGTCAGTTCCTAGATAGCTGTTAACGAAGTCATAGTTGAAGAAATTTGTTATTTTTGTGAAGAAGATTTTTGAATAATTATATGGGAAATTATAATGAGATCATAGTTTGTATAATTATCGAATTTTAAGAATGAAACAAGATTAATTAAATAATATTGTTTGAGGTTAAGATAGATTTAAGTTATTTGAATAAAATTTGTCAGTAAGTTGAAAAATTCAATTCATTATTTTTTTGCAATTATTCTATGGGAAGTTATTTCTTCTTGCTTTTCTATTACATTCAGGTTCGGATGCAGATACTAATTAGTAAGATGCAATGCTAAGGCAGTAGGTAGAGGGGTCGCGACTGGAATCATTACCTTTCAGATGTAGGTCTCATCATCATCATCAAACTTTAAAACGGAAGGAGATGTCCTTCCGTCTTCGAAGAGGGAGTTCCTAGTTTTAATTTACGTGCACTTAGGAACCATTAAGGGTGATGAGTAGAGATTCTTTCGGTTAAGGTCTTCTGCTCATCCAAGGTAGGGAAGTTACGCACTGTGGGGTTTCACCAACATCTGAAGTCCCCTCGCATTTTCGTCGTGATTCTTTACTTCAGTAACGATGAAAAAGTTAGGTAGGTAGAGTAAAGCTAACCTATAGTGGTACAACATCTAAACCACTGTCGACGATTTATCCATGTCTCTTTTTCAAGTTTCCCTTTTCATTAGTCGGCATTTCTATCGGGTCCAAAGCAATTTTATAAATCTAATAAGTTAATAACAACTATACTTCAGGTCTGAAAATTTGTGACACTGGTCGTTTTTTCGAATTGCAAGATCCTACCCCACAACTCGGCGAGCTAAGCAATGGCAACGAGCAGACCTGGTGCAATGGTAGAATGACGACCGCCCGGACTTCTGCGGGCGTGGACGTGCCTTCATCCTGTTGAGGATAAGGTACTATACGTCTTTAAGGAATCCGGTGTAGGATCCTTCGGAGGGGTGATACTTTCGCTCGCGATATTTTCTTTTGAACTTTCCAGAAGGGTATCTTTTTTGATATCCGGAGGGATTGAGAACCTCTCCTCTTTAAGTTTCTGGCAAAAGAAAGTAATTCGAGATAGTAACATTTCCCTTAAGTGAAACACTTTATTTATCTTTTCGTCTCAAGTTCCCGATTTTCTTTGGAGTCTTTGGAGTCGATAAAGGACTCAAATTAAGTCGGAGAGTTTTCCGGAAAATCCTGATCAGATGTAAGGTCGAGGTTTTCTAGTGTCAGGAGAAATCCCATACATTCCATCTACGTATGATAGTGTGTCGGTTGTCGGAAGGGTGAAGCCAAGTATATCGCATCCAAACAACGATATGTGTATGATATTGGGATACGTTATATGGACCCTTCTACTCTTTCGACATTCAGTTTCACTTCTTTTTTTTTGTTGGATCCGATCCCTATCCTTCTTCTTATTAGACAGTTAATGTTGAGTTTGACTATTGTAGAGGCTGTAGACGGATTTTGATTATGGATGATAGTTGGAATCTTGGCACTGTCGGGTTTTTGTGAAAGTCAAGACAATAGGTCGAATCTAGCCTAATGAGTTGAAGGCTAGCGGATAATTTATTAATTTAATATTTTTTCTTTACATTACAGAACAGCACGCTCCATCAACCTTTTTATCATATTGAGATTGGAAAATTTAACAACTACATTTTTCCCTTCTTATATAAAGAATTAAATTCTCAATCAAAGTTTTCTTTCGTTTGATTTAAAAAGAATTTCGATCTTTTACAATGTGTTGCAATGTAATGAAAGAAAGAATATTTTTTTTTTGTTTCCGTTACAATTTCTTCGGGAAATTTAAATTTTCAATTATTTCAATTATAGGTAACTTGTACCTACATTTTTGATTGTCCGCGTGTAACATAATTTCAAATTATACTTGATCGGTCCGAGTACGAATTTTGCTGATTTAAAGTCCTCTAGTGTCATCGGCGTTGATTAACTTGAAATCGTTGAGTAACCAAGGTCAACGTCCTAAGACAAGTCCAATCGGAAAATTATCCGAACATAGTCCGTTTGTTGTCTGCAGTACATATATTCGAATACCATAGAATTTTGGAAAGATATCATTTTGAATACACTTTCCTGTCGCGGTTAAGAGTGGTTGTATGACGTACACCCACAAATTTTGTTTTCGCGAATCTTTGAGATTTATGTCCGTCCGTGTCTCGAACCACGATACTTTTAAAGTTAATGTACACTTTCGTTATATTTAGTTCATACGATTCAAAATAATTATCTTTTTCTTTTTTTTTGAATTCAATGTTTCGAGAGCAAATTGTTTGAAAATAAAGTAAATAAGAATCAACGAAGATAAATAGTGAAGTTTCTACAAGTAGTAGTGTATTTTTTTTAGATTCTTATCTCTAGCTGTGCTTTAGTCTCAATTAGGAACTTTTTGATTCATTTCAAGTTTAAGATTGTTGTGAAATTATTTAAAGAAACAGGTTACAAATAATTTGTTTAGAGATAGTTTTATATAGAGATTCATTTATTTTAGGTTAGATTTAAGTTACTTTGAATAAAAACTATGTATAGTTGTATGATTTGAATAGCGATGGTTTTTATTTAAACTAAAGGTCACAGTTGTTCAATTTCTTCGGGGAAGTAGTTTTTTTCGGTTTTTATGGCAGTTTTAGGTACTATGGAGTAGTGAACCTTAAGGATGAGGGTCGTGACTGGAGTCACCTACAATGATTCCGTAGATAATTTTCCCTAACGATATTACCTACAACAGCCACAACGACAATCAACACAACGAAGAATTCACTTTCAACATGAAGTAAACTGAGGTCACGAGAATTACACTGCATTTCAGCGGGATGTATCTGTACAGATTTTCGCCAGCAGATTCATCATTGGGAGGGTCGTCAGGGGAAATTGCATTGCCCTTTCGCGACTTCTGGACGGGAAGTTAGGCGATAAAGGGGGAAATAACTTCATCTATTTCTCCCGCTTTTGTGAAGGGTTCCTTCAATATTGATGGATAATAAGGAACATTAGGTAGGGTCAAGGGTTTTGAGTCCAGTTGAATAGACAACACCTTATTCAACTTTCACAGTAACACTGTTCTTCTTTTACAAAACTTATTTATTTTCGACTTTTCTTCTGCTTCTAAGAGTAACATCCCGACAGGCTCTTTTTGCTCTTTAGCATTAGCATCTGAGAACTTTAACCGAGTCATCCGTCACCTAGGCTCCAGGTCAAACAATTGTAGCACCGGCTATCTGTTCCTGCAGCATGACCCACTTCCCTAGGCCGTTGAGCAGGCTAAGGCGATCTTTCTGACCTGTAGCGGCAGTAGAATAGTAGCCACCCTACTAATCTCGGCTTGGACGTGCCTAGCAATAGGTACTATAAGTCACAGGGGTTGGTAGGTTTAGGATCCATTATTAGTTTTCTTTGGTAGCGTTTGTGGACGATCTTAGAATTAGTTAGTGATACCTACGAGATTTACTTAGGTTGAGGAATTAAAATCTCTTCGCGTCTCATCACCAATACCTAAGTCACGGATCGACCTCAGAACAGTCCACACGAGATAATATAACTATCGTTCTTATACATTAACATAAGAAGATGTGGATAGGTGTGATATGGCTGACGTGTATAATACCTACACACGTAGAGTTCTTTTGTAGTGAGGGAGCTGAGGTGAGTTCATTCTACTGAGAGTTAGTGACCTTCAGTGTGAAAGAGTGATCTCATCCTGAGTCTTTCTCAGGACAATGGAACTCCTATATTTTTATGTAGGATCCCAGAAAAGGGGTGACCCGTTACATAAGGATTAATAAGAGTGCAAGTAAAATTTAGGTTTCGTCTTTTATCTTTCGAAAGTATAGCTCCTCTAGTAGTTCAGTTTGGATTTTTGTCGTCTTTTGTGGGACTAAGAATTCAAGACAACTCGAGCCTAACGTTTTCTCTTCTGTTTGATGCTTGCGTCGGTTATTAATTTTTTTTATGTAGCGGGGGGGGGAAAAACAAAAGAAACCATCATCTCCATCCCCACCCCGTCCGTTACATTATCTCTCATTTTTAGGTTGAACCCTAAAATGACTGGACTATTTCCTTTTCTGGAGTTTTTCAAAACCACACTTCTTCGTTCTAAGGTATTAATATTGATATACCTAGCTGTCAAGAATTTTGTCATCATCCACTAAAAGTAGATCTTGAGCGTTTAATGACCTTTGGTGCAAAAATCTCAGTAAATCTTTTTTTTTGAGCGGCAACTTTGCTTGTTCAGTTTGTACCACTTTATTCTACTGGAAGTCTCTTTTTGTTCGCTTCTCTTTTCCTTATATCCATTAAAATTCTGTAACAAGGACACGGTATGGCTAAGCGATCTCTTTTGCCACCATTACTTTCTAATTTATCACATGTATGGCTTCATAAACCTGGCTAATAAATACTAGTCAATCCAAGTGTCATTTCAGCCACCACTGCTATCAGTGATTATATGGTGTGTCAGTTGAATTTAATAAACATAATATTAAACACGATATGACGATAGATAATGACCTGCGTATGCTTAGGATGTCACCATCAGAATTCCCTATGAGGATGACGTATCCATTAATAAAACTCAGTACTAGAATTTAAAATCCACGAAACAGAAACTGCAAGCAGCTCAGAAGTAAATTAAATTAAAAAATCAAATAACAAGAGAAAATCTGACTTGTAGTTTAATAATTTATTTTTTTTTTTTAATTTTATATTCTTTAATCCATCAGTGTTTGTGTTTAATAAAATTTTTTTTTTAAAATCTTTTAAAGACACTGAAAAAGCCGGGGAATACTAAATTATATTCTAAGAACTAAATTCATGAGATCGAAAAATAATTTTAATTAAAATACTCTTGGATATACAAATAAATCTTCCGTCTGTTTACAATTTAAAGTTTTCAAATTTAAATCTTATAGCGAACTCTCTGATATAAGCTCCATCCTTTGAAAGAAGATTAAGATATTTCAGAATCAAAGAAAACAAACCAGATCCTTTCCCAAAATCCAAAATCGACAGAAATACCTACATATGTATGTATGTATAAGCATGCATGCAAAAAAAAACACATGTGATGCCACTATCATCTTGTTTTAATAAGTTCTACAACAACAATTTTAAACCAAGAATTCTTTAAGAAATTCTACAATTCTTTTCTGTGGATATAAACTATAAATACACAAAAAACTATTCCTTCCTTAGAGCTTTGGTACATTATGTATACCTACATACATATATGTTATGGTATTCCGAAGATAATTATTCGAATGGGGTAAATTAATTGTTACGGTTGTTTTTTTTTCGAGGTATAGAACTTTAAATTGGCATTACTTTTCAAGACGGCGACCGATTTAACAGCTCTCAAGTGCAGTTAATTCGATTAACCATGGAACGTTTTGGCACCACGTTTACTCTGATTGATAACTCGCATCCCCAGAGACGCCGTACGGTGCGTACAGAAGAAGGTATTGCTACTGTAGAGCGTAGGATTAAGGAACACCCGAATGAGTCCATCCGCCATCGAACGCAGGAATTGGATCTGTGTCCATCCACTTTATGGAAGATTTTGCGGAAGGATCTTGGTTTGCGTGCTTACAAAATCCAACTCGTGCAAAAATTGAAGCCAAACGATATCAAGCAAGGCGTAGATTCGTCGAATGGGCCCAAAACGACATGGCCGTTGTTCCCGATTTTCATAAGCGAATTTTGTTTAGCGATGAAGCGCACTTCTGGTTGAATGGCTACGTCACCAAACAAAACTGCCGCATTTGGAGTGAAGTTAATCCTCAAGTGTATGTCGAAACACCGTTACATCCAGAAAAACTGACTGTTTGGTGTGCTTTATGGGCTGGTGGAATCATTGGTCCGTACTTCTTCAAAAACGATGATGGCCACAACGTTACAGTCAATGGTGATCGGTATAGAGCCATGATTACTAACTTTTTCATTCCTTAACTGAACAATCATGATGTCCAGGAGCTGTGGTTCTAACAAGACGGCGCAACATGTCACACAGCTCGTGCCACAATCGATTTATTGAAAGAAACGTTTGGTTACCGCCTAATTTCACGTTCTGGACCTGTAAATTGGCCTCCAAGATCTTGTGATTTAACACCGCTAGACTATTTTCTGTCGGGTTATGTAAAGTCATTGGTCTATGCGGATAAGCCACAAACGCTTGACCATTTGGAAGACAACATTCGCCGTGTTATTGCCGATATACGGCCACAAATGTTGGAAAAAGTCATCGAAAATTGGACGTCCAGATTGGACTACATCCGAGCCAGCCGTGGCAGTCATATGCTAGAAATCCTATTTAAAATGTAATGCCACAAGATTATCTTTCGAATAAATAAAAAATCTTGTCAATCGAATATTCCATCGTTGTTTTATTGCAATTTAAAGTTCTATACCTCTAAAAAAACACCCTTTATTTATGGAATGTAGATGTGGATGGTCATTTGCATATAAAATTAAAAAAAATTAACTTTCTTTCAACTATTACATTAAAAGAAATATCAAACTTTTATATTTTCTCTTAAACTTTTTTTAAACTTATCATCATTGCAAGACTGAGTTTAAAATTTTATAATGAAATGGATAGAATCGAGTGCTTTTTTAAAGTCATTGTTGATTGTGTTAAATTGGTAGACATACTTTAATGCATCGGATATATGAATATCTGGAGCATAACATAAGATTTGTACTTTATTTTTTTTGATTCTCTAAGAAATTGAAAGAACTTTGGAATACAAATTTCTCTGAAATTCTTCTTTTTCTTCTTTTTGATCCTCAACCAACCTGTCTCCCGAACCATTTTTTTCTTGATCTAGCCGTCTCTTGTTTTGCACACCAAGTATTCAAATATATTCGCCTCAGGAAATGGGACTAATAGCCCGATTCTAGCTATCATCAATGATACCTCACAAGTCATAACAAGAGGTGAAATTGATTTTGTTACTTTTTCGGATTCTCCCCCGTAGTCACAACTTTTAAGAGTGATAAGAACAATCGAAATTGTGATCTGCTACAGAGCAGGTCACTGCACTCGAATTCCAATTGTTTTCTTCTTCTTTATTATTTATTTTTATTGATAATGCATTGGGTTCTGCAACTTTTTGTTTTAATTAAAAAAATATCAAATAGAAAAAACTTTTTGGAATTGTTGAACTTTTCTTTATTAATTCCTAGGTGATCCCCTTTTTTTATAGCTAAATTTTTTCTTCGACTATCCATGTTTTTTTCTCCAAAAAAGCTAGTTTTGCATCACCACACATATTTTTCGCCGATATTAGTTCGGATACGTTGTTTATTTCTATAAAATTTGTAAATTTGATTGAATTATTTACTTTCACATAAATTTTGCACAGAAAAATTAAAAATTTTATCGTGTTCTGTCACAATCAGCTGTTCCAAGTCGAAGAAAAAAAACTCACCATAACGGGGTGAGTTTACTTATGACTTTTCTTGTGAGGATTGGGGGAGAACTCGATAAATGTTATCGAGTCACAACAATCCTCGCAATAAATTGTCACAAGGGCTTTTGACTTATGACTCCTAACAAGGGGGAGAATCGGGCTGTAAATCTTATATCCCTTCATGATTGTGTTGGATGACATTGCACGAAGAATAAATATGATCCTTTTCTTCAGGAATAAATAAACTACCCTCTCGAACGGAGAGAGCGTGGCAGCGATCGTGTGGATTGGAGCTGGAGCGCTGGATGGGAAGAACAATTATTTAGTTAGTCTCTACTTTTAACCATGGAAAGGTGCAGTAGCTGGTTTTGGTATAATTTGTTGTTTTACTTTTTTTTCGAATTTTGAACAAACAAATGAAGTTTTAGGACACCCCACTACCCCAGTACCTATTACGTAAACCAACAAATCGTCGCCGTTCAATGAAAACTCCCTAAGTAACTTTTGATTTTTATTACATTTTTCAAGTTAACCAATAACGGAAGCTTTATTTTTCAATTCTATAAAAACAATTATTTTACCAAAATGCAAAGAAACACTCAGCTTAAATCATTTTTGGATCTTTAATATTGGATAACCAATTTCTAATGCAATTTCTCCATAAACGAAAAATGGACTTAGGGAGTTTTCATTGAACGGCGACGAAATGGTGTATTGGTGCCTGATGGTGAAAGTTGCCACATAAAAAAAGTAATTTTACAGATAAATGTGCTCTGAGGATCATACACTCATCTTACTGATTCAGGCTGAAATGAAAGGAAACTACAAAAATGTTCAGTCAGAATAGTAGTTCGTCAGTCTTTCTCTAACCCTGCCAAACAAAAGAATTCAAACTTTTATATTTTACAGAATATAAATATGCTCGCACATAAATACTGCATTTCCTTCAATAAAGAAGGAGTCCTTAAAGAAAACCAAGTGCTTGATTGATAATTCTCCTGATTCCAATTTTACTTATCGCAAGGGATTCATTAAATCCTTACTTCTTTTAATGGTCTTTTTATACTTACATCGTAAAAGTATAACGGAAAGAGCTTTTATATTTCATGTGAGAAAATTATTTTTCTACAACCAAAAGTTGTTTTAATTGGCAATTTTATAATCTCTTAATCTTTTTTGCCAACATCGTCTACGCCTCGTTTGCTTTCCTAGAATAAAATAATAATAAAACATCTTTAATGTTTCTTCAAACATCCATTAATCACAAAATTTTCTCTTTCTTTGACTCTGATTACCATTAATTCAAATAAACGATACAAGCTCATAAATCGTTACCAGATACTTGAAAACTCAAATTAGCATATTTATGTAAAGTGATAGGGGAGGGGGGGGGGGGGGATGGATAACATAAAACTTTATTTCCTGTATATTTCTCTCTAAAAATGTTTATAAAAAAAAAATAAATATACATATACATTTTGCCACAAAGTTTAATCGATTTACCTAGTTTTTCTGTTTTGAATTTATCGATAGGATGTCAGAAAAAAGATGGTTAGGTGGTTTATATCTTTATTAAAATGTGTATTTAATAGTCATTTATTTTTGTTCTTATTGGCAATAAATATAAATTTTATTAGAAAACTCACACGAATGGATTTTTACTTTTAAAATTGAAAATCATTATCGACTGCGCCGATGACATGGTATAAGTCCTTATTTTAGCATCCCTCCGCTTGTCATCTCTATGGAGCTTTGTTTTGTGCTCGCTGGTTTGCTGTTCGCTGTTCGCACTCACTCAATACTTCATTATTCATTTGGCAGTGATTTATGAATGGCTTCTCTACTTTTAGTTGAGACTTTGAGACTTTCGCATCCTGTGTAAGGGCCACATAGCATAAAAAAGTAAGAAGCAGGAGCAGGAGTGGTTTTAAAATAATATTGAAATGTTGTTCGCTTTTTTAGAATATAAATTATAAGAATATCTAGCCTTAGATTCAGAAGATTTATCAGTGGTGCTGTGTCTTGCAATTTGCAAGGAAGTAACATATCTTTCATAGAGTTGCATTTTTTGACAGCAATTATAGTGCTTATATACATTTATATATTGTTGCTTGATCTAAGTTTTTTCTCTAAAAGAACTGAAAATTGGAGGCAATTTTAGGCTAAACTTTACTATAGCCGCGCTTAACTATCAGGAAAAGGACCAGTCATGGTTCATGTCTCCGAACTTATCAAGAAGAAGAGGAAGAAGAAGAAGAAGAAGAAGAAAAAGAAGAAAAAGAAGAAAAAGAAGAAGAAGAAAAAGAAGAAAAAGAAGAAGAAGAAGAAGAAGAAGAAGAAGAAGAAGAAGAAGAAGAAGAAGAAGAAGAAGAAGAAGAAGAAGAAGAAGAAGAAGAAGAAGAAGAAGAAGAAGAAGAAGAAGAAGAAGAAGAAGAAGAAGAAGTAGAAGAAGAAGAAGAAGAAGAAGAAGAAGAAGAAGAAGAAGAAGAAGAAGAAGAAGAAGAAGAAGAAGAAGAAGAAGAAGAAGAAGAAGAAGAAGAAGAAGAAGAAGAAGAAGAAGAAGAAGAAGAAGAAGAAGAAAAAGAAGAAGAAGGAGAAGAAAGAGGGAAGGAGGAAGAAGATTTACTGTACATTTTGTCACAACCGGTAAAGCTTTTTTCAAAAAAGTCGGTAAAAAAAGTTATTGAAATCAAGTTTCGTCAAAAATATATTTTTAGTTTGGATTTGGAAACGAAAATCAATCATAAGATATTATTTTATCAAGATCAATCTTATTTCCGTTCGCGAAAAATAAAAATTTCACTTACCCTTATGTACAGGTTCCGTTAGTTAAACGAACTGAAATATGAACTTAAAAACATTAGGGACCAAATGTGAAGATTAAGGAAAATCGTTACTACTTTGACAACACATTTATGATGTCAAAACA
Source organism: Baccha elongata (assembly GCA_951217065.1). Taxonomy (NCBI): domain Eukaryota; kingdom Metazoa; phylum Arthropoda; class Insecta; order Diptera; family Syrphidae; genus Baccha; species Baccha elongata. The sequence goes on along the minus strand of OX578274.1, from coordinate 33,611,926 downwards.
TTTAAACAAACAGTCAGGTTGATTTTACTGAACCAATTTATCCGTCTTCTCATTTAATTTTTTTCTACAAATCTATAACTATGGAACCTAATTATCCCGAGTTAACACAAAACTAATTTCTGAATTTCAGTTTCAAAATTCACAGAGCGAAAGTTTTGCTGTCTATAACACTTGTCATACGAAGCAAAAATAAAATATTAAAAATGAATTTTTAAAACACATAAATGCATTTAAATTGCATCAAATCTTTCAGTTTATTAACAATATTTTCAGTGTGGTTTCAAAAACATAAGTGCCTTTATTATTATGAAATCAAACGAAAACACGTAAACTGGCATCCAAATATCATTAAATATTTTGTTTGTGAGACTTTGCCAGAAAACTTTTAGTTTTTGAATTAGATTAGAACTTTTTACGTATATATACACATGTACATAATCAAAGAATGCAAAATGCAAAACTAATCCGTTTCAAAACTTCCATGCGTTTATTTTTTACAAAATTGAATAAGAATCAAAAACTTCAAGGCTTAGTTTTTTTGTGGAATCTATTTTTTCAGTGCGGTATGCTGTTGGAAAGTTATTCTTATCCTTTGTGAGAGCCAAATTTTGTTTTTGTTTTCTTTGAAATGTGAATGTGTTTATACACAGCACGTTCTACTTTCTAAGTCTTTATTGGCAAATTGACACCTTGTTTAGTTTCCTAACTTATTTTCTTTTCAAACTTTTGTTGTAATTTTATCCTCGATTTTAACAACAAAAGTCAATAGGATCAATAACAATTTAAGGACAGGAATGACCTGACATGGTTGTCTTTCCGGGTGGCGATGTAAAACTTTATTTCATAAATTTGGTACCGACTTATTTTTACTTGTGATTAAATAGGTACTTTAATAACAAGTTATATGCATCCGTACACAAAAAAAAAGTTATGAGATATAACAATCAAACGTGAAATTACGATGATAGCAAAATCGAAAAAAGTGGGTCTGGAAATTTTTTCTGTCTGCGTCTAAATGTATTGACACCTTTATTATACAATCCATTTTTAGAGATATTTCCCCGGAGGTTTTTTTTTTAATCCTTAACCTGGTATATATAAAAATATTTTACAAATATTTTTTTTTCGTGTCCTGACAACAACAAAAAATTAATTATCCAAATAGGATGTGATGCGCGGAAAAAGTTTTTAAGGAAATGATTTTTATTTATATATTTAGATACAGATATATTTTTGATAAGCATTTTTTGAATATTTCAAAAGACAAAATACTGAATTTTTTTTTAAACTGGTCAAATAAATTTTCCTGTTGTCAACATAAAAGTATTAATTGTTGTTATATTGTACTATTCGTACTAGAATGGTGGTAGCACCTTTAAGTTGTAGTTGTTGTTGTTTTTCAAAACATTCAATAAAAGTAATTGGCCACAAGAGCAAATTTGTGCGACCCACAATAAATTTGTTTTACATCAGTAATATGGGTAACGCAGTGTTTCTCTCTTTATTCTGAATCATGTTTTTTGTTCAAAAATCTACTCAAAACATCATGTAACTTTTTTTTAAATAAATAAATCTATTTGTTACATAAGCAAGAACATGAGATAAACACCAAACTTAGCAGAAGTTTATATGTCTCTTCATTTCAAATTGCTTTCCGGTTAATCAAACTGAGTTTGAATAACTTAAAGTGTAACTTCTACCGAGAGAAATAATATAAGCAATAAATAATTAAGGCATATTTTACAGGAAATATAGAGGGAGTTCTATATGCATTGTATATGTAAAGTACACTGAAAATTATTTTTTAGGTAATACACTGAGAGAAAAAGAGAGTATAACTAAGCAGAAACATACTTAAACTAACAAATTTCTAACTTCTTTTCATCGCAATCGTGTTTATACTACAATTAAGTACGTCGGATTTAAATCAATATTAACGCTTTCTTTCTTTAAGTAGTTGCATTTTTAAGTTTTAGAAAAAAAACGGAGTTAAATAAATTGTTTAGAAGTCAATGTACATTGAGTACATTGAGTACTTTTTGGGTAAAAGAAGAAAGACGGAGTTAAATTTAGTATGTTGTGGACGCGTTCTTAAATTCAATCTTAACATGCTTAAAATTTGACTTTACCCTTATTGCGATAGGCGTTTCACTTAAACGCCAATTATCGTTATTTTAGTCGTGTCGCTTTTGAAACGGTATTGCGTATCATAAACGCCATTTTTCTCGTCGCTCTTAGATTCCACATACGATCCATTGAGAGAGCTGATTTTGACACAACAAATTAAATAGAAAATTTTGAATCGAACATTTATATTCTATCAGTTTTGAACATTTTTGCTTTTTTTAATTAAAAATGACAATACAGACACAAAACCTTAACAATTTTCTAATGTTTTAATTTTCATAAGAAGTTTGTATTCTCAGGACAGACGATGACAAGAACGACAAAAATATAAAAGGCACGTCTGTGTCTCACAAATTTGCTCTTGTGACAAATTACCTAAGAGGTTAATGAAAAAAGGCACGACTGGTTCTCTCGAGGGTTCTCTTGGATGTTATAATTTGTCACTCAATTATTTTACATAAAATAATTTAATTTAATTTAAAAAATTAAAAAATATACAAATATAACAAAAATTTTAAGATAATTTCTAACAACCTAGAGTTTTCCGAAAAAGTCGTGGTATGCCATCAATTTTGATAAAAGTATTACAGTACAATTTTTACCAAAATCGTACCTACATCCAGTTTAAAAAAAAAATAAAATACGCCTCTTTAGAAATAAAATTTCATTGATATGTTGAGTGCTTAAAGAGAAACTCAAAATTAAAAAAAAACCGTTAGCATGTACCTTTAACACTATTTTCTAAGAATACCGGCTTTAACCATCTAAAAGGGTTTTAGTATATGTCAAATTTCATCAAAATCTAGAGCAGTTATGAAGAAATAATAATTGGTATGTGGCGACATTTTGAGACCTAAAAATTCAACTTCAAAAAGTCCCTTTTGTTAAATTTTTAGCGAATTCATCGTTCTTTTTGTTCCGTGAGACCAATAAGAAACTTGTTACAACTATAAAAACAAAAACAAAAAATTAAAACTTACATTTTGGGAGTATTTTTTTCTCTGTCATTTGCAAATTTTTGAACGACAAAATTTTTCGTTTTTAAAGACGTTTCCGATTTAAAAACGACTATCGTAATACAAAAAAATGTTCTATTACGACAAATGTCACTTATAAAATGTATTCCACAAAACAAAAAACGCCTAGTGTCATTGAACGCCTTACGTAAAGAAAAATCATTTTGTCGTGTTTTTATATGGCGTTGAACGCCTATCGCAATAAGGGTGAATAATTTTGTAGACCAACAAAACAATTTTATCGTTTTGATAAAATTTTATCAACACGATAGAATAAATTTTTGTATTTGACATATTGTTTAATAAATTTTTATCAGTTCGGCAAAAAATGCACTACAAATATTTGTTCAGTAATGTACATATATAAGAAAACACGTTTTGTAAGTATAACAAAATGAAGCAGAAATTTTTTTCATATACCAACAGTTTTTTTTGTGCACCAAACGAAATGTTTCTGTATTTACAAAAATTCAATTTTCTAAATGTATGTCAAATCTGCAAAGTTTTTCTTAATTTTGTTCTTCAATTTGACAGCAAATCAAAGCATTGAATTAATGTTTTTGTTAAAGTGTACAAATATTTTTTTAGAGGTTGTAGTACTGATTAAATAAAATCGTCATCTACATATATCAATTTATTTCTTTAGTGATTTATTATCAAAAACTAAAATCTAATAATATTTTTTTCGTCATGGCAAACATTTTGATCCATTATACAAAATGTTTGTTCGTATGGACGTTTAATTGTTGTTGTATAAATTTGTCTACTGTGCATTTTTGACAAAAACAAATTGTTTAATAAGCTTTATAGCTTTAATTTGGAAACTTTACCAAAAAACCCTTTTACCCTTTATCTACAAAACAGTATTGCATTAATAATATTTATTAGTAGAAACCTATTCACATTATTTGTAGAGCTGCTAAAACATAAAAAAAAATAATTAAATCAAATTTATAACGAAAAATAACGGAGTTTGTTTTATAAACAACAACATTTGTATCATATCTACAAAAAAAAATTAAGTTTCCATATAACAAACATTATGTTTAAAAAAATCTAACGCATTGAAGTACCTAACTATATGTTGTTACAGACTTTCAACAATATTTTTTATCGTATCTTCAGGATAAAATTTTAATCAGTATTGAAATTAACAAGTTTGGTGAGTTTTGTTTGGTGAAATTAATTAACAATTTTGTTAATTTACAAAAATCATTTTGTGAAACCGAAAAATTAATTTTTCTGACAAATTATTTTGTGGATTCCACAAAACAAAATTGTTTATTCTGTCAATACGATAAAATATATTGTAAATATGACAAATAAATTCTATCCAACTAACAATCGTTTTGTTTATTTGAGAAAACATTTCGATGCTTTTTTGTATAAATAAAAAAACAATGTTTGTCAATTTAACAATTTTGTTTTGTCACAACAACAAAAGACAAACATTTTTTGTAACCTTTATCAATTTGATAAAATATTTTACTGGACGAATATTGACAGAAGTTTTATCAGAACAACCTGCATTTTTATAATATATATTTTATTTTCAGTGTAGGTGCGGGGGAGCGTAATATGGTCTGTCGTGTCGAATAAGGCCTAGTTAACAAAAATGCAACCTAAAATGATCCCAGCAGCTTCAGGCCACATTATTATTTAGCTAACGGTCATAAATGACGTTTGGAACTTGTGGCCACTACTTCCCTACTTCACCATCATCAGCGTTGGGTCAATAAATTTAATCGGTTAATTTGGTTTGATCTACGTTTTCTTTCCTAGTTAGATAGATTAGTATTACTTCCATACACTCAAAGACTTCAACTGATAGATCTCCCATTTCTTTCTGTTCATAGAGAGTATTTGCAATTATGTTTATGGATCTGTTTCACCTCCATAGGTTTTTTGTAGAATTAATTTCAATATGAGTCAAACTAGTTTTAGAAGAAACTTGCCTCTTTACACTACTTTTAGCAGATCAAATTATGGCGTTAACATTCATCTTAATCAATTAATCAAAATTTACAATTCAGATATACTTTTTACTTTGACGGACATCATCAAATATTAATCTAACCAAGAATTTTTGGTTGCTGTTTTTTTTTTTTGTTGCTGGTGAACCGTAATTCACTATAGACTATAGAGTCACAATCTCATAGGGATTATATAAATAAGAACATTATCCTCATCTTCGAATATCACGAAATCAAAATGAAAATCCAATTTGTAATAAAAGTTCAAAATATATGGAGCTATAAAATCCTTAACTATGAAACATCGTCCCTGGAAAAAAAGTTCCATATTCCATATTCACGTACATTCATCGTTGAATACTTTCGAATGTCCTCCCTCGATGACAATTCAATTTCCATCCGCAGTTTCTCCCTGAGAATGCTGCAGTCTCCAACTCTTATATAGTGGTGGTGAGTGATGACACTAAATCCACCATGATGACCTCTTCTGAATAAGTATGTTTTGCGTATATTTGGATTATGGTGTCAGCAGGGCGAATGAGAATAGCAGACAACATAAACTCAAGTCTCCCAGCTTTTGCGGTATACAAAAACCTATTACAATCAGTCTTTTAGGACAAGCGCGCAAAGCAGCACTAAAGGTCCTTTTGCTATAGGGATGAACAACAAGCAAACGAAATTCCATTGTGTTGACAGCAATGGAATTAGAAGTTTCAATAAAGATGCGGAGAAAAGTCGTCTTCATCCTACAACGGCATCTCTGGATCTGAATGCAGAAGCATTAGCAGCAGCGGTAGTGATGGAGACAATTCTATGATGTGGTTGTTTGCAGGTCAGTGGCAGCAGATAAAGTTCTTCTTCTCTAGGGTAGTGTATACCAAAATTTGATTTGGGAATATTCATAAGACACTGGAATTTCACAAGATGTATACTAAAGGTAATGAATTGTGGCATCCAGAACCAGTTGCTTAAGTTGTTGGCTCTGCTGACATTGTGATACTTTTGAGTGATTGTGGTAAAACAAAGGGATTTAAGGAAAATGAGTGTGGATTTTTCTTTGAATTTAGTTATGTACTTACAGGCAAATGGATATTTTTCTTATATTTTTCAATTATAGCTGTTCTTGAAGACTCATCATTAAGGATTAATTGAAAAAAAGAGGAATAAATGTAGATGGTTTCAAATACACCGAAGAAGATGACGATAAATGAGCATATCGAGTTATTATTATTGCCCTAATTCCCTCCAAACTAACAATTTAACTTGTACTAGGTTCAACACAAGCTATTTTCAGACTTCTATAGAAATAGTAAAAGGCTTTATACAAGTTATTGTGGCGCACATTGCGAAAGCTATATAACTCCTATAAGACTTTTGGTGGCAGGTGCTATATCAGCAAATAGCTTTTCATAAAATGCAATTGGCTTGCCTCTGCCAGCCATTCTGTGACAGCTTATGCCAATAGCTTGCTTTGAATGTTATAGAACGGCTCTATACAAGCCATGTGATGACAACTTGTACCTAATAGCTTGTCTTGGATGATGAACTAAAGGATAATTGCAACAAGAGTAAAAAAAGAAACAAGTCGATAGTGACGATATCGTACGAGAATTATTTGAAACTTACTTTTGAAAAAGATGATTTCTCTGTGTGCATAAACTCAATGATATAATGCGTTATGTAAATCGATATGTTACATCAGGAAGCGCCAATCACCTTTTTACCGAGAGAAAACAAAAATCCCAAAGTTCCCGAATTTTTCGTTGGTTCACTTTTTATTGGGCTGCCAGCAGCATGAATATCTTAATGACTAAAAGTGGAGCGAAAATAAATCGAAAGATTTCAAAATCAAATCGACAAAGTACTTCCTCATCCAATATTGAAAACGTCCACATCACCATAATAGAGGTCGCATAACATGCGACTAGGTGTTCTTAATGTCTATCGTAATACGGATGCCACAATATACATATTTATGTCGATGGTAGACTTTACTGATCTGATACCACACTCTGTAAGGACCTAATGCGTTATAATTGAAATGTTTAAGATGCTTTAACAAATTGGCAGATAAAATCATGTGTGCGATGTTCAAGAGACTGGATGTCTCTACATTTATTGCAAACAAAGGTTTGGATGCTCGATGATCATAGATTTCCAATGAACATCGATGTTTAAAATTAAAACATCGATGTTGCTGTAGGACAATTATCGGATCATTGATATCATGATTGTCATCGATGTTGACTCTTGATTAAAGCAACTAAGGTTTTATTCATCGAACATGTTCACCTATACTATATATCTCGACGAATTGATTCATGATATCTACAGGTCTACAGCATATCTCGAGTAGGTTTAAACAGCTCGGCTAACAAGCCATTATCTTTAGAATTTAAAACTTTTTGGTTATTTGGTTCATTCGTTGAAATGGCGGTATTTCACACTGTAAAAGCCTTAAGGCAAGGTTTTTCCATAACCTGAGCACCGATAACAGTCACCCTTGTAGATATCGGAGTGAGTTTTATTTTCTGAAACTGTAAATGCAAACAATGCTCGAGAAACTCCTCCATCTGTACGAGTTCAAAATGTTTACTGGCAAACGTCATCGCATTCTTATGCAGCTGATCCAGACTTACTTGCTCTGCAAATATGGCTATGTCTAAGCAGTTTTTTGCATTTAATTCTTCTCCCATGAATTTGTAGCATTCGATAAGCAAAGATTTTATTTGGAAATAGTTTGCTGCGCTTACAACATTGCTTATTGTGTTGCTTTGAAGTTCAATGGTCCCATTATATATAAAGTTAAAAAACAGTTTTAAAAGCTCGCCATTAAATCCGTGAATTTTAACCTCTCTTTTCCTTGCTTCACTTAAATCACTGGTAAACTTTGCCATAAAATAGTCGCTGGATGCTGACAACACGCATTTGTGAGCGTGGAATCTTAAAATGAAAATAATTTTTCGCCTTGTATTGCGGTATGGTGGAAGGTATTTTCATCTGTGTGCGAATAAAGATTATATCTGTAATTTGTACTTGCGATTAAAGGTAAGTTAAATTTTAAGAATCAAACATGACATTATTACGAAGACGAACAAAGTAAACCCGGCAATTTTTATTTGTACCTTTCTGTCTGTCTGTTTTGTCTGTCTGTCTGTCTGTCTCTCTGCCTAACGGCTGGACCGATTTTTTTTCAAACAAGAGCAATATGTAGAAAATAAAACCTTAAATTCAACATGCCCGGCCTTTTTTTTATATTTGTATCCTAGGTCTTAAAATAATGGTTCCAACCGATAGTTCCATTTTTCTCGAAAAAAATATTAACGATTTTGATGAAATTTTATATGAGTGTTGCCAATGGTGATGTCTTTTATCTAAACAAATTTTCCGAAAAACATTATTTTCGGTGTCTGACATAGAACCATACTTTTTCAAAGTGGTTATCTTATAAACGACTGCACTAGTTTTGACACAATTCAATATTCTTAGAGTTTTGCTAATGGAGGAAAATATAAATCCAATGGATCCTTAAAAACCGTTCCTTTTTCCATTCTGTATGTACCTAGTAGGTTGAACAATGATTGTTTACATTCGAGTTTTGTAACCTCAAACGAAGCAAAAACTAATTAAAAAACATGTTTTCAAAACTTGTTCTTATTTTAACTTATTATTTAAGTTTCTAAATTGTAATAAAGAAATAAAAAACACTGCGCATATTTTTCCAAAAAGGCTTTGACCATATGATGGCCGATGTAGACAATACGTATGGCATTTATGACAGCACTCCCAACACTCCCAACTCAATTCCGTAAGACAAATAAACACTCCCAAACATCACTCTGAACAGCCACTGGAATAACGGTTTAGGGAGTTTTTTTTTCACTTCGATCACTCCAATCAAATAATTCTAAACATCTCATCAACCTACAAAAAAAAACAAAATGAAGTTTACACAAAAGACTATATATCCATAACATACTATGAACAAAGCAGAATATGAGAATATAAATATGAATTACAAAATTCTGTCTAATTTGTTAAAAATCGATTTTGGCATTTTTGGTGTAACACTTCTTTTCCAATCCTGCGTTTCAAATCACAAAAATTACAAGCAGATACAATTGTATCTCATATCCCACATATTACTTTTTTAAATGTTCACCACTAAACAATTGCAACTAAAATCCATTAGAAAATTATTATTAGAATTGAATTTTAGAACTGGCAGAACTTTAATTGATTTAAGTCAACCACCATAACCACATCACATCCTATCTATATTATCTATAACCACATAATTCAATACACACCTATCCAATCAAATAGTATGTAGGTACAATAAATTTTATCTCGTAAATTGAAAAATGTATCTCTGCTAACTTGTTCCACCTGATCGTTCCTTTATCATGTTGAACTAAATGGATTCTACATTGTTTAATTTCAATACAGAGATGTACATTCCAGACATACCTGAATTCGCGCGCTAAACTACGCTTTTTGCAACCACAATTGAATACCTAATTCCCGCTTAATACCACATAACTGTATTATCCTCCATTAAGTTCTTAATTGCAGTTCATCATGGTAAACGCTTGTGGTGGATAATATGGTTTTGTGTCGATATTTGTGTCGCCAGTTGCAGTTCTATAATGAAAATGATTCAATCCCTCCTTCCTGCGAATAGTAATATTATAATTTTAAATGTTAACAGATCTTGAAAATGATTTTGAATCTCCTGAAAACTGAAAAAATGTCCTTTTCATCTGATGCAGCTACCATACTAAGAATAATTATTGGAATCGGCTTAGTAATTTTAAAAATCTTTTATTCATGAAATATCCCTTCATCATCTGAATTCTTTATTCACAGTGCATGTTTTTCTTTGTAGATTTGTCAGCTTCTTTTAATCAAAAACTTTGCATTATATTTTCTAGGATGAAGTTAAAGGTTTTCATTAAACTCACATAGCACTAATATAATGTTCCTAATCAAGCAAGCCGCAAAACCACAAACTTTGCTTTATACCGCTCAAAGAAAAAAAAAATTAACGGATCCTTTTCTTTAACCTCATTAGGATGTCCTTTTTAGAAATGTTCAAAGGGTTCTCCATTTTTTTTTCTTTAATTGTATATGCAAAGCCTTTGTTAAAACAAAGTGTATCCGCTTTTTGACTTCTGCAAATCTCATACCGCATTTAGACAAACAGGAATTTAGTATTTTTTTTTCTTCTTTTGTAGATTTAAGGTTTTATCGTTTCATGTTAGTGGGCTGGGCATATTTGAGGGTGTTTTTCGTTCATCAAAGAGTGAAAGTTCTATATGTAATCTTCACTATGCGGGGAAACATTTAACCATGATGTGTGTAAAACTAAGGGATTTCCGGTTCAGTAAAGAGTATGCAATGTGTAAACGCTTACGCTTACCACAGTTTGTCATATGTATACAATGTTCTTAAAAGTTAATTGACTTTTACAGTAAGTTACATTTTTGAGGAAGGAAAAGTGAACAAATTTGTGGAATAAAAAAATGCAAGGTATTCCTGCAAAAAATTCTAAAATTGAAACAAATTTTTATTAAGATCTGGAGAATTCCTTACTTACAATATTTTGAAACAATTGCATTAATCCAACCTTTTTTTTCTTATAAATCTGATCAAAATCTATATGCGAAAGCAATATATTGCATGTCGGATTTTTTTTTTCTAGCTCAAAAAATTGTTCAAAGGGTCTAATTATCAGTCCCCTGGCATTCAGAATCCTGTTTTAACATCAAAGAATTATTGCTCCTCTTCTATGTTCCCACTCTAAAAAAAAATTCTATATCATTATAATCTCAATTAACAGAGAATTGTTATGAAATAGATAAATATTAGTTAAAATTTATTGCGAAAAAAAAAATCACTAAACTTTGTCCTACGCATTTCTAATCAGTCCCCTGAAAGATTGAAAACGTCAAAAATATCGGTAATTTCAAGATCGATTGAATTTCTATCTCAAGAATTGTCAAGTAGCGAGTCTTCTTAAAACAAAATCGTATTTGTGTATTGCATCTGTTGGCTATATCACATTTGGCTAGAAGACATTTTTGTGAGGGAGGTTGTTGATTTTCCGTTCAGTTTATCAGTCCCCTGGTGATAGTTTACATATGCAATCTTAAATCGATGATCCAACATAACTTTTTAACTGCGATATTGAAGCTATAAAAATCTATTTAGAAGTCAATAAAATTCATGATATTACTATCTCAACACGATAAATAATGTTGTTATCAATCAGTTGTTTCTGCCATTCAAATAAAAAATCATATTTTAAATTGAATAAGTGGTAATTTATAAGATATAATTGTTTTTTATCAGTCCCCTGGTAACAAAATCTCAGTCCCCTGGCCACCTTTTTTCAAAAAATTGCCATAAAATGGATATTTTTTGTACAAATATGTTAGAGGATACTCTGACATAAAACTAGAACTAAGTTGAACGACTCAATGCTTTCAAAAAATGTTTGCCTAAATTATTTGAGCATTTTATTTCACTTTTTGTAGATTCACCCATATGTCTGATTATTATTTATACTCTTGATAGTTCATAAAGCACTTATTTCTGCATTTACACATATTTTAAAGTTTTTTTTGTTAACGGAGAAAACAGCACTGGGCACTCTTACCCCAAATGACTCTACTTATCATATTCTTACGACTTCTTTATCATTGAAATATCGTGTGTGATTGTTGTCTCGATTTGGTATACTAATATATTACTCTCCTTGGTTTTATTTTCTATTACAAGTAACAAGAGTCTTCTTAATCGGGAATTTTTATTTTACAGAAAATGCATACTGATTATGAAGCAAATAAGAGATAAAGTTTTTCATTTCGTAACCTTTGTGTGCACGAAGATTATTGCCAAATTCTAGAAAGGATTTTAGTTTTTTTTTGGCACAGAGAAACAGACAGAGTTTCACAATTGCTTCCGTTATTGAATAAAAATTCATTCATTCTTACCTACATATGTGAACCAATCATATCGTAAAAGTCCTATACATGCAAATTACTATCAACGGTGCTATCGTGGTAAATTAAATTGCTTGTAGTTTTGATCACCCTTTCAGTGCTAACATATTCTTGTGAGTGAGTTATCATACAATTTGCTCGTTTCTATCATACCAGAGAGGTTATTATCATACGCAACCAATATTCTAGATTTCTTATTGTCTTTTAACACCGGACCAAAATAAGGTTTTTGCAAAAAGTTTACAAAGACACTGATTGCGAATAGTCCTGTTTACTTAAAAAAAATTCCAACAAAGCTGGATTTTGCTGGAGACCGTTCTTTCAATGTCTTAAGCAAACCCAAAAAGTACCCATGATTCGACCTTGAGCTAAATTTTTAGGGAGGATAGGGGAAAGGGTTGAAATTCGTTTTTTTTGCAAATTTCTTGGAAATTATGAATTTTTTGGAAAAAACTGTAGAGGAAACAATTGTAGCTACTTTGGTAAAGTCTTTTGCACTCAATGCATCAATTTCAATAAAAGCGTGTAAATTTGCTAAAAAGTCAGTTTTTTCCAAATAACAGAGCTCTTCTTCACTAGTATTTGGGGCTGTTTTTTTGTTTTTTTTTTGTGGTTTTCCTTTTAGTTGGCCTAAAAAATAAAATGCATGACTGGGTCGCACAAACTTGCTCTTGTTGCATATTATGGAACTAAAAAATGTAATTCTTAAATTTATGTATCGTCGTATTTTAGTTCTTATGTTGATTAGCTAGTAAAAACTTTATAAACCTGAAAAATTGTTAGGAATGTACTATAATTAACAATAAACAAAAGAATCATTTAAAAAGCACTGGCGCTCATTGTAAAATTGTTAAGATTTTAAAGATTGTATAAAGATGGGTGAAGTCTTCTTGAGACAATTTTCTATTGTTTTTTTTATAATCTATGCCTGTATTTGTAAACAATACAATGTACTGAATGTGACTCATAGGTACCTATACGTTCTATAAATTCTGATTGACAAAAATCGAACCACATTTGATTTAAATTGATGATTGGTCAATCAGGAAATGGGAAAACCTTAGAAATAATGTGTTCTAAAAAAGTTAGTGAAAAAGCGCACTGTTGTGCAAAAAAAAACTTATATTTTTTATTTACAATAGAAAGTGCTACAACTTTTACCGAAATATTTTTTCCAAAAATTTCATCAAAGTAAAGGGTCTCTACCAAAATCTAGCTATGTAGCCGGTTTTTTTGTATTAAACGAACTGAATGTGATCAATATATGAGTTTTGAGATTTTAAGAAAATGAATATTTCTCAGCATCAAAAAACAGCTGATTTGTGGATTTTGTTCCGATTCGCAACCCAAACGTCACTTTCTTAAGTATCATTTTAAAAGGTTGCTCAATGTAACTCAAATATTTAGCAAAATTGACTAAATGACGTCTGAGACATGTATTAAGGAAATCAAATAAATACGGCTGACCACCTACTTTTATTGTAGGAGTCAAAATACCCCATCCTAGTATACCCCGAACAATCTGTGCAAGTTTCATTAAGTTCGCAATTTTTTCCAGATAAAAGAACATATCGCCTTAACTATTTTCCTTTTGTGTCTACATTTTTCTGAGCTGAGATAAAAATAATTGTGGTTATTATAATAATTAAAAGAACCAAAAAAAAAAACAGTCATAATAGATTTTTTATTACAAACTGAGAATTAACGTGCTTTTGTCAAATATGAAAACTATCCTACATTTCGCGTAGAGCTATGGTTATCATACATGTAGTACAGTTATCATACGGATGGCAGCACTGCCCTTTATAATAATGGAATCTTCTTTCACATCAGAGTGATGTTAACTTAGTTCCTGAAGAACGTGAGTTACATGATTATCGGAAACAATTTCATAGCAATAAGATTTCGCAACTCAAATTTTAGTAAATGAATAGCAATCCAATTTGAAGATATTTAATAAAAAACTAAGATGCATTTGAATAGAGAATGAATATTTCAATTGAATCAATTTCTATATAATAAATTAAACAAATTTTGATAAAAGAAACGAATGATAACGAGAAAAAAATTAATCAATGATGGGAAGTGAGTGGAAGTTACAGACAGTGCTGCTCCAGTTCTGGAAAATATACCATCAACTAAATCTTCACATTGCGCCAAATCCTTGAGAAGACCCAAGCTAATGTTAACGTTAATTACGCAAAAATATAGTCAAATTAACTCGACATTCAGCATATTTAGTTTGACACTAAGCTGAAATTACATGCAATTTCAGCCTAGTGTCAAATTATATTTGCATTAGTTTCAAGGTAACTTGACTCTAATTTTGCGCCAATAGGTATAAAGAAGAATTTTGTCGTGCCTCCCAAAGTAATAGGAGGCACGACTTTCGATACAATCCCGGATATTTGAAAGTATCAAATGCAGCGACACCAGCATTTAGTTGGCCTCAGACAACAATCCAAAACAATGAAGCTTGCCTACATTTTCTAAGGTCACCCCGACGAACCCCACATATCAGTATAGGTAAAGTGGAGAAGTGGGAAAGGTGGTGATCCCATTCGAGATCATAGCATCGTCGGAAAAGGAGAAGATGAAGAAATGATTTTACGACCGGTAGTAGTGTCTGTCAAATCTATATTGTTTATTATTCTGTCATTGATGCCAAATTACCATTGCAAGTTACATATTATTGATAGTGAGTAGTGGCGGGAACATGGCCATTACATTTTGTCAATATCAAATTCCTGTCATTATAACCCTATGGGTAATAAGATTTTTTGAATTATTGTCGTTATAATCAAATACGTACAACCACCCTAAAAATTAAAAAAAGTTTATATTTCACCATAAAATAAGCTTATTTTTTTAATATTCTTTTTAAATCAATTTATACCTATCTTTCCTATTTTATGTTTCCTATCCGATTGAACAATTCCAAAAGATCCATTCAAAGGCCTATAAGTTGGGTTAAATGCCTACACATTGTGTTTATATTTTCAAATCGATTGTCTTTTAAGCCAAGCAATAAAATGAATTCTTCCACCTACTCAATTTCGAATTAATCTAAATTCGTTATATATGTACATCATAGGCCAACCTTTATAAGATTGTTCGTAATCTCGTTTAACTATTTGCGATATAAATGTATCTAGTAAAATAAATCCATAAAATAAAAATTCACCTTACACATCAGTATATAAAGTATTCCTACTTATTTCTTGGAGGAGTATTTGGTAAAAAAAAAAAAACAATAAAAGAGGACGAAAACAAACTGACAAACAACCAAAAAATCCCAATTTATACTTTATTAAACTAAACTTGAATATTGAGGGAGTGCCCAAAGAAATAAAAGCAATAAATTAGACATTCACCTTTCCGTTTCTTTTTTTGTCTATGTAAGGATCAACATTATTCATGGATATATCTACGTCTTAAGGACAAACAATATAACGACTCCTTCAAATATGCAAACATTTAACAAAACAAAAATAAAAACCACAACTTTGTAAATATTTAATCTTTTTAACTTGAAATTTTCACTTTTTTTTTTAAATATTTTAACCCGAAATCCATATTAAGGGAATATCTTTACTCTACCTATATCTGTCCTAAAGGCATTCTATGGGTTGTGTATACATAATATAACGTTGAAAAAATTTTCAAAATTGCTAATGAAACAACTTGAATATAATATCTACACATCGGCTTTATTAAATAAATTATTTGGTGAAAGGAACTGTTGAAAATGGTCAAAGATTAAATCCTTTGTGACCACTTTTCTGTATTTTTGTTGTTGCTGATGAAAACTCTTACGTTTTCGGAAAGGAGAATTTGCCTTTTATTTTTGAACAAAAAAATTTCTATAACATATAAATCTTTACAGAAACAACTTTATAAAGTATTTGTTTTTGTACCTATATATAGATGAAGAAAAGGATTTTATCTTGCATCTATATTTCATAATGAAGGGACACTTATGGGAAAAACAATCTTAAAATCTATACCTTTTATGTTTCTTGTTTTTATATACTTTTTATCAAAAAAAAAAAAAAAAACACAATTTTGTAAAAATCTTTTATTCTTAAAAACAGCATTTTAAATGAAACTCTGTTTTTGGCTAAAAGAAAGTTGTTTTTGTTCTTTAATCCAGATATTTGTAGATATACATATACATGTATATTAGGGTGGTCCAGGATTGCCAAGTATTGTTTTCGTGTAGAAAAAAAATTAATGTTTTAATCAAACCGTATAACGATGATAGAGAAAGAGAAAGTAGGTTTCGTCATGCCGTCCGTCGGTCTTTCTGTGCGATTGTGCGTATGTGCGTTTATCTGTGCACCGACCTACAGCCTAAACGGTTCGACGGATTTTCTTCAAACTTCGTGTACATAACAGCACTTTTTGGCAATTTCTTAGAGGATAAATTAATTTTTTTGTTTCAGTCCGCTTATAACAGATACCACTCTTATAAAAATTTTTAGTTTTTACAAATTTTCTCTAATTTTTGATAAAACTGTAAACGTCATATTTTGAGTGCCCTTAATAACCTAACTGAATTTCAGGTTTGTGGATTAAAATGCAATATATAATGGAGATGATTTGGTACTGACGTTTTTTTTTTTTTTTTTACTAATTTGACCATAAATAATTGATAAAGGTTTAACCGATTTCATTTAAACTTTACATGGCACTTAAGCTGAATATTGAAGACAAAATGACAAAGCTTTCAACAAATATTGTGTATGCAATGATTTTTTTAATTGAAATCAACATTTACTTATAGATTATAGATATAACGGGTGTTTTTTTCGAGGTATAGAACTTTAAGTTGGCATTACTTTTCAAGACGGCGACCGATTTAACAGCTGTCAAGTGATTTATTCTCAGTTTAGTTTGGCAATTCATCATGAATAAACTCACGCCTAAACAACGCTTGCAAATTGTGTCAAATGGGCCCAAAACGAGATAGCCGTTGTTCCCATAAGCTAATTTCATAAGCTAATTTTGTTTAGTGATGAAGCGCACTTCTGGTTGAATGGCTACGTCAACAAACAAACTGCTGCATTTGGAGTGAAGTTAATCCTCAAGTGTATGTCGAAACACCGTTTCATCCAGAAAAACTGACTGTTTGGTGAGCTTTATGGGCTGGTGGAATCATTGGTATTCAAAAACGATGATGGCCACAACGTTACAGTCAATAGTGATCGGTATAGAGCCATGATTACTAACAATCATGATGTGCAGGAGCTGTGGTTCCAACAAGACGGCGCAACATGTCACACAGCTCGTGCCACAATCGATTTATTGAAAGACACGTTTGGTTACCGCCTAATTTCACGTTTTAAACCTGTGACTACATCCGAGCCTGGTAGTCATATGCCAGAAATCTATTATTAGCTATTATAACACGTTTGTTAAGCCAAAAACTTTAAATGCCATTTTGTGTTAAATAATCAAATAAACTTCCATACTAAATTTAAATAAAAACGGTTAAGCCGTTATCAATTTATGGACACATTTGTAAAACCGTTAACACCAAAACTCAGTTATATGCATTTTTAGCCAAAAACCTGAAATGCAGTAATATTAACAGTAGTCTAAATGTAACGTACAAACTTTTTTATCCAAATCGTTAAAGCCGTTTTTGAGAAAAATTTGAAAAACTAAAACAGTTATATGCGTAGGTACCCGTTATAGCCGGGCTAAAATAGAAATTCGAATTTCTTCTCTAGGGAATCACCAAACAGTGCTATACACGAAGTTGGAAGTAAATCCGTCAAACAAAAGAAAAGAAGAAACTTTGACAAAAAAATTATATATCAATAAAGATGTATGATATTTCTTCTTCAGTGTGAGTCCCAAATGTTAAACATACGACTATAATAGTCTTTAGCCAAATAGAAACGGTTTCGCTTATAATTCCTATTCAATAAATTATAAATACTCATCTTGTTAATGAATTCTATATCAACTATTAATCTTCGAAAAGAACCAGAAACCTAAAAACAATCTATAAAAAGACAAATTCATTTATTAAAGAACATCCATCTGGAAACTATTGACGTTAAATGCCCTAGCTGTCCAATTATTTCCCCTAATTAAGAAAAACCTATATAATTAAGGCTTTTCTTTGACTTTGACTTAATGTAACACGTTAATCATGTTTTCCGTTCGAAAACCCACCACAAATCTTTTAATAAGACAAATTGGCTTTTTCTTCCTTATAAAATAACCATTGCCAACACCACATCAGCCCACCCTCTGCGTATCCCATAAACCAAAAACCAGGACTGCGTAATGGAAATCACTTTGCCTTGTATATTTAGCCAATAATAACTTTCGATGACCGAAAATTCCTAATTGGATTTTATTAATTCCCCTTCTTATGTTGCCAAATTGAATGACATGCCAAATTGTTTTCAAGAAAGGGGTTTCCATTTTCGTTATACCTAACTATATTATTTATACATATATTCGTTAGGTTAGGGAACAAAACTTTTATATGGAAAATAAACTTTTTCTTGAGGTTTTTTTTTTTTTTTTGATGTAATGTTAAATTATACTTTCACGTTAATACATATAGATGCTTTGACATTAATACAAGTCAAAAAGAAGACAAAAAATACATTATAAATCCATAAAGATAACCTCGTTGAAGATAATATTAAAAATATAACAAAAAATTGACTCAGAGATCAGGTACTTTTATAAAAGAAACACTGAACGTTTATCAAAAAATATATGTCAAGATAACTGTTAAGAGTATTTTAATTACGGATAAGTGCAAATGTTGTTAAAATGCGTGCCCTTATTTCAACCAGACAATCAGGACAATCACATAAGATTGCATCTCATTCTCAGTGTATGAGTAATAAAGTGTATGAAAATTGAAGTTTGTTTTATTTAAAAAAGAAAAAAGAACCCACGATAAAAAAAGTACACGTAAGTGCACTCTATTAAGAATATCTTCAAAGATTATTTAGGTAATATATGTGGGATAGGGGTTTTACTGCACGACAGACTTACACACATACTAACGTACGAACGACGACGACCAACCAACCGGACAGACAAATAAAACAGAATACGCGTCCCTACTTTTTATAGTTTAGTTTTGCAAATAAATGTACACCATGAAGTAGTCAAGTTTAGTCTTAAAAGTAGAGCCAATGTAGTAAGTCTTGTTGTCGTTGCGCCCGCCGAGAATCAAAAGAATAAAATAACTAAATTTATTTAAAGAACAAATAGTTGTAACTTATTCTCCGAATCTTAAAGAAAGAACCCCACAAATTGGGGGCTCAACCGGGATTAAATGCGGATTTAGTGCGGAATATTTTAAAAAAGTTTGAAAGTGCTTGCGTTCTTGCTTGTTCAACAAAACAGCAAGTAACAGAAAAGAAGGTATCGATATCGTTGAACGAATGAAATAGTGTATCGCAGTGTTAAATTATGTGTCTTGTTTGCTCATTATAGCAACAAGTACCAAATTGCATTTCGTTTAATTTTTTCTTAAAAAAAAAACAAACAACAAACAACGATTCAGTGCGAGACGGTAAAAAAAAAAAAAAAAAGAAGAAGAGCAACAGTGAACAGACGATCTGCCTGCACATTTGTTTTGTGAAAAAAAAAAAAAAAGCCAGTTGCAACCCTCAAGTTCTCCTGTGCGAAAAGTTAAAAAGAAAAGCAGAAAGCAGATGCGTGGTTGTGCTCAAGCAAATTTAAAAATAGACAGTAAGTTGTACAGTACACACACATTGAAGATCATACCGAAGGAGAAAAGACAGAGCCGTGTACCATAATTCGTGAAGGAGGGGAACCAGAGCCGCAGTCAAAATAAAAAAAGGGGTAAGCAACGACAACACTAGTAGTTTTTTTTTGTGAATTGGCTCTTATTTATAAACTCATGGTAAATCATTAATTCTAGAGTATATTTTTTTTTGAAATTGTAACTTTAATTAAATTTTAAAAATAAATAATTTTGGAATAAATATTTTGCGATTTGATGGAAAGGGATTGTATTTTGGGGTTGACGGTGGAAAAATTGAGGGAACAACTGACACAACTGCAACTACCAACAACCGGACTAAAACGTACATTGCAGGACAGGCTTCTATCCCATTATAGGTTTACACAAAGCGACGACGAGGAAGACGTTTTCCAAGAAGCCAGCGGAATTTCAACTGAAAGAGGTATCATGTTTACGCTTCGCGACATCGAGGATTCGCTGAATCCATTTGATGGAACTGGGTCTATGGACATTAATCTCTGGATCCAGGAGTTCGAGGAAAATGCTGTGACGGTGGGTTGGAGCGAGGTACAGAAATTTGTTTACGGGAAACAACTTCTCAAGGGGGCGGCAAGATTATTTCTGAGAAGCCAGACAGGCGTGAACAGCTGGAGTAATTTAAAAACAACTCTCGTTAAAGAGTTTGGAAAGAAGCTGTCGGCGGCCGAGGTGCATTTCCGTCTAAGTATGCGACGCAAAAAACCGACCGAAACTTTCTTGGAGTATCTATACGGCCTGATGGAATTGGGAAACACGATATCGTTGGAAGAGGAGAGTGTGATTGAGTACTTCATCGAGGGAATACCTGATGCAAGGAGCAATAAGGCGATACTATACCAGGCCAAGACGATAGACGAACTCAAGGTTCAGTTGAGGGCATACGAGAAGGCGAGAGGATCTCATACAACGAACACAAGGGGAAACACACGTTATGTTCCGAGTAGCAGTGTCCAGAGCCAGGTGGTGGTAAAGCAGGAACGAGGTTCCAGATCATGCTATCGATGTGGAGAAGCATCACACATAGCCAGAGATTGCAGAGCATCGACTTCAACCTTCAAGTGTTTTCGATGTGATCAGCAGGGACATATGGCACGCGATTGCAGAGTTAATGTGCAACCAACAAATAGAAGAGCCGATGAACGACGTGGACAGTCTGCAACAACAGCCGTTCGCAACAACCCGTTTCAAGAAGCGCGAATACAATTGGCTATCGGTTCAAACAGAATATTTAAAGATATTTTAGTCGGAGGCTGCACACTTAGCGCACTGGTGGATACTGGAAGCGATCTTTGTTTGTTGAGGTATGATAGTTTGACTCTGATGAATTTCGTGGAAATGACAACTGAAAAGAGAAATTTGTTGGGAATTGGCCAAAAACGAGTTACAACTCTGGGAAGTGTATTTTTGGAAATAGAAGTGGATGGGATTGCATTGGAACTTCAATTTCATGTAGTCGGGAAAGGAGACATGCCATATGCAGCAGTGATCGGCAATGACATTCTGGAAATGGTAAATTTGAACGTGACAAGTGAAGGGGCGGAATTTAAATGCAGAAGGAATTCAACTGAAGGAGGAAAGGGTGCCGATTCGGGAGCACGTGACGATTTGGGTGGTGAAAAGGGGCCACGGGATATTTTGGGTGGGGAAAATGGACCACGAGTTAGTTGGGATGCTGATAAACGCACACGTGATGATTTGGGTGGTGAAAAGGGGCCACGGGATATTTTGGGTGGGGAAAATGGACCACGATGGA
Organism: Baccha elongata; assembly: GCA_951217065.1. Taxonomy (NCBI): domain Eukaryota; kingdom Metazoa; phylum Arthropoda; class Insecta; order Diptera; family Syrphidae; genus Baccha; species Baccha elongata. Next base: position 33,590,261 of record OX578274.1, on the reverse strand, counting down.
GTACTGGGAAAGGGGTACGAACAACCATTTCTGCCGACACCAATCGCAGACTTGAGAAGCTGGAATTGATTAAGGAATTTGGTAAAATATGTTTGGCTACCGAGGAGGGGATCTTCGAAAGGGAGATGAATTTTGATGTTGACCATTTGAACGCCACTATGCGTGAAAAATTGTTACACATGGTAAGGAAATATGAACCGGTCAGACAGGAACCGTCGCCGGTGTCAATGAAATTAATTTTGAAGGACGAAGTGCCGATATTCCATAGGCCGAGACGATTGGCGCATGCGGATCAAGTGGTGGTGCGCGAGCAGGTGGACAAATGGCTTGAGCAAAAGATTATACAACCAAGTAAATCGGAGTATGCCTCGCCTATTGTACTGGTCTCAAAGAAGAATGGAACGAAGAGATTATGCTGTGATTACCGGAAACTAAATGAAAAAATAACTCGCGATAATTTTCCGATGGCACAAATGGACGAAGTTCTTGAACGATTGCAAGGACAAAAAGTGTTTACAACGTTGGATCTAGAAAACGGTTTCTTCCATGTTCCGATGGATCCGAGTTCTAGAAAATATACAGCCTTCGTAACACTGGACCAACAATATGAATTCCTGTACGTTCCTTTCGGAATATCTAACTCCCCAGCAGTTTTCGCACGCTTTATCAACGCGATATACCGGACATTAATCCAGGCTGGAGTAGTGGAAGCGTACATGGATGATTTAATAATACCATCCAAAGACGAAGATGAGGGCATGAGAAAGCTTGAACAAGTGCTAGAGGTGGCCGAAAAATACGGACTGCGACTGAATTGGAGAAAATGCAACTTTCTAAAGAGGCGAATAGAATTCCTTGGTTACATCATTGAAGATGGAAAGATCCAACCTTCAACCGAGAAAACAAAGGCAATAAGAGAATATCCGGTACCAGCAGACAAGAAAGCGCTACAACGTTTTTTAGGTCTAGCTTCATATTTCCGAAGATTTGTGGAAGGATTTGCTGTGGTTGCAAAGCCCTTGACGGATTTGCTTCGGAAAAACATAAGATTTGAAATGGAAGCAGAACAGTTGGTTGCTTTTGAACAGCTTAAAGCAGTTTTGATGAAATCGCCTGTTCTAAAATTATTTAATCCAAAAGCAATAACGGAGATCCATTCAGATGCCAGCAAATTTGGATACGGTGCTGTCTTACTACAAAAGGATTCGGAAGATCAAATGTTCCACCCAGTTCAGTACATGAGCCGAAAGACAAGCAAATATGAAGAGAAGTACCACTCGTATGAGCTAGAGGTTCTAGCCATAATCGAAGCCTTGAAGAAGTGGCGAGTATACGTGTTGGGCATCAAGTTCAAAATCATAACAGACTGCAATGCATTCACGCAGACCATGAAAAAGGAAGATGTGCCGCTGAGAGTCGCAAGATGGGCGATGTTCTTGCAAGAATTTGAATACGAGATTGAGCACCGATCTGGATCGAGGATGAAGCATGTCGATGCTTTAAGTAGAGTTTCATGTCTCTTGATAGAGGATTCGTTGAATCACAGAATAAAAGAAGCACAACTCAAAGACGATTGGATAAGGGCCGTGCGCAAAATTCTCAGCAAGGAGGATTATGAGGACTTTTACATGAAGGCAGGAGTCTTGTGTAAGGATCCAGTAAAGGAATTGATAGTCATACCATCGGCAATGGAAAAGGAGTTGATTATCATTGCGCATCAACAGGGACATTTTTCCATTAAGAAAACCCAGGATGCTGTGGAAAAGATGTATTTCGTACCAGATTTAACAAAGAAGGTAACGGAGATAGTTCGGGGCTGCGTCAAGTGCATCATCACTGAGTCCAAGGCAGGAAAGAAAGAAGGTTTACTGCAACCAATCAATAAAGAGGATAAGCCGTTGGGAACTTTTCACATAGACCACGTTGGGCCAATGGAACAGACCCACAAACAATACAACCACATTCTGGTAGTGGTTGACGCTTTTTCTAAATTCGTGTGGCTCTATCCCACGAAGAGCACAGGAGCAGCGGAAGTGTTGGATCGGCTTAAAAAACAAGCCGCGATTTTTGGAAACCCAAGGCGGATCATATCAGATCGTGGAACAGCTTTTACAGCAACGGTATTCGGGGACTACTGCAAGGAGGAAAATATCCAACATTTGCTGATTGCAACAGGAGTTCCTCGAGGAAATGGACAGGTGGAGCGGATCCACAAAATTATAGTTCCAATGATAGCAAAAGCGAGTATGGGAGATTCCAAAAGTTGGTACAGACACGTCGAGCGTGTACAGCAGGTGCTCAACAATTCACCGACAAGAAGCACAAAGTTCAGTCCTTTCAGGATATTGACAGGTCTGGAAATGCGGACACCGGAATACCCTGACCTCAGAGAGTGGTTAGATGACGCCAATATCGAGGAACTAAATGCCGAACGAGAAGCTGTGCGTGAGGAAGCTGCTGAAAATATCGCCGTCATTCAGCGTGAAAATAGGAAGTCTTTCAACCGGAATCGTGTCCCAGAGAGGGAGTATCAGCTAAACGAACTCGTCGCCATTAAGCGTACGCAGTTTGGAACCAGCATGAAGCTTCGACCGAAATTTTTTGGGCCCTATAAGGTTACACAAAAACGAGATCACGGAAGATATGACGTGGAGAAGGTGGGTGAAGGCGAAGGACCCAATAAGACGAACACCATAGCGGAAAACATGAAACCGTGGAATCCGTCATTCGGGGCGAATGAGTCGTCAGGATAGCCGATTGTGGGATAGGGGTTTTACTGCACGACAGACTTACACACATACTAACGTACGAACGACGACGACCAACCAACCGGACAGACAAATAAAACAGAATACGCGTCCCTACTTTTTATAGTTTAGTTTTGCAAATAAATGTACACCATGAAGTAGTCAAGTTTAGTCTTAAAAGTAGAGCCAATGTAGTAAGTCTTGTTGTCGTTGCGCCCGCCGAGAATCAAAAGAATAAAATAACTAAATTTATTTAAAGAACAAATAGTTGTAACTTATTCTCCGAATCTTAAAGAAAGAACCCCACATATATATGAAAAGTAAACTATTTGCACCATGGCTCTTCAATTATGCATGATGATTCTCGTGACTTATGGATAAATGAGTTCAACTTTAGCTACGCCTAAAAATGCATTCCGAGTACTGCCAAGCTAAAAGCTTATTCTTTTTTCAACTAAACTAAAAGTCACACTGTTCTTGATTTGAATTTGTTTGAATAAATTAAAAGTAAATTATGTTCCACTAAATATACCAAGTACTTGTAGTTATGTATGTAAAGTAAAGTAAAGAGATGTAAGATTAAATACATATGAAGTAACATTGTCACTCGGGCAGACGACATTATCCTTAAAATGTATTCCTAAAACAAAAAATGTATGAAACAAAATATTTAAATCACTGAATAAAAAATCTATCTATCTATCACTCCGAGCACTCGACGTTTGCAACGGAGATGAGCCTCCATTTTTCAAATTTCAATCAAATACTTAACGTTCTGTCAATTTTGCCTGTGAAAAACAGAAAAAAATGAACGGCCTTTTTAATACATGTTCGTATAGAAACCAGGGATGGAACCGGCTAAGTTGATTTGTGATAAGTGACAGTCAAAATCTACCCTTTCTGTCTGCGTAAGGTGATCATCACAGTGATAGCTAAAAACAAATCACAATTTAATGTGATAGTCATCTTTTCATGAAATTGACGTTTCATTTTTATTTTTGTGGCAATGTGAGTAGAGTTACGCATACAAAACATTATAAAATTCTTAACTTTTTTTCAATTTTAGTCACAAATCATCGAAAACAATATTTCTTTTACCATATGAGTATACAAAAATCGAAAATAAATGGTTAAATTTAGAATTATTGCTTTTATTCACTAAAAAATTAACAACTTCAATGAATTTACTTGAAAATATGACAACGGCAACAATGTTTTTCACAAATGTCACTGACAAATTGAACAAAGTTGAATTGAGTTGAATTGGTGGATGTGATCACCTTACGCAGAAGGAAAAATCAATTTGATCACAAGTGATGATCAAAAATATGACAATCAACTATAATCTTACGCGATTCGACCCCAGGCGAAGTATCAATGAAAGTGGGCAAAATGAACAGAGAAGGTTTTAAATTGAAATGTATTCATTCCTAAACAATTTTACAAACGCAGACAAAGTTCGACCATGGGAGCACCTCAAAAAATCCTATTGAAAATGGCGAATTGAAGGCTCTAAGCGTGTTATTATAGGCTGTAATTTTTACTTACTATTTGGTGTTTTGTGTTTCTTATTAAAAATAATTTCTAACTAACTGAAGGTCAACTTGAGGAATTTTCAAAAATTAATGCACATACCCCGCGTTAGTGCACTAACAAATCAACGCAGTTGTCAAAAAAAAAAGAAATAGAAGTAATTGCCAGTGTGTAGGCATACCTATTTAAGACCCAACCGAAGGACATCAAACTGATTTTTGAGAGCCATTCGAACGATTAAAGCCAATGTGAGAAAAAGCGATACACAACAGGCTAATTTTTTTCCAGTCAATCAATAAAATCGGGTTTTAAGTCAGAATATAACCCTATTCGGTGAAACTTATTTCAGCCAAATCGCCGGACATCATCCGATTTTAGAGAACCATATTAACGATTATAGCCACAGTCCTACAGGCTGATACTAAACTCGATTTTTGTCATTGACTGGGAAAATAGTTACAGGGTGTCGGTGTATTTGCATTACTTTTTTTGACAACTACTTTAGTCGTTAAAATGGCTCTCTAAAATGGATGACGTCCAATAGCGCTAATAGGTATTGAATAGGCCTACACGCTGACACTAATTTCTATTTAATTATTTAATCGCACGGGCCAGAGTTAGTTTAGTTTTAAAGGCAACACAAAAGACTGATATTTCATTTTCATAACCACATTACATAATCAAGTTAAAGTGCACTTTATCTAAGGACTTGCATCAAAACCTATATCATAAAAACCCCATTGTAAGTTTGTTAATTCCAAATCTGTGAGACGAGAATCACTCAGACTCAGTCTCTTGAGTGAGACTCATTTGTAGAATAAAAATACACAGAAATACTCTTTAATCTAGCTTGATAAATGTTTTTATTGTTAATTTTTCAAAATTTCGTTTAATAAGCTCATTAAATATTGGTCTCGACAGCATTGTTTAATGGAGAATCATCAACCACGTGGAACTTGATGCTTCGAAAAACTTCTTCTTCTGTTGCTATGAGTTGTACTTGCATGAAAGAAACCTGTCGAAATAAAACACGTTAACTCGGTGGAAATCAGAACACAAGTAAAGTATTTATTAAAAAGATCATAAAAGAGAAAATTATGTGATTACAGTTTACAGTAGAAAGTTCAGTTTAAAATATGTATGTAATTACAGTACAAGATTGTACAGTGAGTCAAAGTTAAATTTTATTTAAAGAATGAACAAATTCTAATAAAACCACTTTAAGTGAAATGATCACAATTTGATGTCACTAAAAACGTTGCAAAATGCTTAGATTGTTTTACGGTGACACGACGACTATGGAAATCGGCTGACATGATCTGTTTGTTATTTAATATTAGATTTGCTCGTAGTTTTAGAAATTAGAGAGATGGTTTGTCTAAAAATCTTTTCTTTGCTTAATGGGGATTTACATGTCTGGACCTGCAGAACTGCAAACTAAAAAGAGACAGATATACATCTTAAACCCTAAAGACGAAAAGAGTACACAGATACACATCTGAATTGATTTTCTATAACAAGTTGCTGTCAAAGTGATTAATGCTGGTATGCTCCACAATGTTTTAAGAAAAATTCTTTCGCATTTTGTTTTCATAAAGTGGTTATATTACACTTTATCAATTAAAATTTGATTGAAAATATATTATTGTAGTTCATAAATATGTTTATTTCCCATTACGCATATATTTCCTGAAAATATTCAAGTTTTAAACTTAATATAAAAAAAAATTATTTAAAATGGCTTCGTGCTACATTAAATAGGCATTAGTAAATTATACTGCAGATGAAGTTTCCATAATAAAGATGAACTTGTTCATCTTTACCTCTGCAGGTGCAGAGACATGTAAATCCAACATGAATGTCACACATCTATTAATGACAATTATGGCTACCGGAAATGGCCGAAAATACATAGTTTTTCAAAATGCAGAAAAAACGTTGGTAAGTTATTTTGCAACGAACATTTTGTTTACTTAAGTGTAGTTTGATACGTAAAAAAAAAGAAATGATTATTGCCGTAAAATTATCATAATCATCATCATCATCGGCTCGACAACCGGGGTCCGGTCCTGGCCTCCTTCAACAAGTCTCTCCACCTATCCCGGTCTCGAGCCGACGCCATCCAGTTGCGCACCCCAAGGCTCCGGGCGTCCTGGTCTACGTCATCTCTCCAGCGCAAGCCGTAAAATTATAATGCTGGAAAAACGGTCGTCAAAAAATTCAAACGGTATCTACTCAAAAAATTCTACAAATTTCTTTTTTTAAGAGCTTTTATATTGTTTTTAAAATTGCTCTGGCTTGACAATGTTATAGCAGGTATAATTACTCATTATAATTTTAAATGTTGTAAACTGCATTAATTTTCATGCCAAAAAACATTGTGACGTTCAGACATTTAAAACCAATGTGGATCGGTGTATACTTTCATCTTCTACTTGACTTTGTTAACCGCTTTTGATAAATCATACATCAGGAGCAGTGCTGTCGTTTTGGAAAAGTCCAAAGCAGTACATTCCAAAAAAATTTGCATAATTTTTGGACAAAAGCAATACGCATACAATTTTTTTTTTAAATTCATATTTATTTTTATTTTTCTTTACAACAAAAAATAAACTTAGATACATATCTACTTTACATATCTGTAAGCCTTTTATTTCAATTGCTTAGTCTTATTTTAACATTAATATTTTTATTAATTTCACTTTTAATAAAATAGGAACTTTTTTATAATAAAACTCTACCTTTTTTTTTATATTTTGTAGAACTTCAACTGTTAAGCCCCCAGAGCAAACTAAAATGTTAGCTTGTGCGCTAAGGTAGATTTCTTTTGAGTCTAAAAAGCAATCTTTATTGCAAAAATCTATTGAGTTCAGAGAGGCGTCATCGATAAATTCGTTTTTGCCAAAGTTAGATAAAATAGTTTTAAAATACATTTTTACTGTTGAAAGCAGAACGTGAATAAGCGGTTCTTCGGACTGGTAAATGCTATGAGCTAAGTCTGCATTCTGTTCTAGCTGATATGTGATGAAATAATGTTTCAACGGAACCCACTGCTCTAAGATTCGCGATGTAACATTTTCAAGCGATAGCCAAATGGTACAGGATGTTTTTAATATTTTGTGGGCCTTTGTGTTGAAAAATTCTTGAAAATCACGAAAATCGGTTTGTTGCTTAGAGCTGTGGGAAAAAACAAGTAAATATCTCTTGCTAATCTTTCAACATCCTGCGGTATCTTTTTCGAAGCTGCTATGGAACATAAATGAATGGAATTACATGTACATCCCATTACAAATAATTTTTTTTTATGTTTGGTTTTATGAACAATGAATTTGGAAAAGCAATAAAAATGGCAATACAAAAATGAAAATGCAGTACAAAAAAAAAGTGTGCAGTACGGCAGTACGGACCAAACCAAAGCCATACAAATATAGCTTTTGCAGTGCGTTCGACAGCATTGATCAGGAGTTCAACAATTCAATCAGTAGGTAAAGATAAGGAAACAAGCAAATTGTACAACTTAAGCATTTGAACGGCTGAATTTTTTATTCAGTTATTACACTGCTGTGCAACAGTGAATCGAGAAATGTGGGATGGAATGCTTCAACCCACTTCGATTTTCTTGAATTGAATTTAATTGAAGAACTATTGTTTTTTTTTAAGTAACGTAACCATTCACCCTAACGAAGCCTTCAAGGGCCATTTAAAATAATGGATTCACGACCAGAGGTGAACTGCGAACATAGAAATTCAATTAAGCAATTACTTGTGGTGTTTTCCATCTACTGCCTTTCTATAGGTAAAAAAAGACAGTTAAAAGTTTTCTCTTAAGGGAAATCTGACAAATGAACAAGGGAAATGTGAAATTAATAGTGAGCTAGAGATTGCATAGTTCTTATAATCAAAACATGAGAAGCATAGAATAAAATAGCGTCAAGCAAAATATGTCAACAGCACCAATGTTACATGACACCAAATATAAATTGATTCAGTTTTCAATTAAATTTCAACGTCTACTATACAATGTTCAAATCCATTTTGCGGTTGTTGACGTAAATGCATAATTATGGTGCAGGTCGACCTCAGAGATTTTCGGTAAGTCTTTTTCGATTTCGGTTGATTTTAATTTTGTAATTTTATTTTGTTGTTTCAAGACATTTAAGACTTGCCTCTTTTCCATTCAGCATATATTACGGAACAACGGTCTTTTGATAATGCTTGGTAAATATTATCTGTGCTTGTTTTTGTACATCAAAATACCAGCTCAGTTGGCTGGTGATGAAGGATTCTTATATAATGAAGATTGTCGCACATTTTGAACTATATTTAAAAACTGGACGAACAGCTTCAATGTATAAATAATAGATAATGGAGATATTTTTACTTGCGATTATAGGTACTATCAGGCAAGTTATGCATTCGTAAAAAAAAAAAATTTGAGATAACAATCAAACATGACATTACGATGATAGAGATGTCTGTCTGTATGTCTGTCTGGATATATCGACACCTGCAGTCTAAACGGTTGGGCCGATTTTCTTTAATCTTAGTATAAACTTTTCTTAGTGAAATATCCCCGGACGTTTTTTTTATTTTTGACCTAGGCATAAAAATAACGATACCTACCATATAAGCGTAACCGATAATTCTTTTTTTTTTTCGAAAAGAATACGATCAATTTCGATAAAATTTTATATGAATGATTTGTTGCGAATCGTGATCATTTAAAATCAAAGATCCATAGATCCATTTTTTTATTACTCCGACTATCTTTTGAACAACTTAACCGATTTTAACGAAATTTAATTTTCGAAAACTACTGCAAGACTGAAATAAAATTGCAAAAAAAGATTTTTGGAAAAAGTTTTTTTTTGCAAAAACTGATAATTCAAATTTTCAGGAAAATATGCGATCAATTTCGATAAAATTTTACATGAGTCATTTGTTATGAATGGTGATTTCTTTCCTTTGATTTTTTTTTCAGAATCAGCGTATTAACTGTACCTGCCATAGGACCGTTTTTTATTACTCCGAAAAAAAAATTTTAAAAAAAAGTAATTTTTGAAAAAGTTTTTTTTTTTGAAAAAAAAACGATAATTCCAATTTTTTTGAATAAAATACGATCAATTTTTATAAAATTTTATACGAGTGATTTTTGCTCAAGGTGATGTCTTTCATTGAAAATTTCTTCCGAAATCAGCTTATTAACGGTACCTGCCATACAACCTTTTTTTATTACACTGACTAACTTTTGAACGGCTGCACCGATTTTGAAGAAATTTGATACTATCAAATTTAATAAAATTAATAATTTTTTTATTAAAATAAGAATTATCGGTTTTTCAAAAAAAAAGAAAAACTACCAAAAATTACTTTTTTTTCAGTACTATTTGGGATTTCCAGATGCCAAATAGTACTGAAAAAAAGTAATTTTTGGTAGTTTTTCTTTTTTTTTTGAAAAACCGATAATTCTTATTTTAATAAAAAAATTATTAATTTTATTAAATTTATTTTTACTTGCTGCAAGAAAAAGTTCATGCGACCCAGTCGTAAACGACAAAAGCAAGTTCGTGCGACCCAGTCGTGCACTTAATTTTTTTTTAAATAATCTAATCTGGCATATTTCTATTTATTAGTTCAACACCACATTAGAATCTTTTGTCAAACAAACCATAAATTCCTCTGGTTCTTTTTTCCTCTTACCAAATTTTGCTTTTATATGTATCCCTTTTCACACCGTTCTAAAAATCTTTTTTAATTAATAAGTAGTGAATTATTTTGTCGACCATTTTTCGTTCGGAGAGCACTCTGATTTGAGTTTCTCCTTTTCTATTTCAATTAACACAAACTATGTTATGCTTGTGCTGTCCATCCAAATTTGAAGGTCCCTTTAGGAATATCCTGTTAAAATATTTATTCATGCTAACTTAATTATTATTGCATGTAACCGCACATTGAAAAGTCTGCCTGAGGTCACTTTGAGTATAAAAACTTGCATCCCAACCATAATATAATTATACCAATATTTTATACGAGTATACCTGGCTCTCGAGACTTCATTATGTTGCTTAATTTTAATACTTTAAAGAAATTAAATCCCTCTGAACTCTGAAGTGACTTGATACCACTGTGTGTGGATGATTTTCATAAAAAAAGGATTCATGGTTCTCTTTTTTTTTTTTTTTTAAGGAGAAAATGCCATAAAGCCTGAATCTGTGCTGTTGTACATTTTTGATTAACGGTCACTTTATGTGATGAACGACGACGACGATCGACCACACTGGTTTGGCAAAAGAGGTTCTTTGTTTGCAGTGAAATTGATTAATGAAAAGTACTAATTAATTTTATAAATTGATTCATTTCTTTATTTTTAACCATATTTCCTCTTTAAATTTAGTTATGGCTTGCATTGCCAAGCATACTCTGTTTGCCTTTATTATACAAATTATTGTTTAACTTTTTTTTTATGATTATATTAAAAATTCTTGAGTAGTACCTACAATTGAGTTTATACATATAGAGTAATTAAGATGGTTTCAAACTCACCGAAGTAGATATCGCAAAATGAGTATTATTGCAATAATTCCCTTTAACGAAAATACCTAAAACAGAACCAAACAAAATTCTTCTGCATACATTTTTATTTGTTTTTCTTCATTTCCCTTGCCTTTTAACTCAAGAATATTGCTACAAGTGTAAAAAAAAAAACAAGTCGATAGTAACGACATCCTACGAGCAAAGTTTGACACATCCACATGATTTCTCTATGTGTATAAACTCAATGGTAGTATACACAAATTAATGGACAAATAAGAAAACAACCCACTGTATAAAAATATAGAAACTTCCATACTTTTTCTAATCATTGCCAACCAGAAGTTCTGATTTGCTGATGACAACTATATTCCCTTTAACAATTAAATAATGCAAAATGTTGTGCAACATAACGACTGATTGATTCCTTCAAACCATAACACATGAATAAAACTTTTTTTTTTTTTTTTGAGAATCGAAAATCGCATGGCTAATACGCTGAAAATTCAATTTCATGGTTTATGGATAAGCTTTCATTTTATGCGTATGTGCGTTACTTTTTTTTATTCAAAAGATATTTACCTAAATAGTCTTAGAGCCCGCAGCTGATTTTAGGTGTTTAAAAGTCCCGAAAAAATATCGGTATAGAAATAGAAAGAGCTCTTGCTTTGGTGAACACGAAAATGTAAGTCTTGCTGTTGGAAGTGGGGGCAAACGCGAGTAATACGCCCCCAAAATACCCGAAAAGGTGAGTAATACGCGCCCAAAATACACACAAAAGATCGACTTTTTTTTTATTCTTGCTGATGTGTGAAGTGTTTTAGTTGTTCAGAATAAGTTATTGAGATATAGTTGCAGTTATTGCAGTCGCACTTTAATTGTTCTTCACTGTTCCCAAACCCATTACTTACGAAAAAAAAATCGAACCTCAAATAATGAACTAACCAATCCCTTACAAGTACAAGGAATCTTTTTCATTACTAATAATTTCACCTACGAGTCATATTTTATTAATGCAGATTTTACTGTCACCTAAAATAATCATAATTTAGCTCCTCTTCCACGTTGGCATAACCTGGTTTCCTCTTAATCAAAATGTGTGACATTAATCACATTATCTTGAGTTTTGACATACCTTATAACTTCACCAACCAGCCTCTAATGGGAAATGCTTCAAGCAATGCATCCATCCTCTTGCGATACGGTCTCCCGCTGATGAAGAAGATGCATTTAGCGTTTAATCACTATCCACCACAGAAATAATCATCCATGGTCCCTGTGGCATCTTGGTTAAATAATGATTATCTGGAAAATTTATGTTTTGATTAAAATCAACCTGCATGCGAACTGAATGACAAAGTAGATCGACTGCATAAGAAAAATCTTATATATTCCATTAAGATACCATTGTTTGCTTTGGTTACAAAAAAAAAAAACAAAGAAATCAAATAGTGTTCGTTAAAAAGGGATTAACGCAAACCATGGGGTAAAGGCCACAAAACCTTTAATTATTGAATTTCATTCATAAATATTCCACATAATAAAATTTAATTTGGCTATGTTTTTATTCTTCATAAAAGGGATATAGCTTAATAGTAATAATCTTAATTGCTTTTTTCCATTTTACTTTAATAGAAATTAAAAGTAAGGAATGTCTTTTTTGAATTGGGTTTGGAAATAAAAATGCGACTTAAAATCACTTTCGAAAAAATGCATGCAATTCCCTAATAGAAATCAAACTATCCAAGGAATATACCATAGGAACATTTAACCTTTTGCCTTTGGCCAAAGAATCACTAGAAATCAATACGATAGCGATAAATGGAACTAATTTTATAGGGAAATTGAGAATTATGGAAATTGATATTCAATCCGATATATATGTAAGTATTTTTTTTTGAAAAAAGAAAAAAATGATTTCAATAAAACGGTAACTCCTACAATGGCATTATCTACCTTTTCGTAAACCCAAAAATCACTTCTTTTGTTTTCTTTTTAAATAATGTTTTTATATCAAACAGTTTTTGAAAAATTAATAAATATTTTAAAATTTAATTTCAAACTTTATCTAACTTTGATCGGTTGTATCTCCGTTAACAATGGACCTACATTACACGTTATTTAAGCATCCGCTTTTCTAATAATTATAATAAAAACATTGAATTTTGAAAACAAGAATTACGTATAAATAATAACCTGCATACATAAAACAATTGTTTAAATTTGTGTTTCAAAATAAAAAGTTTAAAAATAAATATTTCAAAACCTGTTTGTTATAAAAACTTTATTTAAAACATGTCATTGTAGGTTACCGTCTTTTTGAAACCATTTTTTTTTTAATTATATTTTTTTTTGGAAATTTGCCCCTCCCAGTAAACATATATCAATTTTTTCATTTATTTTTAATTTTTTAACTCAACCCTTTCAATCATTTTGATTCATTTATTGTGTTTGTGTCATTCAGCATTGTCTTATAATATTATAAATCGTCTGCAAGCGCTGCACGAAAAACTACAGAGTGAGGCCCTTATTGCGAGTGTCGTTTAACTTTCGATGCGATAAAAGGCGAAAGCATCGATAAATTTTCGTTTTGGTATTATGTAACTTGATCGACAGAGATATCTATTACTGTGAATAACGAAAACGCTTATTGTGAATAAACCTTATATTTTGGCATTTAGGGTAGTGCCAGTGATAGTACATGTAGGAAAAAAATACTTTTTAGTCTTAAATTGAGTCAAGAAGTATTTCCACTTAATAAATAAATTAAAACAGAAAACTTTAGAAATCTTGGAAATGTGACGAAAATCATCTAAAAAATGGCTGAATTTTCTTATGATGCAATTATAACGCAGTCCTATCACATGCAATGCTTAAAAATAAGCTTTGAGTATCTATACTACACTTACTATCGGCTACAAGGCACCATGTTTACTGTGTATCTATGAAATGACACGAAGATTTTTCTTTGTTCTCTTGTAATATTTTATCGTTGGGAATTTTGTCGGGACATTTCTTACAAACGTATGGGCTTTTTTGTTTTGCAGTTTTATCACTGTCATATGTTTCAGTTATTCCTATATTTTGGCATTTGACAGATTACAAACAAATTTTCATCAGTCGAAGGAATAGTTTTTTCTTACCAAAAATAAATATTTTAATCCTTGTTTTCTTAAAAAAAAATTATTTCATGTTCTTTGTTATTAATTTACATTTTTCTTTGTTTGAAATAGTTATAGGAGTAATACTACAGTGTTAGGTAAATAAAGATTATCTTGGTGTGTTTCAGTGATTGTTAACTTAACCAAAATGTTGTGTTTTATTTTCCTTTATTTATTATTATATTGCTCTGTGTTAAAACAATTGTTATTTTAGAAACAATAAAACCATATTTAAAAGGAAATCAACATACATTTGGTGAGAAAATTAAACTCGTTGTAAGCAGTCGATTAGAAAAATGTGAACGACAAAGATAGATAGCTTATACGTAATTTTTCGTTCACAATTGAGATTCGCAATACGAAATTAAATTTTCAATGTTCGACTATCGACAAAAGTCGTTTATCTATACAAAAACGACACTCGCAATAAGGTCCTTAGTTGATAGTTGATAATATATATCGCTATTGGATCATCCAATGAATTTAATTTCTTCTTGTGATTAACAAAATTAATATTTAATGACAGTAATAAAGAGGAAAGGAGCTTCCTCGCTGTACTTCAACTAAGACTGGGAACTTTTCGGTGACTCTTGCTAGGCGAGGTATCTTATATTTGTTTTGACTTGCTAGTGCATATCCATGATCATCCGTAAAGATTTCTGGAACTCCTCGTTGCCTTATTTTATCAGATTTTGATCGAGTGGCTGATTTAATTACCCGCAAGAAACCCGCACTGGTAATCAGATATCTGCATGTGGTGTGAGTATTGGAAAGTTATGGATGGGAAACTGTTTATCTGTGAAGAATGTTGTCGTTATCCGTAAGAAGTTTGTTAATGAATTATTGTTAATGAGCTTCATTGAGTATAGCATTTTTGAATGAATGAATTAACTTAACATTTGATTTTTTCCCATTTCCAAAAAATTTGTTGTTCTTATGTGGTATAGCTTCACTAGTTGCGTTTTTGTTTGTTTGTTTCGGTATAAAAAGAAATTCGGGGTAAGAAATTTCCCTCCATTGAAATATTAGTACCTAATATTTAGAAGGTTGAATCATATACAACAAAAATACTAAAAGCAAAACTTAAGGATGTAGTACACGGAATGTAAAAAACCACATGCGAATGTGTCTCTGACGTCCCGTACCAATGGTGTATTTGTGTTACTAGCGCAACATTTAGCGATGTTGTTATATCCACGAATATTTCGGTAGTAGGTACACCGCATGTTTACCCAAAAAGACACATGCGCAAATGTAACCAGAAGGGTTGCATTCGATGTGGTTACATAAGAATGCACATATATTTGGTGCTTACGTATGGCTAGTATACGGCATGTAGTCAAATGTTTCACTGCACACTATTTGACGTTTAAATGTGGTTTCCTAGTACAAGATATGCAAACATTCATGTACTATCATTTTTGAAACATTATTTTTGGTGTTGTGTTCTAGTTCAATATAAATTGTACATGAATATACAGGGTGAGTCATGAGCAAAGCGACAAAATGCTAGAGCGTGTAGGTTGCGTTGAGACAAGAAAAAAATCGTATGGGAGGGTGGGGTCTATTCCCCTCCGTTTAGCTGGGAGGGGCAATTTTCGAAAAAACTGACTTAAAATGGGAAAAAAATTATTTAAAATCAACGGCTTCATTCACAATGCTGTGCGATACGTTTTTGAAAAGCCAATAACTTTTTCTTTCATTCTGTGTTTAAATAAATCTATTCTAAGAAATAGTTTTTGAAATATTAATTTTCAAAGTCAAAATTTAATTTAATTTTAATTTCAAAATTCAATGCTGTTATTAATTTTAAGTTTAAATAAAAAAACCGGATGCAAAAATTTTATGTCGTTCTCAAGAAATTAAAAAAAACCAAAACCACCTTTTTCTAAGAAAACATTTATTTTTATTGTAACGAAGAAATAATTGAAATAATTTGTTTAAAGTGCCAATTACAAGAAGAAACATTCCAAACTGAAAAAAATCTAAATTTCATTACAACTCTTAATATTAAGAAATTATCAAACAGTTAAGCCAATATTAATTTTGTTTAGTTTATATTTAGACACAGCTTTATTTTCCATTAACATAATACATACAAACAAATTTTTAAAGCATTTCAAAGCATCCGTCTCCCGAACCCAAAAATACATGATACAAAATAAAATATTCTTTGAAAAAACACGAAATAAAAATATGTTTCCAATAAATATTACGACAATGGCGTGCTAAAATAGAGTACCAGCTGAAAATACAAGTGTGATCATAGCTTAGCGTGCATTTATGAACATATCCTTATTCGGGAGAATTCCACCTCAGTTCATGAACTAAATCCACCACAGCTCGTAAGTTTAAGGGGAAACGTGAAACTTAAAAAAAAATCATGAACTGATTGCCGTGTTACATATTGGAATTTTATTTAATAAAACAAGAGAAGTGAGTGTTTTAAAGCAATCTGTAATATTTAAAATACGTTTAAAAACATTCAGAAACATTTATTAAAATAAATCTGACGCCGCAAATACTGGTTTAATCAATATGCATTTTATATTTATACTTCTAGAGTTTTTAAACAAGATTCAAACTTTTTGGGTCTGTTCATAAACTCATAACTCATAACCAATTTGTTTTAATCAATTATATCTTTTTTTTAAATCAAAGTTCTATCTGGTCTAAATGACATTTTGGTCTGATTTTCTGTATTTTCAATGATCGAGATAATATTTTGTCAATAATTCTGAAATTTACTATTTGAATGATATTTCTTTTCTATATATATTTATGCTAATCTAATCAAATGTCTATCATTATAGGCAAACATGTCTGGAAAAAACTATGAAAATCAAAGACAATTAGGTACATATACAGTCATGTACATATATATAAATTTTGACAAATTCAGTTTACCATATTTACTTACTTACATATATACGTTTTATTCGTTCTATTGATATGACTAATAGAAGTATAAGGTAATCCTTTGAATATGACACTGACAACGGGAAATTTTCCTTTTAGATACGAATAATCCACTTAAATGATGTGAGTATCGTTTAAACGTCTTTCTATATTTTCTCCTAGTATTTTGATGTCTATATTCTGAGAGAACAGAAACGACACAGACCTTAATAAAAAATAACAAAACACGAGGATAATAGAATTCTTATATCGAAAAAGAATATAGCCAAGAAGATAGTGAATCTAATCCTTTATGCTTGAGATTTATATATAGGTACATACAAAAAGATTCTACGCCGAAAACGAAGACAAGTTTTTCGTTCTTTTTTTTATCTATTTTGGCAAAATTCTCTTTAGAATGACATAACCAATTTGTCATAGATATGTATTTATATTAATGTAAGATATAATTCCCAAAGTAAGAAAATCATTTTTTGAATAGCAATCTACACCAATATACCCGATAACTTGTAAATTACTTACAATATAATATTCATGAACAATATACTTATTCTTTTCTTCGAAGAAATATATGTATGTATATTCTTGTGTTAAAGTTCAAGATTGTTAGATAGGCGCCAAGTGGATTTATTACTGTCTTACATTTTTTTTTTTTTTTATTGATTCATGGTTCGCTAGATATTAGACAATTTGATATTCATGCAAATAAGGGCTTTAACATGTAAATAGGACAACTTTGTGTGTTGAAGTATCGAACAAGGCAAATTTACGATGTTGAATTAAAACGATAAAGTTTTGAGTGTTGTTAAAAATTATGCTTCACACGTTAAATATAATTTATATGGTCGTAAAAAAGATGTATTTTTTTGTGCTGGAATAAGAATACTTAAAAGAATTTGAGAAGATGAGAAAGATGTTCTTAAAAAGTTCCATTGCTTTTAAATTATAACTTTAAAGGCAGGCAACTACATATTTAAATCAATATTATGTATTCGATTATGTATTAGCACCATTTACTCCTTTAGGATCATCTAGATATTTTTTCTTATTGCTTGTGTACGAAAGTAAAAGACTTTTTGTCAATACGTACGAAAACCAGAACAGGGTTTTTATGTATGGAATAAAAAAACTGTACTTGTACAACCCTATGCAACCTGTCTTCATATCGAACTATTCCGAAATATATTCACACATTCTAAACTGTTGTCTTGATTTCTTAGTAGATTAGATTAGATTAGATTAGATTTATTAATAATTTTGTTTAAGTTACAATTCTGTTTTACAAAAAATCGGATAGCATGGCTTTGCCGTCTGCCTGATTGACATAAAGTTAACATTAAATACAAGTAAGATTTAGTAAAGTTGAAAATTAATATCAAATAAATATTGCGAATTAATTACAATTTTTTTTTTATTTTTTTTTTCAATAGGTTAAAAATCTTCATTGATAATACGATTTCGATAGCCAATTGCAAGTTTATAAAAAAAAAAAGCTGGTTTATATCTTTTTCGCAGTTGAGATGTGCTAAAACATCATCTGCCGATAAAATGGATAACATCTTCTCTCTCCGATAGATTGCAAAGGTTACATAGAATTGGTAAATCTGGACGGTGGGGGATATAATTAAGCCGAATAAGTTCTCCTCTCATTTAAAAAATAACCGATATTTTGTCTGCCTTATTTTCATTGTGGAAGTAATTCCTTTCACATAAATTATGGTTTAGCACACTGTATGTAGATCTGTGAACGGACGATGATGCTAAATTAATACAATCTGATCTGAGTTTTTGATCAAGTCTAGACACAAGATTATGCAGTACATCTTTGCAGTATCTTCCATTTTCATTCACAAAGTTCAATTCAAAACCACAGTACGATGCTAGATCATCTAATTGTTTATACCATAGGGCTCTTCTTTCTCTTGTCCTTAACGAAATTATTTTTGGAAGCCTATCGCTGGGCAACTTTAATGACATAACTCACGTGAAGCTTAAGGGTTTTTATAAAAAGAGGTGACAATCCTGTCTCAATATTTAACATGTAGTTGGGCGTCGTGTTTGGTAGATTGTAATATCTTTTGATGTAATATCTCAGTAGTTTCTCCACTGTTTCATACTGATAGCAACCCCAAGATTGTGCTGCGTTCATCATGATAGACTCAGATACAGCTTGAAAGACTTTATATTTTACACTATGGTCTACTAATTGGTTTGAGAAACATTTCTTCCACGTTGCGGACATGGCACTTTTAGCTTTAATTAGTTTTTCCCTTAAGTGAGGTTCCATACTAAGATTACTAGTCATTGTCACTCCGAGATACTTGTATGCTTTGACAATTTCAATTTGCTGTCTATTAATAAACCATTTTTTATTATTGCAGGCTCTTCCAGACCCCTTTTTGAAAATCATTATTTTTGATTTAGATAAGTTCACTGTAAGATTCCATAATTGGCAGTAAGCATCCAGGCGATTAATCATAAGCTGCAGGGAATCTGGTGAATACGAAAATAAAACTACATCGTCTGCAAATAAAAGGGCCTTTATCAAAACTCCGGATATCTCTATGCCTTCTGGTAGAAAGTCGGTGAGGTCATTGATATACATGGCAAAGAGATATGGGCTAAGAGTACATCCTTGTCGTTCTCCAATGTGGTCTGAAACCATTCTGAAATCTCAGTACCGCTCCACACAGCCGATTGGTTATCTTCGTAAAGGTTTTCGAGAACCTTTCCAAACTTTTGACTCATCCCAGCGTTGTAGAGTTTATATATTAGAGCTCTTCGATCGATGTTATCGAATGCTGCTTTGAAATCCACGAAGAAGGCAAATAATTTCTTTTTTTGGTCTAAGAATGTTCCAGCGATGTTTTGCAGTAAAAGTTCTGCAGAATCCGCGCAAATTCGATTAACAATCTAAGGCGATACATCTTGTGCTTTAGTGCTTCAATGCATTTCAGTCGTATCATAATAGGTATGGAATGCTGTCTTGTTACCAAAAAAAAGAAAATCATTTTACATTAAGAGAACGGATACCTGATACAAGAACAGGTCATAATTCGTTAATACACCATGTAAGTTGGTTCCTTTTCAGTTCTTTTAATGCATGGTCAAACATCTTGTCTATTCCGCTGGCTGTCCGCCTGCCACAAAGGGTTTCTCTGTATAGAAATAACATCTTAGGGTGGAGAAAGAGATCAAAATTACCATATGGTCAAGATCCAGGGTTTTTATGAGAAGGTGAGATTACATATTCTATTTTTCGGTATTTTATTTCCCACGGTAAACATAAAACACTGTATCACCAGAAAATATTTTACTAATTTTTTTCGAAACTTAAAACATTAATGAACTGGGTAACTTTCCGCCGCAAGAGCTGCG
The DNA here is from genome assembly GCA_951217065.1 of Baccha elongata. Lineage (NCBI taxonomy): Eukaryota > Metazoa > Arthropoda > Insecta > Diptera > Syrphidae > Baccha > Baccha elongata. The sequence goes on along the minus strand of OX578274.1, from coordinate 33,569,992 downwards.
GGTTGCCAGACTTGGTGTTTTTTAATTATGGGATATCATAAAAGATACACGGTATGTAGCTTTTTCGAAATAAATTCGAAATATTTACTAAAGATAAAAATATCTAGAGAGACTCTCAGACTAAACGAATTTTCATATGATCAACTTCATATTCTAAAAACAATTGGAAACTTTCTTGTTAACATGTAACGTTGTTCTTATTTAAGATATATGTAATTGAGCTGCCCTCACAGAAGTTGTATTTTAACTCTAAAATTAAGATTTTATTGAACTATGTTATTAGTTGAAATATTTTGATACATTGGTACTTTCTAAAGGCTATTCCGAACAGATAACATGAAGCTAAATTAGAGAGTTGAAGCAGAAATCGAGAAGTTTCTGCAATGTTCTTCCTAAGATAGAAGCAATAGAACCGAACCCTGAAGTGCGGATCATCATTGATTAGTGCAATGGAAAAAATTGGCTCCTTGCCTTCAGTTGTCCCTATATCCTATATATCTTTTGGAAAGTTGAATTCAAATTAAACGTGAATTTCTTGTGAAGGAACATATCAGTAGTGCACAACATGGATTCATTTCAGGAAGATCGATGGTTACTAATTGGTTGATTCTATCGAAAACCAAAGCCAGGTCGATGTCATATACACTGATTTCAGCAGAGCTTTTGATTCCGTATGTCACAATATACAGCTTTTTAAGTTTGAAGTTTTTGGCATTCACATTTCTAATTGGCAGAGTACAAAAAGTGAAAGTGGAAGAATATACATCAAGGCCTATTATAGATGAACTTCAGGTGTTCCTAAGGGTAGTCATCTTGAACCATTGTTGTTTATTATATTTATTAATGATATTGTCAGCCAGTCCATTTTAGTAAATGTCTTATATTTGTTGATGACCTTAAATTATTTCTGAAAGTATCAAGCGATAACCACTGCCTTAAACTTCAAACGGATCTAGACAATTTATCCCGCTGCTGGTGTAAATCAAATTGTCTAAACCTCTACGCTAAAAAATGCTTCATTATTTCTATCTCTGTAGGAAAAATGTTATGGTTCAGTTTCCATATTCTCTAGAAAACAGTCTTCTTCCGAGAACTGTGAAAGTTAAAGATTTACGGGTTACATTTGACTCAAAGTTTTCGTTTGCTCCACATGTTGAAGCTATAGTCACCAAGCCCAACTCAATGCTAGGATTTATAATAAGAAATTCTTAAGATTTTTCCGACCCTTACACTCTTGTTGCACTGTGTCCAAGCTCTCTGGACAGGCAAAATCTTCTGTGTTTACAAGTGTCCAAGCTCTCTGAACAGGCCAAATCTTCTGGGTTTACAACTGCTAAAATCTCGACGAACTATTATATTCATGATATAGTTTTTGTGCATGGTATTTTGTACTACCACATTAAGTGTCTTTAATTGGTATATATGCTTCTACGAGATCATTGAGGGAAAGACATCTTCTTTATCAATCTGAAAATAGAACTAACTACGGTATGAACGAATCAATTTCAAGGTCAGTTAGGGAGTTCAAGGAAATTAATAGTAATATCGATCTTTACATTCTTCAGAATAAAATTCAAAAATGATTAATATTACTTATTTTTAAGAATTTATTGTTACTACTGTTTAATTATTTATTATATAATAACAATTTGTTGAACTTAAAACTCGTAGATAGTTAAATAAATAAATAAATAAATAAAATAAATAAATATCCTAATTGCCTTTTGTTTAACTTTTATCTCGTTGTCCATTTTCTTTTTCAAACAAATAACTTGTCCCCTTGCTAATATTAAACATTTCACGAAGAATACATTTTTATACTTCAAAGCTTCAATAATAATAAAAGCTAAGTGGTAATCAAACAACTATTTCTGTTTCTAATTGAACTTGTCACGGAATTCCGCAATTAATAAAAATACACAATCGTGAAACGGTGAAGTATTCAAAGACATTTACAACCAAAGTGTTTGGCACTTTTCAAAAGCTTCCAATACCATTGTCAATACATTTCTCTTCAACCTTCAAGTACACTGCTGCAGCACTTTTCCGTCGGCATATTTTCCTCAAACCTAAAAAAAACTTTTCTTTAAATCCTCATCCCTTTTTATCCGGAAAGAATGACAAAAAAAAAGTTGCTCTCAGCTATTTCATTGATATTTACAACATTTTCTTTGTTATCCTCCCCCATCTAGCAGTGGCAGCAAAATGTGCATGAAAACAACTTAACTAAAGAGAGAGGCCATAAAAATATACTCTTCAAGCCATCATCGAAGTCATTGACGAAAAACTTAAGTGCTCGCCAATGCCGCCTTTCCGTTGTAACGCTATCGTAAAGTCGCGGCTCTTCCAGGCTCTTTCAGGATTGAAAGTGAATGCCAATACTTTTGTTTGTGTGTTCATTTTAGTAAAAAAAAGGAAGGAGAATACCCTTAAGAGAAACGTTAACCATTCATTGGATAGCATTCTTTATGTTTTCCGTTAAGGACATTGATTGAAGGCGAGAGCTTTGCCAATTTACCCGTTTGTCCTTTTTGTGAAAAAAAGGAGTCGATTATACAAGTAGTACACTTTGCTAAAGCAAACATGCTTTGACACCAGAGCTCGTTAAGCCTTTGGTTTTTAGGTTAAGTAGATTGAATGTGATATTGCATTTCCACTTTTAAACTACGGGCCTTTCAGTTCAGTTGAGACCAGTTTTTCTAGTGGGTATAGTTTTTTGATTTGGGTGAGCAAGTTTTTCTTTCGTATTTAATGTTATTCGTAATTGGATTACATTCAGTGTTGAAAGGTGTTGTTATCGAACTTGACTGAAGCTTCATTTCAATTTTGTGTATCACCGTTGGTATATCGTATGTTTTGAGACGAAGTCGACAGGTCGTTTGGACGTTTTATTTGCCTTCCTTTTGATATAGTCTTTATGTGTCCTTATATGAGAGTATTTGCATTTCCGGAATGGAAATGAACAAATTATGCAGAGTGGTTTGCATAAGATGGAATAACCCCGTTAAAGTGGGAGGGGCGATTTTCTAAAAAAAAATTGATATAAAATGAAAAAAAAATCTAATATTGAAAATCAACGAAATTATTCTGGCATTCTGGGTTTAACGACGTTATTCGAACATAACTTACAAAACTAGCAAGAGTGAACGTTCAACACGAGGCAAAAATAGCAAAACTTATAGTTAATGCTCCGTCGGAAAAGATTAGTTGTACAATTCAGCTGAAGTTTTGGACGAGGATCAGATCAAAAGATGGAAGAACCATTTTGTCAGCGTACTCTATTATTTCGACGGTGGCGGTAGTATACATCCCCCAAACGAACGATTCGAAAAAAACAAATTCCCGTATTTGCATCTTCTCACTAAATTTAACCGATTTAATATCAGCAATCAAATCCCTAAATAACAGTAAATCTGTAAGTAAAGATGTCACTTTTGCATAGCTTTACCAATCAGATATATATGTATTAACATCCTCGAAAATTCTACCTCTAGGCCGTGTGCGAACAGCGTTGAAATTTTATCCTCTGGCTAATTTTTGACGTTTGAGTTGAGGCGAATAAATGTTTAGCTTTTTGGTGTGCAAACTAGATTAAATGGGATTTTTTGACACATGCTTTTTTTAAATTTCCCCACAAGAATTAAAAAAATTCCCTTTCTTATTACTTTGATACGGAGAAATGAATAGGTAAGATTGTTTTGAGGTCAATTTATAAAAAAAAGTCTGCAACTCAAACAATAGCCGCGCGTTTAAATTTTTGATATGTTGTATAGGATGTTTGGCTGATGTAAAAATACAATTTCCACAACCACAACCTCTCCGCCCCTTCGCTATTAGGAAACCTGCAAAAAATCGTCACTTTTTTGCATATTTCGACTATAATTTCTTTCTTTTACATTTTATCGAAAAAAAAAACTAATAAAACTTGTAGAAAACAAAATTTTCTACAAGTGTGATATAAAAAGTTTATTTGTAAGATCTATGATTCATCCAAAATCCAAATGAAGTGGCTCTATTTGTTTTGCGTTTAGTAATTAGTTTTTTTTTCGATAAAATATACCAGAAATAAGTTATAGTCGGAATTAGCCGATTTAGTGCAGTTTTTTCCTGATAGCAAAGGGGGCTGAGGGGGTGTGGTGTGGAAATAGTTTTTTTTATCACCAAACATCCTATGCAACATATCAAAAATTTAGAACTACCAGACCTTTTGTAGGTAAAATTCTCTTTACTTGCTGTTCTATAAAATTCCCAACAAAAAAAAAATTAAAAACGTAAATTTGAAATTTCAAAAACCAATTTATTGAAGATTTGCAATTTAATAATTGTGGCTATTCTAAATTGTGTTTTGTTAAAGAAATATAGTAGAACTACTCTATAAAATAATTAAAATTATGGGAAGTTTTAACGCGGTAAAGAATTAGTAATTGTTCGTTCATAACGCAGTTTAATTGAGCGGAATTCACAAAAACACAAGGGGGTTATTTGACGTCAACATAAAAACAAACGAAAATAAATACAAATAAAATGAAAACAACAAAACACACGTCACATTGGTTTTTGGCACCTGAACTTTCAAAAGAAAAATAAAAAATCTGTTTCACAGAATAGAATGGTAAAAAATCGGTTAATTATTATTAGTTCGCTAAATAGTAGAGTTATATAAAACACATTTTACCAAAACACAAACGAAAAATTCGATAATAGTCGAACAAACAGAAATTAATCCAAATGAAAGCAATGCAACAATCAAAACAAACACATTACGCCGACTGTCTCTCTCACTCTTTCATAAGCATAGAAAATTATCCACTGGCTAAAATTTTATGCTGCTCCAGAGCAGGCTAAATTTTTGAAGTTTATATTCACCACACTAGTGTCATAATTTAGCCAATGGATAAAATTTAAACGCTGTTCGCACACGGCCTTAATTACACAAACACGGAAGAACGGACATTTTTCCGTTGATGATAGTTAATTATACCAAAAAAGGAAAATCTTAATTATAGCACCAAAACAAAACCGATCTGGGTCCCCGGTGCTGCACAACGTTGGCTAAGATAATGGCGAAATAATTTTGAAAAAGAATTTCAAAAGCTGGAGAAAATTCTAGCGGAGGAGATAAGGAAGTTACTGTAAATTTTTCAGCGAAATTTGTACAATTTGAAATTTTTTTTTCTTAATTATGCATTAAGAACGCTTTATCTATTCAAATTATGAGCGAATTTCAAACCAGAAACACTTTGAAATTGGCTTGTTGATATAGTTATAGCGGAAGCCAGTTTTACTTGACAACTTTGCAGGGTACCGTCAATAGAATTTGATGGTTTACTTTGTTGATATTATAATTCTTAGGAGAAAAAATTGCAAAACCAATCATTTTGCAATTTTTTTTTTGAATCCGTTTACAATATCGGGAAAAACTTTCTGCGCAACATTTTGAATGGATAACTGCGTTTGGCGAAATTTTGGCGGGATAAAAATTTCACATGTAGTCGGTAGTAGTTTATCTTGGAATTATTGGCAAAGTTTGTTGAAAATCACCAGCAAGAAGAAGAAGGCCGGTTATTTTCTCTGAAGAGTGCGCTTTTGTAAGGTCAAGAGTTTCAACAGGTTTCTTGTGCGCCATAGTGCAGTAATCCTATAAAATTAGTGAGCTTGTTCTTATAATACTGCAACCATACCGAAGAATTTTTAAAGATCTTACATATTGGTGTTTTGGTATGGTCTACATTTAATGGAAGCTTAAGAACTGAATGTGCTATACGCCATCGAATAACTTTGATGCGATTACAGACGATGCTACAGCTAGTTTAATTTAATTTTTAATAATTTTAGCGAGTATCAAATTGCGAAAGAATGTTTTTCCAGAGTCTCTAGGGGCGTCAAGAAAAAAAATTCCACCACTTTCGTTTGCTACCTTTACGTTTCTTGTTTCGCTTTTTTGTTTAGAAGCTAATTTCATATACGTACAATGTCTCATTGTTTGCTGCGGTTCACGTCGAAACACAGCTAATTAATCAAACGAAATCCCAGCAAATCCACGTCCGTTTTGTATGATTCGTATAAATATATAAATGTATAAACATAACATAGGTTTATATTTTTGATTAATATTGAGCTATTACAAAACCAATGTGTATTGTATCTTCGTAGAGTAATTTGATTCCACGACCAAATCATAACCAATCACTGACTGCTAAGACAGATATAGAGTAGGGTTTTAGTGGTCAGTCGATTGTGGTTATTAAATTCACTAAGAGTTAATTGTATTCAAAGTATCATGTTTTGCTTTCATCAAAGGATCATATAAATACAATTACATAGCTCCTTTAATCGCACATAACTTCTGGATTGTTAATAATGTAATCAAGAATGTTATATGAGCAATCATCTTCCTATATACCCCCACCACTTATCCTTTTCATAGACTGCAGAAAGTGACCGCTTTTAATTACACTGTGTTATATAATAAAAAGTCACTTTGATTAGTAGGTGGATACGCTACGTACTGTAAAAGGAGATTATAATCAAAAGCTCTTATTGAAGTATAAGGATGCATATTATACTATTTTAATTATTTCATACAGTTTTGTTTATCCTGGTATGCATTCTATTTGCTAATTGTGTTCATTGGATAACCGATAGCATAAGCATACAAGAAGATAGCTTCGTTCTTGGGTGTCCTCTCTTCCACATTAAACCGTATTATCCTAAAAAATGTTCCATTTTACCAACACATATCATTAATTTTATAAATTTCATAGATATAACGTTAGAAAATTCAAAATAATGATTTTCCATTAGGAGACTTTCTGTTGTGCAATTGAAATTTGAATTTTTAATTTCTGAGAAGTTAGAATAAAGGTATTCAACAACGAATTATGCTTTTTGTAGAGTCTCTCATAGGTAAATGCATTTTTTGCTGATTTTTATATAAGAGTATTTTCTTAACATAAAAATGTATTCAAAAAGCAAATGTTTCCATCTGAAATTTGATGTTCATATTCATGATGGTGATCTAGGATCTTGAAGAATATTTGCTAAAAACATAAGACACACTAAGGTGCACTGCATATTCGAAATGATGGGAATTTTGAATAACAACCTCATGAAGTTGTTAATATGTAAACGTCTCTTGGGGGTTCTATAATTTTGTTGTTCTTTAACGTGTTTTAAGGATTAAGTCATCTTTATACAGGGTGATTGGTATAAGATGCACCAAAAAGCTTAAGCGTGTAGGTGGGGTTAAGACAAGAAAAAAATCGTATGGGAGGGGGGGTCTATTTTCCCCGTTTAGGCGGGAGGGGTTTTCTAAAACATTGAATGATTCAAAGACTTGTTATATCTTTTTGAAAAGCCAGAAAACTACTCTTTTATTTTATTTTTAAATTAAGTTGTTTAAATGAACAGTTTTAAAAAAATTAATTTTTAAACTCAAAATTTTGAAAAAAAAAATTAAAAAAAAAATGTTTTAAACTAATTTTTTTCAAAATTTTATGTAATAAACTTATTATTTTCAAAATTCAATGCTCTTATTAATTTTTAGTCAAAAACAGAAAACCGGATGCCAAAATGTATCTTAGTTTTTTTTTTCAAAATTTTGAGTTTGAAAATTAATTTTTTTAAAACTGTTTACTTAAACAACTTAGTTTAAAAATTAAATAAAAGAATAGTTTTCTGACTTTTCAAAAAAATATAACAAGGTTTTGTATCATTCACCGTTGTTTTTAAATAATTTTTTTTCTGATTTAAGTCAATTTTTTAGAAAATTGCCCCTCTCGCCTAAACGGGGGGAAATAGACCCCCCCCTCTTATACGATTTTTTCTTGTCTTAACCCCACCTACACGCTCAAGCTTTTTGGTGCACCTTAAACCAATCACCCTGTCTATACCTTATGAGGGTATTCTACTTACTTAAACAACACCTGGGTGGCCCGCTTCGCGGGTTCAATTGATTTTAACTCTCTTTCTGAAGTCAGTCCCGCTCACGCAACTTCGTTGTTCCGTTTAGGGGCGGGATCCTGAGTCCAAAGTTTCCAAATTCAACAGTACCTGGGTGGCCAACTTATGTCAACAGTTAACAGTTAAGATTGTGTAATCCTACCGGGAATTAAATTTGGTATTTATAACAATTTTTTTTTGTGAATTGAGGTGGGAGAGAATTTTTCTAATGATTTTAAAAAAATATTTCGTTTTTGTTTAATGAATATTTGAAAAATAAATGAAAATTTTGAAAAAAAAATCAATATCGGTCATTTGGCTTTTCGGTCTTTTGGATTTCGGTATTATGTCCGTCTCCCGGGAAAAGGACCGCATGGTACAGTGGATAAAAGGACATTGATTATTGATATGACATATGAGTTGTCAAGGAAAAAGCGTTTCAGACATAGCAGATCTAATTGGGTGTTCAAGAAAGCTGGTTTACAATGCTATTTGTCATTTTGACACATAGAATTGTAGAAACGTTACGAGAGCTCCCCGCGCAAGTAAAACCACCATAAGAGAAAACCAATCGATACGCAGATCCTCCACTGTAACCCCCTTTTAAAACCTCCAAGTAAATCATATATGATGTTGAATCACAAAACGGCATCTCTGTGTCTTCAAGAAAAATCAGACGAAGGCTGAATGAAATCAACCCAAGAGGCTGCGTAGCACAATAGAAACCGTTTGTTTAAAAAAAAAAAAGAATTAAGTGCAGAATGGAATTTTTCAAATAACATTTTCGGAAACCTATGAGTTTTTGGAAAAATGTGCTCTGGATTGATAAGTCGAAGTTCTGGAGATTTGGGTCGGATGGAAAAAAAATATATGTGGCGTCCTCCCAACCAAGAGCACAACCCTAAGTGGGACCAATTTTAAAAGTATGTACAAAAATGGACAAGACCATCTTAGAAGACCACATGATTCCTCACGCTGATAACAATTTGCTTCTAAGATGGAGATTAATACACGACAACGATTAGCGATTGGTAAAATCGTGTCTAGAAAGCAATAGTGTCAACGTCATGAAACGGCCAGCTCATTAGTCTCGCGATCTCAACCCGATTGAGAATTTATGGAACGACATTGAGCGCCAAATTGAAGGAAAAAATCCAAAAAATTTAAACGAACTGTGGGAAAACATCAAAAGTTTTTAAAACGGAAAGTTTACCGCGAATATGTCAATACGTGATAACAAGCAAAGGATTACCGACCAAATATTAACATTATTTTCAAGATTAAGAGGTAACATTGCATTTTACGTATGGTGTGCTAATTATATGACCAAAGTGTAAATGAGGAAATTTGTAATCTATTTTTATTATATATTTTTTTTTTAAGAAATGGTTGACATTCAATAAAAATAACATAAATTACAATAATTCTTATATTTAAACTTAAACTGTTTTACTTACTCGAAATAAATTAATTTTTGTCTAAAAAAAGTGTGCTATTTTAATGACCACCACATATTTACGTAATAAATATGTACAGGTATACATGTACAATGTAGTTGTAGTAAATGCATAGCATATACTCATATTGTCACGTAGTAAAACCACATACCTAAAACTAAAATCTTTTTATTTATGCTGACTCATAGAGTGCCAGTTACATAGAAATTATATTTCATTCATCCATGTCTGGGTATAGGGTATCCATGGAATATGTATGTACTATACGTACACCCCCGCTCTTAAAAATTCATTTTTGGTTGGTTGCTTGTAGAAAACCCATTTTTTCAATTTCCCTGCGCACCACCTTCTGCCTTTTTCAGATTTGCATGCAAAACGAGAAAGTTAAAAAAACTAAAACTATACATCGTTCGACTTTTGGAAATGGTAGTTTTGCCCAAATCTATATGACTGTTAGAGCATCCCTTCTGTGTTTTTAGTGTCAGGAGCCCCTTATTGCAGTTTATTACCTCCACAGACCGAGTCTAACCTCAAATAACTCTTTTTTTTTGTGTCTTCTCTTGTTCTGTGGTAAGCCCCCAACAAAGCATATATATATATATTATATTGTATAGAAAAAAGCAAGAAACAATAACAACAGATCGAAACTTTTTACACCCCCACCCTTATGCATAAATCTCTGAATTACTGTGGCAAGTTAGTAAACATGAAAGCTATACAGGATTCCTACAAAAATAAGTACCTACACTTAAAAAAAAAAAAAAAAAAAATTATTTGCGAAAGGGAAAACAAAATGTAGAAGCAAATTGAAATTCGTTTTTGTGGCAAAAAGTTAAGAATTATATCCTTTTTTGCATTTTTCCTTGTAAACATTTTGTAACCCTTAACAATAATTATTTCATCTGGCTTTTGTTGTTGTTGTTTTTTTATGAATAGCGTCCCTGAGGAACTACATTACTTCCGCCATCCACTCGCAGAATAACAAGGAGAAAGACAGTCTAAAAAATTGAATTAAGCGGATTCACTATAGGAAGCCATTACATTCGACTACACGAGGGTATTAACAGTTTTTGTTTGTTGTAGAGATTGGGGTAGGTAGGTTAGGAACATCTCAGTAAACGAGTTAAATTTAAATGGTCTATGCAAAATTTTAAACTTTGAATATATTTGTAAAATCATGATATTAATATTTTGAATATGTATTATTTATTAGGATAAAAATAGATACAATCGGAAATAATATGCATCTTACTATATTGAGGTAGTATAAGAGGGATCATTTGCCAGTCGAGGTTATTATCAATCAACAAAGATAAGGTAAACATATCATTCGTAAATTTTGCATTTTTTTTTCTATTTAAAAAACTGTTGATTACAAATATCTTTTGTAAAAATATTTCCTATAACCACCAAATGGGGTGCATTTGCCAGCATGTTCTTTAAAACCAGGATATTAAGAAAATTTAAATAACGAAAAATCTATGCGTCGGATCAATGTTCCTAAATCCTGGCAAATGCACCCCCTTCTACCCTACCTAAATAACCCAGGAGTTTTTTGCAAAAGTTCTAAATAATTTTAAAAGAAACCAAATTTTGCAGGATTGTAAATATAGGTGAAAAGTCAACACCTCTAAGTACATATCCTGCAATCAGGGTTGCCAACAGTAATTTTAGGTAAAAAATAGCGGTATGCATTACTTAAACTAATAACTAAAAAAATTTTTTTGTAATATATATATAAATATAAATTACTTTGAATTTGTATTATTTGTAATTTAAGGATTTTAACAAATGTTAAAAATATAAATGATTACATAAATAAATGTTTTTATTTATATTTAATTAGTATCTACAATTGTTTGTTAAAGTTAAACAATAGTGTAATTTTTGTTTTTATTCATTTTCTATAAATATATAAATATTTTATAAAAATTACAAGAATTTAATTAAAAAAATATTTTTTATTTGATTCACAACTTAATTCTATGTGCTAAAAGTGCTTTTCCAAGTTCGTTTCACAGTCTCTTCATAAAAAATAAAAATTTTATTGAAAACAAACCCAAAAAAATTAAAAAAGTGTAATATTTTTAATTTATATTTTAATTTGAAAAGTATCTACCTATTTTCTTATTCTGAATTAAAACTAAGTACCTATTCAATCAATATAAATAAGTAAATTTAATATTCTTTGAAATGTTTTCTCTTTAAAAAGTAAATAAGAAATATCCATTGCCTTTTCGTAGTTCTTTCCGTAATTCCTTTAATTAATTACAAACTCTTAGCTAAGCCTTTACTTGTATTTTCTTTTCCTTTCGAATTTCTTCGAGAAAAAATCCTGTTTCAATACGGATGGAATATCTAACGCACCCACCCATTTCATGTTAAAATATGGGAGGAATTCATTTGCCCTTACTGTATTACTGCATTGCATTCAATTGAGGACCGAACACAGTGACTCTGCAGAGTCAATAGCATAATAGAATGCTCGTGCTATTGATTTTTACACCCGAAGCATGTAATCATCTTAAAAAAAGTTACAATAAGGAGTTTTAAGTTTGTGTTTTACTTATTGAATTGCACTTAAGGTTTAATATAGAAGCATAAGAAAAAAAGTTTCGTGATTCCTTTTCGATGTAAACATTTATACCAACTTTGTAAATATGTATAAAATCTTTTGGTTTGTTTTTAAATGATTTCTTCTGCTATTTAAATTGGTTTTTGTATTACATTTCTGTTTGAATGTCAGAATGTCACAAGATATTTATTTTATAATTTTGAGTGTGAATATTCACAGTTTTGTCCTACTTTTGGCAAATATTAATGTCCAAAGACACGTAACATAGGTACTCAAATAATTAATCAAGTAGAAAGATAAGAGGTACACCAAAAAATGTATTGAGACGGAATCTGTTGAAAAGTCTTCCGTGTCCTACGTATTGTCTGTTCCAGAACGAGATTGAAGAAATCACATGATAACTAATCTCCTTGCAAAAAAACCTGCAAACACAGTTGCCACTTGCAAAATAAACCTTTTCCTTGATAGAGTCTTCAGATTTTTCGATGTGCATATACTAAGATTATGCTTAAGACGAAAATGCATTTCTTAAACCTATAATTTATAAAAAAATATGTTCTTATCAATTATTGTGTTACTTTTAAAATGATAACTCCTTCTTGACTCTATAATAACTATACAGTGCACCTCTCTATCATATATCGCAATATGAACTTTTTAATGATATGACAACAACTTACTCAGAAAAGACCACCATTTGCCCCTTTCACTTTTATACAGAAACTATACAATCATCATCAAGTATCAAGAACAACAAACAACAACACAAATGTGAAAGAAAAGAAAAAACAGTTTTAACGACCATTTTGTTTGTTTACATTTTCCTTTCCCTACACATACACTTACACAACCACCGCAACTTTTTAAACAAAAAAAAAAAAAAAAAACAAGCAAATATGACTAATTAGCATTTAATATCTTTCTTATTACCGCTTTATACGTTATGTCGTAAAAGGCAAAGTGTAGATGCAGAGCAATGCAAAACTGCTCTACAATTTATTTTCCTTTACAGAGGGCAATGACGCGCCATTCTTTATGTATGCACCACACAAAACCAAAACAGACTGCGACCCACGCCATTATTGACTTTTGAAATGGATTCCACATGCATACCGGTTTTCATATGGATAATGAAGAAAAAGTCTGTTCTACAGATGGTGTGTATTCATCTGGCATATCAATTGATGAGATGGAGAGGACGTGCTTGAGAGATTGTTTGTCTAAACGACTTGCTAATTCATCAGCAATATCTCGAGGATGTGTTCAAAAAACAGAAACCAACACATCAAAATTCGGACAGGAAGTTTTTGGTATTCGGTTTTTAAGAAGCTCTTGTCAATTTTTGTAACACTGCAGGACTTTCTGAAACATTGGCAATTAATTAAAAGCACACTAGAAGCATGAACTAGAAGGTGGGATGACATCAGATCCGCGGACATAATGTCCATGGACAATATGCTAGCTTTAAATAGACACAATGTCCATGGACATTATGAACGATTTTAGGAAAGAGGTCAGTTTGCTCGAAATTTTAAGGCATGCAATTTAATGCAGCGAAAAAATTCCAAAATAATTGAATTCCAAACAAAAAAAAGCAAAAGAACATATTACAAAATAAATTTATCGAAATGGGGCATGACATCAATAGCATAAATGTTAACAGCAATTTTAGTAAAACACCAGCCACGTGATTTATTTTTTTGTTCTCCATTTGATTCCCATCAATTATAGGAACTTAATCTCAATTAATTATAGGAACTTAATCTCATGTTTTAAATGAATCTCAAATTAGACATCAAGGGTTTGAAGATGAAAATAAAATGCAAATTCAGAAATAAAATAGAAAGTCTTTTTACTGCTTAAAGTTTTTTTTAAATGCTTGAAGTTTTTTGACTGCTTGAAGTTTTTTTTTACAGATTCAAGTCACTTTACTTTTACTAATATTATTTAGTATAGGAAATTGACTTCAAGTAGTCAAAAAATTTTCAAGCAATTAAAAGATTTCACACGCATAAAAAATACTTCAAGCAGTCAAAAGAATGCAAAAGAATTTTAAAAGACTTCAAAGAATTTAAACAGTTAAAAGTACTGCATTCTTTTTACTCTAAGTCTTTTGACTGCTCTAAACGATTTTTTAGTAAAGCCTTCAAAATTAACTGAGACTTTTTTTATTATGTCGAAGTACTCAGAATATCGCTCAGAGTAGCTGAAAGCAGTCCAACCACATGTGTAAAATTCCCTGCTCGAAATAGTTGCATATATCAGTGAGAACAAGGCGAAAATTAACCATAATCTAATGGCGTGATTCCAAATACTCATTTATGTATAAGTACTTGAAATTTTTCACACTATTTTAATTTTGCAAATGCATCGTTTTTTTGACAAAATTAAGTTAATTTTTGTTGGTTTATTTTTTTTTCGCTACGAACTTGCTTTTTTTTCCTAATGGCCACCAAAAAGCTTCTCGCTTAATTAAAATATGTCAGAACTGCTATTGCTGCACACACGAAATTAACTTCTTTATCACTTCTGATCGCAAAACAGTTTTCGCTTTAAAGAAGAGTTTCGTATTTGAATTATCTACCATCACATACCATATTTTCAAATATGTCCCAGTTTCGATTTTCTTTATCACCGAAATTTACATATATTCTTTTTAGTAAGGAACAAGTTCCCGCTTATGTTTTAAAAATGTGTATTAAGTTCTCATAAGAAATTGAACTTAGTTCCCACATTCTGCCGCTAACTTCGTAAAGGCCCTATCTGCAAAATTTTATTTTTTGAGTTTATGACATATTTATTGTCAGGGTATTGTTATTATGATGTATAATTATTTTTTATTATGTACAAAAAATAAAATTATGTACAAAAAATAAAGCACAACTTAAGCTTAGGGAACATTTTTTTTTTTGTATTTTTCACGTTCTTTATTGCGGTAGGCGAAACAGTTTTTTCTTCTTCATCTTCGAAAAGTGAAAATGTAGTTAGGGCCTTTTCGAAGTTAGCGGCAGCATTGCATTGAAACTTATTCCACTTTGATAAAATTGACTTAGTTCCCACTTAGTGGAAACGAGGTCTCTCGAAGAACTTAGTTCCCGAAGACTTTCCCTGTACAGATATTGTTACCTAGAATGAAACTCAAACAAATGTTCAATTTTTGTCATTATTCTTTTAAATAATATGTTACGATTACGGTCAACATAGAACAACAAATATAAAGTAAATCTAAACATAAAAAAAGTAATAACTAAATATTACTAAGAACTAGTTGCTTTAAAGCAAAAAAAAAATCATCATCACTTCTTCCAAACCTTTACTATACTTTCCAATGTTAGAACTCCTTAAGTGTTATCCAAAAACTTTCATTGCCATTCCACCTACAATAGGTCATTAAGTACACATATCTCTGTCACTGGGTTAAAACTTTCTCCACTTGTATATATTTCCCATTATTTTCCCTCTAATATCCCCTACTATATGGAAAACTCTACACTTGATTTATAACAAAATAATGAAAGCTTTTTATTTGCACCTTAAACCAGCCTCGAGATAGAGAATAACAACTATATATCTTGCTTCTCTATATGAGAGGAAGTTTCAGGTTCTCCGCCATATTGAGTTCCGCTCTAAAGATGCTATTTTACTGTATTCGACTGGAGCGGCAAACTGAAAGTATACTCTGCTAAAGTAAAACGCATTTGTATAAATTTTTCAGTTACTATCGGTTAACCATTCGAACTAGATGCTACAAATGGGAAATTCTCTTTCAAGTTTATCGGTAAACTTTTCACGAACAAAAAGCATTGCAATAGAAAATTGTTCTTCTTGATAAAGGACAATGATAAATTTCGGTGTTTCTTACTATTCTAAGTTAAAGCTTAAGACATGAAATGAAAGGCTAAAGACACATGTCTATCAAAGTGCTTAAAATAGTTTTTCAAAGCATGCAACCCTTGACGTAACGTTTTCTCTCTCCATCTAACAACCATTATCATAAGAAACATAAACATCTCTATTCATATGATAACATCAAAACTCTCGCTCACTCCGGTCAGTCTCTTTCTCTCTCATTTTTGTATCAAGTTTATGCAGTTTTGCTGTGATTTCTTATAAAAAAATTCGTCTCTTATTTTTTTTTTTAGATCGAAGAAAAAGTAATTATTTTCAATTAAAATATATTAAATGAAAGTGTCAGCACTTGTTGGAAACAGGGTGTTCGTTTGAATATTTTTTTTCATTTTTAATGTCACCGAAAACCAGAGAAAGAACACATGATGGATAAGAAAGCCACGTTTTTGAGAGCAAAGGTATGTATGTACATAGTATACATATACGTATGACGTATGTATTACTCCATTAAGGCAAAGTCATATTACCTATATGATCTTTATTACTTTTTTTTTTATTTTTAACAAACGTTCCGTTTTTAGACTGAATTGTAAAATGGTGTTTATTTTTTATTTTTTGTTGTATGAACAAAGTCCTAGAATTCTAAGTTATTTTGTTTCAAGTGTGAGTGGGTTTATACCAAATCTATATCCTACATTATATTGACAAATAATGTATAAATTTGTGTAGCAGGACTTGGGCACTTTGGGCAGCGGTAACGGAAAAAATTAAAATATAAGACAAAAAAAAAATTAAAAGATTTTAATTGGATAGTTAGTATATTTTAAAAATATATTTTTATATTTATTGTTCTTTAAAAAAAAAAACTTTCTATTTTTCCTTACATTAAATTAGTATTATTTCCCAAAGTTCCATTGTTAAGTTTTTAGAAAATTTTGATTCTGAACATCTGGTGATACATTTTTTTCATTTCATTTCAACATTCTCTGAATATTTTGAATTAAATTTTAAATGAGTTTCGACAGGATGTGATTTTCTAAATTGCATTAGAGACAAGATTGCTTGTGTTTACGACAATGGACACCGTTATGTGGTTTCTATAAACTGAAGTAGAAATTTGCATCCACATTACCACATGCACTTATTTAAATTACGCTTGGGGTTAAAACTTTAATATAGTTTAATGTTGCATCATAATGATGTTTGGAATAAATTAGTTGGGATCTTTTAAGTTTTATTTAATTGAGATACGGATACAAGATTGAATTATGTTTTAACTTTTTCCATTTAGTGTAACTTTTATATTTTTTTTGTTTTTTATATTTTAACATTGCAAAAGGCACATTGCCTTTTATGAGCAACATGTGTTGCACGACAATAGTAAGAAGGAATAAAAAGATAGGACAGAATTGTTTTAGTACAATGGATAGAGAGCTAGTTGATTTTTAGTTTTCATTGCATACCTCATGGGCGACTTCAGGCATATGCTCGGAGGTATGCTAAAAAGAAAAAAATGCTTTGTACCCGAGAGAGAATTGAACTGGCAACCTCTCGGTTAACAGCACTCCATCTTTTGTACCATTGCCGCCCACGTTGACAGAATGACTCAAACATTCTTAATTTAGCTAAACAAAAAAAAAAGATATATAAACCACCCCAAATTTGCTTTCTATATTTTCTTCTATCCGCCGCGAACAGTTAATTGCTTTTTTTATATTTAAGCCAAAATAGAATTAGTCTTCTAACGGGCGGCGCCTATTTGCAATCGAATGCCATAGTGTAAAAAACGACTTCAGATGGGTGCTGTTATCCATCAGACTCCAAAATCCACTATCAAAATCCAATATCTAACGGCCATATTATTCACTTGTTAAATAGTGTTTGTCGTATAATAATATTTTCTACAACTTTGTCTCACAAATATTTTTGACAGATCTTTCCCATAAAAAGTT
Organism: Baccha elongata; assembly: GCA_951217065.1. NCBI lineage: Eukaryota > Metazoa > Arthropoda > Insecta > Diptera > Syrphidae > Baccha > Baccha elongata. The sequence goes on along the minus strand of OX578274.1, from coordinate 33,552,218 downwards.
AACTTTGGACACGGAATCTATCCATCTGTTAATCTAAATAAAATAAATATTTAAAATATTTTTAAATAAACCTTTAAATTTTCGACATACATATCTGTATAGTGTATATTCAAAGTTTCTGTACAAAAAATAATTAAAATAAGTTATGAAAAAGCTCATATCATTCAGCAAATATTAGGTTTTTCATGAGGAAGAAATCATAGTAATTTATTTGTTAGTAAAACAAATCAACAACAGAAATCACAATGAGGAAGATCATGAAAAAAAAATAAAGATATTTCCTGCTATTGAACTTAATCATGATATATTTTAATTATTTGTTTGTGTTACAGAAAATTTGTTAATTTTTATTTTGTTTAGATCAACAGGAGGCGAGATAATCGTTTAAAATGATTTCCATGTCCGAAATGTTGACAGTTTTTTGCCAATTTTTTATGGAAAAGATCTGTTAAAAATATTTGTGAGATAAAGTTGTAGAAAATAGTAAATAATTATATAACCAACATATGTATGTCGAGAATGGCATTATTGGCGCAAAATTATAATCGCCTTGTTTTAAATCAGTTAAGTAAAACCTAACAAACATTAACTTAACATTAGCACCAGATGATAAGTTTGTATCATATTATAAACAATTTATGGACTTTCCAGTAATATCTTCCAGTGAGAGATTTAGTTGTTGGATTTAAACAGTGTTTGTGTGTAGTTTCGTTCTCTTTCGAGAGAGTGGGTAGTTTTTCTGTCAAAAAATTAGACTCGGATCTAAAAAAGATAAAATGGAGATTTCCTGGTTTTAAATTATGTTTCATTAAAGAGTTAGCTTTATAGGTCTATAAATTGAGAAAACTTTAACAAAGTATTAAATTCTTTTTAAGACCGTGTTATATTGACTATAATTTTGCGCCATTGTCTTTTTCAACATGGCGGACAACGCAGACATTTTTTTAGTGTGAACTTTGTGGATTTATATTAGACTCTCCAAATGGTACTCTTTGAACCAAAATTATTTTCTCGACTACAGTATTTTTTGCAGATATTTGTTTATTTTCTACTAATTTTAATAGACTATTATATGTAACAAAAATATCTAAAAGAAGCAGAATTTAGAAAAGATGGATTTTATATGGAAATAACCGAATAATATGGTCCTTAGTCATTGGTTGATATTAAGTGCCGGAGTCAGAACATTTGTTTGAAAAAATATATTAGCTATCAATTCGTCGAAGTATGAAACTCCGAAGCGCTGCACAACCTAGCACATATGTATGTGATGACTGTTGCATTCAAAACTTTGATAACGGACTTTGCAAAGAATATTGAGATCCAGCAGATGTTTCGAATCAATCGGACAAATTAAAGGCATCCCACACCTGGACCACCTGCTCTTGATGAAACGAGAAATTTAAAATAGAGTATCAAAATCTTTACAGATTCTCTAAGTGATTCTAGCTTTTATATTAAAACCGCAGTAGTTACTGTGTATCAAACGATGTTTAAAATCAACAAAGCACATATTTCGTTTCTTTCTGCTTTCGATGGTACCTTCGATCCAGTTGGAGAATCTGTAATACAAATCCCAGATATTTTACACAGTAAATTGAGAAAATAAATTCATACCTTTTAAAAATAAAATTAAATATAATTGCTTTGTGAAACCATTGTACAAACAATGGGCCATATTCATAGATGTTTGACAAGTTCTTATTAAGTTGTTTTTAAGCTCAACTCGAGTTTTTGATATGCATAGAAAATTTAAACCCAAGTCTAAACGAAAAACTCGAATCTAACTTTAAACTGGAACGAACCCATGTTTAAGTTGTATTTAACTATGATAAACGTCAGAAATAGGTACACAAATGAAATGATTTGTTAAGGGTCGCGAGTAATTTTCTTTTTCCTGCAAATAAAATGTTGGTAATTGCCACTTTACGAACAAAAAAAAAAATACATAAATAGATAGTAATATTTCTACATATATCTACCTACCAACAATAAGACAAATTTCAGCGGAATATAGGTATTTTATTCACGCAGATGAGGATGCAATAAAATAATCGAGATGATGGAGAAACTAAATACTGCGGCATTTTATCAGACATTTTCTTAATTTTCATTTGTTATTCTTCAAATTTTATAATTTTCTGTTCCTAGACAAAAATTATCAATAAAAAAATATCGAAAACATCTGGAATGTATTGTTTTCAACCTGTCATGCATTGTTTTCAAACCTTCTTTTTCTTACTTAATAAAAAGTCAATCTATCCCACTTACTCCCTATGTGGAACCCAAGTTTGGGACACGTTCCACTCGTGTTTTACTAAACTGAGCTGACAAAACATCTATGCATAACAACTGTGTCTAACCTGAGTGTTAACGTTAGACTCCAGTTCAAAAGAACTTGAGTTTACAATATGTCTATGAATATGGGCCAATATACATTTCTTTAGTACCTACTTTCATCATTGTATATAAATTTCTATAGTACAACCATGGAGCAGCGCCATCTAAAGAAAGTTGTAAACCGCACATTTGGAGGTTCTTACATTTACTAAGTGTCTATTCTGTTACCCTAACAATAGTCGTCTACGAAACAAATTAATAATATATAATGTATTTTATTGGCTCTAAAATCCATATTTCCTTGACAAGAGTCGTAAACAAAACAAAAATCATATGAATGTTTACGACTGTTGTCAGAGTTACAGAATAGACAACTAGTAAATGCACGAACCTACAAATATGTTGTTCACAAGTTTCTTAAGATGGCCAGGCGGTGATTATTTAGCATGAAAATACTATAAAAATGTATATACAATGCTTTCATGCTGAATAATCACCGCCTGGCCATCTAAAGAAATTTGTGAATAACACATTTTTAGGTTCGTGCATTTACTAGTTGACTATTCTGAAACCCTGACAACAGTCGTAAACACATATGATTTTTGTTTTGCTTACGACTTTTGTCAAGGAAACACGGATTTGAGTAGATATATTTGTTTTGTTTACGACTATTGTAAGGGTAACAGAATAGACACAAAAAAAAAACCTTCAAATGTATTATTCACAAGTTTCGTAGATGGCACTGCTCCATGATTGTACCATTGTATATAAATTTCTATAGTACAACCATGGAGCAGCGCCATCTAAAGAAAGTTGTGAACCGCACATTTAGAGGTTCTTACATTTACTAAGTGTCTATTCTGTTACCCTAACAAAAGTCGTCAACAAAACAAATTAATAATATATAATGTATTTTATTGACTCTAAAATCCATATTTCCTTGTCAAGGGTCGTAAACAAAACAAAAATCATATATGTTTACGACTGTTATCAAGGTTACAGAATAGACAACTAGTAAATGCACGAACCTAAAAATGTGTTATTCACAAGTTTCTTAAGATGGCCAGGCGGTGATTATTCAGCATGAAAATACTATAGAAATGTATATACAATGATTGTACTATAGAAATGTATCTTAGTTTTTGAGAAATTAAGAAAAACTAGAAGTATTTTTTTTTGTTTTCCCAAATTTGACCTGCTCAGGTCAATTATTAATTAGGGAATTATCCCTTTTTTTATTTTTTATTACATACCATCCGATTTTAATCAAATAATAAAAAAAAAACCAATTAACTTTTTATTTTACTTACTAGTTTTACTTTTATTTTTTTTTTAATTTCTCAAAAACTAAGACACATTTTGGCATCCGGTTTTCTGTTTTTGACTAAAAATTAATAAGAGCATTGAATTTTGAAAATAAAAATAATAGTTAATTACATAAAATTAAAAAAAAAAATTAGTTTAAATTTTTTTTTTTAATTTTTTTTTCAAAATTTTGAGTTTGAAAATTAATTTTTTTAAAACTGTTCACTCAAACAACTTAATTTAAAAATAAAATAAAAAAGTAGTTTTCTGGCTTTTCAAAAAGATATAACAAGTCTTTGTATCATTCACCGTTGTTTTTAAATAATTTTTTTTCTGATTTAAGTAATTTTTTTTAGAAAATTGCCCCCCCCGCCTAAACGGGGAGAAATAGACCCCTCCCATACGATTTTTTTCTGGTCTTAACCCCACCTACACGCCCAAGCTTTTTGGTGCATCTTATACCAATCACCCTGTATAGATATGGTCAAACAAAAAGTCACAGTATTTATAGAATGTAACAGAAAAACTGACTAGTATGCATATGCACTGAATTACAATTTAAACTATTCACCGAAACTTTTTCCTTATTTTCAAGATTTATTCACATTATATACAAAAAATTCTATAACCCATTAAAAATCTTAATTAATTTTAAGTACCTACATATGATAACGACTTCCATTCATAAAACCATATAAATATGCTTTATTAATGGGTGTGCTTAATTAATCAAAAGCATTCTCACAGATTAAAATCCATTTGAACATACCACACCGCTTCATAATTTCTAAATGATCGCGATGTTCCATAAAATCCTTTGCATCGTTACGTTAATCCCGGCAAGCAACTTGATGTTGATGTTTGCTACTTAGAAACAATGCAATGTCACACTCAAAGATGACTCACAGGATAAATACCTAGTCACACCTCATTAACTGTCAAATTGAAATGCATCATCTGTCAAGTGTGCAAATTAAGCTTTCCTTCTCCCTTGAGCTTACATAGTCTTTGGGATGTTTATCTGGTGCTATCTAAATATATAAGTCTATATACTTGGATTCGCGATTGTGGATTGTGCATAGAGCATGTGAAGTGTTAAAATTTCCTAGTTTGAATTTTTTAATGTATGGATTTGTAATTTTACTTGTGATTGTAGATACAATGAGGCAAGTTATGCTTTCGTGCAAAAATATGGTTTTAAGGAAACAATTAAACATGATATAACGATGAAAGAGAAGACGAAAAAAATGGTTCCGGCAATTCTGTCTGTCTGTCGGCCACCCTGTGTGTATCAGCGCATACAGCCTACACGTCTGAAGAGGTAGACCTTCCTGATTTTTTTTTAGCTCAAAAAATAACGGTACCTACCATAATAATGAATATGAAAAAGCTTATTTTTCTCCAAAAAGGCTCCAACGGTTTTCTTGAAAAAATTGGAGATGGTTTTTGGCTGATGATTGTCTTGTGGTTTCATAAAAAAAATTTCAACGGTACCCCCCATAAAACCATTATTTTTGTTGATTTTGAAATATTTTTTTTTTGTTACACTTATTTTTTTGCAGAATTTAAAATTAAACTTATATTTTGAAAACAAAATTTTCTGCATGCTTTAATTTGGCTTAAATTTTTATTAGAAATAATTTAAGCAATTTTAAGTTAAAATTATTTTGTTTCGTATTTCAAGTTTATATTTTAGTTTCGTTTTAATTAAATTTATTTATGTGTATTAAGCCCGCATGCAACTTGCCATAGGACGATATTACGCGATAGAAAAGACCGTCTGTGGGTATGTTCGGATGTGCGGTTGTCTGTGCCCGTATCTACAGCCTGATTAGTTAGACGATTTTTTTTTCAAACTTTAGGTGTTGTACCTTTTGGTTCTATTCCTAATTTTTCACTAAAAATAAATGTTTAAAAAAAAAAATTTTTTTAAATAATTTTTTTAAAGAACCTACATTTTACTAATTCAACAACATTATTTATAGCAAAATTAAATTAAAAGCTATGCTTAGTGAAATACTGCATCATTTGACCTACCTACTTTTCAAGATTGTACAATACGCCGTAAATTCCGTTCTATTTTTTTAATTTACATAAAATATGTGATTGTACCCCTGTTTGCAAGGATCGCTCAACACTTAGAGGCGGGGACTTTTGCTGAAATACTTCTCTCAACTAGCTCTACAACTCTGCCTAGTTTGGCTTCTATTCAAATTTGTTCGAACTTTTGCACAAAATTCCTGTGCTAAAAGTAGAAATTCGGAAATTTTTTAAACGGATTATTTTTTTTTTTCGAAAACGGCTTCAACGATTTTTATAAAACTTTGTGAACGTTGTTTTTCCAGTCGAGTAGGTAAGTGATTTAATAAATCCATCATTGAGCCATATTTCCGGAGAATCACCACCCCCTTAGGCCAACATGCAAATCTTATGAAAAGCTAATCTAAAGAGCTAATTTTGTGTAGCACAAATAGTTATTTGGGCGATGGATGTATTTTTAGTTTTGACATTATCATAATTGCGATTTTTATATGCGAAAATAGTTGATCTTAGGGAAAACTTAAGTGGTTCTAGTATGTCCTCGTAAATAAAATTATTGTGCGTAATATCTAAGGCATAGTGACAATACTTGCTTTTATTATATATTTGTTTACGAATGCAAAACTGATCTTAATAATAAAATATATGAAATCACAATCACAAATCACAAAAAAAGTACACAGTTTGAACTTCAATTGAAAAAAAACGCATAAAAAAAGTAATACATATAAAAAATCAATTTGACTAAAAAAGTATTACCGTTTTATTGGCTTTTAGTAATTAAGATGCGACCGTTACACGAATTAGCCATTTGAAATGGTTTGGTGTAACATTAGCTCAGTATGTAATTTTTCTTCATCAACTTATCAGCGGACAAATTGATGCTTCGGACCTGTTAGCTTCTATTGGCTTAAACTACCGCGGAGGGTCTTACCACCTGCGAAGATCTGAACCTTTGAATATTGAACTCCACAGAACTAATTATGGCATGCATGAGCCTCTCACTTGAGCATGAGCCTCTCGGATGAGTAAGTTTTATAACTTGAATGAGAGCCTTATAGACTTTAATTTAAATAGAAATAATTTAAAAACTCTCTTTAGAACCAGTGCTCCACGATCATAATTGTTTCTGTGTTGTATTGTAATAATGTATTTATGAGCCATTTTATGAGTCTTCTCAATTCAACAACAAACGGACCCTTAGTGTACTATGCTCAGCCCCTTATTCTAGACGAGTTCCTAGACGCACCATTTTCAATGCAGGAGGTTAAAGAAGTCATAGCAAAAACGAAATCAAATAAGGCTCCTGGAGACGATCGTATCCCATTCGAATTCTACAAGCACGCCACAGATGAATTCACATCCTTACTCGCGAATGAGTTTAATCGAATTTTCGAAACTGCGTTAGTTCCAGAGTCTTTCAAGAAATCGATAATTTTTCCACTCCATATAAAAGGAAATCACGAGGATCCAGCAAATTATAGAGGCATCTCCTTCCTTAACACATGTGCTAAATTGTTCGCAGGGCTTATTCATGGCAGAATTACGCAATGGGTAGAGGAAAGGAACATTTTATCTGAGTTACAGGCAGGCTTCAGAAAAAAGTACTCAACAGTTGACCACATATTCGCACTTTCTAATATTGCTGACTACTACAAGAGGAAGCAGATGAAACTATATGCGTTTTTTGTTGATTTTCGTTCAGCCTTTGATACAATTGATCGTGAAGCTCTTTTCTACAAATTGTATGAAATAGGTATGTCCAGCAAAACTATAACTGTTCTTAAAGCGATGTATGATAGCAACATAGCATATGTATGGGACGGAGAAACTGTTTCGGAAGAGTTTGGAACTACAATGGGTCTCAAACAAGGCTGTATTTTGAGTGCATTGCTTTTTACCATTTTTATAAATGACATCACAGATGAGGTAAGAGGTGGAATAGTTGTGGGAGGGGTTGCAATAAGGCATTAATGTATGCAGATGATATCGTCTTTTTTGCGGATACTGTGGACAAAATGCAGATGATGGTTAACAGGCTTAGTGGATATTGCAAGCGGTGGAATTTAGAAGTCAACATGCAAAAATCGAAAATGATGGTGTTCAGAGGTGGAGGAGGCAGACATGCACGAAACGAAAAGTGGTTCTATGACGGTGAATCAATTGAAATAGTAAGACAATACAAGTACCTAGGAGTCTTAATAACCGCGAATTTGAATATGAATAAACATTTAGAAGGAAAACTAGCGGAGGCAAAGAGGGCAATTTCTTCGGTATGGGAACCATGCATAAAGAGCAAGTTTATTGAGCACAGCGCAAAGCAGAAATTATTCCGTGCCACAGCTGCGTCAATTCTTCTCTATGGAGCACAGGTATGGGGATACAGGTCTTACGAAGTAGTTGAAAAATTCCTTCGTTATTTCATTAAAAGGATTTTTCGATTGCCTAAAAACACACCTAACTATATGCTATATCTGGAAATAGGGACGGCGCCTTTGATTATGGATACGCTCAACATGCATTTTAATTACATTGTAAAAGTTATGGACATGGAGGGCAAAAGAATTCCAAAAATCGTTCTTAATATGGTAATACAATCAAGAGGCTCTATGTTAGCGGAGTGGGAAAGTCTTGCCGAAACGTGTGATATTGATCTGGAAATAGCGCCAAACGAAGAATCGCCGCAGTTAAGAAGTAAGTTCAATGCGTTACTAGAAAAAATTGGAAATATCATGTATGAAAGATTTGCAACAGAAGCCAGTTCGTCGCTCTTCAGGAGTTATTATAGTCGTTTGAACTTCTGCTTGCAAAACAGATCATATCTGGTGAACAACAACGCAGTAAGCATGATAAGTATCATTTTTAAAACGAGGGGAGAGCTGTTGAACTTAAATTTTATGCCGCACCGATCTGATCTGCCTTTACTATGCAGTCTATGCAACATGAGAGCACGTGAAGATACTTATCACTTTCTTGCCATATGTCCGGTTTTGAGAGAATTTAGAGTGACTTTCTTCAGCGACTTATTAGTAATATTTAATATGTCAGTCTGGTAGACGGCCATAAGCCATACCAATAAGGCTTAAGCTTATATAACAAAAGAAAAAATGTATTACATTGTGAAATAATAAAGAGTCATTTAAACTAAACTAACTAACTAACTATTTATGTTGTATTTATGTGCATGCGTTTTTGTTTTTGTGCCTTTGTGCTTACTAATAACTAACACCTGCACAGTGATGAGCCAGTGGGACACATTATATGTGTTGGCAAATATTTCTTTCATATTATGTTGATGCTTGCTTTAAGCTCCATTTGAAAATAGATCTGATTGTGTAAAAAAAAAAAAAAGTATTAAATCATTACGGAATATTATACAGTTTGTGAAAGTGTATCTTTATTAAGCAGCAAAATATGTAAATCTACCATAAGCTGAATAAATCAATAAGGGGTTACTGACTGAACACAATAAACTGCTGCAACTGTAACTGGAGCTGTAGCTGGAACAGATGTCAAAATATGTCGTACGTCTCGTTTTTTGCATGCCCCCAATGGGGCTGCACAGCTTTCTTACATTTTATATCATTTGTATTAGCTGATTAAAATTTGATTGCAAAATTATCAAAAGAAACACAATTATATTCACTTAAATTAACTTCTTTGCTTCTTTACACATTAAATAAAATATTTCTTCACAAAACACGCGGTAGCGGCAAGGTAAATTATTATTTTTTTTTTAATTTATTGTGAAACGTCAAAAGTGCTGTACGTCGAAAGCTAAAAGTTGGTGAACTTGTGCAGCACCGTACCTTTATGCAACACCGAGAAAGGTTGCGTCGCGTTGTGTTCGTAACATTGGATTTGCGTGTATTCAATATTTTGACAGCTATTCCGATTGCAGCACAAGTTCCAGAACCGCGCTATTGTGTTCAAGCAGTTAAATGGACTCTCCCCATACTATATACTTGTCTTGGGGTTACTTTTCACATCTTAAATTATATTGAGAAATAAAAATCAACTTTTTTAAAGAATCAATGAAAATTATTTAAATTTGTAAATTTAAAAAAAAGAAATATTAAACCGCAATCGATGCGAGTTGATTTTTTTTCCATTTCTCCCTTCGCAGCACTCTGTATTTGTCAACATTTCAAAAACAGAAAGGTTGCAATGACATGGCCAAGAATCATTCACCATATTTTATTCAAAAATTATTTGCAGATATGTTATGATGGATGTTGACATTTACCCGGAAAGGGAAGTTAGCTTCACTCACTCGATTGCATTCCGTAAAATCGATAGATCACTTGAAATGGGGTTGAGGGAGAGGACGTGATGATGATACCTTATAAGCCAATAAGAAGAATGTTTTCACATTCATCCCCTTAAGCTATTTTTTGTGATTTTATTTTTATTTTGTATCCCGTTTCTAGGTTAGTTGGTTTAGTAACATGAGATTTTTTTGTTGGTAAAACCGAAAAAAAAGAAGATAAATAAAAAAAAAGTCCAACTTTTGCTGAGTTTCTTCATCTGTCAGAGATGAATTGGTGTGGGGAAGTCCTTTTCATTAAAAAAAAGAGATTTATAGATGAGGTTCTAATGTTATTTTATCTGTTTGAAGTATTACAAGTCGTATGATATGGTGTGGATTGATAGCAATAACAAATAAATACCATCATTTCATGGTGGGTTTGGAAAAAAAATATACAATTAGAGTTTTTGTTTATTTGAAAATCTCTTTTATTTATAGAAATAATTTAAGAGAAAGTTTAGGATTAACCCCTATCTTACGAAAACAACAAATAAAGTGATGCACGTGGATCTGATAGTTATATAGGGGTATCCAATAGAGACAGGTGTTGACATATCTGTGGCACCCATGTTGTTTAGCGTCGGTGGATGTCAAATATGTCAAATCAGTGATGCCAAATAACTGGTAAATAGCACGATTGAAAAATAAGCCAGATACTGTAAAAACCCTAAAAGAAAAACGGACGAAACAACTAAACCATTCTTTAAGGATTTGATTTGTTATTTTAAATTGACAGGATAAAAAAAATTTAAGTTTATGTAAGGTACTATATATTTTGACTCATTCGGATTATTTTATTTAATATAACCTTTATCAAAATAGGAGTCACGTGATCTCTAGGTAAAGCGGTGGAAGAAGAGTATTGATAGTGATCTCATTTAAATTCATAAAACCATCCGAAAAGAAGAAGCTAAGTTTATTTACAGAAGATTCCTGATACGTTCTTTGTTCAGTTTGTTGGACTGTTGTTTTAATACGTTCATCAGAAGCGAAATTATGAAGCAGGTTTTGAACTTTCCGAGTGATTTTTTTTTATATAAGTATATACTTGTTGCTATACAGAGCTCAAGGGTTTGTACCCTTAGTATGATTTATTACACATGAAAGCGTTTGGAGAAATTGTATAGCGGATAAAATTAGATAACAATGCATATTGGTTTTAAACGTCTGATAATAAGAATATAAGGAAAAAATCAAACTGGGTAGGATTCCACATTCGTCTAGTGCGGTTTAACAGAAAACATTAACACTTGACGGTGTTCTAGCGATAAAAATCTGTCAGTAATATATATATATATATATATGTATAATATATATTTGTAATGTTATTTATAACTAACTGTTCGAAAGCAAGGCGATGTGAATTTATTTTTATATCAAATTTGTATCGGTTAGACATTGCAAAAACTATAATTCCCCTGTTTTTCAATTCAAATTATTTTACTTTATTAGTCAGCATCAGCTTGGTTTCAAAAGAAATAAACATTCTACACATTTACCGCAATAAAAAAACTGTCCTTGAAATTCCTTACCAAATTCATGCCGCCTGTTTTATTTAAGTGCCTGGTAATAAAAAAGTTTTAAAATGTTAAGAAAACTATTTGCACATACAATTGTCGATCGGCTTCACATGTGCCATTCAAAATTATTCCATTTCAATTAAAAAAAAAAAATGTCCCTGAAATTGATTTTCATTAAACACATCAATGTCTCTTTTTATTCTTGTAACATTAAAAAATGTATTCTTTCAAAATCGCTTCAGAAATAATTATCTTAATGATGCTCTATTTTCAGATAATTTTTTTAATGTTTTTTTCTTTTTTTATGATTCTCATAATAAAGTTTAAACCTCATTTCCTATGCTCTCAACTCCAACTCCCAACAATCAATTGTACGAGAAACAATTGATGACGAAATCGTATGAGTGGAATACGTTATTCGGGAAGTCCATGAACAAATAGTATAAATTTTTGTTTAAATTCTGTAAAAGTTAAAAAACTCAAGTAACTTGAAGCAATATTCTACAACTCTATAATCTTCATTATTAAAAGTTTGAAATAAAAGGAATGAAATGGTGAATCCCTTCCTTTGTCTGGAGTCTTCTTATAATTGATGGAATCCAAGGACTTGTTGGATGTTTGGGTTTTGCTATCGTTAATTTTATGATAATAATGTGTATCTTGTAACTGAAACTTACTTAAAATCTGATAGTGTATAAAAAAAAAAACTAATTGGCCTTGTAATAGGCAGTGTAGAATGCAACGCCGACCATAAAAAAAATACCTTGCTCTTGTTTATTAAATCAATATAAAAATTAAAATAATCTATCATAAAAATAGAATTTCATTAAATTATTCAAATACTCTACATCTACATGACAACTTCCAGACTTAAAAAAAAAAAGTCAAAGCCCGTACCTATTCAAAAAGACTTTCTATTTTCCATTTCATGTCAAAAACGATTTGGAATGGTGATTTATTTAATGCTACTGTTGAATTGGAATTTCAAAGCAAAACATTATTTGATCTACATGTAGACTCGGCCTTAGATATATATTATTTTTGTCACATGCAAATTTTGGAATTTTATAAAAGTTTTAAACGTGCAACATTACTATATTACTTATTTATAATTCTGATTCATCCAAAAGAGACTGGAATATAAATTGAAATACCTATCATACAATACATATTACACATCCATATATAGGTATATGTAAACATTAAAATATTATTTTAGACACCTGATAGTATGGTATAGATACTATGAATAGGTTAGATTGTAGAAGGTTATTGTTGTATAAGAGGAACTAAAGGTACATATCCTTTGTTTACGAAAGGAGTTAATTAAACATAATAAGGGTCCAGGAACTACTTAACTGAATTTTTACAGAATGTGTTCTGACAGATGGAAACGCGCTTTGCATTTTGGAATACTTAGCCCCAACTGGCTTCATTAAAAGCGTTCAAATAATTTTTGTCTGAGTATTTTTCTCAAACTTTTTAATCTGATATTTAACAAATCGTCGGCTTGGAGTGTAAACCGGCTATCTCCATATATGAGAATTTTACAGGAGAACCAACAAACTTCACCAAAATGTAATATATCATTTTAGAGTAAAATCTAAAATAGAGTTTGTGTGTTTATTGATACTCTTTCTTTCAATGCATAAAACAAAAACAAGAGACTCGAAGTTTATTATTTATTTGCATTTTTGTGAGTTTTATTTTCTTGGTTTTACTCAAAATAAGGGACTTAGCTGGTTTTCCTCAACAAATAAAGACAGTAATTTATTGCTGAACAATAGTTTTATTGAGTATTTTTCGTTATGGCAATACTCTAAATATATTCCTATAGTCCAAATAAGTGACTTAATTCCTAAACGCATTACAGCTGCAGTACTGCAACGTCAAACGTTCTGAAACGCAAGATTTATTTTTTTTTAATGCGTTTTTTAACGCAATCTTGTTACATGCGATGCGCAAGCAATCTTTGCATCACAAACAGAGATGATGCAACAAATGATGCATTGCAGTAATAATGTGGTGATGCATTTCATAAGCATGGTTTCAAAGCTATTTTTAGAAATATACGTATAGTAAACATACAAATCTAATAAGTTCAGTTGTGATTACGTATAATATTAGTCACGAGAAAGATTAATTTAAAACTGAAGTATTGACTAAAATTATAATCCATTTCTACATTTTTAAAAGTTGGTATCTTGAAATCCAATGTTGGGGCGATTCTGAGAAGACTGCATTAACAATTTATTTCTGTCTCGATAAGCACTGTTAGCGAAAAATATTGTGTGTGAGCTTTGACTTTTTTAACCCTTCATTGTTAAGTTTTCAACATTAATGTAGAACCTCAAATTTTTTGGCAGTGATTTACATTCGAATCTTTTTTACCTATTAATATATGTACATTAGAGTGACCGCAACGCTCGAAGAAATTTGTTTTTGTCAAATTCCTTACGGGGGAACCCCCTAAAATGATTTAGATAGCCGAAATTTGAGCTTTGAGATTGGATAACGGTAAATGGTGCCGATAATCGCTCGGTTTTTAAGTCGTTCAATTGCACATCGGTTTTATATTTTGACGGAATTTTAACTTTCTCGCACAAAAAAATGCTTCTCAAATGAAAAGTTTTGCTGATTCTTTCAGGCATAGTTTAAAAACTAAAATTAAAATAAAACTGATGCCAAAACTAGACGAATTATGGGTTATTTACAATCCTTTATTCGATGAAATCTTTTTTTTATTTTTAATACACAAAAAATTAAAAAAACAAAAACAACATAAACGAGTTTTTTCAAACTTTGAGCGATTATTAAGCGTTATCCAATTGAGTTAAAATTTTGGCTTTATAAATACCTGCAAAGGCTGATCATTTTAGGAGGTTCCCCCGACCCATTTTCGAAAATTGATTTTCGCGGTCACCCTAATGTACTTCAAAGATTTTTGTTTTAAAAATTTGTACTTTTTACATTTTTGATAATCATCGTGGTTAATCCGCAACCATAATTGAAAATTATAATCATGATTGAATCTGTTTAGTTGTTTTCCAAGTTCCTTTTTCCCTTCGACCCTTAACGGTTAAATCTAAGAGTTATTTTCGTGTTACTTTACCTAACTTAGTTTTTGAATATACCTACCCCAATGTTTCCCAGACTCAGTGCCTCAAGTTTTTGCATGATTTCATGATTTTTTGTCTCTTTTACTATAAAGGGTAAATTAATATTATGGACATAGCAGCTGAATTTGGCAGTAATGGTCTTAGCTGTTTTACTCATCAAACGATTTGGCCAATTTAGAAGCAACATTGAAAATTAATGATTATAACAGATGATGTGCCTTCGTTTGGCCTGTGTAACTGTATATTTATTTTGATTTAGCGGGTTTACACTCTAAGCCGACGAAAAAATACCTAAATTAGAAATTAAAGTGAACACACACGCACATTTATTTTAATAAACTCTTAAACGAATCGTTTTAAATTTTTTTTTTATTACTTTTAATTCGTAGTTCATTTTCTTGTTTAGAAAAAAACTTTTTTAATTAATTTCTTTTTAATTTTTCTGTTAATTTACCATTTTCCTGTTTTCATGATATTGGCAACATTAAAATATTTTGTGTCTTTTGTTTTGTATTAAGGATTTTTTTTTATAAAAAATAATTAAAGTAAATGTTATGAATCTCATTTCATTTATGAAAAATATGTACAAACAAATATTTACAAAGATAAATCGCTTGCTCCATATAAATTGCTTTAATTTTCTTTATTAAATAATCTGTTGCATTAAAGGTATGAGATGCTTTTACAAAATATTTTTCAAAGAAATTCTTCAATCCCACAAAAATTGCTTTATAAAATAGTTTTCAATTCTGTTTGAGCAGCAATGAATTTATAAAACTAGAAAGATACTATGTATGTATATTTAACAATGCCCGCATGATGTGTTGCTTTTGCTTGCACATTGAAGTAAGGTCTTACAACTTTGAACTATGCTGTTAAGTTAAGAAGCATTTTACGTGAAAAAAAAAATCTTTATAGCTCCTTACACTGAATGTATCCTTTTTATTTCTTGAGCTTTAATCGTGTAAAACATAGTTGTTGGTTCTTAAGATGCACTTGTAGTGTATTGGTTTTGTTATTTGTTCTACATTGAAAATAATACGTGACCTGCTTGCGTGAGTATGATGGCAATGATAATGGCTATTTCCTTGAAGAGTAACAGTAAAAATAAAAATAATGAAAATGTTTTGAGCGGATACAACTGAACAAAAAAATCAGTTCTCTTATTGAATTTTCTATGTTTCCAATGTTGAGTATAGAAAGCAAGCAACTGATTAAAAATTAGCAGTAAAACTGCAGTGTTTTTTTCACAAACAATACTTAAAACGTCGGAAATGTTCTTCTTTTTCATCCGTCGTTATTTTAAAACGAATGTACTTAAAAATAATAGCTACTTACATTGTCTGTGTATCTGTAAACAATATTAAATACTTTATCTGAATTATTTTGATGATTTTAACAAATTCTCAAAATACTTTAAAAATTTAAAATATTTATAGCATAGAGTTCAAGTCATTATAGATTTCTCCGTTTTAATTAAACAATAAAATACTTAGGTAAACAAAATCTAGGTTTAGATTTTTATGTTTTGAAGTTTTAATTGATAGGAAATACAAAAGTATGGCATTAAAGATTTTTTCAGATAGTGTAACTCATAGTTCCATAGTCAACGTTTAAACTCCACTTTTAGTTTTAACTGCAGTTCAACAATTTATTCGGTTTCACAGGTTCGATTAAACCTTGAACTATTTTCATTTTTTAGTTTAAGTTAACCGAAACTATTCTGCCGTTTAAACTACAGTTCATCTTCTGCAACCACTCCCCGGGTGATTTTTCAACAAAACTGCAAAACATTACCTACTTCTTTTTAAAAAAATATGTTTTACTAAAAAAGTTGCGTTTTTAAAATGTATTTGATTTGTGAAAAAGATTTTAAAGGTTAGCGACGAGATTATCTTTATACTTTTTGCGAATATGAGAAGAGCAGAAAAAAACAAACGAAACAAAAGAAATCTCACACGTTTTTCAACAACAAAAAATATTTGTTGTTTGTTTCGCGTGTTCTTTGCCTAAAAGGGAGTAAGGGAAGACAAGGAAAGATAGTTGAGTACGAAAACTGCTGCCAGCTTCTTTAATAAAATCTTGTTAAACGACGTTCAACTGAACTGAAGAACAGATTTCACTGTAAAACCGGACGAGTTGAACGAAAAATGTAAACTCCGTTTAACTTTCAGCTGAACTGAAGTTTAAACGTTCACTGTGAAACTGGGGGTAAGAGTGTAAGTGAAATTACAAGAAATAAAGGCGCCGACAGGTTTTTTTTTCAAATGTTCCGGGATGTTCTCAACAATATCCTAGCTAAAAAGCGCGGCATTGAACATTTTAAGAAATTCTTGTTTCTTGCATTTATAATTTTAATTGAAAATTCATTTGTTTCCAGACTTTTGAAAAATACAAACCAAAACATTTTTAATAATATTTTAACAAACATGTTATACTCAATTATCTGACTATAATGTAAAACACCATTTACAAAACTTAACAAAAAGTATGCGGATACATATTTCTAATCTATCACTTTAGTTTACACAGCTTAAGAACGCAAGAAGTCTTTAAATAAAAATAAGAATACAAAACCAACATTTAAGGGTGAAAGTGAGTGAGTAATATCAAAATCAATCTTCCTTACTAATGTTAGCATTATGTATGTGAGCGATCTTGGGAGAAAACCTTATTCTTTTCTACCAAACAATGAATATTCATGGAAAATATTGTAAGTCTATGCAAACAATAGAAGGATTTCATTTGAGTGTTTTGTTTGCTGCTGCTAGTCATGTCCTTCAACAAGAGAAAGTGAAATGTTGAACGATAACAAAAGGAAGATTTTTTCATTCACAGTTTCCTTGTCTGCTTTTGCTTCCAACAAAACTATGAAAGGATTAAGGATGTATCCGCATACATATATTTAAATTTGTGTTTTTTTTTTTTTTTTTTTTTTGTAAAAAGTCCAACTTTACAAGTGGTAAAGCCTTTAAAGAACATTATTTGTTTCGCGTGAGAAGAACATATCTAAGAATCTTGTTAAAAAAAAAAGGAAGAACATGTTGATGGTTATTTGTGGTATTTCTTTTTCAAACAAAAGCTTAAAGTATAAGATTTTTTAAAGAAATAAAAAAAACTGCATGAACAAATTAAACAAAGAAAGTAGTCTTATACATATTTAAAAAAAAGTGGCATACAATTCATATTGATGACACAAATATAGCGTTTTAAACTAGTTTTTAGTTAATTAGGTTTTTTTTTTAATTGAACAAAGATTGAATATTGAAAATAAAATGGCGACAATTGGTAATAGACATGATTTTATTATATAAGCATTGTGTTTCGTTTGGGTGCGAATGTATATTATATAAAAAAAAAACAAAAGGACAACGGATAACTCCTTGTTAGCTTTTTCCAGCAAAAGCAAAACTCTTGTGACATGCATATGTACAATATCGGCAACAGTTATTGTTATTATTAGTTCAG
Source organism: Baccha elongata (assembly GCA_951217065.1). Taxonomy (NCBI): domain Eukaryota; kingdom Metazoa; phylum Arthropoda; class Insecta; order Diptera; family Syrphidae; genus Baccha; species Baccha elongata. Next base: position 33,534,117 of record OX578274.1, on the reverse strand, counting down.
TCATTTATTAGATTTACCTGAAAAGTTTCGGCGGAGTTTTTAAAAGAAATCATAAAAAATAGAAGACGCCAATTAAACCTTAAGAAATTTAATATATTTTATGTCCCAATATAATTTGTGTACGTTGAATTGTTTGAACGTAGGCACCAGGCGCAAACGCAGGGAAAAATTTAAAGGGGGGGGGGGGGGTTAAAAAATATATTAAATATCAATTAAATTTTTTTTTCACACCTTATTAATATGGCGGCGCGAATTTTTAAACATAATAATATCTTGTAGGTAATAATAGCATAATACTACCTAACATTTTAAAGCATCAGCTGTCATTTGAAAACAATTCATGATGAGAAACAATTCATTTGAGAACAATTCATATTTTGAAATTCATCACTAAATAGTCGAAAAAAAACGTAGGTATAGGCCGACGAAAATATTCTTCTGGACTACCATCGTAATCACATCTGCAGCGCCCTCTTGGTGTATAGAAGTCCGTCTGATGTCTGTTTTTTTTAAATTAATTTTTAAGGCCTGATATATGTGTTGTTGCTGGTGAGGTCTAGCTTTAGGGACAAAAACCCATCCCGTCCGGCGAGTTGAGCTGCGTAAAGCAAGCAGGCCAAGTCCCTGAACTAGGCATTCCGTTTCCTTTTCGATCCCAAACCTCTGCTACCTCTTCTTTACTATTTCTATCTCTTTCTAATTTTCTACCACTACTCCTGCACCTCCTTTTGCCTCGCAACAAATGGCTTTTCTTTTTTTATTGCAAAATACACTGATGTTCTTCATAAGGCTAAAAATTGTCTTGACTACTGTAGGCGCCGGTTATAGCGATCAGGCAAACGCATCAGGAAAAATGTTCGAATGGATCTTTTATGTTGTTTTAAATCGATTTCAAACACAAATACTACACTAATAGACTACAAATAACTCAAAGAATTTTGTTTGCTAATAAATTTTACTATATAATAATAATTTTTTGTTTAAAATGTATTTCTTTATTTTCCTGACGAAAACTAATTTTTCGTGCCAGCTGATTGACATTTCAAAAAAAATGGAACAAATCGTTCCAATTATTTGAGTTCAATTTTCACTTGTTCCACTGACAGATTTCTGTCAGATAAAGTTTTTTGTGTGCATTTCAATCAGGAAAACAGCCTGTTCACTGACACATTTTTCCTGACCGCTATAAACGCACATCAGGAAAAAATTCCTGTTCTCATTTGTTTCTACTTTTCCTGATAATTTTTCCTGACATTGGAGTACACTGACTATATTGCTTCACATCATTTTCTGTTTCATAAAAACAATAATGTAGATATTCTTTACTACGTAAATGTAGTTCACTGGAATCGAGCCACTTTTTTTTGACAAACAGAAATGCTGTTACCTAATGTCAGTGTAGGTGTACTACAATGTATCTGAGGAAGTTGATGAGAAATAGGCCCAGTTTTACAATTTTTTTGTCCAGTATCTCTCACGAGCAGCTGATCTATTCATACACGTCAAAATTCTTATTCAGCAAATTTTAATTTTTCAGTTACGTTTTCGAAAGAGAGTATCCAGATTTCAGTTTCAAATTAATTTTATATTTCCAGTAAATTTGTTTCTGATATTTTGCAGATTTTATTTATGATGTTTGCCTAATGAATAATCAAAGTTTGTGACCTCGGGGCCGAACACAACTTTGTCGAAAATCGAAAAAACCCAGAACCCCTAAAACACCTTCCCCTGCGTTCGCCCCTGGTAGGCACTAACAGTGGGGTCTAATGTTATTAGAGCCAAGCTAAAATAATATTTTTGGTTAAGGTTATTGTTTTAATAGGATTTTATTTTCATATAACATCAACCACTAAAGTACATACCTAATATTATACAAACATGCATTAAAATTAATTAAAAATAAAAGCAAGTAAAAATTCAGTACTAGGTGAAACCACTCTTATTAGCTGATATTACGGTTTCAGTCCTTCTGGAGACGCACTTAACAAATTCAAATTAAAACAAAATTAAAATAATATGAGCCCCCACAGTTCTGCAGTAGACTTTAATGGTATTGAACAAAACAAACTGTTGATTGGCCCCATATTTCCAAATTGGAATTTGGTTGCCATTATATAAAAAATATATTCTTAATTCAATTGAATTTTAACCGATTTCTCTAAGCGCTCAGACAGTGATAAATTAAAATGTCTATCTATATAATATATGTTTTTAATTTCTAAAAGTGGATAGAAGAGGAATAGTCTTTTATTTAATTTAAATTTATTGCTCAATGTAAATTGAATTCGGGGTCAAACTCATCGATTGTCATGGAGTGTATGTAAGAATAAAGTACCTTCTTTTTATTTTATTAAATATGCATGGATACCTTATCTATTAGAACACATTTTGTGTTTAAAATCGGTTGAAATTTTTACGTTTAATATTTCCTCCCGCGTTAATAACGATGAGGTAAACTTTTATAACAACACATGCACTTTTTTTTCAAAACCGAAATAAATGCAAAACAAAGGTTAAATTTCTTTGGAATATTGAATTATTGTATTTTATTTATTCATATTTCATATCATAAGCACCTAAAACACTTTCGAACTCCACACTTTAACAGTAGATACTATTCAATTTTAAAATGATTTTTTTTTTATTTTAGTATTATTATGTACATTATAACATATCGCAAAATGTGAACTTATAGTTTAAATTAGAATCCGTTATCCTCCGGTTTATAAGAAACCATGTATCTTCGTCCGTTTGTTTACAAAACTGAGACTTTCAAAGCAAGTTATTCTTAGAAAGACGATTTTAAAATGTTGGCTATCCCAAAGCTCATAATCTTTCCAAGTTTTAAATAATCTTTAAAGTTTTTTTTCTCAATTTAATTCGGATAAGTTTTTTATATTATATCAGTCAAAATTCCAGAACAAATACAAATATTCTATACAGGGTGATTGGTATAAGATGCACCAAAAAGCTTGAGCGTGTAGGTGGAGTTAAGACAAGAAAAAAATCGTACCGGAGGGGGGTCTATTTAACCCTGTTTAGGCGGGAGGGGCAATTTTCTAAAACATTGACTTAAATCAGAAAAAAAATTATTTAAAAACAACGGTGAATGATACAAAGCCTTGTTATATTTTTTTGGAAAGCCAGAAAACTACTCTTTTATTTAATTTTTAAATTAAGTTGTTGTTTAAGTGAACAGTTTTAAAAAAAATAATTTTCAAACTCAAAATTAAAAAAAAAAAATAAAAAAAAAATGTTTAAACTAATTTTTTTCAAAATTTTATGTAATTAACTATTATTTTTATTTTTAAAATTCAATGCTCTTATTAATTTTTAATCAAAAACAGAAAACCGGAGGCCAAAATGTATTTTAGTTTTTGAGAAATTAAGAAAAACTAGAAGTATTTTTTTCCAAGAAAAACACTTTTTTTTTTGGGTTTCCCAAATTTGACCTGTTCAGGTCAATAATTAATTAGGGAATTATCCCTTACTTATTTTTTATTATATACCATCCGATTTTAATCAAATAATAAAAAAAAAAAGAATTCATTTTTTACTTATTTTACTAGTTTTACTTTTATTTTTTTTTTTATTTCTCAAAAATTAAGATACATTTTGGCATCCGGTTTTCTGTTTTTGACTAAAAATTAATAAGAGCATTGAATTTTGAAAATAAAAATAATAATTAAAACATTTTTTTTTTAAATTTTTTTTTTCAAAATTTTGAGTTTGAAAATTAATTTTTTTAAAACTGTTCACTCAAACAACCTAATTTAAAAATAAAATAAAAGAGTAGTTTTCTGGCTTTTCAAAAAGATATAACAAGTCTTTGTATCATTCACCGTTGTTTTTAAATAATTTTTTTTTCTGATTTAAGTCAATTTTTTAGAAAATTGCCCCTCCCGCCTAAACGGGGGGAAATAGACGCCCCCTCCCATACGATTTTTTTCTTGTCTTAACCCCACCTACACGCTCAAGCTTTTTGATATGCATCTTATACCCTTTTTGATATGCATCTTATACCAATCACCCTGTACATAATATGTACATTGTATCTACATATTATTAATGTATCTATTTCGTATATCTCTTAATAACAAAACAATAATTCCATAAAAATTTATCGGAGTAGATATTAAGTTCATTTGAAATTCTTAAATTTCTTTGTTCAATACAAAAAACCACTTCATACTATCTTACCTTGTTGTGCATTTTTTTTTTTCTCTTAGAAAAGAATAAATCATATCATGGAAGATGTGTCTAATTTTATTACGTCTATATCTTAATTTGTCTATTTTTCCTAAAAGGAACTTGACCTTAATTCAAGAATGAATATTAAGTTTATGGAATTTTTTCCTTCTCGATTAAATCATACACCATCCGCACAGGATGCCAAAAAGGTTTCTCCACAGTATTTCCGGTGTGTAACGCCTATAAGAAGAAATAAATAATCACCATTATCATGAAATAATTCATCTATGCGGATAGAATTGGTGGAGTTATGTATGTGTTGCACTAAATTTATATTCTTTTGTGTATTCGAAGTTAATTAATTTTGATTATGTTGTAGGATGAAATATGGGCGGTCTGATGGGTGAGTATTAAGTTGCAGGACGCGTCGTAGGACATGACATAGTTGACAGCATAAATACAATTATATTCCATTTTGGTTATTAATTGTTTGGGTTATTTTTGAATGGAAATAATTTTACTATATTACGTGGTTGATATAAATAAGACTTATAGTGACATGCTTATGTGGCAGCAATAAGAAGACTAATTGGGATTAATAGATGAAGATGAAATATAAGTTTTGAGATGAGCTTTACATAAAAGAATTTGACAGAACAAGGAAGTTTAGGATTCATTTTTATAACATCGAGAAATCCTGTGGTTATTTATTTCATTCTTAAACATTACCTACCGTGAATTTTTGTTTTGACCATAAAAAAAATCAGAAAACAATTTTGAGCAGAAAATCTGCAGTGTCAAATCAAGTCTGTCAGCTCACCTCAGTCATTTTACGAATACAATTATCTGCCTTTATCTTTTTCTGAATTCTCTATTTGTTTGAACAAAATAATACCAAAAAAGAACCACACTCATCGCAAAGAGCTTCAAGCCATTTGTCCGCCTTTTGGTTTAAACCGGATGCTGTCTTCTCTCCCTTATTAAATAGTTATAAATCGTTCCGGACGAGCATCCCAACAAAGAAAAAAAATCTCTCATTCTACGAATAGAATGCAAACATAGAACGTATCAAATACCAGAAAAGTTTAAAACAAACAGTCCTGCGGTAAACATTTGCTAACTTTTGTGGCAAAAAGCTTTTTTTGTTGAAAAAAAACATAGCTGGAGATATGTTATACAAAAACAAAATTACTGGTATTATTTTAAACCCTCTGGCACACTGTTATAGCCAGAACGCAGTACATCAGGAAAGAAAAGGATAATGCGAAAAAAATTAAGAAATAAAAAGGATATTTTTACTAAAATGATAAAACCTCTCCAACTTTATAAAAGTGTCCGCTTCAGTGAGGTAGAAGATTATATATTTGCTCTTACCCCCTTTACGCACAATAACTGATAAACTAGGAGGCAGAAAACAAGAAAAGAATTAATGGAACAACCGCTTTGGGGTTGTAAAGGAGTGTTTCTTTAAGTGTGACACAACCGTTTGAATCTTATGTCTTTTTTTCTGACACCGGTTAACAAACATGTTTACTATCATGGGCCTGTGTATCTTTCAATTTGGAATGAACTCTTTGAGATACAGGCAATTCAATATGAAGGATCTGGATAAACAAATAGAAAAAGGACACTTTGCTGAATGGAACTTTACTCTTTAATTTTTTCTCAGAATTTCGTTGATTGTAGGAACCATAGACTCATCTAAGGTAGGACGTAAGGTCATTTTGTGTACTCATTTTTAAGGAAAAAACTTATCAACAAGTTGAAAGTTCAATTTTAGTAGCCAATTGTTATGAATACCTCCAAATTTTTGGAATACTGTTGTTAGACTAACTACCGTACTATTGACAAACGAAGTTTGATAAACAAAAATTGATAGAACTTTTTCGCGTCGTCATTGTTAGAACCTTGGGGAATACCAGGGGACTATAACACACCGTGACAAGTTGATAAGTCTAAATAAGTCTAAACACAACGCAAATTGTTAAACTTGTCAGAATAATAAATTCCCCTTAACTTGTCCACACTGTTTGACAAGTGTTCAGCGAGGAGAGAATGAGAAAAATTGTGAAGGACAGGAAGACTGCCTTATTAAGAAAACAAGAGAGTACATTAATGTTTTTCCGGATGGTTTGTTTATTTTAAAAAAAAAAAATTTCGTCGAATTCGGAATGAAAAATATATTTTTAGTTAAATATTATTTGAATTCTATAATTATTCTGTCCTTTTTGTAAGAAAAAGTTCACTTGTAAGCGTATGACAGTATTCAATTCACTTGTCCAAAATCAGTTGTAGTTGGACAAGTATTTCTTGATACTTGTCACGTTCTGTTACAGAAATGAGGAAATTAAACAATTTACCACTTTTCATATTGCATATTTACACTTGTCGATGTGTGCACAGACTTGTCTTTTGTGTTACAGGATTTTTTATAAGTTGTCGAATTTTACTTTTCTTACAAGTACTTCTCACGTTATGTCATAGGCCCCCTGTTAAGGGTTAAATCAGTGTCGAATATTTGTAGGATATACATAATTTTTAGAATCACTCTTTTAGATATATCCTGATGTCATGCTGGCAGGTAATTTACTCTGATACACGATCTCTTTCTTGTAGGACCCAGAATCTTATATAGCTGCAAAAGTAGAGAGCTAGATAAAACCGCTCCGTATAGGCCTGAGCTCCGAATATATATCATAGACGACCAAATAATATGGGAGGTGAAAGTAGGAGTTGGTATAAAGAAATGGGTTTTGAGAAAAAATGTGGCCATTTGCGTCTTCTTCAATGCACGTAACTACTTTTTGAACATGGAATGTCATGTTTCATAATTTAAATTTTTCTTTAGAATGATTACCCTATACGGGCCCAAAAAACCTCCTTGATCAACTTCGGTTAGGAATTTTTCGGTGGGTCAGAAATATGACTTGATGTAGTTAAATGTAGTTAATCATCATCATGCGGATAACCGAAATTCCTCGATGTCCCATTGCCAGTAATGACAGATACAACAACGGTTATCAATCGAATGCATTTTCAAAATTCAGAATCTCAATATGCAATCCTCGTAGTTTTTCCAATATTATTATTATTCCACGGATTGATTCACCAAAAGCGAATCCAAACTAGTCATCAGACAGCAGTATTATGCTCCTCAAACGGTTATCCATCTGATGCTAAACCATATTTTCATGTTGTGATATATCCACTACATCAGCTTGGTAAAACGGCGCCTAACACAGCTTCTTCGTTCTTCTTGAGATTCATGGACTTTATTAGAGCACGACTTAACCAATTAATTTGCAGAACTGCAGGGTATACCATCTGGCTCAATACCAACTTTTTTGACAGGCTTTCCAAAGTACAGAATGTCAGCTTCATAGTGTCCTAGTGTAGTTGCTACCAGTTATTTTTTTTTAGTAGAGTATTCTAAATGATTAGTACTTCATATCATCTTAAATCTTGTAATGTCCATGTTCAAGCCTGAATTGTGTTATAACCACTGCTGCAAGTAATAAGTTGTCGGATCTATTGATGACCATATTACCTGCACTCTACATACAAGGATGTGTTTGTGTTCAGAGAAAGAGGATTCTTGATTCCGGATGCCATTCAAATAACCGTTCTCTTCTTTTAAGAGGTTCCTAAGGAGGTTGTGAAAATTTAACCAAAAGAATAGTTTTTCGCTTCCACCACCTTTCCTGTATCACCAGTTTCTGAGGAAGTCACTAGATTTTGAAATAGGCGAGACGCCATCAAATAACTTTTCGGCAAAAGTTTTGACATTTTGTTTCTTGGAAGCACTAAATGTCCGGCCGCCCTCTCCTCAACATCTTTTTCCGTTCATATAGCTTCGTCCGTTTATATAGGTATCCAACTTTTAAAATCGCCACTCAGATTTCAATTAATCAGTTGCATAGCTTGGATAAAACACCAGTCAGTACCTAAAGCTCTGAGCAGATCTTTTCGACCTGTACCATTATCAGTTTCTTCCCAAGGCATAACATTATTATTGACTTGCGGGGTAGGTACTGCTGCATTAACAAGTATTTCCATAATGAAATTTTTCGAAATTGCTCGAAACGATTTCCCATTTATTCGATACTGGCATGTAATTTTCCTGTTTTTATTGTTTGATACTAAATACCTTTGGGGTTATTTGCGGTAATTTATCTCTTAGTCACCGAAAGAGGTTTCGATAATCGGGATTTACTCCAAGAAAATTCTAAATCATCCGTGTTGAGAGGGGAGGGCGGTTAGGAAACACTAGGAAAATCTGGAAGAAAATACTGATTTGTTCTTACATAATAAAATATGAATTATTAGTTTTTAACAAATTTTCTTTCACAGTATCCAAAAACTTGAAATAAGTATTTAACTCATTTATCAAAAAGTCAAAATGATGACACCCCATCAGCAAGAAGATAGCAATTTATAATGAAATTTAATTACAAATTCATATCTCGCGCCACACTGTTTTGATTAGGTCTAGACGAAATGTTTAACCACGATAATGATGGTGGTTAACTTTAAGTATGTCATAAATCAAATTCTTTGGTGCTATAATTTTAATTAGAATTTTAACCTCCACAACCACCGATTAATGTAAGCAAATGCCTATTGGTATTCTAGCTTTCCTCAAACTTAATAAAGATGATGAGATGAAAGTAAGAAGGTCAAGATTAATCAGTTTTGCCAAGTTTGAGTAATCATCTTACCACGCTAATTAAGTTCGATAGGATTTTGATTTCAACACAAAAGCAAACGTGGCATTAAAATTTCCAGTAGTTCGTTATTAGATGGTTTTAAAATTAAATAAAAAAAACAGGATATGGAACTAAAGAGTTATAAGAATCAGTGAGTGGACTTCTTTTGAAGTGCTTGCCTAAGTGGTTCGTTTGAAAAAGTCGGTTTTAGGTAGATGTTTTATGATTCTAGTTTGTTCCACACGACTACATTAACATCCGGGAAAAAAAAAGTGTGGGACTTCGATAAACATATTTGAATTAAGAACATTGATGTGGTCATTGTCAACATATGACTTTCCTTACTGAAAAAACATATTGCCATATTACATAAGAAATATGCTTTTATTTATTATTAAAGAACTTAAAAAATATAATAAAGACCAGATGCTTGCTGCGTTATTACCATCGCCCTAAACACTCTATTCCAAGTAAGCATAAGCACCCTCAACGACTAACAAGAAGAAGACATCGAATTCCAAAAAAACCCTTTTTACAACTTAAATATCGCATTAATGTTTCAATATAAAAGTTTACTAAAGCTTCAGATAAAGAAAAAGGAGAATCTAATTAAAAATTGAGTTAACGTTCAGAACGTAAAAATTCTCATTATGGGAACCAACATTTCGCATGAATTCAAACAGGGATACAAAAAATGGACGATGGACTGCAAAAAAAAAAAAAAAAACGGTTTTGTATAAGATTATGATTAGGGTTAATCTGAAAATAATTTTTCTTTTTTTTATAGAGAAAGAAAATAATCAAAAAGACTTTTATTACGAAGTAGACACTTTAGGTATGTACACTTATTTAGTATAGGTATCTTAAGAATTTCTTATTTTGTTGGATTTTATCGTAAAATAAAAGCATCTTTTCCTTTATTTTCAACAGCCATGTAAATGTAATACACAAAGGCAAAAAATAAGCAGTAACATTATGTGTTTCATAATACAAATACAAAAATTCAATAAAAATGTCGTCAAGTCTGCATTTTGTTCTGACATCGTCCTTTAAAATCAATTAATAGAACAATTAAATAAAATTGCATCTCATGTGGATAAGGTGTCCTTGTTTCTTTTCTATACCTATTCTCCGCGTTGTCGTTGCCCTGTTTGTTCTATACATTCAACAAGTGTTCATGAGAGAAGCATTGTAATAAGCTTTTACAGAGTCGCACCTGCAACGGTAAACCGTTAAAAGCTTGGTTTATTAAAAATGAGGATTTTTACTTGAGAATACATAAAACAAAATCTATTCTATATACATAAGTATAGAAACGTAGAGAAAAAGCGAATTAGAGTTCCATTAACCCACGACCGAAGTACGGTGATTCTTTTTTAAAATAGTTCAGAATCAGAATGTACTTAAGTGTGCCAAGGCAGATGCTATACATATTGTACTTTAAAACAACAACAACAAAAAACAGAGAGTTTATTAGGAAACTACATTCATTTGTTTCATTTCTATTATGTAACGTCCCGAAAAACTACAATAAAAAGGTGTCAAAGTTATCAGAGATGTTACCAGGTAAACCGATTCAGATTAAAATAAAAGGCACGACTGGGTCGGACAAACCTGCCCTTGTGTCAGATTACTAACCTTTGACTAATGATAATACTAAACGGGAAACTATAAAAAATAATCGCAAGTAAAAATATAGAGTTTCTTAAGCGTTTATGTCAGGTACCGTTAATAAGGTGATTATGAAAAAAAATTCTAACAAAAAACTTTATCCTTAACTTTAAATCAGTCGCACAAAATTTCATCAAAATCGATCGTATTTTTTTTTTTCGAGAAAAATTGGATTTTCTATAGCGTTTATATGGCAGGTACCGTTAATAAGATGATTTAAAAAAAATCTAATGGAAAACTTCATCCTTGGCAAAAATCATTCACACAAAATTTCATCAAAATCGGTCGTATTGTTTGGAGAAAAATTGGATTAACTTTAAGGCTTATTAAATTAAGCAGGTACCGTTAATATGAAAACTTATTTTGAAAACACGAAAAACATAACCGTAAGCTACAAATACATTATACGAAATTTTATCAAAATCTTGTATGGCAGGTACAGTTAAAAAGCTATTCTTAAAAAAAAAAATTTACCAAAAATATCACCGTTGACAAAAAATCAGTCATACGAAATTTTATCAAAATCGATCGTATTTTTTCGAGAAAAATGGAATTATCTGTTACGCTTATATGGCAGGTACCGTTATTTTTAAACCTAGTTAAAAAAAAATCAAAAATACGCCTGGACATATTACTCTAAAAATACAGAGTACCAAGTTTGAAGAAAATCGGCCGAACCGTTGCTGTAGGTGTCGATTCATCCAGACTGACAGACGTACAGACAGACAGACAGAATTGTCAGACCTACCTTTTCATAATGTCATGTTTGATTGTTATCTCAAAACTTTTTTTGTTTACGAATACAAAACTTGCCTTATAGTACCTATAATCGCAAGTAAAAACCGTAAAAACCGGTTTTTCGGCCTTTTCGTGGAGCTGTTAATGGTCTCCGTTTTCAAAAATTGATTCAAATTTATTAACGAATGGCAAAGCAAATCCAAGGCTCAGGCCTCAGAATACTCGATTTCACGCTAAGAATCTTTCGCATCCGAATTTGTTACATAAATGACATTTCACTTGCAACAATATATATTAAAAAATATTCTTATCAACTAAAAAGAAGCAAACAAAATTATTTGCAACACATTTCAAATAACCAACAATAGTCCTGACATGGCGTAGTTTATTTATTTTTACATATATTTGAACGCTTACCTCCAGTTTTACAGTCAACGTTTAAACTCCACTTTAAGTTAACCCGGTGAACGTCGGTCGGGTTAATTTGTTGCAAATGTAAAGTTCTAACAAAATATTGTGTTAGATTTAGATACCTACAGATTGTAAGGCAGGAGGCAAGTTATTAGAAATATTCACAGGCAGAAAAGTAGATACACATAATTAATTAGTTTTATGTTTATTCTTTAAAGTTCATGTTGCTTTTTAGTTGATAAGCATTGTTGATCGTGGTAGAATATTTTAAAAGCAAAAAGTAACACGGTAGGAATCGGGTTATATAGACGTTTAGTCCAGTGTTTGATAATTTTAACCTTTAAATATAATTTTGTAAATTATTAGTGTGGCTCCGTGGTGCTTTTTCTTTATTTTTTTTTATAGGATGTGTAATAAAGTGAGGGTACTTTGTCATATAATTCCATTCTGATTTTTTGCCAACGGTGATGTGTTTCATCTTATTTTTTTTTCCGAAGAAGTATTATAAATATAAGTTATAGAACCGTAGTTACTTTTTTGATACCTGTTCTATTTTGAACGGCTGAATCGATTTTGGCGAAATTTTATTTTTCAAAAGGTCAGCTACATCAGCTACATTGTAAAAGTCCAGTCATTTTAGGGTTTAACCTAGAAATTTGAGATAATAAGCTGGAAACTCATACACTCCTTCATATTGGCTTTCTTAAAGTTGTCTAGAAAGTCAACCAAAATCTCGTGTCTGCAGCATAAGTTATTCAAGGTCAAAGGTCACGAAAATAATTTTTTCTGAAATATCTCGGTTTCCATAGCTCCAATGATGTTAACATCCATTACAAAATTACAGTGCATAAAAATTCCAACAAATTTTGTAACAAACATTTTTTCATACGATCAACCGTTTTTGAGATAAATTTTTTTAAATCTTCAATTAAATATGTATACTGATTTTCATAACCTTATTTTTAAAATAAACAATACAAGTTTCTATTTGAAATATATACATGTATGTATTGTATATCCTTTTTCCTTATTTGTTTACATATTTTTTTTTTCAGAATTCCAATATTTTTTTGTGCAAATCACTCCCAAATAGATTAAATATATATAGATACCTAAACTGTTTCTGCTATGTTTGATGACGGTTTCATATTTGCTCTGAAATAATATTTAACAACCAAAATAGGTATATACTCGCGCCCATTGATAGTTACAATAGCGCTCATACATTTCTGTCAGTTTTTTTTTATATTTCGTTTTTATTTTTTCCCTTAGGATATTTATTTGCCTATAATATTATATGTGTGGTGCCGTTTTTTCTAAGGTTGATAGGTTTTGATTTTTTAATTTTGTTTTATTTGTATTAATTTTTCTTTCTCAAAACTAACACACAATCATCATTGAATTTATTTTAATTTTTCAGTAAAGTTTTGAATCATATTACCTCATACCTGCCACTTTATAGTCATATATGCTATGAAATGTAATATTGTAGCTGTCTAGCTTTAAGCCCCTAAAAGAACTGTTAATCTTAACTATGACACATTTAAGTTGAACTATTTTGAATACAATCCTTCTGTGTTTTTGTATCTCCTGTTGAAAATTGATTTAAGGAAATAAAATCCTTATATTTCTCTGCCTTATATTCCAGACCAGACCAATTTTGTTAATGCCAGTCGGAGCCAGAGTGGTTGGAGAATTTTCGTTTTCTTATTTTTCGTGTTTCTCTAATAATATTAAATAAAACTTGAAGGGTTTTTGTGCACAGGGGGCGGTATCCCACAACAGCATTATTGTGGTATTATTTATACGGTGAATTATAAACAGTTGACTGCTTTTAATACCTTGCCTTGGCATTGTGTTCAGTGGAATGTGCATAAAATAGTCGGTAATAGGTTAGGGGCTTTCGTACAAAATGAAATTCATAAGATGTGGTTATTTTGTAAATGTGATGTCCTGTTTTGGTTTTTGGAATTCTATAGAAAGGAGAATTTAATTTTCAAATAAATTCAAGAAACCTAAGAAAGAAAAATCGAAAAAGAATTTTTTTGTGTAAGTACTGTTTACAATTTCTTCGTAGTATTAAATGATTGGGTGCCACTAATCCCACCAACTTGATTGTACTTATAATGACCCAAATTAAAAAAAAATTCAAACGAATTTTTCAAAAACAAAATAGAAAATAAAAGAAGTTGAAGGAAATGTACCGATTATGGAATATTCATACATAAAACATGAACTTATTTTAAAACCTAAAAAAATTTAATTTTATTTATATTTATAAATATAGATATTGGTAAAAACAGTATACTAATTGTAAATCAAAACCAAAAATTAATAAAGGGCCCGACTGGGTCGCACAAACAGCCACTGAAAAATTTGTCGACTTTTCATGGTCAACAACAACAATAAATAACTTTTCAGAGAATCTTTCTTTTTTTGTTTTGATGCAGGGCTAGTTAAGCTTAGCAGAACTTTTAGAATATTAGATTTCGTCAAAATCAGATAAGCCATTTAAGAAATAATTCGTACAGAAAAAGTAACTTTCTATGGCAGGTATGTTTATGAGGATCTCTGGAAAAAAAATTGGTGACGGTCATATGGTAAATACCGGTATTTCATGACCTATGCAAACAAAAAACTTAAGAAACAGAGTTCTCGTTATTTTTGATTATCTCAAAAACTACAAAGTATTCGGTTTTCTGTTTTTGACTATTGAACCTTAAATTTTGGATAAAAAAAATTACACTAAAAAAATATATAAAAACTTTGGTGTTTGTCGCACCTAAACCTTTTCTATGGCCAAAGTCTTAGCCTTGCTGAAATGAGGTATGTAAATCGGTCGCTAGCTCTTAGTCTACTAACGTGTGATTTTTTAAGAGGTTTAGAACTTTTTTTTTTTAAAAACACAAAAAATTCCAAAAAATGAATGAAATATTTATTTGAATCGATAGTTTGAACCTTGCAATTTAATGTTTAAAGATAATTTTATGCAAATGTTGACCGCGGCTGCGTCTCAGGTAGCCCATCCGCTGAGTCCAATTTTGGCATACTCTTTCACACATATCGGCCGGTATCTCACGAATGAATGCATGGATGTTGGCTTGACATACCCCCACAAAAAATAGTCTAATGGTGTCAAATCGCACGATCTAGGCAGCCAATTGACCGGCCCGAAACGTGAAATTAACTGTTCACCAAACTCGCCTTGCAATTGCGCCATTGTTTCGCGTGCTGTGTGGCATGTGGCACCGTCTTGTTGAAACCACATACCATGCAAGTCAAGAACTTCCATTTCGGGCAAAAAAAAGTTTGTTATCATCGCTCGGTAGCGTTCGCCATTGACAGTAACGCTGCGATTCGCATCATCTTTGAAGAAATATGGCCCAATAATGCCGCCGGCCCATAAACCGCACCAAACAGTGGCTTTTTCGGGATGCATTGGTAGCTGTTGCAATGCTTCTGGCTGATCTTCACTCCAAATGCGGCAATTTTGCTTATTTACGTACCCATTCAACCAAAAATGAGCCTCATCGCTGAACACAATTTTTCGATAAATGAACATTTCGAACCGAGCACGAATTTTGATAGTAAAATTCAATAATTTGCAAGCGTTGTTCATTTGTAAGACGATCCATGGTTAAATTGCAAACCAAACTGAAGCTGTTTGACAGTGACACAAGGTACTAAACACATGTCAGCTGTCGAAACCAGTGTTGCCAAAACCAACCCAAGGAGCATTTCAGAGCTACATAACATTTACTGAACGTTAACATCGTAGCTGTAATGTTTCAGGCGTATATGAAATGTTTACTCCCTGTACCCAAAATGTAAACGGTTTTGGGGAATGAAATGTCGTGTTGACAGTATATGAACAAATTCTATTTGATGTACCTGATTTGTACATTTACAAATGTGAACGTTCAAAAACTCTTCAAAACACATACCAGACAAACTACTTTTTAGTAACAAATCGTTTACAGATACTATTCCTGGACTAGGTATATAAACGTTTACAAATGTAAACGTTCAAAAACATTTCGAAATAAATAACATAAAAACAAACTTAGGTACAAATCGTTTACAGAAAAATATTAAACTGTATAGGTAAATACGTAATGCCATTTGAGATCATATTACTTTATGTATACAAACCAAAACTTAAACAATTTCCATCTTGTTCTTGACATTATTATTATAATATGGGAGGTATACAAATATTCAATAATTATATTTTTCGTGCAAGTAAAGGCAAAATATCGAACGCGAGAAATATTTTCTACCAGTTTTGTAAAACAGGTCGATAAAAATAAGGGGCCTGTAAAAACTTTCTTATTTTAGAAATTATTTCTAATAAAAATATTTGAGACAATTTTTTTTTCCCACAAAAACCATATTTTTCAATATTTTGTCAGATAAAATTCAAAGTCTTATTTCAATCAAAACCTAAACATGCTTTGTTTTTACTAAATATCAACAAAAATAGATTTTCAATGTTTTGGGTTTTCTAATTTGATAAAAAATGGAAACATTATAATGGCCGCTATCAATGCTATACGTGTTACATTATCTGTAAATGAAATATTTTACAGTATGCTTACGTTTGAAGATTTGATGTGACTATTCACTGTAAACGTTTTGTAAGAGTAAAGTTTTGGTAATGGCTTTACAAAACTGCTACAAATGTAAACGTATCGTGATATTGATTTAACATTAACGATATTTGATTTACAGTACGTTTACGTTTGAAGATGTGATGTGACTATTCACTGTAAACGTTTTGTAAGAGTAAAGTTTTGGTAATGGCTTTACAAAACTGCTACAAATGTAAACGTTTCGTGATATTGATTTTACATAAACGATATTTGATTTACAGTACGTTTACGTTTGAAGATGTGATGTGACTATTCACTGTAAACGTTTTGTAAGAGTAAAGTTTTGGTAATGGCTTTACAAAACTGCTACAAATGTAAACGTTTCGTGATATTGATTTTACATTAACGATATTTGATTTACAGTACGTTTACGTTTGAAGAAGTGTTGTTTCAACAACATTTGTGTGTTACAATTTGTTTACCAATCATCCAATTAGTAAATGTAAAAATACAAAACATTTTTTCAGCATCTGTATATGAATTGTAAACGACATACAATAAATTTGTAACCTAATAGGTACAAAATGCTACTTGGGAAACCAGCTAAAAAATCACCCGTTATCTAATGATTCAAAATTAGATTAGATTTTTTTTAGATTAGATTAGATTTATTTAAATTTTAGAGAAAAGTTTACAATTTGCTTATAATTAACTTAAATCTTTTACGACATGGCCATAATGGCCGTCAGCCAGATGATAGCTTTTTGTTAGTAATATTTTGCAAAATCTAAATAAATTTACATATATTATACATTTTTTTTTTTGTTTTTAAAAATCTTCTCTTACAATTTTGTTTTTATAAGCTAGAGCTACTTTAACAAATTTAAACAAATTTAAATTTATCCCAATCGCTGCCATTTAATACGGCCAAAAGTTCAGCGTGTTCCAAATAATTTTTTCGCCAAAACTGTCGGCGTACTTCTACCAATATTTGGAATTTTGCGAGGAAATGAACCACGTTCTCTCTTTCGCCGGTGTTCCACAGTGAAAGATAAGGTCTAGGTCACTTCTATGTGATATTAAGTTTAAGGATAGTAATTCTCCTCTCGTTCTAAAAATTATCGATATTTTCTCTACGCAGTGTAGGTCCTTAAAATAATTATCCTGGCCGAAGTTGTACTGGAGTGTCGAATAAATTGCTCTATGTAGTGAGCTCTGTGCCTGTTCTATACAATCTTCTCGAAGTTTAGATTCAAGTTTTTCCAACAGGTTATCCAAATATGGTCTCCACGTTCCCAAGTTTTCCAAAGACAGATTAAATGGCAGTTCACATCTGTCAGCTATATTTTTCCATTCCTCGAACCAAGATTTTTCCGATTTTATAATTGAGACTGCAACTTTCCTTGCAATGCAATGTTGAAATGAAGTTTTAGGCATGTAAGATAAAGAGGTGGTAAGCCTGTTTCGACGAGAAGTATGTAGTTAGGTGTTGTGTCTGATAAGTGAAATTGACGTTTTAGATTGTGCTGCATAAAGCATATGTTGCAGTGAATACTTTGTATTTGGAGCTGAAGGGAATCCTTGTTTCCATATACGTTTCGCCAGACTGTTCCAATTGCATTTTTGGATGCCGATATTTTTTTGCTTAAATGCTTCTCTATATTTAGGTTGCTCGTTGTTGTAAAACCTAGATATTGATACTCCTTGACCGTCTCGATTTGCTCTGATCCAAAAAACCATCTTTCAATTGCTGCTAGGCGTCCTGATCCTTTCCGAAACACCATAGTCTTAGATTTGCTCAGGTTGACAGTCAAGTTGCACTTAAGACAGTAGTCACGCAATTTGTTGATCATAAATTGGAGTGAGTTAGGAGATTCTGCCAAGATTCAAAATTAAAATAATTCACACAGGTTGCCTTCAATAAAATATCTTACGAAATGCAATTAAATTGAGCTTGATCAGAATACTGCTATAAAGCCCCAGCCCAACTTAAAATGATGTCAATTTTGTCAATAAAATGTAGGTTAAGACCAAGATTATTTTTTATTATGAATTCAGCATATTTTTGACAATCGCCTGGCCAAAAGTCGTATTTCCTACACACATACATTTTATTTCAGTTAAATTTCATACCTCATCCTGAATTGACTTAAGTACTGGAAAATTCATGAGAATTTCCTGCCAGATATGGTTCCAGCCAGGACAATATATCGAACATCATTTCACCGTCCGGACACTCTGAAAGTATTTGTCTAACATTCTCATTGAAACTTCCTTCGTCCCCTAGAGAAGCAGCAACGATATGTCATAACTCGTTGCTTTTACTGGAGAGAAAACTATTTCCACAAAATAAATGCGCATATGAATGAGCTCCCAGGCTTTTACAGAGAGTTACAGTAGTCCTCTGCAAAGGGCAGAAAAACACAGACCATTTGTGCATATTGAGGAAACCCATCCTAATTCTAGCAGCCCCTTCCCTAGCTCTCTCTTTTTCTAGGACACATCCATCTGGGCATTCAGGGCACATTTCAAGGACCTTAACAGGAAGTCCCAAGTATACCTATAACTATTTTCGTAATCGAGTCGCAGACAGTTCAGTCGAGCGAGCATTCAAGATAACTACGATTTGCTGGCAGTCCGTGTAATTTGGTTTGCACTCCATTGCTTCGCTAATATGCTAATGGAACGAGAATTGAAATGGACGGGTATTATTTTTTCCCCTGTTGCTATAAATGTTGGCGTTCTCTTTATAAAACAACTGTATATAAATATATATTGCTTTTATGGCTCATCGGTATTTTGGAATTGTAAGGAACATTATATATATTGTTGTCATATCTAAATCCAAAAAGTTCAATAATCATTTATCAACCTCCTAGATCCGTGCACTGGCATTCGCTTATATATTTATCTAAAAGAACATAACCATGTACAGAAATATCATCGATCGAAAGATGTTACAGTTCTTATATGTATTTTATTAAACTGATTGTAATACTGTAAGCCATAAATGAAGAGTTAGTTGCAATAAAGCGCTTATACAATAAACTGCTTGTCTTTTAACTATCCGCTAAGTCTCTTACAGAATAAAAGTGCTTTGGGTTATTTTGATCTCGGCTCCATCTCCATATATTGTTGAGATGTGAATTGTTATGTTTTGTTCTTGAATTCAATTACATTTTGTTCTTGCAATATTCTTCGATGTTTTTACCCTGGGGTGATAAATGTCCATTCCCATATTCGAAATTGTAAATTTGTTTGTTGATAAAGTTCACATTTCCCAAATGATTATCAAATTGTTTTAAAGTGGCAGTAATTGATGTAAGATTATATTTCAATAAAAATGATAAATCATAAAATTTTAGTTCTTTTTATAGAAAATTATTTTGAGTTGAGATTTTATTTGAGCTTGAAAAGAAAAATGATATAGTACAGGGAATTACCATGTTGCAAATAAAATTAACTTCGGCGTACCTTTTTAAGCTAAAAGGGCCACATGACAATATACAGGGTGATTGGTATAAGATGCACCAAAAAGCTTGAGCGTGTAGG
Source organism: Baccha elongata (assembly GCA_951217065.1). Taxonomy (NCBI): domain Eukaryota; kingdom Metazoa; phylum Arthropoda; class Insecta; order Diptera; family Syrphidae; genus Baccha; species Baccha elongata. Next base: position 33,514,256 of record OX578274.1, on the reverse strand, counting down.
AGGAGTCAAGACAACAAAAATCGTATGGGAAGGGGGGTCTATTTCCCTCCGTTTAGGCAGGAGGAGCAATTTTCTAAAACATTGCCTTAAATCAGAAAAAAAATTATTTAAAAACAACGGTGAATGATACAAAGCCTTGTTATATCTTTTTGGAAAGCCAGAAAACTATTCTTTTATTTTATTTTTAAATAAAGTTGTTTAAGTGAACAGTTTTAGAAAAATTAATTTTCAAACTCAAAACTTTGAAAAAAAAATTTAAAAAAAAATGTTTAAACAAATTTTTTTAAAAATTTTATGTAATTAACTATTATTTTTTTTTTTCAAAATTCAATGCTCTTATTAATTTTTAGTCAAAAACAGTAAACCGGATGCCAAAATGTATCTTAGTTTTTGAGAAATTAAGAAAAACTAGAAATATTTTTTTCCAAGAAAAACACTTTTTTTTTTTGGTTTTCCCAAATTTGACCTGCTCAGGTCAATTATTAATTAGGGAATTATACCTTTTTTATTTTTTATTACATACCATCCGATTTTAATCAAATAATAAAAAAAAAACGAATTAACTTTTTACTATATTTACTAGTTTTATTTTTAATTTTTTTTTTAATTTCTCAAAAACTAAGATACATTTTGGCATCCGGTTTTCTGTTTTTGACTAAAAATTAATAAGAGCATTGAATCTTGAAAATAAAAATAATAGTTAATTACATAAAATTTTGAAAAAAATTAGTTTATAAAATTTTTTTTTTTAGTTTTTTTTCAAAATTTTGAGTTTAAAAATTAATTTTTTTAAAACTATTCACTTAAACAACTTAATTTAAAATATAATAAAAGATTAATTTTCTGGCTTTCCAAAAAAATATAACAAGCCTTCCCAAGTAGCATTTTGTACCTATTAAGTTACAAATTTATTGTATGTCGTTTACAATTCATATACAGTTGCTGAAAAAATGTTTTGTATGTTTACATTAACTAATTGGATGATTGGTAAACAAATTGTAACACACAAAATGTTGTTAAAACAACACATCTTCAAACGTAAACGTACTGTAAACCAAATTTCGTAAATGTAAAACCAATATCACAAAACATTAACATTTGTAGCACTTTTGTAAAGCTATTATCAAAACTTAACTGTTACAAAACGTTTACAGTAAACAGTCACAGTACATCTTCAAACGAAAACGTACTGTAAATCAAATATTGTAAATGTAAAATCAATAACACGAAACGTTTACATTTGTAGCAGTTTTGTAGAGCCATTATCATAACTTTACTCTTACAAAACATTTACAGTGAATAGTCACATCACATCTTCAAACGTAAAAGTACTTTAAATCAAATATCGTTAATGTAAAATCAATATCACGAAACGTTTACATTTGTGCAGTTTTGTAAAGCCATTATCAAAACTTTACTCTTACAAAACGTTTACAGTGAATAGTCACATCACATCTTCAAACGTAAGCATACTGTAAAACATTTCATTTACAGATAATGTAACACGTATAGCATTGGTCGGCCATTATAATGTTTCCATTTTTTATCAAATTAGAAAACCCAAAACATTGAAAATCTATTTTTGTTGATATTTAGTAAAAACAAAACATGTTTAGGTTCTGATTGAAATAAGACTTTGAATTTTATCTTACAAAATATTGAAAAATATGTTTTTTGTGGGAAAAAAAAATTGTCTCAAATATTTTTATTAGAAATCATTTCTAAAATAAGAAAGTTTTTACAGGCCCCTTATTTTTATCGACCTGTTTTACAAAACTGGTAGAAAATATTTCTTGCGTTCGATATTTTGCCTTTACTTGCACGAAAAATATAATTATTGAATATTTTTATACCTCCCATATTATAATAATAATGTCAAGAACAAGATGGAAATTTGTTTGTATACATAATAGTAATATGATCTCAAATGACATTACGTATTTACCTATACAGTTTAATATTTTTCTGTAAACGATTTGTACCTAAGTTTGTTTTTATGTTATTTATTTCGAAGTGTTTTTGAACGTTTACATTTGTAAATGTACAAATCAGGTACATCAAATAGAATTTGTTCATATACTGTCAACACGACATTTCATTCCCCAAAACCGTTTACATTTTGGGTACAGTGAGTAAACATTTCATATACTCCTGAAACATTACATTTACGATGTTAACATTCAGTAAATGTTCTGTAGCTCTGAAATGCTCCTTGGGTTTGTATCATTCACCGTTGTTTTTAAATAATTGTTTTTCTGATTTAAGTCAATGTTTTAGAAAAGTGTCCCTCCCGCCTAAACGGGGGGAAATAGACCCCCCGTCCAATACGATTTTTTTCTTTTCTTAACTTCACCTACATGCTAAAGCTTTTTGGTGCACCTTATACCAATAACCATGTATACATAGGTATATAAAAGATACATACTTATTTGTTTGCATACTATAAGCACGAATAAAATGCTTTTCCAAATTGAATGTTTGCATTGTAGCTATAGTATAAATCCGTCAAAGAAAACAAAGCACAATAAGGACCTCGATTTATTTCTACCTTTTCGGCAAATCTTTTGGCTGTTTGGTAAAGCGTAAAATTAAATTCTTTGCTCAAACCAAAATATAAAATTCTCTACAAAGTCGTTTTGAACTGCTGCAGGATAGTGTTGACACTAATAGGTACACAACTATTTACATAGCTTAAAAATAAAAAAAAAAAAATAAAGAAAGAAAATAAATAAATAAAAGTTTATGCCATTCACCTACCGTTAGTCTTCACGTCACCCATAGCTCTCCACCAAATCACATGACACTATTTTGTGGAACAAACCGTATCAGAAAGAAACACATTTAAAATTTGTTTTTTATACCGTTCGTGACAGTGCAGTACAATCTAGTTGGTTTTTTTTTTGCCTGCTGCATGAAAAGCATTTGAAAAACAACTCTTGGACTAGAGGGTCGTTGGTACCTGTTTTGTACAGCAAAAACGTCCACACCATCCTCATGTTTGTATGTCGCGTCAGTAAAAAATGTCCTTGGGGCTGCGCTAAGAAAGTGGAAAGGATATTATAAAAAAATATCTCAAAATGGAACACGACACAAAAATGAGGCATGTTTGCACCTATAGACAAATATTGTCAACGATTTTGAGGACTATGTAGGTATGAATTAGGTATAACTTTTATTACCAAATCTCTTTAAACATAACTACACAAAAAAAAAAGTGAAAAACTTTATATTTTATATTATAAATATGCTAATTTTAATAATATTGGTATTAATAATATGTAAACAATTAATTTTTTTTTTTTTTTTCTTATAGACAAAACACGGTTGCAGTTTCTATTGATATGAAATGTCAATAAGCAATTTTTATATTTTCAAAAAAAAAAAAAACATCTGAGGAGTGAAGTACAATTTTTCCTTCGTGCCATCGCACAATAAAATCATCCACTTACAATTAGTTCTTGGAACTTGATCATCAACAATTCATCAACAGACTTGGAAATGATAGTCTGAAAATGTTTATTGTTCCACTTTGTTACAAAGGTAAGTTCTTCAGTTGTTTTTTTCAAAACATCAATATATATAAATGTAAAAAGAAAAACTCTCCTTTTAGAACCACACAAAATTTTAACGCATTGGAAAAATTCCTTCAAAAAAAAACTCATTATATCCTTCGATCTTTACAATTGACGGTTTTGAAACGATTAAGAATGATTTGTCAAGTAACCCAGAATGACACGGTCTATGAAAATTTTCAATAAAAAAATGCAATAGGTAAGATATTTCATAATTTTTTAAAAATTTCATTGAGTTTTTGAAATGTTCTTTAACTAGCCAACAAGATATAAACAAAATGGAAACTTAGATACATATTGGATGCATTTGGAGTTGACGAACAAATTTTAAACTATTAAATTTGGCCTGTTGGATGTTTTGGACGAAAATACAATACTTCAACAAACCCTTAATGCAATCTCAAACACATTATCCGAATAAGTTACCTTGACACTTGTGTAAATGTATTATTTTAAAATATCAATTCAAAAGAAGAGTTTGTTTTTTTGAACAAACAGTTGTGCAAAGTTTTGAACAAAAATTACAATGGCATTATTTGTAACACAAATGATTTTTTAATTTGTTTGTATTTTAATGGAAAATAAATTCAGATTTATATTTTTGAGATAACAAAAAAGAGACCAATTTGTTTCCATTTACAAATATATTGATCGAATGTCAAATTTTATCAAAATCGGTGAGTAAGTGTACAAGAAAGTCGGTATAAAATGAAGGGCATGACTATGGGTCACACTAGCTAAGTACATAAAATTAAAATACTATGGTTGCCAAATCTGTTTTTCAAGATTTTTTTGGGTGTCTATATTTTAGTTTTTAAACATAATTTTTTTTTTTACAAAAAATTATTTCTCAAAGTTTTGTTTGCACTATTAATTAAGCTTAACAGAACTCTTAAACTCTCAAATTTCGTAAACACCGATGCAGCCGATTAGAAGATATTTGGTACTTAAAAAATTTATATTTTATAGCAGGTACTGTTAATAATATTTTGCTGACAAAAAAAATCCGATGAAATTAATATCGCCGTAGAACACAAATAATCAATATAAAATTTTATCAAAATTGATCGTATTTTTTATTTTCAGAAAAATGAAACTACAGTCAAAACGCTTATAATTATGGGTTTGGAGAAACTGTTCGTTATATCCGGTGTTTCGTTTTAGCCGATTTGTACAACTTGTATGAACCTTTGTTCGCAAAAAACGATATTTCGTTATAACCGGTGTCGTTATGTATATGTAACGTTTGTATTGCCGTTACTGTTAATATGCTTGTTTTAAAAAAATATGTTGACGATTTTATCTTGTAGCATTTAAATTGTTTTCCCTTTCGATTTTTACATGTTAAGAAATATTCCGTTGAACTCAACATAAAAAAAAATGTTATAAATCGAACAGCAAAATAGTTTAAAACCTAAGTAATAAAATAGGCCAAAATTAGCAAAAGAAATAACAAATATCTGCTAAAAATACTGCAGTCGAGATTATATTTTTGTTAGAGATTTAAGTTCATAAAGTTCTTATAAAAAATTAAAATTAAAATTAAAATCGCACCAACGTCTTTTTCGACTTCTGTTGGTCGCATAGGTAATAATTTCCTTTTTTAAATTTAATGAGGAAAAATAAAATCTGTATGTATATTCAAAATTTCTGTACAACAAAAAAAAATTAATATATAACATGACAAAGTTCATATTATGCATTAAATGTTTATTTATTTTTTATGATCCCTCATAAGGGATGATTTTTTTTACATTATAAACTTTTTTTGTTTTTCAACATAATGTAATTACATATATTAAAATTTTCTAGACCCATTCACTCAGAAAAAAAAACTGAAACATAGATTTTATAATAGTGCCGGCTAAACCGTCTTATTATTAAAAACGCATTAATTTTTGAAAAATTGCATAAACTTTTTTGAATTAAATTAAAAATTATTTGTTCCAAAAACCACCTTTTGAAATTCAAAATAAACGATCAAACGATAAGATCATATACAGGGTGATTGGTTTAAGGTGCACCAAAAAGCTTGACCGTGTAGGTGGAGTTAAGACAAGAAAAAATCTATTGGGAGTGGGGGTCTATTTCGCTCCGTTTGGGCGGGATAAAAAGATACAAGGCCATGTTACCATTTTCTGGAAAGCCAAATGACTCCTCTTTCATTTTTTTAAATAAAAATGTATTAGTGAACAGTTTTAAAAAAATTAATTTTCAAAATCAAAATTTTGAAAAAAAAAATTATTAAAAAAATGTAGTAAACTAGTTTTTTTTTCAAAATTTAATGTAATTAACTATTATTTTTGTTTCCGAAATTCAATGCTCTTATTAATTTGTAATCAAAAACAGAAAACCGGATGCCAAAATATTTCTTAGTTTTTGAGAAATTAGGAAAAAGATAAAAATCTAAATTATAAGTGTAAACCAGCATTTATAATTTCTATTCTTACGGTAATATTTTTGTATGTTAACACCGAGAGTCGGAACGCACCTAAACTTTGTTAAAAGTACCACGAGTATTTCTTGCGAAATCCAGTGCGATTATGTAAAACACTTAAACTGCTTTCAGGTGCTAAGAGAGTGTTCTTCTATTTTTGAATATGTATACTACAGTGACCGCAACGCTTGAAGAATTTTTTTTGTCAAATTCTTTATGGAGGAACCCCCTTAAATGATCAGGTTTTGCAGATATTCAGATAGCCGAAATTTGAGCTCGATTGGATAGCCCTAAGTGGTGCCGGTAATCGTTCAAAGTTTCAAAAAATGTGGTTTTTGTAAGTTTTTTTTTTCTTAATAATGGGTTTTTAAAAGCTTTTATAGTCGTTTAATTGCATTGTTTTTATATTTTGACGGAATTCTACCTTTTTTCCCCAAAAAAAGTACTTCTCAAATGAAAATTCTTTCTGATTCTTTCAGGTTTAATTTCAAAATTAAAATTATAATAATACTGAAGCCATAACTCGACGATTTGAGGGTTGTAAGCGATCATTTATTCGATGAGACGCATGGCCTACATTTTTTTTTTTTACTTTTTTAATAAAGAAAACATTAAAATAAACGAGATTTTTGAAACTTTGAGCGATTATCGGCACCATTTCGAGTTATCTAATCGAGCTTAAATTTTGGCTACCTGAATGATCATTTTAGGGGGTTTCCCTCGACCAATTTTCGAAAACCCATTTTTGCGGTCACCCTAATGTATACACTTCCGAGAACACTTTACTTTTTTAATTTAATTTAAATTCGAAAAGCATTTATTTTAAAGAGACTGTTGATAACATTTCTATTAAAAGATGACTACATATATTGTTTTTTTTTGGCTCAGTGTAGTTGGCAATTGCGTTCCACCCAATTGTGCATTTTCATTTGTGAAGAATAATATTATGTATCTTTCATCAAAGGAACTTTCCTTTTTCTCGCACATTATTTTCTGGATATATTTTATCAGTATAAATATCTCTTGAAAAACTCATATATGTAGTTACATCATTTAATGCTACATAAACAATTCTAAATAACCCTTAATTGCTTCAGGTCTTATATCACATCCCGATAGATTAATGTGTGCTTTTTTTTTAATATACTAAACAGAAATGTTATATTGTTTTACGAGTGGTTGTTTTATGTTATATGGTACAACACCATACCAATTACTTTTGTTATTTATGTGTATTGTGTTTTTTCTTCATCCCATGACAAATGGCTAACAGTTTATTGCTTTGTTTTTCGATTTAATCTCTCAAGGAGTTTTTTTTTTTGTTTTGTTTTATTATTATTTTTAGCGTCTAAACCAAGACTGCATAAACAAATTACCACTTAACTCTTTGTTGTTTATATGTAAGTTCCATTTTATTACATTAAGGATTCTGATTAATTAAACCAAACAATGTCTGACCAACATACGTTACATCGAGTATCTGGATGGTAGAAATTTCATTATATCAGCAATATGTGTGTATATAATGTACAAATTTCTTATGCTATTAAACCTAATAATCCATCTGTACAAGAAAAGGACGAATATGTTATATTTTCAAGAATATACACGGGTGTATGGTGGTATATGGCGACACATGTTTTTAATGTATACGACTTTGTTTTGTGTTCTGTTTATAAATAAGATTGGAGCAAAAATACATTTTTATTAATTTTTAGCAGATGGAAATAAGAGTTTTTTTTTGGAGAATTCGCTGTTGTCAGAAACCAGACAATTTATATCAATGTAATACTGAGAAAGCCTTCCAAACTATAAACACTTTCTATATTCTTATAAGTTTAACCATAAAAAAAGTATAAGAACGGCATGATAACTTTTGAAATCTTTTCAGATACTTTTTTATACAACCGAAAAAGATACTTCTTTCAAATCGTTAAATTGTCAAAATCTTCAAAATCTTTGATCTAAGGTGTTAACTTAGATCAATAAGATTCTGAAGATTTTGACTGAGATTCAAATCCACGATGCATTAGCGCCTTAAATTTTTTTTTTACATATTTTAATATATTTCGCGTATAATAATGTCATGGTAAAAAGAGGATAAGCCAAAACGAAAGCAAATATACATACAGGCAGACTGAAAGAGGGATAAACGGATGAAAAATTGCCTGCTGCAGGGAACTAACTTCACGGGAACTAACCATATGGGAACTAGCTTCTCAACTAGTGGGAACTAATTTAAATTTTTTTTGGTGAAGTAAATTCCCGCTAAAGGTGGGAATCTGAAGATTGTGTGAAATAAGTTACCATCAACAATATTTATATTTATAAAAATTAGTTCCCACTAGCAGTGAAGTTAATTTCCTACACCCAACGTTGTGCAGGGAACTAACTTTACGGGAATCAACTTTATATGAGAACTAACTTCATCACTAGTGTTGAGAACTAATTTCACTTTTTTTTTTGTGAAGTAAATTCCCACTTTGAGTGGGAAATAACTTAACTTTATAGTGGGAAATTATTTCACTCTCTTGGGTGACGTTCCCACTAGTGGTAAAGTTATAGTTCCCATGTGAAGTTAGTTCCCGTTATGTTAGTTCCCTGCACGCCTGCACCCATCAACGAAGAGTAAAACCCAACATCAAAAATGATACATGAACTTTTAGAAAACAGAAAAAAAAAAATCTAGATCTCACTCTAGTCAGCAATAATGAGCCAATCAAAGCAGATAACTTGAGAGCCTCGCCTAACATGAGAACCGCACGAGAATAATACGGCAAATCTTCAACAGGCTTAACAGATTACCACCCGATGGTCAGGGTATTTTTCCAAAATATTGTCCAGAAAATTATCTAAGATCCCAGCAGTAAAAAGAAGACGAAAAACGTAAAGAAAAATTAATTTTGTTCACTTAGTTTTCAGGTGCAGCGAACTAACTTCACGGGAACTAACTCCAGATGGGAACAACTTCACCACTAGTGGGAATTAATTTGGCTTTTTTTTATGAAGGACATTTTTACCTACAGTGGGAAATAACTTAACATTATAGAGGGAAATGTCACTCTTTTGGGTGACGTTACACTTTTCATACAAAATGCACATATTGCATACCCAGACTTGCACCCACCGAAACTAGCACCCACCCCAAATCCTATAGTATGCCAGGGGGGTTGCAGGGGGAACTATTGAAAACACCAGGAACTAAAGTCTAAAGTTTTATCTCCTGTAATATAAAAATTCTAGATGGGAATTAACGTCACACAATCTTCAGATGAAATTAGTTCTCACCTTTAGTGGGAATTTACTTCACCAAAAAAATAAATGAAATTAGTTCCCATGTGAAGTAAGTCCTCGTAAAGTTAGTTCCCTCTGCACCGAGTTTTCATACCAGATCGAAAATATAATTTAAAGAAAAGTTATAAGCATTTTTTTAAGCATTGCGCTGGGATTCGCGCGAACTCCAATTCATAAATAAGGGTTAAAATTTAAAAAAATATCTTGATTTTATGTGTCTTGTTCTTTCATTTACATTGTATAAACAATTAATGCTCACTGAATATGAATAATAACTGCCATATTACTGTTGCACACAATTTTACATAAACTTTATGTGGTTAATGCGCATATATATTTTTCAGCTTTCAACATGCATCGACAAACATTACATTACCTACACATTTTTCCACAAGGACACCCTGCATTGAATACCTTAACATCCATCAGTGTGTGCACATTAATAAAGCATTACTCCCAGGATATAGTTCTGGCGTTTGTTATCCTTGTATCATCCTATATATATGTAGTTGTCGTCGGCTCTTTTCATATAGTAAAACGGTAATGCTCAACAGAGCACAACACTTTTCCATGTACACCGGATGTCATTATTTAGACAGATAACGCTTTAGTACCCCGGACAAATGCAAATGATCTCATTTCCCAACCAGACACATTTATTCTTATTTTTTTTACACACAAATAGATTGTTAAGCATCCTGCTTGATCCTTTTCAAAAAAGTTTTTCTACACGTTATAATACGAGTGACAGAAAAACACGTGAATGCTAGGTAATGGTATTGCAAAACGTTTTTAGAATTGGAAAGTATTTTCGCAGTCAAGCTGTCCAACCTTGAAGGATCTCACTCATAAGGGTGGACAGGACATGTCAGAAAAAAACATCCTATATACTATTTTTCATCGTCATTTTTTAACTCTTTAGGGATATTGATAATCGGGCTTTGTATCTCACCAAGAGGTCAATGTTTGACTTTCGGTATAAATTCAAAACTTTTGTGTACTTATTTTTTTTTTCTGTTTTGTTTCTCTTGGGAATTTTCAAAATATCAGGTTACGCGGTTTCTTTCAGTTTTCTTTGTCGAATTGAACTTCCATTGTTTGAATATTTTGCAGATGTCTTGCTGTTGTTTTTGCTGGTCAAAACGGTCGATGTGGTTATTGAACGTTGGCTTGAAATGGATAAAAAGTTTTTGAAAAGTTTATAAGTTGCTTTTTTTTCTTATGGGATTTGTTAAGAGTGGGAAAATACCATTATTGAGAAATGCCTTAAGAATTTTGTTGTGAACTTTCACATTTTTTTTTCTTTTTTTTCTTTTTGCTGAGTTAGAAGGCATTTTTATTTTTTTAACATTTTGACCGTATCTTGGATGTCCTGGAAAAGAAACTTTAATACTTTCAAAGTGCGTCCCTTAAGGATGTTTTGTTGTGTTTTTGTTTTATTAAAATTTAATATTAAAAAAGTTATTCTTCATAAAGTTTTAGAATAGAAAGTATAAGCCTTTGATATCGATGGGAGATGTTTCGATTATATAATTGATAGCTAAAATAGAATTGAAATAATTAGAAAAAAATCACAAATCGATTTATAACATTTACTGAAAAGAATATAATGTGTACGACCTATTCAAAAATGTCAGAAATCGTACATTAAAATATTGCGTTAAAATTGATTGAACCACTTTAGTTTTTGAAAAATTTTTCAAGCATTGCAAACGTACGATTCGCAGGCTAAATTCGCTAGCATAAGCCTGATATGCACACTTGACCCTACAAACTTTATCTTTATTATATTATATCCTTTCACAATAAGAAATAACTTATAAATCTGTGAAAGATTTTGTTTGACAATAAGAAAAAAAATTAACAATTATATTAGTTAAGTCTAAAACTAAATAATTGCTTTAATAAATTTTATGTTAAATTTGAATTTTTAATTTTTAGTTTTAAATCTTAAATAAGAAACGTTCAAATTTGAATTTTAATTAGCTTAAAGAGGTATAAGAAAAAAAAAAAATAGAAAATAACTACAAAGTACTGAGATTGCTAAAAAAAAAATGTATGAATAAATAATTAGTTAGCAAACATTAAAAAGTTTTAATTGCTCTGATTTGCCAGAAATGGCCCCGATTCCCTTCTAAATCGCTTTGTGTCACTCAATTCTCGAAGATAGCGCGGGATTGTGTTCCAAAGGTTGATAGCAACAATGAAGAACTGTCTTTCCGATATTAAGTAATTGAATCTAGGTAAAATTAAAACAAAAGATCTATTGGATGCCGGAAACCTGATCTTGTTATAAAGACATGCTGGCTGTTTTGTTTTAATTATGTCCTGAAGAAGAATAAGTGTCCGAAACTTAACATAGTTGTAAAAAGTCATGTTCAACAAGTTCTTTGAAAGATGAGAAATATGGTCATATCTTCTGAGGCTATAAACATATCGTAAAGTGCTGTTAAAAGCTATTTCGAGTTTTCTCTTGCTATTACTATCACAGTTATAATAAATTTCGCATCCATAGATTAACACGGGAATAACCAAAGATTTTGCTAATATTAAACGTGTCTTTGTCGGTGTGAATTTTTGAGCAGTCCACAATGATCTTAGTATTCCATACGCCTTACCTACAATCCAATTAATGTGGTTATTCCAAGAAAGAGTTTGATTGAACATAACACCTAGGTTTTTTGCTAATTCAACAAAGTTGATAGGTGAATTGTTAAGCAATAATGGTGGAAAGTAAGAATAATCGATCTTATTTCTTGAAATAACCAAACATTTGCATTTTTTTGGATTCAGTGCTAAACCATTATTAACAGCCCAGATCGAAATTTGTTTCAAATCTTTATTCACTTCATAAGCACAATTTTCTAAAAGACCGAGTAAACAACTGTGATAGATTTGAATATCATCTGCATATAGTCGTTTCGAGGAGTGAAATATAACAGATGCAATATCATTTATGTTTATTGAAAATAAGAGAGGTCCAAGTATAGATCCTTGCGGAACGCCTCGGGTCAGGAAAATAAACTCTGATGAAACATCCCCAATGATCACTGCTTGTTTCCTCTCACTTAAATATAAGGAGATAAGTTTCGTAGCAGAAAAAGAGAAGTTGAAACGATTGCCTAATTTATTAATAAGGATAGAATGGTCGACCAAGTCAAACGCTTTTGAAAAATCCAAAAGTACCAGAAACAATACATAGTTTTTGTCCAATTTTCCTCTTATCTCCTCTATCACACTTAATAGGGCTGTTATGCAACTATTTTTTGCACGAAAACCAGACTAAAAGGTGTGTTCTTCTTATCTGACGTACAAGGTTTCATATTGCCGCCATAACGAAACGGCTCTCGGAAAATATACCAGAATTTATTTTGAAAAAACAACAACAATGCAAATTTCGGCGTTTTTACTTGTGACAATATTTCTAAAACTTGATGTCTTTTTTTTCATAAATTTCTGGCGTTATTTTTTGCTTTACCTGTAATTCAGAAATCGACTTCTAAAATGCATTGCAAACGATGCACAAATGCATCGTCGAAAATCCACCTCGTAAAATGGAATCTTCATGATAAAAAGGTAAATTCCTTATTAAAAACTCTCCCTTTCAAATGCAAATAAAGTTATCTTCAAAAATAAAAATAAAATCTCCATTCACCAAAGCAACTCAATTTTTCCCTCGGGATAAATATCCCAGCCAGCTGGTTAACTTAGTTCAACTGGCCTCATAAAATTCTATAAAATTTTAAAATATAAGACTTCTCATAAAGTATTACTGGACCAGGAACAGAGAGTGTCCCATCCCAGAGTGCATGTGTATCACACCTGGAAAATGCAATAAATATTTAATTATCCCTTGCAACACTGCTGGGATGTTGGCTTGGCACTGGCATATCGTGGGATATCCCTGCAGTACAATTATTGTTCGTTGAGTACTGTTTGTTCGTATAATGAATAATCCTTTTATAAAGACTACCACCAAAATGGAATTCAGATTCATGGTACATCCCATCCCAGTAATATTTATGTATGTACATATAAAAACATGTACTCATATAAAAGATTGTATAATTATTCAGTATTGATGTAAAATTTAATGGTAGAGGAATTCAGAAACCAATTTATCGAAGTGTGGCGACTTGAATTCTTGAGTGTCAAATACAGGATATTCATTGCATTGTATTGTAATATTGTATTATTTAAAAACAATTATCAGATACAGAAACAAATTAATGAAGTAAATTTAAAATTAATACGGTATTTTGATTCAAATAATTATGCGTGACAGGCATGGATCCAGAAGTTTGGTTTGGAAGGGACTGGAAATTGCAAATTACAATACTTAGTCGGATTCTGAATACAAAGCAATGAAACAGATTATTTAAAATTTAAAAGTGCTACGAGTTGCGATATAAACGAAGTTATACAAGCCGTATAGGAGATATGATAAAGAGAACGCAACACAATAAAAAATATAAAAAAAATAATAAAAAAATGCGTTTTTTTGTTAAATCTCTCACATAATAAAACATAAAACCAAATATTTTTTAAACTCACAGCACCATTTGGCAGGTGAAGGTGTTGTCGAGATCCAGAGTTTTTTTTTTTCAATTTTCAAACAAATAATGAAATTTAAGTGTACTTAATTCTTATCCTTCTAAAGTGACTTGACAGATTTTGATGTTCTTTTATTTTCTTATAAGTTACTGTTATGTGGATGGTTCATAACAAAAGTGGAACGCTGAAGGTAACGATATTGTACAAAGAGTTTTTTCTTTTATTTTCAGTAGGTAGGTAATGAGCTTTTTTTCTGAATTTTATATTTCGTGAGTGTGGGTGTAAAGAAACAAGCCACGAAGAGAAACTACGAAGAATACACCAACATATCCAGACGAAATATTTGTATCAAAAAAGAGGAGAGAAAGACACAACGTCCGCCAGGACGGTATACTTTTTTTTTCAAGTGAAACTTAAAACATATTAAAATTGGGCAGAGAACATATTATTAAAATTGAAAGCAGCGCACTTAACATTTTAACAGTTGGTGCTAAGTGTACTGCATTAATTTACACCTAAATTAACTTTATAGTTAGTGATATCCGGTGAAAAGGCGGTTCGCTTATATATATAGTTAAATAAATGTTTTGATAAAATTTGGATCCAATAGGTAGCGATGTGGACTGTGGAGGAGATATTTATGAAAATAATAATTTCTGTATATAATTTTCATATCACCAATACATTGACTGTATTTAGTAAAACTGGAAAAATGCAGAACAACGTCTGCCGGGTGAGCTAGTAGTAATATATTTTTGAAAATAACCTTTATAACTATCTAAAAATATTTGTAAGAAATGCGTTCTATTCGTTTTAAAAATACTGCATCTGCTTTTTTTTTATTCGATGAAAAATAAAGAAAAGGACCTCTTACAGTGCATCTGAGAAGAACTCCACCAACCACTTATGATTTTCAAAAGCATTTCAATTGTATCGTTTTATATTTATTATCCTTATGTGGAATACAAGGAATTTTCCATCAAACCAATTTCAATTCTTCAGATTTAAATATAGCTGAAAGATACACAGTCTGAACGTTATGCATCCACAGGATAAGTGAATGAATGATTGAAAAGTATAGCAAGTGCACCATATATCTACAATACTCAAAGAATCCCATCGTTGAATTGAAATCGAAACGGAATTGTTTGTCAGGTAGTACTATCCTTACCGGGACAGGATCTCCTACCGTATCTCAGCTTTAACATAACACTATACGCGTCCTTCAACCTATACCTACCTTTGCACTTTTCAAAATAAGCTGTAGTGCTTTTGCTTTTTTAAGGTTAAGATACACACGTCTTTCGATGCAAATTTAATTTCAAGCGTCAAAAGTATCACAGCGCTGTCTAATAGTTTGACATTACATCACGCTAAAGTCAACGTTGATGTTGATGTGTTTTTATGACTCAAAATATAACCTTTTCAATTGGAATTGTGGGAAATAAGGGTGCTGCAACCAGATTGATTTTAGATGGATTGCATCACCAGAAAATGCACAATGTATTAACCTATAGGGCATACTGCACAGCTAAAGGGCTTGAGCTGAATATTTTACCCCAGGAAGATTTCCGCTTCACATTTGTTTGGAAAAAATAAATAAATCGATAATGTCGATTGAAATACCAAGTCATGCGATGTCATGAATTCCATATAAATGTGACCAATTTATTTGGATTGGAAAAAAGTGTCATAGAAATATTCCTCCTACCTACGACATAAAAAATACGTTTTTTTTTTCTTTTGTTATGCTGATGGGGTTTTTGATACAGAGTACCATAGTAATTGTGTTCCATTTTTTCATTAGAAAAAATTTAGATATTATGATTTATGTGCTATCATTGATATATACATGTACGTGTTTTGCGTTTGTTTTAGGTATAAATATGTATGTACATCGTGCTTTAAATTTTGCTGATTTTTTTTATGTTTTTTAATTCTCATTTTTTTTGTTTTAACTGATAACGCGGTAACACTTCAGCTCCAAATAAACTAGCTTAAACAGTACTGTAATATCTGGGACCTCAAAATAAATACATCTAAGTCTAAAATAATGGTTTTTAGATCTCAGAACCGTAGTGCTCGAAATGACCGTACGTGGACCCTCAGTGGCTCCAATTTAGAAGTTGTGACTGGGTACAAATACTTAGGATATCTAATAACACACAATTTAAATCTGCGAGCGCACATAAAAGATAAACTAGCTGTAGCAAAGGCAGCAATTAATTGTATGTGGTCAAATTTCTTCAACAGCAAAAGTTTAGACCCGGCTTCAAAATTCAGGGTGTTTGATGCAACCGTTAGAAGCTGCTTTTGCTATGGTAATGAAGTTTATGGGTACAAGCAACTGGAAGAAATTGAATTTATCCAAAGATTTTTTTTCAAACGGATCTTTAGGCTCCCATATAACACACCAAATTATGCGATACACGTCGAATCGGGATTGCCTCCAATGTATATAAGGAACCTTAAAGCTAACGCAGACTATATCATCAAAGTCATGCAAAGGCCGAACACCAATCTGTGGAAAAGAATTCTTTTAGTGTCATTACATTACATTACATTACATATTATTCTACTCCGTAGATAAATCTACGAAGTAGAGACACATATAAGCACTAGCAGCTTAGGCCATCGGCTTGAACAACACAAGAGAAATAGACTGATACATGACAGAGACATACACAACAGAAGAAAGACAGAGAACAGAGAACAGATGCCAACAGCACATGGATAGCACATGAACGGTCATCCATCCAAGTACTAACCACGCGCAATGATGCTTGATTTCGCTGATCTTTTGGGAAGCGATGCTTTATCAGAGCCAAGGCCGTTGACTTTTAGTGTCATTAAGATGTCGATATACTCCTTTTAAAGATTGGTATGAATTGTCCTCGACGCAAAACTATCCTCTGACTTTCTGTATGGAAGCTCTAGATTCGTGGAGAACTGCATTCTATGATTGCATTTCTACTCTCGATGAGCAAATATTTCTGGCTTTTAACGATAGGGCGAGGGAGTCTGTGTTGAGAACAATATATAGCAAACTTAATCTCTGTTTGGGGGAAGCCAATTACTTTAGAGATGAATTTACTGTTTGGGAGATGAGTTTGATTTTTAAAGATCGCACAGAATTGCTAGAGCTCAATTATAGGCCTCACAGAAATGATATTAGTCCCCACTGCACATTGTGTAATCTGAATCAAATTGAAAACATCCTCCACTTTTTGGCAACTTGTCCCATCTTACAAGTTATCTATCGCTAGAGGAATGTTAAAGTGTTCTGAACGGAGAGAGTAGTTGGAAGCTGCTTATTCGGTTTATCTAACATTCGGTTGAGTATAGAAATACATACGTGAATCTATTTTAGGTACATACCAATGAAGATAAAATCTGATTTAATTTTGTTTTAGCTTAACTAAAAGCCTGATTTTTGAGGATAAAACTTAATCTAATTTTGTTTTAGCTAAACTAAAAGCCCGCGATACCAGTTGATATTTCAATTCTTTAACTGCTTCCATATTCTATTTTGATTTATATAAACTTAATTTATTAAATGTAAAATAAAGCCAAACTTATGTCTTAAAAATATGAATCAATATTGTTACTTACTTTATTAATTTCGTTTTCGCTAAACTAAAAGCATATAAATTTAAGTCCTTCTTTGTTCTAGATTATGTTTAATAAATTTTTTTTTTATGCTTCTTAATTTCTATTTTTTGTCATAAATCTTGTTTTCAGCCACTGTTTTATTTTTATTTTTTTATACATTTTCTCTCAGATTAAATAGACATTATATTTAATTAACCGGCAGACGGCTTTTGGCCATGCTTGTATATCTTTTTAACTTTAAGTTTATATTCTTTTGAAAAAAAAAAACAATAAAGATAATAATAATAATAATAATAATAATAATAATAATAATAATAATAATAATAATAATAATAATAATAATAATAATAATAATAATAATAATAATAATAATAATAATAATAATAATAATAATAATAATAATAATAATAATAATAATAATAATTCTCTTTTACGGAATTTTCAAAATAGAATCAGCAAAAATGTATCTCAGTCTACGCTAATCCACTGAATTCAAAGTGACTTCGGACTTCAAGGTTTTTCTTTCCTCATTCACTTTGAATTTAGTGAATGAATTCGACATAATTTCAGTTCAAATCTTATTTTCATTTTAAATTCAGTGGCTTAAACCACTGAATTTATTCAAATTTAATTAAAAATTTATAGAATTAATTCAAAATGAATGGGATTTTTACACGCTGAATTCTGGTGCCTAATTCTGTATGAAAGAAAGGATTAAACGGTTTTGTCTGTGCTAACGTATTGCTGAACAATTTGCTCTGAAAATCAATCGAAATGCTAGTTTTTTAATACAGAATCTGACTGAATAATAAATAAATGTGAACTCAATTGCTTGCAGTTTGCATCCAAATGAGCTCTGCTAAATGAACACTTTATTTTTTGTCGCGAAATAAAAATTAGAATACTAATCAAATACTACGAACTAATTATTGCGCTTTGAAAAGTAAGGAAACTTAAAAATTTTAATACTCAATTTTGGGCTCTTCTGAATGGTTCATAGTTCCGTTACTATAGATCGTTAAAAAAAATGTGTACAACAAACTTGTAGAATATTTTGTTATCTACAAGTTGGCACATAACGATTTTTTGTAGTTTTTACCTAAAAGCAGAGGGGATGGTGGGTACTTGGTTGTGGAAATTGTAGTTTTTTTTATCAATTTAACATTTTTAACAACAAATCATAAATGTAGAACTACAGTTTGTAGTTTATTTACTTTAATAAGAAAACAAGAAAAAACTATAACAATACAATCATTCAAATCGAAGATGATTCATAATACACCCACTTCCACTCGCGTGCAGCATATCAATTTTCATATAAAAATTTATTCGTCAAGAACAAAATAAAACCAAATCAAAATCCCCTTCGATAAATTCGAAAGAAAGAAACGTCTTCAAAATTCATAGAGCATAATAATTGCATTACACAAAATACCTTACAACAAGACAAGCACGTAATAATCCATAAAGTTCAAAGAAAAAGTTAAATTCCTGCGTTAAATAACTTCACTCTATCAAAAAAAAATGTAGAGCTACGTGACGTGACATACGTTCAAAATAATTTCAACGTGTTCTAATGTCATTAACGACAATGATTCACCGATTCAAAGTGCATCACTCCCAGTTTCCACGAATGCATGCATACCACATACTGTTGGATCATATTTCAATGGATCTGTACACATCAATGTCTCGCTTGGTTTGCTTCACATTGAACGAAAAGAATCCTTAAAGATGGATGTATACATATATACGATACGAACGAGCAGAGAATTCTAGATTTTCCATTTGTAAATTTCGAAGAATGTGGTTACGAGATTTAGAGAAGATGTTCGTTCGAATAATAATAATAGGTAAACCTAGAATGAGAGTCAAAAAACCTCAATGTACTAATTTCTTAAGGCATAGGACATTGCTATCAGATACACGTTGTTCGTTTAAGAACTTTAATCCTAAATTCTTAAAGAAGCAAGAAACATCCTTGCCATTGGCTAATATGACTTTTCAGTTCACCCGCGATAACAGAGAGGTTCAATTAAAAGGATTCCAACTAATGTTGGTTTCGCTGTTCTTAAAACTATGTTTAAAGGAACCAAAATGAGTTTCCTAGAGTTTCTTCTTTTCTATAGCTAAGTTTTTTTCAAGAATCTCTTCTCTCATTTTATACCTGAAGACATACACACAAGACATATAACGGAAGTCGTGAAAAGCTTTTATGGAGTTTAAGTGTGTTCTTCTTCACTTAAAGAGTTCAAAGGTTTAACTGCTGCTTTGCTTTCCTTTCTTGTTTTAAAGGGAAGAGGAAAATGTTTTTCTGATTTGCAGATGCGTACTGTTTGAAGGTTTTTCTTGGATTAAAGTGCATATAAAGACGTCTGGAGGAGATAAGTTTCTACTTGTTTTTATTTCAATAAATTATAAAGAAGTTTGAATGTATGCCGGTTTCATATAAGTGAATGTGTTATAACCCTTCAAGGCATGAGTTTTAATTTAATGGATAAAAGTTTCTTTGAAAATTGTTTAAATTCGAGTGAATTTTTTTTTTTTAAGATTTTTTAAATAAATTTTATATATAAGAACATGGTTCTTATTCATTGATTGATGTCATGCATTAATATGTAATGTACTTATACATCTATTGGGTGTTTGTTTCTTAACTGTTTAAAGTTTAAGTTCTACATGGTTAAAAATCCTGGCGTTAAATGCAATATTTTTGGGGTTGTATGAAAACGTTAGAAAAATATTAAAATTTAATGCATCGCAAATATTACAATTATAAAGTTAATATTAAATATATTAAAAATTAATATTAAACTCTTACGACAAACATAAAAAATAAATTTACTGGCATCAGCTACAAAAAACCAATATAACTCTTTATACTCTCAACCATGCTTTTGTGTGCGTTGTTCCATTCCACAGTATTGCCGTCAACTTCATACGACTGAGGTTAGATGCACTATCAACGTTACAATTATATTTTCTGAAAAAGACATTAGTCGTGCTAAGGATTTAAACCCAGACCTCCGGGGTGACAGACTTACCACTTTTTTTGCATTTTAATTCATTTTTTATTTTTTCATTTTCTTATATCTATCTTAATGCTAGACAAAAAATCTTAAACAACTAGCTTACATATTAACTTAACTAACTTACTGGCCCGCATACGGGCGCTCTAAATTATACTATAACTATATTTAAAAAATGCCTTTCAGCGTAAAAACTAACTTAATTAAAATTCAATATTTTTTAAAACTAAACGAGAAAATTCTTAAAAAACTCGTTTTTCTATGTCATTTATTTTATATAAAACACTTAAAACTACCCTTTACCTAAATAAAACTAAATTATCCTAAATAAAACTAAAATAAACGTAAATAAACGTAAGTAACTTAAAACTACTTAAAATACTTAAAATAACTTAAAACTAGAACAGCCACCAGCAGCATTTTTTTTTTTTTTTTTTTTTTTTTTTTTTTTTCGCAGCAGCCTATGCATATGCGCACACACTTATTAATATGCATATATTCACATATATGCATGTGTAACAGCGCCAAATGCACATATACACAAACAAACGATTTTTTGGATTTTTTAACTTTTTTTTTTTTTTTGGTGCCACCGTCACTGTCCTACTTAACCTACCTAGTTATACCTTAGAAATACGTAGGTCGGCCAAGGCAACAACTTCGACTAACCATCAATATCAAGGTGGTCACCCAACCACCAGTATTTTTTAACTTGCTTATCCAAGTCCTTTTTGTCCCGAAGGGCCACAGCTCTACTGAACCGCAGACGCTCTGCTCCGTTCCCAGAGCCGACGTCTCGACCATACAGGATTCGCCGATCCACAGTTCTACGGCCGACGTGGTAGATTAACGGAACCGCCAATCTATCCTGTATCAGCCCCCGACTGTCTAAATAGAGGAATGTCTCGGGCGGGATGAAACCTTTAAGACGAACGCTCTCACTATATTCATCATTGGGGTAGTAAGCCCCGAAAATAAGTCCATTGGCTGAGGTCATCGCCCTTGCAACTTGACCCCGAATCAGCTTAATTAAAAAGTTATCTATCCTGTTTATATTGGCCCCGTTGTATAAGACCTCGTTGGCATAGTAATGTTTGTACTCCGACTCTGGTGTTCTGTGTAATCCAAGACAGGTCCTAAGACACTGTCTCTCAAACACCCGAATCTTTTCCATTTCAGATGGGGCAACGTTAAACCACACAGGGCATCCGTAGGCAATCATCGGCCGGATGAGGGCCATGTAACAAATCACCTCTACCCTGTTTTCAAGGCAGCTGCTATAGAACAACCGTCTTGTCAGAGCAAACGCTCCCCTAGCTCTGGCCAGAGCAGCATCTATATGTCGATTGAAATATAGATACTGATCTAGCCAGATACCAAGGTACTTTACCAACGATCACTAGATTTCTCCAGTTCTTTCTTGTATCCCTAGAAGCCTTAGACAAAGGGGTTCTAAAAAGGATAGTTTCTGATTTCTGGAAGTTAATTTTTAACTTCCAGTCATCACAATATCGCTGAATCTTGTCGAAGTCACGCTGCAAGAGAATTCTGATGACTTCAACTTTTGGACCGGTCCTGTACGCTACAAGGTCATCGGCATACGCAATTGCATGAGTGAGACTACCTATCAGATCGCTGGTGTAAATACTAAAAAGAATCGGTGAGTTCACAGCTCCTTGCTGTAGACCGTTTTTAATATCAAAAGTTGTGGTCGAAGTTACATTGTCATTTTTGACAACAAACTTTCTACCATTGAGCATGTCATGAAGCATATACAACAGTGGTTTACTTATGCCAAATCTAGTTAATTTCAGATAAAGACCCTCTAACCATACGGTGTCGAAAGCCTTCTCTCAATCAACAAGAACGGCACCCGTGCATTCAGACTAACCACTACGCCACGGGGCATTACTTATAATTCAATCTATTGCTTTAACACAAACTGTATTGTAAATAGGTTGTCTAGTATTACAATTTAATAATTCAGGTTTATATTTTAATTCGTTTGTTAACAGTTTGATATTACAATATTGTATTTTAATCCATTGGATTGCATTTTAATCTTTTTCGTATTAGAAATACACATTTTAATACGAAAATATTAGAATGTAAAACGAAATAATTCGAAAAAATCTTTTATATCTATGAAATATTAAAATCAATTTTTTTTCTTGTATTGCATACGGCTGTAATACAGATGCTGTATTAAAAAAACATGGCCAAATTTTTAACCGTGTACGTATAAATGTGGAAAGTGTCCATGCTCATGTGACAGACGAATGATGCATTTATGAGAGAAATTTCTATTTATTACCATTGTCCATTTCATCACTAAACTATACTAAAAACAAAGAATTATTTTGCAAAGCCAAAGTTTTTAGACTATCGGGTAGAGCGGATGAAACAAGCTCCGGTCCTTGAAACTGCTTCCCATATGCCATGCAAATAAAACAGTTTAGCAATAGTTAACTAGCTTTAGTATATGAACGGATATAATATTGATGCTTCTGGCTTACGGAAATGGATATAAAGAGCTTTAGACCCGTGTTTATATGTAGAACTCTTAATAGACCATGTGCAACCGATCACAATGCAGATAAGCACAAGCCTATGACTGCTATACTAGCAATACTAGGCTAGGCAGACATTACTAGCATCCAGGAAGTACAAAAGGAAGAGATGTGAAATTTATGATCTTCAACTTAATTTGACACCTGCTGCAAAGAAAGCTTTTATACGAGCTACTAAAGAAAACCTATACCACATGAGACCTATAGTTACGACGTAAAAATCGTTCTATGACATTTTTTATAGCTCCAAGCTTGGTAAAAAAAAACCTATTGCTAGGAGTGTTGGGAAAAAATCCTTTATGACCAAAACTGGCTTTCCAGTGAGAAGAAATATCGCAGTAGCAAGCACAAGAAGTCAGAGCTTTACGAAAAGCAAAAATTTACTCCAACTACCATTTTGTTGTGGCCATGCTGAGATAATGCAGATTGCTGAATCGTAAAAACTGACACCGAAAGCTGTAATCGCATCGCATGTTCTTCCACTTTAGACCTCATAAACTATTATCTTACATGAAGACATACACCACTACTGTCACCCGACCTTTAAGGAATAAGTAAATAAAGACAGCTCAAAAACAGTGAAGCTATAGCGGATTTGATTATTTAAATCCACTGGAGAATGCTACAAGTCATCATGTCTATGAATAGAACATCAGCATCATATGCCCGATCCTGAAAAAGGTAAGACCTTATAGCCATCTTGTTTGTACTGATTAAAGACGGTATATCTAGTGTAAAAGAGAATTAAAATACAAAAACCCCACTCAGATATTCCTGATTTTGAATATTGAAAAAATTGTCAATCATATATACACATATCTACAAAAATAAAATTAGTCCTGCACGAACTAAATGTGTAGTCAAAACAAAATATAAACTACGACAAAACTATTAAATTTATTCAAAATAAATTTAATAAAAGTACATATTTTCAACGCATTTATTTGCATCCACTTAACCATTTTCAAGCATGAAATTCTACACATTCTTTGACAAGAAGTTCAAAGTTTTCCTGCAACGAAACTAAGAACACCATAAGGACAACTTCTAACAACTTACGTGGCACAACAACTGAATGCTCTTATATTTTCCGTCTCTCGGGCAAAAACTATTTCTTCTTTCATTTACTGTTTTGCAATAAAACGAAATTTTTAAAAAGGTGCAGCAACAGCATACCAAACCAAGAGACTCAACAGTTTCAAGACATTCCATCACCATCAACTTTAGAAGAGAATGGTGTAAGTATTTTCCTGCAGGATAGAAATATTTTGTAAAATTGTTCAGATTTTCAACGCTGGTTATGAATTTGCCAATACAATACATTTGAGTTAAGCAATTTAGAAAGGTTTGAGATATACCTAATATTTAATATTCACACAATATTCTTTCTAAAACACTGAAATATGTGAAGAGGAACCATTTCGTTGGTAAAGGACAGCTAATGGCCGTGGAATTTACAAATATATAATTATAGCGAACCATCAAAATAATTAAGGGAAATAGGAAAGTTAAAATGTACCACTTTATTAAAATATGTACTTTATCAAAAAAAACATATTTATTATCAAACACTTCTTTTGTTTAAGTATTTGCATATAATGCTTGTTGCATAGAATGCTTGTTTAAAATAAAAAAGTGCACAATTTATATCTCAGAAAAAAAAATGTTACATTACGAAGCCTCTTTTTAGGCCGTGTGCGAACAGCGTTAAAATTTTATCCTCTGGCTAATTTTTGACGTTTGAGTTGAGGTGAATAAATGTTTAGCTTTTTGGTGTGCGAACTAGATTAAATGGGATTTTTTAAGACATGCTTTTTTTAAATTTCCCCACAAGAATTAAAAAAATTCACTTTCTTATTACCTTGCTACGGAGAAATGAATAGGTAAGATTGTTTTGTCAATTTATAAAAAAAAGTCTGCATCTCAAACAATCGGCGCGCGTTTAAATTTTTGATATGTTGTATAGGATGTTTGGCTGATGTAAAAATACAATTTCCACAACCTCTCTGCCCCTCCGCTATTAGGAAAAACCTGCAAAAAATTGTCACTTTTTGGCTCTTTTCGAGTATAATTTCTTTCTTTTACATTTTATCGAAAAAAAAAATTATTACATAACTTGTAGAAAACAAAATTTTCTACAAGTGTGATATAGAAAGTTTATTTGTAAGATCTATAATTCATCCAAAAATGAAGTGGCTCTATTTGTTTTGCGTTAAATAATTAGTTTTTTTTTCGATAAAATGTACCAGAAAGAAGTTATAGTCGGAATAAGCCGTTTTGTGCAGTTTTTTCCTGATAGCAAAGGGGGCTGAGGGGTGTGGTGTGGAAATTGTGTTTTTTTTATCACCAAACATCCTATGCAACATATCAAACATTTAGAACTAACCGACATTTTGTAGGTTAAATTCTCTTTATTTGCTGTTCTATAAAATTCCCTACAAAAAAAATTAAGAACGCAAATTTGAAATTTTAAAAACCAATTTATTTAAGATTTGCAATTTCATAATTGTGGCTATTCTTAATTGTGTTTTGTGAAATAAATCTAAAAGAACTACTCTGTAAAATAATTAAAATTATGGGAAGTTTTAACGCGGTACAGAACACTGGTTTGGCAGCTGAACTTCAAAAAGAAAAAAAAAAACAACAAATTTGTTTCACAATAGAAAATATAAAAAAAAGTATTATCAGTTAATTTAAGTAATTGTTCGTTCATAACACACTTTAATTGAGCCAAATTCACAAAAACACAACAGGGATATTTGACGTCAACATAAAAACAAACGAAAATAAATACAAATGAAATGAATCCAACAAAACACACGTCACACTGGTTTTCGACAGCTGAACTTCCAAAAGAAAAATAAAAAATCTGTTTCACAGAATAGAATAGTAAAAAATCGGTTATTTATTATGAGTTCGTTAAATATTACAGTTGTATAAAACACATTTTACCAAAACACAAACGAAAAATTCGATAATAGTCGAAAAAACAGAAATAAATTCAAATGAAAGCAATGCAACAATCAAAACAAACACATTACGCCGACTGTCTCTCTCACTCCTTCATAAGCATAGAAAATTATCCACTGGCTAAAATTTTAGCCTGCTCCAGAGCAGGCTAAATTTTTGAAGATTATATTCACCACAATGGATAAAATTTTAACGCTGTTCGCACATGGCCTTAAAGTCAAAAACAAAATAATTCCGAAGCTGAAACAATTGGAAATGTGAGCAAACTATTAAACCTCAATATCTTAACATGTCCTAATTGAAGGTCGTTATATGCGCAGAAGGCACGTTATCATTTTGTAAATTAAATAAATATATGGTATCTACGTGTCACTTTCTATAGACATTCAATTGCAAAGGAATCTTGACAAATAATGCAAAATGAAAGAAACGTTTGTTTATACAGTGCTGAATATATAATTGAATACATATAATAGAATTACAAATACAAAGATAGATATGGTTGGTCAAATATTTCGTTAAATGCAAACAAACTTCTCAGGAAATTTCTCATTTTCATTGCTTTTTCATATATCTATACATTATACAGTTGACAGATTGACAGGAAATACGAATTGGATGTATTCTGTGAACGCATGCAAAAAAGGCAATGAAATAAATTAAATTGCAAGGGATTCATAAAAAATTCAATTTCAAATTGGATTGCCAGCTTATAGGAAATTATTTCATTTTCGATTCTAAGAATTTGGGTGTATAATAAATATTAAACAAGGCTGTCCTATATAATATGTAATATCGAGGTCTTATATTTAAAAGAATCGAACAAGCTCTTTGTAAAATAACAATCGAGAAGAGGTCTCCAAATAAAACGTCAAACGTCAAAGAGGATTGCAAAAGTTATCTTATTGTCCAGCAAAAGTCGTAGTCAGGATTTTTAAAATTCTTTCCAAGGATATTGGGAAAAAATAAGTCAAATAAAAAATATAAAAATATATTGCTCTTGCTGTAATCTGCAGTTTTCAGCAAAAAACGTAGCTCCAAGTACAGTTGCGAGTTCAACCGTGCTCGTGTTTCTATACGCAAAGTTTTAACTTAATTTTGATTTTGGAACAAATCACTTACACAACAATTTTATCGAAATTGATTGTATTTTTATTTTTTCGGGAAAAAATAATATATGGGTATCTATCGGCTTTTTTAAATAAAAAAAACTTTTTAAAAAATTACTATTTTTCAATTTATTTTGCTGTATTATTCAGGTTTAGGAGTAGTTTTTGAATATTTTTAAACTTCACCAAAATCAGTGCACTCGGCCAAAACATTATCAATGAAAGAACATTTGGTTTTATGACCGTTATAAAGCTAAGTGTGGAAACAAAATTCCCGTGAAAAACATCACCATTTTCAACAAATCACACGGTAAATGGAATTCTCGGTAAAGATTTATTTTTATACCTAGGTCAACAATTAAAAAATTAAAAAGAAAAACTTCCGAGGATATTTCTCTAGAAATAGTTTGTGCTAAGTTTAAAGAAAATCGGCTTAACCGTAGGTGTCGATATCCAGACAAGATAGATGAACAGAATCGTCAAACCTACTTTTTCACCTTCTATATCATTTTGTCTTTTGGTCAGTTTATGTATCGACACCTACAGCCTTAACGTTTGGGCCGAAATTCTTTAAACATAGTACGAATTAATCTAAGAGAAATATCACCGTTAATTTTTATTTTTATATCTAACCTAGGTGTTAAAGGTAGGTATATAGGTAGGTTTATACCTACCATATTTTTTTTTTCTTGAAAAAAATACAATCAATTTTGATAAAATTTTATTTGAGTCACTTATTGTCAACATTGTTGTCTTTCATTTAAAAAAAAATCGCAAAAGCATATTAACGATACCTGATGTCCGATGTCCAACTCAAATTCAAAATACCTACTAAAAAAAATTGAAAGGTTTTCCATTCTGATTTTTGTACTCTAGATTGCATCTGTTCTTAGTTTCCTGGAATTTCAGCAGTGGTAATAAGATATTATTATTCTATTTCAAAAACGTTTATCCAATACCCCTACTACTATTATGTAAACTATGAATTACCAACATTACTATATCAAGCCTAAAATTTGAAAACTAGTTTAGTTTTTCTATGAAAAAAAAAAGTTGAATAAAAAATCGCAGAATCGTTTTTCATGAGAATGTTACTGCATCCTGGTATTTATCTATTTCCCAGACATTAAATTTTAAAAACAGCATCAATAAATTTTGCTTTCATCACTTCCCGTCGTTTCATGATCTTTTAATGTGATTTTCAAATAATATTATCTGTCGCTCTACGTCTACAAGAATACAGTTTAGGTAGTACTTTCAGTCCAACACACATAAAGCCAATAAATGAAAAAGTACTCGTAGATCTAAATGAAATGATTTATCTATACGTGCTAGATGGGTCCTCACGTCCCATCGCTTAATCTTGTAATGGTCAACATAATAGGACTTTCAAAATAAAAATTCCTTGCCAGTAAAAAAAACACACATCCGTTCAACGATAACGGGCAAAAAATACCCATGTTTTTCAGAGTACTTATACTTCTGTACATATAGTATCTAGCGGCTTCTGACCATATTGTCATCCTGGAATCCAGTCGTGCAACGTAATAGTTTTATACCAGGACCAAAATAAATATGCCACACATTGGACAAGAACTAGGTATTCCAGTGAAGTGGTCATTACCACTAAATCGCCTTCAAAAGATCAATAATTTATATAGATGGTCACTCAGGGTTGTGGTGAAGGGTGTAGGTGGCCATTATTTTTGTCGAACAATAGAGCTGTTGGCAAATTTAGAGGACGGGAAAAACGTGTAACATAATAAATATCCGATTATGCTTGGACAGCATCACTGATGGAGTTTTGATGGTAAATAATGTGTCATTGCTCGTAATATGGTTGGTTCGGCACGCCTTATGGTTTTTTTAAAATGTTTAATGGAATACTATTGAGCTGAGGATGAAACTATAAAGCATGAATAAACGATGTGGTATTTGTTGCAGGTTTTTTGATGAATGCAACTCTATTGTAATTTAACATGAGTAAGGACGAATGGGATTGTCTTTTCTAAAAATTTACCAGTTCTTAGTAGTTTTTTATTTTTTTTAACGCATGAGAACAAGAATAAATGCATTACGAGGAGTCATTATAATATTACTAATAGTGCTTACTATAATAATATAGGAAAATATTTTTCCTGTTAAAGGGCATCATTCACTTTCTATGCTCAGCAAAAACATTACTTTTGAGTGTGAATTTACAATGCGACGACATTATAATAATAATGTCTTAATAATGTTTTAAATTATAACTAGCTAGGCTCGCCCAGCGGTAGAAACTCGACCACATACATTTAAATTTTATTTTTAATTTAAATTTTGGCTTCCATTTCAAGTCCAATTATATTAACTAACATAAAATTCATGTCCATTGTCCAGTCAATAAATAGTCTAAGATCTATAGCGACCAAAATGCATACGTCATTTATACGTCATTTAATAACGAAAATTGTCAGAACATGAAGCTGACATAAGGAAAAAGAAGACAGCTACAGCAATCTCACAACATATGCTTGATCACCAACACAATGCAGATTTTGAAAACGTCAAAATATTAGATAAAGAAAGAAGAATGAACACAAGGTTCACCCTAGAAAGTCTTCGTATCCAACAAAAAATAAATGTAACGATGAACCATAAAGAGGACATTGATGACATAAGCGCTGTCTATAGTATTGCCATATCGTAATGTAATCTAAATTAATATTCTTTAAGTTTGCATTTGCCAATAAGAAGTGTTTAATTTTCTGTAAAGTTTTAAAAGTTTATTTTTAATTTTATTTTATATAAATTGTTCCTCAATGTAATTTATTAACAACAAAAGTAAGTGCAATAGTTATCACATTGTTATAAATTATTTAAATGTTTAAATTATTATTATTTTTTTATTCATAAAACATTTCATTGTTAATTGTTTCTTTAAGAACTAATAAATCCAAACCCCCTGATGAAGCCGGAAAAAACCGGAGAAACGTTGGGAAAAAGAATGAATTAGTTTTTTTTTTTTAATTGATTGCATTTTTTCATATCGATCATCAAGCCCAATTTGAAATTATCAAAAGTTAAATATATATGATCAAAAACCAATATAGAAAATAATTATAGTCTTATTAGGTATATCATCTCCCAACACGTGTGATAAATAATCCGGAAGTCTGTTTAGACTTCAGTTGTAGGTGTGGCCACCAAGCAACCTTAAAGGTGTTTTAGTAAATTTCTCCTCCACGTTGAATGGAGGATATCTCCCCTTCCCATAAGTTTGCAGCGAAAAAAATGTCCCCATACATTTCTTAAATTTAACGGTGCATAAAAACAAATCCAACCACATCGAAAGGTTGGCAGACTTTCGGAATAATTATCATTCATGTTGGGAGATAATAATTAAACTAATTATATTCGTTATCAAAGTATTATAGTCGCTGGCTCTCCGTCTAAAAGGAATTTTAGAGATCGTGAGCAATGACCTATAAACATTCCTTCTGAATATTGTTTATAGTTGCTAAAGGAGTTAACATACTATTGCTCTTTGGTATACCTAAGTGCAAATCCTATTTAAATGGAAATTTATAATTTTACTTTTACAAACAAATTCAAATATTATTTATTCGACCACCCTATTGCAAGAGTTGATTTTCTCGATAGTTAAGGGAACAAAACATTCGCTTTTTCAGGGACAGTTCACACTGCTGTTTTTGATCCACTGAAAAAAAAATCACAACAGATAAAACTTTTGATTCATGCATCTTTTTAAGTCGAATGGTGTAGGTACCCATCTCATTTTGACCAAACTTCGACTTGCATATATTTGTTCTATAGCCCACCTCAGAATTCTTCATACATACATATTATGTACATTGTACATGTCTGATGATAATGGCAGAAAACCATAACCTTGAGTCTTGAGACTTTATTTGCCGAGATCCCTGGCAATGACTTAGCAAATTCATTAATTGTATTTGACGAATGCGCTATCCTGAAAATGTGAACAAAAGCATTTGGGGATGGAGTCGATTTAATTGAGCCATAATATTTAAATTTTAAATTTGAACGAACGAAATTAAACTTCAAATTTATTTATTTTTAAGCTTTTTTTTGATGTAAAACAAAAAAATTATATCAAGATGCTTATATACCTTGCAATTAATTATCAAAATAACTTATGGATACCAAAATATATCATAAAAAAATCTGCAAATCTACGCAAAAATATCTTGCATTTGGTCTTTAGAAGTGTACCGGCAGTTTCCCGAGCGTATTAATATACAGGGTGATTGGTATAAGGTGCACCAAAAAGCTTGAGCGTGTAGGTGGAGTTAAGACAAGAAAAAATCGTATGGTAGGGGGGTCTATTTCCCCCCGTTTAGGCGGGAGGGGAATTTTCTAAAAACTTGACTTAAATCAGAAAAAAAAATTATTTAAAAACAGCGGTGAACGAAAAAAAGCGTTGTTATACTTTTTTGGAAAGCCAGAAAACAACTCTTTTATTTAATTTTTAAATTAAGTTGTTTAAGTGAACAGTTTTAAAAAAATTAATTTTCAAACTCAAAATTTTGAAAAAAAAAAAACTAAAAAAAAAAATTTTAAACTAATTTTTTTCAAAATTTTATGTAATTAACTATCATTTTTATTTTCAAAATTCAATGCTCTTTTTAATTTTTAGACAAAAACAGAAAACCGGATGCCAAAATGTATCTTAATTTTTGAGAAATTAAGAAAAACTAGAAGTATTTTTTCCAAGAAAAACACTTTTTTTTTGGTTTTCCCAAATTTGGCCTGCTCAGGTCAATTATTAATTAGGGAATTATCCCTTTTTTTATTTTTTATTACATACCATCCGATTTTAATCAAATAATAAAAAAAAGGATTAACTTTTTACTTTACTTACTAGTTTTACTTTTAATTTTTTTTAATTTCTTTGGCATCCGGTTTTCTGTTTTTGACTAAAAATTAATAAGAGCATTGAATTTTGAAAATAAAAATAATAGTTAATTACATAAAATTTTGAAAAAACTTAGTTTACAAATTTTTTTTTTTAGTTTTTTTTTTTTAAATTTTGAGTTTGAAAATTAATTTTTTTAAAACTGTTCACTTAAACAACTTAATTTCAAAATTAAATAAAAGAGTAGTTTTCTGGATTTTCAAAAAAATATAACAACGGTTTGTATCATTCACCGTTGTTTTTAAATAATTTTTTTTCTGTTTTTAGAAAATTGCCCCTCCCGCCTAAAGGGGGGGAAATAGAACCCCCCCCATACGATTTTTTTCTTTTCTTAACTCCACCTACACGCTCAAGCTTTTTGGTGCACCTTATACCAATCACCCTGTATAGATACTTAATAATTTAAAATTTTTGCAGTCACATATTTTGCTACACTTACAGTTTTTTTTTTAAATTGCTGTTTTCTTTTCAACGCCAAAAACACACAAATTGAATCCTTGTTTGGAAAAAGAAATTGAAGTGGTGGTCTTTAGAGATTTGTTAAAGATTGTTTTTAAGGATTTGGTTCTTTGTCAAATGTCTTTAATGACAAAGTGATATTTTTTTTTGTGTAACCGCCTTGGGGGTTGAGCGCCGATTTCAACACCTTTAAAAAAATTTGTTTATGATTGAACTATTTGTTGCAAGTTTTAACTATGCTAAACTGTGGTTGTTGAATTCATATGGGAATACGTATGTATGTACTTATGGTCTAATATAATGCAATTATCATTTATATAGGTACAGCTCCTACGGCATCTATCTATCTAGTAGGTAGAATGTAAACATGCATCCAGACCAAAAAAAAACTTTTCAAGAAATATGTAAAAAAAAAAAATTTGAAATGTTTCTTATCGTGTCTTGGAAATGTTTCCTGTTTCCCAATTGGTCATCAATCATCATCCTTGTAACATTTTCAGATTTGCACCAACAAAAATTTAGCTTTCTTCCTATGACATTTGCAAAACAGTTTGAAAGTTTGCTATCTTAAACGCGAAGAAGAGAAACATTTCAGAAACATTTTAAAAATTTTTATCAAGTGTCCAGACCAAAAAAAAACGTTTAAAAAAATAATTCGAAAACATGACAGAAACTTTTCTCAAATGGGTCTTTGGTCTGGGACACATCATGTTAAAAAATCTGTTCCAAACATTTACTTAGTTTAAATGTATTTTAAAACAAATTGACATTTCTACACTTTTAGATATTTTACTTCAAATATATGTATGTTTCTTGAACTTTGCAGTGCATTATTTAATCAAATCATCTTTTTATCTCATTTTATTTTCTTCCGCATTTCAGTATTGCATTTTGCAGAATTTGTCTTATATCATCATATAATACTAATTTATTTGCAGTTCAATATCCTACAAATAGCTTATATGTCTGAAAAGTTCTCAGTACATCCTTTTATTGACCATGCCTGCATTGCATACCAGTAGATTTCTAACAATTGATCCACAAATATTTACACAGATTGGCTCCGATTTCAGCGACGATAAAGTTCAAAACAAACTAATTTTTGAAAGAAGATTTCAACAAAAAAAAAAGTACAACATTTGAATACAAATCACTTGGAAGCACACAAATATTACACACCTTATAGACTTTCCAGAAGATCATTCACCCTCCACACACATATTGAAGGTAAAGTTGAGTCAGCCAACAAAATATCGTTGTTTTTTTTTATTGAAATTAAGTCTTAAATATAAAATTCCTAACAATGCATAGAATACCACTAAAATTTTGGACAACAAATCACTAGCTTAAGTAGAATAGCAAAACTTTACCCGCACCACTTTTGTTCTTGATGTCCTTTTCATACAAAAAAGTTAACCATTCATCTATAGGTTGGTATATGGGATAAACAAGAACAGAACAGAACAGGAAGTTGTTGCCAAAGTCTAAGAAAATAAAATGAAAATCTTTTAGAAAAAGTAGTCTCATGATAAAAATCCCCATCGTCCTGTCCCAAACTAAGACTGAAAATAACTCAAATTCCAAGTGTAAAAAAGGTCCCTTGAGCAAACCAAAGATAAGGATGAAACTTTCTATTACTTCCGACCATGGACGTTAACATTTCTATGTGTTCCAGTCGGCTAGATAGTTCACCCCACCAAGTAAGCCGCCCACATTTTCTTAATTTCATTGTAGTATGTGTACGATGTAGGATGATCTTTGGTTAAAGGCAAGTGACGACGCCATGCATTGAAAGTTTTGCTCATAAAATTAATCGCGATGCCATTAAATTATTAGTTTGATAAAAGTTTTTCTTTCTCATAGAAATAATAAAACAAAAAAAATGAAATAGCCCCACTTATGTCTTACTTGATAACTACCCAGATGCTTTAATATGACAGGACTATAAGGAAAAAGAACAACAAGATGAAAAATGAAGACGTTTGATAACAAAAAAGTTTCACACTCAGGAACTTGGTTAGGACTAGAATGGGTAAGATGATTTGCTAAGGTTAAAAGCAAGACAAAAATTGACCATAATATTACCCACGGAGCCGGATGCCGGAGACCAACATTTTCATTATAATTACTTTATCTTTTGTGAATGTGTATGAAGAAGATTATAGTTCGCGAGTGGGCAGAACAAATTGATTATACAGGGTGATTCGCGAATGATGTGACAAAAAGATAGAGCGTGTAGGTTGGGTTGAGACAAGAAAAAATCGTATGGGAATGGGTTCCTTGTTCGTTTAGACTTAGAGCTATGTAGGTATGCTACACTAATAAAAATCTGAATTAAAATAAAAATAATAAAAGGAAGGTTTAATTTTAATATTTATCAATTAACAGAAAAGTTCAGTCAAGTGAGAACTATATTGAAGGTTTTTCTCAGAAGAAGTGTTTTTTGATATTTTTATTTTAATGATAATTTAAATTTAAAACAAAAAATGTATCTACTTAACCAAATAAAATAAAAAAAAAATGATTTTATTTTTTTTTTTAATTTTGGGTTTGAAAAGTAATTATTCAAAAATATGCTCACTAAAACAACTTGGTTAAGTAAGCAAATCAAAGTAGTAATTTCCGACCTTACAAAAAAATATAGCAATACATTGTAAGTGTTGCCGTTGGTTTTAATATTTATACTTGCTCAATAGGGCAAGTATTGGTTTCTTGTAAAAAAAATGAGTATAAGAATAAAATAAAAACAATAAAAAGACTAAAAATAGTCGAATTAAAATTTATGAGTATATGCAGAAATGTGGATGTGTTCACCAACTGTTCACCAAGCTACAGTCTTTTTAAGTAAACGGATGGACGGATTAAAATTTTATAAAGATTTTAAGTTAAGCATTTAACACAAGATGGCATTCACAGTGTTTTGCTAAACAATTATTTAATGATAGCTAGCTACCAAGCAACCTGATCTCATATTTTTTTTTTTTTTTTAATTTTTAACTTTTTTGGAATTTAATAAATAAAATTTTTTTTAGTCACATAGTTTGCGATTTTTTTCTTAAATATTTTTTTTGTGTTTAAAAAAAAAATCTGTAAACATTTAAGTTAATTCTATATTTTGAAAACCTTTTAAAAATTTTGTTTAAAAATTTGTATGAAACTGAGTTTTGAGATGTAACAAATTTAGGTCTCAAAACATACATTTTTACTTTTTAATTTTATTTTCAAAAAACTGTTCCGGCGGTTTTCAACTTTTTTTACTTCTCAAGTAATGGTTTCGTGTAAAAAAACGGTTTTAGTTTTTCCCAATTTTCTCGAAATCTACTCTAACGATTTTGATGAAACGTGGTGTATGTGATATTTTTAGCAGTCCTAATATAACTGCATTTCAAGTTTTTGGCTAAAAATGCACTAACGGAGATTCGGTGTTAACGGTTTTTCACAAACTTAGCCTTAAATTGAAAACGACGGAACCGATTTCATTTAAATTTGGTACTGTATTTAATCTAAGCACCCAACATATGACGGCATTTAAAGTTTTTGCCTCAGCAGCCATTTAATGATAGCTACCATACTTAATCTCATATTTGGGACACTTTTCCACCTTTCAACATAATTCTGTAAATTAACTTTTCCCAATCCCACAGTTTTCTACAAGAGCAAGTTAGTGCGACCCAGTTGTGCTATTTATTTTATATAATTTTATATTTATACTTAAAAATTTGCTTTACATACTTTGATTTCGGATTTAAACCTTGTAAGATATCGATATGATTTTTTTCATTTATATTTTTTTATTTAATATTTGTTTGTATGATCAACTGATAAGTCCTCGGGCATCTTGGCAAAAGGCCCTTTATTTTCTTTGCTAGACTCAACCTACACGCTCTATCTTTTTGTCAGACCTTAGGGAATCGTTTTAAAGCGTTAAAAGTAAAATGTGCTCTGTTTGAAGAAGCTTTTAACTTCACTTACAAAATTTTATCTTTGATAGTAGCGGGTCAATGAATGCTCAAGAGATTTTTATAAGTGGAAAAAACATAGCGGAGGAAACTAATTTTTTAAGGTTATAGTTGACAGTTGAAAATCAAGAATTTTGACGAAATTAAATATCCTAAAAGTTCAAAATTATAAAAAAAAACTGCAAAAATTTATAAATTCTTTTTTTTAGATTTTGTTTTTATAAAAAGCCAATAAAATGGTAGCTTCCATAGAGCAGTTTTTTTTTCTTTTTACAGATTATGTATATTTTAAACGGCTGCAATGATTTTGACGAAAGCCTGATTAATATTAGATAAGTTAGTACCTACATTTAAATTTTTCACATAAAAGTATTAAACACAAAATTATTGACTAAAATATAAACTCAGTTTTTAAAAATTTGGTCAAACAGATTTGACTTATATTTTTAGGTAAATGGATGTTTTTTTTTAATCTACAATATCATTAGTAAGGTAATGTTTTTTTTTTTTAGAAAATTAAACATTGGTTTGGGAGTATTTTGAAAAACTCAATGCCGTTCTTAGATATTGATTTTCTTTGTTTCTTACAATAGTCAAGCATTTGGCAACCATAACGCATTAATTACGGTAGCTTGCCACAAGAGCAAGCTTGTGTGACCCAGTACTACCCTTGATTGTTAATAACAATATCTAATATATTAAACTTAAATATATATTTTGATTATAAAAAAATAACTTAAACGTTAGAACAAAATTTTAGGAAGATTCATTTAATTTACAAATCATCACATTTACAATCAAATTTTTAATTGGATTAAAATCCCTCGTAATAGGATGGATATTTACAAAATTTAAATTTATTTAAGCACACATATTTGATAATAATGTGATAGGATAACATATTACATGGCCAATGACACATTATTACCTGTGCCATCATATTGTGCATTATTTACACGAACAAAGAAAAATTAATTACTTTTCTGCAAGGGAAAATATATGTGGGCTTTCAAAACAGGGTATATGATTTACGCTTTTGTTAATTTCATTTGGTTAAAGAATTAATTAATTTACAATTAATTAAAGCATGATTTGATTATAATATTCGCTTCATAAAATAGGAATAAACAAAATATTAATCAATTTTCATATATTAAATTTTAATAAATTGAATTTTGTAAATGAAGACAAAAAGAACAAAAGAATGTGTTGCGTTCAAACATTTCAAACATTTCAAAAATGTATAACAATATGATTTTAAAATTTATTACATTGTTGTTAAACGATGAATTGTTAAAATATTTATCCCTCGCTTACATTTTAAATTGAATTTGATACACTAAATATCAAAGGACCTTTTATGGTGCTTTGAATCGGATATATAAATTCACTAAAAATGACATTATTAACCAGAGTGTTGGCGATATAGAATCAATCAATCAATATGCCACCATTTTATCAAAAATTTCAGTAACATTTTTTCAGTTCATTTGATTTTCTATATTTTTATGATTTTTATAGGAGGTTGAGTGCATAAAAAAGTTTAAATATAAGCTGTTGCAGGGTGCATGTGATGTGGTATGCTATGAAAATATGTGAATACAAAGAAAAGTTTATTTCATCCAAGAATTATTTTCATGGATCATTAAATAATTCAATAAAGTTCATTTTAAATCTAAAAAGGAAACAATTTAGTGAGCTTACGGTTTTTCGGATGTTTCATCAGAAAATTTATCAACGTTGAAGATTTCTTAATTTAACTAAGAAATTTATACATCTGTATATCTCATGAGTCTGTATATATTTCTTTGTAATTTTTAGATACTTTGATAATATGATACTTTGATAATATGATGAAACATATTTTTTGATAATATGATTGATTGGGTATATGTTAAAAAAATCGTATTGCAGTTTTAATATTTTTGAAAAACAGCAATAAGAAATTGAAATAATATCATAATCAAAAATGGGACAGGGATAATAGATTCCTGTAGACTGAAACAAAAGATATTCATGCCTATTACTGAATCTGCAAAATTTCACTCCCCGGGAGTCGGTTGGATCCGCATTCGCATAAAATTCTATTATTGAATCCGATGAATGAGCTGCATTATCGATCCGCGAACTACTTTTCCATTTTTGAAACTGCATTATCGTGGATGTCAAAAGTTGACATTGGGCGGGTTCAAGTGCACACGAGAAAAGCAATCTAAGATACTTTAGTATCGTAAAATATCTAATATCGCAAATTAAACCTTTTTTTAATGATTTTAACGACCAATCTTAATCCGTCAGTGTTTCAGCAATCACTGAACCGAATTACAAGGTAAATTTGCTGTTGAATAGAGGAAATGTCAAACTTGGTCATGGGGACTATATTTTTTGACAGATTTCCACGGTTTGGCAAAAAAACGACATAAAAGTTGTACTTCCGGAACTTTAAATAATATGACAAAAAATAATTATTTTGACTAAAATAATTTTTGTACCGCAAAATAAGTCATTTTTATTGATTTTGACGACCAATCTTAATCCGTCTGTGTTTCAGCAATCATTGAACCGATTTTCAATGTTCATTTGTTGTGGGATAGAGGAAATGTCAAACTAGGTCGTAGGGACTATATTTCTAGGAAGATGTCCACGGTTTGGCTAAAAAACGACACCAAAGTTGCACTTCCTAAAAAAACGCAGATGACGTTTTCGAAAACGGCCATTGTCAATAAATAACTAGAATCACTTTCATCCGCACCAATTTTACTGCGGATTTGCTTTTCCAACATTTGTATGGAGTGCGGATGTGGTGCGGATACCTTTCGTTTTCAGTAATACCAATTTTACGAACAACGTTACCGACATTTATTCTCGCGTATCGCTTGCGGATTCGCTAATAGCAAATCTACCGAAAGTGAGTAAGACTCCCTCCGCAACTCATTCGTCGGATTCCCTAATAAGGCTGATTAATTTTATTAAACCACAGCTACTTTTTTTGTAGTAAAAATGATTTATGGTTCATAAGAATTAACTGAGTAATTTCCATTTACACTGTTTTGCAATATACATTAAAGTACGCCTTTTCTTAAATCCCTATTAAATAAACTGAACATGTAACATTTTTTTCATTCTAAAAATGCGTTTACACAGAATATTTTTTCAAAATATGCTACATGAAGTACGGGACACTACTTTCAAACATAACTTATCTTTTCCATGGAATATTATTGTATAAACAAGTTAGTATCTACATATACCAATCTGTATATATATACAAAATGTATTGAAATTGTATTATAATATTAAATTAATTAAGTGTTGCGTAAATATAAAAGTGTAACAATGAAATGAAAAGCTTTGATGTTGTTATTGAATAATTTATGGGAAATACTATTTTGCTTTGTGTAAGTGTGTACTTGAATTTATGCTTGCCATAATTTTTGAAGGGATTGTTTCTATTATGTGTGTGACTGGCTGGAAATTAATTAAGTCATTTACCCAGAGAAAGAGGTTTTCAGAAATTCTTGTCAGGTAATAAGAATTCGATGTCCCTCTGTTAATTATTTATTGTTTGTCAGGGGAAGATATTATGGGAAATTAACTTAGGACACTAGAGTTTTTTTTATCTTATAATGAAAAGTACATATCAAATTGTCTTATGTGCAAAGCTACCATATGTAATGAAGCTAATGTAGGTATATTTCTAAACATGTATTGGAATAAGGTCGAGAGCCCACTTACCTTATTCAAATTGATAAACCATATTTATTCACAGCTACGTTAAATTTTTGTTTATGATGTTTGCAGTTAGTGGGTTTATTGCAAAGCCAAGCTAGGGGACTATAACTCACAATTTAATAGTCATCTATGCAGAATTTCGTCGTCAGCCACAAGAAGTTGGCCATAAGCAATGTTACTAATTTTTATAGAAAGAATTTCCTTAGTATTTCTCTTTCTTTAAGAAGCAATTTTGACAAGACTGGCACCTGTTTTTTTGTTTCAATTCCTGAAATACTGATGGATTGCATCAACAGGCGGTGCATTATATTGCTCATAGTGCAGAATGATTTTTTTGTAAGTAACTTTCAGTTTTTTGCTGATTAAAAGTTAATAATCCTTGGATTTTAGAGCGGTTTATTTTCAGTGTTTCTAAATGTGTTTCCAGACCACAGAAACATATCAAGAAAAATGTTTAAAATGGTTCCTTAAATGTTTCGATAATATATCCCATTTCATTAAAAAAATATATATCGGAAAAACTTTTCTTTAAGTGTGAACGCTTGAAAAACATATTTGAAATCTTCCGTGTTTTTCATTTTGTCATCCACATTGCATTTTCAAATTTTACAACAATAAACATTTATTAATCTTCCTGACGACATTGACAATTCCCATGGCGAATCGGAAACACTGCAAAAGTATTTCATAAATGCATTTATTGGCTGTGTCAACTATTCTAATTTTTTTTTTCGATTACATGCAGAATTTCATTGCAATTTTTTTCCATACTCAAAGACTTTTTGCTAATTTTAATTTTAATATCAAATCCACATACAAACAGTGCAGATTTTCTATTAAGACGGCAGTTTCTGTGTGCCGTCATTGCTAATGATGTTATTATCAACTTCCGTTTTCCGGATTATGTAGCGCTTTACTTCAGAATATTAACTTTATAATTTTACAAAATTAACTTTGTAATTATTAGCGGTTATTATTTGTGCTTGTGGCTCGTCCCAAAGAAGGTTTGCTATACAAAGTCTAATAAATATCCTGTGGAAGCATTTAATCTGTATCGATATTTACACTTTGCCATCCTCTTACCAAAAGCAGTAAGTTAGTCTTTAGAGAAAAATCTTATCCTACTCCGTAGAGTATCCTACTCCGTATAGAAAGTCTTAAATGAAAGTACATGCATGTGTTGTAAACTTTATTATCCTGTCACTAATCTTCTAATATGATCATGCGATGTAAGAGTCATATTCATTTGCTGTTAGGCTGTTATGACAATCTTTTTATTTTTTAATATTACCGGGATGGTATATTTTTATCTAGCTAGTGTTAAAATCATAAATATTAGTAATTTGATAAAACATGTCCCTTTTGAAGCTTAATGATTTTGAACACACCAACTGCATTCACAAATAAAAGGCACGACTGGGTCGCACAAATTTACTCTTGTGGCAAGTAAGCTAGCGCTAAGGCTTAGTATAACTTTTTTTTAGAAAAGTTTTGAAAAAAAAACTAAGTACGCCATTATCATTTGGCTACGTAGACATTTTTAGAAATAAAATTTAGTTAAGATCCAATGAGTGGTTAACGATAAAGTCAAAATTGAAAAAAAAATTTAAATCTCCTTTAATGGCGTATCGTCAAAAATAAATATCTAATTTTACTGGGCTATTTTATTTTAGATTTTTCGATTGTTTTTTTTTATTTCGTTGAAAATTCTGTTGACATAACAAAGAGAGCTTGGGACATAACATGGAAATGACATTTTCGGTGGTCAAGTTAAAATTACGATTATTTTTATTGGAGAAAAATATATTTTGTAAGTATCATTAGCAAAAAAATTTATGATCAGTAATAAAAAAAAGGGTTGGATCAGAAATATATATATTTTGGAAACATTCACTGATATATATTTAAGGATATATTTATGTATATATGTTTCCTAACCCTGTACCTAACGCTCGTATCTGTACTGTTTTTCGCAGTATTATACTGTTTTTTGCTCTCAAAAACTGCGTACTTTTTTTTTTTTTTTTTCAAAAATACTGCTTTTATTTTGAGATATACAGAACTTCAAATCAGCAGTTTTTTGAGCTTGTAAGCAAACGTGAATGACAGTGGGATATTTCCATCTTTACATTGTTAATCTCCGATTAGGAAATTTGCTCCTCAATGAAAAATTTTTTGGTGAAATTTATACCACTTTTATATATGAGATGAAAGTTCTCTGATTTTACTCATTAAAAGTAATGCAAACAGTCAGGGGTTCGTC
This sequence comes from Baccha elongata, assembly GCA_951217065.1. Lineage (NCBI taxonomy): Eukaryota > Metazoa > Arthropoda > Insecta > Diptera > Syrphidae > Baccha > Baccha elongata. The sequence goes on along the minus strand of OX578274.1, from coordinate 33,471,757 downwards.
ATTGGCATCTAAAACTCAAAGGAATTCAATAATGAACGCAATAAATTTTTCTTGCACTTTGTCAGCGGTATTTGGAGTTCTTTTTCTGGCCTTCACTCACAAAACAACCCTTTCTTTACTTCGGCAAAACAGTGCTGATATCGCTTATGAAAAGCAATGTACCTTTTCAAGCACTCCGTTTGCTTGGCAAAATTTATATTTGACCTGAATAAAAATTTTCTGATGCAAAAGTAGATGAACACTTTTTGTTTTGGGTCTTTCCCGCGATCGGTCGGCGACTCTAATTGGGTCCTTTTTTGTCGCGAGTCATTTCTTTTATTCTAGTAGATTTAGTTTTTATTTTGAGGGCATCGAAAAGTATGAGTGCAAGCTCATGTTTTAAGGAAATAAAATAAATAAAAATTAAAAGAAAATGTACTGCGAAAAATACTGTTTTTCTTTATCGACATACTGCTATTTTAAATTTTTGAGGAAAAAGTACTGTTTTTCGTCCAAAAAAAGATACGAGCGTTACCTATTACTCTACATCAACTAGCTTCTTTTTTAATCAATTTATTATTCTGTATTGAACTTGATAAAAGAAAATTTTGATCAAATATAAAATGCCTAAAGAATATTTGTTGGCCGTTGATCTTAAAGTTTAAAATTTAAAGAACCATGTCCATTGCCCATATCATTAAGAGGAAGTTAACAATTACATTTTTCATTGCTGACATTCTTGAATTTTTATAACATATTTCAAAGTCAAACGAAATTATAATGTTTCAATAAACTTTGCTTGTTCTCGTCATTGAAGCTAAAATTTTTAATACAAAATTTCCAAGTCAAACAAAAATAATAACTAACAAAGACCAGTTCGTCCTGTTCACCTACGCTAATTTATTACGCTAATAACAACAATAATAGACACACACTAAATAGACATTTCCTGTTTCATTTACATTGAATGTTACTTACAAAAATATTTTTGAACTTGAAAAGCATCATCTGTATACAAAGTTTTATAAAGAATATTTTTGCGGGGAAAGTCCAACATTTAAAAACGAAACTTTAGGAAATCCCGAGAAATCCCTATAAATTAATTTTATATTAAATTCTTTATTTTTCCCGTTTTCTGAATATGTTGTTTTGATATACTTTTGCCCTGTTTAGCTGCTTAAAACCATAATTATAACATTTGACAATCGTCACTTACAACATACGAAGTACTTTGTAATCCAAACATAAGTGAAGATGATTAAAATTATGTAGAGGATGAAATATTCTTTGAATGTAGAAAATAGGTCTTGAATTGTATTCATACATATATCATCGCCACCGCACAATCCCGTTTCGTTTGAAAAAGATTCTTTTTTTTTTGCCTTTCAAAATCGTCGCACCTGACGAAACCAAATTTATATCATATTTCAAATATTCCAGGTTCTATTATCAGGAATGTGTGGCATGGAAAAAAAGAAAACGAAGAAAGTTGCAAATTATTTTTAAGCTACCTATATCTACCTACCATACCAACAATTCTCACTTTTTTTGTATGTTAGTTTCTTTAAGGTGCAAGTGTTGAGGTAAAGCAAACTTTAACCTTAATTTACGGGACACCATTGTTTTTTTTTTTTATATAAACTGAATTTTTAATTTTGTGAAGTGCAGAGACAAAGTGAAGTGTTGGGGTCTCAAAATAATTGAAAGGGTTTTGTGGATATCAAAGTAAGGATAATGCAAACAGGATACATAAGTGAATTAAGTGATGGGCCATTCAACCCAAAAGAGCCTTTAAAGGAGCAATAGTGAAAACCAATCATATTGAATATTCAAGAGCTTGTCGGTGTCATGTATTATTCTGTATCATTATTCTTAGGTTTTTCAATTTTTTAAGAATGTTAGTTAAGTAGACATTCTGGCATTTACATTTTGGTAATTAACTTAGGTGAACAAAGGTAAAATAAAATAAAATGAAAAAAATGTAAAAATAGGGGATTGAAAAATTGAACTAAGTTTTTAATGAACTATTCCAGATTATTTTACTATTTTTAACTCTTTTGAAGGATGTAATTATATTCGGATAGTTTTTTGTTTCAGGCCAAATTAATGCTAGTTTCCTTCCATTTTGTTTGTTCTAAGAAATTTTATATTTTATTTAATTAAATTATTGCGTTCATCAACCTTATTGTGAAGTTCCCCCGGAATCGATTTCGCCTGGCGAAAATCTGTTCCCCCGGAATTTTAAAAGCTATTAGGGATTCCGCCCGAACGATTTTTCACTTCGAATCAACAGTGACATTTCAGATAAGCAAGGCGTGTTTATGCACTTCTTAAAAGTAAAATTAATTTACTCCGGAATAAATTGTGACAGTTTTGTTTTTCATTTCTAACAAAAAAAACATCATTAATCTTGATTTTGAAATATTTTCGGTTTGAATTTTATATTTTATAATTAAATAGCTACTAAGTACAACCATTGTATATACATTTCTATAGTATTTTCATGCTGAATAATCACCGCCTGGCCATCTTGAGAAACTTGTGATAAACACATTTTTAGGTTCGTGCATTTAATAGTTGTCTATTCTGTAACCCTGACAACAGTCGTAAACATATATTATTTTTGTTTTGTTTACGACTCTTGTCAAGGAAATATGAATTTTAGAGCCAATAAAATACATTATATATTATTAATTTGTTTCGTAGACGACTATTGTTAGGGTAACAGAATAGACACTTAGTAAATGTAAGAACCTCCAAATGTGCAGTTAACAACTTTCTTTAGATGGCGCTGCTCCATGGTTGTACTATACAATGGTACAACTTTCTAAAATATCTTCTATTATTTTTTTTTTGTAATAAATGCATTCTCTGAGAGAATATTTTTTACTCCTTCATGTTCAAGAATTTACTTGAAAAAATAAATGAACACAACTAGTTTCTGATTTGACAGATCTAAAGAGCGATAATTGTGTTGTGTTGTTTTTTTAAAGGGATTGCAAAATTAAATTTTTTAAACAATCTTTTGGATGTGTATTTGTGGTGAATATTGCAACTTGTGAATAAAGTAAATCATAGTAAATTGTTAAAAGTTAAATAATCACATCCTTGTATGTAGGTACCTACAATAAACCACAAAAAGAGCTACTTCGTTGATCCATGAAATGAAAAAAGTAAACTCTTTCGATCAATCCTGACAAAATCAAAGGAATTTATACGTATTTAAATATAAATACATATGTGCTTAGTAGCAAATTATATTTATTTGTTTTGTTTTCAAAAGTGCAGTCAAAACGAAGAGTTCTAAAAGGTAACAGTTCGGAGACAATTTTGAGGGATGATTTGGTGTTAAATGTTTTGAAACATTTTATGTGTTTGTGAAAATATTTCAATACATTTATGTTTTACAGATTTAAACAATAATTCAAATTAGCGTTTTGTTATACTTGAGCTGACGAAAAATAAACAAATGTCTTGCAATTCACAACTTTTTCACTCGTTCGTCTTCAAAAATTCAGTGAACATTTTACCTGTCGATCGCATCGCATTTCGCCCGGAATAATTGATGACAATTAGGGGAATTTTTCGAACATTAATTGATTTCGCCCGAAAATTCACAATTTTCGCCCGAACATTCACAATAGGCGAAAAGTGAAATGTCAATTATTTCGGGGGTAATGTAGTTCGGGCGAACTTCACAGTAAGGCTGATTATTTTACTATTTTTAACTCTTTAAGGATGTAATTTTTCGGATAGTTTTTTGTTTCAGGCCAAATTAATGCTCTGTGTCGTTCCATTTTGTTTGTTCTAAGAAATTTTATATTTGATTTAATTAAATTATTGCGTTCATCCAGACATATTAGGCCTAATACATTGTTTCATAATGTACTTACACGTGTATTATTTTGTCTGCCATAGCAAAAGACTTCTTACTTCTTTGAACAAAGCAAAGCATTTTGTTTTCATTTATCCTGTGAAATTGTGCTTGAAAAACCTCTAAAATTGTTTAAACATTTATGTTGTTAAACTATATGTTATCTTTCATTAACATGCACGCACGCAACACCTGAAACTTTTCCAATTAGCATTAAAAATTAAAATTTACCTCTCTCTACATTCGGAAGTCATTAAAAACAAACACTTTTGAGAGTGATAAAATTTATTTACGTACGTGTCGTTTAAAATTTTAAAAGAGCAATCAATTGTGTCAAAAGTAAGTTTAATTTTACTTTGGTACTGCTAGATGCTCCCATAATGCTCATCGTAAACCCGAAATGATTTGTTTCTATTTTGTTTTGAATACAAAATGATACAATATGGTTCTCCTTTAAAAATGAAGACATTCACGTTCCCTCTTTTACCACTAAGCTGTGACATTTTGTTTGCAACAATCTCGTTCCGGGATGTCACACATACCCTTCATGTATGCTTAAGTGTGGTGCATTCTTGTGGTGTTATGGGTGTCATGGTTTTGAAATTCTCACAAATTTTGCATAGTCAGCATGGAATATTTGCTAGCTTTGCATTTACTGTCGTTTCTGTTAGAAAAGAGATCAAGTGCTCATTTTCAAATGCGAGGGTGGAATTTCAAGGGAGTAATATAGAAGAATCCTATTCTGGCACAAGAAATGAGGTTCACAAAGTCAAATTCATATAAACGATGCATTTGACAAAGGCTCTTTGCATACATACTAGACAATCCAGGGCTTAAACATTTTGAAGAGATGTTACAATTAGGTATTAAAAATGGTACAGACTTTGATAATATCTATAATAAAACATTATGCATGATTGAAGCTAGATTAGCTCTTTTGACACACAAATGTTTTTTCATTTGTTTTTTTTTTTAGAAAACTCTTATAAAAGTTTGATTGACTCGTTCCACTTTGAATATTAAATAGTAATTAAAAACCTTATCTCGCGTTCGCGTAGTCCTGTAAGCGTAGTGGGGGGTAAGCCTATTGGTTATTTGAAAGATAGTTTAGCTACGGGAAATCGGCACTGCAGGTGGTGTGGCGAGTGCCGTTTCACTGAAACTAATATTGAGCAAGCAATTTTGGTCAGACTTGCAAAGAGGGCTTTTTATTGTACCTATGATAATTGTTATCACTTTGCAGTTTGCAAATGCCAAACATGGATTTGTTGAGAATCTCTTAAAAGAGATACTGACAAATTTATTATTTTCCGATAACAATTCGCATTTAATACACTGCAAATGTGGGGTCAAAGTTACATAACTTTCTTATGACAGTTCTCAATCAATGCTTTGTAAATGTCACAACTAGATTTTTTCAAATATGTCAAACTTAAAAATGTCAAATATATTTTTAGCTAATGACAGTTCATACTGAATAATCTCCAAACGTTAAAATTGGATTTGTACCAATCTGTTAAACTTTTAGCAATGTTTTTCGCACCAAATATTCCTATGTGCGACGTCAGAAATTTTACGAATGTGTTAAAAGAAATCTGTTACCAGAATTGGAAAAATGATTTGTTTATATATTTTAGGCCCCGTGTTTTCCGACACTCAGACAATCTGACTTCGAAAATGGAAGTGCCAGAGTTTCATGATTTGTCTTTTCTCTTTTCTATTATATCGCCATTATCAGTATCATCGGAACATTCGATTCGATTCAAAAGCTAAAAATGTTTACAACTTTACGTAATCGGACTAAATTTGGATGTTTACACATCAAAAAATAATAGGCACTACGAAGCGGCACGAACTTGCTTTTGTTGCAAGCTCCCTTAATCCTGAAAATATTTAAGTATCTAAGTTTATAATGATATGGTTGCCAAATCGTTTGTCCAAATTTGTGCGGGTATTAAAAATTTTCAAAACAATTTTTTTAGTTTTTTTCAATATATATTTTTTCGAAATTTTGTTTGCAGCTACAATCACGCTTAACAGAACTCTTAAAATTTCGTACAAATCAATGTAGCCTCTTTAAAGATATTTGGTATATTTGGAACAAAAATGTTTCTAGGGTACCGTACCGTTAATAAGATTTTTATAAAAACAAAAGGCACGACTGGGTCGTACAAACTTGCTCTTGTGGCAAGTAAGCTAGAGCTTAACAGCGAAAATGAACAACTGGATCCAGGGTACCGACTTCTCACAGGAGTTGTAGTCTTTCAATTTTTGTACATAAAATAATTTTTGAAATTCTTTCATTAAATTTTTAATTTAATAATTAAAAATAATAAATTAAAATAAATAATTTTAAAAATTAATTTATAACAATCCAGAGTTTTCTGAGAAAATCCAGTAATAATTAAATACTGCAATATATTTTAAAGTTTCTTTTTTACCAAAATCGTAGTTTTTGAAAAAATCGATTTTTTTTTCAAAAAACTTTTTTTTAAATATTTTTATGAAAAATAAATTTAAAAAAGTTATCAATTGGTTTTCAAAATATTAGGTTAAAAAAAATTCTTAAATTTATAATTTTTTTTTTTAAAAGTTATAAAAAAATAAAAAAAACGCTATTATCGTTCGACTATCTAGGCCTAGAAAAATAAAATTTGGTAAAGATCCTAAGCTTGGATAATGAGACAGTCAAAATTACAAAAAACCGTAATATAGCAGGTACCGTTTAAACTGTTTTTTAATAACAATAGTTTAAACTATCTGAAACCCCTTTGATGTCGTGTATCACTCATGTGAAGTTTAATCAAAATCGTTAGAGGCGTTTTTGAAAAAAACAATCTTTTTCATAACCATTATAATATGGCAGGTACAGTTATTTTCAGGCCTAGAACAAAAATTTCAAAAAACCATCTGAGGGTCATCATAAATATCTACCCTAATACCAAGTTTAAAGAATATCGGAACCATACTTTAAGACTGTAGGTGCTAATGACAGACTGACAGACTGACAGACACACACACACAGAATTGCCATACCCACTTTTTTTGACTTCGCTATCATCGTCATGTTTGATTGTTATCTCAAAACTTTTTTTTGCATGAATTCATAACTTGCCTTATAATTCCTATAATCGCAAGTAAAAAATCAGATAAAAAACAAAGGCATTATTAGCAACAAATAATTCATATAAAATTTTATTAAAATTAATTGCATATTTTTTTTTTGCAAGAAAAATAGAATTTTCGCTTAAAAAAAATCAAAATTTTTTTAGAAAAATTAAAAGAAACCTTGGATAAAATTCAAAATACAGACATAGGTATTAAATTATTTATACTGAAAATTGAAAAAGCTAAGCATACATAAATTTTTCACTAATAAAACTTTAATGCAAAATCAAAACTAAGTAAATATATTCAATTGTTCATCTTCTGTTAAAGTACCTATATATTCATTTTGCTTTTACCTGCCATTATTTCCATCTACAACTCCACCCAACTGAATAGTGAATACACTAAACTTTTCTCAAATGATTCACCTTTCAAGTTACTAATTGCATTTTGCATGAGATGCATTTTGCTGAGTAGATTCCAAATATCTGTACGGCACGTTACGAGTCGATTAAGTATCTTTGTGTTTCAAAAGTCGTGCAGGAATACAGATAGTTAAATGGTAATGAGTTGAAGTTTTTCAACTAAAAATCGGTTATAAAATAAAACGAGCTAAATATTATACCTGTAATGAAAATTTAAATAATACTGTAACTAAAAACGATGCAAAATATTGCTTTGGCAAAACTTTTTCACTCTCTATTTAGTTTTTTTCCAGCAGCAGCAGTAGGGAATGAGAAAAAGATGGGTATATGATGTTAAAGGAAATGATTTTAAATAATTTCATTTTAATAGATATAATTTTACTGCAATTATAGATTAGTTTGCCGGAAAGTACCTACATGAATATTTTTAAACCGAGAAATTCTATTTGGTCAGATGCATTAATTTTTGATTGAAATAGTTTGTATAGAGATAGAAATAATTTTATTGTATCCGATGGGAAGTGACCCAATTAGATGAATGCTTTTAATCATATTTATGCATCAATTAAGTATGAAGCTATAATTATCTATGTAATGATGGTTTGATTACAAAATAAGTTGATAGATATTTCTGCCGAAGGTATATATTATGGGTTTTATATATTTATGAGATACATTTAAAATAAATGATACCAGATGTTTGCAAAGTCTCTTCTCGATAGTCATCTCAATAAAAGTTCAGTGTTTACGGAAAACCTTTAAAATAAAGAAATGATATAAAATACCATTTTACTGAACACAACAACAATTTTCTTCTTAAACATTTCTTACTTTATAGCTTAAAGCCCACCGACTTCTATATGCTGACTTAGAAGTTCTTGAATCTTCTCAAAAGACAACGGTTTTGTCAAATAAATAAAACTTTCATGACCTGGCCCAAACTCTGGCAGTCTGTTTGACATAAAAACATGAAGAAATCCAATTAACTCAATAGATATTCTATTTGTTTTTAACAGAAATTTTTTCTCCGTGTATATGAATAAAAATTTTCTGAAGGTAAGGAACAATGGAGTAGAACTATTAGCTTATAAATAAAAAGATTTCATTATTCATTGAACAAGAAACTGTTGTTTATTTACATATTAAGAACTGTCAATACCCCTTTTGGGAACTCGTCATGTTTTACATCCCGTCATGTAAGAAAAAAAAATAATTTTTGCCAAGAAATCGCAATGTCTTAAAGAAAGGTCTACGACATGACATGATATTCTGGCCAAAAATTAAATATACAATTTAACGTTGTTTGTGACTGGCGTGCCCAAATGATTTTCATGTTTCTAGTTTCAGTGTATGGTCAGTTGTCAGTCCCTCAAGAAGAAAAGCATCTTACCGGATTTTTATTTGAATTTTTACAAATTGAAGCGGAATAAACTCAGCATGATCATATGATTTTTTTGGAAGACGGACATAATAACGAAATCCAAAAGACCGAAAACAAAAAAGACCGAAGGGCCAAATGACCGAAATTAAGATTGAAATTTTTTTTTTTTTTTTAATTTGAATTTTTTTTAAATAGGTAATTTCATTGAAAAAAAAACAAAATAATTTTTTTTATAATAATTAACAAAATTCTCTCTCACCTCAATTCAGAAAAAATGTTGTTATAAATACCAAAAAAATAGCCCTACTTTAATTCACGGTAGGATTGCCCAATCTTAACTGTTGGGGGCATAAGTTGGCCACACAGGTACTGTTAAATTTGGAAACTTTGGACTCAGGCGCCCGCCAGACGACAGGACATACCCTTAGCGGACCAACGAAGTTGAATGAGCGGGACTGACTAAAGAAAGGGAGTTAAAATCCCTTGAACCCGCGAATCGGCGAAGCGGGCCACCCATGTACTGTTGAATTTGGAAACGTTGGACTCAGGCGCCCGCTGGACGACTGGACATACCCTAAGCGGAGCAAGGAAGTTGCGTGAGCGGGACTGACTACAGAAAGAGAGATAAAATCTCTTGAACCCGTGAAACGAGCCACACAGGTGCTGTTAAAGTAAGTAAAATATCCTCAAAAGGTATATATAAAAAATAAAGTAAAAAAAATGGTGCAGGGAAATAACTTCACGGGCAAGTGCTCCACATGGGAATTTATTCAACTTTTAGTGGTAATCTATTCCACTTTTCGTGAAGTTATTCAATGCACCAAAAAAAAAAAAAATACAAAAGCCCGAAAAAATTTTCACGAAATTCCGAAAAATTATTTAAAATGGAAAATTTTTCATTTCGGGATTTCGGGAAAACTTTTTCGGGCTTTTGGGTTTTCGGTATTTTGGGTTTTTGGTCTTTTGGCTTTTCAGTCTTTTATTGGCTTTCGGGATTTTGACCCCAACCCGATTTTTTTATATGATTTTTTTATATGAAAAATATCGTCCAACAAAAGCGCATAGAAGCGCTTTTGTTGGACGATATTTTTTGGATCAGTGGACTCGAGAATATCTAATTGGATTCAGGAATTCAATTGGTTAATCAGTAAATAAAATAATTTATGGTCTCAAATTTTAGTTTGAATTTCTGATTTCAAATGTTTTACGTAATAATTTTTTATTGCCAATATAATTCAATTTTTGGAATTTTACATTTTTACCAGTTCATATTGAAGTATTGCAATGTTGCCAAATTGTGTTCAATGTTACGAAAACGACCGCCACGTTATCATTATGGCGTAATCGACTGTTGAATCGTATATCTGAACGCCAAACTTTCAATTCGATTTGTTACTTTGTGTCGTTTGCTTCGTCTGCGTTTAACATTATTTAATAAGCTTATAAGCTCGACTGAAGACATTCAAAGTTAAAAGAAGAAGAAAGGGAAAAATAGAGATATGTTTGGACATTTTTTTTATAAATATAGTATTCGTAAAAGATATTTAGGATAGTTTATAGAAATTAAGCTTGTCTTATAAAACAAAAAAATTATTACAAATTGAATTCTTCACGATTTAATTGGTAAATTTTAATCTTTTTATATTTACAGAACAATATGTATTACGTTACATCAAACCAATGGTTCCATGCTATAAAATCTTGATGACTTCCAGCTTCCGTTGTAAAAAAAAGGCATACTAAAATACTGAAAATAATCTGCTTAATGGAAAAATAAACTTCCTTCTAAAAAAATAACGAGATTTAAGAAATAAACTTGTAAATAGAAATAAGAATTTTTTCTATAGTAATAAAAAATATAGATGTGCAATTCCAAAAATTTGGTAGGCGAGATATCAACAGGATCATGTTTCCCAGCAGAAAAAAGTTGAACGACAACAATTGACAAATTTGACAATAAAATGAATTTATGTCATTCATAACTAATAAAAGCTTTTAACTTGGTTAGAAAAAGCCTTAAGGGTTATTTTTGCAACACATCGCAAAATGATGTGCTAAATGTGTTTGACACTGAAAGGTTGGGAAAATACGAAGGATTTCCCGGTGAAACTGAGATGGAGACACTTAACACATGTCTGATGATTATGAACTATATTAAAATTTATTTATTAAACTTTATTGAATCAAATATAGTACTATTCCACCCATTCGACCACATTTAAAACTTCAACTGTAACCAGGAAACCGTTAACAATAATAAAATCACAAAGAAAATTTAATTGTATATAACAAGTTTTAGCTTGAGTTTAAATGGATTCAAATAAATTGGGGGTTAAATTTTGTTCAATTATAATTAAAGCTTAATTTTTTAAAACATATAAAGTGAATCAGCAACTTTATGGTCAACAAATAATAATCAAATGCCGCGAATATAATTATTTGTAATGTTGATTTTGATCCTAGCAAATCACTCAATTATTTTGTATTTCAACAATAAAAGCATTTTTCCAACGCTTCCATACAAAACATTGTATTATAATAAGTATGTATGTCCTTAATCTCAACGGCAAACCCAACTTCAGAATAACACTGAATTCATTGTCATTTCTATATCCATAGGTATCCATATCCTGCCTTAAATTCACTTTGTTCAATGTTTGTTCATTATATTGTGCTTTGTACAAAAGCCTTTTTAGCTCCATTGACTGAACTTTCTTAGCCATTAGTCTGAATTTCCCTCGACATTCCTTCCCAACTCAAATCATAAACCAGCACTTTAGACTCACAAGGAAAACTTGGCAATAAGCATTTCGGAAATCCTTTTACACAGTTACTTTTTCTATTAAACCCTCATAACCTAAAATACATTTACTAAACAGTCTCGCCATTGTTCACAATAGTCTTCCTCTTGATCCTGAGCTCACATTAAAATTGTATTAGCTATTAGCTATAATGTATTGTTATTCACTTTCATAGGGTAGCAGCGACAGAAGCTGCAATTGAATATAAAAACCTTTATATCTACCTATCTATAAGCATATACTAACAATACATAATTATATATATATATATGAAAATTTCTTTGATCACAAAAACCTGTGGGACTCATACGCAACCTAACATGCTCAAAATCAAATTGTTGAACCACTTCTCTTCATTTAAATCGAATAATGTCGTAATTTTCTTGCAAATAAAAAGTATCTCCCCAAGAAAATTTCCTTCTTTCAGTTTTATTTCTGCTTGCGATTACAATATTGTGAAACAATTTAGAGAACAAACAAAAACATACACACCCCGTTAAAATAAAATTGGGCTTAGAGCCTATACTTTGAGAAAAACAAATTTATCCTTTTGTGAATTTGGTAAATACAAAGTTGAAGATATTTTTTGTTATCCTTGTTCATGTTACATAGATTAGTTTGTTGTGAAATCCCTTGTGCCTTAGGTCCACAAAAACAATTTAAATTTAGAGGTTAAATATAGGTTTTGTTAGATTTTTTACATAGACGTTTATATACTATACACCTACCCAAAACCCAACCTCATCGAAAATTTTAAAACGAAAATTTTCAATTAATTTAAACGGTTATTTACATTTAAATGTTATTTATTTGTGACACACCCACTGTCAGTAAGTCCCTTTGTATTCAATAACAGATATCCTTTGTTGATTCAATTATGTTAGCATAATTTCTTTTTTTTTTAAATTAATAAAAAAAAAAGACAAAAGCAGGACACATTTTATGAGTCAATATAAGAATTGGGCCAGTTTACACTTTATTTTGCATTATTGATATAAAAACGAGGTTCTAAAATCAAATTAAGCACAAAGATATTCTGTTTAACAAGGAATGTTTTGTTTTTAAGAAGAATCTATCAAAAAATTGATTTTATGTTAAACGTGCTGACATCATGGAGTTGGAGCTTCAATTTTTTTGTTGTGGAACTTTTTCATCACTTTTACTTCGTAAGGGCAGAATATTATGAAAAAAGTTTGTAGTAGTAGTCATTTTCTCTCTTATTAAAAGAGGAAATTTGTATGCAGAACATTGTTTTACTTTCCGGGCTGGCTCGGATGTAGTCCAATCTGGACGTCCAATTTTCGATGACTTTTTCCAACATTTGTGGTCGTATATCGGCAATAACACGGCGAATGTTGTCTTCCAACTGGTCAAGAGTTTGTGGCTTATCCGCCTAGACCAATGACTCTTGGAGGCCAATTCACAGGTCCAAAACGTGAAATTAGGCGGTCACCAAACGTGTCTTTCAATAAATCGATTGTGGCACGAGCTGTGTAACATATTGCGCCGTCTTGTTGGAACCACAGCTCCTGGACATCATGATTGTTCAATTCAGGAATGAAAAAGTTAGTAATCATGGCTCTATACCGATCACCATTGACTGTAACTTTGTGGCCATCATCGTTTTTGAAGAAGTATGGACCAATGATCCCATAAAGCGCACCAAACAGTCAGTTTTTCTGGATGGAACGGTGTTTCGACATACAATTGAGGATTAGCTTCACTTCAAATGCGGCAGTTTTGTTTGTTGACGTAGCCATTCAACCAGAAGTGCACTTCATCGCTAAACAAAATTCGCTTATGAAAATCGGGAACAACGGCCATCTCGTTTTGGGCCCATTCGACACAATTTGCAAGCGTTCTTCAGGCGTGAGTCTATTCATGATGAATTGCCAAACCAAACTGAGAATAAATCGCTTGACAGCTGTTAAATCGGTCGCCGTCTTGAAAAGTAATAAAAAACACCCGTTAGAAAGATTTTCTTAGAAATAAAAATAGGTGTAGGGTTCGCACCAATTGGTTAATTTTTACATCGGACAACCTTGTAGCTTTTAAAAGAACTTAAATAAAAAACTAAATTTCAAAAACATACCTACGACTATATGTATAAATTCTGTTGAGTTGTTGGCGATTCTTATACAAAACATTTTCGTACAACATGTTTACGATCGTGACATTTAGACAGTCAGTCATGGGCAAAATTATTTACTTTGTTAAATAGTCTATGAATCTGCATTTAAGATTTTTTATCTTAAAAACATAACAGGTACATTTTGTTTTTTATTTGGTAATTTAACTTTTGGAATATTGAAGATACATTAAATAAGTGTACATAAAAAAGATAAACAATTTAATTTTCTACAAATTTGTATTTGGCTGATTTCTGCAGGACTACAGGAAAGCGAGACAAAAAAAAAAAAAAACCGAGCATTTTGTGCTCTCCGTGGGATTTTTTTTAATTTGTGGTAGAGGGGTGCCTCCTTAGTATAAGAAATTTTTTTTAACGAAGTCCAGATCTGAGGTCCGAAATTTTGAGAAAAGTTTGAACCTAATTGTCTCGAAAACTTTAAGTCTGACGAGAAACTTGCCGAGCACGAACTTGTAGGAAATAAAATAGGAAATAAAATATATGCTCTTTTTTAATTTATCTTTAATATTTTAAAAGTTATAAGCAAATAAAAATCAGTGTTTTTACTTGCTTGGTATTCGGAGTCGCGGAACTTTTTTGTTTTTCATAAAACATAAAAAATTCAAGGTCAATGTGGTAGACAATTTCATAGCAAACAAATCACCGTTTTTACTTTTTTTATTTGGTCTTTTCTAAAAAAAGTTGGAGCGTTTCAAAAACGAAAATGGCACAAGATTTCTTTTTTTATTTTTATACAAATTATTTTTATTTTCATCGTATTTTAAAATAAAGATTGTAATTGTAATTTTGTTTAATTTTGTCTTTATATGTTTTCATGTTTTTATGTGCATGTGTTTTTGTTTTTGTTGCATTGTGCCTACTAACAACTAACACATGCACTAAGTGATGAGCCAGTGGGACACATTTTATGTGTTGGCAAATCTTCTTTCATCTGCTGATGATTGCTTTAAGCTCCATTTGAATAAGATCTGATAGTGTAAAAAAAAAAAAAAAAAGATTTGTTTTTTATTATTCCGACTATCTTTTGAACGGCTTGACCGATTTTAACGAAATTTAATATTCCAAAACTACTGCTAAACTGAAATAAAATTGCAAGAACATTTTTGAAAAAGTTTTTTTTGACAAAAACCGATAATTCCAATTTTTTCGAAAAAAATACGATCAATATCGATACAATTTTACATGAGTCATTTGTTACCAATGGTGAATTCTTTCGTTAGAATTTTTTTTCAGAATCAGCTTATTAACGGTACCTGCCATAAAACCGTTTTTTATTACTCCGACTATCTTTTGAACAGCTGCACCGATTTGAACGGTTAAAGGTACCCGTACATATACGATAAAAAGCAATTGAATGACTTTACAAGAGTTGAACCACAGTTAACCTGCCAAAATCGGTGAATTACAAACTTGAATCAAGATGAACTACGCTTGTATAAATGGCCCTGAGTCGAATAAGCTTAGGGTTAAAGTGTTGTAGGTTTAAATAAGTAAGTAATTATACTGTTGAATTATAGATGGCTCTGCAAGTGAGTTGGAGAAAAATATTCGTCTCTTAATACTTGGTCGCACTGCTATGGGGCAGTGTTACCAGATAATTAAAATAGTTTTCAGCGTGTCTTTCACCCAGGGTTGAATCGAACTTATCTTGCCGCAACTATTAAATTTTTGTTTTTCGGTTTGTGAATACGTGATATTAAACGCTATGTTAATGTGAGGGCAAGATCTTTTTATTTTTTAGAGGAACATGAAAAAACAAAACGAGCAAATCTTTAGACGGAAAGAAAAAAACATACGTCAGCAGATCATTTATTTAAGACGTATTTAAAAACTTAGTACGAGTAATATGACACTTTGAAGTTTAACAGTTTACGCAAAAACAATGAACACTGGATAGCTCGGTAGATTTCATCTTAATTCTCTCACAAGAGTACAAAAAATTCTACTAACAAGCGTAAAACACAAAGATTTTGAAAATTTTTAGTTTACCATTCAAAACTAACATTTTTGAAATTTTATGTTTGAACAGTTCCTAACCAGGAACTTGCATTTTGACACATTGTGGTCTGACAGATGTGGTCTGTCAGATGTGGAATTAATCATTAAATAATAGTCCTGCTGTCATATTTCCACAGCACTTGTTCATATCTCCTTTACAGATAAGACAAAAATTGAATCGTTGCGGCAAGAGGGCGTTCGACTCAAACATGAATATGGAAAACTAGCAGGGCAACAAACTTTTCAAGAACGCGCTCTGTACAACAAAATACTAAAAATTAGTGAAAATAGCCATTCTATTGCCTGCTAAGTAAACTCCTCACGCCGCCGCAGCCGACGAGCCGCCGGCAATAACACGCCTATAGTTTTCATTAAAATATCAATTTTTCCTGATTTAAAAACTGATATCACATGCATTGAACTAATAGGGATCAGACTAGCTTGGATATTATTGACATTGAAAGGGATTGTGTGTTGAATTCAGACCTATGATCTATAACAGTTTCCAGCATTTTGTTTGAAACAAAAGAGATAGCTATGCTCTGGACATTCAATCTAATCGAAAGAACTTATCAGACAAGATAAACCTATATATGTACCAAGCATGAAGATTTTGGGATCATTTTTAAAACCATTCCTAAAATGACCCTTAGTGTTGTGTGCTTCTAGTGGGCACCTTTTATACAATTCTCGGCTGACGTGCTTTGCTTTCTTTTAATAAATGCAGCAGTTGTGTGTTTTGTAATTCGGGATTTGATTTGTTAATGCTCTTGATTAAATTTGGTATAAAATAAGTCACAGCTTATTTTGACACCAGTAAATAAAGATATGTATGTTTTAAATTCTACAAACATTACGTTAACACTATGACAAAGAAAATATTTTATGGATCACTTATAAAATATACCATCGCCCAATTTTTTTTTTTTTATAAAAATTCCATTTTCATTCACAGCCGGATTAAACGAACAAAGAACATTCATACTTCCCTCTTTTGGTATAAAAATGAAGATGAAGGCATCACCAGAACAAGCAGCAACAAAATATCCTTCTTCTTGGGCTTCAAGTGCAAATATCAAATGCACCCTCAGTTGAAACTTGTTGCACAATCATATAGCTTAACTTTACATGCTGTGCCTGCCACAGCGCCACATGTATGGTGAATGCATTTCTAAAATCGTTGCAATAAAAATCAGAAAAAGGAAGAACTTGTAGTTACATAATAAAGATACTCTTTCTGGTATCCGTATATGTATCGTTCGCGTTGAATATACAAGCAGGATATATGGGCAACACAACTATTAGACTGCAGTGTAGCCATTTGAAAATGTCTTGTATTTGTGGGTTTGTTGCATTTATCCTTTTGAATTTTGAAACTCCTTTCGAGTGAAATGCAGCGAGCGTCGTTGTGGTCCTGACGTTTTGCTGGGATGTAATTGCATTTAACACGGACGTAGAAAATATAAATTCGGTCAAAGCCGAGGCAGAGATATATAAATTTCCTGCTGCTGTGGCATGAAAAGCAGCAATGATGTTTATTTTTCTTTTGACAGTTTTCCGTCTTGTGTGTGCATGAGATTTATATATTGTGAACTTTTTACTCCTTCCGGAATTTATGGGATTTCGTGTATGGAAGAGTGAAGTTATTTAACGGCTTGCATGTCATATGCATATCTGTTCGAACATATATGTGTATCTCCTTTATAAGGAAAATTACCAGAATATTATGCAGTTTAATGTTAGATTCTTTTTTTCAGATAGAAATTAAATAAGTATTTAATTTTAATTCGCAAACTATGTCACTCTCAGTGCAACACAAAACTTAGCCCGGGCTGTGCCTCCAAAAGGCATTTGCGGCGTCAAACTTTCATTCTTTTTATTTTTCGTGCGTTATTTTTAGGAAAATCCCGAATTACAAAATGCCGAACGCGAAAATTCAAAAATCCCGAACAAAAAATAAAGTTCAAGGCGATTCGGGATTTAGCTATTCAGGATTTTATTGTTCGGGATTTTATTTTCGAAATTTCGTACTTCGGGATTTCATAGGCGACCCTTATTTTTAAAAAACAGAAATTTTTTAAATTCCAAAATCCGACCATTATTTTTGAAAACATACAAACACACTCCTTTGCAAGGTTTGCTTTTTTTGGCGATCCTTGGAAATCCTTTTTTTGGTTAGCTTCACCACCGTTCGTATTCGGTGGTAAACTGTCACGATTACACACACACAGCGCTAGCGCATCGCCTTATCAAAATCCTTTTTTGATTTCAAAGGTATCGGTCTTTACCGAATTTTATGGAGCAGCGTGAGTTCTCTATCGACATCCTGCACAAACGGACGAGTTAGGTAGGAATGCCAAGACTAGACATTCCACTATATAGTTCGTCTCTATAGATGCTATCATACGCGGCCATTAAATCGATAAAAAGGTGGTGGGTATCGATTGAAATTTTTTTTCCAAAATCAGCCGTACTGAGAATTTTTAGTCGATTTTGATTTCTTGTCCTAAAGCAACATTGATGATATGGACCAATCAGGTTGTTGACGAATGACTCCAAGCGTTAACATAGTACTGCAGATAGGATCATATACCTATGCGGTGTGAAGAAGACTATTGCCCCTGTAGTTCGTGCAGTCCAGAGGGTCGCCTTTCTTCAGGATCGGCCAAACGATGCTGAGGTTCCATTTACTGGGCATGTTTTCCTGCGACCATATTTGCCAGATGCTTTGAACATCTGGGCCGCAAGGCCATCAGCTCCAGCAGCTTTATTATTCTAAAGTTTAGATATAGCTATTTTTACTTCATCCAGATCGATGATTGCGACTGAAGCAGGCCGACATCGAATTTTCTCACAGCGTTTCGACGTTTTGGCTTTGTTCTGAATATCCGTAGCAATTCCTTGGCTACAACGAGGTAGTCATCGGAGTCAACGTTGGCTCCTCGGAACGTGTAGTTAATCTGATTGACATTAATTGATCAGGATGTCGCCAAGTCACCTTGTGTATATCGAGATACGGGTACTGCGTACTATAGCAATCAATGTTTTGCCCCGCAGCAAACTCAATTAGCATGAGTCCATTACTGGAGGTGGTGTTGTGAGTTGTGCAGTCTGTTTTTTTCGATTATGCCACCAAAGACGTCTTCTCTTCCTACTTTGAAGTTTTAATCACCTAGAATAATTTTAATGTGATAGCTAAGGCTATGCTGAACATTGTTCAAGAGCTCGTAGAACTCGTCCTATGGTGTCCTCATCTTTCTTATCTGTGGGGGCATGTGCGCATATTAGTCTAATGTTGGCGAATTGAATTGTCATGGGGCGCTCGTTTACATGGTTTAAAATCAAGACTTCTTGCATAATTCTGCCTTTAACGACGAATCTACATCCAAAAAGAAACAGATTTTGCTCGTGGTAGCAGTCGCCGGAGTAAAGTACCACAATCCTTCATCCCACTTTTGCCCGGCCCATCCCATCGAATTTCTTGAATGGCGGTGGTATCTGCCTTGTAGAATTCTAGGGCCTCCGCTATAAATTCGGCTGCACTTTGTCTGTAGAGTGATATGACAATCGACGTGCAGATCCGAAGTTCGTAGTTCTTATTTCGTTTGTTAAGTTCGTCAACAGTAAATCCGTCTGTATCCGAGGCTTGTTGTTGCTTCGCAGCTAAAAAAATGTTTACGTCCCCAATGGCACGATACTCAAACTTAACGACCAAACCCATAGTATAACTCCAAAGGCGGGGACCCGGATCAACCGACTATGTCGTCGTAGTAGTTTAACCTGACTGGAACTGTAGATGCCACCTTTGATTCCATTTGGGAAATTCCTTCGCTGCCGCCTTGATGAAAGGAGAAGTGCCTTATAGTGAAAACACACCCCAACCCCAAAACCTTCCAAAGGGATCGGTTACCCAGATCTGAGGTTGAGATACTAGACGCCCGATGGTCACCACGGGGAGGTGCGAGTAGGAGTTGGAGTCTGCCAAAAAGTATCGTTTCACCATCACAGTATTAAGCTTTGTTTCGATCATTGTTCGATCAATGCTCGCATGTGTTCGGGAAGGTGCTGGTAACTGTCTTTGATGTCGTGGACTGCTTTTGTCTCTCCAAAGCGTTTAAAATAATTCCTTCCACATGGTCGATAGTAGAGTTGATTTTGGTGGAGATACATCTCCATATTAAGGTTACAATTACAATTTTTTTTTTAGTGGTATTTAGGTATAACTCTGATGATAACCTCACGCAAACCAAATGCCGGGAATTAGACTGTCAATTCCATCACACATTATTTAAGACAATTCCAACCCTATCTTTGCTCCTATAACTTCTGAAACTTTATACTTATGAGGTGTCAAACTTCAAATTCGTGATCAGCACTTAAAAAAACTTTAAGAAAATAATACCAAAAAAATGTTTCCATATTTAAAATATCATCACTGGTCATTTTGTTGTCTTATTTTTCTGTACTGTTCCACACATTAAAACAAAAATTGGAGTTATGCCGTTGATGAGGATGATGATATTAACTATACTATACAGGGTGATTGGTATAAGATGCACCAAAAAGCTTGAGCGTGTAGGTGGAGTTATGACAAGAAAAAAATCGTACAGGAGGGGGGTCTATTTCCCCCCGTTTAGGCAGGAGGGGCAATTTTCTAAAACATTGACTTAAGTCAGAAAAAAAAATATTAAAAAAAAAACGGTGAATGATACAAAGCCTTGTTATATTTTTTTGAAAATCCAGAAAACTACTCTTTTATTTAATTTTTAAATTAAGTTGTTTAAGTGAACAGTTTTAAAAAAATTAATTTTCAAACTCAAAATTTTGAAAAAAAAAACTAAAAAAAAAATGTTAAAAACTAATTTTTTTCAAAATTTTATGTAATTAACTATTATTTTCATTTTCAAAATTCAATGCTCTTATTAATTTGTAGTCAAAAACAGAAAACCGGCCAAAATGTATCTTAGTTTTTGAGAAATAAAAAAAAATTACAAGTAAAACTAGTAAGTAAAGTAAAATGTTAATTCGTTTTTTTTTTATTATTTGATTAAAATTGGATGGTATGTAATGAAAAATAAAAAAGGGATTCCCTAATTAATAATTGACCTGAGCAGGTCAAATTTGGGAAAACCAAAAAAAAAGTGTTTTTCTTCGAAAAAAATACTTCTTGTTTTTCTTAATTTCTCAAAAACTAAGATACATTTTGGCATCCGGTTTTGTGTTTTTGACTAAAAATTAATAAAAGCATTGAATTTTGAAAATAAAAATAATAGTTAATTACATAAAATTTTGAAAAAAATTAGTTTTTAACATTTTTTTTAGTTTTTTTTTCAAAATTTTGAGTTTGAAAATTAATTTTTTTAAAATTGTTCACTTAAACAACTTAATTTAAAAATTAAATAAAAGAGTAGTTTTCTGGCTTTCCAAACAAATATAACAAGGCTTTGTATCATTCACCGTTGTTTTTAAATAATTTTTTTCTGATTTAAGTCAATGTTTTAGAAAATTGCCCATCCCGCCTAAACGGGAGGAAAAAGACCCCCATCCCATACGATTTTTTTCTTGTCTTAACTCCACCTACACGCTCAAGCTTTTTGGTGCACCTTATACCAATCATCCTGTATACATATTAAATATGTGAACTAAACTTTCCTTGGCTTTCATTTATAAATCAAAAAATAAATTCAAACATAAATAAAATCAAGAAGGTGTTTTGATTATAGACTTCATTGCCTTTGCCATTATTAAAAAAAAAAAAACTGAAACCCTAAAATAGTTTCCTGTTGTGTGCTAGTTTTTTTGTACTAGCTATTACTATTTTTAAGTTCCCTTTATTCATTTGTCAGTGATTTATGAACACTTCTTTCTCTCCAGTTTATTAGCTTTGAGTTCCCGAAAGTACCCACTTCAAAGTATGATGTGGCTCCAATAGGATTTGAAACTAAAAAGGGTGAGAGTGAGGAGAATATAGGTTTTGTGAAGCTTGAAATGCACTTGGGAACTTATTTTTTTCTTCTTTCATTTTTATACTGTTTGTCAAGAGTAATAATGGAGTTTGAAGTTGCTTTGCACAGGACTGTATGTTGTTGCAGAAGGACCATATCAAAAGTGCTCTTGGGAATATTTGAATCGAAATTTAATTTGGATGACAGAGTGAGTGGCAGGACACAAGGGGACTCAGAGTTGGTTATTTATACAATCGAGCTTTGAAATGTGCCAGATAAGAATTGGGTAAGTTAAAATCTGGAAGTGTACCGATTCGTTTTTTGAGATTTATAAAAAGAGTACTTTGATCATTTGAATGTAGTGATTGGTAATGTAAATGAGTAGTATGTAGTTGCTATAAGAGAAATGATAAGTGTGGATCCTTATAGAAGTTTTTTTTTTTTTTTTATTTGGCATAGTAATATATTTTTTTTCCAAAAACAAATTGCAATTGCACAATTTACATAGATATGGTTATACTACTTTACTGATGTTAATAACTTATATTGAACAAAAATGAGACTTAATTAGAATAAAATGATAATTAGAAGGAAAAGCTATGGTAATAAAAACCTTCGTAAAAAATGAGAAAAAAAAATTTACCTTAGGTACTTAAGTAAAGACACGCCTGCTCAGAGATGAGAGAAAATGGATGGTGGAGTTAGTTTTAAAACAAGTACATAGAAAGAAGTATTTATTTTACAAGAAAGCAATAAAGAAGTAATTAAGAATAATTACAATAAATAAATAATACGACAATATTTAATTTAAATTTAAATGTATCACTCTAATAAACATAAAAAAATCAGTCTTAATAATGTAAATAATAAATAAATAAATAAATAAATAAATAAATAAATAGATAAACAAAAAAAAAATAACTAAATAAATAAATAAATAAATAAATAAATAAATAAATAAATAGATAAACAAAAAAAAATAACTAAATAAATAAATAAATAAATGAAAGAATAAAAATAAATTAATAAATACATAAATGATTACACAAATAATAAATTAATAAATAAACAAATAAATAAATAAATAAGAAAAAATACAATAACAATGAACTGAATAAAGCTATAAAAGATAACAACATTGATTACATAAATACATTTATACTTATAATAAACACATCTGAATAGGTAACTTGTTTTTTTTTTAAGTTTTATTTTTATATATTTTTAATTTTTTTTTTTTTTTTTTTTTTTTTTTTTTTTTTTTTTTTTTTTTTTTTTTTTTTTAGTGAAATAGATTAGAAATTAAGAGATTATCCGATAATTCACAGGAGATTTTATACTTTTCATTTAACTTAAAAATTCGACTCTATATTCGTAAGCAGGTGAAGTTCTCGCGTTGAAAAGTGCCATGGTAAATTAAGCATCATTTTCAAGATTTTGTTTTGGGCAATTTGAAGCTTTTGAATATGTGGGTTGGCACACCCACCCCAAGCTGGAGATCCATAAAACATAAGTGATTGAAATATTGATTTGAAAATAAGAAGCTTGTTTTTGTCATTTAGTTTTGAACGCCGATTTATGAATGGATAGAGAATCTTTATTGTGACTGAATAATTTTTAAGAAAATGAAGTTTCGTGTAAGGTTTATACCGAGAACCGCATATTTAATAAAATCTGAAAAGAGTCCACTCACCTTAGATTTCAACCTGTCAGAAATTTATTGCAAGTTGAAACCACTTATAAAAATTTTCTTTTGGTGAGTCAAAATAGGGAAAAAAGTCTACCGCTTATTTTTGCAAGCATAAAAAGTTATTAACAAAAATAGGGTTTTTTTAAATGGTTAAAAAAAAACAATCTATGACTTGGTACTTTGGACTTACCTTTATTTAGTTATGGACGTTTTTCAGGGTTACCACTTTTTTAAATTGTTAAAAAATTAAATATTTTTTTTAGGCTATTTAGAGGCAGTTAATTTCTGTAAAAATGTTCATGTATTTCTAGGCTCCATAGAAAGATCATATCGAAGAATCAGATTTTTAGAACCTAATTTGTTTATAGTAAGATTTTTAAACAAAAATTGATTTTATGCCTTTTTTTGGTTTTTTGAGGTAGCATCCACCTTAACGTCCGTTTGTACGGATCAAACTATAGTTTTTGAATAGAAAATTAAATTTCCAACAAAAAATATTAAAACAAGTTTTTTGTACGACGACTAGTTTTTTTTTTCATATCAGCCCAAACTCAAAAATCATTGCACAAAGAGCCCAATAAGTTATTTTTTTCTTTGGCTTCACTTTATTAAAAAAAAAAAATTGTAAGTACCTTTTTTCGATCACAATTCAATGCTTATATCAATTTCCAATCAATTATTGAAAACCAGATGTATTTACGACATTTACTTTTTAAGAGAATGAAACCTAAATCCCCATAAAAACAAGAAACAACAAGTTAAGTTTAAAGTTACCATTAGGCTAGTTTCGTCTTGTTTTTATAAAGAGTCATATTTATTTATTATTTAATGTCTCGAAAAGTAAAAGTTGTAGGTCCATCTAGTTTCCAGTAATAGGTTGGAAATAAGAACAAGCATTTAGTTTGCATATCAAAAACGCTATTCATACAGATAATTTTTTCAATATAGCGTTGCCAATGTAAACAAAATAACTTAATGGGTTCTTTGTGGTATATTTTTTGAGTTTGGGCTGATATAAAAAAAAAAAACTAGTCGTCGTACAAAAAAAATTGTCTTAATATTTTTTGTTGGGAATTTAATTTTCTATTCAAAAAGTATAATTTGATCTGTACAAACGGACGTTAAGGTGGATGCTACCTCAAAAAACAAAAAAAAAGGTAAAAATTAAATTTCAAAATCATAGTTTAAACAATTTATGTTCTAAAAATCTGATTCTTCGATATGATTTTTCTGCGAAGCATAGGAATACATGACATTTTTTAAAGAATAGTTTAATTTTTTAACAATTTAAAAAAGTGGTAGCCATGAAAACTGTCATGTCATACGAAGCATCTTCATCTCAGTTACCGTTAATTTGTTCTCAATCTTCTTGCATACGTTATCCAACTTTGTGAATTGTATCGGTATGTATGGGCGCATAGTGTAGAGCTTTCCTTTCAGATTAGCGGACATTTTTTAATCACAGCAGATGCAATGTTGGGCACGTCTTCGCAGTTTGGTGCGGGTGTTGGAAAGTATCTTCTGGGAAACAATTCATTTAAAAGTCCTTCGCAGTACTATCGCCACCTGCGAAGAATTTTTTTGTCATCCACAAAAAAGTTGGCCTTGAGCTATGTTTATTCACTTTGGTGAAAACTCAAGTGAACATTTTAACATTTCGTTTAAGTGTAAATAAGGGAACTTCAAACTAAATTCACAGGTCACCATTCAGTTGAACAGATTATAAAAACACCTTTCCTTTTTTCGCTTAGCAAGAATATTAAATGCATATAAGTATTTTAAAATGTACTTTGTTCTCCAAATGACTCTACCGCGTAGTTTAGCGTGCATTTAAGTGCAAAAAAAAAGAATCGCACAAATATATAAAGAATCCTCAAATCCTCTAAGAATCCAGCAAAGTCGATTGACAATGGTTATAACATAAGAATGTATACCACAATGTTCCTTTTCCGTTTCCTTATCTTAATACATTTTAGAAAACACAAGATACAAAAAAAATGTGGTCACAAAATGGCAACCATTGCACAAGAATATCACATAGTTCTTTGTTAGAAGACTCTAAGACAGATAAATTGAATTCTTTAAAAGAAAAAAAAAAAGAAGAATTCTCTGAAAAATATATTTGAATCCACGACACAGAAAAATGAAATTGACAAGGATGATGACGACAAAAGGACGAAAAGCAAGGGATTTATAATTTTGTGTTCACTATCATTTCGGTTGCAATATGCTTTTCAAAAAGAGAGCGTTGGAGTGTGTTCAGTTGGATTAAGGAAGATTTTATTTAATGGTTCGCAGTATGCTTTGTTCCTGTAGTTTTTTTAAATCTGTGCCACACTATGTGGATAAGTAAGGAAAAAGGAAACTATACCTTCAGGGATGTGATGCAATTGTTTTGTTAAAATCCTTTCGCAATATGGAAAGAAATACAAACTCAAGAAAAGTAACTGGGTTTTGAAGTATATGTTGTTCATATCAGGCGGTTCTGTTGCATTTATAATATGGTACCCAAATTGCATTTTGAAAATACAAAAAGCTATTGGAATGTAGTGTGTGAAGTCTTTTGTTGTTTTAACCTATTCTTAAGTACAAAAAAATATCAAAATTTGTATCTAGAACGTAAAATAGAACTTTAATAGAAATTGCTAAGTAAGAACATTGCATTCAGCTTAATAGCAATTAGATGATGTTCAACTTAAAAGCATCATTTAAATAAACATACTCAGTATCTTTTGTTTCATGATAAATGATAACTACAAAATTAAATGACCAAATTTAAAGCAATGCTTTTTCTATATATTCCATTTAATCTAAGAGATCATGTAGAAAAAATTTATTATACTAACGATATGAAAGTCATTCAAGGTTTTATTTGTGTTTGTTAAAAGTTAGTGCGTGTTCCTCTGCGTTCGCCCCTAGTCCGTGAGCTCAATCAGTTCAACAAACAGTCCGATAAATTTTATACAAAATTTCTTTATGTTATCAAAGTTAAATGAATTTTTTGACGGAGTAAGATTCTAATGATGGAGTAGAATCTAAAACCACAGTTTTACAAATTGCTATCTTAGCTTGCCCGCCATTTCTGATTTTGTTTTTTTTTTTCGATTTTCGATTGTGTGTTTCTGGCTTAAAATAATTATAGCTAAATTGGTAGAGAATTAAATTCTCTGCCTTTTATATATATCTAGGCAACTTGTTGGTAAAATAATTATATATACAGGGTGAGTCATGAGCAATGCGACAAAATGCTAGGGCGTGTAGGTTGCGATGAGACAAGAAAAAAATCGTATGGGAGGGGGGGTCTATTCCCCTCCGTTTAGCCGGGAGGGGCAATTTTCGAAAAAACTGACTTAAAATGGGAAAAAAAATATTTAAAATCAACGGCTTCATTCACAATGCTGTGCTATACGTTTTTGAAAAGCCAATAACTTTTTCTTTCATTCTGTGTTTAAATAAATCTATTCTAAGAAATAGTTTTTGAAATATTAATTTTCAAAGTCAAAATTTTGAAAAAAAAATTGAAAAAAAAATTTCAAATTCATTTTTTTCAAAATTTTACGTAATTAAGTGCTAATTTTAATTTCAAAATTCAATGCTGTTATTAATTTTAAGTCTAAATAAGAAAACCGGATGCAAAAATTTTATGTCGTTCTCAAGAAATTAAAAAAAAACCAAAGCCACCTTTTTCTAAGAAAAACATTTATTTTTATTGTAACGAAGCAATTTATTTATTTATTTAGCATTAATCTTAGTTTTTTTACTTTTTTTTTAATTGGAGTTTTATGAGAACGTTATAAAATTAAATAGTATTGGAATAACCCTGGATTAATATTATTTTCATTGATAACTTCTGAAAACTGACCTGTCAATATTTTTGCCTTGGCCTGCCCGCAGCCCATGGGTTCTACCTGTTATGGGGACAATAGGGACAATAAAACCGCATTTTTTTTAATGAAAAAAAAAGAAAATTGCAACGCAAGATAAATAAAAGGCATTGCAGTTTTGCTTAGTAATTATTTCAAATTTGAATATTAACTCATTAACACGTAACGATGTAAAGCTCATACACCCGAGAAGAATTAACGGACATGCATTTCTGCTACGGTTTAGCTAATGGTCGAAGTCGTGAAGCCGAAAGACTGTACGCTGAAAGATATCCTGATAGGAGGTGTCGCCATCATAGCACGTTTCCAAGAATCCACCGACGTCTAAGAGATCATGGAGTGCTGGAGCATCGAAGAAGCGAAAGGCCAGTTTCTGATGAGTCAAGAATCTTAGATGAAAGAATTCTGGATTTAGTCCGAAATAATCCCTCCGTCACTAGATCCACTATGCTTGGAGTGTCCCAATCTAGAGCATGTCGAGTACTTCGGGCGGAAAATTTACACCCGTACCACTTTACGCCTGTTCAGGAACTCACCTCAAACGACAAGTTATTGAGAACCGAATTTTGTAGAACATTACTACTTAGAAATGAAACCAAACAAAACTATTTTAAAAGAATATTCTGGACGGATGAAGCACAGTTTACTAGGGATGGGGTTACTAACTTCCACAATTTACATTATTGGAGTAGCGCCAATCCACACAAAAAAAAACAAAACAAATCACAACACCGCTTTAGTTGTAATGTTTGGCTTGGTATTGTTGGACACACTGTGATCGGGCCCCGGTTGTTGAATTCCATTATTAATGGAGAATCATACCTGCAATTCCTACGAGACCTTTTACCCGATTTATTAGACAGCGTTCCATTGGTTATAGCAGATACTTTAATCTACCAACAAGATGGTGCTCCAGCACACTACAGCTTACAGGTGAGAAACTGGCTGGATGATCATTTTAGTGACCGTTGGATCGGAAGAAGGGGCCCCACGGAATGGCCGCCTAGGTCACCAGATTTAACTCCCCTAGATTTCTATGCATGGGGATTTATGAAGAATTATGTTTACGAAGTGGAAATAGTATCATTGGAACAACTGAAGGAACGAATTGAAGTCGCTGGAGTCAAATTGCAGGAAAATTTGTCAAGCATAAACTTATGTGAAGCCATTACAAGGAGATATAATCTATGCCTTGTAAACAATGGAGATCATATCGAGAATTTTTTATAAGTTCTTCCAATAAAAAACATAGTAAAAATAAAAGGAATAAAAAAAACTAAAAAAAACTAAGATTAATGCTTCTTAAATTGCTTCGTTACAATAAAAATAAATGTTTTTCTTAGAAAAAGGTGGCTTTGGTTTTTTTTTAATTTCTTGAGAACGACATAAAATTTTTGCATCCGGTTTTCTTATTTAGACTTAAAATTAATAACAGCATTGAATTTTGAAATTAAAATTAGCACTTAATTACGTAAAATTTTGAAAAAAATGAATTTGAAATTTTTTTTTCAATTTTTTTTTTAAAATTTTGACTTTGAAAATTAATATTTCAAAAACTATTTCTTAGAATAGATTTATTTAAACACAGAATGAAAGAAAAAGTTATTGGCTTTTCAAAAACGTATCGCACAGCATTGTGAATGAAGCCGTTGATTTTAAATAATTTTTTTCCCATTTTAAGTCAGTTTTTTCGAAAATTGCCCCTCCCGGCTAAACGGAGGGGAATAGACCCCCCCTCCCATACGATTTTATTCTTGTCTCAACGCAACCTACACGCCCTAGCATTTTGTCGCATTGCTCATGACTCACCCTGTATAAATAATAATAAGTTGTTGTTGTTGTTCAAACACATTCAATGAAAATTAACAGAATGGTCAGTAATAAAAACTGACATTCTAGTACGAATAGTACAATATAACAACAATAATAAAATAATAAGTGTTGAAATTTTTTTTAAACTAAAATGATGTAAAAATTTATTATCATCAGATCTTCACGCATTTGTTGCTTAATAAGAAAGAGAGACAATTTAACTGTCTATAAATTTGGTTATAACCAATTTTAGCCATAAATGCTAATTTTAAACAGTTTTTATAACAATCTATAATAGTGAAGAAAATATTGTAACTTTACTGTTTTTGATACATGTTTTTGACGCATGTAAATCGAAAAAAAGACAAAGTCCAAAATGATAATCATACACGATCTTTTGTTGTAAGACTGTGGTTTCACATTGTACCCCTTTACTGGAACCTAGCTGCGTCAAACAAAAATTTCATGCTTCATTTAACTTTGTCAAAATTTCTAAAGTTATCGGACCAAAACGAAATTCGATTTCTAACAATAGGCACCTAGAGAGCTATAATTTTTATTGGATATATTCCACTGGGAATTTAATAAACTTTTAATAGACTGATTGATACTCGAGTAGTTATACTTGTACCTACAGAGTCCCGGCATGGCTGCTCGGTGGCTAAAAAGCATAAAGCGGAGTTCCTGGTGATGGTCGGAGCTTTTAGGGGTTTTGGTTTTAAGGGCGTTTCAGGTTGGGCGCTGTAATCTGCAGTATGAGCATACAATTTTTAAGAATGGGTTTTAGAAAGTGGTATAAAAGTGTAGTTTATGTGAAGGTAAAGTGGCTTGGTTGGCGATTCACCGGCTTGAAGGCTTGATTAGCCTGGGGAATTTTGCAATTCAAAATTTTCGTTCGGAACCGAAAATTTGCTTTCAAAACCAAAAATTCAAGTTTTAACATATTCGAAGAGAAAAATTAAATGTATCTACGTTAGGTAGATATAGATAGTTAAACTTTTCAGCATTTTTATCAGTTCTGCATTGTTGTTTTTTTGTTTAGCCCAGTCAAAGAATGAATCTAGAAAGGAAAACCGAAGGCTGAAAAACAAACCTTGCAGCTTTGTTTGGTCTATAATGTGTTAAACATACTTAAGGTATCCCAATCTGAGGTTGTTCGCAAAGGTGTGCGGAGCGCTTTAAAATTAATTTTTTTTTAAGTTTTTACATAAAAACTTAAAGACAACTTTTATGTAGAAAAATTGTTTCAAAAGTTTATCCCCAGACGTTTTTTGTTTTATTTTTGACTTAGGTATAAAAACAACGATACCTGCCATAAAAAGCGCAACCGATAAATCCATTTTTCTCTCAAAAAATACAATTTTGATAAAATTTTACATGAGTGATTTGTTGCCAATGGTGATGTCCTTCGTCTAAATTTTTTTTTTTCAGAATCAGCTTATTAACGGTAACTGCCATAAAACCTTTTTTTACTACTCTGACTGTCTTTTGAACGGCTATACCTATTTAAACGAAACTTAATATTCAAAAACTATTGCTTAAGTTCGCATAATAGGTACTTCAAATAAATATTGAAAAAATTTTATTTTTAAAACCGATATTTCTAATTTGCTTGCAAAATTACTATCAATTTTGATAAAATTTCCTGTAATTGGATTTTTTCCGAAAGTGGTTTCTTTCATATAAATCTTTTTTAATTCAATACATTTGTTTTTAAAGATTGAATAAAAAAAACAATATTTCAAAATATAAAATTCTGAAAATCATTTTTTTTATAAAATAAACTGGACTTAGTTTTAGTGCCATTAACGTGCGAAATCAAACTTTTGAAAATATCCTCTCTAAAGCATTTTCGAGACAAAATACCACGAAAGCTCATAAAACCATCCACATGATGGAGTGCAGTCATCGAATAATGTTATTTCTTGACGGCTAAAATGTTGCATATAACATTTTGTGGTCCTCTATAATTGACTGCTAAAGTGCGTAACAAAGCCCAAGACAAAACTTAGAGGGGAAGTATTTAATACGTTATATAAGCTAGCGTCTATACAAAACTAAAATAAAAAAAAAACGTTTTTGAAATGTTTTGGAAAAGTTTCATGTTAAAAAAAAATCATTTTGAAGGAATCAATAATATACTATCAGTTAATTTTATTTTGTCATACTATATATACAATACACAAATACAAATAGAGAAACCATACATTTTTTAAATTTAAGTTTTGGTGAACATGCACGAGAATAAATTATTAATGCTCTGACGAACTTTCTCCTTAAAAAAAACTGATACCACACAACATGAAAATCAGGCAACCAGCCAGACCATAGAGCCCAATACCAAGAAAAAAGTTAACCAATTAACACAAATGAATAAAACATAATATGGGATATGAGCAAATACCGAAAGAACTACACAAAAAGATACAAAACCCTAACACAATGTTACCATAACAGCAACTTGCATTTTAATTGCATGAGATTGCTGTCGAAAATGTCACAGACATGCTTGAAATGGCAAGAGATGCTTTTCTGCAGAAAAGGTCAATGCCGAAGAAGAACAAGTGTATATTTGGTCCTTCAAAAAATATGACCAGTTGGTGCACTTTGACAATTATTTAACTCTTAACCTATAGGTATGGATGGGATTGCCACATCGTATGGCAGAGAAATGGAAATATTATAATTTATTTAAATTTTAATTAAAAAAGTTTTCGGTATTCGTCTTGTATTGTACAGAAAGAATTTTGGGACGAAGTATTTTACAAAAAGCAAATCTAATTTCTATAAATGGTTAGAATTCAAAAATACACTGTACGTTGGCAAATAAGAGATGATGTCTGAAAAATCAACTGAAACATTATTGGTAATAATATTAATAATACCTACATACATACATATATGCACAACGACTTGGTTGCGGTAATTCTATTAACAACATTTTAATTATGAATCCGAAAGTTTTGTTTTACACAGTTTTAAAAATCGCAGTACGGCTGACTTTAACGAAGAAGTATTTCAAGAAACCTCACAAAAAACAGTTGTGGACACTGGTTTTGGTCACCTTAAATTGTCCCTTATATTGCGATTAAGTGCTGCCAAAGAGGTCAATAATCCCTAAGCTTAGAATATTGTGACCCGCTCTGTAACTTAAGGTGAATGCAAAGGCATGCATATTTTTGTTGTAGCATCGAATCAGGTGGAATTGGACTTTGTCAGAAAAGAAATAACGATTGAGTCATGAAAAACGTTTTGAAGAATTCGCATCACAGAACGATCTTAATAAAAATTTAAATTTATGACAGCTCCGAAGAACCACGGCCTAGTGACTTACGACTCTCAACCAATCATTTTGTGTGCGTTGTAGTTCTCTAGGATTGGAGAGGACCTACAATTTCACGTCAAATCCGAACGACTCCCAGAACGATACCAAAGTCCAAAAATAAACAAGTTTAAAGCTCTCACTGCCTCAACTTAATATACTATTCTCATGTGATGGTCCCTGGCACTCCAGTTTCTTGTCTGGTCTCACTTACGGTAGGTCGTCTAAAAGTAGTGAAAAATTAAAAAAATGATATCCGGTCCGTAAGAAGGTCCAACAGGACGATTTGGGCGCGCCACGCACCTGCGCCGCGGCTCCTGCCGCCGGGTTTTGCGATCAAAGAAAATCCATTTAGTTTTAATGTTTAAGTTATATCTAAATGTTTTACGAGCCTATTATTTGACTTATGTATATAAGTTTTTCCAATAGGAACCGTTCGATGTTGACAGTCTGTTGTAATACGATTGAGAACTACGTTTAAAATGTAAATCTTCTTTATCCAAATAGGTTTACGTTAGTGAAAACGTTGCTTTTTTTACGCCAGTCAACGGGGTGGCCTTTGAAAGCTGACTCTTCAATGTTTGATGGCAAAATTTCAGATGACTTGTTTGATCATATTCGGGACGCAAATGACGTGGCAGAGGTGACAATGAGCAAAGGTGACGTGAGCTTGCCACCGAGATTGTGCGAGTTCATCATTTTTCTTGAAGATGCAGGCAATCTCCAGGATAATAAGCAGCGTTCGATTTTTTCCCTCAAATATACCATATTAGTACGCATATATTACTCATATAATAAAGCTATAAGAAAGGAACTTGTGATGACGACGTCAACCATCGCGTAAGTGTAGGGTGGATGAAGTGGCGTGAGAACTCTGCCATCTTCTGTGACCGAAAAATGCCCCCTAAGCTGTAAGGTCCAGCGCTTACATACGGTTCACAAAATGTTGGACTATGTACCAGTGGTATGAAAGCAAAGCGACGGCAACTGAGATAAAGATGCTTCGCATGACAGCAGGACTGACAAAGCTTGACCGAATACGGAGTAAAAACATCCGGAAAAGCCTCCACGTCAAAGAAACCATCTTTCAAAAAATACAGTACGACAAACTCAGCTGGTACTGTCATGTACTTAGGAGAAACGCTGAGAACCCCGTCCAAAAAGCATTATCATACAACGTTCCAGTACAATCGCGGAAGAGAGGCAGGCCCAAGAACTCCTGGAGAAAACAAATGCAACGACACCAGCATTCAGTTGGCCTCAGACATGGAACAATCCATAACCGGGAAGCTTGCCGACACTTTCTGAGGTCAACCCGACGAACCCCGCAAGCTGATCAGTAGAGAAGCGGTGAAGTTGGAAACTTGTGATCCCACTCGATATCATAATATCGTCGGAAAAGAAGAAGAAGAAGAAGATAATAAAGCTATAAGTAAAAACTTAAACAAATTAATTTGTCTTTGAATGAAGTGACTATTCGCAAAAACGACTCTACAAGAGTCTTTAGTATTTTCTTGTTGAAAATAAGCTCTTTAAGAAAGCCTTTTTTTTGTGGAAATATTTTAATGCGCTCACACCGCTTCTTTTGTTGTCTTTATAAATGCAATTATCCCATCTCATTAGGTAAACAAAACCTTCTGTTCCGGCAAAGACACCTTAAGAAGGATGGTTTTTCTCTTAGAGTGCTTTTTAACTACTCGGTCATTGACTGGCTAGGCTAATCCCTTGAGAAGAAATGTCTGACGCAAGAACTTGAAAAATTTCTTTTTAAATTAATTATTTTATTTAAGATGTTGGTAATGTTGGAAAATGTCGTTTTAAACTGGACACTATTTGTGAATAGGGGACAAACATAACAGTCTGCGGTCTCATTTTATTTGTTTAATTGTTTTTCCTTTGAATGTTGTCATTCAAAGGATTGGAGGTACAAAAAGGTTTAGTAATATGTGACTGAAAGCTGTTTTATATATGTAAATATTTAAGTACGTATCGTTTCGGCAAACATGCTTTAGTATATGACAGTTCATATGTTGTATATTTAAGGGTTGTCTGACCATAAAAGTTTAAAGTTTGGAACGACTGTAGGAAAAAATCATTGGTATTCGAATATCTTATATATAAAAGAGTCTTCCGTACGTGTGTGCACGAATAACTAAAGAACGGATTGTTCGACTTCCAAGATTTTGTTTTCGATGAAATCGTATTAGCCCACGGAAGAACATAGGGAAGGCAATTTTCAATAAAGTTCATCTTTGGATAATCTGTGTATCTGCAAAAATTTCATACAAATCAACTTTGTTTCTTTTATTTTAAATCGAATAAAATTGAACTGTTTATCGATAAAATTTAATTTTTGAAGTGAAACGTCTTAAGGAGGGCTAAAAAATAAAATAATACATACATATAACGAAATTTGCCGGTTGCCTTTCTGGGTTTTTCGGTAGACTTCGGTATCGTTCGGGGCTTGATGCAGTTGACGAGATTTACAATGAGCACACGCAAACCCAAGGCAAAAAAAAAAACAAAAGCACAGAAAAAAAAGGTTTGACGAAGAGATGTCAAAAATGCAACTTTTCTTAAAAAAAAATAAATTTGTTACATCTGAAGTTCTAATACCAAACAGCGGTAGTTACATAGGTAGTTTGTGCAGTGAAATAAGGACCGCGGGCTTCAATTCCCACTTTTAAAGGAAATAACGCCCGGGGACATTATTTCCTATCTAAAATGGCAATTAAATCCGCGTGTGTTATCTCCTTTTTCTCTTTGGTTTTTATTTGAATTGCAAATGGAAATAAAAACCATTCAAACAAATCTTTTTTTCCACCATTTACAAATATTTTTATTTATGTAACAAAAGGTATGTTTGTATGTTTTATGTTTTTTTGAAGTGAGAAATAAGTTACAAATTTGCATAGAAACTTCAAATTTTTCAAAACCAAACTTGCACCCACCCAAACTCGCGTTGTTAATCGCGTATAATTTTTTTTAATACAGACATATATCCTATGTTAAATTTCACTGCTGTCGAATTCACGGAATTAACTGATAATTCGAAGGTTTTAATTTCAAATGGCGGCATTTTCTTCCTTGATACGCCCGGTAGAACTGAAAAAAACATTCATCATTTCACTGATCATGGCTACGAGCTACGATTCGCATCTGGGAGGAGTATATAATATGGCTTACACGCTCATTGGAAGCTCTTAATCGCAGTATGAATTGGTGGCGCAATGATTTTGCTGTCAGGCGATTTTCATCAAATGCTAGCCTGTCATTTCAAGATTAACTCCATCAGCAGAAGAATTACAAGCTTGCCTAAATTACAAGGCTCTATAGCGATAAGTGAAAAAATTGCAACAGAAAACGAACATCCGAGTTGGAATTTCCATGATTCTTACATATGGTCAACTGTATGTAGCGTGCTCACGTGTCGCCAAATATACTGCTTTGTACGTGTACGCACCAGAGAACAGAACTTAAAATATTGTGTAAACATTTCCATGAAAAATAGGAAAATTGGTTTGAATAAAGAATTTAAAAAATTATAAAGCCGCGTGTACGTGCATCCTGGGACTTATTATTTTTATTGCATTTACAAATTTGGGCGGAATGAAGTCCGCCGGGTCAGCTAGTTTAATTTAAATTTAAGACCGCATGATACTTTTTTTTATTCATTTTTAATGCTTTAAATAGTAATAAATTTTCAGTCTTACGTAAAAGAGACAGCATGACTTTTTAAAAAAGAGAAAACGTGTTAGAACTAAGCAAACCAAATTAAAAGAAAAACAAACACAAACAAATCAAAAGAACATTTATTTTTTCCTTTCTTCTTTTTCTAGGTTTTTAATTGCAAAACTTCCAGACTGTGTTTTTACCAAATTTGTATTCAACCAAAACTAAATAGTCCATTTGCCAATTTTCACAATAATTTTCTTTACAATGTCAAAAAAATGCGAAACTGTAAAAAAAAAGCCGACAGCGGCTGAAAAATTTATTTTTTTGACATTTTCGCATTGTTTGTGATTTTGGTGTTCGCACTCACACAACTTGAAAATTCGTATTGAACATTTTTTGTGCTGCTCTAGTTTCATTATTAATGCATTAAAAATGAGAATAAAAAAAAGTATCATACGGGCTTAAGGTCTTTTCAGCTCTGGTTAAATTTAACTATTTGTTATTTAAGCTGGTAACCATATAGAAACACATACAAAATCTATGATTAAAAACTGAAATAACCAATGGTTACACATAACCAAAGTTGAAAAGACTGGCCCTAATTGAGGTTAATTGTTTGGAGTGTAAAAGCTTAGACGTTTGATAAAAGTTTGGGGATAAAGTAGACAAGAAATTTTTCACACAGAAATACCAATCTAGTGAGAAGAATATTGAAAGCCGAAACACAATTTGCCGCTGCTGATTAGCTGATGGTTTCGGTATTTACGGAGGCCTATAGTCACGCATTGGAGTTACAGTTTCAGATTTGATTAATTGCTTTGTGACTGTCATATTATTAGCCATCACTTTCTTCTACTCTTTTTCTAAACCACAAGATTTTTGGAAACGTCAAATTGGGTATTCCTTTATTATTTTTAGTTTATTCCTGCTCAAGTTGATAGAATCAGCTAATCGTTTTTGGTTGTATCGCCGAAGAAAAAAATGACTTGACTTGGGTTTAATTGGGAAGGTTTTTTCAGTGTTTCGATTTCTTCTCTCTTCTTGTTATTTGAACGTTACCTCACATGATTTTACCTGTTATTATTGTTTTTCTAATAAAATATTCCCTTTTTCGGGAATAGCATTCTGGTCCTTTTGGTTAGTTTCTACCACTGTGTTTACCAAAGCGTCGTTTTTCTTTAAACAAATAGCGGTTCACAGTTAAAGGTGACATACTATTACAATTGTTTAGTTTTTTAAACCAGTCATGAATTGATTACAAAGAAATTCAGTGCTTTGAGAACGGTTTGATTGTTTGACATTGTGTAGCTTGTTCTAGTTTTCGAAGTTGATCTATCATCATCATCATCATCGGCTCGACAACCGGGGTCCGGTCCTGGCCTCCTTCAACAAGTCTCTCCACCTATCCCGGTCTCTAGCCGACGCCATCCAGTTGCGCCATCCAGTTGATCTATACACATACATATATTCATAAAATGTATCTTCGTTTGTAACAGACTAGAGAAAATACTATATGTTTCATTTTTCAGTTCTAATTTTTATTTTTTGTTTTAGATTTTTTACTTTCAATTTTTCCTTTGACTTTTTTAATTTTAAATTTTAAATTTATTATTTTTTATTTTTTTATTTAAAATTTTCAGTGTTTAACTTCGAATTTTCAATTTTTCAATTTAAATTTATCATTTTTTATATATGATTTTTGTTTTTTTTTCTTTTTTTTAATTTTTAATTTTTAACTTTGAATTTTAATTGTAAATTTACTAATTTTTATAGCATGTTTTTTTTTTATTTTTGTTTTTCAATCTTTGATTTTAATTTAATTTTCATTTTTTATTTTATATAATTCATTTTCTTCTTCTTTTTTTCAATTTTTTTTTATCAAATATGATGGATCTACCATTGTCTTACAAAACCCCTTAAGAGTAATATTTGCCAAGAATACAAATATAACCGAAAAACAACACGAGTTGTTCAATCAATTTTATAGCCTTAGTCAAGAAGCCTTAGGTTTTCGTACACAAATCATTGACACAGTTTCTCAGAATCCAAATTTTTTTGAGTCAAAGCTACCAAAAGAAGTGATAATCAAATAAAAAATGCAGGACACAAAAATGAGATCCATCCATCAAAACATTTTTTTTTTGTTCTTAGTGACGAAGAGACCTTCAGAAGAAAGAAATCGGTCAACAAAATGTTCATTCCATCAGAACCAGATTGACAATAAAAACGCAATAAAATTCTAAAATTGAAAAAACTAAAAAAAAAAATCAAATTGGTGACTATGTTCATACCGATGAGGGTTAAAACCATCCAAGGGGACATTTATGATTCTCTTAGAATAAGGAAGTTTCCTTTATTATACACGCTCTGGTGAACTGTTGATATTTTTATAGCTTCTTGAAGAGAAAAATCACAGTCAAGCTTTTATTTATATTTTACAAGCTTATTGCGTTTGAGTGCACAGAAACAGTTTTTTTTACTTTAAAATTTAAATAGCTGGATTTATAAAAGCAAATAAATAAAGAATAAAGTTACAGAGGTGGTGATCAGGTTACGAGATTATGAATTAAAAAAAAACATTAAGCCATAAATTCTTTTTTAATTATGATTTAAAAATTCACAAGCTCCTATTGATTTATGAATTAAAAAATATTTAATTCACAAGCTCTTTTGGCTTGTGATTTAAAAAAAAGATTTAATTCACAAGCTCTGATTTTTTTGAACAAGATGATTCTTTTATCTGCTAATAATGTGTATGTGATACAGCTTAGAAAAAAGTGGGATTTTTAAATAGTCAGTATTAGCAGATACAAAACTCATTAAAAAAAAGAGCTTGTGAATTAAATATTTTTCAAGCCAAAAAGAGCCTGTGAATTAAAATGTAATTCAATTCGTAAATCAATTGGAGCTTGTGCATTAAATATTTTTTAGTTCAAAGTCCATAACTGAATTAGGAATTAAAAGAGGCTTTAAGCTAACAAAAAACTTAAGCTTTTGGAACCCTGGTGGTGGTGCATGGCAAGACCTTGCGAAAAATATAATAAAATATTAAGGTGATGGATTTAGGGTCTATACCGTAGCTTATGCTAGAAATCATTTGTTCAAGGAGTTTAAGAATAAGTGAACGTGGATATTTGCAAGATTTATTTTATTCAAACAATAAAACCGGATCAACTAAATATTGGTCCCTTTCAAGGAAGAGCTGATTCTAAAGAAAGTCAGCTCACGGGTTCTTTTACTAGTCAGGGATCAGATCTCCATATTTATGTCCTATTTACTTACTTCATCTGGACCTACACTTCTACAGTTCCGGGTGTCCTTTGGCTTCACATAATTGTTTCCAATTACATAAAATAACAAAAGTAAAAGCTACAATTATTTCAAAACACTTGGTGAATTTTTGGAAAAAAATTAAGGTGAATTTTGGATTCTGAAAGTGAATTTTCTTTTTCACACGTGAATTTTTGGTTCACGTATCTAATTAACGACTCGAAAGTGAATTGTGAGATTCCTGATTCACCAAGCCGAAAAGACAATAATTCGCCAAGCCATATCAAAGTCGCTAACCAAGCATAAGTTTGGTATCAGGCCACTATAACCCTCATTTTAATTTTTCAACTTTCTAAAACTTTCTACAACCACATCCTCAAGTGTATTCGCTAGAACGCCCTAAGGAACCAACCCAAAAATTATTCCACAGTTATAAATCTTTCGCCTAAAGCTCCACCCGCAACAACGCCTTCAAACAACTCTTTCTTCTGAGCAGCTTTTAGGTCAGTTCTAGAACTCTCTAATCTCTACTACTTAGGAAAAAATATTTATTGGTTTGTGAAGTCTTAAAATGGCATTTTTCAATTTCCCCAA
This sequence comes from Baccha elongata, assembly GCA_951217065.1. Taxonomy (NCBI): domain Eukaryota; kingdom Metazoa; phylum Arthropoda; class Insecta; order Diptera; family Syrphidae; genus Baccha; species Baccha elongata. Next base: position 33,431,850 of record OX578274.1, on the reverse strand, counting down.
CCACTTTTAGTTTTAAAAGAGCCAATAAACTAAAGTCCCATTTTGTTCCAAATAAATTTTAATGGCGTCTTAAAAATGCAAGACAAAGAGAACGTTGAAATTTTTAGATTAATATGATCTCCTCTCGCTTGCTCTAATAAAAGAGACCCATGTGTGGTGAATAAAAATCCGGGGTTGGCATCAAGTTTCCTCATAATTAAAAATTCACCTCCTTATGTTGGTGCACACTATTTTAAGTTAAAATGCCAATAAATTTTATTACTCCGTTAACTAAAATGCTTCTAGTTGTATTTTGGTGAAACTGGGCATAAGAAAAAAGGAAACTATACAACCAAATTTGTAGAAAATTTAATGATTTATTTCTTTCTTTGGACCGCCATTTCCCCATCTTCCATCTATAGGTCAAGCATCCACAATATACTTCCCTTTCACAAGTACTTATATTACTGAACAGCTGAAAAATGTGTAGCAAGAAATAAATGAAGGAAGCGGGTGAGGGATCTACACATCTCCATATTTATAACATCAAAACAATGAACCAAAACCGCCAATCTAGTTTGATCACAAAAAATATTTCAAAAATGTCATCCGCTAAAAGAATTAGATCTTTAAATTTGCTTGAGTATTGTGGGATTACATAATTTCAAAAAAGAATTTAGACACGTGTACGTACGTGCACTTTACGTACATACAAGTACCACGTTTGGGGTAAGCGATTACACGACTGTGTAATCGATACTATAATTTTAAATGGGATCCCTTAAAAAATGGGATAAAAAAAAAATGTTTATTAAGAATAAATTACTTTTATAATTAAAAAACTAAAACAGTTTACTTATACAAAATGCAAACATCTACTCTGACTTCTTCATTGCACATAAGTATTTCCATCTTTTCGAAAAAAGTTAGTAATTAAAATAAAATTGTTTTTAACAAGTCTTCCTAAATATGTATCTACTTTCCTTAAACAACGAGCTATTAAATTAAACATTGTTGTTAATATAAATATTACCTATTCTTTTCTCATATTATATTTACAATTTAAATGGAAAACAAATTATATAAATTATATTTTAAGTCTTGTGTGTATTGGATTGCTTTTAAAGAGTTCATCGGTACATCGGTAGTTAATTTCTCTATCTATTACCAGTTAAGATATTTTGAATAGTGTTAACATATTGTGTACACTCAAATATAATATGGAATACTTTATACCTAACAACACTGTGCTGTCAAATGCATTCTCACTTTAATAATAATCTACAGCAATATCCATTAACGTATCTCACTTAAATAACGCTTTATGTCAGCACATACAAGCACTCAGATAATCCACTTTACAAAATACTCAATTTAGATAATATTTACTCCTTCAGATGCAATAATGTCTAACAAGCCCAAAAACACCTGGTTAACACTTATAAACTAGATGAAGGGCAACTAAGATACATAAAGACATCCGACCTAAAAACTCATCAGAATGCAACAGCATTTTTGTAGATAAATAGATAGACAGACACTAGGATGCAATGCATCATTTGTTATCCTATAGGTAACATTTTAGTTAATACCCTTAAGGTTGTAAACTACCTTAACTGCATTAGACGAAGGAAGCCTGAAAATTCAGAAGCCAGGAAATTTCTTCCTGAATGCACCACAAGGAAGACATTAAGGAAAGTTTATGTTGATAGATATTATTCTGAAGTGTTTCTACTTTACTTATAATAATGCAATGACCAGCAATCAAGATAAACCTAGAACATTATACGATATAAATAATTCAAGATACTTAAAGCATGTAATACATGTGGTTATGGCTTTGTTCTGGAGAATGAAGATTTTAAATTTGATATTTGGCTAACCAAAAACATAAAAAATAATGTTATCGTATTAAAGTTTTGGTGAAAAAAGTCCGTTTCAACAAGAATCATTTTGATTTAGAGCTTGACCAAATATAATCAAAAAAAATATATAACTTTATCTACAAATATAGCTTTTCGAATAAGTTTAAAAGCAATACGTTAGTCAAAGAATGTAAAGGGTGTTTTTTTAGAGGTATAGAACATTAAAATTGCAATAAAACAACGATGGAAAATTCGATTGACATGATTTTTTATTTATTCGAAGGATAATCTTGTGGCATTACATTTTAAGTATGATTTCTGGCATATGACTGCCACGGCTGGCTCGGATGTAGTCCAATCTGGACGTCCAATTTTCGATGAATTTTTCCAACATTTGTGGCCGTATATCGGCAATAACACGGCGATGTTGTCTTCTAAATGGTCAAGCGTTTGTGGTTTCTCAACATAGACCAATGACTTTACAATCATAACCCCACAGAAAATAGTCTAGCGGTGTTAAATCACAAGATCTTGGAGGCCAATTCACAGGTCCAAAACGTGAAATTATAGGCGGTCACCAAACGTGTCTTTCAATAAATCGATTGTGGCACGAGCTGTCTGACATGTTGCGCCGTCTTGTTGGAACCACAGCTCCTGGACATCATGATTGTTCAATTCAGGAATGAAAAAGTTAGTAATCATGGCTCTATACCGATCACCATTGACTGTAACGTTGTGGCCATCATCGTTTTTGAAGAAATACGGACCAATGATTCCACCAGCCCATAAAGCACACCAAACAGTCAGTTTTTCTGGATGTAACGGTGTTTCGACATACACTTTAGGATTAGCTTCACTCCAAATGCGGCAGTTTTGTTTGTTGACGTAGCCATTCAACCAGAATTGCGCTTCATTGCTTAACATCGCTAATGGACGTAGTGCGCGGTACGTATTCCGCACAGAACCATTATTTTCGAAATAAAATTGCACAATTTGCAGCGTTGTTCAGGCGTGAGTCTATTCATGATGAATTGCCAAACCAAACTGAGAATAAATCACTTGACAGCTGTTAAATCGGTCGCCATCTTGAAAAGTAATGCCAACTTAAGGTTCTTTACCTCGAAAAAAAAACACCCGTTATAATGATTTTGTTGAACGCAAACATTTTCTAATATAAATAGGGCGAACAACTTTGTCCGTAAATTCTGTTTATCCGTCTATCAATTTCGCGGGCAGACGGCAAAGCCAAGCCTTAACGATTTTATTAAAAAAAATTTGTAAAACAATCTGAATTAATGATAATAAATCGAATCTATCTATCTATCTTTCTATCAATTTTAAATTTAATTAGTTAACGAATCTAAAAACGGTTAGCTTCATGATTAAATAAAATATTTATATATTTTGTGTAGGAAATAGGGTGATGAAAAAGAAAGGGAAACAGTCACTCATTATCTCTGCCATTGCCCTGCCTTGGCTAGTCCAAGATGCCAGTTCTTCAGTCAGTTCTTTGTAGCTGATCTTAGCGAACTCTCAATAGTGAGTATACGAAAACTTCTTGGATTCTTTAATATAACTAAATGGTTAAAAGCGTAATAGACTTTATAAATATCTCTCCTTTTCCAGTGGACAATAAAAGGGATCAAGAGAACAACATGATCCCCACAGAAGTCATATCTTTAGCCGTGTAGGCGGACTACGACGACTGCGGGAACCATGTTTATCTCTCAAATTGAGTGATCTCACAGGCGAACTGGCCCTAGCCTAAGCCATCCAGCAACCTGCCTATAAGAGTTTCTTAGCGAAGACAGAAATAATCTGAGTTAACAGCCTTGGTATAAAGCCTGATGGGAGGAATGAGCCACTAGCCATTGGTGAGGCATCCAAATATCTCTTGTTTTCTTATGGAACTTGGAAACAAGGGACTAACTCCCAAGTAACATATATACCCGAACCTTGAATAACATACCCGTTCACATCCTTCTCAGACTGACAAACAGATCAAAGAACTATGTGAACTCCCGTCGCAAACAGTATCAAAGCCGTGCAGGCATACTATGGTCGCTTCGTGAACCACATCGTTCTCTAAAATCGGACACCCTAGATGGGAGGCCGACATGCCCTCAGCCATCCAGTACCATGTTCAGATAGGCATTAAGCGAAGCCAGACATAGCGGAGCTAACTGCCGGACTTACCAACTGGCTGGGACACGAACGGTCCGAGGATCTCTCGTTCCGTCTTGGGCTGGATGTCATCAAAGGGACATACTCCCAATATCACACCCTAGTAAACATGATTACCCAACCTAGACCCATATATTTAATAGGTCTCATGAGTTGTTGGCATCAAAACGGCGCACCTAGCGCTAACTGGGTTTATTCTAGTTTTTAGAATAAACAGCAATTCTTACCTACCTAACCTACCTAGGGTGATCTACAAATTTTCCTTCATTCGTTTTTTTCTCTAAAATTGATAGTTAGGTAGATGTTAACGAAAAACTGTTTAAGGGATCTTTGACCCATTATAATATCTTAAGCTGCGCTCATATCGATTTGGACTTTTCACAGTTACTTAGGCCGTGTGCGAACAGCGTTAAAGTTTTATCCTCTGGCTAATTTTTGACATTTGAGTTGAGTTGAATAAATGTTTAGCTTTTTGGTGTGCGAACTGGATTAAATGGTATTTTTTAACACATGCTTTTTTTTAATTTCCCCACAAGAATTAAAAAATGTCCCTTTCTTATTACTTTGTTACGGAGAAATGAATAGGTAAGATTGTTTTGAGGTCAATTTATAAAAAAGTCTGCAACTCAAACAATCGGCGCGCGTTTAAACTTTTTATTTTCTCGATATCTTTATATAATTTAATTCTTCGTTGTTGAAACTAGCTAATAGTAGGTACAGTAAATAAAGAGAAAAAAAATTTGTTTACCCTACAAAATGGTCGGGTATTTCTAAATTTTTGATATGTTGTATAGGATGTTTGGCTGATGTAAAAATACAATTTCCACAACCAAACCTTTACGCCCCTTCGCTATTAGGACAAAGCTGCAAAAAATCGTCACTTTTTTGCCTATTTCGACTATAATTTCTTTCTTGTGCATTTTATCGAAAAAACCTAATAACTAATAACAAAACTTGTAGAAAACAAAATTTCCTACAAGTGTGCGGGAGGGGGGGTTGTGGTGTGGAAATTGTTTTTTTTGTATTACCAAACATCCTATAGTTACAACATATCAAACTACCCGACCTTTTGTAGGTTAAATTCTCTTTATTTGATGTACTATAAAATTCTCTAAAAAAAAAAATAAAAACGCAAATTTTAAATTTCAAAAAACAATTTATATATGATTTGCAATTTCATAATTGTGGCTATTCTAAATTGTGTTTTGTTAAAGAAATAAAATAGAACTACTCTGTAAAATAATTTAAATTTTGGGAAGTTTTAACACGGTACAGAACACTGGTTTGGCAGCTGAACTTCAAAAAAAAAAAACAAATTTGTTTCACAATAAATAGGAATGTAAAAAAGTTTTATCGGTTAATTTAAGTAATTGTTCGTTCATAACACAGTTTAATTAAGCGGAATTCACAAAATTCGACGTCAACATAAAATCAAACGAAAATAAATGCAAATGAAATGAATCCAACAAAACACACGTCACACTGGTTTCTGGCAACTGAACTTCCAAAATAAAATATAAAAATCTGTTTCATAGAATAGAAAAATTCGATATTAGTTGAACAAACAAAAATAAATGCAAATGAAAGCAATGCAACAATCAAAACAAACACATTACGCCGACTGTCTCTCTCACTCCTTCATAGACATAGAAAATTATCCACTGGCTAAAATTTTAAGTTGCTCCAGAGCAGGCTAAATTTGTGAAGTTTATATTCACCACACTAGTGTCATAATTTAGCCAATGGATAAAATTTTAACGCTGTTCGCACACGGCCTTAATAGCACAATATGGAAGCCACATATACCAAAATATATCATCACTTCTCCATTTCCTACTTTCTTTTTAAACTAATTTAAACCAATAACATAAAAAGTTAACAAACTTGTTCGAATAGATGAACCCAAAATGATTACAACAAACATTATTGAATCTAAATTGATTTTTTTCGCTATGCCCACCCCCCTTCTTTCCTGTTATTTATTTAAGTATTAAGTTTATTTACTTCTTGTTACACTTGAATGAGTGTTTGTATAGTGACACTAAGTGTAGACCTTATAATCGAATTTACTTCAACTTATATTCAATATGCCAATAACTTAAAGGAATATAGTGAGGTACCGACAAATTGGTAAACTAAGTAAAGTTCATATAGAAGTGAACAAGAAAATTACCCTTGTGGCATAACAAGTTATCAAAGTTGAAGCAATGAATGTATACTACTAGAAGATGGCTAAAAGGTGTTTCCAACAAAGTTTATATGCTTTTGTTCTAGATAAAGTTACATTTTAACATGTGCGGTAAGTATTACAGGACAGATAGGTTAATGTATAGTTTAAGTTGTTCCAAGGCAGTTGACAATTTATGTTATTATAGTTTAAAGAAGTTTCAATAAATAATTGATTTTATGTCGAAGAGACAAAAGATTTGAATGTTATAAAAATAAAATAGTGATTTTGGAAGGAGAAAGTGTCTTCGATGGTAATAAACTTTGTGAAACTTATAGTAACCAGAAACTTTACTGAACTCCTGTCTTATAATAAAAAAAAATCAAAACACTTTGGGATTTGTTGAGGGATAAACTTTTCAATCGATATTTCGTTTTCGTTTAGTTGACAGCTTCCAAGTATAACACTGACCAGCAAAATGAACCGAGATATGTGCTTTAGTTTTCATAAAAATATTTCATCTGCCCACCAAGAAGAAAATTAAGAAACTTGAGATTTTATAATCTACTAGCTGACCCGGTAAACTTCGTTCCGCCTAAAATTCACTTACGTCCATATTATTGAGATTGTATAAAATTTGTTTTTAATCAAAACAAGTTCTATGAAATTCATATTTTTATTTTTTTCCAAAATCGGTATTATTCAAAATTATTTTGACATCTAAAACTTGAAATTTTAAAACAAGTTTTGAATAAAACAAGAAATTCATAAATCTGAAAAAAGCTAGTTTTGTGATTTTCAAAACTTGTTTTGAAACATTTTCTTATTATTGATCAGCGCAAGATTTTTGAATAACAATTAAAATAATAATTTAAACAATAAGGCAAGAAATGGAGTATTCCCTGAAAAAGAAATGAACTTATCAGCGAGATGTTGATGTGCATTTTTTAAATAATTTAATTATATAAAAACGTATTGAAGATTATAATTAGAACATATTTTTTCAGAGCGCATAAAGAAAATAAAAGGTCAGATATTTTAGTCTTCTCGCTGAATATGTCAACAAACAAAATTGCAGGATGTGGGGTGGGGTGAGTACATTTCTCAAGTGATTCACGAACAACCACTATTTTCTCAAAAACGAACAGTGTGTTGTCGATGTGCATTATGGTCAGGTGCCGTAATTGGAGTTTGGAACTATAGATGAAGGTCAGACCAGTGTTATTGCCAACTATGAGCGAGAGAAAATAAATAATTTATAAATATAATCAAATATATTCCCACTTTGAAAGGAAACAAATCCAACGGGCAATAATTCCTTTTTCAATCTTCATCACAAATAAAAGAATTGAAAAAAAATATACTGGAAAGTGTTAAAATTTATTTAGCTTTCCAGAGCATGAAATTAATTTGAAAGCATCCACTTGTTTTATTTTGAAAAGTCAATAATATCAATTTATTATTAAAACAAGTTTTTAAATTTTTTTTACAGATTTTTAAACAAAACAAGTTCAAACGAAATTTAATTGTTTTGTTTCCAGTTTTATGAAATGTGAATAAAATGGCTAATGTCCCTTTCAAAAGTCTAGTATGTTTTTTGAAAGAATGAAAATACTTTGGAATGAAATTGATTACCATGTATATTTTGTTTGCATGAATAATAATATTTCACAAATGTTAGGTCAGTGTAACGCTTTGATATAAAGAATGTTGCTTGTCTGCTGCGTAAACAAACGATGCAAATGGCTCTAAGATATGCAAACACGCCACGTTTATAGTTGTCCATGAGAAAATGAAGTAAATTCATCCATACATTTTCAATGGCGCCTTGCTATTTGCTTGTTTTCATGTCGAAAAAAAGACTGAATGCGCTTAATCTCGAATGGCATAAGCTTTTCGGTAGCATCGGTAAAATCAATTAGCACTTTCTTGCCTTTGAACTAATCATTGATTATGGTTCCCTTGATGACGTTGTTTATTATTTTTTCCACCGTCAACTGGGTCCCTTTTCACAATTTTGGACTTTAGTTGCAATTTGGAAAATATGAGCTGGTAGACATATCCAAAAAATTCAAAAATTACTCCGAAGAGTGTTAGATGGAAAACATGTTAAGATGATAATGGCAAACAATTTTCCAATTTCAGTCGCAGGCGCAGAAAATGTTGCATCGCTTGTCGTTCGTTGGCAAGCGAATTCATCCGCTAGCTCTGGCTGGATTCTCAAAATGTGGTGCAAAGTACACCATCAACGTGTCAAAACAGTCAGTAGGTTGTTAAACAAAGTTGGACTAGTTACTTTGACCAAAAGCAATCGCAGATAGAATTATTCGTCATTTTTTGAATGATCAATGATTTTTCCCGTATAGTTTTCAAAATTTTTAAAATGTTTGGCTCCGTAGTAGATTTATCTGGTTTAAATCGAATCCAACAAAAAACTTCACATACACATCGGTTGATAAACAGTTGAGTTATGCGCGTATATTGTTATTTTTCTCGTAAAACTTTCCAAATTTTAAATTCTTGGCTCCGTTGTGTTTTTACCTGGTTCAATAAGAATACAAAAAAAAATCCACGCAAATCGGATGATAAACAACCGAGTTTCTCAAAAACTAAGATACATTTTGGCATCCGGTTTTCTGTTTTTGACTAACAATTAATAAGAGCATTGAATTTTGAAAATAAAAATAATAGTTAATTACATAACATTTTGAAAAAAATTAGTTTAAACATTTTTTTTTTTAATTTTTTTTTCAAAATTTTGAGTTTGAAAATTAATTTTTTTAAAAATGTTCACTCAAACAACTTAATTTAAAAATAAAATAAAAGAGTAGTTTTCTGGTTTTTAAAAAAGATATAAGAAATCTTTGTATCATTCACAGAGTTTTATTTCTTAGTAGTGGGTTATATCCTCATTTCTTAAATAGTCAGTATTAGCAGATATAAAACTCATTTTTTTTTCAAAAAAACATGAGAGCTTGTGAATTAAATATTTTATAATTCAAAGTCCATAACTGAATTAGGAATTAAAAGAGAGCTTAAGCTAACAAAAAGCTTGGGCTTTTGCAACCCTGATATTGATTGATAAAATTTCGAATGACAAAATCTCGAATGACAAAATCTCGACTTAAAATATCTCAAATGAGGAAACCTCGAATGACAAAATATCGAATGACGAAATCTCGAATGAAAAACTACTATTGTGCTTAAAAAAAAATAGTTTCAGCAACCCCCGCTGCCTGTTATAGCATTTGGGTGGAAGTGAGTTTTTGCCTTTTTAAAAATTCGTTCGAGATTTTGTGCCTTCCCATCATTGCATGGTTGATCCCAATGTGCAGTCTTGATCGAAATCATTAAATTTTGTATGTCATTTTGCAAACCATAACCACAAGGCCCACAAGCCAGTTTATATATGACTCAGCTTTTCTCGACCATATTAGAAATTTATTTATTTATTTATTTAATTCATCAAACAGACTATACAAATAATATGCAATCTTACATGACTACGAAAATAATTTATAATTAATTTTAATAATTTAGAGAAAAATAGCAAATAAAATTTGAACTATAAAACTACCAGGTTTATTTAAGTTTAATAAGAACAAAATGTGTGTCTTAAATGAATCTCGGTTTTGATGAGAGAAAAAATCAGCATGATTACAAATAATATTTGCATCTCTAATACAACGCGTCAAAGAATCATTAAGACCATAGTTTGTTCGATAGTGAGGTGTTTTAGCCAGGGTAGAACTTTACAAAGCCATGAGAGAATTCGACATCCCAAATAGACACGACTATGTAGGTTGACCATGACCAACGTAACAAGCCAAGTAAAAATAGCCGGATTGCTATCCAGACCAATCAACATCTTTAATGGACTCCGACAAGGGGATGTTTTGGCCTGCCTCCTCTTCAACCTGGCTTTGGAGAAAGCAATCCGTGACTCTGGCACCGCAACAAGAGGGACCATCGTCAACAGGTCCAGCCAGATACTGGCTTACGCAGACGACATCGACATCATCGGAAGAACCGAGCACGCTGTACACGATTCCTTCATCCAGATTGAGCAGGCGGCACAAAATCTGGGGCTGCACATTAGTTAAGGTAAAACAAAGTACATGGTGGCGTCGAATGCGAGAGGAACAGTTGGTCAAACAATCAAGGTAGCGGAGCACGAATTTGAATCCTTTAAATACCTTGGGTCAATAGTAGCAGCCGATAACAATATAGAAGAAGAAATACGCGGGCGGCTTCTCAAATCCAACAGAGCCTACTACAGTATGTCAAAGCTCTTCAAGTCCAGAAATCTCACCATAACGTCAAAACTGTTGCTGTACAGGACCATGATGGTCCTGCCAGTACTCACATATGGATCCGAGACTTGGGTGCTTAGCAAAAGGCACTCCGACCTCTTAGCCGCGTTCGAGAGAAAAGTCTTAAGGAGAATTGTTGGCCCCATATGTGAGGAAGGACAATTGCGGAGACGGTACAATCATGAATTGTACGCAATCTACCTTGAAGCAGATATTGTGACAAAAATTAGGCTCTGTAGACTCCGGTGGATAGGGCACCTAGCTCGCATGAGCGAAGAGAAACCTGCTCGGAAAGTTATTTGTGGTACATTCTATGGCAGACCACAGCGTGGTAGACCATGCTTGCGCTAGAGAGATGGCGTAGACCAGGACGCCCGGAGCCTTGGGGTGCGCAACTAGATGGCGTCGGCTCGAGACCGGGATAGGTGGAGAGACTTGTTGAAGGAGGCCAAGACCGGACCCCGGTTGTCGAGCCGATGATGATGATTATGAGGTACCTTAAATAAGTTACGGTTTCGCAGCTGCCTTAAGGGAGCATACACACAAACCAGGGATAAAAGAAAAGTGCAGTTGATATGAGATGTAATAATATCTCGTAAGAAAACGATTGAAAAATATTTACGGATATCTAAACGTTGTAAGCCAAGAAGATGACATCTCTGGTTTTATAAGGTGGAATATTAGTGTTCCAGTTTAGCCGACGGACTACAATTCGTGAAAATTTTTTCTGAATGTTTTCAATCCTCCCGGAATGAACTTGGTGAAATGGATTCCAAATTACACAGCGATGCTCCCATTGGGACCTGATATAATATATGCAAAGAAAAGAGATCGAAGAGTAAATGGATCCGTAAAGTCCTTGGAGTTGCGTCTTATAAATCCTAACATAGATTTAGCTGTTGCAACCAAAGTCAATATCCTACCTGAAACTGAGTTTGTAATCAAAAATAACTCCAAGATCTTTTTTTTTTCTTTAAGTTTTATAAGCTGTGTACGATCGATCTCATAATCAAAGATAGAGTTTGACATTTAGAAACGTTTAAAAAGCAAATTTAGAAACTGAGAATGGTGTTTTTTCTATTTCAGAGTTTTGAATGATTACAACGTCTTTTTTAGTGAATGCAGTGTTAGTGGTAGTTGCACACAATTGATATGTCAATTTTAAGCTCAACAATTAATCGAGACAATTCATTGAAGCGAAGATTAAAACAAGATTGAACAGAAGAAGCGCACATAGTACATTTCCAAAAAATATTTCCTTTAGGAAATAAATTAATTTCCTGAATATTCACACAATCTTTATGAAATGATTTGCCACAAAATAATTCACACACAACACGTGGTTGACTACGTTTAATGGCAATGCCACATTTTGCACCGATTAAAACCATGGCGGACAAAATTAAGAGAAGCGTCTATACAGAATGTTAACTGAGAGAACACTTCCGTCACAAGAGCAAGTTTTAACGACCCTGTGATGCCTTTTATTTTTAAATATTATTCAATTATAATTTATTTGTTATATGGAATCAAAATTTAAATTAAGATAAAAATATATAACAAAACTAACAAAACTTATACAAACAACTTATCAATTTCACGCATAATTAAGCTACGAAACGACCACATCAGCCATTTTATCCTTCATAATCGAATGTCTGTTATGAAATTACTCATCTTATCGTTTTGATGAGACATCAGTTGATTTTTTTTATTTTCTATTTACCGAAGCCACAGAAAAAACAAAAACATAAATATCAACAATTTCACAAACAAGAGTATTGTAAGAGTCACGCATTCTGACAATCACATCCTTTTCCATCCACATGGAAACTCATCACACACACTTTTTGTATATTCCATGCCATGACAACCTGGGGGCCCAACCAAAATCACAGTCAGATACAATTGTTAAGTGTATCCTGGCAATAGCGAGAAATTGCTATCGCAAGCTTCAAACCATTTCATATCTTCCTTTCATAATAATATATCTGTATAACAATAGGAGGTCCTTTTTATTTTCATAACAGCGTGTGCTGTTGTTGGATGGAAGAAGGGTAGTTTGTAATGGTTTTGTTTTCACTGAGTCTCTTGTGGTCTTCTATACTATAGACAGTTGGATGCTAATAAAAGTGATTGTATCTACTTTTGAAAAACCATAACAGTGAGAGCGACATCAGACAGATAAAAATAGAATATTGTATCGTTATGGTGACATTATGAGTGTTTGCGGGTAGTTAAGCAGGAAATTGATATTCAAATTTATTATTCTGATTGAGCGAATTAAATAAGCCATTAAAACAACGTTATTTTCAAGCTTTTTGTCTAAAATGAGGAATGTTAAAATTAATAGTCAATAAAGTTTAAAAAGACAAATAGTTAATGTAGATACCAAACGGTATTTGTTACACAATAAAATTTTTATTGGAGACATTTTATACTTAAGCTTTGTTAGTTGAGAAGTTTTCCAGTCTCAACTAGTTTCCAGTTTCCTATCAGAATGATGTGGCCAGAGGTTTCGACGCAACCATTTTTACTGACGGTTAAATAATGAAGTATGGATTTGGTTTCCACTTACTACGTGCCGAGAAAGTGTATGCAATGGACCTAAAAGGTGCGGGGGTAGTTTAACAAGGGCGGTACGAAATGATCGGCAAAGTGATGAGAACTGCAAAAGAATTTGAAAATCAAAGAAGAAGAATTTTACTTTCGAAAGATCACAGTAACAGTTCCCCAGTTCTGCTTATCGAAAAACACTCGACATCGTAGAGCAAGACTGATAGTATAAGATTTCTGTAGAGTATTTATGCTTGAGGAGTTTTGAGGAGCATTACAGTGTTTTTTTTTTTTTTGCAGAATAATAAGCGCGCACTCAAAGGAATATCTAACATCTAATACCCTCATAATGGCTAAGCAGATGCAAACGTTTAGGGAAACCGAAGACGACAGGAGATATCGATGCACTTTACTTTTAAATATGTTTGAGTAGCAAAATAAGAGACACAAATTAAACCGCATAAAACATTTCATATTCGAGTAGTGCGGCTGAAGAACTAAAGCAAGAATTTATTTTGTACGGTTGAAGCTAGGATCTGGGGTAAAATAATGAGCATTTTTTAAAGTGCGAATGTTGCTGTTTAATTATGTATCCCAAGGAGCATTTCAGAGCTACAGAACATTTTCTGAACGTTAACATCGTAGCTGTAATGTTTCAGGCGTATATGAAATGTTTACTCACTGTACCCAAAATGTAAACGGTTTTGGGGAATACATTTCATTGTTGACAGTATATGAACAAATTCTATTTGATGTACCTGATTTGTACATTTACAAATGTGAACGTTCAAAAACTCTTCAAAACACATACAAGACAAACTACTTTTTAGTAACAAATCGTTTACAGATACTATTCCTGGACTAGGTATATAAACGTTTACAAATGTAAACGTTCAAAAACACTTCGAAATAAATAACATAAAAACAAACTTAGGTACAAATCGTTTACAGAAAAATATTAAACTGTATAGGTAAATACGTAATGCCATTTGAGATCATATTACTATATTTATACAAACCAAAACTTAAACAATTTCCATCTTGTTCTTGACATTTTTATTATAATATGGGAGGTATAAAAATAATTAATTATTAATATTATTTGTGCAAGTAAAGGCAAAATATCGAACGCGAGAAATAGTTATTTTCTACCAGTTTTCTAAAACAGGTCGATAAAAATAAGGGCCCTATAAAAACTTTCTTATTTTAAAATGATTTCTTATAAAAATATTTGAAACAATTTTTTTTTTCCCACAAAAACTATATTTTTCAATATTTTGTAAGACAAAATTCAAAGTCTTATTTCAATCAAAACTTAACATGCTTTTTTTTACTAAATATCAACAAAAATAGATTTTCAATGTTTTGGGTTTTCTAATTTGATAAAAAATGGAAACATTATAATGGCCGACCAATGCTATACGTGTTACATTATTTGTAAATTAAATGTTTTACAGTATGCTTACGTTTGAAGATGTGATGTGACTATTCACTGTAAACGTTTTGTAAGAGTAAAATTTTGATAATGGCTTTACAAAACTGCACAAGTGTAAATGTATCGTGATATTGATTTTACATTAACGATATTTGATTTACAGTATGTTTTCGTTTGAAGATGTACTGTGACTATTTACTGTAAACGTTTTGTAACAGTTAAGTTTTGATAATAGCTTAACAAAAGTGCTACAAATGTAAATGTTTTGTGATATTTGTTTTACATTTACGAAATTTGGTTTACAGTACGTTTACGTTTGAAGATGTGTTTCAACAACATTTTGTGTGTTACAATTTGTTTACCAATCATCCAATTAGTTAATGTGAACATACAAAACATTTTTTCAGCAACTGTATATGAATTGTAAACGACATACAATAAATTTGTAACTTAAAAGGTACAAAATGCTACTTGGGATGTCAGAAAAGGAATGCAATTGTCTTTTTCTTCGCAACGCTGTTTATAAAAACAAAATTAAGTGGCATCGACAGCTCCAAAGAACCACAGCCTAGTGACATACACTCTCAACCAATTTTTTTGTGAGCGTTGTTAGTTCTACACGATTGGAATAGAGGGGACCTACAATAATTTTTCGTTAAATCCGAACGACTAAGGTGAGGTGCACTTTTTATGACTCAGGGCTCGAACCCAGACTTCCGGCATGGTTTTTCGACACATTAAGTGATTAAGCAACAGTAATCTCAAAAATGGTGCAACACTGTATAGATGGAGTGGAGTGAACTAAGGTTCTGAATTGAATGTCACAACACTCTGAGTTGTGAAGCAAAGTTTCAGTTAAGAAAAGAACGGGCTGTTAAGCTTGCCCCTTCACAGCTCGTTTACACAAGAGGTTTCCATTCCACTGGGGCAACATATGGAATGGACAAGATAAAATATTCGGCTTATATGTATATAGAAAGTTGTAGCTCAATTATATGAAATTTCGAACAGATGACCACAAGATGCCGGCCAAAAATAGCCCAAAACGATTTGATAAAGAGCACTGAAAGATATTCAGAGACTTTGCGACTTATGTGAAGTGATGTGAGATGATAGAGTCTCACAAAGCAGCTGAATAAATATAAAACAATAATTGGAGGTTAAATTCGAGTAACCTCCAATTAAACAACAATCTACCAAATACACAGATAAGCATGCAATCAACTTATTTCACATACCTAAGCTGTGTTTGGGGCATTCAATGTATAAACCTGGGAACTATGATAATTAAAATTCAAAAGAAGAATTAATTTTCTTCAATTTCAAACGTCTTAATCATTTCCGCGATGACATAAATTAATGTTACCCGTGTACAGTTAAATGCTAAGGTTGAATCCTTTAACCCACCATTTTCCACCCTTAAAGGAAGTACATTTGAAGATAAGTAAAACTTAAGTCCTTGAAGATATAAAGATGGCGAAAAAGAAAATCCTTATAATTTAAGGACGGGGGAATAAATCTATCCGTTTATATAAACGCGTTCAAATAACTTTTCTTTACACCTTCCGGAAAACTTGAGTGATTAATTGAAAGGGATCTGTAAGGATAGCCAAGTTAGTAGCATCTTCTATAGGTGTTTGTTAAGGTTATCCGCTGTGTTGTGATACGAAATGAGAAAACTATTAAGTAGATGACAATATTGTTGGACTACTTAATGAAAATTCCATAAAATAGTAGATACCAACTCGTTAAGTTAATGGTTTAATTTTCACTTTTGTCAAAGTTTATAATCGAAAAGTGATGAATAATTAATATCCTAACATAAATTTGAATTAATTGAATCGCGATTTTCTATAAGAATATAAAAACTGAAAATAAATCGATAAAGTTATAAGATACCATTGTATTATTTAATTATATTTCCAAAATAGATCAGAGAAATTTCCAGTGGAACCCAATAAAATAGAAAACTTAAAAAGATGTCTGAATATTTCACGCAATTTTAATTAAATTCTGGAGAAAATTATTTTATAACAACTTCAAGGATGCAAAACGAAATGAGAGTTTGGAGGAGAGAAAAAGATTTAAGATGTTTTCCTATACCTAAGCCCAACAAAATCTTATATTTTCCCAAAGAGCGACCCATTAAGAAATTTGTCCAACAAGTTTAATAGGAAACAAATAGGAAACAACAGGAAACAAATAACGACAAAGACTAGAAAAAGGACAACGACAGCGTAAACGAAAAAAGTATCAAACGGACTTTAGTATTCCAGGAAATCTCTAACAAAGTTTCATTTGAGTTTTGTGTTTATTCTTTTTTTTTTTTAACTTGGAATACGAAATAAGATTTCGCGAATAAAATTAATGCGGGAAATAAGGAAAAGATTTTCAGTTATTGCGACAACATTGTTGTTGGTAACTTCCAAAAATGAAATTAATTTTTATTAAGAACGAATGGATTTATTGCAATTTAAGGATATTTTAATTTGGGATTGAGGAAGATGTGATTGCATTAAATTAGACTGTTACGGCAATTTAAATGGGCATTTAATTTCATAACAACTTTTTAGTATAAGTGGCTATTAAAGGTCTTTTGCCCTTAATTTTTTTTATAAATGTTACCTTAAAATGACATAAGGTTTGAATGTTTGAACGGTGGAGTGAAATAAGGTATGCGGAATTAAGGATCGGAACATGAAGACCCGTGGTATTTGCCACCTGCAACCACTTTTATTAAAGTTCAGTTTTCAATAGAGAGTCGATAAAGACATTTTATTTTATTTTCTAAGAACGTTAAGTAAAGTTAATTACTACCCTTTTAGTTGTATGAACAATTATTGTATCCAAACCTTAATCTTTTTACTAATAATTATTCATATTTCAAATCGAACTTAGTGTTTAATTTGAGTTGAAAGAAACACCCTTTAGATAACGATCCTACATATATTAATGAGCATTAATTGTAATCCATGAATTACGGTTGATTTTTGTTAAAATATTTTTATAAACGTATACCGATAGAATAAAGAAAGAAAAGTTACGAAGATGTTATAGCAACGAAAACTTTCCGTTATATTCTTATTATCTATACCGATATTAAAGCTCTTTCTGAATTCTATACCGGAAACTTAGAAATGTCATAGGTAAAGCTTCGAGTTAATTTAATGGAAGTGCACTACTTAATATATTCACTGTGGGTATCTTCCGCATTAACGCTAGAATCGAGTTTTTAAAGCATTAAACTCCACGCGATTGATACTTCACCATAAAACAACGCTGTGAAGATCGTAAATAATGGAACTTTTCTTACGACGACGTCGCAGTTCAAGACATATGAGCATCCGGTTTTCTGTTCTAGACTAAAAATTAATTAGAGCATTGAATTTTAAAAACGAAAGTAGTACATAAAATTTAAAAAAAAAATGTTATTTATCTTATAATTTTGAGGTTAAAAATTTATTTTAAAAAAATTTATTAAAATCACTTTATTTAAAAACATAAAAGAAAAGTTTTTTGTCTTTTTAAACAGGTATAACAGGACATTGTGATGATCAGTTTTTCATGCATCATTTAACTGACTGACTTGGAGAAAATTTCACTGACGGGCATAAGGCGTCAGTGAGTTTTGGGATACGGTGACACAAGTCTGTTAGTTAGTGCAGTAACTATTTTTTTCTTCACTGACTGCTGACGAGCAATAGCTTCACTGACATGAAAACCACATCAGTTTGAATGACGTCACAGCATGTCAGTGGTCAGTGAATTTGCTGACCGTCTGATATGGCCTATTGGTCAAGGCTTCAAAATCTAATAATCTTTTTAATATTTTTTTAATAATTTTTGTAAAATCATTTCGTTTGTTGTACTTTATCGTATAGTAACATATTTTTTAATGTATGCATCTAATGAATTTACTTTCATTACTTTTTTCGTTTCAGATTGTTATAATTTTGCAATTTTGAGGACTAATGCTAAATCGATAAATTGTATAAACTATTACTTCTAATAACTTTATTGTATTTTTACCTTTGTGTCCTCCTCGTATATATTTATTTATTTATTTAAGCTACAAATTACACAATTCTTAGCTGTTAAAGTATATATAAATATTACTCTAATTTTATTTATTTCTATATTCAAATCTTGCTAAGATAACTAATAAATTTTGTATAATTAAAACTAAATTTAAAACAAGTAACAATTAAATAATTTTAAAAAAATTAAAGAAAATTTAAAATTAGTCTTTTGAATTGATATTTTGGCAAAAAAAACATCCAGGCTTTCATAGTAAATATTAAATAATATACAGCAATGTGAAATTGGTTCACGCTGCCCATAATTTGTAGCATGAGGAACCTCATAAATAAACTGTCTTATTCTAATTGGCTGATTTGGAGCGTATATATATTAATGTAAATTGTTGCGTAAAATTATTTTTCAATTTATTTTTATGTATAATTACCACTTTTTGAAGAAAAAAACTACCACTTTTTATTACAGAAGGGTATGCAAATAAAAAAAATAAGTTAATTGATAAAATAAATGAATTAATTAATTAAATGAACTCCTTTTAATATATCAACAAAACAAAAACTGAATTTTATTTATAGATTTATTAATTCAATAAATATGTTCGTTTTGATAATAAATGAATCCATTGAAGAAGTAAACTATTTTCATTTAACTAAAAGTAAATTACTTGAACGTGCAAGTTTGTTTAATCAATTACTTAGTTTCACTAATTCAACAAAACAAATTTATTGTTGCAAGTAAGGATTTCATTCAAGCAATTAACTCCGTTATCGAATTAACATTAAAGGTAAATGACACAATAAAAGAGTTTACTAAATAAATTGACTCGTTTTATTACCTGGTTCACTAAAAAAGCTAATTCAAACAACAAAATCGTGCATTGAAATCAATTAAAATTTTAATTATTTCGACTAAAAGTTTCTTTGCGATAAGCAACAAGTTTATTATATCTATCAAACTGTTTTCATTTTCTATTCATTATGTTAAATAAAGAGTTTATTGATTCAATTCAAAAATTGTATTACATCAATAAAATTATACATTAAATCAATAAATAGATTTGTTGTTTAAATAAATTTTTTTGTTGTCACAAGAAACGCAAAAGGAACAAACAATGATTAACTCATATTTTAATTTATTTAAAGAGTACTTTATATTACTAACCCTTAGTTTCAATAAGCTCGTTTAAACTTCAATTTCGTTTTAAATTTAGAATTTGCAAGCGGTGAACTTCAGTCTTCAGTTCAAGTTTAAATTTATTAAATTAATAAACCAAAATTAACTGTCCCAATAAACTGTTTTGTTGGTTGAATAATAGTTTATTGTCGCAATTAACTTTTTAATTGTTTTTACGTATCTTATTGGTGCACTGTGAGGAAAGTAGACGATAACCTAGCGAAACAATCATTTGAATTGTATGCAATTTACGAGGTGATAGAAGACAAAGAAAAATAAGAAAGTCAGGTCGTCATTGAGTTGTAGCTTTTCGTAAATAGTAGAAAAGATTTACGGAACGAATCGAGATTTTATATTAAAAAAACATTCTGGATTACCTTATTTACAAAACAAATTTACATTCTAATATTGAGTTTATACACAAAGAGATATCATGTGTAAATACTGCTCGAATGATGTCGCTACTATCGACTTGTTTTTTTTTTACTCTTGTAGCAATTATTGTTGAGTTAAAAGGCAAGCGAAATCAAGAAAAACAAATGTATACAGAACATCTTTGTTCTATTCGGTTTGAGTGATTTTCGTTACAGGGAATTAGAGCAATACAAATTACACGATATGCTCATTTAGCTCGGTGAGTTTGAAACCATCTTGATTTCTCTATGTGTATAAACAAATGATTCTACTTAATATTATAACTAAGTATCACATAAATGAGTAAAACTATCGTTATATTGACATATAGAGATACCTGTATTGTCCAGATTACGGCAGCTCTTTCGGATAATAATTTTCGAAAGTAATTTGTAAAATAAACGAAAGTTTTAGCTTCTGAAAAAAAAAAATCATCGTATTCTTGTGACTCATGTAAAGCTATTTATTTTATTGTATTAATTTAATATCCATTCTTTTAATATGACACATTAAATACTAGAAAATATAATCACAATCAAATCCGAGAATTCCGAAATAAAAGTTTATGACAAATTTCCATTCAACAATCTGATGCCAATTTACAATAAAATCTTTCAACAGAAAACGTGACTATAACCGTATATATTCCCAAAAGGACACCATAGACATACATAAATACCCACCTACATTTTGACAAAGGAAGCTAAAAGGAAGCATCGTTTTGGAATTTCAATTCCAACTTCATCGGTGCTGACACGATTTAGTCGTAAAAATATGCTAATGTCGTTAACGTGTTTAACTATCCTACACACCTTTATTCATTCCAAAATCGACAACGCTGACCGACTATGACTATACGGCTATATAGGTGATATCTTGGCCCATTCTAACGAACGTCAGATAACCAGTCGCTTGCACAGTTTTCTCTTCTAATACTTGTTACTAACAGTCAATTGACTCTAGCTACGTGAGATAAATTATAGTTTGCCCGCGAGTTTTCGTAAAATGTTCCTAAGGACTTAAATTCAAATGCAAATGAGACTCCGAACTGAACGAACCATCACACCACCATCGCCGGTATGAATTCAAAAACTGGTGATGATAATGATCCCTAACTTTTGGCTCTCACACTGTTGAGTACAAAATGAAAATAAAGTAGGTACCAACTGGTTGGAAGTCTGCCTGCAGGGATGGTGGTGGCTAAGAATTAGGTCAACCAATGGTGGTCTTAATGGGGAGATCTATGTTGCAACAAAGAACAAAATAATCAGATGAATGTAAAACGACCCTCTTATTCATTAGTAAGACATAATTAAAGCTTGGACGTGATGGGCTTTGTTATATTCTGCATCTGCCAAACGGATATGGTTTCGTTTTATAATGGCAAATTCCAGGAACACAAAGCTTGACATATAGTTTTAGCCAGAAACATAGTTGGTGCCATTATACTATTACCATGTTAGGGAATTGTCATTTTACTTTCTTCTGTTTTAGCCGGTGTTTAATCCAACAATTTATTCTTTAGAATTGAAGTGGACTATGAGGCAACTTATCGGATCTTACAGGATTAAAATCTAATGGGTATCTATATGAATGGAAAAGCTTTGGTTTAAAGTCTTATACTTTTATACCTATGCGTGGTGTTGGTTTTAAAAGCTGGTTGATGTTGAAGTGTATATTGTGTCACGATATGTGTGGGAAATGAAATCTAACTTCGGTAAATTAAGAAGTGAATTGGTTATTAAAAGTTTTTAAGCTTAAGTGATAGGTTTACACAGCAATAGTTGGCTATTAAGCGTTATGTTATCCCAAAGTCAGTAAAAGATCTTTTAAGGTATAGTATTATAGCTTAAAAAAAATATCTTGAAAACCGAAAACTCCTGGAATGTCCGGCAGGACGGTTTTTGTTGCCATAGGGCCACTAGTTATTTGATGGCTTATCTCACCGAAAAAGTAAGATTATTGGAGAAAGTAAGATTATTGAGATTGATATTTTAAAAGCATATGATTTTTCGAAATTGCGATAATTAAACGGGTATTGGATTGGCGTTTGCGAAAAATAATACGGTTATCTGATGACCATTGTTGGTTTTGTTTCGGACAAATTAACCACAGATGCGCAATCTACAGTGTAAGAATGCATGCTGTGTTTGTTGATTTTGAAAAGACATCCGATAGACAACCACGAGATTTTATATGAGTGGCTCTAAAGTGACGGGTAGAACCGAAAATCTGCTTGCGGATGATCTAATCATGGATTTGCATGAGCAAGTCAAAACAATAAAGGTTCTATGCACTGCAGAAGTCACCGAAAATGTCCAATCGAAGTTAAAATGTTGCATCAAGGAAGCGTCCCTAGCTTTATATTACAGTTTTTGATTATCTATATAGGTACTGGAAGATAAGTTGACGGACCAAAATTGACTTAGTTATTTTTTCCTGACATCATAAGTGAAGATCCTTTATCTATGCAACGAGCACTTAATGTATATGTGAAAGTTTTGGAAGGAAATGGGTATCGAATAAGCGTAAAGACAGAATATTTATGCTTCTGTGACCGAAAAATACTCTCTTAGGTTGATCGCTTACAAACGGTTTACAATGTTGAACTTGGACAATTTACAAGTGGTATATGAAAGCAAATTGACGGAGTTGAGATAAAGATGCTTAACATGACAGCAGGAGTGACAAAGCTTGATCGAATTAAAAGTATAAAAGGATCAGTAGAAAGTAGAAGCCTTCAACGGGAACCCCACAAACGGATTCGCAGTGGAATGCTTGAGTGGAAATGTAGTGATCACAATCGAAATAATTTTTATTTCTTTTTTTTTAGTGGGACTGACAGCCCCGAAATATCACGGCCTAGTGACTAACAACTCTCAACCAATCCTTTTGTGTGCGTTCTTAGTTCTACAGGATTGGAGGGGACGTACAATTTTATGTCGAAACCGAACGACTAAGTTGAGAAGCACTTTTCATGACTATGATACTCTTGGCAGTGCCCCTGAAAAAAACATTAGATGTTATCGAAACTGGAAGCTGGGATTGAACCCATAACTCCAGCGTTATAGTCCGACACACTAACCACTTCGCCACGGGGCACTATGAAATCATTACATCATCGTCGTAAAAGAATAAGAAAAAGAAGAATACGAATTTAAAAAGCAGTTCATAGCGTTTGGTCCCAAACTCTTTTTACAAAATAGCATAATTCGGTATTGATGTATCTTTCTTCGTTAGATAAGGAATTTCCATTTAGATTGTTCAATACATATAGTATTTGATGGTATCAAGTCTGAAATCATCAATATAAATGTTGGTCTGCCCCAGGGCTCCGTTTTTTCTCCGACTCTTTTCTTGATTTTCATCAATGATCTTCTGCTCAATCACACTCAACTTTTCATATTCTTTTCCAGATTCACAAGCTTGTTCCTTTGCTGTAAAGCAGTGGCATATGAATTCCATTGAATTCCAATCTAGATAGCAATATCGAACGGCGAAATTTTTGATTTGATTTTTCTATGAGTTAAAGTGTTTTTTTCTTAAACACAGCACATATAGAATTATGTATATCTTTACTTTTATATAATAATAAAATTTACTAAAAGCTAAAGTGTTTTGTTGAATAAAACCTTTTTTAATCGTTACCAAAACCAATTCTTAAATAATGGAAAACATTCAATAAAAAGGCAAAGCAAAAAAAAAAAACAATTTCCTATAGCATTTCAATACTCACATCAAAATGGTGCTCAATTTTAACAATGAAAAATCGCTAGAATTGCAGATTAAATCAATTCACTTGTTCATTTTAAAAACGTAAAGCATAAAAAAAGCAATACGAATTTACAAAAAAAAAACTATTTGCAAGCCTTGTCAAGTGCTGTCATTTTGATACACGAAAAACAGTTAAAGCTAAAAATAAATTACAAAAAAAAAAAAATATCTTTTAAATCATTACAATGAACAAAATATTTCACTAGTAAATTCGTGTGGATTTTATCATCATCATCCTATCAAACATTGTTGTTGGCTATCGCATCATTGAATTCGATTTAAACGGAACTGTTCATTCATTTTACATTTGGACATAAAATCCTTTAGTTTTTTACACACACTTCTTGTTAGCCAGAGCAGAGGTGCTCTGCGGAGCATGTAAATAATCATCACACGTTACGGGAATATTTTATTTTTAAACAATTATTCGAATAAAGGTAGGTATACTGATGCAATTTTTTTAGGTATTTTAATAAAAGTTTTATTTACAGTTTTGTTATTTAAAACTAAATTTAAAAAAATAACTGTAGGTATTCTACTAATTGGTGATTCATTAATAAATTGTTTCTCCAAACACTTTTAAATATTTATTGGGTTGTTAAGTCCTATTTTGTTCCAAATAAATTTTAAAGGCGTCTTAAAAATGAGAGACAAATAGAACTTTGAAATTGTTTGATTGATATGCTCTCCTCTCGTTTAGTCTAGTGAAGTAGACCCAAGTGTGGTGAATAAAAATACAGAGTTGGCACCAAGTTTTCTTACTTAAAAAAAAATGCACCTCCATATATTGATGCAACACATTTGAAGTTAAAATGCCAATACATTTTATTACTACGTTAACAAAAATGCTTTTAAGTGTATTTTGGTGGAACTGGTCACAAGATCTGTTTTTTTAATTTTAAATAAAACACATAAAATGAGAAGAAAACTTTATTAGGGCCTAAATGAAAAGTGTCGGACATTTATTTTTCATGGACAAGATTCTAAAGGTCCTATTTGGGATCACAGCTTTCAGCGTTGCGACCTGATGTATTATCCTGATTAAGTGAGTAATGATGTATCTTTTAAATCATAG
The DNA here is from genome assembly GCA_951217065.1 of Baccha elongata. Classification (NCBI taxonomy): domain Eukaryota; kingdom Metazoa; phylum Arthropoda; class Insecta; order Diptera; family Syrphidae; genus Baccha; species Baccha elongata. Next base: position 33,406,877 of record OX578274.1, on the reverse strand, counting down.
ATTTAAGCTATCCAGTAGAGTTATTTCTCAACTAAGCCATAAAAACCAGATAGTCAATTCTTTTGAAAGACTTGTTGAGTTATGGGATGATCTAGGCCGTGCGGCTAGTCGCCTGGGAGCAAACCACCACCATTTACACAAGGGTAAATAGATATATGTTCATTAATTTAAAAAGAAAAATAAAAAAACCTAAACAAAATAATTTTAAAACATGAATTAAATAGACCGAGAGATCACAGCAAAATTTGGGTGTGATTGATAACCGAATGAAGTTGGCATTATTCGAGAGTACTTAGGTTGTTATTTAGAAAAGTCAGCGTCTTACAGTCCAAGGTGGGGGCATTTATGAGAAAGACTGCAATAAAAGTGCATTTTTTCGAGGTACTGAATAATTGTGATAACCACTTGAAATACATTTCAAAATTAAGATTTAAGTGCCCTGATAACAAATATAGTGATCCAAGACGTTTTGCAGGGGGCTTTCTGTATGCAAGACAATTTCAAAGAATGCAAACAAACCATTTTTTTTAAACAATTGTGATAACCAAAATTTATGGTGCTACAAATATAGCTGACACCTTAATGAAAACAAATATACTGGTCCAAGACGTTTTGCAAGGGGCTTTTTGCCTGCAAGACGCATTCAAAGAATGCAAAAATTCCATTTTTTTAATAATAATTGTGATAACCGACATTATATTATTCTACTACAAATATATGAAACATCATCCTATAAACAAATATGGCTGATGATCCAAGACGTTTTGGGGAAGTTTTCTGTCTTCAAGTTGCATTCACAGAATGCACAAAATTCTCTTTCTTTCAAAAAGGAAATATTTGTGATAACCAACATTTATTTTTCTACGAATATAGCTGAGACCATTACGAAAACTAGTCCAAGACGATTTGCAGAGGGCTTTCTGCCTGCAAGACGCATCCGAAAAATGCAAAATCCACACACGTTCCAACATGCTGGTGGAGCCAGTCGCCAACTCTATCTTTGAATATGCTTGCCCAACATATCCTATCGTGTGTGGGGCCTTTAAGTCGTTTAAATGCTCGAGACGCTCAGCAACGCACGACTCACACACCCACTTTTTAAAACTGTTAAAGCTCAGCTCCTCAAGGGACATACATTAAGCGGAGCAACGAAGTTGCGTGAGCGGGACTAATAACAGAAAGGGAGTTAAAATCCTTTGAACTACCGCCAAGCGGGCAACCCAGGTACTGTAATTTACGAAGACTATTGACACAGGCGCCTGCCCCGACGACTGGACCTTTCCTTAGGCGGAGCACAATTTATTTTAAAAAATATAGTAAAAAGATATCCTTATATGGTATGCGAAAAAAAATACGTATTTTCTCCTAAAAAAAAAAAAATACGTACAGTTTCTACCAAACTTTTTTATATGAAAATCGATCAATCGACTTTCTAAACCAATAATAAAGTAGGTACTAATTAATTCGGGATTTTTTAATTCGGGATTTTGTAATTCGGGATTTGTAATTCGGGACTTTGTAGTTCGGGAACGTGTAATTCGGGATTTCGTCATTCGGGATTTTGTAATTCGGGAACTGTTAATTCGGGATTTCTTCATTCGGGATTTCGTCATTCATTCGGGATTTTGTAATTCGGTATTTTGTGATTCGGGATCGTATAATTGGGGATTTCGCAACCAACTCGTTTGAAAATTAGTTCTTTTTGTTAATGTTAGTATTGGAGTATACTTTGCGGCGCTCGCACGCCTTAACTATTGATCGTACAAAAAAAATATTTAGACATAAAATGTAGAAAATTTCATAAGCCTTAATGTGTACCTTGACTTTTTGACCTCAAGTAAATAGGAGAGGAGATATTGCCAAAAAAAATTTTTTGGCCGCCATTTTTTCAAGATGGCGGCTCTAGCGGTGGCAAAGTAAAAATTCGGAAAGATCACCCCAAAATCTATAAAAATAGATTTTATTTAAAACTTTCCACCTCGACCCCTTTTTTGGCCCCAAATGACTGGACTATAAGCGGAAAAACGAAATTGCGTGAGCGGCTGGACTCCAGAAAGGGAGTTAAAATCACTTAAAACCGGGAAGTGGTCTACCCTGGTCCCTGGTATATACTGTTTAATACAAAACTGTAAAAAAAGGAGTCTGGCAGAATTTTTGACAAAATTTACAATGATGAAAATGATTTTTTCATAATACCCATTAAAATTTCTTTCTCAAAAGCGACGAGACATTTCATCATTCAGTTTTCTATTTTTGACTAAAAATTAATAAGATCATTGAATTTTGAAAAGTAAACGGTAGGTACTTATATAGTTACGTAAGATTTTCATAATTTATTTTTGTTTTTAAATTGGAGTTTAAAAATTATTTTTTTAAAAACTTTAACTGAAACAACTTTATTTAGAAATGAAATAGAAAAAGAGATTTCTGGCTTTTCAAAAAGATATAACAGGGCATTGTTGGTATAACTGTTGTTTTTTTAATATTTTTTTCCTTTGGAAGTTAATTTATAAAACAAATTGCCCGTCAAAACAGGGGGATAGACACCCTTCTCCCATACGATTTTTTCTGGTCTTGACCTAACCTACTCGACTTTTTTTTTTGGCATTTTATGTAAATCACACTTTTAATATGTAAGGTACATAAGTGATATATAAATGGGCAAGTGAGATACTTTGAGGGTAAATATTTCCCCAGCTAATTGACTTTGTAGTAATATAAAATGTTCATTGTTCATATACGGTATCCGATCTACAATAAAAGCCAATCTATCAAGCTAAGCCTGTTTCGGAGATTCGGTGAAAACATTTTAATCCGTCTCTATTTCAGCAATCACTGGAACGATTTACATGGCTCACAAGTTGTTGAAGGGGAAAAATGTCAAAATTGGTCGTGGAAACTATATTTCCGGTTAGATGTCAACGGTTTGGCTGGAAAACGACCCATTTCCGGAACAAAACACTTCATTTCTTAAGATTTTAAGATTTTTCAGAAAAATTTAATAAGCAGAAAAAAGGCATCATTTTAAACACAAAAATAGCGTTTATGTTTGATGAAATGCTAAGGAGAAATGAATATCGCAAAAAGTTGTTAAATTCAAGCTTATCGAAAAACCGAACCGGAAACATTTAATTTTAATTTAAAATTTTAACTGGAACCTAAGCATTTTTCAGGAATTCACACATAGCACATTTTAATCCGTGTGTGTTTCGGCAATAACTGGAATGATTTACTCACACTCTGTTGAATGGATAACATATCAAACTTAGCCGTGGCCCGTGGGATCCTTATTTTTGGTCAGATGTCTATGGATAGCTGGCTTATTTTATTACTAAAAATTTTGTAGTTAATTGCGATGGATAAGAAAAAATCTAACTACGATTCAATTTTAATTTAACAATTTTAACAAGAACAATAAATTCAAAGATTCAAGAATCTTCACAAAATATGCTTTATTTACACCGAAGTTTTCGATGGGTTTTCAGCTATAGTATCATAATAATACCAACTTTATTTTGCTGGCCGGCAAAAATAAAATTTCCCAAAATTGACGGATGTCTTTTGTAAATCAGTAGTTAAGAACTGTATTTGTAACGTTACTCCAACTTTTGTAGTTTAATTATAAAACTTTACTATTCTATTTATAAAGATAAGAGTTGCACTCATAAGACTATGGTCCATAGAAAAACTGGATGCTCCATTCCGATCTATATGGTTTCTGTAAAGCACTTTATAGTTCATAAAATGCATTCATCTGTAAACACACAATAAGTAAAACACACAATACTTGACTGCATATTCTTCTAGGAAGCAACAATTAAGTCTTCTTTTTCTCGGTTGTTTCTCTTTATTACACATGTTAAGGCTTCACGCTTCAATTTTGTAATAAATCGAATCAACAACGGCTGGTTTCCAGTCCATATCCTTGCAGCAGCAGATCCATTGAAACAGGATATTCCGACGAGACATTAACTTCTCATCGTAAATGGTAGCTTTGTGGATATAATATACTGTATCTTTGATTTAACGTTAAAAAAAGATTAAAAGGGAATGTACAAAAGAATTGAAATTGCATCGTATACTTTTTTTTTACAATCTCCCATTCGATGAAATGTGGAAACATGCTTTTAATTAATTGCATAAAAATTATCGTCACATTTAATGACCAACTCCCAGTATAGTTAAACTTTAAGGAATTTAAGCGGTTAAAAGGTGAATTAATCGATTAGTAAGTAAATTAAAAAAATATCACTCAATCATGCCAAATTTTTTGGCCGACAAATTGGTAATGACGACATTTTTAACCAAATCACCAGCTAGCAGTTGGTTGTATATTATATTATATGGATCATTAGTCTAGCCTGCAGCATGCAGAGCTATTTTCTCGTTTGAGTTCGTAATTTAAATATTTATGCAGAGGTTGTGTATTTATATGTATGTTGTGCTGCAGGACACCGGACATTCTCAGAAAAATCACGTTTATTTGTCAATGATGTTGTATGGTTATATGTTTACCTGTTGACATGAAAATGTAATCCAATTAATTTGTATTCCTCTTCCGTAAACAAAGGTGGAATTAAATTAAAGTTCACGTGTCGCCTCGCAAATTATTTTATATTGACGATCAAGAAAAATCGCCGCTTTCACTTTCACAGATAATGAAAGTAGAAAACCGATTTAGGTTTTGGGCAATTCCAAGTCTGAAATTAGCTAAATATAATGTCAATGGACTTGCTTACACCGGTTGTTTTAAAGCGATATCACTTCAATATATTAGGACCTTTGACATTGCGACAGGAAAGATTTCACGATCATTTTGCATTTGCCATAAACTTTACCATCTCACATTGTATTGGGTATCATTTGAGAACAAATAATAAGCTTTCCCAGCAGACTTATTGTATCAAGCCTTTTATTTCCAGTAACTGACTTAAGTCTGTTATGGAGGTTTTAGAAACTGACGAAGAATTGATCATTCTTTAACATCATCCTGATAAGTTTAATCAGTTTGGGAATGAATATTTAAACTAGACATTGTGCGATTTAATTCTTCCTAGTGGTAGATACTGAAGTTTAAATCTTTTGGACGCTTTACCTCCGATCATATTTTATCGGAAAGTTTGTTGCATAAATGTTAGCCAAACTTTCCAATGAATAACTGCGCTTACATTTCATCAGCACTGGTATTTCTGATTATATTGAGTCTAGCGATTGATAGGATTCGGCATAAAACAGCATATGATTAAAGTAATCTCTTCAGATGATTTACATCGACCTCTTGTTCACAATACGGTATTTTTTTTTCTTTCCTCACACGCTCTAGGTCTATGGTAACTTCTGCCTCCAAATATCATAATTTTTATAACACTTCCTGTTCTGTAAAAGATTCGCAACCTTTCCTGTCGCGAAACATTCTCTGCATCACCCTGACTTTACACTGTTAGTGATCCTTCTTATTTCTAAGCCGGCACTTTTTATTTCTTCTTCTGTCTTCATTAGCTCGCCATTTATTCTTAATTTCCTTTGTAGCCACATTCGTTGGACTCAATTTCAGTTTTTTTTTTTTTTGACAGTCATCAAAGTCGCACCATGTACTCCAAGGAATGGAGTGAAATAAGGGCCGCGGAATTGAGGCCTTCGGGTCTTGATTCCCACTTTGAAATTAAACAACGCCCACGGGCATTAATTCCTTGAATTAATCTCCATCTTTATATATATCTTGTTATTTCCAGTAGTCCTCCGGAATAATATTTAATTTAGCAAGTTCTACATATATACTATAGGTTGACATAAGCTTAATATCTTTTTGAGAGTAGGTCATCCGCAAAGCTTTTCACAAACCAGATTTTGTTCGTAGAAATTGATGTTGGCTCCTTTAAAACAGTAAAATTATACGTTCAGCATGCTTTTCCTTAGATTGCTTTGGACAGGCTAGACTCTTCGGTGGTTTTGTTGTTTTTTTAAAGCCAGATTCATTCCATTCTGTGCTTCCTACATTCAATGAACCCAATTTTCATGACTTCAAATTTTGGTTTTTCATCGATTACTGATATTAGGTGCCGATGCAATTTTGCGCCAATTTCTTCTTTTGTCAGAAAAAAATGTATTACTGAAATGATTTGTTATCTACAAAAAAAATAGTACCTTAAATCGTAATACCATATTATAAGACCTATAAGGAGAAATGGCAAACATCGAAAATTTTTTATTTATAATTCCATTTAAAAAAACCGAATACAATTCATTCCCGTGAAAATTGAATTAAATTATCAATAGACTTACACATTCCTTTTTTGAGAGTTCCTAAAAAAGGGTACATCTACTGATTCCGAAATATTTCAATCCAAAGAGTCATGCTCAATCCCCTTTTGTGATGTCTTTATTTATTTAGTTACAAAAGTAACATCATCTTCGTCGATGAGCGTCGGCAGTAGTGTGTAAAGTTACAACGAAGCAGATATCAATCTATTGGTTATTTGCTGCAGTTTGAGTTTAAAAATGTATTGTAAATGGATAGACAAAACGGGAGAAAAGGACCAAGAAGACGCAAAAGAATTTTGAGAAGTGATGGATAGAAAAAATTCAATAGAAATTATAATTTGGAAAATAACATTTAGTTAGACAATTCACTGGTCCTTTTTACTTTAGGATCAACAACGTAAACCATGCTCACCACTCTGCTTAAATTGCTCCATAATCCGAAGATATGTCGCAATTTTTATTCTGTCATTTTCGTTTTTCTATTTTTATTTGGCCATTTCTTTACAAGAGTACCGATAGCTGAATTTTGATAAGCTCCGATGAAATCGAAAAATATTTGTTCCCAAAATCAACAGCAATATCACTCTTTAAAAATGTTTCCGAGAAGCAAAATGTCTTTATTATATTTTTACCATATAAAATTATGTTACATCTCAATTAGAGCATGGATATGACTAATAAGTATTTAAGTTGCACTTGTTAAAAAAAAGCACAGAAACACATTTTTAGTTTTATATTGTGCGCCTTTTATATGTCGCACACTTCGCTTAACATAAAATGTAATAATAATTGCCTCCCATCATCTAGACTCTAGAAACAATAAATTCCTTTCAAGGATTCTCCCCCAAAAAATTTTCTGAGCTTGAAATAAAACAGAAATTACACATATTCTTTTATAATGAACAAAAGACTTAAGAAAATATTAATAAGGACATTTAGGATGCCATTTTGTTTCTCAACATATTTCCTTATAATTCTATACAAAAAAAAAATTCATAAAACTGAAGAGAATTTCACGACTCAAGGGTCCTTCATAAGTTCTTCTTGATATCGATGATGGGGGAAACGAGGAAAAAAATAAATAATATAAAGACTTTTTCCGAACCAAAAATGTCAGCTTACAAGAAAAGCATCGAACAAACAAAAAAAAAAAAAAAGATTATGAAAAACAATTCTCATGAAAGTGAGACAAAAGGTAGAAAGGTACCTACTGTTAGATTTTTGAGAAATGTCTTCCTGTTTGGATGTTTTTATATTGTGTTTAAGTTTCTTCAGAAATTAAAGAAGAAGCAAAAGTTTTATAATTATAGTGACACGAGTAAAATGATGGATGAAGGAGAAAACTTCGACCAACGGGCACATAGTATCTGATATTATATGCAACGCACGTTCCACGTTTTGATACTGTTGAAGCTTTTAAAATTAACGACATAAGTAAAGAAGATTTTTTTTATTTCTTTAATTTCATCATTATCGATAATGTTAATATTTTTTTCGTGCTATCTATACGGTGCCGTGACATTGTGCCAAGCGTCATTGTGCCAAATTTCTAAATTTGGAACAATGACACTTTCGAAAGCGACATTGGGCCGAATTTTTACATTTGGCACAATGACGCTTAAGTAAAGCGTCATAGGGCCAATTTGGCACAAAGACGCTTTGAGTACACATTTAGATTTTGCTTACCATCACTTAAACCTTATTTGCGAATGCATATTTTCAAAGTATTTATTGAAATTTAAAAAAATTGTCATAAACTTGCAAATATGTATTTTATTTATACAAAAGTGAACAATGCATGATATGTACTTTAACAATAAATTCTTGTGCTATTTTTAACACAGAATGGAAGTATTGTTTGCTGTATATTTCTCCGCCAACTGTGTATAACAATTCAAACAAAGTTTGAAATGATTGCACGGCTGCAGGAGGATAGTTCGTGGATTTTGACAGCAAATGACGCAAAGAATTGGTACATCGTCAACATTTAGAGTTTCAGCATCGTCTTGGTGCCCATCTTCTTCTTCATCTCCTGAAAGATGTTCTAAATTTGCGGCCTCATCAGTAATTAAATTGTTTTCTTGATTCGTCATCTGGTTAAGGAAATCATTCAATGAAATAATTTTTTTTATCTAATTTTTTAAGAGCTGATTCAATTTGGATGGTTCTATCTTTAAATTTTTTTTGAGGGGGTTCAAATATATCGAAAGTCCCATCTAAAGACATAGTAAACTCTCTCGATTTTATCCTGTCTTCATCCAACAAGCAATCCAAAAACTTGGGGCCTTATTTCATTTTTCATAAGATGAGTCAGATCCTTTGCCATTTTACACATCGTGTATTATGGAAGAAGGACAATTTACCAATTGTTTAATTTCATCCCATAAAACAACTAAACTGATTGAAGAGAACATTCCACCGACCAACAGAACCATCTTTATGGACGGAACTATTAAAATTGTTCCTCAAGGATGTTTCAAGCAGCTGTTGGTTATCTATATAGAATATTTTGACGAGGTATTCTGTTACTCCCTGATGGTTTGCAGCACGATCTTTACATTGAAATGTATTTTCAAACCCAAAATTTTGAAAAAAAATGTATCTTAGTTTTTGGGAAATTAAAAAAAAAATAAAAGTAAAACTAGTAAGTAAAGTAAAAAGTTAATTCGTTTTTTTTATTATTTGATTAAAATCGGATGATATGTAATAAAAAATAAAAAAGGGATAATTCCCTAATTAATAATTGACCTGAGGAGGTCAAATTTTGGAAAACCAAAAAAAAAAGTGTTTTTCTTGGAAAAAAATACTTCTAGTTTTTCTTATTTTCTCAAAAACAAAGATACATTTTGGCATCCGGTTTTCTGTTTTTGACTAAAAATTAATAAGAGCATTGAATTTTGAAAATAAAAATAATAGTTAATTACATAAAATTTTGAAAAAAAAATTAGTTTAAAATTTTTTTTCTTAGTTTTTTTTTTAATTTTGAGTTTGAAAATTAATTTTTTTAAAACTGTTCACTTAAACAACTTAATTTAAAAATTAAATAAAAGAGTAGTTTTCTGGCTTTCCAAAAAAAATAACAAGGCTTTTTATCATTCACCGTTGTTTTTAAATAATTTGTTTTCTGATTTAAGTCAATGTTTTAGAAAATTGCCCCTCCCGCCTAAACGGGGGGATTTTGTGCTTGTCTTAACCCCACCTACACGCTCAAGCTTTTTGGTGCATCTTATACCAATCACCCTGTAAAGGAATTATATTTGGCACTACTGCGGTAGTAACCTGACCATCACAAATCTGGAAACGCTTGCGACGACTCGTATATCTCATTAGATGATACTAGAATCGATTTAAAAGGCTCTCGAATAAGGTGCGTAATTCTTTTTGATCCACGGATTGACGGAAGCAGAAGAAGAAACGAGGAAGATGAAAGACGAGACCAGACAAGAAGGATTACACCACACCACATCGCACCATACTGTACCACATTTAATTTCCCATAATTAAATTAATTATTAAAACGCTAAGACTTATTCTTAGAAAATTTAACTACTTAGCTACTTATTGAAATAAACTAGAATAAAACTACTCTGTTAAATTTAAAAAGAGAATAAACCTAAATTTATAATTCATCATCATCATCATCATCGGCTCGACAACCGGGGTCCGGTCCTGGCCTCCTTCAACAAGTCTCTCCACCTATCCCGGTCTCGAGCCGACGCCATCCAGTTGCGCACCCCAAGGCTCCGGGCGTCCTGGTCTACGCCATCTCTCCAGCGCAAGCATGGTCTACCACGCTGTCGTCTGCCATAGAATGTACCACAAAGAACATTTATAATTGGTATTCATTTTTTGAGTTTTGCCAACAAGCCATCAGCTATATTAAAAATAAAACAAAATCCTATGGTTTTGTTCTTTTCGTAAAAAATAATTAAAAGTTATATTCTACCTATTGACAACGCTTTTTGATTTGTAATCAAATCATCCACAATAAAAATTAAAATTAATTAAAATTATTTTGATGCTTATAAAAAATATTTTAAGAATTTAAAAAAATATCAATCAAATAATTTCCAAGATTAAATAATTTCATAAGAAAGTTTTGAGTCAGCAAAACCAAAGTAGTCAAAAGTATTTGCTATTAATTATTTTTTTTTGTCAACTGCAAAAATTAATAAAATCTTCAAAAGATAGCAAAAAAACAGAATTTGAATAGAGGACGTTACATTATCAAAAGCATAAGGATAGAAATAATAAAACCCAAGTGACATCCTGCGGTGGGGGAGACAACTGCTAGTAAATGTTTTGAAATGGTATTTATAAACATGGTCGGATCTATTTTGGTACTAAGCAAATTTCGATTTATTAAATCCAGCAGAAAGTCCAAGAAATTTAAGTTTTAAATTATGTCGTACAGTAGAGTTGATTAAATGCTTTCAAAATTTCAATACAAACTACATTTGTTAGCCACATTTTTGGTTCAAAATTCAAATGGATTCTTTATTTTTAAGAAATAAATTTTGAGTTTTTTTCTATAATCAAGGATAGGAAAACTGGGTTTAAGACAGAAAATATATCTGAATAGTCCAGTCGATATGTCCAAATAAATGGGTCTATACCTGGAAAAAATTGCGAACTTAAATGAAACTTACACACATTGTTCGGGGGTATACTAGGAAAACCCCCCTAATTTCCTGATATCGAGGACCCTGTGCTAACTTGGGGTGGGGCGAAAAAACCCTAATTTTTCCGACTTTTTTTCAGTTCTTTGGTAATATTTTTTAAACTAACCATATTTTGTTTATTTTATTGCATAATAAAGTTAAAGACCATTAAATTTTCTAAAATCGATTGGTGAACCAGATCTGTGCGCCCGATATTGACGGAGATACAGCAGATTTATTTTTGGGGTATTTTGATCCCTACAATAAAAGTAGATGGTGTGTGTACAGTAAATCTATATACAAGGTTATTAACATAATTTGCAAAAACCAAAGTAAAGTAAGTAGGTTGGGTCAAGATGAGAAAAAAATTGTAATGAACGAAGGTTTATACAACCTCCCCCCCCCCCCGTTCAACCGGGAGGGGCAATTATCATACAGAAAAAAACTGAAAAAAACTTATTTTAAAAACACCGGAACGCCTACAATGACTGTACTACCTTTTGAATAGCCAGAAATCTCTTCTTTTGTTTCCTTTTTTTTTAAAGTTTTTATATTAAACAGTTTTTGAAATATTAATTTTCAAACTATAAATTTTGGAAATTTTTTTTTTTCAAAACTTCATGTATCCTAGTAATTATCGAGGTAATTATACAGCATGATTCACAAAGGTGTGTCAAAAAGATAGAGCGAGTAGGTTAGGTTGATACTTGACAAAAATCGTAGGCGAGGGAGGTCTTTAAAATTTACTTGAAACAATAAAAAAAATACAAAAAACATAACGGTATCTACAACTTACAATATCATGCTATTCTTTTTCAAAAAGCCAGAAATCTATTATATTATGTCCTTTTTAAACGAACTTTTTTTAGTTAATGATTTTTGAAAAATTAATTTTCAAAATTAAAAAAAAAAATATAGAGAGATTATTTCTATAAAATTCATTAAATTACATAAAAGCCAGTGAGGGTTTTCTTATAAGAGGTGATTTTCAATACTTTTGATTTTCTCAAAAAAAAAATAAGACAACACGCGGTTTTCTGTTTTTGACTAAAACCTAATAAGAGAATTTTTTCAAAATTTTGAGTTTGAAAATAAATTTTCTTAAAAACTATTTACTAAAACACTTTTATTTAAAAAACAACATAAAAAATAAATTTCTGGCTTTGTAAAAAATTTTATCATTTCATTGTAGACATTCCAGTGTTTTTGAAATAATTTTTTTTTCAGTTTTTTTCAGTATGAAAACTTCCGATTAAGCGGGGGGGGGCATAAACTCCTGTCTTTATAAATTTGTTATGCAATATAATACACAAAATGTGCTTATTTTAAGAAATATAAGCGAAGAACTGAAAAAAGTCGGAAAAAATAAGGGTTTTCCGCCATGAAATTATTGGGGTCTTTCCTAGCAATCCCGAACAATCTCTGCAAGTTTCATGAAGTTCGCAATTTTTCCAAGTAAAAATACATATCGATTGGACTACAAATACAATTCAGAATTTCATTTTTTTTAAATTTTAGATATAGCTACCTACCTATAAGTTTAGTCCAAAAAATATTACTTTGATTTTTAGTTTATTGTTTTGCATTTTAAGTTAATTTATTTTGCCGCCTAAATATGGAGAGAAAGACCTTCTTCATATGAATTTTTTTTTTTTTTTTTTTCTTTGGGTAGGTGGAAATCTTCAAAAGACACTTGATAATATTCGGTATCAAGTAGTGTGGGACTTCTACCGCACTAAAACCACCTAGAATCATGACCAATCTATAAAAGATCGACAAATGATTTTAGTTTCTCAATTTTTAGTTCACATTTTGGGAAGTTTGATGATTTAATACTTTCCCATCGCTTTTAGACCATCAGCTCCATGAGGCTTGGTTCTTCTTAGTCTCCGAACATAGGTACATACATTTAAGACTGTCTCCATTTCGGAGTTAGTGTGACTAAGTAGTCGCTGATTGTGTGATACAGCGTGTTTTCTAATTACTTCTGTAACCATTTCTACTTGAAGGTCACGATGTAAATCGCTGTTTCTTATATACCAAGGGGTGTTTACTATTCCACGAAGGACTTTGTTTTGGAATATTTGGATGGTTTCCGCATTTGTTTTCTTTGTACAACCCCAAAGTTGGATGCCATACGTCCAAACAGGTTTTAATACCTGCTTATACAACATTAATTTGTTTTCAATTGATAGGGCAGAGGTTTTTCCCAGTAACCAGTACATTTTTCTATATTTTAAGTTAAGTTCTTCCCTTTTTTTCTTGATGTGCTCTTTCCATTTTAGCTTTGCATCCAAAGTCATCCCAAGGTATTTGGCCGTATTGGAGTAAGGTACTACTTTACTATTAATAAAAAGTGGAACATTATTAATCTTTTTATTAGTAAAGTTTATATGCGTTGATTTTGTTTCATTGAGTCTGATACGCCACTGTTGCGTCCATTCTCTTATCTTGTCGACTGCATATTGCAGTTTTTCTGTTGCCTTTACAACGCATTTATCTGACACTAAAAATCATATGAAATGATAATATAAAACAATAAAGCACAATACTCAAATCACGTTTACATTAAACAAAAATATTAATGCATATGAATTAAATATATAAAACAAATAATGATACTAAAAGATTATTCCGCAGCTTAAATCTTAATTACCCTTATATGATAAAAATGCAAAGAACTCTTTGCTAGTTTTAAATGAGACTTCCTTTTCAAAATCATTATACATAACCTTAAATTGAAATTGGAAATATTAAGAAATAATTAAAATCAAAGAGGGTGAGTGGCAACAAGATTTATAAGCAGAATAAAATTCAAAAGGTTTCGTTGTAAATCTAATATACCTGATTGAGAAAAAAAAATTACCAAATATAATATTATAGTAATAGATGTGTATATAATTATTTATTTCATCTCATAAGTACACATCTTTTTGTAGTGGAAATTAAAAGCGTTTTTCCATTTCGTCCTTCACCTTTTCATCCTGAAAAATAAAATACTTTAGATTCGACTTTAATCTTATCAACCGGTTTGATGAAATTTTATTTAATTTTTTTTCTATTCAACCAACAACAAAAAATAAAAACGCTTTATAGAAATTCACTGTCATTTCAAAATGCCAAGCTGCCATAAAGACTACCGATGTTAACCGGGAAAACGATAAGCCTTTAAGATAAACACCGTGATTTCCATTCATTTTGACTTTGAAGATTGAAAATGGGTTCATTACCCAAAAATGTCGCCCACCTTACGACTGACACAACCCCACCTTTACAACCCACATGCGAAAACAATGCATTAACCTACAAATACTTCACATCACACACATGGGTTTTATTATCCTTTGAGGATTAACTAAAGGTGAGAGTAATGGGAATATGTTTACACCATCTCACAGCACCATGCTACACACCATATTGTCATAAAGAGATTTGGGCTCATTTAAGCCTCTTGAGTAATGAATTTTTGTTCTTTTTTTTTCCTCCTGTTATCCCTAGTGTCCTTATTTTCAATGGCTGGTTGTTTGTTGATAAAATAAAAACGTATCCTATGCGTATGAGTGTGCCTTATGTGAGTGTTATGTGTGTGAAAAGGTTGGATTTATTTGTGAAAGAATAAAATAAACTTGTTTATTGTCGAAACTGGTCACAGATCATTATGATTGATGATTCAGCAGAAGAAGATGGAATGAATGTTTGGATTACAAAAGGGAAAAAGAAAAAATGCGATGGTGGCGATGACGAATACAAAAAAAAAAGTTATCAAATCTAAATGCAGTGTAAATGATTGAAGAAAAAAAAAATCATCTTTTGAATGATTGAATCCTCTTTTGTTAAAAGGATTCTATTTTAAATGATGATTGATAAATTCGATTTGTGAAATGTCACTTTGAAGATTAGGTAAGGTTTTGTATGATATTCTGTACGTAGTATACAAAAGTTTAAAAACAAATATTGTGAAACGTTGAATTGGGATTGGTCAAAGCAAGGTCCGCAGAGAAGTCTTTCAAAAATGGCAGCAGTACAAGAAACCATTGGGAAACAAAGTGGTTAGTTATATTATAAGAAACCATTTATCTAAATAAGTATATATTTACTTTTTAATAATTTATTTATTTACTAATGAAACATACGTTTTCTTATATATGTTTTTTTATTATATTGAAATTAATTTTAAACATTTTTTCCCAAATGCCAGAACTTTGGTTTTGAAATATAACGACCTTAGCTCAAACTAATTGCTATCGAAAATGAACGAAATAGATTATTTAACCGAAAGTTATATAAATTTTTATATCTGGTACTGTACTTGATGTATTACTTTTATCAATAAATACAAAAATGCAATTTTTTAACATATTGTTAGGTTTTATATAGGTTCGTTTTATTAAATAAAACTTATTTCCGTTTTAATACAACTCACTTTACGTGTTTTTACGTTTAATTCCACTTAATATTTCAAAACACTCTTTATTTCCTTTTTACTTTCTTTATTTTAAATTCAAACTTTATCACTTTCAAATTACCGACTTGCACACGACTGATTTCAAATTCAAACCAATTTCTTGCCGCATGGTGCGCTCGTATTTATAGTGACTGCACCACTCCGCTTTATAGTATCTTCTAGTACAGTGCCAGTCAGAGCCTTCTAGAGCTTTTTAGTCTATAGTCTTTCGTTAAGAAATGGGGTGTCGTTAACTTTCTTTTGGCTGTCACTTTAAGTTGGAATCAAAATGGCGAGCTTACGCATCGCAAAACAAAAAAAATAATAGAACGGAGAACATCCCATTGAACACGTCACAATATCATTTTATTGTTTTGTTTTAAACTGAAAAATAATAAATTTCAATTATATTTTTCTTCTACATCACAGATGGGCGTTGCTAAGGAGTCAATGTATCTCCTTCACAGGGTTTTAATTCCAATAACGAAAGTTGTGAAAAAAACTACTCCGACTAGTGACAAAAAATTAGTGTAGCTCCCTCAAAACAGCTAACAGCTCTTGACCAATTCTTGTGAGGAATCGCTCACCTTGCTACTAGATACCTACAGTAAAACAACACTGAAAAAAACAGTCGTCTGATTTCTAAAGACGCACAAAAATGGACAATAAACAGCTTTGATCCTTACAAATCTTCCGGGCACGACGGCATGCATAGTACCTGCTGAACTTCAATTAATGATTAAATATCGATGTTTCAACAATAAACATCGATCGATCGATGAAAATCGAAGATCATCGAAAATCGAAGATTATTGTGCACTAGCACTAGCTTTACACAACCGTCATCAGACCGATAATTAATTTGTGGGTAACAGTAGCCGTGTTTCGGCGTCAAGTGATTAGCCACCTCAGTAAAATTTTACATGTTAATCAGTGTGTATAAATAAGTCAGCAATCAAAAGTGAACATAAAGTGGATATAATTGGTTTAACTGTTGAAATGTAGATGGCGCTGCAAGTGATTTGGAGAAAAATATTAATACTTGGTCGCACTGCTATGGACAATGTTCGAAGATGAATTCAATTACTTTGCCGCGTGTCTGTATTTAAAATAATTATTTTTATGCCCTATTTTTTCGAGTTCCCGAAGTGCAACTTTGGTTGTCGTTTTCAGAAAAATAGTGCTGACGACCTAGATTGACATTTCCTCTATCCAACAGCATGAGAACCGTGTAAATTGGTTCAGTGATTTCTGAAATACAGATGGCACTGACGTACTAGATATGGACCTCCAGTCGGTTGAAATTATCATACAAACGGAGAAAAAAAGATGTTTCAGCTAAAAGCGGACTAAACCCGCCATCATCTAGTAGTGTTAAATTCGTGTACTAATTGCGCCATAAAATTTAAATGAACACGATGTCATATTCATATGTTAGTAGATGAATTTTGTAAAATAAAATTAGTTTGATAACAATTTCCACCTAAATATATATATAATTAAATAAGTAGTTAAAACATACATAGCACTGCTACGCAGATTCCCCGCTAGTAGTTGATGGCGCCCCTAGTTATGTTGGAACACGTTTGAAGTTGGCTACTGGCGGTCTATATTTAATACGTCAATGACAGACGGATTAAGTTTGGTTCTTTAAAAGGCTTAACTTCCGGTGATATTTGAAATTTAACCTTTCCGGTTCGGGTTTCCGATAAAATTTAATTTAATGTTTTGGTTCTTGTCTCTGATAAGCATATTTGTCTGCACACTATTAGCAACGCCATCTAAACGTCATCATTTCCAAACCTAAAAATGAGTTAAAAGTGAAGACAATTGTTTTATTGTTTGCTGCTTAAACACTCAACGCCGAAATACGGCTAGTATATAGTAGACTGCTTTAGATATAAAGTAAAATACTGCAACAAGTTAAGTAAATTCCAACGGTCACTACTCGACTTTACACCCCTCAACATTTTCAACAAACAAGCTGCTGTGAGCACATCTTTTCGTCTCAAAGTCATTCGTCTCATTGAACCTATAACTCAAAAGGCCAATATATTATTCCTAAATCAATATATAGGATCAAAAATTAAGTCACAGCGACTACTCCACGCCCTATATAGTTAGTTTTTGATAAGAATTTCGATTAAAGCATAATCGGTTCACTTCTGATGGCTCAAAAACCGAAGATGTTGTGCGGGATGGCGTGTTGTCAAACAAAACAAATATTAGAGTCTTCTCTAACCGTTAGTTTGCTCTAAGCGGAAATTCTAGGTACTATCTTGGCTAAGATAAATATGAGTTTAGGTATGTGCTCGAGTATATACAATTTTTCGTTCAGTTCATTCGGGTTTTGGCACTCGGGATTTTAACTGTATCCCCGTTTGTCCTTCACAACCAATTTTTTTGGTTGCAATTATAGGACATCAAGTGTTAACTTTGCTTCGGTGGCTATTAGGTAATAGTCGTTATTTAAAATAGCCGGTTTTATCGGAGAAAAGTCTTCACCTTCCTTTTTTTTGTCCGATAGTCTTAAAAAAACATTTTGTATATCTATTTATATGTCGATGTTCCTATATGAACTTCCATTTTAAAAATTTTCTCTTGCTTGGCAATTCCCTCATTAAAAGTTTGGTCTGCCGCTGTTTGCAAAACCATTAAACTATTTTCCAACTGAATTGAATTTAGCTCAGCATGATATCCATGTTATTAGAAAAAACTCCTCAAACTATTTCTACAAACAAATCGATGACGACGACGTAGACTATAACGATTCACGAAGGAGAAGGACTGAAGAGGTCATAAACACCCAGTTCACAGAGAGAATCCGATCGTTATGTAGATTTCCAATTTTCTTTAATATTATACCGTTTTACTACAAGGATATGACATCTTCCTAGAAGCAAACGACAACAACAAACAATAGACGACCAACTTAAGCTTTATGTTTCTATCAAACGAACAAAGTTAAGACGGTATTGATTACAGCAGTGCCGTCATCGTTCGTTTGGTAGTAAGCTATATGGTTATCTGCTGGTACAGACAAGTACAAAAACTTTCCGGCTCGGTCTTTTGTAGATTTATCATCTTTGTCAAAGGATAAGACAAAAACAAAATCCTAGTGTGAGTTTCACAAATAGAGCTTTAATTGTTTTATCGTGCCTACGAGAATTTGTCCCTTATTGAAATTTGAAGGAGAATAATATCCTTTTCTATGCGTAAGTGATTTGTATCGTCTGGGTTTGTTTTGGAATAACCAATCTTTCGACATAGTATTAATATTTACAAATTATTTGCGTATTGAGCCTTAACTGCTGTTTATGATTCAGAGTAAGAAACTAATACAAAAGATCTTTCTAGTTAAGTACATATAATAAAAAGAAAATTAATACTTTACGAAAAACGAATTAGGTCATTGCTACATTACCAGACAATGATACGGAACAAGATTTCCAAAAAAAAAAGAAAAAAAGCCTGTTAATCTAAATCCTAGAACCATTTATTCTAGATTGATTAATTCTGATAAATAGGAAGGAAGTATGAAGTCAATTTCCTGAAGGAGAACGAACAGATTTGTGTAAAGGAAAAGAGTTCTTTATACATGAGATGATGAATTGCATATTGATTTTTGAAATAACGTGCCCTCGCCTTCGTATTGTTAAGATTTTTGTCGACCGCACGTTAGAAAGTGAGGAGTTGGTAGAAGTGGGTGTAGAAAAAACTATGGACGCCAGAATGCTCTTATCCACCCTCAGATCATAATACGTAACGCTGTGTTTTATTGCCATATGAATTTATAACTTGTAAAGTAAAATTAGAAGTGAGAAAAAAGAGAAAACCGACTTCTATTCAATGCAAAAGCAGTTCCAGAACCGCAGAATATATAGAAGAGGTGGGTTGGGTATAAGTCATAAAACGCCAAGTCATACAATTCCAACTGGACAAATCCAACTTCCAATTGAATGTCATACCCCATCTCACGAACCAAGTAATCTAATCGCCGCCCATCTACTTGGACAACTGGACATTATGCTGCATCGAACATTCGCAATAGTATTATTATGTTGTAGGTGGGCAGTTACCAACCTAATCAAACAAATCCGTATTATTTGGGTTGTGAGCAATAGGAATTAGTTATGGCGGAAACAGAAAGGGACAGGGAAAAGAAGAATGGTAATTGAGTGGCATATTTTGTAATAAAATAGGCTTAGCTATAAAAAGTATTAAGAATGTTAAAAACTGTGTTCGCAGCATCGGATGTCTTACCTAACATGTGCGGTCGGCAAATATGCAAGGAAGGAAATGCAAGTGGAAAGGAAATATGCTCGGGGAGAGAACTTTTAGCTCCAAAATGTTATGTCCTTTCTTCAAAAAAGAAATCCTCAGAAGAACTTTTGAGGTTTATTCATTTGAAATGCCGCATCTATCCAACGTACTGCACGTTCAGCAACTCTTTTGGCAACAGACATTAGTCGTGTTTTGTTGGTAAGTGTTTAGTCACTTTAGCAAAATTTTGTATGAGATACGAAAAGTGGCGATAAATTGGTCAGTAATTAAAGTGAACATAAAAGTGAAGATAAAATCTTGGAATGCCTGGAAATTTTCGGCGCGAAATATAATGTCAGTACATTTTTTGCTTAAAGGTTGGTGGCACCTACGACAGCTTAAGACATGGACTCCATATACAATGATTATTAATGGTTGTGTTCATTGTGTTTTCCTTTAGGGCGGCGTTTTGCGGAAGAAGTAAGAAGTTATCAACCTACGAAAGTTGCAAAAAAGGTTTGATGATTTTGAATTTTTCGCTTAAAAACAAATAAAAATTGGTTAAAGCAGATCTTTAAATAAAATTATATAATTTGGAATTTAATTTGGTAATATTCAAGCTAAATAATGATTAATTATCCGGTTTTTATTTGTTTGTAGTGGAAGGTGGGGTACAAGTTGACCAACTCGACATATACAAATAGCCATACTTTGCAGACACATCCATAAAATTATTTGAAACTTCGGCTTGGCACAAAGTCAAGAATACCAACTTTGAAATAAAATAAAAGTAGATACAAAAGTAAATATAGCGTTTCATTGGTTCTTTCCAGTGCTGACTAACTAAAAATTACCAATAAAACACGACTATTGTTGGCTTTCAAGCTGGCATTTCCACCATAGAAAAAATTTGCACACTGATGGGAATCAGTGGAAGAAAAACATCGAATTCCACTATCGTTTTATTTTCACTGCCTCATATGAAAAAATACCTCGTTGGAAAAAACATGATGCAGTTTATACAACTGGGGAATAGTTCATCCGAAAAATTCTAAATATACATAGGATTTCGATCAGGAGATGAGCTTTCTCTTGATTTCTTTAATCTCATTTTGGAACATATACAAGTGCGTAAGGCGGGCGTTAACATGAATTAAATTACATTCATTCAACTACATACATCATCCGCAACCAAAGTGCTTCAACTGGCCAAACTGAGTGAATGGATAATAATGCTCCATAATAGTCTTTGAATCAAAACTCATATCAGTTTCAATATAAAAAGGACGATGTTCACATTGGACGTACTCACCCGACGCATTTTGACGTCTATATGTTTTGTCTCATTCCCACTGCGTTGTTAGATAGAAACAGGGTTTTGCGTTCAGATTTTTAGAGTTTTTAAAATTCTCATGAATGCATTTTGACATTCGCTATTCTGACATTTGTTATTTATTATTTTTTCGCTTTTTGCTTGCATAGCTATTTTGAAAGTTTTTACAAAATTCGCTCACTTTTGATTGGAAATTTCATTAAACATGAGAATATGAAGAAAATTGTAAACATCTAGGCTCTTTTCAAATATTTTGTTTTTTTGTTTCGTGTGGTTTCGTGCATCCATTGTGTTCACACTAATTTGTGTCTGAACAAGCCGGACTGGACGTACGTCAAAATGCTTCGGATGAGTACGTCCAATGTGAACATCGTCAAGGAAGGCTGAACTGGCAGCGGTCCACCAACAAATCAGGATGAAAGTTCAATTTGTCTTAAGCTTACATGGATCAGGAGTTGATGATCAGCAAGAATTATTGAAAGAAAATAATAATGAGCTTCAATTTTCGTAAGCTAAAAAACTAAGATTCTGTATGCCATTTTTTAAATAATTTAATTTTTTAATTAGCGACGCTATATTTTTTGTCCTTGGTAAATTAAAAAATAAAGTTCTTGATATAAATTATGAAACTTCAAAGACTTTCATTTGCAATTCATTTGCAAATAATAAATCATCATTTTTATTTTAACTCAAGTAATGACTACTGTATTTTATGTAAATATACATATAAAAAATTCCCTTTAAAATTTATTTTTAAAACAAACGACGAGTACAAACAGAATGACAGAATAAATTTGAAAGGAACTTTAAAATTAGTATTCCAGAGAATAATAAATTTATTTCAAAACACCGCATTATCTTTATTTATTTTGCAATTTAATTACTAATTATTTTAAAATAAAATGGAACAAACTTTTTACTAATAATGGAAAATTTTATTTTAACGGGAAAATTCCAAAGCATAAACTTTTGTTTATGAGCGGAGATTTTAACAGACATGCTCTAAGGTGCTCTGGCATACGTCATTTAAGAAATTCTTCAGATGAAGACTCCCTTTAGAGATCATTTCGTCTAATCGAGTTAAACTCTATGTTCAACAAACAGAGCTGGCTTTTTAACAATTACAAAAGATGTGGAAATCAAACTCTGGTTAACTATCAATTGGTAGCCAGTTACATGACACAAAGACACATTTTGGAAGAGTGATAAAGACAAAGAAGTGATGGCTAGAAAAAAATGGCTTTCAAACCTAGTAAGATATTAAATTTAGATTGCGCACGATTCTCATTTCCAAACTTATCAGGTGTTTAATGTAGGAAAAGTTTCCTTCTCCCAATTATTTAGGTGGAAAATACATTATTATTTTGAGATATACACAACTTCAAATCAGCAGTTTTTTGAGCTTGTAAGCAAGCGTAAATGACAGTGGGATATTTTCATCTCTACATTGTTCATCTCCGAGTAGGAAATTTGCTCCACAATGAAAAATTTCTTGGTGAAATGTATACCACTTTTATATATGAGATGAAGTTCTCTGATTTCACTCATCAAAAGTAATGCAAACATTCAGCGGTTCGTCATTGGCATCTAAAACACAAAAGAATTCAATAACAAACGCAATAAATTTCATGTTTTAGGGAAATAAAATAAATAAAAATTAAAAAAAAAAAATGTACTGCGAAAAATACTGTTTTTTAATAGACGTACTGCTATTTTTAATTTTTGAGGAAAAAGTACTGTTTTTCGTCCAAAAAAAAAAACGAGCGTTACTCATGAATCATGATAAAAGTCAACGAAGTTTTGAATGTAAGCTAACTTGTCTGAAAAACTTCTTGTTTAAACTTCAAAAGCCTATTAGTCTTTTTCAAATAAAAAAGAAAATTAAAGTACCAAATTCAATGTGAAGTATGTAACATTTATATAAATATTATATATTTCTCTATAGCATTCACCTTCTAGTTTACTTCAAAACAAGCATCATGTGCGCCACATAAAAATACCGTCAGAAAAATTTTCCAAAGTAATTCTTCAACGTAATTTTACACGCGACTATGGCAACATGCTGTCAAAGCCAATGAATGTCTTCTCTCAAAAGCAAACACTTTCAACACAATAGAAAAAGAGCAACAATTTTATTTAGCTATTTTTTTTTATATTTTGAAAGTAGCTACCAACCGTTATAAGAAGAAAAAAAAAAACAAATCCACTCAAGACAATACATCAAATAATGAAAGCAAGATGTTGGCGCCAGAGTCCTTGTTGATTTACAACATTACCTTTATACTTTCTGGAAAAACTTGAAGCTATAATGGCATAGCAAAAAAGATTTATGGTACATATAAGCCGTGCGAAAATTATCGATTTGCTTTCGAAATCAAAACATTTATAAATAATGTATCTTGTGTGGAAAATGGTGCATTTGAGTGGAAGGGAATTTTTGATATTTAAGAATAATTGGTTGAATAAGAATAACGAGAGTGAGAGACAACAGCGAAGACGATGACGATGACGAAGACATCTATGGATTCAACATATATTTTCACAAAGTAAATGGTGTGAAATAAAAAGCTTTGTATGAATAAAGTTTTTCTTTAAAATTAATGATGCCAGCGTGCGCAAAGTCTAATAAGGCTTGAATTGGTTTTGGATGTTTGATATGATAAGAAATACCATACAATAATAACAGTGGTATACAAAGTGAGATGTGTATTCTCAGTGATGATATGGCAAATAGAACGTTCAATGACAAATGGAGGGAGTTAAAAGGTATTTGAACTCATAGTTCATAGAAGAAACTTTTTACTACAGCATGTTCTCTCTTTCAAGGTCAAATATAGACGAACGGGATAGTTTGTTTGCATATTTTATGAAAGCAATTGCTTCCATGGTAAGTAAGTGATCTATAACTACCAGATTTGATATCATTTATCTAACGGAAAACAAAAGCAATCACTTTAAATGCAGTCATTAGACATTTGATTGTTAAAGCGTTTGCACAAGTTTGAGTTTTGTGTGTTTTTTCGGCTTTTCTTTCGTTTAATGTTATCAAAGTCCTACTGGAATATTGTTTATGACAAATGTGATTAATTAAAACAAAAATGCCAGATTTAAGTGAGGTTCAAGTTGCCCAGGCCATGTGTTTGATCGAAAATAGTTTTTCGTACCGTGAAGTGGCCTCAAGGCTAAATGTGTCAAAATCCGTTATTTTTCGAAATGTGAAAACGTATAGAGAAATCGGTTCTCTGAAAAGGAATCCTGGACAAGGCAGGAAAAAGGTCACGACGCAAAGAGACGACAGATTTATTGGGACCTATGTCCTCAGAAACAGGTCCGCGACGTCAATTGAGGCTAGGAACAGACTTCTGGAAGTGCGAAATGTAAGAATTTCGTCCAAAACTGTAAGCAGACGACTCAAAGATTCTGGGTTAAAACCGTGCAGGCCAGTAAGAGCTCCACTTCTCACCAGGCGCCATATAGTAGCGCGTGTTGCCTTCGCACATAACCATATAAACTGGTCTGAGGTAGACTGGCAACGAGTGCTATTCACTGATGAGTCAAGATTTTGCCTCAAGCCGGACGACAAAGTGTACAGACGACCAAATGAGCGGTATGCACAATGCAACATCATTCCTCGAGTTGCTTATGGCGGAGGTTCCATAATGGTTTGGGGTGGCATATGTTTGGGAGCCCGCACGGAGTTACATGTTGTTGAGAATGGGTCTTTGACAGCAGAGCGATATGTGAGGGATATTTTGCAAGAAGCTGTTGTTCCATTTGTAACAAATATAGGCGAAAATTTCATCTTAATGCAAGATAACGCTCGTCCCCACACTGCTTATAGAGTTTCGGAGTATCTTCGAGAGGCCCACCTGAACACCTAAGACTGGCCAGCCTGCTCTCCTGATTTGAATCCCATCGAGCATGTCTGGGACATGCTTGGTAGACAATTAAAGGAGAAAAATCCGAGTCCATCAAACATAGAGGAGCTAAAAACTGATTTACTTGAAGCTTGGGAGCAAATACCCCAGCAAAACATTGATAATGTAATCAGAAGTATGCCAAGGAGAATTATTTCTGTCCTCAGTTCAAGAGGAAGGAATACTAAGTACTATCACATTCCCACTTTCAATAAACTTCAAAAGTATACTTCCAGTTTTGTAAAGCAATGAAAATAACTTTTTTAACAGAATTTCCTTTTTTTAAGGTTTTTGTGTTTTTTTTTTAAGGAAAACAAGTAGCAGATTTTTTTTTTTATTTCAAATAACTCTAAATTTTTTAAGTTATAAATCCTCATCAAACAAATAAAGATGAAAGATGAAAATAAACCAAGATTTTTCAATTTTTTCATGCGTTTCTCTAATTTTGTCCGGCAGTGTAGTTCTCTTTGAATAGATGATTCAATCAAACAATAACTTGATACATACATATCCATGTTTTTTTTTATATATATTTTATATGACAGAATTAAGAACATCCTTTTACATCAAACTGCGTTCTCTTATCGAATTCCTCAAGAAGTTATAAATCTTTGTATCATATAACCGATGAAAACTCTATCCATTCAACTAGGATAACATACAAATACAATACAAAAAAATTTTACGAAAATACAAAAGACCTAAAATGATATTTTATTCATTTCCCAGAAGGAAAACCCGACAAGAAAGAGAGATCAACAAAAACAATAAATTCAATGTTTCCAATCTTTTGCCTGAAATAGAGTAGATTATGACCTACGAGTATATGCGAAAAGCCGAAAGCCAATATACCCTTAAATATTGATTTGATGTATAGCCTTTTTCTGGGCTATTCAAATTTCAAATTTCTAGAAAGAGATTTTATCGACTTAACAAAAAAACAAATAAGAAAGAACCAAGTTTTATGTAAACCTTTTTTAAAGTTCTTAGATATGCCAGCATATTCATCCCTATAGCTTTGGAGTTTTTTTTTTTTTTTTTGAATTCTTTGTCTTTTCAAGAATACATTTTAAATATTTGATATTGAATCTTCATTTAATATTTCGTAATATAGATTTGGCTATCAATTTCTCCCTCAAGTGGAGATAATCCCAAATCAATTTTGTTCCCAATTCGCAAAGGAATTGAAAGTCTAAGTGAGTTCGGTATTTGAAATGAGCATGAATTATAAGTAAGGTTATATGAATGATGAATTAAAAAAAAGGTCAAGGGCAATGGAATGTATCCATTGTTGACCCTTATACATGTGTGGAAAAGTAATCCTTTTTAATCTATTTTTTCAAAGATAATGTACTTCTTATGGCTTTTTCTTTGCTTGGACGAGAAATCCTTGGGGCATCATTAAATAAGATACAATATAAAGTTATGTCTATCATTGAACTATATGTAATAAAATTGAAAGCCATAATCATTATAACATCAAAAAAAAAAAAAAAAACAGTGCGAAAATGCATGTTTTGGAGTGAAATATAAACACAGATATTTGTTATAGAATTTTAAAAGCTTGTATTTAATATTGACTTTACTTAACATGGCGCTAAGAATATATGATGGAGTACGGCCTCAACCCACAAGTTTTTCCAGCAAGCTCAGTGGCTAGCTTAGGGCCCAGTTATTGCCATTAGGAAAACGATACAATAAAACATTTCAAGTCAATAATGTTTTCATTCAATTTGAAACAAAAATGCTTCTCCCTCATACTTACGTTAAGATATTGTATATAACGACTCCATACAACGACTTTACTGTACATACATAAAAATGCTTTCTAAGCCCGAAGAAAAAGTAGTTCCCGAAGGTGATTCTTCGTTTAACATTTGTCTTCACTGTTCATTTGTACATGCTGCTGCTAACGAACTTGTTGATAGATTAAAAGAAACAAGGTTGCAAAAATTCTAACGGACTCTTACTGTTTTAGTTTTGTGTGACATCACAAGGGATCGGCGATGTGGCGTCATGGATTTCCGCATGTGCTTTCAAGATACCTACCACCAAATATTAGTTCAAATCATATATGTTGAGAACGATGTTTTTCACACTTTGAAAGCCCTCTACATTCCATTAAACTTTCTTAAAGGTCTCAAATCAGAACTTATTCTATTCACGGTCTCCTCTAAGTCTTCGGCAGTTGGGCTGCACGTGCGGTCTGTTTACGCACAGAAAATTCGAAATCCGTCATTTAGTCCAGTCACCTTAGTACTCAATAAGGGTCACAAACTAATTACAAGTTGAAACCACTGTGAAAAATTTTCTTTTGGTCAGTAAAAATGGGGAAAAATAATCCTATCCCTTTTTTTGCAAGCATAAAGAGTCATTAAGAAATTACAAAACATAGGATTTTTTTACAAAACAAATTTTTTTAACAATTATTTGTTTTTTAACTAAAAGAAGTAAGTAAGCCATCCTCAAGAAGCTGTAAGTAAATGAATAAAACCCTATCGAGAAGAACCAAGGAGAACTTTTATAAAAAAATCCTGCTATATGGTGCAGAAGCATTGACCCTTTCACAATCGGATAAAAAGTCACTTGGAATTTTCCAGAGAAAAGTTCTGCGTACGATTTATGGTCCTGTCTGCGTAAACAGAGAAAACAACATTTGGCGAAGAAGATATAACGACGAACTATACGTGCTGTACAGCGACATAAGCCTGGACAGAAAAATTCGAGTTCAACGAATAAGATGGCTTGGCCATGTAGAGCGAATGGACATCAATGCTCCAGCTCGTAAAGTCTTCAACGCCAAACCAGAGGGAGTCAGAAGCCAAGGTAGACCTCAAGCGACCAGGTAGAGGGAGATCTTCGACTACTTGGAGTGATTGGAAATACTTTACGTGGGTACCTGAGCGTTTAAGCTTCTAAACCCCGCGGTGGGCAAACCCACTGCGAGTTCAATTGAACGTAAACTAGCGTCCTGAAGTATAATTACCGAAGTAGATTACACCGCAGTAACAAATTTGAGAACATGTAGGTATGTGCACACTCCTTGTTAAGAAGCGAGACCGATCTACATCTCTTGCACCGAAGTGCCAAATGTTTCCGCTATGGATAACCACAGCCAGCACGAAGCTCCCCGAAAGGGCCAGCCCAACTGTTAGGGTAGAGAATGATCATGATTAAATTCCATAAAGGACATTCCTCTCGAACAAACTCTAGGGCTCCTAACACCCGTGCTAAGTTTATTGTACGTCAAACCTAAAACGTCGTTTAGTTGAGGAAATACTCCCAACTGTAAAACTTTGACATTCTGACTTTACCTACAAAGCCACAGGGATTGCCTACCCTGAAGATGTGCCAAGTATGTCTTGAACTGGAACCAAACTCAAGTTCCACATCTCAACTTCTGTCAATTCTACTTGACTTACTCAATTTTTGAAGGTAGTAACGCTCGTTACCCAGTTTATGTTCTGGGATAGAGTAGTTATCTACCGCCTTTTCGGGTGGCCTCCTTGAGTTACAAAGACCACCCTGCTTATTTGCTACTATCACAATGGCACTAGCCCAGTGAAAAACCAACAAAACACTCATGTTATGAAAGTTCCCTTTCAAACGTTTAAATGAGTAATCGTCAAGGACACTTTCGTGATTCCCCTGCCGTAACTACTTTTGCCTGATGTAGGGCCGTTACCCAGTTAATCCTGGGATAGGTTACCTATTGAACACGGACATTACTCTGAAGAGGTTTATAAATAAACATTCAGGTATGCTCTGGTTCTTCATCAAACTTAAGGGTGAACGTCCTAGGGTGAGCCGTTCTCCCGGACTGCAGTTAGTTCACTGATCAAGACATCTTAGATGCCGTAGAATGATGAACAGTTTAAGCCCTACCACCACGACAAGGTCGCAGTCCATCGGTAGAGTCGACTACTTGGAGTGCGAGATTGGAGACGGCAGGCTGGAGATCGAGCCGGCTGGAGGGACATATTGAGTAAGGCCTAGTTGCACCACGCTCTAGTTGAGCCAACATAAGTAAGTAAGTTAGTAAGTACACCATCTTGTAGAACTGTAAATTTGCAACAAAAAACAATCTATGAGGTTAAGTAGTAATGGACGTTTTTTCATGGTATACTTAGTTGGATCCATATAAACGGATGTTTAAAATAAACGGATGTTTATAGATAGATGGAACAGCAAAAAACCAAAACCAAACACAAAATCAATATTTTAATCATTTGAAAATCATAATTTAAATAATTTAGGCTCTAAAAATCTGATTCTTCGATATGATCTTTCTATAGAGTCTGGAAATACATTTATTTTTTTACAGAATTTTAACTGCATGCAAATAACCGAACAAAAATATTTTAGTTTTTAGCAATTAAAAAAAGTGGTAACCATGAAAAACGTCCATTACTGTTTTTTTTTTGCAAACTTACAGTTCTATAATATGGCGTACTTACATTTTTTTATTAAAAAAAAAAATAATTAAAAAAAAAACATTTGAAAAAAATCCTTTTTTTCGCAATTTGTTAATTACTTTTTATGTTTGCAAAAAAGCGGTAGACTTATTTTTCGCTATTTTTACTCACCAATAGAAAATTTTCAAAAGTGGTTTCAACTTGTAATTAATTTGTGAGAGGTTGATTTCTAAGGTGACTAGACTATTTAGAATAATCAATATCCGAGGCTTTTAAGATTCTCGGAACAAGGTCGATAAGGAAGCTACTTCGACTCACCCATGATCGTGAAGAAACAAAGGGCCATATTCATAGGTGTTTTTAGGCTACAGATTTGCTTAGCTTTTGTTTAAGCAATGTAATTTAGTTAGGATAAACTCGAGTTTTTCTTAAAACAACTTAGACAGTGTCTATGAATATGCCCCAAAGTCTTTAATAGTTCTTAAAGAGAAGAGCCGGATAAAATTGCTCCTTGTAGGAGGACTGAGGACTGAACTTTGATTTTACCGCACTCAGTAGTTCGGCCTAAAGGACCAACTATAATTGCTTCACATAAATAGACTTATTGAGAGCAACTTAAGTGCCTCATTGTCATTAGGTACAGAATTGCAAATTTGATCATTGTCGTTGGTATAAAGAAATAGTTACGGTTAAATTATTAAATTAAATTAAATAGTTACGGTTAAATTATTAAATTATATTAAATTATAATTCCTGTACATGACAGCAGGAGTGACAAAGCTTGACCGAATACGGAGTAGAAAGATTCGGAAAAGCCTCCACGTCAAAATGCAGCACGACAAACTCAGCTGGTACTGTCATGTACTTAGGAGAAACGCTGAGAACCCCGTCCAAAAAGCATTATCATACAACGTTCCAGTACAATCGCGGAAGAGAGGCAGGCCCAAGAACTCCTGGAGAAAACAAATGCAACGACACCAGCATTCAGTTGGCCTCAGACATGGAACAATCCTTAACCGGGAACCTTGCCGACACTTTCTGAGGTCAACCCGACAAACCCCACAAGCAGATCAGTAGAGAAGCGGTGAAGTGGGAAAGTTGTAATCCCACTCGAGATCATAATATCGTGGAAAAAGAAGAGGAAGAAGAATTCCTGTAAAAATTTTAAGTTAATCTTGGTCTTTATACAATAATATCAAATATCAAATAATATGCTTGCTCGGGAGAGTAAATACATCAAAAATATTACAAACTAATTACGTTACTACTTAATTTTATAAAAAAATTGAATGAGTTTTTTTTTTTCAATAAATTTTTGCCGAAAATCCTTTTTTAACCTAAATCAGTGTAGCATGTCAATAATGAAAGGCTTACAAAAAAAAAAATAATTCAATCATCAACATAAAAGTGATTGATAGGTTATTCTTTTTAAGATAGATGAGAGGAAATTCATGATGAATCACACTAAAAAATCGTGTTGTTGTTTCTCCATTCTATGTATATACCTAACCCAAAAGTACCTTACAATAATTTAAAATAACTTCTTCCTGACCATTTACTTTTTACGGATCATTAAATTAATGACTTTGAAAAACCCACAGATGTTATCTTAACCTTGGCCTTCTGTTTAATGTGTTTTATCCAGTAGAACATTAATTTATAAAATAATTTAAAATAGACATTATATTTAAGATATCATCATATATACCTACCTAACTTTTACACTTTCTGAAAAGGATATCAAAACTTAAGTTTGTAACACATTAAGGACTTCATTGCATGAGTATTTTCATAGTGGTTTACTCATATAGAAAGAAACATTAGAACTTACCTTATGGGTTTGAAAATGGTCTTTAAAATAAGTTGCATGACTATTTCATTTTCTGTTTAGAATCAAAATTAAACTTATGTTGGACAAGTTTTATTTGAAGGTTATGAGGCAAGTTATGGTCCGGAAATTCTGTAGGTCTGATATTGAAAGTTGCGGAAAAGCTTACTTATGCATCTCGAAAGTCGAAAATACCATATACAGGGTGATTGGTTTAAGGTGCACCAAAAAGCTATTTGACCCTGTTTAGGCGGGAGGGGCAATTTTCTAAAAAAATGACTTAAATCAGAAAAAAAATTATTTAAAAACAACGGTGAATGATACAAAGCCTTGTTATATTTTTTTGGAAAGCCAGAAAACTACTCTTTTATTTAATTTTTAAATTAAGTTGTTTAAGTGAACAGTTTTAAAAAAATTAATTTTCAAACTCAAAATTAAAAAAAAAAAACTAAGAAAAAAAATGTTTAAACTAATTTTTTTCAAAATTTTATGTAATTAACTATTATTTTTAATTTCAAAATCAATGCTCTTATTAATTTTTAGTCAAAAAATTAATAAGAGCATTGAATTTTGAAAAAAATTAGTTTAAACATTTTTTTTCAAAATTTTGAGTTTGAAAATTAATTTTTTTTAAAACTGTTCACTTAAGCAACTTAATTTCAAAATTAAATAAAAGAGTAGTTTTCTGGCTTTCCAAAAAATTATAACAAGGCTATCATTCACCGTTGTTTTTAAATAATTTTTTTCTGATTTAAGTCAATTTTTTAGAAAATTGCCCCTCCCGCCTAAACGGGGAGAAATAGACACCCTTTCATACAGTTTTTTTCTTATCTTAACCCCACATACACGCGCAAGCTTTTTGGTGCACTTTTAACCAATCACCCTGTATAGATTCTACATTATTAAACTTGACATTCGATCATATGTTGACGAAGAAAGTGGGTCCGGAAATTCTGTAGGTCTGATATTGAAAGTTGGGGAAAAGCTTACTTATGTATCTTGAAAGTCGAGAATGCCATATATAACGGTTTTTCTGAATATAACTTCCTCTTTAACAGTTACAACTATAGTTATAGTTATAACACTATTTAATGATACAATTCTGAGAGAAAGGTAAGTACAGTGCTTGATATTTGAAAAGAAATTATCTACAACCAAAATTCAATTAAAAAAAAATTATAAAAAAAAATGTATCGTCTATTTATTTTTATATTTAATTTTTATATTTAATATTTAAATCTAAGTCCACCTGAGCAATTTTGTCCGACTCAATCATTCCACTTATTATCAAAATCAAACCGGTTACAAGTTAAAGCTTTAAATTTTGAAAACAAAACAAATATAACCTTTGTTTCTAATTAAATACTATACGGAGTACTGAAAAGTGAAAACTGATATAACCCACAAAGCAAAGGATAATTTGTTCAACAACATTAACCGCACTCTGATTTCAATTTTAATTATATGACTGTGGTTTCTCAAGGGTTGTATCATTAAATAGCAAAAGAATGAAGGTTAAGATTAAAAACTTTTTTCTCTGCAAAAATTAGAAGGGTGAAACAACCTCATTGACCTTGGCTATTCCTTTTAAAAATGTTTAATTATTTTCGTGACAAATTTGGAGACTAAATTTGTAAAACAATGCTTCAAAATATAAAACGTAAATGAGGAAAAAAACATCTTAGGTGAAGCAAAACAGAAAATAATTGGGATGCTTTTTTATTAGTTTGTTGTTTTGAAGATTTTGCTCACCACAAAATGTGTCAACAAAAACGGCAAAAGTTTGTTCTCTGTTTAGAAGAAAACGGTTGCAGACAGAACTTTGTGGCTAATTTTGAATTTGATGATGAATTTTTATAGGTCACTTGAAAGTTGAGGTGAGTATGTACGCATGAGCTTTTATTTGAATTTTGTTTTAAACAAGTAAAACAAATTGCCACACAGTATGCAGTTGTCTTCAGATGGAACAATTCATAATTGTAAGACTTGCCACTGAGGTCATCCGCCAAACCGCATAGGCAGATCTGTGATAAAGTGGAAAGATTGTAACGTTGGGTATATACATTTAAAGTATCATAATATACCTACTATTCTTTTTTGTGACCTTTTTAAATTGATTTGTTGAAAATCTTTTTTGGGTTACAAGTTTATTGTACCTATACAGGGGCGTACCGAGAGGTTGAGCCTTGGGGGGGTGAGTTTTACTGAAATGCCGACTTATTTTGGGACTTATTTAAAATATTGGGTGTCAACTGTAATATTGAAAAAATACAACACGAGAATTCTTTTAAGACCAATGTATTTATTTAAAATATTAATAAATATGTATCTAGTTAAAAGAATTTGTTTTTATGAATAGTTTTCAATAATATAAATTGAATAAATAAATAATTAATTAATGCAACAGTATTTTATATAAGAAGAAAATAATAATGAAATAGTGTCATGAATTTAGATTTATATAATACCTATATTTAATACAAGTTAATATTTATTATTTTTAGTGAATGTTTTTGATTTTAAAGTTAATTAATTAAACAAAAACACCGACTTTCACACTTAAAATTAGAAAAAATTGAAAATGCCGACTTGTTGTTAAAATAAGTATAAAAACCTATGAAAATGCCAACTTTCATACAAAAAAATTTAAAAAATTGGAAATGCCGACTTTCTTGTTTTGTAAACTTAAAAACTTTTCATTTATGAATTTTAATGCTGACTTGCTATACTTAGTTTGAAACTCTTGAAAATGCCGACTGCAGTTTAATAAATTTTAAAATTTTCAAAATTGCCGACTTGACCGACTCTGAAATTCTTGGGGAGGGGGGACACCCCCCACATCCCCCTCTCGGTACGCCTATGTACCTATACTATTATGGCGAATAACTTCCGTAATTACCGTAGCGCCAGCTGATTAAGCGAATCCGATTACAGATTTGTCTTTATTTATTATTGTTGAGTATGTTGCGTGGGTACTTATACTTACTTCCAATGAAATAAAAGAAATACTCAATATAATATAATATAAAAGAATTCAGGTTTTATTAAGTGTTAGGAAACTGATAAGTTTATGACCAGATGGGTTGGAAGTCAGCAGCAGCAGAAAGATAAAACCCCGTTGGCTATTTGACACAAGTTAAGATTTTTGACGTCTCGCATTATTTCCGACAGGCTTGCAGCTAACTTCTCTTCAAACAGTGGGGCGCGTTTTAAAATACGTAACAATTATGAATAACATACGTATGGTAATCGGTGTGACTAACGTTCCCTAACCATTACAATTTCTTTCAAAAACTGTATTACTTAAATTAAGTTTATTGCTATAAAGGCCTTTTATTTCCATAAACAATAGTTTTGTAGTCAATGTTAGTCAATATCCATTGTCAGCCCTATAAAGCTTCGGTCTCATTCTTCCCGCAAAACATAACCAAACCATACATGACCAAGTCAAGCATATACCAAAACTATATCAACCCCCAACAACCACCCTATAATATTATATCTTCATATATACCTTCCTAACGAATGAAGGTCAAATACACAGAGAACAATGCAAATCTGTTACTTTGCAAAGCGCATAGTAATGCAAATCCTCATTCTCAAGCCTGTTGTATGTTATTGTGTGGAACGCATAAATCTTTCCTATAGTAACCCCTTTTTAAGCCAATTTGCATACCATTTGCGGAGGATAAACCAATTGTTCATATTTCTCTCTGTCTATTAGCTAAATCTAGCAGGATTTGTTCAAAATCATGGCCGTTCTGTGTGTTGGTGTTTTTTAAAAATAGTTTAAGCATTATGTGAAACTTTCTGCTGGGTTATTGTGAAATATTCCAAATTATTCAAGGACTGGGGGCTGCCATTTAAAAAAGAATTATCAAAACTTATTAAACAAAATTTGCATGCCCTCGGTTCATCAATATAAATTTGCTCCAAGGTGAATATATTATATACAAAGCTGGAAACAAGCTGACATCAGGGACAAAGAAAATTTTAAGGTTCCACATTCGATTAAGGTTATTTGGTTACTGCATCTTGGATTTGTAACGTTAAGGGAAAGAAATATGATAACAAACTAAAAATATCAAATGTTTTTTTTTTTTTTTTAAACATATAACGGGTGTTTTTTTTCGAGGTACAGAACTTTAAGTTGGCATTACTTTTCAAGACGGCGACCGGTTTAACAGCTGTCAAGTGATTTATTCTCAGTTTGGTTTGGCAATTCATCACGAATAGACTCACGCCTGAACAACGCTTGCAAATTGTGTAATTTTATTTCGAAAATAATGGTTCTGTGCGGAATACGTATCGCGCACTACGTCCATTAGCGATGCTTAGCGATGAGGTGCACGTCTGGTTGAATGGCTACGGCTAATCCTCAAGTGTATGTCGAAACATTGTTACATCCAGAAAAAACTGACTGTTTGGTGCGCTGGTGGAATCATTGGTCCGTACTTCTTCAAAAACGATGATTGCCACAACGTTACAGTCAATGGAGATCGGTATAGAGCCATGATTACTAACTTTTTCATTCCTGAATTGAACAATCATGATGTCCAGGAGCTGTGGTTCCAACAAGACGGCGCAACATGTAACACAGCTCGTGCCACAATCGATTTATTGAAAGACACGTTTGGTGACCGCCTAATTTCACGTTTTGAACCTGTAAATTGGCCTCCAAGATCTTGTAATTTAACACCGCTAGACTATTTTCTGTGGGGTTATGAAAAGTCATTGGTCTATGCGGATAAGCCTTAAACGCTTGACCATTTGGAAGACAACATTCGCAGTGTTATTGCCGATATACCGCCACAAATCTTGGAAAAGTCATTGAAAATTGGACTTCCAGATTGGACTACATCCGAGCCAGCCGTGGCAGTCATATGCCAGAAATCATATTTAAAATGTAATGCCACAAAATTATCTTTCGAATAAATAAAAAATTATGTCAATCGAATATTCCACCGTTGTTTTATTGCAATTTAAAGTTCTATACCTCTAAAAAAAACACCCTTTATAAGAAGCGAATTTTTTATTTTCACATACCAAATTGATCCTCCATTCGTCAATTTTTATTTACCGTGATTATTACATCCGCCACCACTTTTACCTGGAAGATTTAAATATTAACCAACTTTTTGATGAGCGCTATTTCAAAAACTTTGAATTTTCCAGATTTTTTTCTGACAAGAAACTAAATGCATTTGAAAGTGACATTATGCCAAAATGGCCATATGACACTTTTGAAAGCGACAAATGGCGGGTTAGGTATAGTTCATACCCAATCAACACATACCACGACAGTTCATGGTTGGCATTGTATACCGTAACAGTTCATTCCCACATACAGTTCATACCAACATACAGTTCATACCAAAAAGTAGATTTTCTATTAAACAGTACCTGGGTGGCCCGCTTTGTGGGTTCAAGGATTTTAATTTCCTTTCTGTAGTCAGTCCGCGCTCTTCGTTGCACCGCTAAGGGTATGTTGAGTCGTCTGGCAGGCGCCTTTGGAAGTTCATCCTCTCAATCTTATCTTTTGATACTTTATCTCATTCTTTTTGAATTCATTTAATCTCTTATAACAGCAGTATTGTATGAAAATGTACAAATATGGCCATATGACGCATTGTGAAAGTGTCAAATGGCCAAATTTGTAAATATGGCCATAAGACGCTTGGCAGAATGTATATTTCATTTAAAAAAAAAACATATTAAGTTTTTTTTTTTTTTTGTGGCAACTTGCAAGAACAGCAAGTTTTTGCAACCCAATCTAGCACTTAATTTTGTTTGACTTTATAAAACATCAATTAAAACGATAACAATAAAAAACATTAAATTAATTAATTATGACACCAAATTGTATTCGTTTTTTTATACCAACAACTATATAAACAAAATCATAATTTAAACTGAATTTAATAATGTTTATATCTAAATTGAGTTTAATTCGTTAATTAATTCCAATCAATATTAAATCTTAATTTAAACAATTTACTAGCTGGTGTAATCAACTTTTAATGAGGACAATTGTTTTCCAAATAAAACATGTTAGCATTATTTTAAAAATAAAATTAATAAGCAAATATCTTTATGTTATATTTAGAATTTTATATTTATTTTGTAACCACTATTAAATACTAATTAAAAAGACCGCTGTGTATTAATGAATATAATATTGGTCCAATAAAAAAAACAAGAATAAATTTAGGTGATTCGGATTATGGTATCACGGCGAGGAATTTGGTAAAAAAAAAGACCATAACGATTACATTGATTATAGTTAGTAGGCAACACCTATATAATTTAACTTGAGATCCAACAAAACTCATCTTTTCTATTAATATCTATCGAGATTATTAAATCTTAAAGTAGCAGCAAAATCTCTTTATAATAAAAGTTTTGCAAAGATACTCTAAAAATTTCTTATTTCTAAAATTCATTTATCTACCATTGTATTGCCAGTGTTAAACGGGGTGTATTAATTTTGCCTAGAGGATTTTTTAATATATGTAAATATAATAATATGAAATAAATAGAAATAGTTCCGTAGCGATGAGTTTGTTCTTGAAATGCAAACAAGAATATTATAATGAAGACACAGATTTGGAATTGTTGGGATGACCCCAAACATAAACATTTTCATGAAACTAAAACAATAGCTAAAGTAAAAGTTTGCCTTCAATACACAAAGATTAAAGATATAACACAACGGTTTAAAAGATATTTATTTAATGTCAAATAAGAAATCAGTATCACAAACATTGTCTATGTTAAGCCTTGAACAGGAGTGGATTTTTAGCTATTTTTTGGCTTAATATTAAAATAAATGTTCCATAGAACTTAAATAACAGGAATTTACAAATATTATTATCCTAGGGACTTAAACGATCTCAATCAATGCTGTTTACTTTTTAATTTTTAACAATGGAAGAGATTTTTAATTGCCTACCGAATTTAAGCGGCGGCGAAGAGGTAAAGAAATAGTCGAAGAGGATGTATCCCAAAAAATAATAATATCCGATATGATATCAAATATTATTTTGTTTACAGCTGAATCTGTTTGTATTTTTTCGTATAAAATACAATTTCTACTTCATTCAAACACAAAACAATCCTTTCCTTGTTTAATTGCTCAATTTAAATTAACGATACCTTATCGCCAAGAGGCTCATATCTTTCTTTTAATAGTCTTGTGAAACATCGTTTAAGTTTTATAAGAAATCATTTCATTTTGCGTACGATTGCTATTGATTGCTTACGACCAGAAGTTGCTTAATTGCCATTTTAACAATCATAAAGTCTTCTTACAACATTGGCTTGTTAAATTCTTGAAATAAAATAATAATAACTAAAACATTTTTAATGTTTCTCCCAATAACAATTAATCATAAAAACTTCTTTTTATCCGACACTCTTCTTATCACCCTTAATTTTTGTAATCGATGTAAACTCATAAATCGTTCCTCAACACTTCAAAATTCAAATAAGCAATAGGCATATCGATGATGGGAACCCAAAATATTTTTACAAACACTGTTGGTCGTTTGAATAGGTACATCATTTTTATACTCGTGTTCTATTTGATTTTTTTTTTGAAAATTAGTTACAACTTAAAAATATCTCATGAATTACTTGATTTAGCAAAATGGGTGTTTTTTGGATTTAAAAAATGAGACTTCAAAAATTAAAATCCGACCAAAATCTTTAAATCAAAAATCAATCAATTTGGGGGGCATTTTCAAAAATGGCGGCCAAACCAGCATAATTTGGATGATGTGGCCAACTTTTTTCGAGACTACTATGGATGATTAACAAAGCCCCAAGACAAAAGTCAGGGGATGTACAAGTAATATGGTCATGTACCCAACTAAGGCAATAAATGAACTTGAAATAATTGAATACATTTGTTCTTATTTGTTTACTTGTATCTTGAATATCTCAAAAACTACGTGTTTTAGCAAGAAATGTGTCTAAAGAAAATTGCGGCCAAACGATTATGACTTTTACCATGTGGCCCGATTATTTTTATACCCCAAGATAAAACTGAGGGAACATTATAACGGCACACGTGACATGGAAAAAAATACTTCTAGTTTTTCTTAATTTCTCAAAAAGCTAAGATACATTTTGGCATCCGGTTTTCTGTTTTTGACTAAAAATTAATAAGAGCATTGAATTTTGAAAATAAAAATAATAGTTAATTACATAAAATTTTGAAAAAAAATTAGTTTAAACATTTTTTTTTAGTTTTTTTTCAAAATTTTGAGTTTGAAAATTAATTTTTTTAAAACTGTTCACTTCAACAACTTAATTTAAAAATTAAATAAAAGAATAGTTTTCTGGCTTTTTAGCAAGTAATGATATAACAAGTCTTTGTATCATTCACCGTTGTTTTTAAATAATTTTTTTTCTGATTTAAGTAAATTTTTTAGAAAATTGCCCATCCCGACTAAACAGGGCGAAATAGACCCCCCTCCCATACGATTTTTTTCTTGTCTTAACCCCACCTACACTCTCAAGCTTTTTGGTGCATCTTATACCAATCACCCTGTATAGTAGGCAAAAAACAGAACACCAATTGCGAAAATATGATGTACTTTAGAGACAATGAAAAATAACTGAAACCACTTCTTCAAACCTGACTGGACTTTAAGGATTAACCTTAATTTTAGTATTTTTTCAAATATCTATTTTATAAGGATGCAATAAATGGAAAAAAAAGTATCTACTAGATTAATCCTATTCTACACATTTAGTCTGTGAGTTAAAATAAGTAATTGCGGTTTATTTTGAAAACAAAAAAAATATTTAGGGCGAAATTCATATTCATCCAAAATGATTAAGTGAGCTCCCGAATACACTTCAGTTTCCATTTTACTTAAGAGAAAGCGCGAGAAAGACTTCCTATTTGAAAAAAAAATTAGTTTGAATTTAAATTTTCTTATTTTTAATTTTGAATAATTTTTTAAAAACTATTCAATAAAAAAATCTTTATTTAAAAAGAAAATGTTTTTCTGGTTTTGACCCAATCTACTTGCTCTATCTTTTCGATGCATCTTATGTTCTGTATATGCAAATATATATCAGCATTTCTATTGATTTTCGGAAAAATCTTTGGAACATTGATTTTGGAAATCTTACAAAAACTGTAATTTGTTTGTTTTCTATTTTCTTTGTTTCATACAATCTATACGCATTTGGAAATCATTACCAATGCTTTAAAAACTAAGGTATTCCAAGATTTGAACATTAAAGTAGCTTGCCACAAGAGTAAGTTTGTGCGCCCCCCAGTCGTGTAATTTAATTTTTTTATAAATACCCAGGCAAAAAATTACTAGAAAATAAAATTGTTTCACCATTATTTTCTAAATATTTCATTCACAGTATTCTAAATCCACAAATCAGTTTCAAAAGAAAAATAAATGTTGATCCTATATTCTCATGGCAGGTAATGTATTTTGTAGACAACAGAAAACAAACAAATTTGGTTTTGCATGAAAAATTAAATTGCACGGGTACATAATGTACATCGACTTTTACGATTTAAAATTTATTGATAGACTGTCAAAAAATTATGTATGTTAGAATTGGTTGGTCTTTGTTCTTTAACTAAGCAAACGTGTGTCATACATAACCTTTATTCACAAACTGGAAATTTATTATTTTTTAAACAAAATTTCTCGCAAAATTCGCACAAAGGAAATTCTATTGGCTTCAAATTCAATGAGTCCTTATTTCAACATCATTTCTGAGCAGCTTTGTTTTGAACTGGTCATTTTGGATGTTTATTTTTTAGCTCACAACGATCTGAAGTTCTGCACAATTATTTCTTTATCTTTTTACAGCGTTTTGAACATGAAGTAGTTACTCAAATCGGGTCCTGATATTATTGACGAAATTTTGATCATTTTTATAAGAACTTCGGAAAATAAATTACCGTATCGATTCCTACAAAATCGGAGAATTTTTAATCGAGTCATCTGTTCTGACATAAATTTCGTTGCACAAATCGGAGAAACTTACGATAGAATTAAACGCAGATTATTGATGTGCGATGCGAAGCGTTGATCAATTTATTTTTGACAGCTACACGAAAAATAATTTCAGAAGTTCTCCGATAACAAATTGCTGCGGAACATTGAATAAAAAATATATTTTAAAAAGTTGTAGCTGATTCGATTGAAAATAAATTGGTATTGTTATTTAGTTGCTATGTTTATCAAACTACAGAATAAAATAAAACAATCTTTTTGAATTGATTTGATTATTGTTTGAAGGCGTGTACAATTTTCAAACTATCATAATATTTTCACATTGTATGTGATTGAAGCATTTGATGCAAAATGTCAAATTAGTCCTTTTATATACGTTATTTATTCTGTTCCGAAAAAAATACCTCGTTTTCAATTTGATTTCCGATCTGAAATCATTTCCGATCTGAACTTATCTTCCGAACGGATACTTCGATAGATAGCATCGAGTGGAACTTTTGATAAATGCTTCCAAACTCTCTGCTTTAAATTTAGTACACTTTTTTTTTATTCTTTCTTTTAACATCTGAAAGGTTCTCATCTGCCGCATTACTAGGTCCCTAAGAAAGGCGAATTTTCTTCCCACTCTATAACTATCGACCAATCCCACTAACTTCCCTTCATTTTAAGGGCATGAAAACGCTGATAAACAAGCGGCTTAGGATCAAAGAACGAAAGCTCTTTAATGACCAGCATTACGGCTTTCGTAGCAATATAGGTATACAGGTGATTTGATGGTACTCTTCTCTCACGTGTTATCCATTTATTTATTTTTTATTCATGCCATATATTTGTTTTTCTTTTAGAATTTTTTTTTACAAAAAAAAAAAAACCTAGAAAATGTATCCACAAGTCAATTATTCGGGTAATTGTGTTATTTATCCACACAAAGTCAACAGTAAAACAAAATAAAAATAAATGTTTACTCTGGAAAACAACGAAAAGTTAAGAAAAGTAGTTCGACGCCAAAATAAAGTGCTCAACTTTATCCCATTGCCCTACGGACCCAAATGCGGAACAATACAATGCTGTTCTATGTTTTTCGAGTCCTTAAAAAACATTATACGACCCTGTTGACTTTTGTGAGAAAAAAAAAAAACAAAAAAATAGAAGAGAGGAAAACAAGGTGACAACTTGCCAATAGATTACAGAAGTGTGTGTAATCACATTTTTATACATATAGCCAACTACGGGTAACAAGTAAAAAAAAAAAAGAAAATTAGATCCTTGCAAAGGATATAATCTAAGAATAACTTTCACACCACGCAGAGAGAAGTGCTTATTCGAAAACAAAAATAAGGGATAAAGTTTTTGATTTTTATTTAATTTTCAACAAACCGGATTTGGGTTTTGAAATGGAATCGTGTTTAGTGCATCCAACCCTCCCTCCATTCAAGAGGAAAAGGAGAAAGTTTTCTGATCTCATGGACGACTACTACTTGCACACAACTTTATAAATTTATTTATTTGGAATCGAAAATTAAAAGTTTTTTAGAAAAGTTACGTGAACAGAATAATTGTGTTACAAATTATAGAATGTAAGTATGTGTTTTTATATGATTTGTTGTTGATTAAGGCGTCTTTATGAGGATATTAGGTGTATCATCATTACTGACAAGAATATTACAATTCTTCAAAAGGTTATCATTTACTGAACTTCCGGGTTAACATTTACTGAACTTCTGTAGTTTCTGATCAAAGAATCTCTGTAACTAGAACGGATTATAAGGAAAAATGGCTTGATACAGATTGCATGAAAGAGAGGAAGAATTCATTTAAATGGTTAAATAGATGGAGGCGAGATCCATCAGAAATTCTGAGGGCTACTTACATAGATGCCAAACGAAAATTCAAAAAAGTATGTGCTAGGAAAAGAAAGCTCTACTATCAGCAATTGGGAGAAAGACTGGTTAATGTACGAAATACTAAGGATTGGTGGGATTTGGCAAATGAGTTACGCAGAAAAAACTTCAAAAAAGGATCAAAAATTAACTGAAGTGAGTTCAGAGATCATTTTAAACACTTTTTAAATCCACCACTGCAGGCTCTAGGAACGATAGAAGATACTCTGGTGGTTTCTACAAATTTGGACCTAGATGCTGAAATTACAATTACTGAAACCCGAGAAGTTTTAAATAAAGCAAAGACAAACAAGGCTGCTGGGTTTGATCGGGTACCGTACGAGTGTTTCATTCATGCTCCTGAGATACTTATTGATAGACTCCGTAACTTCTTCAATAGAATGTATAATGCGGG
Organism: Baccha elongata; assembly: GCA_951217065.1. Classification (NCBI taxonomy): domain Eukaryota; kingdom Metazoa; phylum Arthropoda; class Insecta; order Diptera; family Syrphidae; genus Baccha; species Baccha elongata. The sequence goes on along the minus strand of OX578274.1, from coordinate 33,363,465 downwards.
AAAAGTTGAACCTTCGTTCAAAAAGTCTCTAATATTCCCAGTACATAAAAACGGAAATTTAAATCTTGCTGAAAATTATAGAGGAATCTCTTTTATGGATGCGATTGCCAAAATTTTTACAGGTGTATTACTTAAAAGACTGCAGAACTGGGAAAAACACAACAACATTCTTAACGAATACCAGGCCGGCTTCAAAGTAGGATATATAGCACTGTGGACAATATTTTCAACTTATTCAATATCCTTAAACTCAGAATGGAAGAACGAAAAAAAACCTACTGCTTCTTCGTAGACTTTAAGGCAGCTTTTGACAGCATAAGTCGCAGAGCTCTATTTTTCAAACTCTCTAGGATAGGACTATCCACTTAATTTTTGAATACACTGAAAGATTTATATGAAAATACAACAAGTGCAGTCTGGGATGGACAACAACTTTCAGAGTGGTTCAGTACTGAAATGGGTTTAAAACAGGGTTGTCTTTTGAGCCCACTGCTATTTGCACTCTTTGTTAACGACATTCATGAGGCCATTGGAGGTGGTATAATAATTGATAGGCTTGATATTCGGCTGTTGCTGTATGCAGATGATATAGTGCTATTTGCAGATACACCAGAGGATCTACAATCAATGATAGATAAAATGGAGGAGTATTATCATATGTGGAACCTATTAATAAACCTTGAGAAATCGAAAATAGTGATATTTAGGAAAAATGGTGGCAGAAGGAATCGTCGCGAAAAATGGTGTCTTGGAGTCGAGGAAATTGAAATAGTTAATAAACATAAATATTTGGGTTACACCTGGCTTGAGTATGACAGACCACTTTAAAAACAGAACTCAGCAAGCAAAAATGAACTTAAACCTTACTTGGCAACCCTTGTCTCTAAAAAAGACATCAGTATCTCAACCAAAACTGAACTTTTCAACGCGGTAGCAAGATCAATTCTTGGATATGGAGCACAAATCTGGGATCATCAGCAGTACGATGAAGTCGAAAAAGTACAACGATGCTTTATGAAAAAAATTCAAAGAATACCTCAATCCTCGCCGAATTGCATGTTGACGTTAGAATGTAAAATGGAACCCCTTTTTTTATATACAATGAAGTGTCATATGAGCTACGTCAAAAAAATATTAAATAGTTATGGAGGAACCCGACTTCCCTTAATACTGGCGAATAAAGTTATATCCAAAAATATATATTGGCACAATGATTGGATGGATTACATTGGACAAGAAGGAATGAAGATTGGTGAAATAGTAAGACATAATGGGGTGTTCGAACATTCAACTCAGCTTGTTTGCTCACAAATCATGAACAAGGAATGGGAAGTATCACTTCAAAGAGCGCATGCATCAACTTAACATGGACTGTACAATAGACTCAATTTTATCGAGGGAAGCAGTTACTTTAAAAATGAACGGGACCTGGCTAAAATAAGTTGGATTTTCAAGTCACGGGGCGGGCTAATTTTCTTAAACGGAACCTTTTCATCAACTGGCAGAACTACACAATGCACGATGTGCAACTTAAGAGAAGATGAAACCTTCGAACATTTCTAAGGTACCTGTCCTGTGTTAAAAAAATTTCGTGTACAATGTTTTGGATTGCGATCGCTCAACATTGAATACATTTTGGAGACATTGAATGTCGAAAGAGGATGGAGTGCTCTCATAAAATATTTACCTCTGGCACTTAATTATCACTCGTATCTACTTAGAGAGTATAATGGATACAAATTTAAAATCATACACAACTTATTAAAAATACCATTTAAAAATAAAAAACCCACAATATACAGAAAACCATAAACTACTTTAACACTGATATAGGATTTAAATATTGGTTAATTAATCGCAACAGACGGCTTAAGTAAGCCATAGATGCTTTATTATTTGTTAAATGTTAATTAAATCAGTTTAATTTATTTTTTTAGTTAAGAATATCTAACGCTTTATTTTATTATGTATTAGAAATGAATTTCTGAATAAACAAAAATTACTTACTTACTTACTTACTTACTTACTTACTTACTTACTTACTTACTGAACTTCCGTTTAACTTATGTCAAACTTAAGGTTTAGTGCGTAGTTAGGTTGTTAATCCAAATTGACAATGACGACCATCTCACTGAACTCTTTCGAGCTTCTCTATCATCATAATGTTAGATTTTATTAAAATTTCGAAATTTACATTTTATTCGTTAAGTATTACACATTTACAGTTTTTCGTTAAAGACTCATGCGGATTATATCGTAAATCAACCAGATGAACAGCTTATGTCCAACAAACATGCTTCTATATGAAATAAGAAATGAGGATTGACGGATGAGGAAATGGAAAAAATATGGCAGTTTTGAAAAGCAAGTTTTAATGGATGGAAGAAACTTGGTTGATTTGAAGGAGCAGCTCTATTGTTTGTGTGTGCGGGTTGGTCTTAAGGCAAACACTCGCAAATCCATTAGTAGATTCCTGTACTTCCAACTTCAATATGAGCTTAAATCAAGCAAATTACTTCAAGACTCACTGTGTTACAACGAAATTTCCTTAATTTTTATAGCAAGATGTGAACTCTTTGGCCTCAACTGAGCACTTTACAATGGAAGTCTCAACTAATTTTATTCTTTATGTAATCTTAAATCGAACGAATACAGCATTCTCAAAAATTACAAGACATTTGGGCATCCGGTTTACTGTTTTTGACTGAGAACCTGGAGTATTGAATTTTAAAAACAAAAAAAATAGTACTTAAATACGTAAAATTTAAAAAAAAATTGCTTAAAATATTTTTTTTCTTTTAAATTTTGAATTTGAGAATTAACTGTCCAAAAACCATTCACTAAAACAACTTTACTTAGAAATTAAATAAAAAATAAGATTTCTGATTTTTTAAAAAGGTTAAGCAAGGCACTGTTGATATTACCATAACTTTTTTATTTTTGTTTGCTGTTCTAAGTCAATTTTTAGAAATTTATCCCTCCCAGCTAAACGGGGAGCGAAGACCCCCTTCTATACAGTTTTCTTTTTGCTTGTCTTGACCCAACCAGCTGTTTTGTTTTTGCATGTTATGTGAATCACCTTGTATAAGTGACGGATAAGTGGATTTGTGAGATACTTTGAGGATGAATATCTCCTCAGATAATTGACTGAGAACTTTGGTGCAGTAATATAAAATGTTCATTTTAATAGTCTATTATAATACCGACTTTTTATTTGTTGGCTTAAATAAGATTAACTCAAATTGGCGGATATCCTTAACATACTTACTTAGAAGATAAACTATGCGATGACATAAGTTTGATAAGTTTGATATGTCGCCAAAAATCTATTTTTATTTATTTGGTTTTTGTAATATTCGCTTAGGTATAGTTTTGTACCTATTTGCTTCGCCAAACCGAAAAAGCAACAGCGTTGAATCTATACTAAATTGTCATTGGTGAAGTTGTTTACTTCGTTTTAGATGAACTCGCAAATACTTCGACACTTCGGCTTCCGGTTTTCTGTTTTAATTAAAAACAAGTAAGAGCATTGAATTTTGGAAACAAAACTTACTCTTACTATCTTGAATCTCGAAAAAATATTAGTTTGATTTGAATTTTTTTTTTTAATTTTGAAATTGGAAATTAATTTTTCAAAAAGTTTTTACTAAAACAACTTTATTTAAGAAAGAATATAAAAGAAGAGTTTTCTGGCTTTACAAAAAGATACAGCATGGCATTTTGGGTTGTATCGTTGTTTTTCAATAATTGTTTGTTTCTGTTTTAAGTCTCCCCTCTTTTAAACGGGTGGTGAAAGACCCCCTCCTACTCCCACACGATTTTTTTCTTGTCTTAACCTAGCCTACTCGCTTTATCTTTTAAGCACACCTTATGTGAATCACCCTATTTGCCAATTTTTTTTTCTAAATATGTACGTAGTTACGTTACATCCAGTTTTTAACATAAAAGTAATAATGGGTGGTGTGAATAAAAACTGAGGGAACAATGCAAGTGTGCCCTCTTGAGTAAAGTACATACTTTGGAGAGAACACTCAATTCGGTGTGAATAAAGTTTTCCCCTAAAAGAGTTTCGTTCAATTTTTGGTAATTCAAACCACTCCAAAGCGGAGAAAACACCAACATGGCTAACTCAATTTGTTCGTGTCCGTGCGGTACAATGGGCAGCGAGTCGGACGAGAAAACCATATGGAATCGTACTGCGGCTCTGGAGGATGCCCGTTTAATTCCCGCTGGCGGTAGGTAGGTATATATTTATAGGGATATACATATGCAGGTAAATTTATCAGTCATACATAGATATGTTGAAAAGGTTTTCATTACAGAGGTAGGTAGGTAGGTACATATATGAACCTCCATTACGCAGATACCTATATGAAAGTTGCCTATTTATTTATTTAAATAAAAACTAAGACACAGTTGAGTTTTCTAGCTCGTACAATATTTTTTTAATAGTAAACTATGCACACCTCCCCTTGCAGTAAAGCTGTAGCCTATAGAAGACATAAATAGGTACATACCTAAATATGAATACAATCTGATTAAGTTCCTATGTATCATGTAAATATCAACACACAAATTTTGCTTTTGGTTTTAAATGTGAAGTGAAAAATGACTGCTGGATAAAGTAACTACATAGTACACATATCTACCTATATTTTAAAAAAGATAAAGAAGGGTTTTGCTATAAATAAGTTCGTTATGAAAAAAATGTACCTATTTTATAATAAAGGGTTTTCTAATAAGAGGTGTTATTTTGAATAGCCCGCTATATCGGTAGCTGTCACTTTTGAAGCTGTCATTTTTTGACATTTGACAAGTACAAACTACGCCATTAATAAAAATGGATCGATACACGCTTCAACAACGCATTGAAATTATTAAAATTCACTATAAAAATGGTGAAAATTTGGCAGAGAAAATAAAAATAAAATAAAACTAAAACATTTTTGGGTCGTCGTGAAGCACCTTGTCGGACCGCAATACAGAAATTGGTGGACAAATTCGAACTGTTCGGACAAGTTAGTGATGTGAAGAATAAAACCCGTGCACGTCGTTCAAGAACAACTGAGAATATTGCTGTTTTAGCCCAAAGTGTTGAAGAAAACCCAGGTTTGTCCATTCCTCGTCTTTCTTTGGAATTAGGAATTCCACAAACGTCATTAAACCGTATTTTGAATAAAAACTTGGGTCTTAAGGCTTATAAAGTTTAGTTAACACAAGAACTCAAGCCGGCTGATCATCAACAACGTCGTAGTGTCTTTGCTGATTGGGTCCTTGAAATGCATGAAAATTATCCGGAATTTCATCGAAAAATCATCTTGACTGATGAGGCCCATTTCCACCTCGGAGGCTACGTCAACAAGCAAAACTGTCGCATCTGGGGCTCGGAAAACCCAAGAGTTATTGTTGAAAAGCCTCTCCATCCTCAACGCGTGACTGTTTGGTGCGGTTTATGGTCCGGCGGGGTCATTGGACCTTACTTTTTCGAAAATGAGGCTGGAGCAACAGTTACGGTCAATGGATTGCGCTATCGAGAGATGATTAATGATTTTTTATGGCCGGAATTGGATGGTATTGATCTGGACAACGTTTACTTTCAACAAGACGGCGCTACGTGCCACACAAGCAATGAAACCATCAATCTTTTACGGGAAAAGTTTCCGGACCGTGTTATCTCTCGAAGAGGTGATCACAATTGGCCACCGAGATCTTGTGATTTAACACCTTGCGACTTCTTTCTTTGGGGCCACGTGAAAGATAAGGTCTACGCCAACAGCCCAGCGTCGATTCAAGACCTCAAAGATGGAATTCGTGAGGCTATCGAGGACATAGGGCAGCCACTTTGCGATTTGGTTATGGAAAATTTCATGAAAAGGATATGGTATTGTAAGCGTGGTCGTGGCGGCCATTTGGCTGATGTTGTGTTCCATTATTAACGGCATACCTTCCTCTTTTGGAAAACCCTTTACTATTTATTTAAAAAAAACTTGTATTTATTACAAAAAATCCATTTTTACCTGCCGTAAAAAAAATTCAAGAGTGCTCATGAGCACCCTTCATAATTTGGAGTGTTCCCTCAGCAATAAATGAGAGAACCTTCAAACTCAAAGGGAACACTTCAATTTTTAAGCAAAGTGTTTTCTTCAAACGTTTCGTCAAATATTTTTATTCACACCAAACGGAGTGTTTGCTATAAAAAGTAGAGTGAACTTGCCCACTCAGTTTTTATTCACAACACCCAATAATAAACAACTTTTCTTAAAATATTTAAACAAAAAAATTTAAGAATTTGATAATTTTAACATATACGTACCTAAGCAAATTTTTTTAGAAAAATTTGTAAGCGGTTTTAAAATATAAGTAAAGTAGGTATACTTATTGAATTTACAAACAAAAAATGCATCAATTATTTTGCTTTTATAGTTTTAAGAAACATATGTTACATATATATACAGGGTGAGTCATGAGCAATGCGACAAAATGCTAGGGCGTGTAGGTTGCGTTGAGACAAGAAAAAAATCGTATGGGAGGGGGGGTCTATTCCCCTCCGTTTAGCCAGGAGGGGCAATTTTCGAAAAAACTGACTTAAAATGGGAAAAAAATTATTTAAAATCAACGGCTTCATTCACAATGCTGTGCGATACGTTTTTGAAAAGCCAATAACTTTTTCTTTCATTCTGTGTTTAAATAAATCTATTATAAGAAATAGTTTTTGAAATATTAATTTTCAAAGTCAAAATTTTGAAAAAAAAAATTGAAAAAAAAATTTCAAATTCATTTTTTTTTAAATTTTACGTAATTAAGTGCTAATTTTAATTTCAAAATTCAATGCTGTTATTAATTTTAAGTCTAAATAAGAAAACCGGATGCAAAAATTTTATGTCGTTCTCAAGAAATTAAAAAAAAACCAAAACCACCTTTTTCTAACAAAAACATTTATTTTTATTGTAACGAAGCAATTTAAGAAGCATTAATCTTAGTTTTTTCAGTTTTTTTTATTCCTTTTATTTTTACTATGTTTTTTATTGGAAGTACTTATAAAAATTCTCGATATGATCTCCATTGTTTACAAGGCATAGATTATATCTCCTTGTAATGGCTTCACATAAGTTTATGCTTGACAAATTTTCCTGCAATTTGACTCCAGCGACTTCAATTCGTTCCTTCAGTTGTTCCAATGATACTATTTCCACTTCGTAAACATAATTCTTCATAAATCCCCATGCATAGAAATCTAGGGGAGTTAAATCTGGTGACCTAGGCGGCCATTCCGTGGGGCCCCTTCTTCCGATCCAACGGTCACTAAAATGATCATCCAGCCAGTTTCTCACCTGTAAGCTGTAGTGTGCTGGAGCACCATCTTGTTGGTAGATTAAAGTATCTGCTATAACCAATGGAACGCTGTCTAATAAATCGGGTAAAAGGTCTCGTAGGAATTGCAGGTATGATTCTCCATTAATAATGGAATTCAAAAACCGGGGCCCGATCACAGTGTGTCCAACAATACCAAGCCAAACATTACAACTAAAGCGGTGTTGTGATTTGTTTTGTTTTTTTTTTGTGTGGATTGGCGCTACTCCAATAATGTAAATTGTGGAAGTTAGTAACCCCATCCCTAGTAAACTGTGCTTCATCCGTCCAGAATATTCTTCTAAAATAGTTTTGTTCGGTTTCATTTCTAAGTAGTAATGTTCTACAAAATTCGGTTCTCAATAACTTGTCGTTTGAGGTGAGTTCCTGAACAGGCGTAAAGTGGTACGGGTGTTCTTCGATGCTCCAGCACTCCATGATCTGCATGCAGAAATGTATGTCCGTTAATTCTTCTCGGGTGTATGAGCTTGACATCGTTACGTGTTAATGAGTTAATATTCAAGTTTGAAATAATTACTAAGCAAAACTGCAATGCCTTTTATTTATCTTGGGTTGCAATTTTCTTTTTTTTTTCATTAAAAAAAATGCGGTTTTATTGTCCCTATTGTCCCCATAACAGGTAGAACCCATGGGCTGCGGGCAGGCCAAGGCAAAAATATTGACAGGTCAGTTTTCAGAAGTTATCAATGAAAATAATATTAATCCAGGGTTATTCCAATACTATTTAATTTTATTACGTTCTCATAAAACTCCAATTAAAAACAAAAGTAAAAAAAACTAAGATTAATGCTAAATAAATAAATAAATTGCTTCGTTACAATAAAAATAAATGTTTTTCTTAGAAAAAGGTGGTTTTGGTTTTTTTTTCATTTCTTGAGAACGACATAAAATTTTTGCATCCGGTTTTCTTATTTAGACTTAAAATTAATAACAGCATTGAATTTTGAAATTAAAATTAGCACTTAATTACGTAAAATTTTGAAAAAAATGAATTTGAAATTTTTTTTTCAATTTTTTTTTTCAAAATTTTGACTTTGAAAATTAATATTTCAAAAACTATTTCTTAAAATAGATTTATTTAAACACAGAATGAAAGAAAAAGTTATTGGCTTTTCAAAAACGTATCGCACAGCATTGTGAATGAAGCCGTTGATTTTAAATAATTTTTTTCCCATTTTAAGTCAGTTTTTTTCGAAAATTGCCCCTCCCGGCTAAACGGAGGGGAATAGACCCCCCCTCCCATACGATTTTTTTCTTGTCTCAACGCAACCTACACGCCCTAGCATTTTGTCGCATTGCTCATGACTCACCCTGTATATATCTTATGTATTGATTTAAGTACCGTGTTTGACTATTCTTGGTCAAAAAAATTATTGGTTAAGAAATTGAAAAAATATTAAGTAAATACTTATATCATTTTTGAAAATGTGTTTTGAAAAATAAGAAACCATACTGAGGGTCTGAATTCCTTATGGGTTCATATTAAACCAAATGGAACTCAGCAATCAATACTGATCCTGAGTGTTCTTTCCCCTACATAATTCTTACCATGAAGCAATAACCTAAGCTCGTTTCATTTGTATCCTCGTATTCTTCAATGGAATTTATTTGTCATCAATCTATAATAAAGGGAATATCATAATTCGTTATATTAAAATTTCAGCACGTTCTGGAACAACTAAAACTTAATAAACCGAAAATTCTATTAAATGTGTTTTTGACATAAATTTCTTCAAATAATTTATTGAATTCATATTCAATTTAAAATCAAAATCTAACATCACATTTCTCAAAATCTGTTTGTTTGACCACAATCACCCAAGTATGACATCGTCAGCAGGACCAACAACAGCATCAGCATCTGGTTCTCGTTCTGGATGCTAGAAATCATTATCTCTAGTGCAACTTTTGAAAATCCACTGAACCTCAAGTCTGTATGAGTTGTCTTTTGAATATTCCCAAATCAAATTTGAGAATATACTATACATGTCCACACACTTCAAACGGGAGAAATAGAACTTTGCCTCTGACCTGCAAACAACCGCATATCGCACAGTTTTGCCACTGCCACAGAGCCCGCTGTTGCTGATGCTTGCTGGCTGTATATTCAGATCTAGAGGAAGTATTTTGCTCTTTATCCTTTGGAGGGTGACGCTAACGACGACTTCTCTGGATCTCTATTGAATCTCCTAATTCCATTGCTGTCAACACAATAGAATTTTGTTTGCTTGGTTATCCCTATAATAGCAAGGACGTTTGTAGTGTTGCTGTGCACGCTTGCCTCTAAAAAATGGTAATGGGTTTTTGTGTACCCCAAAAGCAGGGATTATGGAGTATGTCGTTTTCATTCGTAGTTGTCCTGTTGATATCATAATATACGCAAAACATACATATACATGCATTTGTTCAGCAAAGGTCATGGTGGATTTAGTGCCATCACCAATCTTCAGTCGAAGTTTAAGACTGGCATATCCACAAACAAACTGCGAACGGAAATTGAATTGTCATCGAGAGGGAACAGTCAGCTTATACAGGGTGTTCTAGTACGGATTTATATAAACTTATAAAGCGTGAATAAAGCAGAAAGATTTATGGCTTATGTGCTAACACGATTTAATCATCAAGATTCTAGATTAAACATAGAAATTTAGATTCTCGATGTAACCCCCTATCAAAGTGGATTGGACCGGTGCCGTGGAATAAGGCCAAGTCTGATAAGGCCAACTTTCAAAAGTTGGCCTTGTTTCACGTTTGAAAAGGGAAATAAAATATGAGAAACATAAACTGTAGTTTAGTGCTCGCTTTTCATTTATCAAGCAAGTTATTGCTTATTGGTGGGCAGTAAAAAGAATCAAGAGCGGAGCGAAAAAAAACTTAACCAAAGAAGGATCGATTTGTGGTTTGAAAATTAAAAATTCGCGCTTTTTCCTGCCCACCAACAAGCTGCTCGCTTAGTTTAAATGAGTTTTTCAGAATTAGTTATTTTTCTTGCAAAATACAAACTATCTTTTTAGGCCGATTTCCCCTCGATTTTCGAAATCGACGTAAGGCCAAAATCCAACACGATGAATTTCTTCTGTACTTTGGTACTCATACGTCACCAGTGAAAGAATTAACACTACTGTGTATTCTATTCAGGATATATAAACAAATTTAGGATTTGGTCGCTTTTCACTGGACTGCATTCTAATTGACCGGAATGCATTAACATTGAAAGCGCAATAAGACCAACTTGGCGTAATTTCACTTTTATAAAGCGAAATGAGGGCGCCAATTTTTGAAAGTTTGCCTTATTTCACTTGTCGTTATTTCACGGCACCGATTGGACCACCCTATGATATCCACATTGCACACGGACACAGAGAGGATAAGCTACTGTAAAAATACTAGATGGTAAGGAATGAACTTTGTTTTTATTATGTTTAAAGTGTGAAATGGATCTTGAACGAAAGAAGAAAATTTTATGCTCAAATATATTTTCTTCTTCAGTTACGAATGTGGTACCAATTTAGATTGCGTATGATATGTGAAATTAGAAGATGAATTTGATCTTGCATTCCTTAATTATTAATGCTGAATGTCATGAAGTTTTACTTACCAAAATCCGGATTTGATTCAATTACTTTTTTACTTTTATAGGTACTATAAGGCAAGTTATACATTCGTGCAAAAAAAAAATTGAAATAACAATCAAACATGACATTACGATGATAGCGAAGACGAAAAAAGTGGGTCTGGAAATTCTGTCTGTCTGTCTGTATGTATGTATCAGCACCTAGAGCTTAAACGGCTTAACCGATTTACTTCAAATATGTAGGTATAGGTATGTAGGGTTTGTAGACCATTAGAGGAGAAATAGAATTTTTTTAGCTCAAAAAATAACGGTACCTGCCATATAACGGTTTTAGAAAATCTTAATTTTCTCATTCAAGATTGTGTAATTTGAAAGCTTTTGTATTTTTTGTGTCCGTTAAACCACTGTTGAGTTATTTGAGAAAACGCGTTTTTCAATATGGCGGCTTACGCAAACGCCCTACCATCTAGCCATTTTTGTCGGATACTCCTGAAAGACTAACGAACCATATTCAATCAATAAATTGGATGGGTATTGCAAGAAAAAATTCTCTGTCGACTGGCCTATACTATTTAAAGATTTTAATTCGAGACTTTTGCAATCGAGATTTTAGTTCCTATTAAAGGTACTACAAGGAATATACATATATACATTTGAACTTTGAGATAAAAATAAAAAATGACATTCAATGATGGCGAAGTCAAAAAAAGTGGGTCCAGAAATTCTATCTGTCTGTCTGTCTGTCGGACGGTCGGTTTTGTAGACCATTTCTTAGAAGAGGAATAGATTTTTTTTAGCTCAAAAAATAACGGTAGATCTTGCTATATAACTGTTATAAAGAAGTTTGATTTTCTCGAAACGATTTTTTTTAATTAAATTAGAGATATTTTTTCCTATTGTCTTTAGTAAAGTTGTAAAAAAAAATTGGTAAAGCCTACTAATGGTAGGTACCTCCCATATAACCCTAATTTTTCTTGAGTAAACGGGTTAATTGATTTTAACTCTATATTTTTTTTTAGAAAGATCTAAATGACTTGATCAATTATTTATTTATTTTTATAAAAGTGCTTAATTTTAATTTTTATTAATTATTTTTTTTATCGAAAACTGCTTGGCGAAAAATTTTAATTTTTTGAACATAAAATAACATAATATTTAGCACTTAAAATTAACGTGTACCTACTTCAAATTTCCAAGAAATAAAAATTATAAAAAATTTTAATTCTTATTTATTTAAAAACCGCTCTAACGATTTTGGAATAATTTTTTTAAGTAAACTTATATTTATTCGACAAAATTTTCTGCGTATTTCAATTTTCGCTTTAATCTTTGTAAACTTATAATTTTTTTTTTTTTTTAGATTTTTACAAATTCCAGATCTTAGTATTCGGGATTTTTGCTTTAAATGGATTTATTCATCATCAAGTCCTGTAACCCCGCTCGGGGCATAGGGCGCCAACAAAACGTCTCCATCCTTCACGGTCTGCAGCTAGATATCTTAACTGTGGCCACGTCTTTATCTGGGAATTAGCTTCTGCTACAACTGTTGACTTCCATGTTGTTCTTGGACTTCCAACCCGACGTAAACCCTAAGGATTCCATTCAAAAGACTGCTTTGCAATATCATTGTTTGGTTTCCTAAGTGTGTGAACAATCCATTGCCATTTACGCTTTCTTATGTCGACGTCCAACCGCTCCTGACTTGTCCTGCGCCACAATTCCTGATTTTTTTCTCGAGATGGTAGCCGAGACTTTCCAGGTTTCACAAGCATATAATAGCACGGATTTAACGTTGGATTCGAAGAATCTCAACTTAGTGCGTAAGGATATTTGACTGGATCTCCAAATTTGAGACAGAGAACCAAAGGCAACGCGAGCTTTATTTATTCTGCATTTTACGTCCAGATCCGTACCACCATTTGCTGATACAGTACTTCCAAGGTAATTAAACTGTTCGACCTCTTCAACAGGCGTGTCATGCAGAATAATACGTTGTTGTTGTTATTGTGAGGGGGGTCCTGTTAGCATTATTTTTGTCTTTTTGCTATTTATTCTAAGTCCGCACGATTCTCCTTTCAATAGCAGAGATTGACACATCACGTTCAGCCCACTGATGTTATTTTCCATGAGACATATATCGTCGGCATAGTCTAAATGGCTAAGCCTTTCAAACGGTCTCCATTGAATGCCCTGCCTCTCCGTTGTACCAACGCTGGCCGTCAAAACATCATCTATCGCCAGCAGAAAAAGAATTAGCGATAGAACATCCCCTTGTCTCACACCCTGACGCACTTCAAAAGAGTCGGATAGCTGCCCGTTATGCAACACAAAACTGGATTTATTGCTTTCTATTAACATGTAGTATAGATATCGTGGTAAGCCCCTGTTATGCTAACAAAATGACAAGATTACATCCACTTTTACTAAAGTGGATGTTTGCCCGCCAAACTTAATCAAATCAAACAAAAAAAAAATATTTTGCATTGTGAAAAATTAGGTGTGAGACATAAATTTGATTTTGGACTTATGTTCCTCCAAAGCAAGACATAAGTCCAAAATATTTTTCTTTTGAAGTGACATAAGATCAAAATTCGCGTAAAATCTAAATTATTTTCAATGCATGCAGAGGAGCGCCCAAAGTAGTCACTCGAGTTGTTCCGGACGGAAATTGTCCAATGATTCGGATTCAGTGTACCCGAAGCGTAATAAATAATACTCAGACGAAAAGTCTGTCATACATGAATTTTGTATCATTAACGAGATATTTACGAAAACATTTCTTTGACAGTCATACAATTTTACTAAAATCGAATCTTTCAATGAGCGAAACGTAGTTGTAATAATGCAAGCAATTTGCCTTCTGGCACCTGTACTATACCAAATCGCATAAATGCCATAATCAATACAACAGAAATGAAAAACAGAAAATGCGATTTCCGCACGCAAAATATCGTGTATTTTGGTAAATTAATTGAAAATTGTTTACATTACTTCGCACCGTTTGCGTATATATGCGTGATTTTGTGGTGAATAGTGCTTGACTAAATGCACATGTTATAGATGGGCCCTTTCCCTTCCTTGAATCCTTACGTCGAAATTTTCATTTAGCAAAACGTTGTATACTTCAGAATCATCATTTATGAAACCACAAACGTTGGTAGTCCAAAATGTGGGCTGGCATCTACCGTTAAGTAATTGCAACCGCTCTAAAAGTTTTAACATTCAACGTTCGGTGTTTCCCGGGCAAGAGTGCTTGATTGCAAAGGTAATGAGGCAACATGCATTGATGGGATGATGGTGCACCGCCTGATATTCGTGTTGAGTGCTCTTGTGCATGCAAATAAGAGTTTCGTCCTCGAAATTGTAATTGAAAATGCATAATGGACATCGGTATGCTGATGATGTTTTATGGTTGATTTTTTTTTTGTTCTTTGTCTATAACAAAACGTTCTTATAATTTTGTTTTAATGTTTTGTAGTTCATGAATAATTTGTATAATTGGTGGTTAAGAGTTAAGTTTTCTTGTCATAACAAGTTTATATAGAAATATAGATATGACACAAGTGCGTCGTATAATCAAGTGGGTGGATGAACGGAAATTCGTTAAAACACCACTAGCCGGATATACCTTTAATTTTCTTTTTTATAACTCGAAGACTTGGTATTGAATAAGTATTGATTTTATGCAAGACAAAACCGAGTGTAATTAAACCTGTCATTACGATGATTAAGACGCTAAGAAAGTAAGGTTTCTTTTTTCAAATAACCATGCAATCACAAAACCAACAAAATAAATATTCACCCTTATTGCGATAGGCGTTTCACTTAAACGCCAATTGTCGTTATTTAAGTCGTGTAGCTTTAGAAACGGTATTGCGTGTCATAAACGCCATTTTTATCTTCGCTCTTAGATTCCACATACGATCCATTGAGAGAGCTGATTTTGACACACCAAATTATATGAAAAATTTTAAATCGAAGAATTATATTCTATTAGTTTTGAACATTTTTGCTTTATATAATTAAAAAAATGACAATACAAACACAAAAACAGTTTTAATATTCATAACAAGTTTGTTTTCTCGGGACAGCTCGTTTTTTTATTCAAAATTATTTTTGAAATATATTTTTTTTTGAATGAGTACCTATGTATATCAATCACACAGCAGCTGTGAAGAAGCAATGACAAGAAGAAAAATAAAAAAGGCACATCTGTGTCGCGTAAATTTGCTCTTGTGACAAATTACCTAATAGGTTAATAAAAAAAACGCACGACGACTGGTTCTATGGAGGGTTCACTTGAATGTTGTAATTTTTCACTCAATTATTTTATCTGAAATAATTTATTAAATCATTTTAATTGATTAAAAAAATATAATTTTAAGTGCATTTCTAACAACCCAGAGTTTTCCGAAGAAATCGTGGTGTGGCGTCAAGTTTAATAAAGGTATCACAGTAAAATTTTTACCAAAATCTTACATTCAGTTTTAAAAAAATAAAACACGCTTCTTTAGAAATAAAATTTCGTTAAGATATGTTGAGTCCTTAACAAGAAACTCAACATAAAAACAAAAACGTTAGCAGGTACCTATAAAACAATTTTCTAAGATCACTCATGTCAAATTTTATCGAAATCTAGAGCAGTTTTCAAGAAAAAACAAGTTTTTATATAATAGGTATATGGCGATATTTTAAGACCTAGAATTTCAACTTCAAAAACTCCCTTTTGTTTAAATTTTTAGCGTATTCATCGTTCTTTTTATTCCGTGAGACCAATAAGAAACTTGTTACAACTATAAAAACAAAAATAAAAAAATTAGAACTTACATTTTTTGAGTAATTTTGGCTCTGTCGTTTGCAAATTCTTGAACGACAAAATTTGCCGTTTTTAAAGATGTTTTTGATTCAAAAACGACTATCGTAATACAAAAATTTACTCTATAACGACATATGTCACTTATAAAATACATTCCACAATATAAAAAACGCCAAGTGTCGTTTAACGCCTTACGTAAAGCCAAATCATTTTGTCGTGTTTTCATATGGCGTTGAACGACTATCGTAATAAGGGTGATTGTTTGTTTCATAAGAAAAATAAAGTTTGACTGAGTTCAAACAAATTTTGTTAGCTAAGTGAAATAAATTCCCATGTGGAGCACTTTCTCGTGGAGTAAATTCCCTGCAACACAATAAGGCCGATAAGACCCTATTTCACTTATGCAAAGCGAAATAAAGGCAAACTTTGAAATATGGCTTCATTTCCCTAATTGAAAGTGAAATAAGGAAGTATTTACATATACCTATGGCCTAATTTCGTTTGGCCTTATTTCGCGGCATCTTTTGGGAGTTATTTCATTATGAAATAACTTCCTTCTCCCCAAATTGAAAATCCAAAAAGCATGAAATAAATCCCCAAAAATGGGAGAGTTTTTCATATGACAGAACTCCACACTTTCATAAAAAATGTTGGGGACTTATTTCATTTCTTGTTTAGAAGGTTATTTCTTGGTGAGTTATTTCACAGCCTTGCTTCTATAACTTTAAAAATATTAAAATTAAAAAAGCCTACGGAAAACAAATAGACAATTAAATTTCCTATCAATATGTATCTGGCAAATTGTTTGTCAGGCTAACGGTTTTCGATATAGTTAGGTTAGGTTAGGTTAGGTTTATGTGGCTGTCAGGAAGACTACTGACACACTTAGACCACAGATAGGTCCGTTGTGATACCACGAAACGACCAGTTGGAGCTTCTTATAAAGCGATGTAAAGATAGAATATCTACGTTCGACATATCGCTAGGATCGTCTAAAAAAAAATTACCCACGTGTAATTTACGTCTTTGGGAGAGAGCTGGGCATGAGCAGAGAAGATGGGTGATTTTTGCAAAAATCATTAGAGAATACGCCAAGTCTTATGGCGTGTCTTCCTATGAGACCAATTACGGAGCTAAGATGTAATCTGCTCACAGACAACAAACATTTAGTGCGTTTCTGATCCAATTTTGGCCAGATTTGCTTTGTCGCTACGCAGGTAGTAGTGTTTGTCCATCTTAAATTTGTTTTCTGTATGGCATTTAGTTTTAGCATGAGTTTGCTTGTAGCTATAGGTATACCAATATTCACCTTGTTAGGTAAAACTGGCAATAGGGTTCCATTTCTGGCGAGTTCATCGGCTTTGCAGTTTCCCACAATGTCTCTGTGTCCCGGCACCCAGAAAAGGTGAATGTTGAACTGCTTCATCAGAGATAATTAGTGGAGTTCCCATAATTGATGGGGGACTTATTTGGGGAATTTTATATTTTCTTGTGAAGAGGACAAGTTCAGTTTTGTTTGGGTTTATACCCAGTCCACATTTTTCTGCCCATTTGAGCAATATATTCAGAGCATTTTGCATTAATTCAACGAGAATTTGAGCATGTTTCCCCGATATTGCAATGGCAACATCTTCGGCATACGCGATCACTTTGAAACCTTCTTCTTTTTTCGATATAGTTAGATTAATATAATTTGCAAAATGGTGGTCTTAGAATAAAGTTCTTAATTCCGAAATAAGTGTTTATACTCTAGAGTCTAGAGGAACTCCTTTACAAGATACAAAAAAAAATCCACTGAGAGCACAAAATGAAAACTTTTTGATTCCCATTTTCTTTTACTACTTAAAGTATATTTAATACACAAACTGTTTCATAAGCAAATATGTGCATGCTTTCCATCATGCTTCTTCGAAACTTTAAATGTTCTTTCAGATATCTATATACATTATAGTGCCTTTAGGTCACGGATATATTCCCTTAAGAACCTTGCAAATGGATTTGGGATTGGGATTAAACATTTCAATGAATGTGTGGGATACCAGACAGAATTTTAAGTAGACATAAAATATTTAAACAAAATTCTTATCAAAGTTCAGTAGAATTTGGTTGTTTGGGTTAATGGTTGCATATTTGAAGGGGTTGCAACTTTTTTTTTTTTTGTCTATAAACAAAAACCAACAAAAGAAAAAACAACTGTATACGAGTATATATATTAAAAGGTAGAATTAATGTAGTTTCAACAAATAGAAGAGAGAAAATGAGAGCCAAATTCACAGCTTTTATCATTTCATGTAGATAGGTAGATATAAGTAAATAAAATATATACCGATTTGGTATTTTTTTTTTTTTATTTCCTTTTTTATGGTTTGCCTTTTGTATCAAAATTTATCCGAAGCAATCTGTAATCCGGCGTAACATAAATTTGTATTTTATGAATGACCACAAAAAAATAGAATAAGAACGAAGCTCAAACCCAAAGGTTAAAAGAGGATTTACTTGGAAAACAATTTTCGTTTGATTTGGAATTGCGTGGGCAGCAGAATGATATAGTGCCTATACGTTTTATTGTTTTGTTTGATTGTAAAAACTGTAATCTGTTTGGCGTGTTAATGTTAATCTTTTATTGCTGTAAAAACGCAAAGGAGGATTTTATGTTCAACAATAATGCTTTTCATCACAATGTTTGTATACGAAAAAAGTATTAAATAACTCATATAGTATACAAAACATAATACAACTTGTTTTTGTACCATAAAAACTGTTATCAGATTTTGATGAACTTAAAACAAAAATGAATTAATAATAACAACAAGTCTGAAGGATTTTTTATGAAAAAAACTGCTCAAAAGGCATTTATTTGAGAATCATTATCATAAGGATGTCTTATATGAGCAGTCAAACCGTTGCATATTATAGAGGTGATCAGCAACAATTGTGCCTCGGATATACACTCCGTGCCACTTGATTAAGTACATGCAGTTATCTTTTTTTTTATTTTGCGATATTTTTCAAACCCCTCGGTATTTTGGGAAAAACCAAATGCACAATGAATGAAGGATATATTAGGGTTTTCCCAAAAAGGTCATAAAATGTATCTGCTTTTTTGTTTCACTTGATTAAGGACAGTGTCAAAATCTATATGTTACCGTTATTTTAATCAAATAAAAGGGAACTTGAAGTATGAGGGAGCTTAGTTCAAGTAAAAACTGCAAACAATCCACAACTATGGGCAGAGGAAAGACATAAACCAAGGAGGTAATCGGCCAAATTCGAGCTTACCGAGAAGAAAGGAAATCCATCTGTTTTATAGCCAAGAAGATTGAAAGAAGCAAGTGTGTTGTCAACAATTATCTTAAGGACCAGGAAAGGAAGAATCAGAAGATTAACAACATGTAAGGAAAGGCGGGCGATACTGAGAACAGTTTCAAATAGAAAACAGAAAACTGCCTGTCCTTAATCAAGTGACACGGAGTGTACTTATAGATTGATCGAATGTTGTTCGATCATGGGAGTCTCTGATCTGATTTGAACACCCATTCTCGCGGAAGAAAATGACGACATCTGCAAAATAAAACTACTTGTGGAAACCTAAAAAGAAAAAAAAAACTGATTCACTTTGCGGTCAATAGAAACAACATAAAACCAAGCACGGAATTTCTAGATTCTAGAATTCAGAAGACCAGATAGAATTCAACGGATCAATCAAACATCAACCAGATTGATGTTGCGATCGATGGGACAGATATATCTACTCGAAAAAAATACTGGACGCACGAAATTTTACCTGACCAACATACGCGCCGATCGAGTCTCAATCACTCAGGGTTCATTTTCGGAGATGATTCTATAAAATGCATTCATCAATTCATTACGAAAATACGGTCGGATTGTAAAATGCCCGATGAATGGAACTTCAGTGATGAGTGCTCTATTTCATCGCAAAAGAAAGTTCTATTATTTGAACCAATTATAGAGGAATTATTTTCCTGCATACAAGACCTTATCTACCGTTTTGTTCGACAGTGTTAAACTATCATAAAAAATGGCTTAAGAACAGAAAAGTCTTTCTGCCACCAAATATATTTTTTAAATGACAGGCACTGAAAAAACAAAAATTGAACAGGTTAATCTGAATTAAAATTCTATGAGTTTCTTATTCTAAACTAAATTTCTCTAAGCGTAGGAATACCTCTGAAGGAGTTACACATTTGAGCATCTTATAGTGAGATATGATTAAGTTAATCATTCACGAAAATATAAATGTAAACAATTTCATTACTGATTTTCTGTTCCTGCGAAAACAAACATAATTTTACAAACATTCACAAAAAGTTTAAATCTCTTATAGGAAAATGGACAAAAATTTGAATCCAATCATATTTCGAATTCCTTTTAACATATCTGCACACTTAAATGTTCACTTCATTCATAACATTTCAGTAAATCCTTATTTAATTGCTTTAAAATTGTTTCCGAAATTTTCCCAAAAACCAACAATCCTTCAGAATAAGAGTATAAATCCCTGCAATGTTAAAACTCTCATTTCATTGCCTGTTAGGTTAGGTGATCAAAACTACAAGCAATTAACATTTAGCACTCGCATCACTCATAGTTATTTGCATGCAAAGGACTTTTACGTTTTTGCTCTTGATGGTTCAAACACACAAGCAGAGAAAGAATGGATTTTCATTGAAAGTCAGAGCAATTGTGAATTTTTTTTTTTCTTTCTTTTTATTGCAAAAAAAAATCTATTCTTTGCTATCAAAATCTGACCACAATCTGCAATACACAACAGATATACCCGACTGAAAAATACTTTTCTCTTGTTTCCTTTATCGCCATCCTTCAGGGGGTTTTTGGCAATTCTGGATGCTTGAAACATTTTCATTTAATATTTTATCACGATTTCGACAAAAGAAGATAGATTTTTATTTTTTTTTTCGTTAGATATAATGCAAATTAAAATTCAGGATTCAAATTGTTTGTAAATGGGTAGCTTAAATTAGCAACAAGTTTTAACAATTTTAACAATTAATTTGTACGTACATCAGATTTTAGAAATCTTCGTATTTTTTTCGAGATAAATTGGATTTTCTGTAGCGTTTATATGACAGGTAGCGTTAATAAGGTGATTTTGAAAATAATTTTTTTAACGAAAAACTTCCTTATTGGCAAAAAATCAATCACACAAATTTTATCAAAATCGTCCGTATTTTTTTCGAGAAAAATTGGATTTTCTGTAGCGTTTCTATGACAGGTACCGTTAATAAGGTGATTTTGAAAATAAATTTCTAACGAAAAACATTATTGGAAAAAAAATCAGTCACACTAAATTTTATCAAAATCGGTCGTATATTTTACGAGAAAAATTGAATTGTCTTCAAGAATAATTTGCAGGTACCGTAAATATGTAAACTTATTCTGAAAAAATTAAAAACACAACCTTTGGCTACAAATCCATTGTACGAAAATTTATAAATATCGATCGTATTTTTTACGAGAAAAATGGAATAGTCTAAAACGCTTGCATGGCAGGTACCGTTAAAAAACTATTTGTAAATTTTTTTTTGTCGAAAAACATCACCGTTTTCAAAAAAATCAGTCATGTTAAATTTTATCAAAATCGATAGTATTTTTTTCGAAAAAATTGAATTATTTGTTACGCTTGTATGGCAGGTAACGTTATTTTCAGACCTAGGATAAAAATCAAAAATACACCTGGGCATATTACTCTAAAAATACAGAGTACCAAGTTTGAAGAAAATCGGCCCCACCGTTTGGGCTGTAGGTGTCGATACAGCCAGATTGACAGACGGACAGACAGACAGACAGAATTGTCGGACCTACTTTTTTCGAGTTCTCTATCATCATAATGTCATGTTGGATTGTTATCTCAAAACTTTTTTTTTACGAATACAAAACATGCCTTATAGTACCTATAATCGCAAATAAAAATGGATGGGAAAGGGGAATTTATTATCCCCCTTTTTTCGGGAGGGTTGATTTTCTTATAAAATGACATAAAACAGAAAAAAATTATTAAAAAACAACAACAAGATGTTTGTTTCGTTATTTTGAATTTTCTCAAAAAGTACATCCGGATCCGGATGCCACTTTTCTGTTTTTGAATCAAAATTTATAAGAGCATTTAAATTTTTTAAACAAAAATACTTTGAATGTGTTTGAACAACAACAACAACTTAAAGGCGCTACCACCAATTAACGAATTTTATTTACTCGTTTACGAATATTATTATTCGTTTCTTTCTATCTTTGGCTGGAGATATAGCTATTTCAAGGATTGCCAATTCCTTTCATCAGTCTCCTTTTAGTGGTATTGAGCTTTAATCCAATTTTATTGTGAAAAACTTTTTCACATGCACCTCGTGAGATTCGAACCCACGAAGGCGTGGGTTTCTTTTATTTCGAATATTTTCCAGGTAAAAGTACATATCGACTGGACTACTTATATCATTTAAATTTCAATCTCGATTAAACGAAATATATTTTGCAGTGTTTTTGGAGGATTTTCCACGAGATTAGAAAGAAAGGAAGTTAAAGCATAGTTACGCATTTGTCTTCTGTTGAATAGTAGCAGCGCAATTAAGTTTTTCGAAATGTTTAAGTAGGTAGTCTGGCAACTGTACTAGTGTGGAGGAATATTCGTCCTATAAAATCCTTTAGACTCAAAGATCTCATACAAACAGCCAAAATTGTCAGTTTTTTTTTCTGGCACCTCCATTATGCATAACTTCATTAAAATACTGTTTCTTGTAGTTTCTAGTGACTCTCCAAAGGTTCCGAATTTAAACCCTGCCTATTTCATCAAACTGCAACAGCAAAAAATTGCAAATCGCTTTTATTATTAATAATTATTCAGTCAAGTTTTGTTGTAAAAAATTTCAGTGCAGAAATTAAAACCATTTTAACTTTTGATATTGATGTTCTAAATTGTTTCATAAAATTTTAATTTAAATGAAAGATACCAACTCTTCTTTACTTTGAATAAATTATTTATTAATTTATTTGCTAATTAATATGCTGGTACTTCAATATTTAATTAAAGAAATATTCTTTCACATAATTATGCATTCACCACAATTGTTGGCTTTTGAAAGGAAGTTACAATTGCAGACTTTCTAGCATGACGAGTTCATAGAAATTCAGTTATGAAATTAGTTTTAGTTAAGTTGTGGTCTTCAACTTTGTCTTTTTAGGTAAGAAAAGAAAATTAAAAATGTTCTCCCAGAAGGATACCATAAAGATTGTTACGTTCCTAGTAACAACAGTGATTTAAGGTAGACACATAAATGAAATAAGTTTGAAATTAATGGTTATATACATAGCTAGAATTCGTGGTTCTTCTTTTAGTTAAAAATCATCAACTTCAAGTGAATCCTTGTAAGAATAAGCGATGGAGTCTGAAAACCTCAACAGTTAGAAACATTCAATTATTTCAATAAAACTAACTGCAAATGTTGTTCAAGAATCCTTGGAAATTCTTTCCAAAGAAATTAATTTGCAGTTTGCAATTGCAATGCAATACACAGCTGGTCATAATTTAATTTGGTTAACCACAAAATTTTATCAACGAATAAATAGTTTGAAATTACGAAACTCAATTTATTGTATTATATTTTTACTTTTTTTTTTTTTTTGTTAAAAAAAGTATCTAACAGTAGCACATCTGCAGCATTTAAATCCCCAGTGAGAAAATTTACACGAGGGAAAATGTAATTTTCTGCATACAGATATTGTGTTTTATTTTCACAAGTGTTTATTTACAGTATTTTTTTTTATGACAGTTTGTGGTAGAGATACGGTTGATGCTTTGACACATGGGGTTATAGCAAAAAAAAAAAATATATAAAATAATGTCATCAAATCAATAATAAATATAATAGAGTGAAAGTAGAACACGGCAAAATTGGAATCATTTTTTATTATTTATTCCACACTTGACAGCTTTTGGTAGATATTGTGAATTTAGATTGGATTGCTTTGGTTTGATTTTTGTTTTTGTTGAAATTTGCATGCTACGGGGTCTTTATCAAATATTAAAAAGTTCAGCAATGATGAAAACTTTTTGGGCTGGAAGCTGAATATAAAAAGATGATAACAATAAATGTAGTAAATATAAAAATACAAAAGAAGAGGTATTATAATGAATATGCTATATTTTTCCGGTAATGTTAATGACCTAATTAACTCTCCTTTTTTCTCCTTTTTTCTTGATATGTCATACCGGAATGTATAAGACGCCATATCAGTTGAAAATCGTCAGCAGGCCTCCCATTTTATGGGTGGTTCCATTTCGGTGCCCTTGCATTTGTAATAGGAATTATATGAACTGCTTCTTAAATATTGACATTTAAGAAGGGATTCCATGCAATTTTTTTCCGTTTTCATATGATGACAACACCAGCTAAGGTGTTCATGATCAGATTGTTAATTAGTATATGGACACGAGGACTTTCTCTGTGTGTTTTTTCATTCCTGATTTGTTGGCTGGTTGGACAAGCACCTCAACAGACATGTCGTTTCGCCAACACTTTACTAATTTAATTTAATTAATTCAATTTAGTTTAATGCTTAGTACAAGCAACTTAGGTACTTTACAAATAGAAATAAAAAAATGTTTACATAATACTAAAACATGATTTTTCTTAAGTGACTATTTAATAATATTTGATAACAAAAGACGCATATTCAAGAATAGGCTTCACAAAGGTGATATAAATTGATTTTTTGACATATGCGTCAGCAAACTCTTTTGACCAACGTCTTATAAAGTCAAGCATTGAATTGGCTTTGTTGATGATACTATCAAAGTGGGCTATAAAATTGAGTTCTCTATCGCATATGACCCCCCAATCGTGAGTGTGTGAAGTTAGCCCCCCCCTTTTTTTGAAAATTGAATTTTTGAAAGTTGTGCTAGGTTTGTGCCGGTTTTTGCCGTAATTTTTTTTTCAAAAATATTCAAAAATGAGGGTTTTAAAGCCAAAAAACCGTTTTTGACAAGTGTGAAGTTAGCCCCGCTTTTTTTGAAAATCGAATTTTTGAAAGTTGTGCTAGGTTGTGCTAAGTTTGTGCCGATTTGTGCCGTGGTTATTTTTCAAAAATATTCAAAAATGAGGGTTTTAGAGCAAAAAAAAAACATTTTTGACCTATCCCAATATTTTTTTAAAAATCAACATTTTAGAAAAGTATTCAAAAATGGAGGTTTTAGAGCCAAAAAACTTTCCCAAAAAGTGTGAAGTTAGCCCCCCATTTTTTTTGAATTTCAAACTTTTTTTTACTTTTTCAGAATTTAAAAGTTGTTCTAATCATTGTTCCAAAAAATCAAAGTCGCATCTTTTGTATTTTTGAAGATAGAGCATTTTGAAATTTATTTTTAAAACTGAAATAACTCCCCACCATTACGACTTTTCTCAAATTTTAATTTTGAATCTGAATAAGTGTTATTAAAAACAACTTTTGAATACAAAATTTAGTTCGTACAAGATTTAAATCATGTTTTAATTTGAGTTTCAAAAAATGCTTAAAATTTCTGTGAGCTCCAACCCCCCCCCCCCCCTTTTTCCAAAATCTAAATTCTTTTTTTTGTATCGTAAAGGGGGAGCAGGAATACATTTTTTTTATTCTAAGATCGTAAGAAATGATTAATCACTTAAAGTCTGCAATGATTCGTATATTTTCGTCAAAATCTTGGAAGAATGGAGCTTAAGCAATTGTCTATCTAAATTAAAAATTTTAAATTTCATTTGAAAAAAGGGTGTGTATCAGAAATTTTTTTCGGAATACCTATACATAAATCAAAAACTTAAATCTAATATCGTAAAATTAGTTTTTTTTGGCCTAGATTCTACAGTTTCGAATTAAATTTCGGTCAAAAACGGTTTTTCGGCTCTAAAACCCCCATTTTTGAATATTTTTGAAAAAAAAATACAGCACAAACCGGCACAAACCTAGCACAACCTAGCACAACTTTCAAAAGTTCAATTTTCAAAAAAGGGGGGGCTAACTACACACACTCCCCAATCGTTCGAAGATGTAACATTAGCTACTAAGAGTAAAGTCCTTGTTACTCAATGGTTGCTTCTGCCTCTGTCTAATGAAAAGATTTTGAAGAGTGACATTATCAATTGATTTTAAAGCTGTGTTTTTTTTTCGCAAGTTATACACAACAGTAATATATGAGCAAAGTTCTCTACTATACTTTAATTCAGCATTTATACAATTGTTTATCATTAAGTTATTTTATTAATATAGTAATATTTTGTATTGCTTTTTTAAGTTCAAAAAAATTCCATTTTTTATTTCTTTATTTTGTTCAATATATTTCGAGGATAACTTTCCTCATCTTCAGGGACTTAAATAAATAAATTAAATAATAACATTTATGTAAATAATTTTATAATAATAACCGAAGAAAATTACCTATATAATATTTATACTAGTCCCTGAAGATGAGGAAAGTTATGTTCGAAATATATTGAACAAAATAAAGAAAAACAAAATGTCATCTTTTTTAACTCAAAGTTCAAAAAACAAAATACAAAATATTACTATATTAATATATGATAAAGTTCAGCAAAACAAGAATTAAAATACATTATTTTATCTTCCTGACTGAAATTTTTCACAGAACAACAAATACTTACTCTCATCAAATCAGATTTTGTGAAACTTCTCCCTCTTGTATTATATAGTGACGAAAGGATCAAGTATCGGTGAGGTTGTTTTTGAAGTAATTGCAATTGCGGATGTAATCAAGGGTCCTTCTCGGGGATGGCTAAGTTTTTTATACCTATATAGTCCTCTAGAGCTCATAATATTTGTCATTTTTTAGACGAAAAAGTGGTTTTAAGTCTTCTTCAGTGTCGGTCTTTAAATTTAGTTTAAAATTCCCGGAGAATTATGTAAATCTTAGGCTGATGTTTATTTATATAAATAGATTTGAAAAAATTAAAGATAGAACGAGTCCGCGAAGAAATCACAATCAAAGTTGGCGTACATATTAGATGACGACTCATTAGAAGACTTGCAATATAATCAGGTCCATAACAAAAATATTCTTATCTATATAGTATCTTATATAGTGCACGAAGAAGTGCTTCAGTTCAGTTCAGTTCACTATACCCCAACTTCTTTTATTTGGTATGATCGATAACATGTGATAAAAATGTGCACAAGGTTTTTTAATTTTTGGCGGGAGGTGTAAAACAAAATCCGAATATTTCCCACACCACCAAGATAAACCAGTAACTTTACATATCATAACAAAGTAAGTATACAGACTTGTGCTGTATACTATACTGAGCTTTTGTCTATTTTTCGACGTGTTTCTGATCAGAAAACTTAATACAATTTATTTAAAACAAATTGCGCCAGTGGCGATTCCTTTTAAAGTTTAAAATAAAAAAAACCGTTATATAAACATGTGAAAGGGTTTATGACAATCTTACAGACGAAAACCATGTTTATACAGTTCAGAAATGCATGTATATAGGCATTGCAATAGGCTTATTATCGTTTTGTATAATAAGTAGCTTAAGAAAATTTTACGAGCAATTTTTTTTTATAAAGCTAGCTCAATTAGGAGAGAAGTAACAATAAAACTACAGGAAGGGGGCGCTGCAATTGGTTGATTTTCACATCGGAATATCAGTAGCCCTATAGAGTTTTATATGTACAAATTTTTAATCTGGAACGAAATTAGGAAAAAATGCATTGCAGTAGGTTATTTTTTATATTTAGTACTCAGTAATCAGATACAAACACACACAAAATTTTAAAGCTTAAGCTCAATTAGGAGAGAATTTAAAATAAAACTACAGGGGCGCTGCAGTCGGTCAGTTTTTAAATCGGAATATCAGTAGCTCTATAGGCAAATAAGTATTGAATTCCAAGGTTCTACCTCAATTAGGAAAAAAAGTTAGTAAAAACCGCATAAAGGGGGCGCTCCAGTCGATCAATTTTTATACTGAATGCTCAGTAATCAAAGAACAGCACACACAATAAATTTTAAGAAGTTGTTAATACTATCTACTTTCAAATTTCAACGAATTTCTCGTATTTTTGATTGCATTTTGTTGGGCTAACGATTTCGTTTATTTTGCTGGAGTTTGCTTATGACACACATATATTAAAGTCAAACACTATTATTAAGATTGCAGGGAATTAATTATCGCAAATTTTAATGCTAAACAACTTTTCAAATGAGACTTTTTGTATGGGAGTTTAGTTCCTGTGATGAAAAAATTGATTTTAAAACATGTTGTTTTGTTTTTAGGTCATTTAATTTTGTAATTAATCTTCATTTTTACATTAACATTTTTGGTTTAGCGACGCCTAACTAGCTAACCAAGAGAAATCGACACTGAATAGCAAGAAATTACACGTGCATTTCTTAATACACGTGTTTTTCTTAATACACGTGTAAATATAAATACACGTGTTCATACACTAAGAATTTAATTACACGTGTAACACGTGTACACGAATTCACGTGTAAAAGGGGGCTCTACGATGACCGTCAGCATTTCCTTATTATTATTAGCATATTTCCAAATTTTCATCTGAAAAAAAAGTTGGTTTGTGTCTTCAGTATGTGAATTTGTAATCCTGAATTCATCAAAAAAAAACATCAATTTATATATTGATGCAACTCAAAATTCCTATACACTTTGCGAAGTATTAATTTTTCAATTTAGATGAAAAGACATTTATATTTATCGCCACATAACCAATTCAGCAATACAAAACGACATCATCAGTATTTCCAAAAAAAAGAAATATGACTCTTGTCTGCCTGAAGCAAACAACCCAAACGAGGCATCCTTGACTTATTGCTCTGCAGTCATGCTTGACTATATCCATTTACTTGTTGTTATAAAAATAACAGAATTAAGAGCAAAATCTCACTTGTTGATGGTAGTAGAAGTGAATTGCCAACTATATGTACCATCCTCTGTAATGGAATCCTTAAAAATTAATTTCTGTGGTTCTGACGGTTTTCAAAGAGATGCTTCTATATCTGCACTTTGGCGGACATAAATGCCACAAAATTCGAAAGGCGGACTGTGTGAAATTTTTCAAAAGGAGTTTTTTTGGTTTTATGACCTGTGAAATACTCATATCGAAAACAGGTTTTTTACGTCATGTCTTGGTGTTCGTCTGTCAGCTCACAGAAATAAAACCACAGAGGAAAGGAATACGACAAGAATATGCCTGTTTGAGTGTTTGAGAGTAAGTTTGTTAGGTGACTGTAAAATTTAATTAATTAATTATGTGAGGAAAAAGATTTCTAATATGACGAATATGAAAAAGTAAAAACACTGTGGATAAAGTTTCTTGACATGCATTTTCTAACATTTTTCCTGTTGGGTGAGTGGATATTTTTTTTTTATTTTACCAATTATTTACTATAAAATTTGTCACGTGGAAAGTATTTAAATACCCTCATGATATTTAACACACTAACGCATTAGTTAAATTTAGTTAGGTATACCTTTTCGTATTCATATAATACAAATTGTAAAAAAGTATTTTTTTACAGAGCATTAGGATAATTAGAATGTTAATTCAACCATAGAAAAATAACCGTGATGAAAAATGTTCATTGGAGATTATAACAGAACGTCTTTAAATTACTTAGCATGTAATAATGATGATTTATGATTTGTATTTTATATTTGTGTTAGTTGAAGTTGTAATCCTTTTTTATTGGACTTCTTGTAAGATTACATTTTTCCATTCAAAACTTACTAAGTCCTTTTTATGTGCTATAAATAATTTTAAAGTTGTCATTAATTTTAACATTGATTCCAAGAAAAAAGTTCACCAAACCAGAATCCTTTCATTTATTTCCCAGCAATTTTAGTGCAGCAGAATACCCATCCAATTTTATGATTGGTAATTTTTCGCTATTTTTCACGAGTATCAGCGGGGATTGTTGTCATGCAAAAAAAAAAACTAAGAAAATATGAAATTCTTATTGTAAAAACAATAATCAGGCTTCGATCTCACAAATCCAAATTCAAGAAGAAAATCATGTGTCAACATTAAGAAACCACGAATATAACCCGTTTTTGCTCTTGGGTCTCTATTAATGTATTCTGATCTGGCATTTTCTTCAAAATTTACACAACTTCCAGCCAAGAATTTTCGATTATTCAGATTCACAAAGTAAACAAAATCCATAAGTTTTTTTAAAGAAATCTGCATATACATAATAAAATCATATGTTTTTGAGCCGTTTTAATCATGGCCGGACCTCGCAAAGCGAATAATGATTATTGCTTCGTATCAAGTTGTATATACTTTTTCATTTTTCGGCTGATTGTTGACCAAATCAGTCAAACAATGCTGCATCCACACATTTCTATCACTTCATTTGGTATGTGGAACAAAAGCAACAGTTTCAGGAATCTATAATTAAATAAACTCAATTAATATGAAAACCATTTTGCTGCTACATTCCTTTTCCAGGAAAGAACCAATTTCGCAACAACAGAATGAACAGTCGCACACACATGATGGGATTTCCAATCCATAAACCATGAAATTGAATTTTCAGCCTATCAGCCAATAAGAGGACAACAATAGCTCTGTTTGTCCTCACCAGAAAATACGGATTTTCGAAAACATTAATCAAAAATGTTGGAATTTTCAAAGGGTAATCAATAATTCCTCAAAATATCAGGCATTTGGGGATCCAATGAGAGTTATACATATTGAATAAAATGTCAACACATTCATTAAAAAATAGCTCTCGTTTTTAGTGTTGTATTCAAAATTTAAATAATTACCTTAACTTAGGAAATTATCCCAAATTAATTATGATCGAAGAAAAACCTCAAAAATTACGTTTTTTTTAAATATTATTTGTATATTATCTACATATATAATATATTTAAGTAGGATGTTTTCGAAAACGTCAAATCAAAGCCATTTTGTTCGGTTAATGATCGTCATTTTATGACTTTATTTAGGTATATACAGGTAATCGGTATAAGGTGCAACAAAAAGCTAGGGGCAATTTTCTAAAAAATTCACTTAAATCAGAAAAAAATATTTAAAAACAACGATAGAACTTACAAAGCCAGGTTATACTTTTTTGGAAAGCCAGAAATCTATTATTTCATTGTATGCTTATAACATACAGGATATTTAAAATATTATAAAGAGAAGACTATAATTCTATCTATATTCGTCGATATACATACATAAAAATCAATTGTTGTTCGTTTTTGTTGTTATAACTTAAGTTTGGCCGCTCCGAATTAGATGTTTTTTTTTTGGAAAGGTATTCGTTTGTATACTTGGTTTTTATGTAAAAAAAAACAATACCTTTCGAAAATAAAGGGCACGACTGGGTCCAAAAAACTTGCTCTTGGGGCAAGGAACTTTCGTGTAAGCGACTAGGAAATTCTTCAACTTTTTACCGTCAACAACAAAGCACTTTTTACCTTCAACAACAAAGCACTCAAATAAAATTTTATTGAAATTTATCGGATTGTTTTCGAAAAAAATAAAATTGAAAAAACTAACTTTTTTCCCAAATTTGTGAATGCAGTATAAACCAAGCTTCGTTAATATCGGTTAAGCCGTTTAGGAGATAATCGATACAAAAATTTACCGTCATAAGGCATGTACCAATAAAGTTAGTCGGGACAAAATTTTTTTAATAAAAGACGTCACCATTGCCCATAAATCACTCATATAAAATTTTATCAAAATTGATCGGATTTTTTCCAAGAAAAATTGAATTTTAAAAAAACTTACTTTTTAGAAAATATTTGTTTCCAAAACTTTTGATTGTAGTATTGATAAGGTTTAGAAGAAGTTTTACGATATTAAATCGGTGCAGCCGTTTAAAAGATAATCGGTATCAAAAAAGTACCGATCTGGCAGGTAAGCATTTTTGGAAAAAAAATTTAGATGTAAGACATCACTCACATCAAATTTTATCAAAATCCATCGTGCTTTTTTCGAGAAAAAATAAATTATCGATAATGCTTATATGGTAGATCCCGTTATTTTAAGACATATGAAACAAATAAAAAACGTCCGGGCATATTAATCAAAGAATAGTTTGAAGAAAATCGACCTAACCGTTAAGGCTGTAGGTTTCGATACAGACAGACAGACAGACAGAATTGTCGGACCTATTTTTTTCATCTTTTCTCTGTTTGATTGTTATCTTAAAACTTTTTTTTTTGCGAATCCATAACTTGCCTTATAGTACCTATAATAAAGATATAAAAACCGGAGTTGCAAATTATTCCAGCTCAACGAATTATTTTTATAGTAATTTGTTTTCATTTCCCAAACTTTCAAATTGAAATTAATTATTTCGTTCCCATCATACAAAACCCGAATATGTCGTTTGTTTAAAAATCGTTGAAAATAATGCAGCGATCACGACGACGTTCAAATATTGGTCCTCGTACACAGTATAATACGTAAAGCGGTTCGAATAGCATTATCATTTCAAACAAAGGGCCTCATCTGCCAAACCAATATGGTTGCCCATAGTCTGGGAGTTTATTTTAAACTTAAAAAATATGTGCCTGTTAATAATTAACACTCACAATCAGCACAGTTTGAAATATCAAGGTCATTATAGGCAAAAGATTTAAATGTATCCTTTACATTCCTAAGTTTCCTTTATTGAAATTATTCACATCCAGATATTATGTAGATGTGATTTTAATTTATTTTAATATTAAAATAACCCCACAATATACATAATGAAGGTGCAATTATGTTAATGATTTTCTTCTGTAGGATTCATGCTTCGCTTAAATCAACTTTCTGTGTCCAAAAGATCTTTTCCAATGTGCTGTTGCATGCAATATTAATTAAGTTTGCATACAGTGAACAAATATTTCAACAGGATATCCTTACAGGGATGCAAAAAAGTAGTGGACAGCTAAAGTCATTTTGTGTTAATTGAAATAGAAAAGCAAGAGCTCTATGAGTGGTGTAAAATTTTGTCCAAACGAAAATTGTTGAGAAGTTAATGAATTAATTAATGCGAAATTCGATTGTTAGAATATAGAAAAGAGAATGAAAAACACATATTGGTAAGAGTGAAAATGAAATGTAACTTCACACAAATAGTTTTTAAGTGTTGGAGAACATCGTATAACAACACGATCACATTATCATCATTTCGTTCTTTATCAGTTACCATTGTACTTATGCATATTATGTAGTTTTATTTTTAAATAAAGTGCCAGCACCCAGGAAAATAAGACAAAAAGGCAAAATTACGAAATAATCATCTGGGGACCTTTGTTTTTATGTCTTGAGCAAATCCTTAGAAGTACCCAGTACCCATGATTTTGCCTGGAATAGGGGTAAATTATAGAAGTTCAGTTTTTTTTTCAAATTTCTCGGAAACTTTAAATTTTTGCAAAAAATTGTTTTGTTAAAAATTGTAGCTTCATGATTTTCTAAAAAAAGGTCTTTTCATCGTACTATCAACCAATTTCGAGAAAAAACTGTTAAATTGTTAAAGTGTCGTTTTCAAGAAAATTTGGAAAAACTAATATTGAAGGTAGAGTGTACCTCTCATAAATAGGTTTCAGTTTTTCCGAAAACGGCTCCGATTTTTTTTTTGTTTAAATATCTTTTTTTTTGAATTTTTCTGGCATTATAAATGTTTTGATAATAGGAGTGATTGCGTATCATAGGCAAGAACCCATCCACTTCCGTCGAGCTAAGGCCGAGCAACGACGAGCATGCCAGCCTGTGATACCAATCGACATTCGTAGTTTCTAATTTTATTGATCTGCTCTCCGCACCTCCCTCCCACTTGTAATAGGGAGGTGTAGAGAGTAGATCGAAAAAAATTCGAAACTACGATTGTCGATTGGTATCACAGCCTGGCATGCTCGTCGTTGCTCGGCATTAGCTCGAAGTGGATGGGTTCTTGCCTATGATACGCAATCACTCCTATTATCAAAACATTTATCATGCCAGAAAAATTAAAAAAAAAAATATTCAAACAAAAAGAAACGGCTCATACGATTTTGATGAAACTTTTTGTACGTCATATTTGCAATGTTTTGAATATTTCAGGATATTGGCTAAAAATGCACATATCTAAAGAAGATTTGGTGTAAACATATTCTTACAAATTTGTCCGGAACTTCATAACGGCTGAATCGATTTAATTTATATTTGGTATTGCACATAAAATAAATAAGCAGCACAAGACGGCATTTAAAGTTTTTAGCTAGACAACATAAAACGATGATGATACATAATTTCATGATTAAAAATTTTTGTAGTCCCATAGTTTGCAACAAGAGTAAATTCGTGCGACCCAGTCATGCATTTTATTTTTTTTTTCTGTTGATTACTCTTAATGGGAAAATCACAAAAAAAATAAAGAAAAAATTGCCAAATATGTAAAAAGTGCAATGTTGTCTAAAAACAGACTGTAACAATTTAACACTTTTTTCTCGAAATTGGTTTATGGTACGATAAAAAATGTTCAGACTTCTTTTTGTAGAAAATCATATATGTAAGCTAAAATTTGTACCTAAATATTTTTTTGCAAAAAAAAATTATCTCCGGGCCAAATCATGGTTACTTTTGAGGATTTGGTCAAGACATAAAAACAAAGGTCTCCAGCGAAATTCTGCTTTGTCCTAATTTTTTCGAAATAAAATTCTAAATTATAAATCTATTTAAAGGAATTATTGGCATTTCTGTTCTTTCAATATTAGGAAAATAAGATTAGGTATAATCACCCTTATTGCGATAGGCGTTTCACTTAAACGCCAATTGTCGTTATTTTAGCCGTGTCGCTTTTGAAACGGTATTGCGTATCATAAACGCCATTTTTCTCGTCGCTCTTAGATTCCACATACGATCCATTGATTTTGACACAACAAATTAAATAGAAAATTTTGAATCGAAGATTCATATTCTATCAGTTTTGAACATTTTTGCTTTTTATAATTAAAAAATGACAATACAGACACAAAAAAACAATTTTTTAATGTTTTAATTTTCATAAAAAGTTTGTATTCTCAGGACAGCTCGGTTTTTTATTCAAAATTATTTTTGAAACATATTTTTTTGTAAATGAGTATATTAATAACATAGCAGCTGTGACGATGACAAGAACGACAAACATGAAAGGCACGTCTGTGTCGCACAAATTTGCTCTTGTGACAAATTACCTAAGAGGTTAATAAAAATAAGGCACGACTGGTTCTCTCGAGGGTTCTCTTGAATGTTGTAATTTGTCACTCAATTATTTTACATGAAATAAAAAAAAATATACATAACAAAAATTTTAAGTTAATTTCTAACAACCCAGACCATGTACCATTAGCATGTACCTTTAAAACTATTTTCTAAGAACACCGGCTTTAACCATCTGAAAAGGTTTTAGCACTACATTACTCTTGTCAAATTTCATCAAAATCAAGAGCAGTTATCAAGACATAATAATAGATATATGGCGACATTTTGAGATCTAAACTTCAAACTCCCTTCAAAAACTCCCTTTTGTTAAATTTTAAGCGAATTCATCGTTCTTTTTGTTCCGTGAGAACAATAAGAAACTCGTTACAACTATAAAAACAAAAACAAAAAATTAAAACTTACATTTTGGGAGTATTTTTAGCTTTGTCGTTTGCAAATTCTTGAACGACAAAATTTCAAATTGGGCTTGATGATCGATATGAAAAAATGCAATCGATATGAAAAAATGCAATCAATTAAAAAAACTAATTCATTCTTTTTCCCAACGTTTCTCCGGTTTTTTCCGGCTTCATCAGGGGGTTTGGATTTATTAGTTCTTAAAGAAACAATTAACAATGAAATGTTTTATGAATAAAAAATAATAATAATTTAAACATTTAAATAATTTAAAACAATTTGATAACTATTGCACTTACTTTTGTTGTTAATAAATTACAATTATTTCAGATACGAAAATATGTTTTATAATCAGACATTTGGTATGCCTATGGGCAACCCACTTTCTCCAACAATCGCAGATATCGTACTGGACCATTTATTAAACGATTCAATAGACAAACTACTAAAATGCAATACAAAAATAAAATTCATAGCTAAGTACGTAGATGATATAATTGCAGTCGTCAAAAACTCAGAAACGAATATCATACTCAAAACACTGAATGAGTACCACACCAAGTTAAATTTTACCCTTGAAATTGAAAATGAAAATATGATTCCATTCCTAGATGTAAAACTAATCCGTCAAAAAAACATAATAATTTTTGATTGGTACACCAAACCCATGTCATCGGGTAGAATAATAAACTTTATGTCTACACAACCAATGAAATATAAAATAAACACAGCAAAAAATCTAATTGATAAAGTCATCGACATCGGTGACACTAAATTCCATGATGAAAACATAAAAATAATTAGAGAAATTCTGCAAATGAACAACTTTCCAAACGAAATTATAACCGATCTCATCAATAACAAATTACATCAAAAACAAATTAATAACAATATCACAAAAAGTAAACCTGGCAACCCTAAATACTTCTCCCTCACATTCATCCCACTCCTTACTGATAACCTCTCCCTCAACAAAACAATAGAAATTGATCGAGATAAAATAACATTCGCACACAAACCTAACTCCACATTACACACAATATTCACTAACACCAAACCACCCATCAAAATATCCGAGCAACATGACGTCGTGTATGAAATCCCATGCAAAGGAAATTCTAATGAAACTTGTCAACAAATATATATTGGAACAACAAAACGCGCATTGGGAGTGAGATTGTCAGAACATGAAGCTGACATAAGGAAAAAGAAGACAGCTACAGCAATCTCACAACATATGCTAGATCATCAACACAATGCAGATTTTGAAAACGTCAAAATATTAGATAAAGAAAGAAGAATGAACACAAGGTTCACCCTAGAAAGTCTTCGTATCCAACAAAAAATGAATGTAACGATGAACCATAAAGAGGACATTGATGACATACCTAAGCGCTGTCTATAGTATTGCCATATCGTAATCTAATCTAAATTAATATTCTTTAAGTTTGCATTTGCCAATAAGAAGTGTTTAATTTTCTGTAAAGTTTTAAAAGCTTATTGTTGATTTGAGCCCTCGTTCGAAATTATGTTATATAATAAAACAATTGTGTTCTTTATTTTGAGGACTTTAAATCCTAAAAGGAATTCAATTTATTATTTTAAATTTAAGTATTTAATTTCATAAATTATTTCTTACATTTAGTTTCTTTGTATTTTTCTTCTTTTAAATTAACTTTTTTTTTGCTTTTAAAATTCTTACTTTTATAATGCACACCACGTTTTTTCTTTTTCTTAATAAAAATTCTCTAACTTTCAATTTAGAATGAAGGATATAAGAAGAGTTTGTATGACAGCTTACAAGATGGCTTTGTTTCCGGTGACTTACCGCTCACTCTGCCACCCAGTTTTGAAGACTTTCTTTTTAGGTGCTGCCAGCTTTGGCAAAACTTATTTTTAATTTTATTTTTTATAAATTGTTCCTCAATGTAAATTATTAACAACAAAAGTAAGTGCAATAGTTATCAAATTGTTTTAAATTATTTAAATGTTTAAATTATTATTATTTTTTATTCATAAAACATTTTATTGTTAATTGTTTCTTTAAGAACTAATAAATCCAAACCCCCTGATGAAGCCGGAAAAAACCGGAGAAACGTTGGGAAAAAGAATGAATTAGTTTTTTTAATTGATTGCATTTTTTCATATCGATCATCAAGCCCAATTTGAAATTATCAAAAGTTAAATATATATGATCAAAAACCAATATACATGACAAAATTTGTCGTTTTTAAAGACGTTTTTTATTTAAAAACGACTATCGTAATACAAAAAAATTCCTATTACGACCAATGTCACTTATAAAATGTATTCCACAAAACAAAAAAACGCCTAGTGTCGTTGAACGCCTTACGTAAAGCAAAATCATTTTGTAGTGTTTTTATATGGCGTTGAACGCCTATCGCAATAAGGGTGAATAAGTAGATCAACCTGGAGTTAACGCTGATAAAAACACGTCGTCAGTTTGAGATACCGAATTCACTTAGAATTAACTAACCAAATTAATTTAATCAATTTTGAGTTAACTCCGGATTTAAAAACTATAACTGAAAACCCTGTTTTAATCACAGTTAACCCGGGGTTAATCTAACCCTGGAAAAATTTCGCACTGAAAATCTGGGCATAAATAAGTTTTTATCTGACAGAACAGGTTCGAAACGTAGAGATTTTTTGTTTTTTTTTTTTTGATACAAAGCGATCCAACAAGGTACTGCTAATTCTCAAAATCGTGGTCGTTTTGTACACTCGATTTAACACTCAACAAGTCCATCTTATACGACAAGTGTTCTCCTTTTTTTTGATATTTATAATCGGTAAACAAAACTACTCAGTCTTTTTCGCCCCCAAAAACTAAGCTTAAACGATATCCACTTTTAACTACTCCAGTTAAAGTGATTTTCATTAATTTTAATGATAACACTAAATTGACTTCTATAACCATGCAACAAGATTCTCTTCTCTCAAATGCGCACACATTCGAGATATTTCCTTCAAATAGTCAAATTACCAATTCAAATCGCATAGTTCAATTGAAATTTGATCATTCATTTAGTGCATCTTATATATGTTGGAAAAGATGAATCAGCTGTGTGAAAAAGGGGATGAACTAGATGCAATCAAAATAAAAGAAGATGAATGCATTTAAATTGCTTCCTCCATTTAAGTTTGATTTCTATTGAATTCTTATTCAATTGAAACGAACTGGAAAAGGACATAAGATGGGAGTTGCATCATGATAAAATTTGTGCAATTGACGATGGTAATGGTTTGTTGTAATCGAAGGAAAATCAAGTAGTGTCCTTGATTGAAAATTTAAGTTCATTAAAGAATATTCTCAAAGGATTTGAAAGAAAAAAAAAATCAATCTATCTCATTAATATAGTGCAGGAGTGTCTTCTTGATTATTTCAATTAAAATTTTTATCATTCACTGTAAATGGGTCATGATTTTTTAAAGTAAGGTATGAAATGTAAAACCTAATTCTGATTTGGAGTGATTCTTTTAGCTAGAATTTCATAATTCTGGTGTTCAAAATCATTCTGTTTTAGTTCTGGTTCGTTAATCTTTACTTTTTTTTAATTTCCCAAATACTTGAGTTGGTTAGACTAAAGGTTAAAAAATCATCCGGAACATTATAAAGAAACTCATTGCTATTAAAAGACGAACCATGGTTCATCAAAATTCGAGCAGAAACTGTCGGTTTGGGCTAAGAAAGCAATTTGTTAGCACAGTCCTTCCACGAAGAACTAAATTATCATTAAGACCTTGCTCATTCCAGTTTTTCTCTTCGTATACAAGACGTGGTTTTTTTTCAAAATCAAGATTCTTTGATTGATTAATGGTTCAGTACGTACGGATAATGTGTATGGTAGCCTCCGAAGCGCGAATGAAGAACATTTCTCCAGCGCGTAGATTTGTTACTCGGGTAACAATTTTCAGGAGAAAAAGGCTACCTATATCTACAGTGAAGCTACCAAGGTTAGGTTTACCAGGCTGTCAGGATAGAGTATAGTTATCTTTTTAATTTAAAACAAGTTGCAGCTTCTAATGAAACGATTTCGACACTTGATTTATATATTTGATAGATCATTTCGGTCGTCGAAAAAGTATTTACCTATAAGTATACTTGACACCTTTGAGAGAGAGCAGGACATGAGCAGAGAAGATGAGGAATGGACTGCTCCTTCTTCTTATCCATACAGCTTCTGCAGAAGTCATTACAGATAATGCCAATTCTACCAAGCCAAGCAGTAGAACCCAACTAACAATTTAGCTTTTATAAGGTCCAAACTTTAGAATTTGGAAAGCAATAGCTAGTATAGAGCTCTTATAAGCCAAATTTTCGCAAGCCACACATTTCAAACTTTGAAAATAAAAAAAAACAGCTATAAGGAAGTTTGACAAGCTCTATACAAGGCTTGTAGATAAAGTATCAAAATAGCTTGTATTAGGCCTTCCGAAGTTGTTAACTTATAATTTTAAAGAAAAAAGCTGCTATTTGGCTCACCACGACAAGTCAATGCAAACAACTTGTAAAAGGCTTGCCTATAAATGCTTATTACGAATTTAATTATTCTGCTTATATGTCAATTGTCAGTCTTATAAATAACCTCTTAGTAACAACATTACAGTTCTAAGGAAAAAAAGGAAAGGTAAGTATAAAAAATCTTTAAACCGAAAAGAAGTGCTTACAAAAATAATTTATTAATATGAAAATATGAAAAAACTAATAAAGATAATTATTTCTCTCCCTTCACCGTTAACATTTTCTTCATATCATTTTCTTCGCATCATATTTTTCTGAACAATAATGTGGCGTAGAGGGAGAGTGCTGGAGTGGTGCGTGGAAGTTCTCGATTCTGAGTTCAAAATCCAGGTAAATAAACACTTTTCTTTTTTATTAAAAATATAATTTCAATCTTTACAGAATACAGTCAAAATATTTTTGGGCCCTGACTGCGAAGGAGGAAATATCTAAAAATACAAATACAAAAATAAAAATATTGCTTAATGTACTAATACCTACATTTTTTTTAATTTCTTAATATGGCCTTTATAAGGCATTATATAAACATTGACGGCAAGCTGTCATTAATAAAATGGATTGGGTCAGGCTTTTCTACAACCTCCAACGCAAGCTATTAGCAAAGGCGTCATTAAAATGCTTGGGTAAGGCCGTTTTACAACATCAAAGACAAGCTATTAGGTATAAGCTGTCATTAAATGGGTTGTATAGAGCCGTTTTATAACATCCAAAGCAAGCTATTGGCATTAGCTTAGCTGTCACATAATGGCTGGCAGAGGCAAGCCAATTGCATTTCTTGAAAAGCTATTTCCTGATATAGAACCTGCCACCAAAAGTCTTATAGGAGCTATATAGCTTGCGCAATGTGCGCCAAAATAACTTGTATAAAACCTTTTACTATTTCTATAGCAGTCTGAAAATAGCTTGTGTTGAACCTAGTACAAGTTAAATTGTTAGTTGGGAAGGTCTTAAAAAACTTGGTGTTCGAATCAAATGGCAGCGAGACAAAGTTAGGATTGACTGGAGAGACGTGTAAGAAAGAACACAGGTCAATCCGCCAAGATTTTAAAGTCGGGTCTTCCAATTAGATTAGATAGATTAGATGATAAAATTGATTGATTCAGTAAAATTTTCAAAAAAATACAGTTTTTAATTAATTTTCCAAGAAAATCATTTAAGCATGGCATTGCGGTCTTCCCAGTTGAAATTGTTTTTAATGAACTTATGTTTATAATGGTATTTTTTACAGGTTTTATTTTTTTTTAAATAAATCGTCCGATAAAATGATATAGATGTCATCTCTTACACGCATGTTACAAAAACTGTTTTAATGTGTTTTTTTATAACCTTGTGCGAACCCAGGTTACAAAGTTACTACAAGTCACAAAGTTACTTTAGAGCGTCTTTTTAGCCGTTTTCTAACTTTTGCGGCAATAATACGGTTTATATGCGGCTATTAAGCCAAATATTGTTTATTGGGAAGAATGCATTAAATTTGTACTGGCTGTATATTGCACTAGTAGTAAAGAAGCATCAGCATCGCTCATGCTATCTTCTCTATATTTTTCGTTAACTTTCGCAACAAGGTTATAAAGATTTTTTTGAACTCTTTTTTGTTGAGGTTCTAAAGTTAACAAAAAAGTTTAAGCTACAATAATACCGCAAGCTCATTCTTTTTGGTAGTTCTGTTTCGAAAGTGGCCATGTAAAGGTTGTTTTTTTCGAGGTAAAGAACTTTAAGTTGGCATTACTTTTTAAGACGGCGACCGATTTGACAGCTGTCAAGTGATTTATTCTCAGTTAGGTTTGGCAATTCATCATGAACAGACTGACGCCTGAACAACGCTTGCAAATTGTGTAATTTTATTTCGAAAATAATGGTTCTGTGCGGAATACGTATCGCGCACTACGTCCATTAGCGATGTTTAGCGATGAAGCGCACTTCTGGTTCAATGGCTACGTCAACAAACAAAACTGCTGCATTTGGAGTGAAGCTAATCCTCAAGTGTATGTCGAAACACCGTTACATCCAGACTGTTTGGTGCGCTTTATGGGCTGGTGGAATCATTGGTCCGTACTTCTTCAAAAACGATGATGGCCACAACGTTACAGTCAATGGTGATCGGTATAGAGCCATGATTACTAACTTTTTCATTCCTGAATTGAACAATCATGATGTCCAGGAGCTGTGGTTCGAACAAGATGGCGCAACATGTCCCACAGCTCGTGCCACAATCGACTTATTGAAAGACACGTTTGGTGACCATATGGAAGACAACATTCACCGTGTTATTGCCGATATACGGCCACAAATGGTGTAAAAAGTCATTGGATTGGACTACATCCGAGCCAGCCGTGGCAGTCATATGCCAGAAATCATATTTAAAATTAAATGCCACAAGATTATCTTTCGAATAAATAAAAAATCATGTCAATTGTTTTATTGCAATTTAAAGTTCTATACCTCTAAAAAAACACCCTTTATTTCGGTGTTCTACAGTTGATAAAACCTTTTAACGTACATTCACGCTAAGGTGCAACAAGGTTATTTGTAAAGCTATTTTTCCATGTTGCACTAATTGCACTTTTGGCTTTAACAAGTTTGACTTTCTATATTTAGGTTACTTGTTATCAACAACGTTACAACATATTTATAAGTTCTCACCACTTCGATTTGTTCGCTTTAGTAATTCCAGATTTCATTTCATTCTTAAAGACCATAACATTCGGATTTGTTATGATTCACCATCGAATTTCACAATCAGTAGTACACATCCAGTCGATGTATTATAATCTGCACAGTTTTCGGTGATTTGGCAAAAAAAATGGCATCAGAGAATAATAGGGCGTATTTGATCCGGGTTCAGGCAAATGATATTCTATCCACCTGGTAGAAGGTTTATCAAATCATTAATAAAAAGAGCGATGAGATATGGACTGAGAGGAACATCGCTGTTTTATTCCCATTCTCCGAACTTATCCGAAATTTCTACTAAATTCATTGACACAATTATTCAAAAGAGAGGCGAAAATTTTGTAGGAGGCGTTAAGAAAAGTTCTTCCACGATAATTATTTGGGTCTAAATAATATATATTTTTGTGTATTGAAAATATAATATCTTCTGCTATTTTGAAACGTTTCCATTTATAATAGAAATAGTTCCTTCTATTCATACAGCTGCGTATCTCATCGGAAAACCAAGGATTATCTCCATGCTTGACGATTTTTCTTTTTAATGGAACATGAGTCTCAAACAAATAGTTTACATTATTTTGAAGAACTTCAACCTGCTCATCAGGAGAGAGTAAGTGATATACCCTATGCCAATTTATTAACATGGCATCAGGCTCAAGAGCTTTCCTATCTAAATTTTTAAAATCACGATATTGAAATACAGTATTTTTCTTAATAAGTTTGAATTCAAAGAAGAGATAAATCATGTCATGTCGGGAAAAACCAGGTGTTGATAATTGGTCATATAGTCGTACTCTGTTAGAATCAGAAACGAAAAATAGATCCAACAAGGTACTTGAGTCACGTGAAAAATGAGTCGGATTTTGAACATTTACCGGGCTTAAATTAAATGTTCGCATGGTGTCTATCAATCTTTCATCGACCAATAGATTGCTATTAAAATCCCCACAAAGTATTATATTATGAAAACTTACAGAGTATTCTTCAAGGAGGGTCGATAAAGGCGCTATGTCAATATAAGAATATGGCCTGTAAACTACACCTTAAACAAGTTTTTCACACTGGCTTGAAATTTCCACAAAAACATATTCGAAAGCACAATTCGGTGAAGAAAAAAACTGAATTTTACTTGAGAGTGATTCTTTAATATACAATGCAACTCCACCACCCATTCTGTTCAGCCTATCAGCCCTATATAGTTTATAACCCTTTAAATTATAAAATCTATCGCAAACATCATTTTTGAACCACGTTTCCGACACTCCTATTGCATCAATTCCCGAACCCTCAAACAAATCCCGACACTCATCTATTTTTTTAAAAAGGCTTTGCGCGTTTATGTGACATAATTTAAAACCTTGGTTTTGAGAAACTATTACTTTTAATATTGTTTTAGGAATATTAACATTTAACTCACTATTGGGAACTGTATTATTTAAGTTCTGCTCAACCATTATCATATTTTAAGAACTTTAAGATTTGTCTAGTTAGAACAGCAAAATAAATATATAATGTGCTGCAATTTGCATTATAATAGTGGTCCGTTGCTACACAGGTGCTAAATATTAAATAAAAATAAATCAATAACATTTGAAATTAATTATAAAAGAAATAATAGAAAAAAGAAAAAAATAATACATGAATAGGTATATGTGCAAAGAAACACAATATTGATTTTACCAAAATATGTTAAAGAAGAAAT
Organism: Baccha elongata; assembly: GCA_951217065.1. Taxonomy (NCBI): domain Eukaryota; kingdom Metazoa; phylum Arthropoda; class Insecta; order Diptera; family Syrphidae; genus Baccha; species Baccha elongata. The sequence continues at coordinate 33,319,154 of OX578274.1, read as the reverse complement.
TATTAGATATTTAAATATTATACATATAAAAGTCCTCACAATTTTTAAGCAGATCTACACTGCACTATCGGCATCATGATTTGATACCTCTCCTGGCAACGCTGACATTCGTTCGATGTAATCTAAATCGGCGATGTTTTTAACTTCAATGGCTTCCTCATGTGATTGACATTTGATGTAAACAATTCCTCGCAGCGTGAACGCAGATGATATTTTTTGTATTTTCTTTAAATTCAGTGCGGCATGTAAAATGTTTTGGTTTTTTAAAGTTAGGCATTCGCGCATAAAAATGGGAACGTCAGACTCCACTCCTACATCTTTCAAAGTAAGTTGGCGTTTATGCACTCTACGAAACTCTGCAATTTTCTTTAAAACGAAGTTCCTATCGTAATGTGACAAAAATATAACAATAATTGCATTTGTGTTACTATTTCCCTTCGGGCGAGTGCGGAAGATGTTGTGTATTGTTGGTATTGTGATGTTAAGTGTGAGGCATATATGGTTGAAAATACTACGTAGATTGGGTTGTTCGATTGGAATATTATAGAGTACCGCATCCATTGAAATATTGTTGTTTTCTTGAGCCTCAAGTGATTGTTTGAGTTCGGATAATTCAGATGCTAGTTGTTCGGCCATGTTTTCTTGTGTTTTTGTTCTGAGAATACCTACATCTGCAGTGACGTTTGTTATGGTTTGGTTTACAGATGCTAAAGTTGTATTCATTGGCGCAAAACTATAGTCGCCTCGTTTTAAATCAGTTAAGTTAACCCTAACAAACATCAACTTAACATTATCACCAGGTGATAAGTTTGTATCATATAATAAACAATTTATGGACTTTCCAGTAATATCTTCCAGTGAGAGATTTTGTTGTTGGAATTAAATAGTGTTTGTGTGTAGTTTCGTTCTCTTTCTAGAGAGTGTTCAGTTTTTCTGTCAGAAAATTAGACTCGGATCTAAAAAGATAAAATGGAGATTTCCTGGTTTTAAAGTATGCTTCATTAAAGAGTTAGCTTTATCTGTCTATAGGTTGTGAAAACGTTAACAAAGTATTAAATTCTTTTTAGGACCGTGTTATATTGACTATAATTTTGCGCCATTGTTTTTATTTCACGGTGCATAATTTCGTTTTCTTCAGTCAAAGAATTCTGCTTTTCTTCAAGCTTTGACAGTCGCGAACTAAAATTATTTATAACTGTTTGAATTTCACTGATCTCTTGATCTATTTTTTTTAATTATTGTTGTTTCAATACTAGTCATTTTATTTGACAGATTTGTTAATGTTTCTGTTTGTTTTTTAAACTGCTTCTCCATCTGCTTTAAAAGGGTTTCGTTAGCAAGGGTAGTTTGAGCGCTAGTCTGTCTATGAAGCCTGAGCAATGGAGGAGATGAAAGAGACAACATTGGTGTTCCCTGATGTGATTTAGGTCCAGCAACTTGTTGCTGTTCCACTTCAGGAATGTTTTTTTTCTCAGACATTACGGTGGTTTTTTATGAAGAATTTAATTTAATTGAATAATTAATTAACACTTTTCTTTAAATATTGGAAACTTTAACTCATAAAAAAATGCTCTAAGGTGACAAAAAAAACTAAAATCAACACTGTGTAGTATTTTCAACTATAATGGAAACTTAAGAATGCAAACGAAAGCTGTTTAAAAACTGAGCGACCTTGACACGTCTGTACTTTAGTGTTTCATTTATTTATATGCTTTTAAATCTTTGAGTTTGTTGGTGATGACCACGTACTTCTTGCTATGAAAAGAAGCATGTGATTGAATGGGCGGAGATGTGCGTTGACTGGATTCAACTGTTTTAAAGTATACACTGGAAGTAATTTTTATCAGATTTATTTAAGTAAACTGCATCGATTTAGAATTAATTTTTGCTAAAATATTAATAAATTGGTCTTACACAGAGTCATGTATTATATTGAAACAATATGCTGATTAATACAAACAGTTCAATTTATCTTCTGAAGACCTCAATCAAAATAATTCGACCTAAATAAATATAAATTTGAATAGAAATTGCTCATTTGCTCTAACCGCAATCATCATATCATTCTTTTTTCAAATCTATCAAAAATCGATTTTTTATCAAATCAAGGTCTTCCATCCTATTCAAATGAAATATTGCTCTCCATGTTAAGGATAGGGATATACTTTCCAACCACGTCTATAAAAATCACAATTTAAATGATTTTCTCACACCCTCGGATCAAATGTCTATCATTAAAGGCATATTGTCTGGGGAACGAACAACAAAAAAAAAAAAAAAAAGGAAGACATCCTGCTGTTGTTTTTCCTGTTGAGTCCAATGTTCTCCATGTTATCAAATATTCAAGGCATGAATAACAACAAAACGAACAAAAAAAAAAATTATATTTCCACAAAATCAGTATCATACACCGCTTATTCGTTCTATTGATATTATGACTAAGGATAACGTAATCCTCTGAAAATGACACTGACAACAGAAAGTTTTCCATTTAATCCACTCGAATGATGTGATATATTTTCTTATCGTATATGTATAGGTACTCTCGCTGGGGAATAGAAGACACAGAGCTGCAATTGAAAAAGGATACAAGAGGATAATAGATTCCTTATCCTTAAAGGGTGGCTAGAAAGACATAGAGAATGTAATCCTTTTTCTTCTATCCCATGTGATACATTAGGCCAAGAGAAAGACTAGTTTTTTGTACTTCTTTTTTGATAGCGATTTATCTTTATAGAGTGTCATAAATAATTTGTTAGAATTGTATGGATGTAAGAAAGATATCCAAAGAAGGAATATCAATTTTTTTAAATAAATTCTGAATCAATAGATTTAGTAATTTGTAAACTATAGAGAAAAATAGACATAAACTTTATAGTTTTGGTTCCTGTTGAAGGTGGGAATGATGTTGGGATTGCAAAATAAACATGAAAGAAATAGAAGAAAAAACTAATTTTAACTTCGTATATAAAAGTACAAATACGTATATAAAAGTACAAGTACAGAGGGCCAATTTCTGGACGAATCGAAAATTTCATTTCTGTCTCCTATTTTTGAATCGGGGCAAAAGCATCTCATTAATAACTATAGGCCAATATGTAAAATTTCAGCTATACCGAAAGTGTTTGAGAAATTGGTTTGTAATAAGCTAACACAATTGGTTCGGGACCACATATCAGTTTCTCAACATGGTTTTGTGGCGGGAAAATCAACCGCCACTAACTTAGTTTTAATGACCAATGTCATTATATCAAATAGGGAAAACAGGTGGCAAACGGATATTATTTTTACAGATTTCGCGAAAGCATTCGATAGAATAAATCATCATGTTTTACTTCATAAATTGTTTTCTCTAGGCATTCACTTTTATTTACTAAAATGGTTAAAATCATATTTAACGGGCAGATTTCAAATAGTAAAGATTCATAATTCATTCTCCGATAAAATTTCTGTTCCGTCAGGAGTCCCGCAAGGAAGTCATTTAGGGCCATTATTGTTTTTATTATTTGTAAATGATATACCTGGTATCTTCAAAAGTTCAGATTGTCTTCTTTTTGCGGACGATCTAAAGCTATTTCGTAAAATTGGCTGTGAATCGGATTGTGTTCTTCTTCTAGAAGATCTGATGAGACTTGATTGGTGGTGTCAACGGAATCACCTTCTTCTTAACATTTCTAAGTGTCAAGTATTATCGTGTTTTCGAGTTCATAGTCCAATTTTATTCGATTATGACATCAACAATATCAAAATAGAGCGTGTTAGAAGGAAAAAAGATTTAGGAGTATTTTTAGATTCAAACTTGTCATTTTTACCTCACTATGATTATATGATAAACAAAGCCAACCAAATGCTTGGTTTTATCAAAAGAAACACCAGAGAATTTTCGGATCCTTATACATTAAAATCTTTATATAATTCTCTAGTAAGGTAAGTTCTAGAGTATTGTAGCATAGTTTGGAACCCGTATTACCAAAACTCAATGGATAGGATTGAAAAAGTTCAAATAAATTTTACTAGGTATGCTTTCTTCAAATTAAATTGGAGGATTCCAAGGCTTTTATATAGCAGTAGATGTTTACTGTTTGGCATGCAATCTCTCAAAGATCGCAGAGTGTACTGTTCAGAGACATTTTAACATTTCATATTGATTGTCCTCCTTTGCTAACACTAGTTACTGGAGGAAATGCACCATCAAGAACCACACGTTGTCGGTTTTTAATTTATGAGCAGTTCCATCGTAGCAATTATGGACGGAATGAACCTATCTCCCGTTGCATCAGGGAGGCAAATTTAATTTGTAATATAGTTGATTTTAATTCAAATTGTTCAAGAGAATCATTTAAATTCCTTGTTTTGTCTAATTTATAAGTAATGTAATTCTTATTAATAATAAAGATGTTAAAATTTAATGCTAAGCTAAAACACATATTTTTTTATTAAATTTTGTATTATGCACCCACCAACACTTAAGTTATGTATGTAAGTATTTATCTTAGTCTAAAAGAAGCTATGTTTTCTAATTGATGAAATAAACTAAAACTATTGAGAAACTATTGGGAATGAAATGAAAAGTTTTAAGTCCTAAGATTCCCAATGAAAACATTAAATGGACCGATTGATCATGAATAGACTGCAGAAGAAAGTACTTTAGCTATTTACAGCAGGAGAGAAACTGGAAAAAAACATCCTGCAGATATAACGAAGTTTGGCTGATATTGGAAAAATTAAGGGCTCGAAGAAAATAGAAAACTATGGGATGCCCAGGTGATAAGACAGTACTAATCACTTCATATAATGGAGATCAGCCAAATGTTTGAATTGACCGCTGAAACAAAACACGCTCATAGAAGCACAAGCTGGAAAATGTATTGCAGTAGGTACGAAAAAGAAAGTTGAACTCTTTTGCAGAACTTCACTTAATTTGCTTAAGTCTTTTTCAGAAAGTGCAGTGACACTTTGTTGATTGAAACATCAACTAGATTTCCTTTGTCAGACTCAAGGAAGTCAAATTTTGTTCCAACACAAGTTATCAAATATAAAATTAAAGCACTTATGATCTAATTACTGCTCAGATTTGGAAAGAAATGTCCACAATATAGCTTCAATTCCAGAAGCGTTCAGGTATGTTTTGTAGAGTGTTAAATTTGCTGCAATATTGGTTATCCATAATTGTATGTGACGTCGTTACCGAGATATGGTGCAAGGGTAGTTTTCCAAATGCAAATTTTTCAATAATTTTTTTTTTAAACAAAATTTGAAAAATTAACCTTTTTATGGGGCGCCATATCTCAGTAATAAAGTGACGCACGAACATTTATTTTGCATCAATATTGAAGCAAATTTAACGTTCTACAAAACATATCTGAACGCTTTTGCCGTAAAACGTAACAAAACAAAGTTAAGGAGGAAAAACCTGAAAAAGATTGAAAATTTTGCAGTTTACCCTTCTCCTCCTTTTCCGCCCTTTTAGCACAGGATCCTGAAGATTCAAAATGTGAGAAAATGAAAACTAACCATCCACAAAAAACATCATAAAATTTCAATGATTTTCTACCTTTTTCCACCAAACCCCATTTTTTCCTATACCTGCCGTCTGGAAAGTTCCGCTCTATTTCTATAAATGTTGCTCAAGCCCTTGACAATGGCAAGGTTAGACATTAAGGACATGAGTACAAGCAACATAAATATTTTCAAGGGAAAATGTATCTACTGTTCACTGAGAAAAACTCCAAAACAATAAAAAAAAAAACTGAAACTTGTTGTGATGTATGGCATCAAAAGCAACGGCCAATATGACCAAAAACATCTAGTTCTTATTTAATGACAAATGACTAACAAACGTCATCAAGTGACACAGTGCTGGATCGTGAGCTGCTGACGGGACTAGCGCATAAATATTTGGGTCAAGAACCAAACTTTAAGTGCTGGTCGGATAGTCTTCAAGTATTTTCAAGAAGAAATAAACGCTATACTGAACTGTGCGTATTGCAATAAAGTTAGACAGTCCAGCTGGACTTAAAGCGTGCTGATTCTGCGATGAACAAGAGGAAACTCAAAATGATGTAATAGGAACATATGGAGAAATCCTACTAAAACGAAACAAATAACTGTAACGTTAAGAAGTGCGAGAGAACAAACTATTTTCCTAGATAGTTTTCAATCTATTAATTTTTTTTAATTCGCATCTTGTAAGGCTGTGTGCGAACAGCGTTAAAATTTTATCTATTGGCTAAATTATGACACTAGTGTGGTGAATATAAACTTCAAAAATTTAGCCTGGTCTGGAGCAGGCTAAAATTTTAGCCAGTCGATAAAGGTGTGGAGTAAGAAAGACAGTCGGAGTAGTGTGTTCGTTTTTATTTGCATTTATTTTTGTTTGTTTTATATTAATTATCAATGTCAAATTTTCCGTTTGTGTTTTTGTAAATTATGTTTAATTTAACTTCGTTACGTGAGAAGAATTACTAAAATTAACCGATATACTCTTTTGTACATTAATAATCATTGTGAAACAAATTTTTTTGTAAAGTTCAGCTGCCAAACCAGTGTTCTGTATCGCGTTAAAACTTCCCATAATTTTAATTATTTTACAAAGTAGTTCAATTTTTTTTCTTTAACAAAATAAAATAAATCTATACACATAAATAAAAATGGAGTGTCTGTTTGTAATGTCAAAATAACAGTATTTTACTACACGCATATGATAGCATACACAGCCCTTATATCAAAACACACATTTTTAAAATGTTTGGCTGTTTAACGAGACTTTCACTGACCGATAGATAATGTTAATTTTTTTTGCATTTTCGTAAATATAAACCGATCAGAATCTACAGGACCGATTTTGACGGGACCTTCAGTAGATGGCTGATAATATAGGAAGTAACTTATGATGCAAATTATCCCCTAGGTGGCGCTATGGAAAATTTTATTTTTCAACTGACGAACGCGACGACGGAAAACGGATGTACCGATTTCGAAGGTGCTTTAACGGGTGGATAGCTGATATTCTACGAAATGACTAAGGCTATTTCAAATAACCGAATAGATGGGGCTGCGGTCGCTTTTGCGAAATCTCTTATATTATGAGTTTGAAAGCTTTTGGCAAAATGTTGAACCAATAGGTTTTAAATAACTCTTTCAAAAACAATGTTTTATCCTTTATTATTTCTGCGGTATACATATAATAAAAAAAGCTGCGTTTTAAGTTTTTTGTTTTATATTAGAACAGAACAGCAGCGATAGCGGTTGAAAATATTAAATGGGACCATATTTTCTAAACCACTGAACTGATCTGGATGATTGATATAATTCCAGACACTTCTGCATAGTCAGAAATTTTTTTTTGGTTCAAAATCAAAAACAATTCATAGGATTTACAAAATGTAGGTATACGTTGACAATGCTAAATGGGGCCATACCTTCTAAGCTACTAAACAGAATTGGATAATTGCTACCATTCCAGAATCAGCTAAGAACTTTCCTATATGCTGCGTTCTTTTTTTCGTTTTTTCCAAAACAAATTTTTACATTTCCCCGTACCAAGAAATAGAAGGGGAAATTTTTCAATTCTTGTAGGGAAATTTAAAAAAATATTTTAGTGTTAAAAATCCCATTTAATCCAGTTCGCACACCAAAAACCTAAACATTTATTCACCTCAACTCAAACGTCAAAAATTAGCCAGAGGATAAAATTTTAACGCTGTTCGCACACGGCCTAAGAGGAAGATCTGTAAAATAATATATTCATACGACACGAGATGTTACAGCCACAGAAAATATTATTTCACGTTACGTAATAATTATTCATTAATTTATATCCCCTACAAACATAATAGAAAAATATTTCCAAGGATACTACAAGAGATTGAATGCTTATACCAAAGCGTCTGGTTTGAAAGAATGTATCTCAATTCTCCTATTTGTATTTAATTAAAATATAATCTACTGAAAATTTTCTGATAACTTTAAATTTTGAGCTATGAGATCTTATATTTGTTCTTAAATATAGAGCAGTACTCGAGGGCAGATCGCACTAATGAAACATGCACTGAATATGTCACTATTAACATTTAAGGAATTACAAAATGGCATTTATAACTAAACAAAGACAAACCTAAATGTTACCCTTGTGGAACACCAGATGACATAAAAATCGGATAAGACCATTAATTCATGTTGTTTAATTTGAATTAAATTATTTTCACTCAAAATTTACATAACTTCTATTTTTGAAGCGGCATCAAAGGTAATTTTACTTTATCGTCAGAATCCAATACAAATTTTCAATATTAATTAAAATAACTACGAATGCCCTTGAATTTTTCAGAGACCACTATCAAAAATGCCGATACAAATGCTAATTGAAATGGAAAGCTTTTCACTCATAGAAAAGGCCATTAAGAAAATAACAGCATTGACACCAAAGCCTGTTAAGCATTCCCCTTGAAGGTGAGGTGCAGTAGATAAAATGTGATAAAACATTTGCATTTTCGAACTGCGTTAAGGTCAGTTTTCCAACTTTCCTGATGTTGTGGTTGACATGATATTTTTTTTTTTTTTAATTTTCAGAGAGCTCATTTTATATATTATACGTAATTGGATCACGTTCTGTACGGAAAGGTGTTGTAATCAAACTTGACTGCATTTTCCATTTTGATTTTGTATGCGAACATTGAAACACAAAAGTCGACAGCGACGACGATGCTGGTCGACAAATCGTTTTTTGTTTTAAGTTGCTCTTGGAATTCCATATGCGTTTCTGTTGTTGGTCGTCCAACTGGGAAAGCTATTATACAATAGTATATTTGCATTCATTAAATGGAAATGAACAGATTAAATCAAGCATAACAGTGTGCATTGGGAACACAATCACATACAATGGTGCTCCGTTTCGAACACCCTAATGTGATTGAATTTGGTGATAATTTTATTTTCACGTTTGAATTTCCTCTGATATGGGGGTGGATGAAAATGGAGATAAAGGTTATATGTATATAAATTTTGGAAAAGGAAGGACATCATTTTAAAGAGAATGCAATGCAGAACTAAAGGATTTTGTGTTTACAAATGAGTGATTTCATTGCATATTCGCATGGTTGATATTGAAGGAATTTCAGAAAAATAGTTACCAGGTAAACGAATGGAATTCTTAAGGTTTGAAAGAATGTATAGTATAGTAAGAAGTAATACAGTTATAGTAATATACATTATGAAAGCAAGGAAAAACCAACATTGTTTTTGAACCTAATAGTATACTTAAAATAAGTCCACTAAATTTAATGCTAAGTCTTCTACTTAGTTGAAATTATTTTTATTTATTATTCTATATTTATTAATTTTTTTAATGTAGGTATATAGAATTTGTATTATAACAAAAACATTTTATATATAGTATACTTATATACTCGCTTTATCTAAGTAGAAGCTCAACAAAACTTAAGGTATAGTTTATAGTTTAATTAAAGCACTCACCACTTGTTGTTGATTCTCTTTCCTGAAAAGAAATTTAAAAAAAAAAGTTTTTTTTTAATTTATTTAAAAAATGTTTTAAGTGTCTGTTTTGATCTGTTCTGTTCTACTAGCGGACTTAAACTAAATTTATTCAGCTAATCCCTAAAAGCCCCTATGGAATAGTTACAATTCCATGACCTTTGATAGAAAAGACGCTTATCGAGAGTTTTTGATTATCCATTAGATTAAAAAATATCTTAAAGAATGAAAGTTTCTTAATAACCACACTAATACGGATTTTAAATCAATATGTGAACTGGTTGTTTAAAGAATTAACTTACCAAAAAACTAAGTTTAGTGCACTTGATATACCAAAAGCCTTTAATACAGTTTGGCGTCAAACTCTTCGAAAACAAATGCATTAGGTATCAGAGAATCTTTTCTTCACTATGTTTTGGAACGCTGAATACAAAAAACCGTACTGTATTTTCTCAAGTCGACAATTTACAAACCGAATAATATTGTGTCCTAGCGCTCCGTTTTATCTTCCACACACATCCTTATTTTTATAAACGATGTTTCGTCTGAAACTTCTTTTTTTTCTGAATTCTTTCGTTGATTTGAACCAGAGTTAAATCAAAGTTAAACCAGAGTTAATGTAAAGGGTGTTTTTTTCGAGGTAGAACTTTAAGTTGGCATCACTTTTCAAGACGGCGACCGATTTAACAGCTGTCAAATAATTTATTCTCAGTTTGGTTTGGCAATCCATCATGAATAGAATCACGCCTTAACAACGCTTGCAAATTGTGTCGAATGGGCCCAAAACGAGATAGCCGGTTATTTTATATCGAAAATAATGGTTCTGTGCGGAATACGTATCGCGCACTACGTCCGCATTTGGAGTGAAGCTAATCCTCAAGTGTATGTCGAAACACCGTTACATCCAGAAAAACTGACTGTTTGGTGCGCTTTAAGGGCTGGTGGAATCATTGGTACGTACTTCTTCAAAAACGATGATGGCCACAACGTTACAGTCAATGGTGATCGGTATAGAGCCATGATTACTAACTTTTTCATTCCTGAATTGAACAATCATGATGTCCAAGAGCTGTGGTTCCAACAAGACGGCGCAACATGTCACACAGCTCGTGCCACAATCGATTTATTGAAAGACACGCTTGGTTACCGCCTAATTTCACGTTTTTGACCTGTGAATTGGCCTCCAAGATCTTGTGATTTAACACGGCTAGATATTTTCTGTGGGGTTATGTAAAGTCATTGGTCTTTGCGGATAAGCCACAAACGCTTGACCATTTGGAAGACAAGATTCGCCGTATTATTGCCGATATACGGCCACAAATGTTGGAAAAAGTTATCGAAAATTCTACGTCCAGATTGGACTACATCCGAGCCAGCCGTGGCAGTCATATGCCAGAAATCATATTTAAAATGTAATTCCACAAGATTATCTTTCGAATAAATAAAAAATTAAGTCAATCGAATATTCCATCGTTGTTTTATTGCAATTTAAAGTTCTATACCTCTAAAAAAACACCATTTAGAATTAACACTAATGTAAAAGTTGTTTTCAACGCTGCGCCTGCCCGCCGCGGAGTATTATATGGGGAGATTGGTTGAAGTTTCGTTCGTGCTTATAATTCACATTACACATTTTCAGAAGTGTTTACTGTAGAAATGTTTACTATACATTTATAGTCATTTATAGTAGAAGTATAGAAACGGGAAACTACTAAAAGCCCAGACGGCAAAGACAAAATTTGAAAATTTGGATTCAATTCCATAATGCAACAGAATGCCAATCCAATTTGGTGATTCCATTGAATATGATTTGCTAGAGAGGAAAGGCGGTACTTGCCTATGCAACCGAAAATCGGAAACTTACTGGATCTGAAAGGGATGACATTATCAATATTATTGTTGAAGACGTGATGAGTAATAATATTGTGCTTAAGCCGGATCACTTTCTTCAACTTACAGGTGAAATTTGTGGCTTAAAAAACATCGTTGAGCAGAGATAGTTAAAACTGAAATCAGGTGTGTGAAGTTGTATTTAAAGGAAGATGTTATAAAAGTAACTATTATTTAACTTCTTATAACTATTATAACAACATTTTGAACTTTAAAAATGCTTCGACGTAATATTTTGAAAATTGCATTTATAATATTTTGCCATTTAACAACATATTTAAGAAGCAAATTCTTAAAATAATCATCAAACGATATTAAAACAAGAACTTCAAGCTTACTTTAAATAAGATTTTTGTTCTTGTTTTAAGAATTTAAGCTAAGTTTCAATCTTAAAATAAGATTTTTTTTTTCTTGTTTTAAGAATTTCGTACTCGTTATAAGGAGGCTTCAATCTCATTTCCGGTGCTTTCGAGCTTAAATTAAGATTTTAAATTCTTAAAATAAACTTTTTTTGTTTAGTTTTTCAGCACATGAGCTCAAAATAAGATTTTCTGTAGTTGTAATAAGATTTTCCTAGATTACCATACTTTCGTCAACGAATCGGCTTGAAATGTGACTGACATTCTTGATTTTATTGAATGTTTTGAACAACAAGAACAACTTAAAGGCGCTACCTAAGGTGGTGCCGAGCTTTAATCCAATTTTATTATGAAAAACTTTTTCACATGCACCTCGTGAGATTCGAACCCACGCATTATCAGATTTGCTCAGTCTTCGAAGTCGTATGCACAACGCATTCCACCGCTTATGACCACTGCGACGTCACAGGTCGAGATGTTATGTTTGTTTGTTTTTCAAACGCATTTGGAGCTTCAACATTTTTCTAAGCGCCTTTAAGTATGCTGTTTTGTTCCGCCTCCATTTTCTCCTAACCTTATTTTGATAGACTACAATTCGTAGCACATATCAAATAATACGAATAGTACAATATAACAACAATAATTCTTGATTTTACCTCGTTTTTTTTTCTGAGTGAGCAGTGGGGTTGCAGGGGTTTTCATCTTATTTCGCTTTGCGTTATTTCACGTCACCCAAAAAGCCTTATAAGACTTAAATCAATTTAGTTGGACTTTAATAACCGTAAACGAAAATGATTGGATACGAAGAAATAGATGAAATTTTATAATAAGATTCTTCCGAAATTTTTACACTCATTACCTAAAAGATAGGACATTTAAATATTCAAAAAATAAACAAACATTTTCCAACAATTTGTATAACGAAATAAATAATTTACATTTGTAAAAAACTTCCACTACGTGACCAAAACGCAACTGGCTGGCTTTTCTTCTATCTTCACATATTTCAGTTCAAGCTGAACGTCTGCCAGCAGTATATTTCTCAAACTGATGTATTCAAAGAAACAGTCAAAAAAGTTCAGGTAGATACGTTGATACCATATATATAATTTTATATTCAAGACACAACCATTAGGCACAGTATGCTCTATGGTCTATATGCGAACAAAGCGGTTGTGCTGACACGATTGAGTCGTAAATTAACATAATGTCCTTCGGAGTTAACATGTTCAAAAAAAAATCCAAGGCGTTACTTTACTTCTCATTTTTTTTTTTTCGTTTTAAGGGCAAGCCTAGTGATTACATGTTCCTTGCACTCAATTGGAGACCATGAACTTAATTACATTGGAACTGTCTGGAATCGAAAACTTTCTCAATCCAGAGAAAATTCAGAAAATGCAAATAAGGTTCGTTGGTGAATCCTTAAGTGACAATGATTCCCAGATTCTTGGAAAACTTTGGGATTTTTTTTCTTCTAACATTAAAATTAAGTGTGAACTGAAGGTGACTATACCAAAATTAGGTTAGATTTTTTTTTAATTACCAAGAGATAATAATTGTCTGGACGTGATTGTATATTTTGTTAAAGTTTCTTCCACTAAAGAGTCAGCGAACAAGGATTAAACTATAATTATTTGGCATAAAGTTTATGTTGCAACATGGGTTCTGTTCCAAATGCATGTTATGGACTGTTAAGCTAAATGAAGTACAGACACAAATTCTATATATAAAAAAACAGTTATATATCTTACTGTTCGTAAGTATACCTGATAGAAATCAGCGCGACTTAAAGGATAACACTAAGAAATGTAATAAAAGTTAGATTCTTAAAACTCTATATGAAGGTAACACAGTAAGAGTTAAAAATCAGTTGACATTTATGCATCAAAAGCCATAACTTAAGCACCACCATCCCAACAATCAGAAACGACACACTTTTCAGCTTTTGAAAAAAATTTACCACCCTCGAACTGTTGCGGTTAACACTTTCGGTGTTCTTAAAAACCAAAAGCCGTTAAACCTTCATGATTTTTTTTTTCTCTTTGAGGTAATACGATATGATTTATATTCTTGGTTCCTTTGAGAACTCAAATTGACGAACGTGTTTTATAACACGTAATGGTAGGTATTTTATAACGACTTGATGATTGTTACGGATTATGTAGCTATTACGTTGCAGATTAGAGGACTGAATGGAAACGGTGAAAATTCCCAATACGATTTGTTTGTGTGAAGGCAATGTGAATTTGAATTCAATATCTTTTTATACACATAACATATGTTGAAGAGTTATACTGATGGTAAGTATTCAATATTTGACAGAAAGTGATTTGATGATGTTAAATTTCAAAGAAAACATGCCATTGATTTTGTTGTCATTTATAACTTTTGAAAGGATTTTGTGCTTTGTGAATTTTGATATTTTTTTCAGAGATGTTTTACACACATATATACAGGGTGATTGGTATAAGATGCACCAAAAAGCTAGAGCGAGTAGGTGGGGTTAAGACAAGAAAAAAATCGTATGCGAGGGAGGGGGTCTATTTCCCCCCGTTTAGGCGGGAGGGACAATTTTAAAAAAAATTGACTTAAATCAGAAAAAAAATATTTAAAAACAACGGTGAATGATACAAAGACTTGTTATATCTTTTTGAAAAGCCAGAAAGTTACTCTTTTATTTTATTTTTAAATTAAGTTGTTTGAGTGAACAGTTTAAAAAAAAAAATTTCAAACTCAAAATTTTGAAAAAAAACTAAAAAAAAAATGTTAAACAAATTTTTTTCAAAGTTTTATGTAATTAACTATTATTTTTATTTTCGAAATTCAATGCTCTAATTAATTTTAAGTCAAAAGCTCTAATTAATTTTAAGTCAAAAACAGAAAACCGGATGCCAAAATGTATCTTAGTTTTTGAAAAATTATGAAAAACTAGAAGTATTTTTTTCCAAAAAAAAAACACTTTTTTTTTGGTTTTCCCAAATTTGACCTGCTCAGGTCAATTATTAATTAGGGAATTATCCCTTTTTTATTTTTTATTACATACCATCCGATTTTAATCAAATAATAAAAAAGAAACCAATTAACTTTTTACTTTACTTACTAGTTTTACTTTTTTTTTTTTTTAATTTCTCAAAAACTAAGATACATTTTGGCATCCGGTTTTCTTTTTTTGACTAAAAATTAATAAGAGCATTGAATTTCAAAAATAAAAATAATAGTTAATTACATAAAATTTTTAAAAAAATTAGTTTTAAAATTTTTTTTTAGTTTTTTTTCAAAATTTTGAGTTTGAAAATTATTTTTTTTTTAAAACTGTTCACTTGAATAACTTAATTTAAAAATAAAATAAAGAAGTAGTTTTTTGGCTTTTCAAAAAGATATAACAAGTCTTTGTATCATTCACCGTTGTTTTTAAATAATCTTTTTTTCTGATTTAAGTCAATTTTTTAGAAAATTGCCCCTCCCGCCTAAACGGGGGAAATAGACCCTCCCTCGCATACGATTTTTTTCTTGTCTTAACCCCACCTACAGGCTCAAGCTTTTTGGTGCATCTTATACCAATCACCCTGTATTTGTATTTTAAAAGGGACTTAGTGCTAACCCCTTGCCAAAATATAATAAGCCCATGGATGGGCACGAATATCAAAAACACATTTTTGGTAATAATAATTAATTGTAAAGAAAAAGGTGTTCAGGACTTATTTGTATAAAAATAACGCATTGCTATTGCAAGATTGTTTTTTTTTTTTTTTTTTTGCCTGAATCAAAAATGCACAGTTAAGACAATTCAAAAGTTTTATTGTGATCTGATTGTTGTGATTCTTAATTCATTTATTTTTTTTAAATAATTTATGTTATAAAATAATTTTTAAATTAATATTATATTCATCCAACAAAATTAACAGCTTTGATTTTTGATTGTCATGTTAATTTACCACTTAAGTTCCATTTGTTTTTTTTTTAGGAACTGGTTAAAATGTTAAGTTACAAACTGTAGCTTATATAGTTTTGTAGAAAAAAGATCAAATCATGCTTGTATAGTACCATCAATCTAGGAAAAATTCTAGGAAAAATGTGTTAAATTGTCAACAAAGGCCTCCATCACAATCTAGCTTTGAACGGAATTTTTTTTTGAAGTAAACAACAAATTTTACTGGACTATAAAAAACAACTAAAAGAAATAGACCCACTTTAATAGGATTTTTGTTTGTCTTGACTCAAATTTTAAGCTCTATGGTTTCATTGACGCATCATAGTTATACAGGGTGAGTCATGAGCAATGCGACAAAATGCTAGGGCGTGTAGGTTGCGTTGAGACAAGAAAAAAATCGTATGGGAGGGGGGGGTCTATTCCCCTCCGTTTAGCCGGGAGGGGCAATTTTCGAAAAAACTGACTTAAAATGGGAAAAAAATTATTTAAAATCAACGGCTTCATTCACAATGCTGTGCGATACGTTTTTGAAAAGCCAATAACTTTTTCTTTCATTCTGTGTTTAAATAAATCTATTCTAAGAAATAGTTTTTGAAATATTAATTTTCAGTCAAAATTTTGAAAAAAAAAATTAAAAAAAAAAATTCAAATTAATTTTTTTCAAAATTTTACGTAATTAAATGCAAATTTTAATTCCAAATTCAATGCTGTTATTAATTTTAAGTCTAAATAAGAAAACCGGATGCAAACATTTTATGTCGTTCTCAAGAAATTAAAAAAAAACCAAAACCACCTTTTTCTAAGAAAAACATTTATTTTTATTGTAACGAAGCAATTTAAGAAGCATTAATCTTAGTTTTTTTAGTTTTTTTTATTTCTTTTATTTTTACTATGTTTTTTATTGGAAGTACTTATAAAAAATTCTCGATATGATCTCCATTGTTTAGAAGGCATAGATTATATCTCCTTGTAATGGCTTCACATAAGTTTATGCTTGACAAATTTTCCTGCAATTTGACTCCAGCGACTTCAATTCGTTCCTTCAGTTGTTCCAATGATACTATTTCCACTTCGTAAACATAATTCTTCATAAATCCCCATGCATAGAAATCTAGGGGAGTTAAATCTGGTGACCTAGGCGGCCATTCCGTGGGGCCCCTTCTTCCGATCTAACGGTCACTAAAATGATCATCCAGCCACTTTCTCACCTGTAAGCTGTAGTGTGCTGGAGCACCATCTTGTTGGTAGATTAAAGTATCTGCTATAACCAATGGAACACTGTCTAATAAATCGGGTAAAAGGTCTCGTAGGAATTGCAGGTATGATTCTCCATTAATAATGGAATTCAAAAACCGGGGCCCGATCACAGTGTGTCCAACAATACCAAGTTTTCAGAAGTTATCAATGAAAATAATATTAATCCAGGGTTATTCCAATACTATTTAATTTTATTACGTTCTCATAAAACTCCAATTAAAAAAAAAGTAAAAAAACTAAGATTAATGCTAAATAAATAAATAAATTGCTTCGTTACAATAAAAATAAATGTTTTTCTTAGAAAAAGGTGGTTTTGGTTTTTTTTTAATTTCTTGAGAACGACATAAAATTTTTGCATCCGGTTTACTTATTTTGACTTAAAATTAATAACAGCATTGAATTTTGAAATTAAAATTAGCACTTAATTACGTAAAATTTTGAAAAAAATTAATTTGAAATTTTTTTTTCAATTTTTTTTTCAAAATTTTGACTTTGAAAATTAATATTTCAAAAACTATTTCTTAGAATAGATTTATTTAAACACAGAATGAAAGAAAAAGTTATTGGCTTTTCAAAAACGTATCGCACAGCATTGTGAATGAAGCCGTTGATTTTAAATAATTTTTTTCCCATTTTAAGTCAGTTTTTTCGAAAATTGCCCCTCCCGGCTAAACGGAGGGGAATAGACCCCCCCTCCCATACGATTTTTTTCTTGTCTCAACGCAACCTACACGCCCTAGCATTTTGTCGCATTGCTCATGACTCACCCTGTATAAATCATCTTGTATATCAGACAGAGTTATGAATTTCGACAACCAGAATTTAAAAAAAAAACAAATTATAAATCATGCAGAAATTCGACCGCAATCTATTTTTGCAATTATTTTTTCGACTGTGTTTTGCAAATCGCCAAAAACCAAAACGCCAAAAACCCAAAATTGACAGATCGCCCAAATTATTTGGATTAAAAATAATGAAAATGACCCAAAAAATTAATTCAAAATCGAGCAAAAATTGAATTGAACCATTTTTTTTTTATTAAAATAAACACAAAACGCAAAATCGCCCACAACGCGTACAAATGCAAAATTATCTTCGTTTATTTTTGAGAGATTTTTAATTTTGGTTTTTTGAATGATTTTTCATAATTAAAAATAAATTTTGGCCGATTTTTCATTTGACTGATTCTGATAATTTGTATTTACCACAAAATACATGAACGTTATTAAATCAAGAAAATAACAGGGTGGCACTAGCAGTGCGGTCGATAGGTGAATAGCGAGAAAATTAAAGAATTCTGTAAGTTCACAGAAATATTTCACAGTTACCCAAGCTTCCCCTCGAGTTACATTTAATTTTTATTTTAAGCAAAGGTTTTGATAGAAAAAAAAAGTCTTTAAAAAAATTAGTTGCGAAAACGTGAGTTTTCCGAAGTTATAGAAAAAATAGTGAAAAAGTCGCAAACAAAAGTTGGAAAAAAAGAAAAATAAGACTGTGTGGTACAATTTTTCGCGTTTTTAATGTGGATTAATTTGTATTGATTAAATAAGATTAAAGTCGTTCTTTGCTAATTAATTCATGCGTTTTCGCTGGAAAAATCTTTAAATTCAATTTTTACAAAATTTTGGTTTACTAAATGCAATTAAATGCAAGTAAAAATAGAAAAAGAATAATCTGGGCATTAAATATGTGATCTAATAGTCCAAACATGCGTTGGTAGAAAATCACAAAAACTACCTTTATTTCATTTTATATTTCTCAAAAACTAAAATATTAGAATATTAGTTCATTATTTGACTAAAATTGTTAAAAATTTGTAAGAAAACAGCATTTTATGATGTAACATTTTGTAAAAATTTGATGTAAAGACAAAAAACAGTTTTTTTGTTTTCAAAATTTTGCCTTTGAATTTTTCTATCTAAATAACTATGTAGTAAAAGTCCTTTTGTCAAACATTTTATTGAAGATTAGAGTTTGAGCTTTAAGAAAACGTTTTAAACATCATCGTACGTGCTTTTCTTGATTTTAAAAGTTTTGTTTTCCATTTAAAAGCATTTTTTTGAAAATTGACCCTCCTGCCTAAACGAAAGGCGATGAACCCCCCCTTTAGCAGAATTTTTTTCTTGCCTTGACCTACTCGGTAGTTAACTATTTTTTATTTATTCGGAATCACCCTGTGTATTTATTTTTTTTATTTTTTTTTTTTTAACAAAAAATTCAATAAAAAACATTTGACGTCTTTTATTCTTATTCATTTGTGAAAAAATTTCAACACTCTATCTTAAATAACACGGAAGATATCGATTTTTGATCCAAAGCAGGCCCATATTTTCCACTGTGCGCCGCGCCGCCTGGCGCTGCGGTCAATTTTTTTTTTGTCATTACAAATGCCAACATTACTAGATATCATTAATTATCCGTCTCATTTTTTGACGTTTATTCAATATTTTTTGGTGGTTTTTGAAAATATTCGTTTGGACTTTGTTGCATTTGTCAAGTTCGTCCAAAAATATTGGATGATTCTTCATTTACATTTTTTTGATTTCATATTTATTAGATATACCTAAATAGTATAAAATGAAAAACCGCACAAGAATATTCTTGGGCGATTCCTCATTTTTCAGTTCGGATGTTTTATTTTTGGGCTATTTTTCGCACAGCCTATTATTTCAAAGATTATTTCTCTCAATAGTTAGACACAAATGCAAATTAACATTCTGAACTTTTATAAATTTGGATGACGCGTACGAGAATTTCAAAGTGTTATAACGATATTATAATGTTGACTTCCAGTTCCCAAATCGTTATAAGCTTTATCCATGTAGGACCGGACTTTAAAACATAGCCTCCAAAAAAGAGAGTTTCCGCAGTTAAGCTCTGTGGTCAGAAGCGCCGGCTTGTTGGTACAAGTTATACTGATGGAGATGACGAGCTATATTTTCAAATGTAATATCATGGAGCGATAACGGGCGTCATTTACAAATGTACTGGCCAGCATCGTATTTGAAGAAATATAAAACGATAATTCTGCAAGGCCTTAAACCACAACAATCCGTCTGGATGTAATTTCAAATCAAATACGACGAATTCGGTTGTTGACAATGTGCTTCACCGAAAAATTTTATTTTTTATTAAGAACAATTGATTTTCTTCATTAAGTTTTTCAAGAGCCCTGCGGAATTTTTACAAAAAACTCTGTGCCTGATTAAGGGGGGTCTATCCATGAAGTAATGACAAAAAATACTAATGACAGGCAAACAGGATTCCTTATATATGTAAAGAAACCGTAGTAGTAAAGAAAATACACCTCTAAATAAATCTCGCTTTATAAACGCACTACCACATTTATTACGTATACAGGGTGATTGGTATAAGATGCACCAAAAAGCTTAAGCGTGTAGGTGGCGTTTAGACAAGAAAAAAATCGTATGGAAGGGGGGGTCTATTTTCCCTCGTTTAGGCGGGAGGGGCAATTTTTTAAAACATTGACTTAAATCAGAAAAAAAAATTATTTAAAAACAACGGTGAATGATACAAAGCCTTGTTATATCTTTTTGGAAAGCCAGAAAACTATTCTTTTATTTTTTTTTGAATTAAGTTGTTTAAGTGAACATTTTTAAAAAAATTAATTTTCAAACTCAAAATTTTGAAAAAAAATTTGAGAAATTAAGAAAAACTTGAAGTATTTTTTTTTTTCAAGAACAACACTTTTTTTTTGGTTTTCCCAAATTTGACCTGCTCACTGCTCAGGTCAATTATTAATTAGGGAATTATCCCTTTTTTATTTTTTATTACATACCATCCGATTTTAATCAAATAATAAAAAAAACGAATTAACTTTTTACTTTACTTACTAGTTTTACTTTTAATTTTTTTTAATTTCTCAAAAACTAAGATACATTTTGGCATCCGGTTTTCTGTTTTCGACTAAAAATTAATAAAAGCATTGAATTTTGAAAATAAAAATAATAGTTAATTACATAAAATTTTGAAAAAAAATAGTTTAAACATTTTTCTTTTAGTTTTTTTTTCAAAATTTTGAGTTTAAAAATTAATTTTTTTAAAACTGTTCACTTAAACAACTTAATTTAAAAATTAAATAAAAGAGTAGTTTTTTGACTTTCCAAAAAAATATAACAAGACTTTGTATCATTCACCGTTGTTTTTAAATAATTTTTTTTCCGATTTAAGTCAATGTTTTAGAAAATTGCCCCTCCCGCCTAAACGGGGGGAAATAGACCCCCCTTCCATACGATTGTTTTCTTGTCTTAACTCCACCTACACGCTCAAGCTTTTTGGTGCACCTTATACCAATCACCCTGTATTCGACAACGAAACACGTTACGATCGCACTAGCAAATATAATTTGCAATGAAAATTAACTAATAATTAGTCAAGCTAAAGCCTACAGATCCGAATCGGCTTAAAATGAGATACCATTGTATCTCCTTGTAATTTAATTCCACAGACAAGTAATAGTGAACCACAAATACACACGATGGATATAGATGAGAAGCAAATCAGGTAAGGGATACGTTGATATGTGGTCAGTAATTGTGTGGTTTCATCACAAAGTTAAGCATTAGGATGCCACCATCTTGATTGCATAGTTCCTTCTATTGCAACTACTTCCGGTCTAAATAATAATCTAATCAAGAATTTAGATAATAGACTTTGAACTTTCATTAACCAACCCTCCGCAAATGCATACCACCCCTTAATTCATAATTAAGATAATTTGAATATGCATTGAATATGGTATGAGGTCACAGTAATTAATGCATACAGCAACAACACTGATACTTACCAAAAACTTTTATGTAAAGTGAAAGGATTGCCATATACAACAAAATTATTAATTATTACACTGTATGTGTATTGTTGATGTTATAATGCATTTTAACGGTAATTGCATAAACTAATTATTTAATGAGAAAGTACTAAATGCTGACGTCGTGTAGTCGTCAAAGTTCTTGGTCGGTTAAGCAAAAGCGCATATCCTTTTAAATGTTGCAACTTCCATAAGACCTAAAACACATATCATCAGTCTTTGTTCTACCGTTAGAAGATGCAAAATGTGTTGTGCTATTAGAAATTTCAGTTCCGTAATTAAAATTTGAATTGTTAATTTTTGGATATGAGGATGTAGGTATTTTGCAAGGATGTGTATTATTTTGTTATACCAGGATCGTGCCACTTTTCCTTGCTCCTAAGAGAACACTGAATTAGAATATTCCTTAGCATAACAATGTCGTTAAAAGGCAATTGCCTTCTGCTCAAGTAGTTGATTGCTGTTCTTGCTTGGAAAATGGTGATGTAGCAGCTGCTTGTTGGTCGCAAGCAGATTACATATTAAACTAAGCTAAGAAAGGAGAAGAACGTTTATCTTGAAGGATGTTTGTCTTAAACTTAAGACTTGCCTAGGTGCTAATACTCATATATACAGGAGAATTTTTAATGACAACCAGATGAAGTTGTTTATATGCAAACGCCTCTTGTCGTTATTTAACATGTTTTTTTTTTTAACAAAAAGGTGTCTTCAATATGCCACTACCTTAAGCTTAAATTTAATATTTTTTTATATTACACATTTTTTGTGTGCTTATAGCAGACATTTGGGGATAAGAAGCAAGTATTTTGAAAATTATGTTAAAGGGGAAAACTTCTTAATGGTATTTTCGTTGAGTTTCTTACTCTTATGACATATTTCACATCAGAAATGCTCGTCTTATCCTTTTGGAAAAGTTAACCGGTGCAAGTAATATAATGTCATGAAGGGAAACTTTTAATTTTGCAACGAATTTTTCACCCTACGTTATTCAGATAATCTTTTTTGATATGTGACTGGAGATTAGTAGTTATTATAATTTTTGATTTCAAAAGTGCAGCTTGGTGAATAATGAATTAAGTGAATTAAGCCATTTCAAACAACTACATAAGTGAAGAAGGGCTAATAATAAAAAAAAAGGTGGTAAAAATAAGTTAGGAAAAAATAAATATCTTGTTATTCTTTTGTTCTACAGTCCAGAGTGAACCTGTGCCTGTGCCTCAATGAGCATTTATCTCCAGTCAGTTTTTTAATTGGGCTAGCAAGTTTTAGTTTTCCACATCAAGTTCTTTGACATTTGTTCTCTGGTCTTCTGGTCATGTGACCATAAGGTCTTCCTCTCGAGCGACTTCCACTAAAGTGGTTGTTTTGCATTCACGAATTAAACAAAATCACACGAATTAAATCATTCAAAATTTCGCATTACGAAATCTTTTCTTTAAGATTTAGTACTTATAGTAATTATTTAGGAAAGCACTACGATTGACAGCAGACTTAATCACTAATAACGAAATTGAGAAATTTTGCATTTTTAAAGTCATTTTTTAAAAACATCGCAGTACTTAAATCACAAATTTTCAAAAAAAAAATCTCGTAGGGCCAAAATTTCGCATTTAAAAGATATCGCATTTAAAAATCTTGTATTTTGCATTCTTTGAATTAAAAAATCAAGCACATTTAAATCTCCGAATATTAAATTCTCGCAAACTAGAATTTAGAAATTTTAGAATCTGCGAGGTTTTCAAAATAAGCGAGATTTTTGCAGTCGGGAGGCAGGTCGGTTTTGGAACGTATAGTTCAATTGAAATTACACTTGCAATTTACGAGCAATTCTGTGAGTCTGATATTGTTTTCAGTGGCAATCTCTTGAGTTTAATGCCGTGCTAACTGCGACAGGCGTTCAAAATCTCGAATGACAAAATCTCGAATGGCAAAAATCGAGATTGATTTCGAGATTTTGTCGTTTGAAATTTCGTACCCAACTCTGTAGAAAACATTCATAATTCCGGTCACGTTATAAAATAAAAGAGAGAAAAGTCCGAAGAACTATCGTTATGTTTTTGTTGACGTCAGACCAGAAGGATCGAGGAATCAAGGACGATCCCACCTTCAGTTCAGTCATGAAGTAAGGGGAGATCTCCAACGACTTTCTATATAGGTAATTTAAGACCAACCCTAACCTAGAGATCAAGCTGACTGGAGTGACTTGCAGTTCCAACGGTACTCATTTCCCTACAAAATCACTAATACTTTGAGGTGCAAACATTTCAGAAATATTTCAGAAACATTTCACAAAACATTTTTGATTTATTCTGATTCCTGGAATGTTTATGATAATGTTTCTTAAATGTTTCTTTGTTTCGCAATTGCTTTCGAAAACTATCAATGTTTGCAACGCAAGAAGAAAGGGAACTATAGAATCATGGATGACTAAATGCGAAACATGAAACATTTCAGAAATAATTAGAAAAATATTTCTTCAAGCTGCCACACCCAAAGACATATTTCCGAAGTGTTTATGAAAATGCGAAACATTTTCCGAACATTTCATAAAAGTTTTTTAAACAAAATTTTTTCAAAGTGTTTCTTTGGTCATCATATGATATTTGAATATTAAATACAAGTGTAATGCTAATAAAATAAACGAATTTTCATTTTTATTTTCATCAAATTAAACATTAGATTCAAAGATCGTTTTCTGTATGATTTTATCAAATGATTTGCTGTCTAAGTTGAAGAATATTGTGTTCACAAAGCAAAACGCCACCATGCAACAGCAGGGTATTGTAATTTCAAAAGGGATTTAACAAGAATACCCCATTTAATTCACCCCTATTACTTGCTATGTAATTTATATGTTTTGATTTCAAGACTGGATCGATAAAATTTTCGCACGGCTTACATGGTAAATCCTCTTTGCGCTGCCAGTTAGGACTTTTTTTATCAGGAATTGTAGAAGAAGAAGAAGCAACGACCGAGACTGACACATAAGCACACTGACGCCAGGATTCCCTTTACGTCAGGTCTGTGTTACATAAGCTACCTCAAGATACACATACTCTTGTCGTTCTTCAATGTTTTGAGAAACAAATTTAATACTTTTTGTTTCCTGTGGCAATGTTCCATGGTTAAAGGATGAAATTTATCGTATCTGACATACGGTGTGCGCCGTACTGTGCCGATGCTGCTTCTGCTGCTGCAACAGAAGCAGTGTGTACAGTGTGTAGTGAGAAATTACTTCAGGTAAGTCCTCTTGACAGCATCATTTGTGCACACACTTGATGCTCTTCTTTATAATGCATAATATGGAAACGCTCCTCTAGAGGCGAGTGTGATTTTGTCATTTTAAAAATCTGCTCAAGGAATTGGTAATAAATTATTCTGATGATTGATACTCCTATCAAATAAGCAGGGAATAAAATCGAGAGATGAAATATGAAACCCATTTGGAATGAGGAAGTTATTTTCATTAAAATGATGATGACATGTAACGACTCGAGGGATATCTGTTCACGCAAAGAGTTATGACAGACAACTATGAAATACAAGAATTTTACAAGAATTTACATTTAAATTGTAAATAGCTACCTATGTATGTATGTACATAATAAGGGATAAAATATGAAATACAAAATGTAATTATGTGTATCTTAAAATACATCATAGATTTTTTTATGTTCTAGATTGTGAGCAGTTCTTCCTTGAAAAGTTATCCAAGTTTTGTTTTTGTTAAAAATCAAGAAACTCAATTAAGTTTGAGTTTTTCGATAAAAAAGAAAGATGATACAGCAAAAAAATATTACATCATGACGTTTTAGAAAACTTTTGAACTCAATAGCTCTTAAGGAGTTCTATAGTACTTTGGCAAAAAAGAGAAACAAAGAATTTTCCACATCAAAGAATCTGAAGGTGTATACAAAAACTACACCTGCAAAAAGCAAAAAGTTTTGCCATAAATACCACAACTAAATGATTTCAATTTCCAAACATCAACTTTTCTCTTTTCCTTTTTTATGCTCAATTGAGCGGCAAAAGTTTTATAATTAAAATTCAAGATGATTTGGATTAGAGAGATATTCGACAAAAACATAACGAGTGATAGATTTTTGTGAAAGGAAAGATTCTGAGGTGGATAAAAATGTAGATTATGTATATTTGTATCCAATTTAGTTGTGTTTTTTTTTTTTTTTTTTTTTTTTCATATAAAACAATCTTTTTTCTTGTGACAAATGAAACTGATAACACTTTTTAACCAAAGGGAAACCTTAATGATTACATAGTAGATAAATATATTTTGAAGAGTGTTTTCTTATGCATACCATTAAAACTGTTGCACTATAAAAGAAAAACGACTGTTTGGTTTCAAGCCTCGAGAGGAACTGTATATTGCATTAGAAATAAAATGCTTAGTTGCAAGATCATAACATAAGAAGAACAGTAATGTACTTAGTTTAAGAGAGTGCCATTGGAATGATACAGTATTACAATTGTATAAAAAAAAAGAAAGCAGATATATTGATAATTTTCAGGGCTACCATGTAGCAATTATATAAATAAACATTGTTATAAAACATTGGTTCTTAACAAAAACACTTTGCAAGAATTTAAAGAAATTCGATATATGAGAAAAGGTGTCTGATAAAGTGTCACAATGGGATTGAAAATTTGAACTAGGAAAAGCATTCGATATTCGTGTTGTGCAGCTAAAGTGAGCATTTATGTATTTTTCTACATGTGCGAAGTTGAAAATTTTGGGAAAAATGACATTCCCAACAACTTGCTTTTTTTTAACATACATAGAAAGTGAAAAAAAAGTAATGAAAATCCAAACGAAGGTAAGAATCAATATGACAACAATGTTTAAGTATAAAACATCTTCGATATAGTCTCATCTGCTTTCGTTTTTAAAGTTCGTTTCTTAATTCTAATCCAGGAACGCATTTTCAACGTATATAAAAGGTGTACCTATACACTAAATTTTGGGGACGGTGCGACGATTACCGTAATTCTTTTAGGTTAAATATGCGTTATCGTTCCATTGATCCAAATTGATGTTTTTTTTTTTTTTTTTATTTGATTTATATAGTAACTATCTGTTACTCGGCGCGTTGCTGCCGCATATTAAGAGTGAAAACATTGTTTTTGAAAGAGTTATTATTATCCAATTGGTCAAACATTTTGCCAATGACTTTCAAACTCACTAATGAGTGTTTTTGATAAAATGTAATTGAATGCCATCTTACATACATATCTTAAACCAGCTATCCACCAGTGAAAACCTCTTTAAAATGGGTACATCCGTTTCCCGTCGTCACGTCACATGCGTCAGTTCATAGATATTTTTTTCTAAAAAGCTACAACAGCGCCACCTAGGGGATATATTACTTTATAAATTACTTCCTACAACACCAGCCATCTGTCAGTAATGAATAATCCCGTCAAAATCGGTCCTATAGTTTCTGATTGGTTCATATATACGAAAAAAAAGCGACCCGGGCGCCACCTAGGGAGTAATAAAAACAGCCTATGTTACCTGATACAACAGAAGCTAGCGGTCATTTTTATAGGCACGTCTTTCACATTTATGGCCAAAAATATCAACTTCGGCAAAACATAGAACTCAAGTCACAATATGCCGATAAAAGGTGAATATTCGAATTCAGAAGGCTTTCCACATTTCGAAAAATGTAATAAATCTTATTTAAAGGAACCATTGCTTACATTTCCTATGTTTTATGCTTATTTTCACAATCTCTGCACATTAGGTTTCAGTTAAGCAACTAAGTTTTTTTTTATTTTTTTTTTGTTTCCTTTAAATAAAGTTCAAATAAGCTTGATTGAAACTTAAGTACTTTAAGGTTGTGATATAATCCCTTGTTAACAAGCCACTTGTTAATACAAATGCTTTACTTAAGATTTTAAAAATACCTAATTTTTTCACTTTTATACTTAGCTCTAAAAAGACTTTGTAACTTTTAATAATATTTTTTTCAATGACTTTTCTTAAATTAATTTGTCAAATATTTTCCAAACTATTTTTCATTTTAATTTCTAACGTTGAATTGGTTAAGAGATTTTCTTTTAATTTTTATTTGAATTTTAATAAATTTTGTTCATCGCATTCATATACATATGTACCAATTTGTAAGTAAAGATAGTTGGTATGTAAATATGTAATTAGTAATTAGTTTATGGGTGTTTTCATAAACGTCAGACTGACTAAGTTCTGCAATAACAAAAATGAATAAAAACACACTTTTTAGACAAAAACAAGTGGTTTGTTTTTTTATTTGTAAGTATTTTGGACATAGCTATTAAACTAATAAGAAACAAAATGTTAATCTTCAGAAAATAAGTGTTTTTTATAATTTTTTTGATTGCAGATCTCGGACGTTTATGAACACACCCTATCTTTCTTTAGAAAATAAAGTCGAACGATTTCCAAAAAGATAATTTTGGTTTAATTCATAAAGACTTGGTATCGATATTTATTATTGGAAAAGTTTTTAGCGGTGAAACAATAACCTTTAACAAATACAAATTTCGATATTAAAATTATCATAATATGATAATATTATTATCTACCGAAACCCATTAATTTTCTTTATTTTTTTATATAATGTAATCGTCTTTGGCTTCGGCTTTGGCCGAATTTGATCAAAAAGCCGATGTTCGGCTTCGACTTTGGTCCAAAAACAGGCCTTCTTACCATAAGTGGAGCAACGAAAATGGGTGACCAGGACTGACTAGAAAGGGAGCTTAAATCCCTTACACGTTTACACTTTTGTAAGTAAAATAAGATTTTTTTAGTTTTATGTGTTGCTATACTTCTGCATACAGGGTGATCAGTGTAAGATGCACAAAAACCCTAGAGTAGTAGGGTAAACTAAAAAAAAAAATGTTACTTACTTTTTTTTACTGTATGTAATTAAGTGTAATTTTTCAAAATTTAATGGTCTTGTTAATTTGGGAGCGTTACGATATCTCGCAATTTAAAATTTCGAATAACGAAATCTCGCTTTTTTTTAAATCTCTAAAAACGAAAACTCGACAGTTTAAAATCCTGCTTTTCATAAACTTAAGAATGTCAAAACAAAACAGACCTAGCAATTGGTTGTTGCGAATGTATTGCTATATACTTCTTTTTTTATCACCTTATTGTTGTCAGAACTTCTACATAACCGTCT
This sequence comes from Baccha elongata, assembly GCA_951217065.1. Lineage (NCBI taxonomy): Eukaryota > Metazoa > Arthropoda > Insecta > Diptera > Syrphidae > Baccha > Baccha elongata. The sequence goes on along the minus strand of OX578274.1, from coordinate 33,290,210 downwards.
TTTTCCAAGCAATTATCTTCAATTCTTTAATTTTACATGAAAATACCCACGTGGCCACGTCAACCAAAGTCGATGCTAGCTCCGCATCGGCGACAAGAAACCCTAGAATTTTCTAGTTTCAATCTTACTATAGTTTCTATATACAAAGCTCGCACACAAAAATCTCGCAACTTTCAACCAAAATCCCGCAAACTAAAATCGCACTAAATAAATACTAAATCAAAAAGAAACTGGATACACCCAAACTCGCACTCACCTCAAATCCTATAGTGAGGCCAACCAGGGGGTTGCAGGGATTTTTACGTCGTAAACTGACAATACTTTTTTAAATGCGAGATTTTAGTTTTCGAGATTTTAGTTTGCGGGTTTTTGTAATTGCGAGATTTTAAGAAACAAGATTTTGTAATTCGGAGATTATGAAAAGCTGGCTTATGAGATTACGAAATTTCGTAATGCGAGATTTGAAAAGCGAGATTTTGATTTGCGAGATTTCGTAACCCGTTAATTTTTGGTTAAACACAGAAAACCAGATTCTTGAATGTCTTGCACTTTTTGAAAAAAAATTAATTTAACAAAAAACCACCTTTTCTAAGAAAACGTATTTTTTAGTTCCTATATGTGTTACGCGAACTTTAATAAAAACTTAATTGATTAAGTGATAAATCCTATTCCCCGAAAATTCGCCAATGTCAATTTTGTTTATTATGGCGTGGTGGGCGTAGCCACCTCGTCGATGGGTGGATGGTTCGGGTCTAACATGTTTTTTTTTTTGTTTAAATAAAATAAAAAATATTGAAGATCTCTTTTCAATTTAAATGTTAACTAGTCAACACATCACGATATTCGCAAATTATCTCTAGAAGAATTTGCGAAGTTGAACTTCTGCTACCGCCGAAGCCCCAAAGACTTAACGCTGAAAGATATCTCAATAAAAAGTGTCACAGTCGTAGTACATATTTTAAATTTTAGTTAGAAAACAGTAAGGAATATTTAACACGAAGACGCCACCGCCCACCACGCCAAGCAGCCGCGCCGCCGTATTAAACTAAATTTACAGGTCGATTTTCAAATGTTATGGTATACAAGAAAAAATAAACTCATTTCCTTACAAACAAAATAAACATACTTATCTATGTATGTATCTACCAATCTTATTTTTATAAAAATTAATTAATCGATTTTAAAAACAAAAAATAAATTAGGTGTTAGGTAATTTGGAATTTTGTAATTCGGGATTTTATAAAGGAAATGTCGTTTTCTGAAGTCAACAGGGTAAAACCTTCAAGCAGATCCTTAGGTTAAGTAGTTTTATCCTTGGAACCATGATGCACCTATCGATATTTCTGGTATGTATAACAACTCATTAATTTTTTGATTGATTGAACCATAAATGAGCGCCATAAAGATCCTTTATGCGCACTTACCTTACCATCATCTGTAAAAAGTTCTATCTCTTGTCACAAAACAAGAGTTTATTGAAAGTGCCTCATTTGGAATTGGATAATTTTTGAAACAATTTTGAAACTGAAATTAGTTTGTGCAAATATGCAAAAGATATATAAGTTCATGTTATTTTTCGGTGACCCATCAGTATTAGTAAGGTTAACTTGTATCTTTATTCGACTGAACATCGACCCTGACTAAGTACATCAAACCCTCCGTTACTTATTATAGATACTGGAAGACGTGGATTTCAAATTTCATTTTCCTAGAGCTTTACAAACAACTAAACATTTAGATATGCAGAGATACCTGTGTCGTGTATGTATGTATACTATATATAAGTATAAGTAAAATATTCATTACGCATTTTCCAAAAAAGGATTGGAATTTGGGATACAGAAGGTAATATTTATAGAAGGTGTTCGTTCGTTTGCAAATTGGAATCTTATCAATTGGGCTTATGGCAAATATCACACTTAGGGAAATTGCAATGTCATGTGATTAAGTCACGTGCCTTTGGGTTATAATTATTGCCACTTAATAGGACAAAAAGGATAAAGTTAGACATTTTCGTTTAAGGGATTGTTTGGGAATGTATAGTGATACTGAAATGGAAATTATTCTCATATGACACTGCTTTCTATGGAAACTTATATGTAGGTATACATGCCCAAGCAGTTAATGAAAGGTAAAATTATTCTGATACCAAAAAAATAATTGTTCATCGTTGGATTTGACAGTTTCAATGGAACATTTTGAAATTGTTCAAACGGCTTTACCATATAAGTTATATATTTTAATGTTTAAATGAATTTGGAAGCTGTGTGCCAAAATCAATAATAGAGTCATTTAGATTTAGCTGCATGCATTATAGCATTTTTTGTTGGCAAAAAGGCTGAACTTAATTCATTAAGGGCAGTTCAAATGGATTTTCTTTCTTTTTTTTTTTAACATAAAATAGGAGGGTCTGTGAAGAAAATTATAAAATTTATTCTTATTCTTTTTTTACATTTTTGTATTGGACCTAAATCCCAGTTGCACTTTTTAGCTTGAATCAGGATTTTATCTTAATGAGATTCAGAGGAATATAAAAGTGAAGTAAAAGTCATTTATAAAAGAAATTTAAAAAACAAAAAAAAAAACTTTGAAAGGGTATACACATACATATAAAGTGTTCCTTAAATATTTTGTTTGTATTTATAATGAAAGTGTAATTAATGTAATTGCTTTTATATGAAAAGAGGAAACGTTCGTGAAGAAAAAAATAGTTGATTTTTTGTAGAATAAGAAAAAGGTAATAGATTTTCAATTGAGAAAGAGAAAAATATACTAAAAGATTTTCAATAATTTTAAATTCAATTTATTTATTTATTTTAACAGTTATATAAAAAAAACATTTTAGCCATTCCTTCGGAATATTGTTTAGCCTGCTTAAGGAGTTAACATACTTACTTAAAGTTCTGTCGTCTGGGGGTGAGCCAGGGTTTGGCGGATGGTATAAAGTTCCGTAAAGGAGAAAATTTCAAAATTTCCCTAATTTTTTTATCAAACATTCCGACATATCTTCTTAAAACACAAAAAAATCGCTCACAAGAAGTTAAAGAAAATTGAATTTCCCTTAAAAAATTCTTTTGAAATTGGAATAAGACCAAAATCACATTAATTGAAAAATTATAATTTTACGAGTGAAAAATACGTTAACATACTCGTATAAGGCAAAAAGTAATAATGTAGCCTGTTTATACTGGGAAATTTGAGTCCGGACTCACGAAAGTTCGTGGGCGAAATGGGTTGAGAGGTGGTTACTGTCGTGAGTTAGTTTCAAATTAAAAACATCGGAAGCATGAGTATACTGTTCCAATTCCAAATTCGTGTTTTTTTTCCATTTTGTTCATTATGTGCTTGGATGGCGATGTGTTAACATCGCATTTTTATGATAACTAAGCTAAAGCAGAGCAGAGTTATAGAAAATTAATTTTTGGAAAAGGAAACAAACAGAACAGCATTAATAATAATTTATTGCGGGCAACTGTCTCACTTCATAAAAATTCCAATTGATGTGTAATCGCGAAAGTACTCACCAAGTCAGACTCAAATTTCTCAAGCTGAAGGGGTGTTAGAGTGCGTGAGTAGGGTCCTAAGACATTCCTTCGGAAACTTGTTGAGGATGACTCAAGGAGTTCACATACTTGATGTCTTGACTTTTGGGAAGTAAGTGTAAGTGGAAGGGTACGAAATTCCCTCTTACGGGATTTACGCGTATGTCTCGGAAAGTGTGAGTCGTAGCGGAAAATTCTTGGGAATAAACTAAAATCAATTATTAATTCTATAACTTAACCATTTCCGAGCTACACGCATCGGAGTTGTAGTCCAAACCCAAGATTTTTCCGCTACGACTCGACTAACCCTTTTCTCGATATAAGCGTAATACACAAAAAAAAAAGTCCCCAAGGAGAACCGTTTGGCATTACGAGAAACCCGCTATGGGAAAACCCGAAATAAGTCTTAACTTGCTATATATAAAGACTTTTACTCTTTACCAATGACACTTCAGATGGTAGCTAACACACAAGGAATGGAAGATTTGCTTGCAGCAAAATAAGCTGCAATCTCCTTGCTTAAAAATATCACCATTCACAAATCAGCCATTTTATTCCATTATTCTGAAGAAGTGTGCTTTGTTTCCATTCTACTAGTAGATTGAAAACAGCATTTGCCCAGCCCCTCCCAAAAAAAGGTGAAATGCTCTAACAGGGTTCTATTTCGCAATTCCATTTTAATATTTAGACATTTAAAACCAAAGTGAATCTAGAAGTTCCTGTTGCACAAAAAATAAATGTTTTGCCAAAATTTTGAAAATATCGAGCATTAAGGAAAAACTGGTACAATAGGAAAAGCAGAAATCTGAACAAGCTAAGTAATGTCACTGCTACACCTAGCATTTTTTTCAAGTTTATAATTTAAGAGTGAAAACATTTCAAGAAAAAAAAAATACAAACATAAACTCGATTGAAGTTGTGTATGACTTTAGTTTCATTCTTGCATTTCTTGTGTTCAATAGAAACCTTGAATTAAACTGATGGTCAAAGAAATTCTGTGAAATAATAATAAAGGGATTAACCTCACCAGAAAACATTTCACATGGAAAATAACTTATCCTGTTGAGGGAAATAATTTAACTCTTTGTCTTGCAACACCTGTTGCATTTAAAAGGCAGTGTGTCTTACAGACACATAGTTAAAATATTGCATCTAAAATTTGTGTGAAGTTAATTCCCATCAACAATTTGTATATTCAATATTAAGTGAAGTTATTTTTCCCAGTGAAGGTGAAATCACATCACATAAAAACGAAGTTATTTCCCATAAAAAAAGTGAAATCGTTTGTTATCTAATGTGTGAAATAATAACACATGAACATTAATCCAAATCAGTGGTGAAGTTATTTTCCATGTGGAATTGTTTCCCGTGAAGTTTTTTCCATCAACCCGTAAGAAAACCACGCCTTGTTGATAAAGTACTATTTTTAAAATCATTGAAGTTCCGTGGTTAATAGTGGATTCTCTGACAGCATCTAGATCTAGCCAACAAAGGAGATCAACAACATAAGTCCAGAATAAGTTAAAAAAATAATTCAGAATAAAAAGCCATATAAAACTCAGGTGAAACAAGTTCCAACTATTTCGTAGTCAAGTGTTTCTCCCTTTCTTGGAGAACCAGGCTTGGTTTAATATTTCAAATCGCCAGTTTCCTTGTTTTCCTCTTAGTTGTTGAGAAAGTAATGTTATCCCTAATAGATGCTTTATAACTATAACAACAGCAAGATCTAGTTGAAATAATAATTGTTAAGAGCTGAAATTTTTTCTGCAGGAAAAATAGACGAAAAGAAATAATTTTTTGCAGTTTTTACTACAAAAACGAATTTCAATTTGCTATCCTTTTCACAAAAAGTTATATTTTTTGTATCATCCTGTAGGTTTAGAGTTTACTAACTTGCCACAGTAATTCCGAGATTTAAAATAAAATAAAAAGGTTCGATTTGTTCTTATCATATTTTTTTTTGTTTTGTTTTATGGTGTGTATGCGAAAAAAAAAGGAATGCATTGTAGGAAACTTTATGTAAAAAATGAGAATTGTTTGGAATGGAGAACAATAAAATGCAATAAGGGGCTTCTGACACTGAAAACACAGGAAGAATTCTATGCTCTGGAATCGGTGTTGACTAAAGATAGTTTTTCGGAAGGGTATTCACTATTCACTATTCAGTTGTTTCTTTTTTTTTAAGGTTTCTAGGCAACATAACAGTTTTTTAGTGTTAGCATAATAAAGAACATGCATACATAGATGAATGAAAATAATTTCTATGTAACTATCACTAAGAGTCAGCATAAGCAAAAGGGTTTTTTTATTTACTACGTTCAGAGTATGCTTGTGTGTAATTTTATGGTGGTAAGCATTTATGCGGAATATAAAATAAAGTATAGAGCGTGATTTAAAAACTTAAATCCGCACCACAAATCAATAATCAGTGGACAGCACTGGTTTTATTGTGCTTGTTGTGTATTTTAATTGCTCTGTAAACTTATATCTTTTTTTGTTTATAATAACAAATGCATTAGAAAAAGGTAATGAAGTTGATTGCATATACAGTTTTTTTTTAAAGCATTTGACCAACTCAGCCATGATATTATTAGTTTTTAAACTTCAAGCGTACGGTTTCTCTACTCTTTTTATTTCGTGGATCAAGTCGTAATTTGAAAATAGATCTTACCAAGTCAAATTTAGAAACTCCCTTTCAAAAACTTTTTTTGCCCATTCAGGCGTACCCCAGGGAAGCCATTTGGGCCCTTTCTTATTCCTACTTTGGGTCCATTCTTATTTATTCTTGCTATAAATGACGTTTCTTCTTTTGTACGCTTTAGTGAGATTCTCATATTTGCAGATGATATGAAAATTTATAAAACAATCAAATCTCCCAATGATCATACTCTTTTGCAGGCAGATCTTGATAGTTTCAGTATTTGGTGTAATAAAAATGGGTTAAATCTTAATCCTATAAAATGCCAAACTATTACTTTCTCAAAGAAAAAAAGGCCCAAGTGACTTTGAATATTGTTTAACACAAAATAAAATTAATCGTGTTTTTAGTTTTAAGGACTTAGGAGTTAATTTCAGTGCTAATCTGGAATTTTCTGAACATGTTAACTTTATTGTAAAAAAGGCGAACTCTATGCTTGGATTCATAAAACGATGGGCAAAGGAATTTAACGATCCATACGTTACCCTCTCTTTGTATAACTGTTATGTTAGGCCGCATCTTGAGTATGCCACACAAGTATGGATCCATAAGAAACGTATTGAATCAGTCCAGCATAATTTTATTCGCTTTGCTCTTAAAGGCCTTCCATGGGCTGATCCTTATAACCTGCCACCATACGAGCATCGGATAAGACTTTTGCAGATACAATCTTTATATCAACGTAGAGTAAACAATGACTTAATTTTTCTCTATTAACTTATCTCTGGACAAATTGATTCGTCGGACCTGTTAGCCTTAATTGGTTTTAACTACCGCGGACGGTCGTACCACCTTCTGAGCTTTTTAATATTGAACATCACAGAACCAATTATGGCATGCATGAGCCTCTCACGCGGATGAGTAAGTTATATAACTTGAACAATTGTGTGTTGGATTTTAATTTAAATAAAATTAATTTAAAAACTATTTTCAGAACCAGTGCTCCATGATCCTAAATGTTTCTGTGTCATTTTGTTTAATTTTGACTTTATATGTTTTCATGTTTTTATGTGCATGTGTTTTTGTTTTTGTTGCATTGTGCTTACTAACAACTAACACCTGCACTAAGTGATGAGCCAGTGGGACACATGTGTTGGCAAATCTTCTTTCATCTGCTGATGCTTGCTTTAAGCTCCATTTGAAAAAGTTCTGATAGTGTAAAAAAAAAAAAAAGTATGGACTTCTTTTTATGAAATCCATAAGAACCGTATTAAATCAGTGAAGCATAAGTTTATTCGCTTTGCTCTTAAAGGCCTTCCCTGGGCCGATCCTTATAATCTGCCACCTTATGAACATCGAATACAGCTTTTGCAAATTCAATTTTTATACCAACGAAGGGTAAATAATGATTTAATTTTTCATCATCAACTTATCAGCGGACAAATTGATGCTTAGGAACTGTTAGCTTCTATAGGCTTAAACTACCGCGGATAGTCTTACCACTTGCGAAGATCTGAACTTTTGAATGCTGAACTCCACAGAACTAATTATGGCATGCATGAGCCTCTCACACGGATGAGTAAGTTGTATAACTTGAATAAGAGTCTGATAGACTTCAATTTAAATAGAAATAATTTAAAAACTCTCTTTAGAACCAGTGCTTCATGATCTTAAATGTTTCTGTGTTGTATTGGTATATTGTATTTATGTGTTGTTTTTTGTTAAAATTTCGAACGATTCTTGGTGTACGATTTTTTACAAGGATAATGGTTGGGAAGATGGTATATAGTAGAATCATTGGCTTGGTATGCGAAACGCTACTTACAACTTATTTTTTCCAAAATTATGCCAGCTTTCATTTGCAAAATAGTTTTATTTTTCATACGAAAGGTTGCATTAGTTAAGATAAATTAGATGAGATAATTTGTTTCGAAATTCGTCCTACGAAAATACCCCTACCGAGATACATGAATTTATCATTCGTATCAATCAAAAATAACAAACATTTTGATCGATACTCGAATGAAAGTCGAAAATTTATCGGCAGTAAGATAGAGATTTGACTTCTCCTTTCATCGGTAGTTATCCGCAGTGAAATGTTTGTATGGAAAATCCAACTTTACTACGGATAGCTTTTCCAAAAAAAAGGTATCTCTGCTGGCTTTAAAACGGATGTGGCGAACAAAGCACTGCCGTGAAATCAGAAGCATTCAAAATAGATTATGACAAACACCAATCTCGTTTACTTTGAAAAATTGATAATAACAATCAAAGGTCAAAAATAATAGAGCTGCAGGAGCACATTGATTGCTCGCCAAGTTGACGAAAGCTGGCAAAAAAGATTTAAAGCAGAATTTTAATAAATGTACACGGACGACTCCATCCGTAACTGAGCGAGAACCAGAAAACCAGGAGCGCATCGGAATCCCGCTTTTTAAATATCCATTTTTGGAAAATTCAAAATAAAAAAGTTTCAAAATCTCGACTACTAAAATACCGATTTTATAAAATCCCGTATTTCAAAATCCCGCTTGTTAAAAATCCCGATCTATTATAATCCCGCTTATCAAAATCCCGCCAAATCCCATCAATCCGGTTTTTTTTAATGTGCTTATCAAACTAACAGCAGATGTTGTTTCTATTCGCTTTTCTACATTTTATAAATTTCCAAATAAAAAAAACTTTTCAAAGCAAATTTGTAGGGATGTGCAGGCTATAGTTGATGATACAACTGATACAGAAGACAGATAGACAAACTGACGGACAGACATAATTTCCAGACCCACTTCTTTCTTCATCATCGTTGTGTTATGATTGATTGTTATAATTTTTTTTTTTTTTTTTTGCACGCAAGCATATCTACATATTTCGACTTCTAGTATCAATTATCGCAACTAAAAATCGTTGTTTTGTTAATGGTTTCAATTTTAAAATATTAACTTATTATTCCGCTTTTGCCAATCAAAACTAGTTAGTTGTTTTATTTTAAAAAATGGCGCGATTTTTTAATATAAAACAAGTAGCTATTAATAGGGATTACAAAAAAGCGGGATTTTAAAAAGGGGGGAATATAAAAAGCTGGATTTTAAAAACGGGTTTTTCAAAAACAAAATATAAAAACCAGGATATCGATCCCGACCCCCAGAAAACCATATCTTGTGCAATTGTGCTTGTGTTCATAACAGCGGATTGCCCTCTTTCGTGAAGGTTCGATAAGTTTGCTGCTATAGCGAACGTAAATTGCGCTCCTGCCCGCATTTCACGGACGAAAACTTGACGGCTGAATAACTGCTTGGTGTTAGGTGCTCATTAAAGGGAAAGGAAGATAAAGTATCATTCGTTTTAGATATTAGCTTAGAAAAATAACACAACAACAGCTCAGGAAAATAACACAACAGAAAAAGGCAAATTTACGATAACAAAATCAGAAGAGAATTATGATGAAGACCTTTGTTTGGATGCTTCGAGTAAAATCTGGTCAGAAAACAAGTATGCTATATCATTAACTGACCCAAGTCAAAATTTAAAGTTTCAAATATATAAATTAGTACGATATACAAACGAAAGAAAAAAATAATAAAAAAAAAAACAAATAGCGTTTCAAAATAAACATATTACATAATACAACAAAATCCATTCCTCCGATTCATTTCATTTCTCCGGTTCCTCCGTATGTATGTTGTATGTAAGGGGCCGGTTATAGCGATCAGAAAAATGAATCAGGAAAAATGTTCAAGTCGATAACTAGCCATGAATTCATCTGATTTAAAACAAAAATACTACACTTATCGATTACAAATAAGTCAGAGAATTTTTTGTGCCACAAAAATGTTTAATTTAACAAATATTTGTTGTAAAAATGCATTTATTTATTTCCCTGATTGAATTTCATTTTTCGTATCAGCTGACTGCCATTTTTAAAAAATGAAACAAATCGTTCCAATTATTTGAGTTCAATTTTCACTTGTTCCACTGACAGATTTCTGTCAGGAAAAGTTTTTCGTGTGCATTTCAATCAGGAAAACAGCCTGTCCACTGACACATTTTTACTGATCGCTATAAACGCACATCAGGAAAAAAATAAATTTTCATTTGTTTCTACTTTTCCTGATGGTTTTTCCTGATCGCTATAATCGGCCCTTAATGTATGCATATGATATATAAATATATGATTTATGAAACAGGGCCCTGTTCCGCAAAAAGCGCCAAACAAGAGCCATATGTAACTTTTATGTGTTTTTATTTTATGTTGGGTCTTATAAATAAAAACTTCTTTGCACAAGTCATATACCTCACCTAATAATTTATTTTTTCCATAACTCATAAGATGAACTTTTTAATGATATGCCAACAATAAACAGTAAACACAGAGTTAACCTCTTTCACTTCCTAAAAAAACTATAAGTTAAAAAAAACAACAACACACAATAAAAAAAAATAATAACAACAGTTTTAACGACCATTTTGTTTGCTAACAGTTATGTCACTCATAAGCACCGTTGCTCGTTATGCATACAAAAAAAAAACAAGACTAATTACTGTTTAATGTATCCTTCCTTATTACCGCTTTGCACGGACGAAAGCAGTGTGTGGATTAAAAGCAATGAAACATTTAATATTTTCCTCTCTTTGAATTCAAGTCATCACCATTCTTTATAATATATACATGCACAGTCCATACAAACAGAATAAACTGTGTCGCCAATTGACTTTCGAAATGGATTCCACTCTCATATCCGGAATATATATTATGTAGAATGGAGGAAGGACTCTTTTACCGATGATGTTATGTGCATTCATCTGGCATTCAATTGATGGGTGAGAGGGCGTGCTTGAGAGTTTGTCTGTCTAAACTGCTTGCTCATCCATCATCCATGTCTCAAGGACGTTTTTTACAAACACACACCCACACACACAAATCAAACCTTTGGACAGGAAGTTTTTGTCTTTAATCTTCGTTAAAAAAAAAAAAAACTTGTCAACTACTAAGCAGGACTTGTGCAAGCAATGGCATAGAGTGAAATCACTCCAGAAGTTTTCTCACGATTATTCATTAAAAATGTTGGTAAAGAGGAAGAACCAGAGCGGCAAGGAGCAGTATGTGTCATCAATAACTTAAATGTGCAGCGAGTTAAACACCTGGTTTCTTGTTAACTCCGATGAGTGATGTGACTTATTTCCTTTCTCCCGTTTACAATTCCATTCCTCATTCATGTAGTGATGCGGCAAAAACTACCCAAGGAAACTGAAATGCAGGAAATTGAGTTTTCTTGATGCACCTGATTTATTGCAAAAGAAAAAGAAGAAGAAAACGAGAAAGAGGATTAACATTCACTTAGAGAATTTACGCTTGGACATGAAAAAAAGATTCCCATAAATATTTCTAGCCAAACCGTTGAAGTATGTGGAATAGATCTACAAACACACTCTTGATTTAGTTCAGGGAAGAAATTTTCGCTGCAAATTAAGAACTGGAAAAGGTGGTAAAATAAAAGATCCATTTGAACAAGCTCACACTGTCTGGGTCGTGCAAAGTCGTAACAGAATGTAATATTATGTTACTATAATATATTCTGTCAAGTCCCAGTCGTTTTACAATCTACTGTACAAAAATTAATGTATCTATGGTTTTCGATTCTTCGGCTACTTTTATTTTTAAACTAAGTGCCGTAGATCAAAACAACTTTTAAAACAGATTTAAGACATTTGTTCGTTTGTGTAACTAAATTTTGTTTTCTTTATCTTTGCAATTAGTTTCAAAGGTGATAACATTTTTTTCTAATGAGGTTTTGCTAAGTAAAAACCCAATTAGCGCTTGGTGCGCCGTTTTGATACCATAAACTCATGAGACCATTATCAATATGTGGAGGTTGGGATAGCGTTTTGGTGCGACTATGGTGTATTAAGGTGTGGAATTATGTTGGGAGATTATCCCTTCATCATCATTTATCATAGGGAAACAAGAGATCCTCGGGCACCTCAGCCAAGGGAATTGGCCCATACCCCCAACCAGACTTTATGTTAGGCTGTTAGCTCCGATATGTCTGTCTTCGCCAAAAACTTAAACAGGCAGAGTGCTGGGTGGCTTAGGGTAGAACCAGTTTCACCGTGAGATCGATTCGGTTTAGGGAAATTTTTAAGTGCTAAATATTTAACATTTAGCCATTTCATATCTTATGGTTCCTTGTGTATTGAAAAAATATTATTCTGCTTTTGTTTTAAAGGACTAAACAATGAAAAACCAAGTTATATATATATACAGTTTTACAATCAAAAAAGGTTTTGTTTTAATTCTGAAAATAGATTTTAGAGTGAAAACAAAATCCTCGAATCATAAGATAAACACGTTGATGATCTTGGAAAACACTGTATTCTTACCTGAAATCAATGAGAGGACTCAAGGTTGAATATAATTCGGTAGACCCTTTCTTGTTTGACAGACGTACATCTTACAAGCAAAATAACTACTTTTTGCTAACTAAACATTTTTGGGAGGATCATTTTAGAGGAAAAAGATGATTAATAGATGAGTTGACATGATTGTGAAGGAATCCAATATAGGAAAGCATTACCTCATCAGTTTATTGACTCGTCGTCAACTGATGAGTGCAAACTGCATTTTTTCATGGACTAAAGGCCATAAAAAGATAATTTGAATCAATAATTCAACAAGTCCACTAAATTAATGCTAACCCCCAGTTTCACAGTCAACGTTTAAACTCCACTTTTAGTTTAAACTGCAGTTCAACAATTTATTCGGTTTCACAGTTTCGTTTAAACCTTGAACAACTTTCAATTTGTAGTTTAAGTTAAACGAAAGTATTCTGCCGTTTAAACTTCAGTTCAGCTTCTGGAACCACTCTCCGAGTGACATTTCATTTCAAGAAAATTTGTTTCCAACGTTGCAAATCTTTTCAGAAAATAGTTTTCACTAAAAAAATTGTGTTTTTAAAATGTTATGAATTTCTGAAAAAGATTTTAAGGATTAGCGACGAGGAAAACTTTATATTTATTGCGAATATGAGAGAAGCAAAATAAAGAACGAAACAAAAGAAATCGAACACGTTTTTCAACAAAAAAATATATTTGTTTAATTTTCGCGTGTTCTTTGCCTCATAGAGAGTAAAGAAAGACAAGGAAAGATAGTTGAAAATGAAAAATGCTGCCGTCTTCTTATCAAGAAATTTAAATAAACGACGTTTAACTGAACTGAATTTCGGATTTTACTGTAAACTCGTTCGGACGAGTTAAACGAAAAATGTTAACTCCTATTAACGTTCAGTTGAACTGAAGTTTAAAAGTGAAACTGGGGATAAGTCTTCTATTTAGTTGAAATTATTATTAATTATTATTTAAAATTTTCAATATTTTTGGTATATAGAATTTATATTATAACAAAATCATGATTTATTATTAAGAAATATTAATAAATCCAGTTGAGGTAACATCATATTTTCTGTTTTTGTTAATTAAGTAAAGTAAGCATTATTTTTTTTTAAATCCTGAACAGGAAGTGAATAATCAATTTAAGGAAAAAATTAAAATTTTGGTTCAAATCAGAAATAATGGCTTATGTATTATTATAAGTGAAGCATCAGTTTTCTTGAAACCCTTAATATTTAGTAAATGCAGTTATAGATAACATGGCATTTTTTTAAATTAGTTTAGTTTAGTTTAGTTTAGTTTAGTTTACTATAAAAGATTCTATATACTATAAAAGACTCATGCCCAGTTTTAAATATTTATTGGGTTGTTAAATCTTAAAATAGCATTTTTCAATTGCACCAACCAATTTCAGTTTTAAAATGGCCAATAAATTTAAGTCCTATTTTGTTGATGAACTCTTCTCTATTTACTCTAATGAAAGAGACCCAAGTGTGGTGAATGAAAATCCAGGGATGGCACCAAGTTTCCTCATTTTTGTTTTAAATTCACCTCCTTATGTTGGTGCAACCCATTTTAATTTAAAATGCCAACTAAACTAACTAAAATGCTTTTAATTGTATTTTGGTGCAACTGGGCATCAGTCTTACTTATCTCTTATCCAATAAATTAAAATGAAATAACGAATCTTTTATGGAACCGGGTGATAAGTTCGTAAAATTTAATTTGTTTGTGATTTGATTAAATCGAAATTAAAATTCCCAGAAGAATTTTTCATCCCAGAATAAATTATATATTGCAATCCTTATTCTACTAAATTTCTCAACAAATATTTTAGAGTGTCGAAATTAATATTAAAATGTTTTTATACTCACATTACAAAACGAGTAATAGTTGAAATAAACACATGCTGCAAAAAGAGGTTCGTGTTGACAGTTGAACAGACAGTTCTGTTAAATCTTAAGTTCAAAAGCTAATAAATTCGAAAAAATATATTTGAACTATTTATATTGACTTTACATAATAATTCGCTTGAGTTTCTTTTACTAGTTAAAAAATTAAAAAGCAAATAGCAGGTAATCTTAGCGATGTGTATATAAGGGGGTAAGTATACATATCTGTTCCATGGGAGATTCCGAAGTGCAAAGAGTAGAAACCTTTTCTGTACTGATTGAATCCAAACTATATTTGAGTTGTTACGTGAGCACCATACACTGCTACAACTTTTAAGACCGGATCTCAATAGAGCCCAATAAAGAGTTTTGAGAATATAAATGTTTTTCCAAGCTTATGTAACTAAGCTTTTTTGGGCTATGTTTGATTTTGTAATTGTAACTATAAGTTTCTCAGATTTTTGCACTTTCAAAGTGAGGTAGTCATTGTTTTTTACTTTTCAATTCATTCGCCAAACAATTTCATGACTCAATCTTTTACAGAAAAGAAAATTGATTGTCGACCTTGCAATTTGTAAATTTTTGTTTTCTGTTCCAAAAACATGATCATGATCCCCGATGATAATGATCTCGGAAAAACTAACCCTTTTTCGCCGCTAAACATAAAGCTGGCAATCATACATAAGGAAACCATCGAGCCCGATTGGCTGCGCACCACCGCCCGCCGCCGCGCCGTAACTTTTCGTTTGTGGAGGAACTTAAACGGCTCAAAGTCGAAAATCTATAAAACCCAGGCCATAAACATAAAAAATTGATGTTCTCGCTGAGTGACGTGAAATAACTTCATTAACAACAAAATTCGAATTTCAAAAATGAAATAAGAACAAATTTGGAGTTTGGCTTTATTTCGTTGCCAGTCAACAAGAACAAGATATTAAAGGTTTAAGGTGTATGAACAGCGAGGTAGCTATGACGGGATTTGGGGTGGGTGCGAGTTTGAATACATACATTTTTTTTATTCAAAAACTTTGATTAAACATTTTTGAAGACACCCAAACTCTCTCTCTTGGCCCTATTATATAATAAGTTTGTTCTTATTTCTCGTTTGCGCTTTATTGGTTTGCGAGTAAACAAGATTTTATGATATTATTCATCACAATTCTGGGATGTTAAATGTCTGTTTGCTACTCACTATAATATCTATATCCAATCTGCTGCATTAATAGGTGTCTTTTATTGAGAATTTTACTGGGAAAATCTAAGTAGAATAAAAAATGTTCAATAAAGAGGTCCAGTATAACATCGGCTATAAGCTTGTGTACCAACGTTAGCATATCAGAAAGAGAACTATTGAAAAGAATTACTATGGATAAAAGAAGAAGTAGGAATTATTTGCTATAAAGTAATTGTTGTTTTTTTAATGCATGCAAATTTTACTCTACTTTATATTAAGTAAATTTTTTTTTCAATAAAACATACCTAAAATATTATATAAATCTAATGCAAATGACTGTCAAAAGTAGTTTCAGATATCACTTCATAAAAAAAAAAATACTGCACAAAGTAGGTATACGTGACAAAACATCTGAAAATGTTGCTATCACGCACCTCCATAAAATATGCTATGTTTTAGATGTTTATGAAACAAAAAAAAACAATCAGTTGTAATGTAACTATAAGGACCAGTTGCTTTGATAAAACGCCATAGTAATTTTTAAATCTTAACTCAGAAAAGCTTTTTTTAATCTGGTCCTTAAAATGTATAAAAAAAAGACTTTCATATCCAATCCACCTACAAAAGGTAATCAAGTCCACACATCTCTGTCACTGGGTTAAAGCTCTCTCTCTCTCCTTCTCTCCCTCTCTTTTTCTATTGAAATACTTCCCGATATTTTCCCTTTAAATTTCCCCTTCTGCATTGAAAACATTCCACAAAAATCAAAACAAATTCAAAATAAAGCTTTTTTTATATGTGCTAAGGGTGCATAGCTAAAATATACACTAGAAGTTATCTCTCTTCATTCTCCAAATGAGAGTAAAACACCCCCACTAAGGATGCTGTATCTGATTGGAGCCGTACATTCAACAAATATTCTTTTAAAGTAAATCGCATTCGTACAAAATCTTCAGTTACTCTCGGTTAACCATTCGAAATAGATGCTACAAAAAGGAAGTTATCCATCGAGCTAATAAAAAAATATTCTCAAACAAAAAATAGCGTTAGAGTTAAAAAATATTATATCATCTCAGTGTTTCTTCATTTTGTGATTTAAGAAGTTTAAATACCTATTTGGTATTATTTTCTAAAAGTGTGTTTCAAAAATTAATAAAAAAAAAACTTTCAAAAAATATTAAGAAAATACAAAAAAAAAAAAATCAACCCCTAACTAAATAAAGCGTTTCCTCTCTCCATCTACCGACCTTTATCATAATCATCATAAACATCTGTGTGTAACAGTTAACCTCTCGCTCACTCTCGTCAGTTTCTTTCTCTCTCAATTCTTTGAATTAAGTGTTTACACAATTTTGTTGTGATTTTTAATAAAATAATTTATTTATCTTAAAAATATAAATTAATTCTACAAAAAAAAAGAAATAAAATAAAAATATATTGAATTAAAGTGTCAACACTTACATTTTGAAAACAGGGTGTTCTTGTAAGTGTTGTTTATTTGTTTTGTGAAATAAAGAAAAAAAAAAATAAATATAGGTACAAAAAGTTCAACACTGATTGAACATCCCCAAGTGAATTGTTATATAGAATCTTGGATACATTTCGACGTACTTTAGGACACACGTATTAAACAAAAAGGTATGTATTTATATAGCATACATATATAATGTACCATACTTTAGCAGGGCATATGGATGCTAAAGTATGGTAAAATCATTAGCATTTTTGTTTTTGTCTGAGCACTTAACATTTTGTTAAGACTTAATTACGATATAATATTGATTGTTAGGGGGCGGATGGGCGTTGTAGATGGAAGTTCTCTTAGACTGTTTAGATTTAATTTGTCTTTGATGATAAAAGATAGGTTTTGTTTATTTTGCAATCTTGTAGACATCTCTACAATTCCTATTGTGTTTTGTGTCATGATTTTCAGGCTACACATTTTGTTGTCCACATAATTTGTTCTTTGCCTCAGGATTCACATTTATATGGGTTGTAGTTGTTGTATTGTGTAGTATGGAAGGAGTGTGAAGCAAACACACGTTCAATAAATAAAACGAAATTGTGTTTGAGTTTGTGTTAAGGGGGTTTCGGGTAGAAGTTGAAGGTAGAAAATTACTTTTTTTTAGATTGTTTGGCAAAAATTTGATTTACTGGAAAACTGTGGGCCGTGGGGTACTCAACTATATTGGTTGATTGATGAAGAATTTTATTTTATGTAACTGAACACGTTTTGTTGATGAAAACGTTTGTAAATGAAGTGTTCTTCAAAAAAAAAAAAAAATTATTGAATTTCAGAAATATTGGATTCAATTTTAAATCAAATTCAAAAGAACGAAATTTTTCAAAATTGCGAGATTATTATCAAAACCAAACATGTGTTTTTTTAAATTTTACCAACATTGTTACCAACATTTTACCATACATATTTATTTAAACAAAAATGATTTTAAAAATATGTACATACAAAGAAAACATACCTATTCTAATGATAGATTTATACAACATACATACGGAATTTAGAAACAGCGGGAACCACAGGATTGTCAACCGTTGTCATTTGTTATTGTTGTTGAACCAGTTGGGGATAAATGGTGGATTTATTAAGATATACAGCTTAAGAAGTAAATTTGATGTTGAAGACAAAATTTAATACATGTAAGGTATGAACATACATACATTCTTAGATAGTATATATTTTTAAATATCTCATAACACGAACTTAAGATTTAACATTCTGTGTTCGTGAAATTTTTAAAAATACTTGAATTATTAACATTTATTCAAAAATTTCATAAGAACCTATGTTTGGACGTAACTAATATTGGGCACAATTAATTTATAAACGTTCGGTTCCAAGTGTTCCAACAACATATTAACGTTGATGTTAATACGAATTCCTCTACTTGTTCAATGCTTTATTTTTAGAAAAAAAAGGTTTTTGGAATTTCAAAATTGAAATGAATATTTTTTTCTAATATTGTGGAATTTAATTTTTGATTTTTGATCAATTATATCTAAAAAAAACTGTAAAAATGTCGTTTACTACTTTTATAAATTGTGCAAAAATAAAAAATTAAGACAAAAATCAAACGGTGATAGAGAAATCAAAAGCATTGAGTCTGAAAAAAATGTATGTGGGTTTGTTTGTGTAATATCCTTCAGCCGTAAAATGTAACATACAAAGATGTTCTTAGAATTGGAATTCTAGGTCTTATAGTTAAAGTATTTGCTATAATACATAAAATGTGGAACCATTTTGAAATGAGTGATAAATTAAAGTTTCAAAACCAAATTAAAAAAAAATCGTTTAAATGAAACCTGCCGTATAACGGTAGTATTAAATTTCGACTTTCTCGATAACGGTTGAGGCGATTTCGAAGAAATTAAATACTGAAATTATCATAGTTTTTTGGGTCTAGAGTGCACAATTTTGGTTGAATGAATGAATGAATGATTAAATTTAGGGGTTGTGGTGCACTGCGACCTTTAGATATATTGTGCCCCCTTTACTAGGGCTGGATGATTGACTCATTCTACAGCTCTTCCTCCATCTTAATATCTTTAAGGAATAATAGTATCTGGAGTACTTGTAGAGAGGGTAATTCGCTCTCCTCTATCTGGTAACTTCCCAGATGTTTTATTCTTTTGTGCATTATCGCCCCACACTTTCCTAGAAGGTGATTTGGCGTTTCTTCTTGGTCGTCGCAGAATCTGCAGGTTGCACTACTGGATATACCTAGGATGTTTAGGTGTCTTTTAAGTTTGCAGTGACCACTGAGGAAACCCGTTAAGATTCTAAGTTTGTTTCTACTCAGGTTTATACAAGCTTTATATCGTTTTTGGTTATAGTTCCCAAGAAGCATTTTGGCTTGTCTCAGTTTAGGGAGTTCTTTCCAGTTTTTGGATCTTTTTGCCTCCTCTTCCGCTTTGATTTGATTTTTTTATCACATTTTCACCTATCGCGTAATAGGGTTCCGGCCCAATCATGGGTGCTGTGCACAATTCACTGTATGGACAATTCACTGTGCACAATTCACTGTGGAACACAATTCACTGTGGGGACAATAATTCATTGTGCACAATTCACTGTGGGGCAATTCACTGAGATAGAAAATTCACTGTGTGCATTTTTGAGGTGCTGGCGCGTATACTGCACCACAGTGAAATGCATTTTTTTTTAGAAATAATCTAAAATAAATAAATAATTTAATTGATACCAGAACCAGTAGTAGGTATACAGGGTGATTGGTTTTCCATCCGTTTAGGCAGGAGGGTTAATTTTCTAAAAAATTGACATCAATCAGAAAAAAAAAATACAAAGCTTTGTTGTATCTTTTTGGAAAGCCAGAAAACTAGTCTTTCATTTTATTTTTAAATTAAGTTGTTTAAGTGAAAAGTTTTAAAAAAATTTATTTTCAAACTAAAAATTTTGAAAAAAAATTCAAAAAAAAAAATTAATATGAGCATTGAATTTTGAAAATAAAAATAATAGTTAATTACATAAAATTTTGAAAAAAATTAGTTTAAAAATTTTTTTTTTAATTTTTTTTTCAAAATTTTGAGTTTGAAAATTAAATTTTTTAAAACTGTTCACTTAAACAACTTAATTTAAAAATAAAATAACAGAGTAGTTTTCTGGCTTTCCAAAAAGATATAACAAGGCTTTGTATCATTAACCGTTGTTTTTAAATATTTTTTTTCTGATTTAAGTCAATTTTTTAGAAAATTGCCACTCTTGTCTTAACCCCATCTACACGCTCAAGCTTTTTGGTGCACCTTAAACCAATCACCCTGTATATAAAGTGTCAGTTAGACGATTATTCCATATCTACGTCTAAAGCCACCTTAGCATAAAACAAAGTGTAAACCGAAAAACTGGAAATGTTTCGTTATAATTTTTGTTTTGTACTACGAAACTATTCGGTTATTCGCAAAACTAAGGTCACAATTATCCACCCTCTTTTCGTACAAAATAATTTTTTTGACTTAGAACATATCCTGCGACCATTTTACAATATATTACTGAACAAACATCCAGTGTTGTTCTGCTTAAGTTGAACCACGCGCGGATTTCAAATAGGTGGTTTTGACCTTCCTAAGAACTATAGTGAAAATTTTCAAACTTTTTGTTTTCTCCTCGAACGGCACTTTGTTTTAAAAATGTTTTAGATAATAATTTATTTCATAAAATTATTTACATTTTCGCAATTCATTCCTTTTTAAATCAAATAATAATTTTTCACCAAATTTCAATTTATGTAATTCTGCTTAATAAATATTATTCTCTTCTTGTTACCTAATAATTTAAATATTTGCAAACGTTACTTTCATCCGTTGTGTTTTCCTTCAACGATTTGCTAAAACTTTCAAAAACTTTTTGAAAAAAAAAAAAAAACAAATCAGGAACGAAAATACCTTTTAAAAACTTACTCCTTCGCAGGATGGTTAAAAAACAATTGCAACAGAACGAAATGTTTTTTTCTTAAACCTATAAACTTAACTTGAAAGCTCAAATCAACTACTTTATTGTGTATAGGAAGGAAAGAAGTACTGGTAAATTCATAACATTCGTTGAATATCTTAATAATAATTTTACAAAAATATTTGTATCCTGCAGCAAAATACTTGCACATCTAGGTTGATGATGGTGGTGATGGAATATTTTGAAACTGTTAAGTATTTTGGTATGCTACACCTTTTCAAAAAATTTTAAATTATTTAGAAAGGTATGGAAAGAGATATTCTTCGGTAAGAGGAATGTTTTCGGTCCAAGACAACATTAAGAACACTCAGCATCTTGACATGCAGTTTGTCAGAAGTTTAACTCATGGTGTTTTAGATCCTTTGCTGGGAAATTTTGAAATTTTTATTCAATAATGTGAATAATTTTACACTTCAAAACATTTAAAATTGTTAGATGCAAATTAGCGATAAGAAAACAAACGTTTTTTTTACTCATTTCCCTCAAACATTTATTTGCATGACTTATTTAAATAAAAATATAATATTAGTAATCCACCCATTGCATGGATTTTACATTTTTTTTTTTCAAATTGACGGTTGAAGAGTAAATACCAAGAAGAGGTACCAATTTAATAACAAATAAAGTTTTGGATATTTTTGGCAAGCGAAATTGATTTCGCATCAGATACAAATAATTTTTTTTTAATATTTTTCATCAATAAGTAAAAGATAATGAGGTTCGTCTTTTTTATCTTTTTCTACAAAGTTAATGATGTCATCACCGCAATGATTTAATTTTATTTTATTTTTCGGATTTTGTAGAAATAACATTTCTAATTTAATTTTCGCATTGACTTCTATGAATTTCTCACAAAGCTGAATTTTTGCGGAGACTTTTGTCTTGACATCTTAAGTTTACTCTTCGCCAGTAATTTTTATTAGATTTTTTTTACACAACATACTTTTTTGGTATAACTTCAAAAACCGTATTGGATATATTTTAAATAAGTATCTGCACCTAGCCAAATAAATGTTATTTATATCGGTGGTTTTTACTTTTCAAGTCGGCGCGCCCACAAACATGACATTTAAAATGAAAATTTGGCAAAACATTTATATTAACTTATCGCTTCAGTTTAAAATTTGATAGACATTTTTTGTATCATTCAGACAAACAATAAAACATTCAGCCCTATCACAGAGTCCCTCGTAACAAAGTTCCGAACGAAACGCCACTCTACGAATACAAAGAAAACTATATCACAAGCCTCGGTCCTACTCCTACTTTCGGAATCATGATACAATTAAAATGTCAAACAAAATATTAATTATTTATCGTTTATTTGTATTATTCTTTACTTAATGAATTTAATTTAATTGGTTTTGTTTTGTAAATATAAAAAATTTATTCAAAAGCAATAAATTGGAATCTCCGAAACAAATATTCTTTTATTTTATATATTTTGTGCGTTTTCATCATTCGCGGGGGTTTTTTAAATTGATTCTGATAAAAAAATCTGTTCGTAGAAAAATCGGCCAAACTTTCTATTCATTCGGGGCTAGTGATACCACATTTCCCGAACTCCGAATTTCGCAGCAATATTTTCAGTACGTCGGGAGTAGTGATAGTTTTTTTCGGGATTCGTACTACGAATATATTACGACGTGGCCTGTGATAGGGCTGATTAACTTTGATTGAATCACTCATAAATTCTCGTGTATTTTTACCTTATAGGCATGCTGATAGTTTAACTTTTGTTTTTTATGACCCTGCCGTTTGTCAGTTTAATGGTATTTCTTTTGTGTCCTATATTCAAATGCAAAAACAATTGAAAGTTTTATTAAACATCATAAATAAAAACTTTCATATTAATATCGAAAACTATGCAAAAGTAAAAATAAATCAGCAACTTTTCAACCATAGTAAGAAGTAGGTAGGTAATTCCTTATAAATTATTATTTGAATTCAAATAGATATTTATGGCGGTATATTTTATGTTTTGACCCATTTAAAGACCAGAAAAAAAAAATTGTGGATTGTGAAGCATTTATTTTGAATTGACCACTCAACTGTACCAGTTTTAATGGTAGTTTAAGCTGTTTGGATGCGTGAATGCACACAAAATGGTTTTATTAATATTTTTGGAATATTATTTGCAAAGTCATTGACATCAGCAGAAATATATATTGGCAATAAAATATTGATTGTATTTGTGCAGCTAGTGTATAAATTCAGACGAAAATAATAATAAATTGAGGTCAATATAAAATAAATATATTCAAAATTTATTTGAAGGATTGCATATAGTTACGCACTTACTAATTTACTACATACCTACTACCATTGACGTATTACGTATGGACTGCCAGTATCAAACTTCAAGCGTGTTCCAACATAACTAGGGCCGGCATCAACTACTAGCGGGGAATCTGCGTAGCAGTGATATGATTTTTTAAATTAATTATTAACTATTGAAATATTTTGGTGAAAATTGTTACCAAACTACTTTTATTTTACAAAACAAATCCACTCCTTATGCCATGAGTTATTTACAGATGAATATATTATCGTTTACATTTAAATTCTAAAGGCGAAATTAGTACACGTATTTAACACTAAAGGATGATGGCGTTTTTAAGCTTTTTTTAGCTGGAACAATTTTTTTTTGGCTACATATTGTTGGTTTTCAATAAAATTATTTAAAATAAAGGCATGGGCCCAATTCACTGTGATGGACAATTCATTGCGTGCATTCCACTGTGGTGCACTATTCGCCCTCTCGAATCACAGTTCATCACAGTGAATTGCTCGACACAGCGAATTGTACACAGTGATTTGTGTTAGTGAATTGTTCACAGTGAATTTGACGGATTTTGAAACTACCGTGTAAATATTTGCAGTGAGTATTGAGTAGAAAAATTCAAACAATAAAATGGCTCCTTATATATTCAAACAAACCTTATGGCAAGCACTTTTCACACCATACAAGCGCGAGCCAAACGCTTGTTGCAAGTGTTTGGTATATGTGATTATGTGCAGCCGGTTGTAGCTAGTGGATAGGGATTGATATCAAATCGCTTGCGCAAATGGGTCGTCACATCATGAAAATTTTGTTGGAGCAACTATTTCTCTTAAATTTTTAAATTCTCTTTTTAACCTAATATTATTTGAAAAACAAAATTTAATTGTTTGTAATTATATTTAGGCCCCTATTACGGTTGTCAAATATTAAAACGATAATTGATGTTATTCAACAAAATTGATCCATCGGTATTATCGTTGTCAATTATCAAAATTTTTGATAAACTGTGAGCGCCACTCAGATTTCAGATCTATTGTGAATAGTTTTATTGACTAACTTGGTATTATCGTTGTCAAAAATATTGGTGTTTATCAAATTTTCAGTCAAACGCAAATTTGCTGTTGATAAATAATTTTGCTAGAACTAATTCGTTTTTTTATGTAAGAAAACGCAGTGTATTGTTTACTTTTATATTTATTTATACAATATACAATTAATACTATTCGGTTCACTTATTTTTATTAAGATTCACTTGCACAGACTGTTTTTCTTTTTGTTGTTTGAAAATATGAGGTACATGTATGTTCTTACATTGTACCTACATAATGCACATTTCCTTTGCCTGTTCCATTATTTCCACAAAATGTTTTATCACTTTTTTATTTCACTTTTTTACAACACAAATACCTATAATAATATAAAAAGAGCAATGATATTTACTTCATTTACTCGAAAATAAATTAAAAACAATAAAAAAACTCAATCCAATCACAAATGAAAAGAATATAATTCTGAAACGTCAAACAAAATGCCCGTTCACAAGAGAATTTTGTAAATCATTCACAATAGATCAAAAATTTATCAAACGACAATCATAATACCGAAATTTTGTTTGATTGATAAATGTTATCGTCTATCAAACAAATGATCTTTGACAACCGTAATAAGGGTGTTAATGTTTTTTATCAATAAAAAATTTAATCTAAAAAATGCCTGAAATTATTAGAAAAATCTAGCTATAAATACTATAATACTATAAACTAACTTACTCTTCTTCTTATTTTTTTTTTTCCAATTGTTTTTTGTTTTATTTTATTTTTTTTTTAAGTCCGTTGCTGTGGCATAAGATTGGTTCTTATAACGCCCATGTGTCTCATTGGGATAGGGACAAAATTCCGACTGGACAGATTGAAAAATCCCGACTGCCAAAATCCGAATGGTACGAATAAAAAATCCCGATTTTCAGCACTTTAAGCACGTTTTTGTAACTTTTGTTTGCTTTAACACTAATTATTTGGAATAGGAATTTGAAAAGGAAGAAATAAGAAGCGAAACAGTCCAACCATGTATAGTGTTGAATTTGGAAACTTTGGACTCAGGCGCCTGCCAGACGACTGGACATACCCTAAGCGGAGCAACGAAGTTGCGTGAGCGGGACTGACCACAGAAAGGATTTTAACAAAAAATGATTGAATACCATAAATGCTAACAATTGAAATACATGCAAAATAACCGGTAAAAACGATACCTACAGAAATTATGAAACATTTTTGCAATTAATTTATGTTGAAAAATTCAGTTTTAAAATGCCTTCCAAAAAAAAAGTTGTTAGTCAGTCGGGATTTTGGCAGTCGGCGTTCTCAGTCGGGATTTTGTAAAGTCGGGATTTTGACAGTCTGGATTTCGTACCCAACCCGTCTCATTTCTTCTTTGTTTTGTCAAACGTCCGATGGTTCTTATTTCCATTAAGAAGTGGCAATAAAACGCAATATAAAAAAGCATTTAAACCTTCGGCTGTCCTAATCCTATTTCATAATTGTATATTGCATTAAGGTACAAAAAGTAAAGCATATATTTATAATTCTTTCTCAGTAGTGAGTCCTGATCAGGTGCGACGTCAACAATATGTTAAATTAAAATGTCCTGGTTTGAAAAATTATAATATAAACTCACAGCTATTTGTACTACACTTTTATTTTTAAAATACATCCGGCTGGTTATAATAATTATATAAAATAAACCACAACACATAACTGCAAACTTTTGTTTTTCCTTTAAATAAATTCATCTTATTTATACAGGGTGAGTCATGAGCAATGCGACAAAATGCTAGGGCGTGTAGGTTGCGTTGAGACAAGAAAAAATCGTAAGGGAGGGGGGGGTCTATTCCCCTCCGTTTAGCCGGGAGGGGCAATTTTCGAAAAAACTGACTTAAAATGGGAAAAAAATTATTTAAAATCAACGGCTTCATTCACAATGCTGTGCGATACGTTTTTGAAAAGGCAATAACTTTTTCTTTCATTCTGTGTTTAAATAAATCTATTCTAAGAAATAGTTTTTGAAATATTAATTTTCAAAATAAAAATTTTGAAAAAAAAAATTGAAAAAAAAATTTCAAATTCATTTTTTTCAAAATTTTACGTAATTAAGTGCTAATTTTAATTTCAAAATTCAATGCTGTTATTAATTTTTAGTCAAAAACAGAAAACCGGATGTCAAAATGTATCTCAGTTTTTGAGAAATAAAAAAAAAATTAAAAGTAAAACTAGTAAAATAAGTAAAAAGTTAATTCGTTTTTTTTTATTATTTGATTAAAATTGGTTGGTATGTAATGAAAAATAAGAAAGGAATAATTCCCTTATTAATAATTGACCTGAGCAGGTCAAATTTGGAAAACCAAAAAAAAAAAGTGTTTTTCTTGGAAAAAAATACTTCTAGTTTTTCTTATTTTCTCAAAAACTAAGATACATTTTGGCATCCGGTTTTCTGTTTTTGACTAAAAATTAATAACAGCATTGAATTTTGAAATTAAAATTAGCACTTAATTACGTAAAATTTTGAAAAAAATGAATTTGAAATTTTTTTTTCAATTTTTTTTTTCAAAATTTTGACTTTGAAAATTAATATTTCAAAAACTATTTCTTAGAATAGATTTATTTAAACACAGAATGAAAGAAAAAGTTATTGGCTTTTCAAAAACGTATCGCACAGCATTGTGAATGAAGCCGTTGATTTTAAATATTTTTTTTCCCATTTTAAGTCAGTTTTTTCGAAAATTGCCCCTCCCGGCTAAACGGAGGGGAATAGACCCCCCCCTCCCTTACGATTTTTTTCTTGTCTCAACGCAACCTACACGCCCTAGCATTTTGTCGCATTGCTCATGACTCACCCTGTATATTATTCGCCCACACTTCACGTCGTTAATTAATAAAACATATATAAAAAAAAAACATTTAATAAAAAAAAAAGAAAATCGTATAAATTTCATTCACTAAACCACCCTCCATTAAAATATGATTATTAAATTAAAAAACTAAAATGAACGTCCCAAATTATCTTATCTTTTTTATTTGTATCTGTTAAAATATAAATTATAATAAATGAAGAAATTTAATCTACCTACATACATACATTCTATAAAAAAGTGAAAATTCAGTAAAACAACCCTATACCAACGACTTTTACGAATTGAAAATTCGAAACCATTGGCAATCCAATTTATGACTAAAATTTCATAAAATAATCACATCCATCCACACGTTATCCTAGCCTCATTAATTTATACATAAATATAATAACTCATCTCGACTTTTGTCAGAGCTCAACAGAATCATCTGTCCCTCCCTAATTGAAAATATCCGACTCAACAATTAGGCATAATGAAATAGCCAACTGTCATTCATAATCCTAACCGTCCAAGAGCTCTCCAGCTTGGGTAGAGTATGCATGACCGTAATTAAAATTTTTGCAGATAAACCTACATATCCTTAAAATTATGTTATTAAAATAAAAGGAACGCAATCGTTTTAGAATTTCATTTCAAAAAGATGAAATTTTTTTGTTGTTGTTTTTTGTTAAAATATCTTTTATTTTTAATGGAATTTATAATGTCCGTTCGCTTTCAAAAAAAATAAACATAATCGTTGTTATTGTTTTGTAGAATCTTTCTTGTGGCCACTCATCGTGAATATTAAAAGCAACATTTATATATACACATACATACATACATAATTATGTTGAAAGTTTAAATTTTTCATGGTGGACTGTTGATGAGGTTGAATATATCTACAACGTTGTCGACGACGGTCATTTACGTGGTTTTTCACAAAATATAAATAAGAACCGTTTTATAAAGTACATCAGGACATCCTCTTGAATGAAAACTGCAATATTTATAAATTTTTAATTTTTTTTTTTAACAAGTTTTCAAACAAAATTTGAATTAAGTTCAGCGAGGTGCGACCACAACATAATTGACATAATAAAATAATATTTTTGTTTTCATATTTGTTCGGGGAAAACATTTGACGTAAATAAATTATATATAAATAGAGTGTAGGTTTTTGATTGATGTATCACGTTGGTGATATGTGTTTTTTTTTTTTTTTTGTATATGTGGTTAATGGTCTGTGGTTTAATTTACAGAAGCACTGGTAATGTTCTTTAAAATAAAAATTTTAATGAGAATTTTCAACGGTTTCTGTTGTGTGCACACACAGAAATTATAAAATAAATGAACCATTTCGATGGATTTATTTTATTCTGGTTGAAATATAAACAGGAAGTATAAAAAGGTCGTAGATACATTTGTTTTACTAAAGAATAATTATAAGATTGTTTTTTTTTATTTTAATATATAATGCAATGGATTAATTATAATGGTATTATATGAATACAAAATAAAGAACTGTTTGCCTTTTGTTTCGTTCCGGTTTCCCTCTAGCGGCAAATTATTTTGTATGCGAAAATGGCATTTAATTAAATGTGATTTTTTTTTAGTTTTAATCATGAAAAATACACAAAACTATTCTAGTTCAGTCACCTTAGATTTCCACCTGTCACAAAATAATTACAAGTTGAAACCACTTTTAAAAATTTTCTTTTGGTGAGTAAAAATAGGGAAAAAAAGTCTACCGTGTATTTTTGCAAGAGTAAAAAGTTATTTACAAATTACGAAAAATAGGGTTTTTTAAAATTGTATTTTTAAAAAATTAATTATTTTTTCTCAAATAAAAAAAGGAAGTACGCCATC
The DNA here is from genome assembly GCA_951217065.1 of Baccha elongata. Classification (NCBI taxonomy): domain Eukaryota; kingdom Metazoa; phylum Arthropoda; class Insecta; order Diptera; family Syrphidae; genus Baccha; species Baccha elongata. The sequence goes on along the minus strand of OX578274.1, from coordinate 33,261,059 downwards.
TTGTACAAATGTAAGTTTGCAGTAAATAAAACAATATTGACTTTGTACTTTGGACTTACCGTTAAGTAGTTATGGACGTTTTCCATGGTTATCACTTTTTTAAATTGTTAAAAAACTAAATCTTTTTTACGGCTATTTGCAGTGTAGTTGCAATTCTGTTAAGTTATTTTTAGCAAAATAAGTTATTTTTAACTTTGACTTGACTTTATTTAAACAAAATACCTTTTATCGATAACAATTCAATGCTTAAATCAATTTCCAATCAGTTATTGAAAACCAGATGGCTTTACGACATTAACTTTTCAATATATTTAAAAAGAACGAAATAACCTTCATCCCCATAAAAACAAGAAACAACAAGTTAAGCTTAAATTTACCAGTAGTAGATTGGAAATAAATAAAAGCATTAAGTTTGCATATAAAAAACGCTATTTATAAAGATATTTTTTTCAATATAGTGTTGTAAAGGAAAAAATAACTTAATGAATTCTTTGTGCAATAATTTTCCAGTTTGGGCTGGTATAAAAAAAATAGTCGTCGTACGAAAGAAATTGTCTGAATATTTTTTGTTGGAAATTTAATTTTCTATTCAAAACGTATAATTGGATCTGTAAGAACGGACGTTTAAAAAAAAAAGGCTAAAAATCTCACCAAAATTAAATTTTTTAAAGTGTTTTCAACTTGTAATTAATTTGTGACAGGTTTGATTCTTTTTTAGTACTAAGGTGATTGGACTATCATTTTTATTAAAAGAATTTGAAAAACTGACGTCTATCCAAAAATAGAAATAAAATCTATTAGAATAACAAATTAATACTGTTTTTTGTAATTGTTTTATGTTATAACGTTACATTTAAATAAAACAAACCCCTTTTGTGATGATAAAGTGTGCTTCACTTGATTACCTAGAAGCCATCTTGTTGTCTGGCTGTGTGTCTGTAAAATAATGCGAAGACTTTCTTTTATTCTTTTGAGTAATATTTATCATAGGGAATTTTGCGGGATATTTCTTACATATAGGCTTTTTTTGTTTTGCAGTTTTATCATTATTATATGTTTCAGCATATCCAATATTTTGGCATTTAACAGTTAAGGCAAGCGAATTTTATCAGTAAATCGTACAAATAGTTTTTCTTACAAAAAATAAATTGTAAAATAATGCAAAAGAAAAAATGTATTGATGCCTTTTAGTGGTAGTTAACAGAACCCATGTGTTGCACTTAATTTTTAATTTAATTTTGCACTTATTACTATATTGCTATATTGTTCTGAATGACAAAGATCGATAAATTAGACGAAATTTTTCGTTAAAATTTGAGATTCGATAAATGTTCGATGTTTGACTATCGAAAAAAGTCGTTTATCGATATAAAAACGACACTTGCAATAAATAAGGCACAAAAATGTTCTTATTTTTCCAATGATTCAAAAAATTGCTCGAATTTTTAGGTTCACTTGATTAGACGCACGGATTTTATAGTGAGCTTTTTTGCAAACTGATTTCTGAATATTAGTAAAACGGCATACAATGTGTGGTAATGCCATTTTTATAAAACATATTCGAATGTCAATAGAGTAATTAGAGTTATCATTCTCAGAAACATCCTCAAAGTCAAAAGCATATAAAGTCTAATATAAAACCATCTTGTTTCGGACGGACAAAGTTCGAAGTATGTGAATTGTTAGATGAAAAAAAATTGTTCAAATCATTTGGATTGGATAAATTGTTAAGAACTTCTTTTTCCGACGCCGATAGAACGGAAACTACAATACTAATAGCTTACAAGAAGATTCGTTAATATTAAGTTTGGGCATAGAGTATCTTTTTTTTAGATCTACGAGTAACAAAAGATAATAGTTTAGAGCTTGACTAAATATCTTTCAGTTAGGCCCAGTTTTTCAGTGCGAGATAATTCCAGTGTTAGATTTTTCTCGAGTTAACTCTGATTGAAACGGAGTTTTGAGTCAGTTTGAGGTCTTAAGTTAATTAAACTTTCTGCGTTAAATAACCTGACTGAAAACTCGAGCTCGAGGTTATTTTAACAGTGAAATAAACTTTACGATTTTTTTTCATGTCTACAACTGTTTTTAACGTATAACACTTAAGGAGTTATGGTGTGTAAAAGTTTAATTTTTTCAAAGTTAGAACGAAATATTTATTTTTATTTTGATCTGAAAAAAAATATATAACAACTAAACAATTAAAAATTGGTGGTAGCACCTTAAAGTTGTTGTTGTTGTTGTTAAAAATTTAATAAAAACTTAACTGTTATACGAAAGAAATTATACATACGAAGAAAAAAAATCGTATTTTCTATTGAAAAGCTGTTAATAATTTTTTTTTTCGTCTGATAAGATATTCCTAAGAAATTTGAGAAGATTAATGAACCATATCGAATCATAAAATTGGATGGGTATTCTGTTGTTGTTGAATGGGTTATGGAACCTTAATTTTGCCTCTGCCGACTGGCTTGTTAATTATAGTTCGATAACTTAAGGAACTTTATCTATGAAATTTGTTGACGCAGTTAGGTTCCGATGATAGGGTAGAATATGAAACCACAGTTGTTTTGTGCCCGAAATTTTGGATTTTGTGTTTTTTTTTATTTACAGGCGAATTGTGCATTTCTCGCAAAAAATGGTAAAACCAAATTTGCGGAAAATTTAATTTTCTACCGTTCTTAATTAGACAGTTTTTTTTGTAAAATAATGCTTATTGCTAACATTGCGTGTAAAAAATCACCTAATTTTTCACGTCATTTTAATATTTCAAATTTATCAAAATTTTGATATTTTTCACATGTTCTTTGATTATTATTGGCAATAAATGATTATTTTACAAAAAAATTGTCTTGATAAAATAGGTAAAGAATTTAATTCTTTCTGAATTTGGTTTTGATCATTTTTAGCGAGAAATGCACAATATGGTTGTTAATCGACAAAACACAAAATTCAAAAATTTTACTTGCGATTATAGGTTCTATAAGGCAAGTTATGTATTCGTAAAAAAAATTTTTGAGATCAATCAAACATGACATTCCGATGATAGAGAACAGGAAAAAAGTAGGTCCGACAATTCTGTCTATCTGTATGTCCGTCTGTCAGTCTGAATCTATCGACACCTACAGCCTAAACGGTTGGGACGATTTTTTTCACACTTTATACTCTGTATTTTTAGAGTAATATGCCCAGGCGTATTTTTGATCTTTATCCTAGGTCTGAAAATAACGGTACCTGCCATATAAATGTAATAGATAATTAAATTTTTCTCAAAAAAAAAATTATCGATTTTAATAAAATTTCGCATGAGTTGTAAAAATAAAAATTTTACAACTAGATTTTTAACTGTTCTTGCCATACAAGCGATCTAGACAGTTCCATTTTTCTCGTAAAAAATACAATCCATTTTTATAAAATTTCGTACAATGGATTTGTAGCCAAAGATTATGTTTTTCATTCTTTCAGAATAAGTTTACATATTAAAGGTACCTGGCAAATAAGCCTAAAAACCATCTAATTTTTCTCGTAAAATATACGATCGATTTTGATAAAACTTTGTGTGACAGATTTTTTCCCAATAATGAAGTTTTTCGTAAGAAATTTATTTTCACAATCACCTTATTAACGGTACCTGTCATATAAACGCTACAGTAAATCCAGTTTTTCTCGCAAAAAAAAACCGATCGATGTGTGGATGATTTTTTGCCAATATCGAAGTTTTTCGTTAGATTTTTTTTTTTAATCATCTTACCTGCAGTATAAATTCTATAGAAAATTCGATTTTTCTCCAAAAAATACGATTGATTTTGATAAGATTTTGTGTGACTGGTTTTTGCCAATAATAAAGTTTTTGTTTTTAAAAATCACCTTATTAACGGTATTTGCCGTATAAATTCTATAGAAACTAGACGTCAGCAAAGCCATGTCCCCATGTAGCAAACCATTTACATTTCTTAAATTAAATATGAATAAAACTATCTATCTATCTGTCTATAGAAACTATTTTTACTTCCGATTATTTATTATAGTTTCTTGCTAAGTATCCTAAGCCAAAGGTTAGTAATCTTACACAAGAGCAAGTTTGTCCGACCCAGTCATCCCTTTTATTTTGTTTCATAATCTACTCCATCAAACAAACTTCATACTGGATTAAACTTTGATGTATAGTGAAATTTTGTCCTAAGCTATCAGCCTATTAAACTTTGAAAATACTATCACTCGCAACAGCCAATACATAAAATTCGTCGTTTTATTTAAATTTTGTTTTTTTTCTGGCTCAAACCAACAATTGTTTGGGGGTTGGACTTAGACCAATATCACTCCCTGAATTTTGCTGTTGTTGCCCTAATTATTATAAATTATTTGGTTCATAAAAATACATGATATTATATTTAGCAATTCAATAATGGAAATACATACATACTTACAATGTATGTACTATGTACGTACATATTAAACTTTTCCATTAATAAATGAATAAATCTTTTTTTTTATCGACTAAAATTTAAACATTGTCCATTTTGAAGTTGCTAAATAATTTGGCACCTTTCAATTAAAAATGTTAGAAATATTCCCCTATACAGCGAACTTTAATTAAGTTTTAATGTAGATATATATATATGTATTGGTTTTTCCACTTCCGCATACATTATTTTCAATAAAAAATTAAACTCCCTTTTTCACCTGCGAACAGAGAATACTGCTATACTCCCATCGATTCAACTTTTCATTCTCACTAATTGCACTTCAATAGACAATGAGAGTGTTTCACATCGTGACCAGACTATCCTCTGAAAAGCACTCACATTATACAGGATATAGCAAGGTGGGCGTTCAAGGTGTCCTCGTCTCTTTCGCGTCGTCGTCGGTTGAGCATGCAGGGTTTTAGTGATAGGGGGGGGGGGGGGGGTAGATTCTCGTACATTGTTTGTGAACTGTTAAGAGGACAGACAAAAACTTTTCCCTGTCTCTATATTGTTTGCACCCTTCACACTTGTATCCAGAATCCAGCCCACGCAATCTGCTGCTGGGTCTGAGTCTGACAGACTTGAGAAATTAATTTGCCGCAACCATTTTGTAGTTGAACGACAAATCAAGTAGCTACCTCTTACTTCTATTTTCGTATCCCAGAATTCCAGTGCCTTGGGCGATTGTGTGGTGCTCTCTTTAGAATGAACACTTTAATTGTCAATAATTTTTGTTCAAAAACTTGTAAGGAAGCAACCAGCAGATGTTCGTAGAAATTTTAAACTTCCAACTTTGTTAAATTTAAAGTTAGAAGTTTTAACACTTCCTGTGCTCAATATGCACATTTACAGTTTAAAAAACAAAGATGGTTCCAGACACGTTTTTATAGATACCTATGCATGTAGGTTTCATGCAAATATATCTAGTAGAAAAAATAAGTTAAAAAGAAAGTTAAACGTGAACACACTTGACAGATGGTGAATGTCAATTTGATAGTTAATGATGTGTGAAAAGGTATTTATCCTGTGAGACATCATGGTGTATGACATTGCATTGCTGCTCCCCGATGCAAATGCAAACATCACGTGGCCGTGTAACTATGAGAAAGATTTTATCGATCCTTCCATCTATTTAGAAGGGAATGAATTTAATTTGAGGGGGGGAGTTCCTTTGAGTAATTTATGCAGAAAATGTATACCCGGAACCTCCCCCATATTGCAAGGGTGTTTTGTGGAGGTTTATATGCATGAAGGCCATTTCACCGTGTAGATGTTGCAAACGATTATAATAATTCAGCATGAATAAAAAACTAAGTGTAACAATTTAATTTCGTTTTATAATGAGAAAGCAACTTGAAAACTAAGGAAGTAATTTTGGACAGCATAGAAAATATGGTGAGTAAAACGGGGGTTCGTTTTATAAATTTTAACATTTTTGTTATATGTAGGTTTTACATTTGCAATTCATTTGTGAGAATTATGCTCCTTTGGAATATTTACATAAATTTAAGGAAAAGACAAATGTCAATCTAAATAAATTAAAAAATTGTAAAATAGAATTATTTACCAAATTTCTGTTAAGTTTTCGTTCAAAATAGAAATACAAACTGAATATTAGATCCATTGATTCGAACAAGGCCTAACATGAGGAAGCACCAAAAGGTTACTTGTCACAATAGCAAATTCGTGCTACCCAGTACCTATTTACCTATTATACTTAATCCCACAATTCAGTTCGCTTCAGACATGGAACATAGGTGCAGGGAATCAACGTGACGGGAACAAGCTTCACGGGAACTAACTTCACATGAAATAATATCATTCAGAATAATGGCGACTTTACTTCTTTACGTCTTTACCTCGTCCATTTCCGCATCAAATTCATGATACAATTTTTCCAAATCCGAGGGAAAACTTCCCAATACAAATTTACGTCGACGTAAAAACAAGTCATTTCCTAAGTTGATTGTCTCAGTTTTAGATCGTTCAGCCTTATTGTGAAGTTCGCCCGAACTACATTACCCCCGAAATAATTGACATTTCACGTTTCGCCTATTGTGAATGTTCGGTCGGAAATTGTGAATTTCCGGGCGAAATCAATTAATTTTCGAAAAATTCCCCTAATTGTAATCAATTATTCCGGGAGAAATGCAATGCGATCGACAGTTCACTTATTTTTTGAAGGCGTACGAGTGAAAAAGTTGTGAATTGCAAGACATTTGTTTATTTTTCGTCAGCTCAAGTATAACAAAACGCTAATTTGTATTATTGTTTAAATCTGTGAACCATAAACGTATTGAAATATTTTCACAAACACATGAAATGTTTCAAAACATTTAACACCAAATCATCCCTCAAAATTGTCTCCGAACTGTTACCTTTTAGAACTCTTCGTTTTGACGGCACTTTTGAAAACAAAACAATATTTCTTTTAAATAAATATAATTTGCTTCTAAATACATAATATGTGTTTATATTTAAATATCATGGATCAACGAAGTAGCTCTTTTTGTGGTTTATTGTAGGTACCTACATACAAGGATGTGATTATTTAACTTTTAACAATTTACTATGATTTACTTTATTCACAAGTTGTAATATTTACAACAAATACACGTCCAAAAGATTGTTTAAACAATTTAATTTTGCAATCCCTTAAAAAAAATAACACAACACAATTATCGCTCTTCTTTAGATCTGTCAAATCAGAAACTAGGTGTGTTCATTTATTTTTTCAAGGAGTAATAAATGCATTCTCTCAGAGAATAAATGCATTCTCTCAGAGAATGCATTTATTACAAAAAAATAATAGAAGATATTTTAGAAAGTTGTACTTAGTAGCTATTTAATTATAAAAATGTAAAATTCAAACCGAAAATATTTCAAAATCAAGATTAATGATGTTGTTTTTTGTTAGAAATGAAAAACAAAACTGTCACAATTTGTTCCGGAGTAAATTAATGTTACTTTTAAGAAGTAACGTCACGCCTCGCTTATCCGAAATGTCACTGTTGATTCGAAGTGAAAAATCGTTCGGGCGGAATTTCCAATAGCTTTTAAAATTCCGGGGGAACAGATTTTCGCCAGGCGAAATGTATTCCGGGTGAACTTCACATTAAGGCTGGTTTATTTTAAAATGTTGTAAGATTCTCAACCTATTAACGATAAACTTTGGGTGCACATATATATTTAATGAATGTAGTAGTAGTAGTAGTAAGGCCCTCTCTCATAGAACCAAGGAGGCGTTACATAAGCCCTTGATCGTCCCAGTTCTGCTATATGGCGTTAAAAGAGTCGGTTGAGAATTTACTTCGGTGCTTTGAGAGCAAGATTCTTCGATAGATTTTTGGTCCTGTGTGTATCGAAGGAGTATGAAGAAGAAGATTCAATGACTAGCAATACGGGCTATACAGCGATATTAACCTTGTGAAGAAGCTGAAAATACAGCGGCTTAGACGGCTGGGTCACATGGAGCGTACACCAACGCACCAGCCCGATGAGTCTTCGAGTTCAATCCGGATGGTGTACGCAGCATTGGAAGACCCCCAAATAGATCGCGCACACAAGTGGAAATCGCTTTTATTATTGACTTAAAAGCAGCAGTCGACAATGTAAACAGAAATGCTATATTTTATAAATTAATATTCATCGGAGTATCCATAAAAATGGTTTCTAAAGCACTTTACACACAACAATTCTGCAACTGTATTGTATCGAACGAAACAGGGACCAGGGCATTTTTCTTTATTAATCGAGGCGTAAAGCAGGATTGCGTTCTTAGTGCTGTTATATTCACTCTGGTTTTGAACTATCTTGACGCTGCACTACCGGGTGGTTAGCTATTGAGGACATGCTAATAAAAGTATTGCTCTATGCTGATTATATCTTGCTCATATCTGAAATTTTAAATTTCAGATTTTAAATTACTGTCAAAAATGGAATTTGCTTGTGAATTTAAGAAAATCGGACATAGTTAATTTTAAAAACGGTGGTTGGCGTGCAGCTGGAGAAAAATGATTAATGAATAATAAGGAAATATGTATAACTAACCAGTACAAATACCTAGGCGTAACGTTTAGTTATAACATGTCGTGGGCGGAGCATCTTAATCAAAGACTTGCAATGTCTTAAAACACAATAAATGCTACATGGCCCAGTTTTATTAAAAATAAAAGTATTCCGCACTCAGCAAAGTATAAAATATGTGAAGTTGCTTCGAAATCTGTAATGAACTACAGCACTCAAGTATAAGGTTAATCAGAGAATGCTGAAATTGAAAAACTGCAACGTTTTTTTTTTATTAAGAGAAGTTTCGATTTAATATAGAAACAGAGCTTCCCAAAGCTTTGCTCACAACACTTCAACTACATTATAAATACATAGAGACAGTTAGCTCCCTTTCTGAAAATAGACTACCGAGGAAACTGACGGATGTTATTGTGACGAAAATGATATTGTGCCTGTGAATAGACAAAACTGTGAGAAAGTTTAATTAGAGGTCAACTGGTCTATGAAGTCTGAATGGTCTGCACTGCACATAGAAGCATACACTTAAGAAAAACATTGGATGGGAACACACCAACCGAGCACTTCAATAACAGTTTCACGAAGAGTACTGCAACCACAAATATATAATATCTATCACAAGTGGAAAACGACCTCAGCCAACTTGCGGTGCCAAATTGGAAGCGGCTAGCTAGGAACAGAGCTGGCTAGAGAGATTTGTTGGTTGAGGCCGAAGTCCATCCTGGACTGGGAGGGCCACGGTAATCCTGTTGATGTATATATGTATTTACCGAGTTCATGAAAACTATTCATTATATCAATGCTAACGATCATCAATATGGTGAAAACGTAAATCATATTTATGAACATATTTACCGATTTAATGAAACCATCAAATATATGATATATGAATGCATCAAAATGATATATGTATACAGTCATCACATTTATGATTCTATAATCTGTTATAATAATCTGTTGATGATAACTAACTCTAAATTTTCGTAATATACATGAATGCGATCATAAATATGATGAACATATTAATCAAGTTGATGAATGATGAAGGAGTTTCATCTCTTTAAATTTCCACGATATTGATGAATTGTGATTCATGATATGGATAAAAATTTTCACGGTACTTAAATTGATGAATTCTACATCATAAGAATGACTTTTTTCTTTACTATGTGATTACAATATAATTTATTAAAACTGATTTTTATCCGTTGAAATCGACTGTTTATGTATAAACAGAATCTATAAAACCATATATTTAAATGGTTATATGATTCCGAGGGTTGCAAATATATTATATGGTATGTCATAAGTTAGTGATATCTGCCACATAAACAAACAATCATTGTATTTATTTCTTTATCTTTCTCACTTTTATAGCAATTTAAACTTTTTCGCTATGAAGTTTCCAAGTTTTAAATCAAGAATACGCTAAAATAGAATTTTCATTCTAATCCCGAGATTATCAAGTCCTTAAGTGCTAAAGTTCTATCCACCTTTTTTTTTTTGTGAGTTTAAAACGAAAACAAAAATTAAGTCAAATAAAGTGTTTGTTTGATTTATAGGAAAAATAAGGCTTTCTGCCCATAACAAACAACAAACTTTTTTTATATTATTTCTTTCATTCTCAATATCAGACCATCTTTTATCTCTTAACTTTTTTTATGGCTTTTATTTGTAGCTTTGTTCACCTGTTTGGTTATATTTTTCTTTATTCAAACACAACAACAACAACAAGAAAAAAAAAACTCTTCTCTTAATTTGAAGGTGGAACAAAAAATAATAAAACTTTAGTTAGGATGTGAATCCTTTCTATTGGAATAGACATACAAAAGTGAATCCTTAAAGAATCATCCATGCATAAAAAACAATGAAGTTTTTTTTGTTTTGTGTTCCTTGTTCCTTTTTAAGATTTATGCAAGATGCTGTCAGTTCAAAAGTGTTAACTGAAGTAGGCTTTGTCCTTTGGGAGAATAAAAAGGGGTCAATTAAAATTCATGAAGTCTGGGATGTTAAATAGACCGTATACTTATAGTATTAGAAATATATGGGACAAGAAGGGAGGAGAAGGGGGGGTTTCTTTTGTTCCATGGTGTTGTCAACGTCGCGTCCGTCAGTTAGTATGTCCTTATATATTAAAATATGCTTTAAGAATTTTGTTAAACTTAACACCTTGTAAAGGACATTTAAGAAAAAAATTTAAATTTAATATTAAGAAAGGGGATCATTCTTAAATATGGAAAGCAAGGGAAGTGAAAAATATGTCATAATAATTTGATAATTAATTAAATATGTCATAATAATTTGATAATTAAATTGATAAGTAATATATTTAAATGTATTTCTACAAGCTCTCCACTTTAAATATGTTTCATTTGATTAAATAATTAACTCTTGACATTTTGATTTAAGATATTATAAAAACTCATGTCAACCTTTCTGGTATGTCATATTTTGAAATCAACAAGATTGTTATGACAATTGAATAATAAATTCAAGCTTCACATTAAAAAAAAAATATATATTGCATGTACATATTTCCGATGGATTTTTTACTGGAAGTATAACGACACCGGAAGACGATTCGTTCAGTCAAAAACACGCCATAATAAATCAATCGATGAATTGAAAAGAGGTTGAGCGATGGAGATGGGGATTGGATCAGCCAATAAAAGAAATGTTTTCAAATTTATCCCCTCGAGCTATATTTTGTGATTTCATTTTCTGCCCCACCAACTAGCTTGGATTAGTTTGAAAAGATTTGAATTTTTTTTTCGGTAATAACCGATTTAAAAGAAAGAAGAATATAAAAAGTTATGATTGTGTTGAGTTTCTCCATCTGTCAGAGATGAATCGTTGGGGTCTTGGGGATAAGCTTTTTAACTTTTTTCTTTTTTTTTAGAAATGTATTCCTTGCATTTATTTCAATATCAAACAATTACCAAAGTTACATATATGCGGTTAATATAGAAGTTTAAAAATAGGAAAATCAAAAAGACACGTCTGTGTGCACAAACTTGCTCTTGTGGCAAGTTACCTGAAAGCTTAAAATAGCCTTGCACGAAATTATTTCAATTGATTTTTTTAAAGTTTTTTTTAAAATAAATTAAATGTGAAATAATTAAAATAAAATATAAATTCCAGAAACAACTTTGGAACTTAAGTTCTAAAAACTCAGGGTTTTCCGCGGAAATCGTTGTATGCCATTATACCTCTGATATATTATTATATGTTTCAGAATTGTTTTTTACCAAAATTGTACGTCATAAAAAAATCAATATTTTTTAAACAACTTTTTTTTTAAATATTTTTAGGATATATTTTGGGAATGCCGATTTTGGATAATTTATAATATGCATGCGAAAACTAAATTTCAAAATAAGTAATCATCTGGTTTTCAAAATATTGAATTAAAAAAAAAAATTGTTTAATTAGTATAATTTTTTTAGAAAAGTTATGCAACAATCACGAGATGGTAGGCACCGTTAAAACTTTTACTTGAGAAATACGGTTCAAACTATTTGAAAATAGTTCAATGCCGTATTAATCATTTAATTTTTTTCAAAACCGTTAGAGCCGTTTTCGTAAAATAACAAGCTTTTGCTTAACTGTAATAATATGGCAGATACAGTTAGTTTTAGGCCTATAACAAAAATTCCATAAACACTTCTGACTGTCACCATAAAGACCCTTGATACCAAGTTTAAAGAATATCGATACATCTGTTTAGGCTGCATGTGCGAGTGTCAGACAGAGTGACAGACAGACACACAGACAGAATTTCAAGGCCTACTTTTTCGACTTCGCTATCATAGTAATGCAAGTAAAAATAATAACATTTTTGAAGCATTTAAATTTAAATATAAAAGAAACATTTAAAGACCAATATAATCTTTAAAGATTTGAAGTAAGTCTTGCCACTGTTGTCTGAGGTCCAATTTTACAGATGAGAAATCCATTTATGGTCACAAAATTAAGCAGAGTCTTGTCATCACTTCTTCTAAAAGGTATCCCGTCTAATCCAATCGCTTTTATATTTTTGGAGTTTTTTTTTCACTATGGTTTTGGGCGTTTCCTTGTATAGTCAGTTATGGGTTATGGGCAATAGCCGCCTGCTTTGGAAATAATACAATTTACCAAAAGTCCGTTCAACTACTCGCATTTGCAGATGATATAGACATTATCGGTCGAAACACGCGAGCTGTGGCTGCTGCATTTGGTGAATCGGAGGCGGCAAATGAAGGACTGCCTGTTAAGAAGACAAAACGAAATATATGCTATTAACGAGATAGGAATCTCAAAATCGTTGACTCGGCCATTACGTTACGATGATGGATAGTCCTTCTGTATGAGGCGGAAGCATGGGCGTTAAAAAACTCGGATGAGCTGTAAACCTTGTCAAGAAGCTGAAATTGCTGAGATTGCTGAGTCACGTGGAGCGTATGGACCACCAGCCCGACGAGTCTTCGAGTCCAATCCGGATGGTGTACGCAGCATTGGAAGACCCCCAATAGATGGCGCACACAAGTTGAAAACGACCTCAGCCAAATTACGTTGCGAAATTGGAAGCGGCTGGCTAGGAACAGAGCTGGCTGGAGAGACATGTTGGTTGAGGCCGAAGTCCATCTTGGACTGTGAGCGCCATCTAAAGTAAGTATGTTAGTTTTGAAATAACAGCCTGTTTTATACTTGCGTCGTCTGTATATCACTTCGAGGCGAGTTTTTCATCAAATTTAGGAAAGGGGAATATTATTGATCAGTCCTGATGCCTGAAAAGTGTTTTTTTTTTATTTTCCTTAGCTATTACTTGCTTTGCTTCAACATCACCAAGTTTTCTTGTCCCGTTGGTAGTTTTCTTTTGTAGTTCCTAACAGTTATTTCTCTTTCTGAAGGCAAGTTCGTTGCAGAGAAGTTTTTCTTCACTCTCAAGGCTTGTGATAGTTTGCAACAGAACATTTTTCTTGTTTGAGATAATTGCTTCGCCATTTGCTTTCTCCAGAAGCTCTGAATGTTTACTTCTCTACCTCGTATTCATTAAAAATCTAGTATCTTTATCACTATCCAGTATCACTATGCAATATTTCACAATTTGTTTCCTGAAGCTGGCTACCAAATAGTTGTTAACTTTACTTTCATTCCCGCTATTTTTGGATGTAAATATTGTTTAACATGATATATGACAATATGATTTCCACATGAACTTCCCAAGTCACCATGGCTGTCTTTATAGTCCGCGTTGGACTTCTCGACATGTCTTTTAAAATAACCGCTGACAAGAGTTTATCCTTTGAGATTATTTCCAGATATTATAGAAATCTGACAGAAAAGTAAATACATTTTTCCGCTTTCTCACTGCCAAATTGTTGAGCATATCAGTATCCTACACCCTTCCTGGCAATCCACAGAAAACAAACGGTCACTTTCCTTTAAATTTGTCATGACGCTACCAAGTAACACTTTATCAATTATGATACCGATGACGACGTTCTAACTTTGTTCTAAAACACCATAATAGAAAATCTCTTATGCATTCGTACTTAAATCCGAGAATGATGCAATGCTTCCAGTATTTCGCCATTTCGTTTCAAGATGTTCAGTCACCTTAAACCTTCCTATATTTTCCAGATTAAAAGTTTCAACTGAAAACTTTCATATTTCGACCAATATAGAGCATTACTTTGTTAGTCCTTGGAATCCAAAACTATATACAAACCGCGTCATCTAACAAAATGTCATTGAAATTCCTTACGAAATGCCTGGCGCCAGTTTTGTCTCAAGTTCTTTAAATTTTGTTATAAAAAGTTTTTCTAACCATAAATTGTTTTAAAACTATTTCGGAATTCAATGACTCACCGATTAAAAAAAGAACTAAATGGACTAAGTTACCCTAGTACTAGTTCATGAGATTTGAAAATTTTCTGTGCAAAACCATTCCACATCATTATCTAAAAAGGTTCTCATAAGCACCGATATTCTCCATTTTGAATGTTCCTTTTTTCTCAAATATGCCTTTACTTGGATATAAAAGTTCTGTTAACAATGTTCTTCAAGTTGACACTTCCTTCGTCTTCTCCTTAAAAGGAAAAAAATTTCATGTAGTAGTTCAACCTAACGAAGGAGTAAAAACAATTGATGGTGATGAAATCACTGCTGTCGTTGGACGATGATTGTTATTTTCAGGACTCTCATCTCGTCTAAGGACACATATATAAATTTTTTTTCTTACCAGTGTAATTTAAACAAAAAAAGAATTTATTCTCAACAAGGATTTTTTTTATTAAAAGTTTTTATATATATCCTTTTTGTGCGTGCAATATCGTCAGAGATATCATTTTATATTATTTCATTTAAAGAACTCGTCTGCGGAGTTGAAAGTTTTACTGCCTTTCATGATGGTTCACAACTTATTGAAGAAGTCTTTTGTCATTTTATTTTATTGTTTGATCTTGATTTATGCAAATCGAAAAGGAATTCCATGTCGTCTTCCAATAAATTTCTCTAAACAGACAGAATTCTTACACCGGATGTTACTTATTAGAAAATTTCAACACCCTGACAGACCGAAAGGTTCAAAAAGGATCAAAACGAACATTTCCTTACATTATTATGCAGGAACCATTAATTCTAGATTGATTAATTCCGATAAACGGATTAAAGGTGGAGTCAATTTCCACAAAAAGAACGCCAAGCATGCTTGAGGTATAAAGGAAATGGGTAAATTTACTTTCAAAGGAATTTCCTTGTTTTGTATAATAGTTTCACTGTTACTTTGAAGTAAAAATAATAAAAAAAAAACTTTGGTCATCTTGAAGCTTGTTATGAAGAAACGTTGAAGGCTTATCTCAAAGTATCACGAGAGATATTTAAATTTCAAAAATAAAAAATAATAAAAACGCTTGTTAGAGTTTCTTTTTCTAACTCAGTCGTTTTGACAGGAGGGTTTTTCAAGATTGAGGTGAGAACTGAGAACCTTAAATTGAGAAAAAACGTTTTGAATATAAATGCCTTTCTGTCAAAGCAGTGTGGGTGGCGACGCGGCGGTCTTCGTGTGTATTGATATAAAACTGTCACGTTCTATCATCGAGATAACAAAGTGTACTGCGAAGTTCATTGAACAAGTCCTTTTTTTCTTTCTATTTTTAAGTGAACGATATTTTTTTTTCTTTGGATTCATCCTTTTGCATTGCAATAAGCAAGAAAGAAAAATAAATTGGAGCACAATGGTGCTACGTGAGAAAATTTCAATCAGTAATGAATTCCATTTTTTGTGTGTGGAAAGAGGGATGAAGATTGTTAGAGAACGAACAGCGGTAAAA
This sequence comes from Baccha elongata, assembly GCA_951217065.1. Taxonomy (NCBI): domain Eukaryota; kingdom Metazoa; phylum Arthropoda; class Insecta; order Diptera; family Syrphidae; genus Baccha; species Baccha elongata. The sequence continues at coordinate 33,245,254 of OX578274.1, read as the reverse complement.
GGGACTAACCATCTAGAAAAACTTGTAATTCTAAAAAAAAAATTTGTTTTTTAAATAAATCGACAGTTTCAAAGTTGACTGAACAGTTGATTCTTAGACCATGAAATTGATTTTGAAAAAAAAAAATATATTCAAGTCCTTTTCAGTACACGTTTTACTACATACAAATGAATACCTTTTTTCGCCTTATTGCTTACAATCGACTAGCGATATTCGATTTGACAAGGGTTCAATTCTGCTAACTTATTATAATGGGTTTCTTAAAACAATGTTATAGGTTAAGGAAATTCTCCTCATCACCTCGTTGGACTAACGAGAAGACATTATACATTTTACCTGTTTTTAAAAAGCTAAAGGATACACTGATTGGATTAAGGGACCAAAATACTTTACGAGTTTTTTAATCCATCCCAAAAGTTTTACATTTTTCTCTAGAGTAAGATTGGCGAATATGGAACGCTCGTGTAATATGGACCAACACCTTTTCTGGGCAGATACAAATACAATCTAAATGAAAAGTGCTTACATTTATCCGCTCAGTTAAATTTTATTCGTATCTGAGAACGCGTTTATAAGTTTTGTCCAATTTATTCAAAATTGATTATGACTATTATTTATCAACTTTCAAAGATTTCTTTTGTTTTGTTAGAGTAATGCAATTATTTTGGGTCAATGACTTTTAAAATACAAACACCAAATATTAAATATGTTATTTGCAGGTAAAAGAATTTATTGATGAGCATAGTTTTATAGAAAAATAAAATTTCTCTGAAACCATGTGATCAGGCTATTTGTATTGAGGGTATTTTGTATTGAAAATTTCACGTAGGGTAAGCTTTGTCCTTGTTTATAAAAAAAAAATTAATTCGCATTAAAAATGTTGGTATAATATTTATGGTTTCTGAGTAATTCACATATGGTCCCTCTTGCCCCGTTGCCCAACGTGCACTGTTCTACCTTACTATCTTAACATTCGAAGTTTTCAATTTTTAAGAACAAACAAAAACACTAGAAATTTAGTACAAATCCATCAATCAACATAACAATATCTAACTTTTCGGACATCATGTACTTATACAGTAGATAACGGATATAAGAAAGTCTCATATAAAAAAATACATAAATGTGGGAGTAAATATGGCCATCTAACAAAAGTTTAATATAGGTCTCCCAGTTTGAATGCAGTTTTGTTTTTTTAGTATAAAACTGAGTTTGCTGAAAATTTGGTGTTGTGCAGCAGCCGCCATCTTGAATTTAAGATTTTTCCTAGGCTCTCATCGCGTAGTTTTTTACCGATCGTCTTCGAAACGATCGTTGTGAACGATGTCGTCAAAAGTTTGCTTCGCGTAACAACACCATCGCATCGTTCAGTCGTGTCGTCCATCGTCCACAGTTTGAGAAGCACCCAAACAACAATATGGCGTATTAAAATAACGGCTTGGCTACGATATCCCGCTTCTCAAAATCCCGTCTAACAAAATACTGTTAAACAAAATCACGTAGCACAAAATCCTTTAAAACAATATCTTATATCACAAAATCCCGTGTAACGAAATCCTGCAAATTAACTACTTTTCTGACAGCACAGTATCAATTTTCATTTTCATATATATTTAGTCACACTAAATAATGAGAATCAACGAGAGCTAAGATCCGTACTATTTTAATACTTTTCACTAATCAGAAGACAGCGCATAATCTTGAACTTTATTTAGGGTACACTATTGTATGAGAATCAACAGGAACGAACCTAAAACAAAAGTTCAATTAAAGTATATAAGCTCTGGTGTTTTTCACAATATTTCGCAGTTCTTATTAGAACTGCATGGAGGAATGACCTCCTCCTGCACGTCATTTAAAGGATGACAAAAAAATTATTATTGCAATGCAAAATCCGTGCCTCAAAAAATGAGAATCAACAAGAACGAACATAAATCAGTTACAACTTGAAGAAATTCAAAAATAGTACTATTTAATAAAGTACTGAAAAATCCCGCATCCTGCAGGATTTCGTGTTGCGGGATTTTGTAATTTTTTTTTTTTTCTTCAAGTTAAATTTTAACAATTTTTTTCAATATTTTTCTGCAGGATTTCGTTACGCGGGATATTGTTTCACGGGATATAGTGATGTTTCCAAAATAACATTTGCGCACATTTGCGTTGTCTCTGTCTGTAAGCAGTAAACATTTTAATTCTTTTGTTTCTTTATTGTTCATACAATTTTTTACTTTTTCGTTATAAGTGAAAGAGTATACGATGCATTCCTTAAATTTCCTTCGAAGCCACAGCAATCCGACAGTATTTTTTTTTTCTTCATAATCGGAAAAAAACATATTTTAATCTCTAAACATATTTATATGCGTGTATATTAAGATTATCTTTTATTAGATAACTTAAAGATTAAAAAAAAAACTGAAATAGAAAATTTGAAAAGCCATCAAAATGTATGCGACGATTGCAAAATAGCAATCGTTCAATCGAATTGCCTTTTTTTCCTTTATTTTTTAAATTCTAATCCTCGAAATCATAAACTTAAATTACTTAAATGAAACATTAAATTAAAAAATAAGCTAATGATTTTGTACTTTTTTGTGGGTACAGCTATGGCCTGGACAGCTGTGTTCATACGTAAGAAGATTGAATTAACCAAATTTCACTTAAGGTTTTGTCCAATTTTGAATCATTCATATTGAAGAACAGAGCTGGGTTCACACGTTACAAAGCAGCCATTCTTTGAAAACATCTGAGGTATGCTTAGATGATTGTATTACAAAAGGACTAATAGTCTATCCAAACCCAACTTTTGGACAATTTTCTGAAGATTGATTATTGAAAATATTCAAATAGTTTATTTAGCATGCATAGTTTTATAGCATTCATCAAAAAATCTATAAACACTAATTTTTTTACAACAGATGCTGCCTAAAACCCTACACCATAAAGTTTCCATCGCCGTGTTTTAAGGTCCCTGGCGGAATTGATGAACCAGTGAAGCATTTTTTTTTGTCTCCAAACTTTTTCGCGTCCACCAGAGTCAGGAATACTAAACTTGCCATTTTCGGCTAAAATAAGGGTGTTCCAAAATTTATTTTTCTTCAATTCAAAGGTTTTGGGACAAAGTTAGTGGTTTTGATTATTTACTTTATTTTGTACTAGCTTTTACATGCGGCTTAGCATTTCAGTCAATAAGTATCAGACATTGTCACAATAGAAATGAATCAATATGATACGTATATTTTATTGCTAAGATTGGATGATTGGTTTTTAAAAATTACTACATACAATGAAGTTTAAAAAACTTAAAATATGCTTTATTGTATTGCAACAACAATATTAAAATATATTTGACTGCAACAAAAATAAATAATTTCGAAGTCTAACAATGTTTGGTTTTTTGTTCACAATTTTATTAATCTTTTATTCCAATTTTGTTTTCAAAATAGTGTTCAATTATCACTTTTTTTAAATCAAGCTTTTTACCTAATCCTAGGGGCTCTTTCCTCTTAATAATCATTAACTAATCGTTGTCTTAATCCACATTTATATAAAAAAGAGATAAGCAACCAAAATTGCTAAAAAAGTAAAATTTTACTCCACCATAAAATATTTAACATGCAAATGCAGCATTTGCTTACTTACTTTTGTGACGTAGGCAATTAACATAACAAACGTTGAAGTTATGAGAATAAACCAAATATTATAAGGTAAATGTTGCACACTACTTGATGTTCGCATGACAATCATAATTTTGAATGTATTTCGTCTAATATTTCGAAAGAAATTGCAATTTATTTTACGTTTTTTACGAGGGGTTTGTCACGAATAAAATCACCTGAACACTTATACTTGCAATCATTTGAAATCATGAAATAAAAAAAAAGTTGGTTATCGATTTCAAATGATTTCTTGCAATCATTTTAAATATTTGAAATCACTAAGTTTTTTTGCAATCATGCAATCAAAAACGCCATGATGAAATCACGAATGTAAATCAAATGAAATCACTTGAATTTATTTGCAATAATTTGAAATCAGTTAATTTATTTGAAATCAATGCAATAACAAATTGTTTTAATCAATTTAAATACTGCTTGAAATCACTTGAAATCATATGAAGTCATTTAAATATTCCAATCAATGACCCACCAAACTGTCTAGTGACAAACCCCTCGGTTTTTTTATGCGAAAGCAATGGGTGCTTACTTGTTTTTGTGATTCACTGTAGTAAGAAAACTATTTTTCTTTGAAATAACAAAAATTAAATAGACTACTGGTATGCATTGAAATATCTTTTTTAAATCCCGGGATTATACCGAGATCCCGGGATCCCGAGATAGCAATTATCCAATCCCGGAATCCAGGGATTGTAAAAGCTTCCAGTATTGGATTCCCTACCTACTACATACAGAGTTAAGTCGTTTATTATAATGAGTGATTTGTTGCCAACGGTGATGGATTTCATTTTCAGGAACACTAGAGATACTACTCGTATACATTATGTTATCGCAAATCACTTTACCATTTGCATAACATGCTCTTATGATATCTTAAATAGCAAATAAAAAAAACGCAGAACATAGATCGATTCTTAAATCCATTAAATTCCTTAAGAGGGAAGTAGTAAAATTTATGAAACATTAATACAAACAAAATATTTTATAAACTTCACAACGAACTTTCACAAAGTTGAAACAAAAATTTAATTAAAATGTTTCAATATTCTGCAAATAATTCAAAGACGCAAACAGGATTGTACAAAATTTCCTTCTCATGTTCACGTTTTTTTTTTTTTTTTTTTTCTTTTCTTTTATCCAAATTAATCTTCTGTTCTCTTCCTTTTCCCTGGTAGTATCTTTATACAAAAAAAAAAAAAAAAAATATGTGAGTACACTTTACTCATAAATTGCTTCAGTTAACCCAAGATTTATTATTATGTACCTTCATTATTATTTCCTTGTAAATTCAATGTTTGGTTTTGTTGTGAATGGGAATTTTAAAAATAAAATTCATAAGAAATGTCTGCCATTATTGTTTACTTTTTCCAAACAGCCATTTTGAAAGAATAACATTTGAAATACAATTAATCGATTTAACTTTTGATTGTGTATACAGAAGATCAAAGAACTTTGCCTTTTGTTAAAATTTAAGAATGGAATATTAGAATAAAGTAACGGAAATATATGTTGAATTCTGACTCTAAACACATAAAATTATTTAATTTTTTGTTTACCTATTGTTCTAAATGAAATTGATGTTCCATAAGCATATTAACCACGATAAATAGAATAACATTTAATTTATATTGAGAAAAGATTAGTGAATAAATTTTTATTCAATTGCCTAATTCAGGTATCTATAGCTTCTGTCGTATAATCGAGAATCACGTTTCAATTCCATGTCCGTTAATTTATTTGGTCAATTTATTTCGTCGTGTGTGCTTGTTTTCGATAAAGATTTTAATTAGCTTGCCAAAATAGATTGGATATAATGGCTGTTGTTCTACATCCTTTTCAAAAAAAAAAAAAAAAACACAAAATATACGAGAGTATCATGCAGCAAGTGTTGCTGTGTATCTAAATGTCCTCTCCCATTAATCGACTAGGAAATTGAAAATATTTGCAATCTATTCTGATGCCATATACAACTCCTATGAATTTTTAATTTGAAAACTAGGAAATAAAAATAAGAAAAAATAATCATAAAAACCAGGATGGGCTTTTTACCAAATAGGCGCCCTTATGTAGATCTGACTACTTCTATTAAAATACCCCACTCCCACAACTGCAAAATAAAAGTCACAAATATCTATACGAAGTTTTATTTGATTTTTCAATTTATATTCCAGTCTTTTTTTTTTTGGCGGAATTTCAATTCTGAATGTTCACCCGTGCTCTAGGTGTACGGTTAAAAATTTCATAACTTTTACACATTTGCATTTGATGTATGTAGATTATGTCTATGTACATATATCGGAATTGAGCCTAGATTGCTGTAGAAAAGTATGTGTTTTGTTTTCGGAATCGAAATGCACTGACAGCATACAATATATCATTGAAAATTGAATATTTTTCTTTCTGTCAACTTTTCGTTTTCCTTTTTTTGTCGTGTTGACATGCTAGTGGAAAGTTTCAGCCGACATGTGGGAGTGTATAGTAAAGCCTTTTACATAAACACTGTGATTTCAATCTATTTTCTCTCTTTGAATTGTTGGCAGTCATCAAGATGAGACTTCACTGGATTTGATGAAATCATACATCAAAAATTAGAAGATTTTGATCCTTTGAGTCATAGGGTGATGCAATTTTGAAAATCTTTTAACAACTTTATCTCCAGTGGAATGTAAAATATGGTTAATGGTGGGAACTTATTTTAGAGTCTCTCTTATCAGCAAAACGTGTGGCGAATTTCAAGTTATCGACGAAAGTACTAAGCTTCTTCATCTACATCGTGTCCTGTAACCCCGGTTGGTTGGTAGAGCGTCAAAAAAACGTCTCCATCCTTCACGATCACCAGCAAGGTATTTTAACTTTTTTAACTTTGGCCACGTCTTTCTCTGGGATTTTTCTTTTGCTAAGACAGTTGATTTAAGTGTTATTCTTGGTCTTCCAACCCGGCGTGCACCCTGAGGATTTCATTCAAAGGACTGCTTTGCAATTTCATCGTTTGGTTTCCTAAATGTGTGACTAATCGATTGTCATTTACGCTTTTTTATGTCGAAGTCCAGCCGCTCTTGCCTTATCCTGCGACACAATTCCTCGTTTGATATAATTTGTGGCCAGCGAAACTTAAGGATGTGGCAAGACAGCTATTCACGTATTTAAAACAAAATTAGTATATTAAACAATTTTTAAACAGCCTAAGCAGAAATGAAAATAAATAAATTTCCCAAGAAATAAGAATTTTCATCTGTCACAGTCACTGTCAGTGAAATTGATGCATTCAGTGCATGTTTATTATTTTGTTCTTATTGTTCGATTGCTTAAGGCATACACATTTTTTGTTGCATTTAAGCCGAGTTAATTCTGTGAAATGTAGTAATTTCTAAAGGAAATTGTTGTTCAGATATTCAAGTTTTTCATATAAGCGGGTTTCAGTTAAGCGGAGTAATACAAATTATGAAATTTTACAAGAAATCCAGGGGGATAGATACAAATCTATGCAGATAAGCGGGTTTTACTGTACAATACTAACAAGGAGTAAAGTAGGTTTATTTAAGTAACTTTATTATTATTACAATAAACTAAATATAATAATAAACTATTTACTGTCACAATAAGACGAATGAGAATATTGTACGATTTCGTACAAATCGGACAAAATGTTCCTCCAAAACGAATATTTCGATAAAGCTGGATGTTTATTTTGTCCAATGAGTGACTATTAGTACAAATTCTTGTGCAGGATGGAGTTCAGACCACTGTAAAAGCATCTTAACAGCGAAAAAGTGGCTTCAGATTATGATACATATCGTTCAACATTAATGTTTCTAAACTTTTTTCCGATCATTGGCGTTTGATCGCTTAAGTTCTAACTGCCAAGCTATACCACTCACCGAACAATTTTCGTTTTCCTTTGGATTACCTACCGTTTTTAAATGAGTTTTGGAATCCGGCTATCCCAAATTTCAATTACATTGAAATTGATACTTATGTAAGCTAAATATTCTTTAAACAAATTTCGCAGGAATTTTACCACAGAATCCAACGACTATTTTCCAACTTTTTTTCACCGTCATACACAAATTATTTGCGTTCATTGCCACCTCCACTTCACAATACCATAATTTTCTATTTCTGCAGGCTTAATAAAAGAATCTATCATTCCAACCGGTGCGGTGCCACAGGTAATCGACACGAACCCTACCTTTCGCGCCCAACAAAAAAATTATGTCCTCTCCGTGAATACATTTATGCTTTTGGAATCGAAATATTTTTCAAACTAATTTCGCATGAGTTTTACCAAGGATCCAAGGATAAAAGATTCTATCGATTACAACCGAAGCGGTGCCATGGTTCGACACGAACCCTTCCTTCCGTGCCCAACAAAAAATTGATGTCCTCTCCGTGAATACATTGATGCTTTTGGAATCGAAATATTTTTTAAACAAATTTCGCAGGAATTTTACCGGGGATCCAAGGATATAAGATTCTATCGATTTTACAACCGAAGCGGTGCCATGGTTCGACAGGAACCCTTCCTTCCGTGCTCAACAAAAATTTGATGTCCTCTCCGTGAATATATGTAAAAAGACTGTGTAAATGTGATTGCAGCCATCTCTATATATTATTACTTGTATATTATAGAAGTATAGCAATGTCCTATTATAAAGCACTCACAATTATTTTATAGAGACACAACTGAATGCAAAAGGTTATTTGATGGCAAAATTTAGTCGATGTTGAATTTATTTTTTTTTTTTGCATGTCCGGTTCCGGCATGATATGTATGATTTACATTCTATCTTCGATTTCGGAGAAGAGCGCAATGTTTTCTGAAAACATTAGGACTGCAACAGTCAATTATTAATATTTTAATGTTAAACCTTAGGAATATTTACAAACGTTTCTCTGTGTTTGTAGTTAACTCTAGTTTCAGGACAATATTGATAATCGATTCCAACAAAAAAACAAATATACATACCTACTCCTTTCGTAAGGATTTTTATTTGCTGTTTCCAATTATGAGAGTTTCTTAAAGATGAATTGTAAATCGCAGATATATCATCATAGCCATAAAACTGTTGTTGTACAAACTAAACAACTGACATTAGATACCCACAAGAACTACTTAGTCTTCAAATCCTTCTAAATGGTAAATAGAGTTCCTTCCTTGAAATACGTTTTTCTGTCTGCACCTTAACTTCTTTATGTTTTTTTTATCAAATAAACAAAAGAAATGCAATAAAAAATAAAAAGATAAAAAGTCAAAAAAACAAAAAAATCATTCCGACGACTGCACCGGAAGGAAATCCGTTGAAAACTTTATTTGCTGGTTAACTTAGGTTGGAAGGAAATGCCAAGAGAAAAATAAAATGTTTAACTAGGACAGCAAAGAATTACATTCCTTTTTTTTACTTTTCTAGCTGAGTTTTCATTTTTCTCCTTTTAATATTCTTTTTTTTTCAGCTAATTATCATTTTACTGTGAATTTTTCTATTTCGAAGAGATTGCAAAGGGAATTTCTGAAGGAAACGGGGAGGTGAGGGTGTATAAAGAAAATTCAGCGCTAAAAACAATTCTCTATTCTTTAAAGTGCATGCACGATGCACTTCTTTGGCTTGCACTTAGAACTTAGGTTCTACAACCTTGAAGCATGCAATTTATTTTTTTAAGATGTGTTTTAGTAAAAAAAAAAATAAAAAAACAAGAAAACTTCTTAAAGCTCCTTACACTGTGAGCGAGTTCTTTTTATTTTCTGAACTTAAATCGTGCAAAACATAGTTGCTGATGGTATACATGCTGCACGTGTTTTGGTGTTAGTTGGTCTTCATGGAACGTGATCTGCCTTCATGAGTATGATGGTAATGATGATGGGTATTTCTTTGAAGAGTAAGTTACCTTCAATAATAATAAAAAAAAATGAAAAAAAAACATGGACAAACTTAGGAAAGATGCAGATGAAAAAAAAATTAAATTTTCTTATTGAATTTTTTATTTTTCCTTTTAAGTGCACAGTGGAATGTTAACTGCTGATTAAAAAGCATTCAAAGTGCAGTACTGTTTTAAAAAGAAAACTTAAAAACATTGTAAATGTTGTTTCTTTACATCCTTCACCGTCGTTACCGTAAAATGACTTTGTTGATACTTAAAAGTAATAGCACAACTTTCATTAGTTAGCATTTCTATTTGTAAAACAAATGATAGGTATTTGTTAAATTTATTTCTTTAACGACTTTCTTCAATATTATTATTATTTGTTTTGCAAATCATCAAACAAAATTACAGATTTTCTTGTAGGTATAGAAATTAATGACGACGAATTCAGTTTTATTATTATTTGTTCGTAGGCCTATTAATATTCCAGACACACAAGGAATTAGTGATTTGCCTGATATCCTGTTTAGTGATTATATTTGTGATAAAGAAAGTCGTTACTATTAAGGATTCGACAAAAGATAAAGGTATGCAAAACTGTCATTGCGATGTTATGATAGAGAATTGGAAAAAGTTAATTCGGCAATTCTGCAAGGCAGTCTATTTTTCAATCTTGATAATCGGCATGTTACATTCTTAATTTTCAGTTAGTAGGTATAGATGTAATAATTTGGCCAATTTCTTCCAACCTGCTACATACATGTTTTTCGAAATCTAAAAAGGGAAAACACTTTTTTATTTGTTTTTTGCCGAATTGATTGTTAACATTTTCGGAAATGATTTTTTGACTTGTGGAAAAAAATTGAACTGCGGATCAGGGGACATCCATTTCAAGAAAAAATATGGACCGTGAAGATTTTAAATTTAATTATGTTCAATGGTTTAACACTGAAATTTACTTTCTGAAAATCTAGGTATTTAAATTAACTACTTAGTTGAAATTCAATTTGAAGAATTGGTTGTTGGCTTTACAGGCTCCCGGAAATTACGCCAGAATTTTTTTTTTTTTTTTTAAATGCCAGAAAATTTTTTCTGTTTCAAATTGTAAAAAGAAGAATTTTTTGTGGAAAATAAGCCCGAAACCTTGGAAATTATACCAGATAGAAATGGAAAAAAAGCCAGAAAGCAAAATGGAAACTAGGCTAGAAAATCTGAGAGAACATCAATTAATATATTCTGGCCTAATTTCCTCATATCAATTTGGAAAAAAAATCAGAAAATTTGTTGCTACTTGTTGTGATGTTGCCGTACAGAGTACAGACAAATAAATATCCTCGGAGTGCAGTTTAAAGTTGCAAGCTGAAGCAGTTGCAGAGTCGAAGGGAAATTACAAATGTCCATTGTGCCGGGAAATCGTAGCAGACACGTTGCAAGTTTACATTGAGTAAAAATATTTTGTCCTTTTGTTTTTTTGTTAAATAAATTGTTATAAATAAAAAGTTTTTGAGTTGTTTGTGCTTTTTTGGTCAATATTGTGGACAGTTTTATAACAACAGAAAACAACAGCCCCTGACATCCACCCGGGGGGGGTCCCGACGGACGCGACAAAGTACGAGCACGGGATCGGCGCGGTTGCAGCGCGGGTGCGATGGGGGTGCAGCGCGGATGCGACGGGGGTGCAGCGCTGCGCGGCACCCGCTCCATTTACAGAAATGGAAAAAAGGCCAGAATTTTTTTAGAAAAAAGGCCCGAATTTTTTATAAAGATTTTTCTGGCGTTTTTTCCAAAAAAAATTCTGGCGTAATTTCCGGGAGCCGCTTTACATAAAGGTTAAACAAAACAAATTTAGTGTTGCTGTTGTTTTTTAATTAGTATTTTTACATTATAAAACAATATTTTTGACTCTAATTTCAAAAACCATTAATTTCTTATTTGAAAAATTATACTTATACCTAAAATAAATTTCTAATTTTTGTCTTTTAAGGCTTTTCAACACTAAACCCCCATAAGATGGATGTCATATCAAAAAATAATATAACAACTTCAGAGGAACGTTCATCAAAAAGTACTGGTAAGTAATAATCAGATAATACTTTCAGTAATAATCAGTAATAAATGGCACACTAAAAATACGTAATTAAAATGTTTTGCTTTTATAAAAAAAAAAAAAAATTGAGGCAACAAAATTTATGTATACTTAATCCAAAATGTTAAAAATTCAAAGAACAAAATCATTTATTCAGAGTTTTCGGCTGAATTGATTTATTTGGATTACTTTTCTTTTAAAATTAAAGTCTTACCAAATGAAAAAAAAAAAAAACAATTAAAAAAAATTTAAATAAGTTTCTTTCGGATTTTTTATAACATTTTGAACTTTCTTTTTAAATGCTCCCTGCTTAAAATTAGCATTAACATTAGCGGTCGGTAAAGCTGCGAAAGTGGTACACAAAAAAACTAGGTTATAGAACACCGGAAAAAACTTTTTCCAAAAATAGTTGACATCATACCAGAGCTGTAAATTTTCAAGTACCAGTACAAGTCAAGTACCCAGTACCTTGTACTTGTACTTGTACTTGAAAAAAGCGGTACAAATGTACTTATTACTTGAAAAGCACCAAGTACAAGTACTTTTTTGTGTCAAGTACTTTAACTGGGTACTGTAATATTGTCCAGTACATTTTCAAGTACAAGTCTATTATGAGTACTTGAATTGCGAATCAAACGTAGGTGACAATCTTTAATTTAATGATGATCCTAGTGTTATATATACTTAATTACGAGTTGATATGTGATTCAAGTACTATAAATAGAGTTGTACTCGAAAAGTACTTGAAAATGGACTTGTACTTGAAAAGTACTTGAAATGGACTCGTATTTGAAAAGTACTTGAAAATGTACTGGACAGTATTACAGTACCCAGTAAAAGTACTTGACAGGAAGTACTTGAAAAAGTACTTGTACTTGGTGCTTTTCAAGCCGGGAGGGTCAATTTTCTAAAAAAAATTGACTTAAAACAAAAATAAATATTCAATTATTCAAAAACAACGGTAAAACCTACATTCCTTGCCATACTTTTTCGTTTTCTTTTATTGCCTTCTTAAATAAAGTTGTTTTAGTGAACAGTTTTTAAAAATTAATTTGCAAACTCAAAACTAAAAGAAAAAAAGTTATTTCAAAATTATTATTTTTTTCTCCAAAATTATATGTAAGTAAGTATAAATTTTATTTTTTTTTTAATTTAGGTGGTCCTGAGTATTTTTCATTTTCTAAAAAAGTAAGCATCCGATTTTCTGTTTTAGACTAAAAATTAATAATAGCAATGACTTCAATGACTTGTTGTGTCGTGGTCACCTTTAAGAACTCTGGACTCTTTATAATCTTGAAAAACACACATTTTTCTGCCTGAATATGTTTTTTTTAAGAACTTCACGCTATTTTTATTCATTTCACGAATTTTAATCAATTTTGTTTGTAAATTAAAAATAGTGTTTCTGGTAATTTAAATTTTTTTCCAAAAGTACAAACCATTTGAACATCCGGTTTTCTGTTTCTGACTTAAAATTAAAAAGATCATTAAATTTTGGAAGCAAAAACAGTACTTAATTACACAATGTTTAAAAAAAAAAAAATAAGAATTTGAATTAAAAATATTTTATTTTTATTTTTTACTTTATTTAGCAAAAAAATAAAATAAATGGATCACATGACCTTTAAAGTATTACAGTAGATTTTTAGTAATTTAATTTGTTTACATGTAATTTCTTAGAAAAAATTACATTACGGTGGTGAGCACAGAGAAGTGATTTCGTTGCTTATTTTCGCTAATTTGCCTGGAATATAAACGCTTTTTTTTTACAAATTCATGCGAGCAGCTGACGCATATTCCACCCTCCACGATGCTGCTGACGGTTGTCATACTTAATTTTTCCAATGTTTTTTTCTATTTTAATTTCTTAAACTTTTCCTATTTTGCTTTTTTTATTTGAATTAAAAGTCTTTATGAATTTTTATGGCAAGTTTTCTTTTTGAAACCATAAGAAATTTGACCTCAGGTTCTTTAAATTCAAAAATAATTATTGAAAAAAACATGGCGGAGTGATTAAAGTCGAAATAAACAACCTTTTTTCGAAAGAAAAACCAAATAATCGAAAAACGAAACAACTAAAAAAACTAAATGAGTTGAAGGAAGAATGGTTTCAAAACGAACTGAGTGAAAAACAAAACAATCAAATATGAAATAAAGTTAAGCGAAACTAATTGGAAAACAAAGTGAACATTTTCGAAAGAAAAACAAAACATATTAAAGAAAAGTGAAAAGTAAATTAGAAAAAAACCTGATACAAAAGTGAAAATGAACCGTACCCGTGATAAATTTCATTAAGGACAACATTTTGTTTCATTCTGGTATTAAAAAAAAAGATATCAGAAACAAAACGAAAATCAATCAATCCCTTATTCGATTGCAATTTTAATTTAGTTTCACTGAGAAAATTTAAATTTCAATTTCAATATACGCACCAGTCTTTAACTGATAAGTGATTGATAGAACCATGACACTCTCGATCTCGAACAGAGAAGAGTGAAATCTTATTCCAACTGTTAAAATGATAAATCTCCTGAATATCCAATAAGAGACAAGCACACCATATACACAACTAAACTAGAAGCAAGGATGTGTTTATTTCTAATCTCCAAATAAAACTGCCAAAGACTCCGTATAGACTAAAGAATTATTCGAAAAAGCTGTTATTTGGTCTTTCTCGAAGAAGAAGAATGAATATGAAAAGGAAAGAATTTTCGGTGGCAGTGAGTAAACATTAAGAAAATCCATCATCCTTGTTTATATTTGAATGTGTGTGTAGTATATATATATGAGGCTGCAAGAGCTAGAGAAAGAATCGTGTTCTTTTCTGCCAAACAATGAATATTCATGTGAAATGTTGTTAAGTCCATGCAAACAATAAAAGGATTCCATTTAAGGGTTTGTGTGTGTTCCTGCCATATACTGCTACAGCTATTTGCTTGATGTCCTTAACCAAAGGAAAGTGAAATGTTGATAACAAAAGGAAGGTTGTGTTTTTTTTCACTCAACATCTTCTTCTTGTCTGGCTTTGCGCTTCCAACACAAACTAGAAGAAGATGTATCCTTACACAAAATATTTCAAATATATATGAAAGTATTTTTAGAGAAACAAGTCCATGTTTACAATTGGTTAAGCCCTTAAAGGATGTTATTTGTTTCGTGGGAGTATAGTAGATCCATATAAACAAAACATACATTCACAATATGTGTGTAAATTTTATTCATATCTTTTAACAAGAGAAGCGGAAAATGTTATTTGTGTATGAAAGTGTGTGTGTGTATGTTATCTTAACAAAAAAGAAATTGAAAGCGAAGGATGTATGATTTAATATTGACATTGAGGCTTAAAGATAAAAACCTTAAAAAAAAGGTTTAAGCACTTTTGGTGACAAAAGATTTAAAGAAATGAACGTAAAAAAAATTTGAATGGCTTGCGTAAGAGTTTTATTTGGGTCTTGTGTATTTTGTTTTTGTGGTTTACTTTAAGAGGTTTAGAAAGATAAAAAAAAAATAAGTGAAATGGGTTAAGATAACTTTTTTCTGTTCTTTTTGGACGAAAACAACATCAACTCGTTGTTAAAGAAAGGCATATTTATTTTGTTAAATAATTGATTTGGGCAAGCGGAAAACGAAGATGATTTTTATGGAAATAGAAAATACAGGAAATGTCTTATCGAAGAACGAAGAGCTTCAATCTTTGTATTCAAAAGCTAACGATATGTTTTACATTAAATTCAATATCAGTAATAAAAAACAAAATGCACGACTGGGTCGCACGAACTTGCTCTTGTAGCAAACTATGGGGTTGGGAAAATTTAGTTTACTGAATTATGCTGAAAGGTGGAAAAGTGTCCTAAATATGAAATAAAGTTGTATGGTAGCTATCATTAAATGGCTGTTTAGGCAAAAAACTAAAATGCTATCCAAATTTAAATGAAATCGGTTCAGCCGTTATCAATTTATGGCCACATTTGTGAAAAACCGTTAACACCAAATCTCCATTATGTGCATTTTTAACCAAAAACCTGAAATGCAGTTATATTAGAACTACTAAAAATATCACGTACACCAAGTTTCATCAATATCGTTACAGCCGAATTGGAGAAAATTGGGAAAAACGAAAACCATTATATGGGGGGGGGTACCCGTTATAACCGGGCTAAAACAAAAGTTCGAATTTCTCCTCTAGGGAATCACCAAAAAGTACTATACACTCGAGGTTTGAAGAAAATCCGTCCAACCGCTTAGGCTGTAGATCGGGGCACAGACAACCGCAAATCCGCACATACGCACAGACAGACCGACGGACGGCATGACGAAACCTACTTTTTTGGGCTTCTCTATCATCGTAATGCCATATTTGATTAAAACCCCGATTTTTCTTACACGAAACCAATACTTGCCCTAGTGAGCAAGTAAAAATGGACTTAACGTGAGATCAAGTTGTATGGCAGCTATCATTAAACGGTTGTTTAGCAAAAAACTGTGAATGCCATCTTGTGCTTAATGTCGGGTTGAAAATATATACCTAATTCAAAAGGAATATGCTCAGCCGTTATTAAAAAAATAATTGTAAAAACTGTTAACACCAAATCTCCGTTATATGCATTTTTGGCCAGAAACCTGAAATGCAGTTATATTAAGATTACTGCAAATATAACGTACAGCAAGTTTTATCAAAATAGTTAGAGCAGTTTTCGAGAAAATATTGAAAATCTAAAACCGTTATATGGCAGCTACCCGTTCTAGCCGAGCTAACACAAAAATTCGAATTTTTCCTCTAGGGAATCATCAAAAAGTGCTATGTACGCAATTTGAACTAAATCCGTTAAACCGTTCAGGCTGTAGGTCGCTGCTTATGCTGTACGCACATCCGCACAGACAGACCGACGGACGGCATGACGAAACCTACTTTTTTAGGCTTCTCTACCATTGTAATGTAAGGTTTGATTAAAACCTCGATTTTTTTTTTACACGAAACCAATGCTTGCCCTAAGTGAAAAGGATATACAAAAGTTATTTCAAAAATCAATACTGCGTTATTTAACTGCGTATTCAAAAATGATTTGAAGTTTTTAATAGCTTTTTATATAAAGGCTAGTTGATTCGTACACGGAAACAAATTTGAAGCTTTGAAACTAAAATTCGCAAGTAAGTTCTACCGAAATTCACTTGATCTGTAAATTTTTGTGGATTTTTTTTTAATCTTTTTGGGATTTTTCCAATATTGAGTGAATGGTCCGATAATATTAAAACAACAGTGTTGTAAACATTAGTAAGTCGCATGCTATGGGTGTATATGATGCAGTTTAAACGGGAATAAAGAGCCTGTTACGGGTTAAATATATGGTTATTTTTTTACTTTTGAAAGTTTGTTTGATGCTTCAATAAGTTTTATTCTTTCACTACAATTTATTGTCCAATCAATTAATAGTTGATAAAAAAAAATAAAAATTGATTTTTCTATAAATCAACTAGCTGACCCGGTAAACTTCGTATCACCTAGTTCGTTACTTACAACTTTTAATTTGTGATTACATGGTTGCACTATGTACGTTTAAGATGTTTCGTTATTTACTCAAATGTATTCATAACTAAAAAAAAAATTGGAAAACAGTCGACTTGATGGGCCATCCCTGCAACTTCCCACTATTTTTGGACATTGTGCATACAATTTTGTGAATTTTAGTGCTTCTGACTTCGCAAAGCTTTTAATTAAAAAAAAAACATTATTTTTTGAAATTTTAAATTAAAATAATTAAAGTACTAAAAGTTGTGTGCAAAGGATAATGGCACTGACGGCTCCGAAGAACCACGGCCTAGTGACAAACACCCAATCCTTTTGTGTGCGTTGTTAGTTCTACAAAGATTGAAGGGGAAGTACAATATTTCGTCGAAACGAACGACTAAGATGAGATGCACTTTTCATGACAATTATAGTTTTGGAAAATTTGTCACTTCCTCGCAAGAGGCCGGAGAAGGACCCCTGAAAAAACATTAGATGTACTCAGGGCTCGGACCCAGAACTACGAAAAGTTAGTTATTCAATGTCAAAATTAACAATAACCGCGTGTTTCGCGATTATCTCGGTTTCTCTCAAATATTATCAAAATTGTAGAGCATACAATTTGCGACAAATTTCGTAAAAAATATTTTTTTTCATGCCCTCAACTGTTTTGAGATAGAAGGCGGAAACCGTATCGCGCCACTCAGCTATACATACTGTAATGAAAGGTCGTGAGTTAGAAAAAAGTTGTTCCTTCGAAATATTGTCCAGGCTGCTGAAGGAGTTAACATACTAAAAGTCCCGACGTCTAGAAGGTGAGCCGTGAAAAGGGAAGGGTCATAAGGGCCCTTTTTTATCTTTCGCTTATAGCTTATATTAAATTACAGCTCATAAAATTTACTACAACATTTTGTTATTTGATTTTTTTTTTTAAGTCTCAACCGTTTGCGAGCTATGCATCGCTTAAGAGAAAATTCTTACTCAGTGTTTATTTACATGAGATCAACTAATTAACTGAGAGTTAAAACTATTTTTTGTCAGATTAATAAATTGTAGATAAATAATTAGCTATTGCACTGGAAATTAATGATAAATTTACGATGATAGTAAAATTAACATCAGAGTTGCACAGAAAAATTAAAATAATACGTATAACGGTCACTGCTACGATAGATACACAAATAAAACCAAAAGAAATGGCTGAAAAATGTATAGTGAGTGAGAGAGTAGACTGACTTCGTCCTCATCCCTACTCCGTGATGTTTGCTGGATGAGTGGTGACACCTGACGGGGATAACTGATCGATTGATAATTGATCAGTTGTCGACCGATGAGGGCGGGAGATCAAATTAAATTGGGTTGATCAGAGTAATATGAATTTTTTTTAAGTCATGACAAAATTAAAAAAAAATCCTTGCAAAATAAATTAAAGTTTTTAATTGACAAATACAAAATAGAGGTTGATCGTAGAAGGGTGAAAATTAAGGGTTGTATCTATTTTTGTATGCTGTATCATAAAAAAATTAAAAAAAAAAAAATTGTCCAAAAAAATAAAAACAAATTTAGGGGTGGACCACTCCTAACATTTAGGGGGATGAAAAATAGATGTTGTCTGATTCTCCACCCTGGCCGATATGCATGCTTCGGATGACGAAAATCGGTCGAGCCGTTTCGGAGGAGATAGATTACAAACACCGTGACAGGAGAATTTTATATATAAGATATATCTTCCAACCTCTCCCCCTTTGATATATGCTACGAATTGTAGTCTATCAAATTAAGGTTAGGAGAAAATGGAGGCGGAACAAAACAACATACTTAAAGGCGCTTAGAAAAAAAAATGTTGAAAGCTCCAAATGCGTTTGAAAAAACAAACAAACATTACATCTCGACCTGTCTCGTCAGTGGTCATAAGCGGTGGAATGCGTTGTGCATACGACTTCGAAGACTGAGTAAAATCTGAAGGCGTGGGTTCGAATCTCACGAGGTGAATGTGAAAAAGTTTTTCACAATAAAATTGGATTAAAGCTCAATACCACTAAAAAGGAGACTGATGAAAGGAATTGGCAATCCTTGAAATAGCTATATCTCCAGCCAAAGATAGAAAGAAACGAATAACAATATTCGTAAACAAGTAAATAAAATTCGTTTAAAATTGGTGCTAGCGCCTTTAAGTTGTTGTTGTTGTTTAAACACATTCAATGAAAATTAACAGAATGGTCAGTAATAAAAACTGACATTCTAGTACGAATAGTACAATATAACAACAACAATGTAGGAAATGATTGGTCATTGAATAATGAATATAAATCTGGCAATTTTAAATAAATAAAATTGAATTATTTGTATTTTTAAAGAGTTTCTTCTTTTAATTATTCGAAGAATTAAAAACTATTATAAACTATTTTACTGCTTTTTTTATAGATATTCGAACCGATCTTAGAATATAAATATTCGAAGATTCATTTTAATGTAATGAGCAATGTAATGAGTTTTACTCACAAAGACAAATAAACTAAAATACATTTTACAATTGCGCCAAAATTAAAATTTGTCTGCGAATATTGGTATTTGTTTACACAATTCATGCAGTGTAACCGCAAATACCTAACTGATGTTATTAAAAATATGCAGCTCAAATTTGATCTAGCTAAAAAAAGAGCTAGCTCAAAAGTTTATTTTTTTAAATCCTAAAATATAAAGCCTGTGTGTTATTTCCGACTTTAAATTATCTTTGCATTAAATTTTGTTTAGATCCGTTCTGGCGTGATTGAGTAACAAACAAATATCCATCCAAATTTTCACATAACTAATATAATTTATAATATACAGGGTGATTGGTATAAGATGCACCAAAAAGCTTGAGCGTGTAGGTGGAGTTAAGACAAGAAAAAAATCGAATGGGAGGGGGGTCTATTGCCCCCCGTTTAGGCGGGAGACAGAAAACCGGATGGCAAAATGTATCTTAGTTTATGAGAAATTAAGAAAAATTAGAAGTATTTTTTTTCCAAGAAAAACACTTTTTTTTTGGTTTTCCCAAATTTGACCTGCTCAGGTCAATTATTAATTAGGGAATTATCGCTTTTTTATTTTTTTATTACATACCATCCGATTTTAATCAAATAATAAAAAAAAACGAATTAACTTTTTACTTTAGGTACTTACAAGTTTTACTTTTAATTTTTTTTTAATTTCTCAAAAACTAAGATACATTTTGGCATCCGGTTTTCTGTTTTTGTCTAACAATTAATAAGAGCATTGAATTTTGAAAATAAAAATAATAGTTAATTACATAAAATTTTGAAAAAAATTAGTTTAAAATTTGTTTTTAAACTAATCTCTTAATGTCTTAACCCCATCTACACGCTCAAGATTTTTGGTGCATCTTATACCAACCACCCTGTAGAATACAAAAACAAAATATAAATTAAAGTATCACCACATGGCAGACTTAAAAATTACGAAAGAATGAATACACAATTTCATGATTGAGAGTCAAATTCTATTTTACCCAACTCATTCGAAAATACATAGATTACACTAATTTATTTCAACTTGTTTCCTTATCCCACCAAACTAACGTGCGTTAGCATTCTATCAACTTTAGGGTATTCTTATCCATAGACAACATTAGTACCTATTCCAAATAGGACAAATCAATTTTATATTCTGTCAACTGTGACATTTCCGCCAACGCGACATGTACCCATCAATTCGCCAACTACTCAGCTCTGTTATACATATGATCGAAATTAATTAACCTTGAACGCACAAAAGCATATTTTCATTGCAACACTTAACTCCACCTTCATACCCATCCTCATCGATGTATTACTTCATAATCATAGCCATTATTTATTTTTTCTCGTAAGGCATGGTAAAGGAAGCTCTTTCGAAACTCTGTGGTGAATTAAATGTTGAAAAAACAAGAAGCTCGAGTCCCTTTTTCTAGGTATATACACACCAAATAATTAAGCACCAGACGCACTAACATTTGACACCTTTGTCGGGGAAGTGATTGATGATATCCTGACAGGAAAATAAAAAAAAAAAGAAAAGAAGGCAAATATCCTCCGACATGACTGTTATTTCTGAAACCCCCATACTAGTATCTTTATTTAAAAGAAATTTGCTGAACATTTACTGTGAAGCCCATGAAATAAATGGTCCTTTCATTTAGTAAGGGTTCTGTAATGGTAATATCACTATATCTTTATTTATTACTATCTATCTTACTTTTCGGTTTGTGATGTTCTATGCACTTTATCATGTGGTATCGTAATCCAGGTTACATAAATTCAGACTTTGTATGGCTTTAGAGGCATTGATAACTATTTATCATTTAGCATAAGGTCTATAGACTTTTTAATGGAAAATCTTAAGGCTTCACATATGAGGTGGTCGATTCATTGATGATGGGATCCTAAAATACTTATTTGTAAAATACTGAATCATCTTTGTTTAATTTATTATTTTGTATCTAGATAGATTTGATTAATATAATATAAAGTTCAACATCCATCAGTTCAATGAAAATTGTCTTATAGGTTGTTTTGAAAAGTACAAAACTTCTCGATTTAAAACTGTCACGAAATTTTAAATGTTCAGTTTGGGACAGTTGACAAGAGTTTGTAAGTATGACTGTACTCCCAACTGGAGTCTGGAGGGCATACTTACTGTTCACAATAAATTTGTGAAGTATTTTAATAGCAACCTCCACCACTGTTTTTAATATTATTGTTTATGAATAAAATCGAATTTTTAGTGACCTTTGTATCGTAAAAGATATATAATTATTATTTGTGGGCTATAGGTCGATTGTAATAAAAGATCTTATTTATTCATTGCAACGTTTCGAGTATGTTTGTACTCTTCATCAGGCCCTCATTATAACAAAAGAACAAAATAATATATACATATATAAGTATACAATTTTTAAATTCAATTATCAAGAAACAAAGAATATTGAATTGAAATTAAATGTAGTTAGACATCAATCAAACAGTAACTAAAAAAATCAAAAGTTAAATCACACATTTGTATACTAATTACTAGCTGACCCCGTGAACTTCGTATCACCTAGTTCGTTACTTACAACTTTTAATTTGTGATTACTGGTTGCACTATGTACGTTTAAGATGTTTCGTTATTTACTTAAATTTATTCATAACTAAAAAAAAAATTTGGAAAACAGACGGGCCATCCCTGCAACTTCCCACTATTTTTGGACATTAAGTGCATACAATTTTGTGAATTTTAGTGCTTCTGACTTCGCAAAGCTTTTAATTAAAAAAAAAACATTATTTTTTGAAATTTAAAATGAAAATAAGCAGACTCGGCAAACATTGTTTCGTCATTTATATTATTCCTAGGAAACATTTTTTTAGTTCAACATAAATAACTATCTACTATAAGTGTGTGAGGATGTACTTATAATCGAAAGCGTTATAAGCAATAAAAGTATGCTTTATTTAGGTTAATGAATTAATATTTATTAAAATAACGACTATATTTTGAATTATAATTTCTGATAGCTATCTAAACATCAAAAATAATTATTTACATTGTTACTATCAATTATGGCAGTTAAAAAAAAAATGTATCTCTCAGTGCAATAGAGTGTACAATATTCTTGGTTAGTCCGTCTTTAGCCAACACAAACAAACTGGATGGTTTCCCCACGCGAGAACATGCCACATATAGTTGTCCGTGGGAAAAGCATGGTGTTCCCAAATCTAAGCCACATACAGAGCACAAACTTTTTTCATAAACGCACAAAAAATTAAGAGCGAATACCTAATTTTAATTAAAACACTTGTAGTTCTTTTTACATTATTTTCATAGTAAGCTAACATAGTACCTACTGATTAAGGCAAAATAAGGAGTCACCCTGGAAACTCGTTTACAGCTTCATATTGGCGTACTAAAAGTTGTGTGCAAAGGATAATGGCACTAACGGCTCCGAAGAACCACGGCCTATAGTGACATACACCCAATCCTTTTGTGTGCGTTGTTAGTTCTACAAAGATTGAAGGGGAAGTACAATATTTCGTCGAAACGAACGACTAAGATGAGATGCACTTTTCATGACAATTATAGTTTTGGAAAATTTGTCACTTCCTCGCAAGAGGCCGGAGAAGGACCCCTGAAAAAACATTAGATGTACTCAGGGCTCGGACCCAGAACTACGAAAAGTTAGTTATTCAATGTCAAAAGTAACAATAACCGCGTGTTTCGTGATTATCTCGGTTTCTCTCAAATAAGTGATGCTGACATCTATTATCAAAATTGTAGAGCATACAATTTGCGGCAAATTTCGTAAGAAATATTTTTTTTCATGCCCTCAACTGTTTTGAAATAGAGGGCGGAAACCGTATCGAGCCACTCAGCTATACATACTGTAATGAAAGGTCGTGAGTTAGAAAAAAGTTGTTCCTTCGAAATATTGCCCAGGCTGCTGAAGGAGTTAACATACTAAAAGTCCCGACGTCTAGAAGGTGAGCCGTGAAAAGGGAAGGGTCATAAGGGCCTTTTTTTATCTTTCGCTTATAGCTTATATTAAATTACAGCACATAAAATTTACTACAAAATCAATTTGTTATTTGATTTTTTTTTTGAAGTCTCAACCGTTTGCGAGCTATGCATCGCTTAAGAGAAAATTCTTACTCAGTGTTTATTTACATGAGATCAATTAATTAACTGAGAGTTAAAACTAATATTAATAAATTGTAGATAAATAATTATTGCACTGGAAATTAATGATAAATTTACGATGAGAGTAAAATTAACATCAGAGTTGCACAGAAAAATTAAAATAATACGTGTAACAGTCACTGCTACGATAGATACACAAATAAAACCAAAAGAAATGGCTGGTCCTCATCCCTACTCCGTGATGTTTGCTGAATGAGTGGTGACACCTGACGGGGATAACTGATCGATTGATAATTGATCAGTTGTCGACCGGTGAGGGCGGGAGATCAAATTAAATTGGGTTGATCAGAGTAATATGAATTTTTTCATTCTAAGTCATGACAAAATAAAAAAAAATCCTTGCAAAATAAATTAAAGTTTTTAATTGACAAATAGAAAATAGGGGTTGATCGCAGAGGGGTGAAAATGAAGGGTTGTATGTATTTTTGTATGCTGTATCATAAAAAAATTAAAAAAAAAAAAATATTGTCCAAAAAAATAAAAAAAAATTTAGGGGTGGACCACCCTTAACATTTAGGGGGATGAAAAATAGATGTTGTCCGATTCTCCACCCTGGACGGTATGCATGCTTCGGATGACGAAAATCGGTCGAGCCGTTTCGGAGGAGATAGATTACAAACACCGTGACAGGAGAATTTTATATATAAGATTTAAAATAAAAATACTGACGACAGTTAAAATTTTCCATTCCACTGCACTACACAATCACCTACTTTTGATCCTACTCTTTGTTGCTGGCCTTTTTATAATTTGGCTATAGGCATTGCTCAGATTGTCGCAATCTGACCTACGGTTGACGGCATTAGTGTTGTCTAAGATATGCAATATTTCTAGCAACATTCGTTTAGAATAATATTGTTCCGTTTGAACAATTTCAACATTCTCTAAGTCCGGTGTATGTTTCTCTTCTATGCAATGCTGAGTTAACGCCGTTTTATGAGAAGCTCCGCTATTTAAATCAGACCTATGTCCAGAGATACGATTTTTTAATTTTTGTTTCGAGGTTCCTATTTAAACGAACATGTCGTCTCCTTCCCTCCTAAGCAATTAATCTTATAGACCATATCTGCTTTCTCCAAAGTCTCCATTCTTCCTTTGATATTGGTGAAAAGTTTGTTTCTGAGGGAAAAAGCAAACTTGAAGGCTATTTTTACCTTTGTGTTGTCTTTTATTGAGGCTGTCATAATGCGGTTGGAGAGGTGAGGAATGTATTATTAAGCACTCTTATATACACACACTTATTGGTGATCTTTAGCTTGGTTGACACTCTTCTGTTTGTCATGATTTTTAATGAGCTTTTGGACAATCGAAGTTGGAAAGGAATTGATGAACAGGGTGTCCCGAATAAATTTTATATTTTTTTCATAAAAAGAATTGTCGCTTATGTCAAGAACTCTGTTGACAAAATTTTGTGCCGTATTGACAATCACATGTTTGGGTTGCTTTGAGTGGAAATTTATAAGGCGTCCGGACGCAGTTACTTTTTTGTGCCAATAAAAATTGTATACTAATATATGTATGTATTATTTTGTTCTTTTGTTATAATAAAGGCCTGATGAAGAGTACAAACATACTCGAAACGTTGCAATGAATAAATAACATCTTTTATTATTGTTTATGTTTAACATCAGTTACAAAAATGTAAAATTATTTTCTTATACCACAGATTTTATTAAAATTTTATTAAACTTTAGATTTTAGTTTTAACACAAAAAACAGAGATATTTGAACTTGGTTAGTTTCTTTAACTGACTTTTAAATATTAACAAAAGCCACCACAACAAAGTACTTTATTTTCTTTAAACTAGAATTTCAGCGTCAAACTTATTATATTCTCATCGCTATAGCAACGATTCCCACATTCATTCCAGCTATCAGTTTTTACCAAACTCTCACCTCAACTTCTTATATTTTTCTTGGTATTTTGAATGTTCGTAAAATTTCACTCGATTCACTTCAGTGCACTCTTGAAAGAAACCTTTTTTCCAAATTCAATTAGTAAGTGAGGTTTTGGGTGGCGGGCGGCAGCATCTTCATCTTATGCAACAGAATGCAATAAGTAAAACAAGATTTTATTTCTTCTTTTTAAAGAAAATGTATTTCTCTTTAAAATTCTATTATTTGATTTAAAAATAGAGTTTTCTCTAAAAGTATAAAATTAAAAAAAAAAAAAAAAAAAAAACCATATTCAGAATGAATCCTTTTTGTTCGTTCAAGTGAATTTCCGTTGTGGATTTTTCGGTTGAATGCATGTATACCAAGAACATGGTATGCATGATCTCTTTACATTCTGAGAAAAGAAAACTATTTCAAACTACCTTTATTATTATTTTTTATTCTAAAATACGGTTTGTGTGTTCTAGTTCAAATGGTAAAACTAATCTGTAAAACTGAAAACAAATTTGAAGCGTTTTTAAAGGAGAAATTTACTTTTAAGAAAAAAGAAATTCGAAGAAGATATCTTTATTTAAAAGAAAATATTTAAAGATAGTTTAAGTTTTATTAGAAAATCTTACTGTACTTATATATATAAAAATTTCGTTTCACTTTTATTTTGATCGATTTCCTTGACATTGTCAACAAGCCATCAGAATTGCCGCCTCTGTTGTGCTGGGTGTCACTAGACGTCCACAACGAAACTCCTGGTTTGACGAAGAATGCCTGTTGGCGCATGCAGCGAAGAACTAGGCCTACTAGGCAATGCTGTAGACTGGAACCAGAGCCATTGAGCAAAAAAGAATGGAGAAAAGCCGACTTCTCAGGAAGAAAAAAAAAAAAGAACACGAGAAGCGAGCGGTCAAATCTATCAAGAGTTGTAACGGCAAAAGTGGTGTTAGAAAATTCTTTCAAATGGTAAAAAGATCTACCCAAGGCATTAAGGCCAGAACGGAAGCCCGCCGAGATGAAAGAGGGAATATGGTAGTAGATACACAGTCAGTCAGTGCTAGGGATATGAAAAAACCATTCTTCTAAACTGCTAAACGTCGAAGATAGCAACATTCCGCTGCAAGGCGACTTATTCCATCTGACATGGACGATGATGGCCATGTCATTTTTGTCCACCCGACCTGAATGATGTGCGGCTAGCGATTGCCAAACTCAAATCAAATAAAGCTGCTGGTGCAGACGGCTTACCAGCAAAATGGGAGCATGAACCAACTCATCTGTAAAATTTTGTCGGAAGAAAGTACGCCCGATGAATGGAACCTTGGCATAGTGTGCCCCATCCACAAAAAAGGAGAGGCTCTGACATGCTCTAACCACAGAAAAATTAGTCGCTTATAAAATCTTGTCCGCTATCCTGTGTGATCGCTTCAAACCCCTTCTAAACGATCTGATTGGCCCCTATCAGTGTGGTTTTAGGCCAGGCAAGGCAACCGTCGATCAAATGTTCACAATCCGACAGATTTTAGACAAAATCCAGGAATTACAGATCGAAACACACCACCTCTTTATCGATTTTAAAGTCGCGTATGATAGCGTGGATAGAGACGAACTGTACAGAGCCATGTCGTATCTCGGCATCCCTGCCAAACTCGTCTGCATGTGCAAGATGACGATGGAGAAATCTTGCTGCTCGGGAAAAGTCGGTAAGAACACCACGGAACCGTTTGATGTTGAGAAAGGTCTAAGACAAGGCGACGCGCTATCATGCAATCTATTTAGCATCGTTCTTGAAGCTATTGTACGAAAATCGCAAATTAACACCACTGGTACAATTTATCAAAAGTCCGTTCAACTACTCGCGTATGCAGATGACAAAGATATAAACGGCCAAAATAAGCGAGCTGTGACTGGTGCATTGCCAGTATTGAATCGGAAGCGGCAAAAATGGGAATGGCTTTTAACGAAGACAAAACGAAATATATGCTATCAACGAGAAAGGTAACGCGATTAATAGATATAATTTTGAAGTAGTCAAGTACTTTGTCTACTTTGGATCCAAGGAGTGTGGACCGAAGGAGTGTGGAGAAGAAGATTCAACGAAGAGCTATACGGGCTAAACAGCGATATTTACCTGGTCAAGAAGCTGAAAATACAGCGGCTAAGATGACTGGGTCAAGTGGAGCGTATGGACAGCAACGAACATGCCCGACGAGTCTTCGAGTCCGATCCGGATGGTGTACGCAGCATTGAAAGACCCTCCAATAGGTGGCGCTCACAAGTGGAACCACGACGTCAGCCAACTTGCGGTACGAAATTGGAAGCGGCTAGAAACAGAGCTGGCGGGAGAGACTTGTTGGTTGAGGCCGAAGTCCATCTTGGACTGTGAGCGCCATCTAGAGTAAAGTAAGTTACTTGTTTTCTTTATTTTGAGAACCAAGTCGATATCGGCCTTGATAATTTTTTTTTCCTTTATAACAACTTGTGCATTCATTAAAATTAAATTGAGAAAATAATTAGACAAAACAGTGTTCAAAGAGAAACTTTTTAAGTGGTTCAGGGAATTCTGTCTGTATGTATTCTATCTATACCAATTTTTTTTTATTGGTCCAGTCGATATGTCAAAAAACCTGGAATATATTCTGAACTTAACAAAACTTTTATAGGTTGTTTGGGGATATACTAGGAAGACCGACCCTTAATTTTTTAACCTCAAGGGTGAACGACATTTTTAGGCTCAATATTAATGTAGATACACAGTCGATTTATTATTGGGGTCTGCTGAGCTCTACGATCATAGTAGATGCCCTATGATCATAGTAACAATAAAATTGAATTATATAAATAATAACAATAAAAAAAACATTTTTTCTATCGAAACGCTGTTAATAATTTATTCCGTCAGATAAGCCATTTTTAAGTTATTTGAGCAAACGCGTTTTTCAATATGGCGGCAAACGCAAACTCCTTACCATTCCGGCATTATTATTAGATATTCCTGAAAGACTAACGAACCATATCCAATCATAAAATTGGTTTGGATTAAACGTCGAATTTACAAGCAGATTCCTAAGTTGAATAGTTGAATATTGTGGTCACATTCAATAACATTAACATCATCGGGAAACGAAGAAAACTGCCAATCGAATTACAAAAGTTAGGTATGATAGTTTATTAACTATACACACCAATAACAGTTTTCAAATTGACGAATGGATTCTGAGATGTTTCATAGTTCCTGATTTTGACACATAGTAGTTTCAGCAAAAATTAAACTTTTGACTACACAAATTTCCACAATATACACATACATACATGTTACCTACAAGCCATTTGTCAATGGGTAAAATGAAACGATGCAAAGCTTGATAATTAAACGACAAATTATTATATTATGGCATTTATGGAATATTGAATTCAATTTGTCAATATAAAACACTTGAAGAGGAAAACAAATTCTATATATTCTTATTTTCTAGTCTTTTTAATCCATTGCCATAATTAAAAAGATATAAAAACTTTATTATATGGTATATTGTAGAGTACTAAAACTAATATGGTATAAAGCAACTAAAAAAAACTGTCAAACGACACAGCACTTTTCCACAACCAATACAGATCCAATTAACAATCATTTTCACTGCAGTGATAAAGTTTTTTACCTCAGAAAAAGTAATTCCATTCTTCACTTTGATCCTCCTTCCAAATCCTTTTTCTCCCTCAGGTATGCTCACCTGCAGTTTTAATTAATTTAATGCATCCAGGTGTCATGAAGGTTTTCGAACTTGAAAAAAGTAAATGCTTTCAACGACATTCCTACTTAAAAGAACATTTTATTTTTAATTTAATATTCTTTTTCTTTGAATAACTATCTATATCACAATTTCACCCACAACCTCACTTACAAGTTGCTTGCATAAAATAAATCTTTAATTACCTGCGGTTACAACCAAACTTAAGGACACCACTGATTCTCATTTGATATTGTTGAGTAGAAGAAAAAAAAATTATGAAAAACTTGCAGTGAAACTAAACACTAACGACTTCCCCTTGCATGATAGCAAAATTGTATCTGTTGGATTTACAAAAGTTTCTCTTATATGTGGAAACTACTTTGGTTTTGTTTGTTTTTTTATAATGTTAGAGGAAGGTTGATAAAGAGGAAACAAAATATCTTACTTGTGCAACAATGTTGTGGGAACAGGATACACTCGGCAAGTTTAATCATTACATTGAATTCAAGTGGATCCTTATGGTTGTAACACTTCCTCCTCCTTGTGAGGGTGTCCAAAAAATTTAACTTTAGAATGTGTTGGTAATTAAATTTTGTTTGCTCTTCTCCATCCCTCATTAGGAGAGAAAAAGTCCCATAGCTCAGTTTTTTTTTTTTTTTTCTAAAGACCAACGTTTGTAACAAAAGGGTTTCTATTTCTCATTCCATAATGATGGTTATTTAAATTTGTTATTAAAGGAACTTCCTCAATTTGTAATGGGATACGTTTGTATAGGTATTTCTGCATTTTATTTTGTTCTTAAAGGAGTACCTATACAATTATCTAGTGGAATTTTATAATGAATAAAGTTTGAGGAAATTATAAAATATTAATGAAGGCTAATGTTAAAAGATTGTGTGTTAATTTGGTAAAATGGATTTTAAATGGATTTTCATACTAACATTTATTTAATAAAAACCCGAAAAAGGAAAACATGAAAGAGATTTACTTGGAAATTTCAAACTAATTATAGATATTTTTATGAATATTTGAGAATATTTATATTTATTTAAACAAATACTCTTAGACAATTGTTTTCCGATAGAATTAATAGGGAACTTGATACTACGACAAAAACACAAAGTTCCTTCTGAAGATAATTTGGAAGAGAGGAGTGGTGTTTATAAAAGTGTCGGGTATGTACCCAAACTCTCCGAGAATTTCAAAGAAATAATAGCCAAAAACAACACAGAAATCAACTTGGCATATAGACAAACCAAACCGTTGCATCGCTATTCACCTGCCTAAAAAAGAAGACAGAAATCGATCGCCGTTCTGACGTAGTCTACAAAATAAACTGCAATGGAAAAATAAATGAACCGTGCAATCTATGCTACATAGGCACAACAAAACAACTTCTTCGCCAAAGAATAGCGAACCATAAATCAGACGTACGCTTGAAAAGTTCTGAGAAGACGGCACTGGCTAGTCATAGCGTCGAGACTGGTCACAAACTGGACTTTGAAGGGGTAAAAATCCTGGCAACAGCGCTATACATTAGAAACACTTCACATAATAAACTACAAAAATACTATGAACCGTAAACAAGACATACAAAACATATCATCGGTTGACTGTTCCTTGGTTGCTGAGAACAAATCAAACTGTTGAAAGTTCAAACTCAACGGACTAATCTTCCATCAAGGAAGTGTTTAAATTTAAGTGACAAAATTCTATTTGTACGGCAACCACCGTCGAAACGTTGGGAAAAATACAAATGAAAGTTGTTTTCATTCAAAACATTAATACGACCAACACAGCCGAAGAGAATCAATATAAATATTCTCAAATATTCATATAATTATCAACTTGGTCGAAGCTACATATATATAGTATAGATATTTTTGTCAATTGTGAGCAAATGCGGCTCCAACTTGCAGATAGCTTTTCCATGCTCAATCCATATGTAGGTCTGAAATGACTAATCCATGTGCTGAGCTTGTAAATATATTTGACAGATTAATCTGATAATTTGGGTGCGTGCTTTTGATAGATGCTTTTTGATAAGAAAAATGATGTACTGAAAGTGGTTTTAACTTTGGGGATCGATTGACTCGGGTAACGAACGAATGATCGACAAAAATTGATTAATTAAAATATATAACAATTTTTTCGGACGTTAAAATTTCCACAATTTTTTCACCGACCATTACCGAATTAAACTGGTTGCAGTCTGTATTCAAATGAATTATACAGTTCTGCTCGGTTGGGTACCGATCAGCTCCTATTGTTTTTCAGCTTTTAATTCCTGTTCTCAGTTTATCAAGTATAAAAATCGAAGTTCGGGAATGTTTTCAGTCATATTTTCTACTTAGAATTGTTCGATTGGTTAAATGGTTAAATTTTACTCGCCATCTTCATTGAAAAACTTCCATAAATTATCTCCTTATATTCTGACAGTCTGAATTTCGAAGTTTTATTTAATCACCCTTATTGCAATAGGCTACATAAAAACACGACAAAATGATTTTGAATTACGTAAGGCGTTCAACAACACTAGGCGTTTTTTGTTTTGTGGAATACATTTTATAAGTGACATTTGTCGTAATAGAGAATTTTTTTGTATTACGATAGTCGTTTTTAAATCAAAAACGTCTTTAAAAACGCCAAATTTTGTCGTTCAAGAATTTGCAAACGACAGAGCCAAAAATACTCCCAAAATGTAAGTTTTAATTTTTTGTTTTTGTTTTTATAGTTGTAACAAGTTTCTTATTGGTCTCACGGAACAAAAAGAACCATGAATTCGCTTAAAATTTAACAAAAGGGAGTTTTTGAAGTTGAAGTTTTAGGTCTCAAAAAATGGCCATATAACTGCTCTAGATTTGGATGAAATTTGACATGAGTAATGTAGTACTAAAACCCTTTCAGATGGTTAAAGCCGGTATTCTTAGAAAATAGTTTTAAAGGTACATGCTAACGGTTTTTTTTTAATTTGGAGTTTTTCTTTAAGCACTCAACATATCTTAATGAAATTTTATTTATACAGAGGCGTATTTTATTTTTTTTTAAAACTTGATGTATGTACGATTTTGGTAAAAATTGTACAGTAATACCTTTATCAAAATTGATGGCATACCACGATTTTTTCGGAAAACTCTGGGTTGTTAGAAATTAACTTAAAATTTTTGTTATATATGTATATTTTTTTAATTTTTTAAATTAAATTAAATTATTTCATGTAAAATAATTGAGGGACAAATTACAACATCCAAGAGGACCCTCGAGAGAACCAGTCGTGCCTTTTTTCATTAACCTCTTAGGCAATTTGTCACAAGAGCAAATTTGTGCGACACAAACGTGCCTTTTATATTTGTCGTTCTTAATTTTAATAATTTTGAATAAAAAACCGAGCTGTCCTGAGAATACAAACTTCTTATGAAAATTAAAACATTAAAAAATTATTAAGTTTTCGTGTCTGGATTGTCATTTTTTAATTATAAAACGCAAAAATTTTGAAAACTGATATAAATCTTCGATTCAAAATTTTCTATTTAATTTGTTGTGTCAAAATCAGTTCTCTCAATGGATCGTATGTGGAATCTAAGAGCGACGAGAAAAATGGCGTTTATGATACGCAATACCGTTTCAAAAGCGACACGACTAAAATAACGACAATTGGCGTTTAAGTGAAACGCCTATCGCAATAAGGGTGAATATCATTTATACTTCAACAAATATCATTTCTTGTCATTTAAATAGTTGAGAATTATCTGATAAGCTGAATTTCGCATCCTTGATCTCAAATTTCAAAGGCTTTTATTTGATATATAAATTTATTTGATTATAAATATATACAATCTGAAGAAAACTTCAGTGATGCTTAGTCATTCGAAATGTAATAAATTCTGTTTTGGAAAAAATATGAAAACTTCTTTCGACAAACAAGCAAAAATATTCACATCACATTTTATTTTCAATGTCAACTATTTTGTTTAAAATATTTCTCTAAGAACAAGCTGTTTCCAAAAAAATTTAAGATGAGCACAAATAAAAAAAATACGATAAAACTGGGTCAAACAACTGCGAAGTGTGTTCAGACTCTTGTTTCATCATAATCCATGAAAAATCCCCGGCGGTAATCTTTTCAGGGGACATCACTAGCTACACATCAGAGAAACTTGTTATCCCCTCTCTCTGGCTCTGGGTGGTACCCCCGTGGTCGGGATTAATTGCATAATTTATTCTCGAGGCGAAAACAAAAACAAAAAATGTTCCGTCTGCCTTCATTCAGGAAAATACAGCAGCAGCATCGCAATATGACGATGATGATGAAGTGGAAAAGGAAGGATGACAACTGGCCCGGGCCCCCGAGCTATCACACGTAAATCTACATCTCACAATCATCATTCTGTTCTGTTTCTGACTGTCAAGGACTTTTGCCTCGAAAACTCACACGTTTGCATTTGTTGTTGTTGTTGGTGTTTTTGTTGATGACAGTGTCCTGGTGTCGCACGTTTGTCAATTGAATGTAATGGCTGACTCATGTTTGTCATAGTCGTATAGTCGTTGTTGTTGTTCCTTTGCTTTACAGTACACAATCTGTTTATGTGCTGAGAAGGACAAAAGCTGTTTTCATGACGATGATGGTGGCACAAGTATGTAAATTGCAATTTCCTTTTCCAGACGCATTATATGTACGTAATGGCCTCGCATCATCAGGCCTAATTATAAGCGACACAGCTGAATTTGACATTATGGCATTCATGAACAACTATAAACGTTTCTCTCAAAATTACATTCGCATCAGGACTTACCTACTCGTAAGGACATTATTACAGGCATAAACGGTTTAACTAAAGTGAAAACTTGGTATTTAGAGAGAAAGTTGAAGTTCAGGAAAAAGCACTGTCTATCGATCTATGTATGTATTTTGCTTTAGTAATGATGCCAAACAGAAGGTATTAATGGGAGAGAGATTTTTGAGTTATAACACTTTAAATAAAAAGTTAAATACAAAATGATGGCCATTTGCACACAAATTTTAGGTTCTTTTATTTTTTTAAAAGAGAAGAGGTTTATAAGACTGTATCGGTGAGTAGAAAATATAAATTAATTTTCGGCAATCTAACTCCATTTCTCCATGCGAAAAAAAAGAAGAAAGGATCAATTTGGGGTTTGAAAACTTATTAAAAACTCGCGCGAATTTGTAACTTTTCTAACCGTCCTTCGTAAACATTTTTTCCGCTACGAACGCCGCGCCGGT
The DNA here is from genome assembly GCA_951217065.1 of Baccha elongata. Taxonomy (NCBI): domain Eukaryota; kingdom Metazoa; phylum Arthropoda; class Insecta; order Diptera; family Syrphidae; genus Baccha; species Baccha elongata. The sequence continues at coordinate 33,210,558 of OX578274.1, read as the reverse complement.
CCCCTGAATCATGGTTTTCAGAATCCATATGATGCCGAGATTTGGGCATCTTAAGATGGCGCTCACAGTCCAGGATGGACTTTGGCCTCAAACAAAAAGTCTCTCTAGGCAGCTCTTTTCCTAGCTAGCCGCTTCCAATTTCGCACGGCAAGTTGGCTGAGGTCGTTTTCCACTTGTGTGCGCCATCTATTGGGGGGTCTTCCAATGCTGCGTACACCATCCGGATTCGACTCGAAGACTCGTCGGGCTGGTACGTTGCTGTACATACGCTCCATGTGACCCAGCCATCTCAGCAGCTGTATTTTCAGCTTCTTGAGCAGGTTAATATCGCTGTACAGCCCGTATAGCTCGTCATTGAATCTTCTTCTCCATACTCCTTCGATACACACAGGACCAAATATCACTCGAAGAATCTTTCTCTCAAAGCACGCAATTAACTTTTCATCCGAGCTCTTTAACGCCCATGATTCCGCCCCATACAGCAGGACTGGGTGTGGTGTTGACTTGCGATTTTCGTACAATAGCTTCAAGAACGATGTTAAATAGACTGCATGATAGCGCGTCGCCTTGTCTTAGACCTTTCTCAACATCAAACGGTTCGGTGGTGTTCTTACCGACTTTTCCAGAGCAGCTAGATTTCTCCATCGTCATCCTGCACATGCGGACGAGTTTGGCAGGGATGCCGAGATACGACATGACTCTGTACAGTTCATCTCTATCCACGCTATCATACGATCGTTAAGGAGGTGGTGTGTATCGATCTGTAATTCCTGGGTTTTGTCTAAAATCTGTCAGATTGTGAACATTCGATCGACGGTTGACTGGCCTGGCCTGAAACCACAATGATAGGGGCCAATCAGATTGTTTACAAGGGGTTTTAAGCGATCACACAGGATAGCCGACAAGATTTTATAAGCGACGTTTAGGAGATCAATTTGTCTGTATTTAGCGCATGTCAGAGCGTCTCCTTTTTTGTGAATGAGGCACACTATGCCGCACTTCATTCAGGTCGGGTGGAAGAAAATGTTGTCCATCATCGTCCACATAAGATGGAATTAGTCGCCTTGCAGCGGAATTTTGGCTATCTTCGCCGTTTAGCAGGCTAGAAAAATGGTATTTTCATATCCTCAGCTCTGACTGCGTATCCACTACCATATTCCCCCTTTCATCTCGGAGATTCGGGCATCGAGAAGGTTTAATCTCGAAGAAATACAGAAAAACAATTAAGGAAGTAATTCTTAGCATCAACGCTTTGAATCAAACTGAGTAAACAGGTCCAGAAATTTTTCATTGATTTTTTCTCGAGCAATAGGTTTATTTTTTCTCCTCACTTGGGGTCAACGGCAAAATTCTTGTTTAGATCATTGATAAAGACTCATAAACATGCAAACTCTGCAACAAAATGCTTCGCTTACAATCGTCTGCAAGTTAAGTAGTTTTTAGCCAAAATTCGAAGTCAACCCTGGATAGGACCTATTTTGTTTTAAGTAGTTTATGTAAGATCCTAAGGGCCAGTTGTACAATCTCCGATCAACGTGGTTTAAGATTTTTACCCACCGATTTCAGCTGGTTAACTGTGGTTCAACTCTTGTAAAGGCATGCAATCGCTTATTATCACATACCATGTACCTTTAACAAGAACTAGATCTAAGTTAAGCAGCCATGTTTGGGAGATAAAAATAGGTGAACTGCAGTTTAAATGCTTGTCCAACTGTCCCTAACAAATGTTATACTCAGTTTAAAGATTCATGTTTTCAAAATCCCTTAATTGACTCAGCTAAATAAACATGCTTCATTACATTTATTATTTTCGAAACATGTTTCACATTCAAAATTAACCATTTAATCCACTTACCCAAACCCTATAGCGACTTAAGGTTAATTAAATACCTACAATGACAAATCAAATCTGTCAACTTGTCTCTACTTAACGAAAATACTTTTGGCCTACTCTTTCCTGAATCAACTATTTAACAAAATTAAATACAAACAAATATTAACCCACACTCAAAGCAAAAAATAAAGCTTCAAGTCACTTGTCTGCCTTGGGTCACTATTGGGGGTTAATTTTTTCTACTCTTATTAAATAATGTAGTTACAAAACGTTCCGAACAAATATCCAAACAATGAGGATTCCCTTTCACCATTATAGAGAACACAAACACCAGGACAAACTAAAGACCACAAAAGTTCAAAACAAACAATCGTCCTCCTGCCATTTGCTAACTCTTGCGGTAGAATTCAGTGTTTTTGTTCAGAAAAACTGCCGCAGACATGTTACACAAAGACAACATTAGTTGAACTTATAGCCCTTTGGCGCATAGCACAGCAAAGTACAGTCTCAACTATAGGAAAGGATATAGGATAGGATAATGCGAAAAAAATGAAGCAATAAAAATGACATTTTAACTAAACGGATGAAACCACTCCAACAACTGTATATAAAAGTGGTTTCTCCTCTCTTCCCTTACAATTATTTATAAACTATAGAAATAAGGAGGAGAAAAATAATGGAACAATCGCTTTGGGGTTAAAGACTGTGTCTTCAAGTGTGACACTACCATTTGAATATTTTGTGTTGTTGTCTCTCTTGTCCTGTCTCAAGGCACAGGTTAGTAAACAAGTATTCTGGCTGGGGTTCTGGATTATTTAACCACCAACATTTGGAATAAACTTTTCAAAGAACAAAAAAAAAAAAAAGCAGGAATGCTGAAAAACTTTACTAGTACAATAAAAGACACAAAATGTCTGGCGAGTAAATACTTTAACACAAAATGATTTTTCAATTCGAGCACAATACCTGAATTTTATTTTGCAATCTCTACCTATACAGGGTGATTGGTATAAGGTGCACCAAAAAGCTTGAGCGTGTAGGTGGAGTTCTTTCTCAAAAACTAAGATACGTTTTGGCATCCGGTTTTCTGTTTTTGACTAAAAAATAATAAGAGCATTGAATTTTGAAAATAAAAATAATAGTTAATTACATAAAATTTTGAAAAAAATTACTTTAAAATTTTTTGCTTTTTAGTTTTTTTCAAAATTTTGAGTTTGAAAATTCATTTTTTTAAAACTGTTTACTTAAACAACTTAATTTAAAAATTAAATAAAAGAGTAGTTTTCTGGCTTTCCAAAAAAAATATAACAACGCTTTGTATCATTCACCGTTGTTTTTAAATAATTTTTTTTTCTGATTTAAGTCAAGTTTTTAGAAAATTGCCCCTCCCGCCTAAACGGGGGGAAATAGACCCCCCATACGTTTTTTTTTCTTGTCTTAACTCCACCTACACGCTCAAGCTTTTTGGTGCATCTTATGCCAATCACCCTGTATATCAACCTACAAAATGTGAAGTGTAGGCCTATTGCCTCCGATGACAGTTAGCACTAAATACTTTGCAAATGCCAGAATCGGATTTGTATGTTCCCGTCGACGTTCCAGTTGTACAATCGTGGTTTAATAATTCCATCGCACCGATTTCGTTGCGATAACTGTGGTTCAACGTAGATTCAGACATAAAAATTGATTATCACATATCTGTACAGACATCATTTAGGAGCTAGTTTTACAACGCGGTTTATACCATTGATCCGGGGCTCAAATATTTTTAACATCCGAACTTGACTAGATAATCATAAACTTCAGCTAGTTCAAAATAAAGGTATCTGATAATATCGAATAAAATGCTTTAACCAGCGTTGAACCATAATTAATCCGCCGAAATCGGTCAGATCAAAACATGAACCAAAAATGAACCAACCTTGTATAACTGGTCTTAAGTTGCAGAGTTGACGAGTTGGAACATCAAAATAACTGAAACCTGGTTAAAATATTTGCACAACTGGCACTAACGGTTTATTTTGGTTCACATTTGAAACTCACCGATTTCGGCGGATTAACTTTATAACAATCGGTGGGATACATATTATTTTTATATCCGGAAATAAATGAAAAAAAAGAATAATTTACATCTAGATTTAAGTTTTGAACTACTGAATAACACGGCCGTAAGAATCTATCAAAAGTTCTTAAATTCTTAATTTCTTTAATTGTTACTATATTGTTTCAAGATAATGTTTCAAGGTTTTCAAAAAGCTTGCAAAACTTAAAAATACGGATGGTGATATAATCTATAGGTATTTTTTCCAAAATTTAAAACAAAAGGCTGCACAAAGTACCTCAATCAACATCTCTCCCGCCAGACCTAACTTGGGCCTTGTAGCTTCCAGTTTCGCAGACTAGGTTCTGCCTGTCTTTTACGTTTGTTCAATTCGGACGAAAATTATGCCACGAGAGTTTAAATGAGATGAAAGAGATTATTTACTTCCTTTAACTCTTTGTCAATAGCTTCAACAACAGGCTGCTGATAATGCATCTTCATCGGCACGTAGATATTATAATCCCAATCAAGCCAGTAATAGAATTTAGTATAAAATTTACTCTGATAGCAATTTAGAAGAAGTCCTTGAACTCTAAAAACAAACACTATGAATTCACTTCTAGAATTTAATAAGAACATGCATTTTCGACAATAATGAACAACTTTAAGTGCAAAAAAAATGTTTTATTCGACACAACTCCAATATTTCAATATTTTTATAATAATTGTACGAACTACTAAAAGGGTTCTTTAAAAAAAACTACACAATTTATAAAATTTAAAATTAACAGTATTATTATTTCTTTCTGACATAATCCAATTAAACTAAATAACTACACGAAACAATACGAAAATCAAATATTGAAGTCAACTGTTATCCAATACTTTATAATTATATTCTTTTTTATTTTGAGGATAAACATGTTCTTAGCGTAGTTCAATTATTTTTTTTAGTTCAAAATTCAATCATAAATTTATAGAGCGTAAATTTTGTGTTTAGTAATTCTGTGTAGCCCATCCCCTTATTGTGTATGTGTGTTCGTGGGTGGATGATTCAACGGAGTTTAATATAAAGACATGAAAATGTTTACGATATTTTTTTGTTTTGCTCCCTGCTGTCTTAAAAGTTTTTATTTCGATTGTTTTGTTAAAAAATATTTTCATTAGATATTTTTAAATAAATTCAAGAATGCTCAAAACTTTATGGGTTATTGTCATAAAATTCTTTGAAATTGGTTTTGGAGTTGGTGTGAAAATCGTAAAGTTTCTTTTTTTTAAATTATAAAATTTCGATTTAATATTTTACTATGACTATGTATATGAGTTTATATACTCTAAGCGCCTTTAGACAATAAAACCATCTTAGAACCGCACATTGAGTAATCAAATCAAAATGTGCAGCCTTTTCCAGTTAATATTATTTATCATAGATGGAGGATATTCACTTAAAGTTACATCATGGTCTTGATTATTAACTGTTATAAATTCCATAAAAACATTATATTTTTTTTTTTTTTTGAATAGTAAGGTAAGGTAGTAAGATTTAACAGATCTATGTAAATGGCAATATAGTTTTAAGAAAAAAAAACGTAAATAATTGGAGCTACAATAAAATATATCTACCTATCTACTAAAAGTTGTATGTTTTCACACAAGCATCCTTTGATCGTTTTTCTTTTGAAATACCTTGAATGGGAAACTTAATGTCCACACATGAGCAAAGAGAGCTTCTTCCATGTCATTCAACATATTCAGCCAGAGTATTGTGGGAAGAAAAGCTATAAATTTTAAAAGCCTGGAAGAAAATCCAGACATTTGGACGCTTTGAATCAACCAGTGTTTTCATAACAGAACCGAAGGTGTTGAAATGTCCGCGTGTAAGTAATTTCCTGTAGTCAAACTAGTATATAGCACTTTGCATCGCATAACACACACATCCTAACACTAGGGAAGTTTTTTTGTTTTAATAGTGGTTTTAGGTCTTTATATTTGTAAATCTTTCTCGAATTGAGAAGAGGCTGCGAGTAGGGTTTATGTGTACATTTGGATGTTTTATTTGAAAAGAACTCTAAAAATATTTCTCATGATAGCAGGAACGACAAATATAAATCGAGTAAGAAATATGAAATTCTAAGGAACTCTTCACTACAAAAATATCATCTTGAACAATATACAGTTCAACCAACTAAGCTGGTACTATTAAGAGACACAGAGAACCCGTTCCATACCGTTTACATTACAATCAAGAAGTGGAGAGAGGCCTAAACCATTCCCTGAAAAAAGAAATCAGACATGGAACAATCCAAAGTCGAGAAGTTTTTTGTAGTCAACCATGGGCGTACCCCACAAGCAGATCCCTAGGTGAATCGAAGCGGAAAAAAAGAAGCAATATTAACTTATAGATGGCTAAAAAAATAACTTTTGTACTGGAACTGTTTTCTTTTCAGAGGCTTCAAAAAATTGCAGAAGATATAATTTAAGCAAAATGTCTAGTAGTAACGAAATTAACAATCGACCATATTGTGATCCAATTTATATATATAAAAAAAACAATTTAAAACAAGACTATAAAGCGTTTTTTGACTTTAACATTTTTTCTGAAAATTAGTATCAAGTCCTTTCAAATAAACTTTGGGGAAACACAAATTAGACACACAGACAGATTCGTGATGCAGTAATTCAATAATTAAATCAACAATCAATTCACAATTTCTTTATCTCAGTCAAGAAACAAAATTTTATATATCATGAAATCAAGCTCATCGTTTCACCGTTTTAGTAACATATAGCATTTATAGCATCTTTGGCTTCTAAATTGTGAGGTGAATGTATGTTTTAGTGATGTGATAACCATTAGGATAATGATAAAGATCTTTCAATAACCTAGATATATTTTATGTTAATAATTGAATTCTTTTCATCGTTAAGTCTGCTCTGCTAACTTTATCACTCAATAAAATTAAACACCAAATCATACCAACTTTAAAAACCATGAATAAAGCGTAAAGCAGTAATGAATCCTTTAAGCAACACTTTCAACGAAAAGTCAAAAAAAAAACTCTAAAGAGGAAATTAATTTACATTTTTACGAAATAGTTTACACATAAACTCAACATTTTCATCCAGAATGATGCTTAATTTCATATTAAAAGTCACCCTCGTCGCCGTCATGTTTTTCCATGATGTTCAACTGAAATTTTCACGTGCAAAGTTATTGCATTTTGTAAAAGCGTTAAAGTTAGTTTTATATACGAATAACCATGTGGAAATTAAATTCACGTTTAACTTGAGTTTTGTCAAATTTTATAACTTTTTTTTTTCCTGAAGGATATGAGAAGTCTTCCAATCTTCGTTACAAAAGTAGTATTTCTTGTAAGGAAGAGGATATAAAATGAGACGCAGCAGAGTACATATTCCCTTTTTATTAAGTTCTTGAAAAGATTTTCCTCGTACCAACATGTACTTACTTGCTGGCAGAGATTTTTTTAACTGCACAATGAAACTTGAAGGATATTAAAGTTACTATGAAGTTGAAGTTATAAAATTGCGATCAAGCTGATTAAGCTGCATAGTATAAAGTGAATTGAAAGTAATATTCTTGCATGGTGGCAACGCAAAAGATTTTATGCACTTAAATTGACCAAAATTGGCTATTAAGCCAGTATATGAGTTTACATATGGTAAACCATGTTTTTTCTTTCATGAATGTTTTTGTTGCGACTCACCGAAAAATTTTAAATATAGGCATGTAGGGATACGCGGTTGGTTCTGCTCCATTTGTATTGATATAAATACTTACTTAACAGCCTGAATTTGAAGCATATTGGTATTTAACAAAATTCTTCTAAGTTAAATGTACAAGTACTACAGAATAACTAACAGAAGGATTTACTAAATTCTTGCTTGAACTCTTCTCTAAAATGGATTTAAGTTCAATATTAAACAAATGAGAGGTGCAAGTGGGCACTCCGATAGAAGAAATAAAGGAGCTAAATTGATTCGTAAAATCTTCTTAAAATGAAGTAACTTTCTTCATCCATACTTCTTTACTCCTTATTTAAGAAGTATTTCAAAAAAAAAAATTACTTGTATGTTTTGATTTTTTAAGTTTTTTGTACTATTTTTTTTTATTTTTAACTATTTTTGCTTTCTCCTGTAATTATAATGATGCTGTCAATATCAAACTTTCCCGCATTGATGTTGAAGCATTGCATTTAGAAACTATAGTAGCTTCGTCGTCGACGATTTATTCTTTCTAAAAATTTGCGTAAACTAGCGCTGTTCGCACAAAGGAATTAGTGAAGACATATATTGTGCGAAAGAGTTGACTATATTATTTTGGCTCTGACAACAATAACGAGGGTGAGCAGTTTGAAAAATTTCCGTTTCTTGACAGATTAAAAACAAGGGGAGAAGCATTTTTTATTGGCTGCTTGGATGCTGCCACGACCTTGTAGACGAAATGAAATAATAAAAAAGTAAGTAGGTAGGTATGTAATTTATATTTTATAACCGAAAAAAAAATCGTAAATAGATAAGCACATATAGGTATATTATTGATATACCTATATGTACTTATATATATTTTATGCCAAGACTCGGGCACAGATAAGTTTATTTTAGATTAGTTTCTTCAAAAAATTTATATTTTGTTTTTGTTGCAGATGAATGAAAATGAAAAAGGGATTTATCAAAAAATGGTTACCATATATTGATAAATTTGTATCAATTTTTTTTTCTTAATAAAGTTTTGCATACTATGTTAAGAATTTGTGTAACAAGAAACAAAAGCTGTTTAATAAAGTTTAAAACTTAATCAAAACAAAAAAAATTACTTTTAATAAAATTTTAAGCTAGCCGTATATACATAGGTACAGGATAAAGTTATGAGAGAAATTCATCATCGTGTATATACGTATGGTTTGAAGAGGCTTCGCAGGCTCGGTTGTATTTTCGGAAAATTGAAAAGAAGAACCGAGTCGATGCCAAACAATTCTCGCATTATACCTACTTAAGTGAGGAAAATAAATATATTTTCCATATGGCAACCATGGTTACATAACTCAAATTTGTATACAAAATCTTATTAAAATCTTATTATAGTTATAGTTATTAAAAGATACCATTCAGTTATATGTTGCCACATTTCAGTATCTCTTTGTGGAAACAATGTAGATTTTAAATTTCCTGTTTAGTTTTGATGTAAGGTAGGTAGGTAGGTACCTATAAGAAATCAAGTTAAAAAATAAGTCTGTTTTTCAAATCATGTGATACAGCGATTGAAAGGTGGCACTCCCTAGATCACGAATATTCATTTTTTAAGTCGCTAGGACGCTTAGTTTAGCCGCAAATCAAGTTTAAAGATAAAAGTCTGTTTTTCAAAACAAGTGATACAGCGATTGAAAGGTGGCACTCCCTAGATCACGAATATGCATTTTTTAAGTCGCTAGGACGCTTAGTTTATCTGCAAATCAAGTTTAAAGATGTCAACTTTGATAACCGTATCTATGATTTTCTTCCATGATTTTCTTAAAATAAAGCAAGTTTTGCATCACCAATTTATAACTTTATTTCTATAAAATTTGTAATTTTTATTTAGTTATTTACTTTTCAAAAATTTGCATCGCAAAATGTAGGCAAACAAAAACAACACAAATTCGAATCCGTTCCGAATCAGATGTTAGTAAGAAGCATTTTCAATGGAATATGTAATTGTGACGTCACATTGTTTCGTCAGCAGCTACATTCTATTCTAATAGGTAGCTTGCCACATTTCATATAGTTCAGCATTAAAGCTAGCACCTACACATTCAGAAGCAGCCAAATATTTATTTTCCACCATGCATACAGTCATACATTATAAATAAATAACTTTCAATTCCCTTTTCTTATGAACATTCATTATCAAAATAAAAACGAAGAAGCTCAAAGAGAAAAAGTCAACAATTATAATTTTCATCTTCTTCCAACTCTTTGAAATTTTCTATATGCCTTCTCGTTATAATATTCCCCAGTTTGTATCCCTCAAAATATCTCCCAACAACAAGCCACTCCCCAAAGAGCTAGAGCTCCCAACATAGACAGATGGCGCTTCGAGCAATCGAAAAGTGCAACAATGTTGCTACATACGATGGACGTACTATAGAAATGTATATACAATGGTTGAAGTTTCAAATTCGAATAGCAAGGATTTGAGTCTGAAAACGAATATGAATATGTCGTCAGTGAAAAAATTATTTTGGATTTTAAGTTTTAGAAAGGATATCGAACGTTTCAAAAATGAAGAAGGAAATCGGAGACAAAACAAAGCCTTGGAGGCACCTTGGAGGCACTGATATCAGCTTTTTTATGGCCTTTAAAAGGAAATTACCTTTTGCACATCAATTCAATTCAATTCAACTTATTAGTATCAGTTGTACAAGTAAGACTATAAGTCTTTTATAGTACTTAACATATGGACAGATAATTCAATTTTATATAAATTAGGAACGAAAGATATTATAAATAAAATTTAAATATAGAAATTAACAATATATATGTAATTATTACCTACGTATTATAATAAATAGAAATTAGCAACAAATAGTAGATACAAAATTTATAATTTATTTTTATTTTCGGTACCTACATAAATGAAAGAAAAAAAAATTATCAATGAACAAATACATAAAAGAATATAATTTTACAAATTTCCAAGTTGCTGTTTTTTTAAAACTAGCAAAAATTCATATAAATTGCTTTTTTAAATTGGGAGTTTTTTAACTATTTTCTTTACAAAAAAAGTCTAGATGAATTTAAGTAGTTATGGGGATAAGCAATTAAGTTGAGGGTTCGAGTCGAGTGCGCAAAGCGGAGCTTATCAAATAGATATTTTGGGGTTTTATTATAAATAATTTTATGCAAAAAGAAGCAACATCTTGCTTCTAAAAATTATTGAAAGGTACATCCAAGAACGCGTTGATGAAATTGAGAGACATGGTCAAGTCGTCGTAGACCAAAGGCATACCTTACCATGTCGTTAAAAGCAACTAGTACTTTGTGGAGTGAATGAGAGTCTGGTTTGCAGTTCACGACAGCGGCATAGTCAATGATAGGAAGTAGCAATGATTTAATCAGTCTTATCTTAGTGTCAACAGGTGTCAATTTAGAAAAAAGGTTTAATTTTCTAAGACCCCCATATATACGGTCAACAGAAAGATTTATATGATCATTTCTAGAAAGTGAACGATCAATCTTAAAACCAAGACTAGTCAAAGTATCCATAAACAAAAGCTGATATTGCGATAAGAAAATTGGTAAAAGGTTTATGGTATCAAATTTCTTTTCAGAAATAGCAATTAGTTGGGATTTGGCAGGATTTAGATTCAGACCATTGCACAGAGACCAATTGTAGATCCTTGAAAGGTCTTCGTTTATTTTACATACCAGTTCCATTAATAAGTTGAAAGGTTTGGACAAATGTAGTTAAACATCATCAGTATAGAGATGTAACGTTACATGTTGGCACACTTGAGGAAGGTCATTTATATACATACAAAACAATAAGGGGCCCAATATGGAACCCTGTGGAACTCCAGAACACATTTCTATTGATTCGGACAAACAATCGCCAACTAAAACTCTTTGACTTCCATTTACCAAATAGTCATGAACCAATCTTGTCGCCCTTTCACTCAAAAAAAATATGAACAGAGTTTAGCAACACAGTCGAAGGCTTTTGAAAAATCCAACAAACCAACCAAATCCAACAAATCCAACACATCCGCTTGGAAAACTTGATAAGAAGAATAGGATTAATGAAAAATAGTTATTAAGTGGTGTTGCCAGCGTAGAAGAACACTTCTGAAGAGCAAGGGGTTATGTACCACTTGGACTAATGAATTTATGTATTTCAATATCTTTAGGGCGATTGTTTCTGTGTACGTTACAAAAGAATATTAGCTCCATAGAATAATTCAAGTTCACAAGTGCAGGGGGATTTGCAACATTATATCCTGTGACCTTACAGTATTAAGCATACCGAAAAAGTGAATTATATTTATAATTCATGCCTATTTAGATTAAATTTTACATCCAGATTAAACAAAAGAGTAGGTAGGTATACTTCCTTAATCAACTTTTTTCCTACAAATAATATTATTTCAAAATTATATAAACGTAAGGTTGTAGGCGCAAAAGTTTTATCTCAGTCTCAAATTTAATTTTTCTGAGGTAATGCCAACTTTCCGGATGCAAAATAGTTTTATTTTTCATACGAAAGCTGGCAGAGAAATAAGATTTGAGACTGAGATAAAACTTTTCGCATCCATAATGTTAACAAATTTAATCATAAATTCAACAGCTTGCTTAGGATCGCTTCCGAATTTAAAATTCCAAACCAAGTTCATAATGATTTTGTATAATATTGTTTCTATACCTACTGCTTAATATTATATAAATAATTTTTTCGGAAAAATTCCATCAATGATCCCCTATATATACCCAGCTTGATAAAATACAAATATTACGTAAAATTATGTACCCTCGCATATTATGATTGATACATTTTTTTTAATAAACATTATCTTCGCCAAAATTTCTGAAGTATATTTATATTCATCCATCAAGCAGTCAAAATGAGGACACCCATCACAAAAATTTAACGAAATTTTTTAATTAAATTTAATTACAAAACGTTTTCTTCCTGTGGCGTACTTTTTTAATTAGGTCTAGACTTATCGTTTAAATCCCCACGATGCTGGTTGACACAATTTTACCCAAAACAAAAAAAAAAACATAAATCATGCTCCTTGGTGCTATGATTCCAATTAAAATCATTAACCCCACCTCTTCCCGCTAGAAACCATAATGTTGTCGTCATTATAAGTTCTCCTTGCGATATTCAAATTTCCTCCGAAACAGAAACGTTGGCGTAAGAAGGTCAAGATTAATTGGTTTTGCTCCCGTTTTTCCAATAGTGTAACAAGGATGATGAAGAAAGAAAGGAATTTGATTTAACCACAAAGACACGAACCCAGCATGGTATTTTAAGCTTGAATTTTATATAGGCTGGTCATTGAAAGGCTTTTAACTTTTGAAATTGGAATATTTAAAACAGAAGTTTGACGGTGAGGATAGGCAAAGAGTGAATTGACTTCCTGAAAGCGAGCATAATAGCAAACTAATTGAAAAAGACAGCCTTATAAGTTTTTGCTGAATTGTAGGTTCTCTCCGCAACATTCAAAGCGGCCGGTGACACCATTTGTCTGTGGAAACCCATTAAATATAGCTTTGTAATTTTGCAGACTTTATGAGGGTGTTCAAATGAAAATGTTCTGGTTAGCAAAGAGTTGTAATTTTAATTTATTTTTTGAACATTTTCTGAGTGAAATTCTTGATGGAAGAATAATGGTGGAATTATTTAAATGAATTAGTTTTATTTGTTTTAAGTTTTTCGAATAAAATCGAAATTTATTTTAAAAGGAGAAGGAGTTTTTGTGAAAGGTCCGGAATATTTTGAGCTTTCAATTAATATAAATTGTGGTGTAAAATAGAAAGAATGTATTTAAATATTTGACACTTAATCGTTTTTTCAGTGCAAGGTATTTTTGATCTTTACGCTGCTTGATTATCTGTCTGTCTGGATTGATCTGTTCAAATGTCTTAGAAGTTAGAAGTTAAAAACTTGGATTTAAGATTAGACCAATCAAATCATGTTATAGTTCTTTGTAGTTTTTTCTTTGTTTAATTGTTAATATCTCTTATCAGCTCACAAGCGATACCTAAGTTGGACTTGGCAGACATAATTTTTCACATAGTTCACTACCATAACAGGTAGAGACAAAATATATTTAAAAAATTGTTGAGTTTAGAAATCTGTTTTAAATTATTTAAGGTTATCGTTATGGCCATGTGTAGTGTCTCCTCATCGGCAAAATAAAATAAATGATGAGTACGGCTGGATCACACAAACTTTCACTTGTGGCATCTAAACAAGCTTTATTGTGACATAAGATTATGTCAGAATAGTTCTGAAAAATCGTATAAGATTTTACAAAAATCAAACCAAATTCAAAGTATGAAAAAAATTTTAATCGTTGCTTTTTCAACTTAATTTATTATAGCTCAAAACTAAATTTCGTAAAAACCGTCAACAGAATTATTGAAGTTCAGAATTAACAAAACAATTTTTTTTTTAAATTTAAAATCATTTTTGAAAAAATTTTATAAAAATTTAAAACCATTTTTGAAAAAAATTTGAATTCCTTCATTTCATTATATATATTCCGTTGATATCGCTTAATTCTTATCGAGAACTTCAAAATTTTAAAATACTTTTATATAGGAAGTACCGTATAAACGAATTTTCCTTTAAGTTTGGTTTCAACTGTCTGCTTGAACTTTGATACCTTATTACACTTGTAAAATTTAGTTAAAATTGTTGGAACTGTTTCCAAGAAAAAATTTACTTTTTTTAACGGTTATGGCAAGTACAAGTGTTTTTAGATCTACAGTGACCTGCGAAAAAATAATCGGGCGCATTACCCTACAAACCCTACCAAATTTGAAGTAAGTAAACCCACCACTTAAGGCTGTAAGTGGCGAGACAGACAAACAAGCAGACAAATTTACCGGACCTACTCTTTTCAACTTTTGTGAAAACCCCAATTCGTTCCTAACAATTTGCCATTTAAACACAGAATTTTTGTGTGTTTCCGATAACTATTACCTAGAGTCTAGAGAAAACATTTAAGTTTTAAGCTCAAAAAAATAACGGCAACCATATAATTGACAAAGTATAAATTTTTGCAAAACGTCGATTTCCTTGAAAAACAAAATGAACACGGTTTTGTGATTTTTTTTTGTGTGGTTGAAAAAAAAAATATTTCCAGAGTCCAGACAAACAACGGTTCCTACATTCCATTGAACCAGTTCGATTTTAATTTAAGCATTTCTATTTTTGAAAAGCCTGGGTGAATTGATTAAATCTGATCTTTTTATAACTAATCTTCGAATTAATTGTAAAGAATTTTTGTGTTGAAAATAACGAAGCGCATAAACAATGGACCAGGAGATATTGAAATTGTTGCGAACTTGAATCATGCATTCTGCTAAGAATTTTCAACCGACTTTTCAAAAACCATAATTATGTAAAAAAGTAAGACCATCAAATGGACAAATGGAAAACCATTAATGTGAATTCTAATCGACAAATGCATAGAAATTTTAAGCCCTTGACGATGGATATGCCTACTTTAAAGGCTTGTTACACATTTAAGCCTTGAAAGCACATCAAAGCCTTAAAGCATCATCGTCTGTGGATATTGTTGAACTCTGTCGAGGGAAATCCAGCAGTGACAAATCTACAGGTTTTGAGACGATCGACGTCTTTCTTAATTTTGATGATTCAGTTGGTCGCCGAAAGCAATCTTTAGCAGGACTCTACCAACTTTCTCTCAAATATGTTGAGATGAACTGAATTAGGCCCAAACGGGGAACTACATTTTGTATGCGAAAATTTTAATATCGATATTGCAACAGTTGAAAGGTTTCCACGGCGGCGGGTGTAAACCTTGCCACAATATGCCAATTCTGCTTACCAAATATAGTTTATTGAAATTTTTAATTTACACTGCCAATATCTGACATACAAATTGTTAGATGAAAAAAAAATCAGCATTTCGCTGAAAGTTCCTGCTCATTCCGTGATTTTCAAACGGTGCACCAAATCGGAAGGTATAGTAAGTTTTTCGCAAATGAAGCACTAAACTATGTTCGTCAAGAGTTTCTACGAACGTTCTATTAGTATGTTCTAATAACCATTTTTTTTTATTTTTTTTTTCGGACTGTGGGGATTTTAAGAACCCTGTAAAGAACTTAATTTCTAATATACCATGGCGTGTTTACAAATGATCTTAATAATTAGTTTTCAAAAGATTGTAAGTTATTTAAAGTCGTGTGTACAACCCTAAAGTTGTATAATATACCTAGATCCAGACCAGCTTAAGTCTAGTACATTTCTTTTAATTATTTTTTTTTTAATTCTTCACATTTCTTTTTTACATGCGGTTAACATTTGCATGCAAAGATGATGTCCATTAATGGACTTTAAATTATTAATTAATCTTAAATCCTACTATGGGTATTTTTCTTAACTTAAAAATTAAATCCATAACCACAAGAGTTACCACATTTCGATAACGTTTTAATCATTTCTTTTCTCTGGCTTCTTCCTAGCCATTTACACTCATACATACATACATAAATATAAAAACATTTCTACTGGCTTTTGTTTTAACGTAGTTGACACACGGCCTTGAAGTCTTATACAAATCGTCAAATTCTCAAAATAGTTTCAATATAACTGAGTTTTTTTCACAACAGACTTCTTTTTGAGTTTAAACTGTCAACCTCTCCTAAATAACTTTATTTTTTACTCCTCTTCGACAGGAATTGCTGTTGACGTTTATCATATCATGTAAAGGTATAGATGTACATAAAAACTTGCATATTCATTCAAAACAATACAAACAAATTAAGCTCCTTACTTATATGGCAAGCTTCTGTCAAGCCCTTATAAAAAAAACCACTATTTAAATCCTAACAAGCATCAAACATATAAATTAGTTTCCCCGACCCGCTAAAGCTTAACTTTTCAATATTCCATGCATGACAGCCTGTCTATAGAACAAACAAACCACACTTGCTGGTTCATATTATCCTTCAACAAAAACATAAACAATCGCTAAAACAATTCCATGTATATACATACTTAATTCCCCACTCTCTCCTTGAATTTCAACCTAAACAAGGAAGAACGTTATTATTGTATAGAAAGGGTAAACCAAATATACGCGCTTATAAACAACATCAGGAGCTTTGTAATTTAACATCTAAACATCAAAACACGGAAACTTTTATCCCCAAATATCATACTCCAATCCTCCTTTGCCTCCTTAATATGCACGATTAATTTTATGCATGTAGGTTAAGCTCAGCAAAGGGCAAACAAAGCAAAGCCCGATTGGCCTTGGTTAATAAATTAAAGAATTAAGAACATAATTAAGACCAGATGTTTGTAGCGTTATGACCATCTGGCTACACACGTCTTAACAAGTCATCATACAAAGGAAAAAGGTTCAGCGCTTCCACAAGAGAACACATTTAACATCAACAAGTGAACCGGAACCGGAAGGAAGGCTAAAACAAAAAAGAAAATAATACAAAAACAATATTAAATCCACTTAAAGGACTCATTAATGTTTCATTACAAAAGCTTTATAAAGCCTCAGATAGAGCAAAACAAGAATCTAATTAAAAATTGAGTGCGCATTCTGGATGTATAATTTCTCATTATGATTCATTTTGGTTGCTTCGATCAAAGGGATGAAAAATAAAAAAAAATCCATAGTAACACGGCAAAAAAAAAAAATTAAACCGAATGAAAGTCTTATGGTTTTTGGAAGGTCTAGATTAGGGTTAATCTAAAGATAAATGTTGAGTATTTTTTTTTTGCGGGATTTTTGTTTGGTTATTACCTACACCTTGGTAATAACCAAAAGTGCAAAATCCTACCATCACAAAATACAGTTGAGACTCCGTAGTTTTAAAGTTTTTGTACTTCAAGTAAATTTAAGAATTTTAAGATTTAAAGAAATAATAAGAAAAAATAGTTGCGGTTTAGTTGTACAAAACTCGTTTCGCATTAAATCCATCCGGAAATAATTATTTCCAAAATTTGATTCAGGCCTTTGAAAAAACTTGAAAATTTATCATTTCGCAAACAATATTTCTCATTTACTGTATAAGCTTTAACGACTTTAATCAATATGTTCATTTTTCTGATGCAGCATTTGATATCGTGCAGGATAAAATAACATGTAGCAGTTCTAAAATTGCTTCAAAATTGCCCTCGAAATAGGCAAACGATAATTTGTGCAGAATTTTATAATTTTGTTCTTAAATTCTACCTATACTTTTTGACTTTTTTCGGGCAAAATAAATTAACATATAATAGGCATTCAAAACAATTTGAAAGCAAAATAATAAAATGCGAAATAATAATATTTGAAATAACAAATGTGTAGTAATAGAAAGCAAAATAATAAAATGTCAGATAAAAATTGCGGATGAAAAATGGGAAATGAAATTTTTGTAAAATAATACATAGAATAAATAATAATTGTCAAACCATTTAATGCGAAATGGTAAAATGCAAAATAATAAGTTGAGAAATAATTATCGCAATGTGAAAAAATGCAAAAAAAAATGCGAAATTACCACTTGTTAGTTCTTGGATTTGAATTCATTGCAACGATTTTCAGTTAAAATCTTTAAATTAGTATGATTTTGTTCAAACAAACTGTTTTAGATTTTTATTACTTGAACAAATATTTTTGTGTGTAATTAAACCTTTCTTTATAGTCCAGTAAAATTAGCACAAAAATGATCAAATATCTGCAAAAAATACTGTAGTCAAGATTATATTTTTGATTTAAAGAGTACCATTTGGAGTCTAAGTCCACAATTCACCCAAAAAAAAATTTCTACGTTTTCCACCATTTTGAAAAAAAACCTTAATGCGATTTTTTCTGTGGGTCGTGAAATAATTTACATTTTTTAGTTTAAAGTTTAAAATTGAAATTTTGGACATAGAAATCGTTTTTAACGATTGTCTAGCCTCCTGTTAATTTAAAGAAAAAAATTTAACATATGACTGTGCGGATGTGCTATAACGGGTATCTCCAATACAACAGTTTTAGTTTTTACAAATTTTCTCGATAACGGCTCTATTTCAATTTTTTTTTTTCAATTTTATTAATAATCGATTGCTTTACACAGTAAGATATAATCTTATCTTATAAGATAGTGAAAAGCTAAATTAAAACATTTTAATGGAAAATACAAAATAATATGTTATACGAATTAATTAAACTTTAAAATTAACTGCTGAAATTTTAAATGGAAAAATACAAAATAATAAATTTACGAATAAATCAAATAATTTGACTTTAAATTTTAAATTTATAAATTATAATTGCTTGAATGTTACTTGTTTATTAAAAAAGAAGAAAACCACAAACAAATTATGACGACAAATATCTCTTATCTCCTTCTTCACAATTTTTACGCCTTCACCTCTTCTGATATCGCGCGGAAGGCAATTTCATAGTCGAATACTATTTATAAAAAACTAACGATTGTTATAAATATTGTTTTTTTTTTAGTTATATTTGGAGTGCTCTCAATATAACTGCATTTCGGCTTACCCGATTTCATTTAAATCTGGTATGGTATATAATCTAATAATCATACAATAATCATACAACTTTACCTCTCACTTTTTCACTTTTCAACATAATTCAGAAAATTTAATTTTCGCAATCCAATAGTTTGCTACAAGAGCAAGTTTGTGCGACCCAGTCGTCTATTTTATTTACAATAACAAACAAATTATTATAATTTCTTCCTCATGAAAAATCAAATATTTGCTGCATGATATGAATTTTTGTCATCATATATTTTAATTATTTTTAGTAGAACAGAAACTTTAAATATACAGATGTCGGAAATTTAAAGTTCTACCAAAAATATGTTAAATTTAATTTTTTTTCAAATCAATAAGAGGCGAGATATCCGTTAAAAACGATTTATATCTCCAAAATTTTGACAGTTTTTTGCCAATACCTTTTTTTTCCTCATAAACCTAAAAAAAGTTAATTGTTGTACGGCCAACAAAAAACGAAAAAAATTTATTTACGCATTTTTCAAAATGGCGCACAACGAAGAAATTTTTTTTGTGTGAATTTTGTGGATTTAGACTCTCCAAGTATAACTATTTAAAACAAAAATATAATCTAAGTAAGTTTTAAAGCTAATTTTACTGGACTAAGAAGTATTAAGTTATTATTGTAAAAAAAAACACTAAACAACTTAACGTTAAGAAAATAAATCCATTCAAGTAAACTCTCTGGAACCAGAGATTTTACTGTATAATAACATAGAGTTCATATTTCAAAAGGATTTTCTTATTTGTTGTGTTTTATCGAGTAAAAAAGACTTCTTTTGCTCCTCAGCAAAAAGCAATCTTTACTACATACATATTTACTTACTTATAAATTTCAAGATTAACCTGAATGCAGAGGTTTTATGCGATTTAAAAGCTTACAGTTAAATTGTTCAACCCCATTCATTCGAGTGGTAATGAGGTCATGAATAAGAGGCTTTACTTACCTAAAAGACTGATTGAGGGATTAGTAGATTTTTCAAGAATGTAAAAAGAGGATTTTAAATGTGAATGATTGCCTGTGAAGGAGTTGTGAGAAGAAAAAGACATAAAAGTAATATTTAGTTAGAACACAATAACAATTTAAGTCAAGCTCCTTACTGCGGCAGATATGGATTTATTTAACATGATTAAAATATAACGTTTTAAGAGTTTCGTGTTGAATATTTTTATTGGAGAGTTTTGCCTTTTTTAAACTCAAATTATTTATTATATTTTATAAGAAAAATTTGACCTGATATAAATTGCTCTGAATGTCAAGTACTGAATCAAAGGGGTTTTCAATAGCAACGAGTCGACATTTGCACACTGATCAAACTAGATTTTCAAAATGGGGGTTCTTAGTGAAAACGTTTTACGGCAGATGTGTTTCATTGATAAATTCGAGACGACCTGCTCAGTTAGCAACCAATATCATTGTATGATATTTGTCTGAAAATTTTCTACCATAAGTTGGCAGCCAGCAAATCGCCAGCACAAATAGAATTTCCGCCAAAACATTACGTTATCTATTTACCGGCTGCACTTCAAATCAGTCGGAAAGCTATCCACTGTAAAGAACGAAACATCCTGCGTTTTTAATCGATAACACTTCCATCCAGAGAAATAAGATGCATTCCCGAAAAAACCTCTCAAATGCTTTTTTGAAATCCACAAATATGTAAAACAAGTAAAGTTGTGTCTGCAACTCCCCTGATTGTTCGAGAATGATACCAAAGGTGATGATAAGATACGAGTCACATTGAATCTTAGGTTCCAAACAGTCTCCGTTTCGGAGCTAGTATGACTAAGCAGTCGGTGATTGTGTGATACAGCTATTTCTTAATAATTTCTATAACCATTTCTATTTGAAAGTCACGATATAATTCGATATTTTTGTATTTACTAAGTCACGTCTATTAGACTTTGTATTAGAATTTTTTAGTGATTTCAGGATTTGTTTTTTTTTTTTTTTTTAGAACGCCATAGTTGGACCTTGGATGCCATACGTTTAAACAGGTCTCAATACTAACTTGCTTTTATTTTGTTCTGGATATTTTGTAGATCAGAATTCTTTTGCAGTAACCAGTTGTAACACTTCCTTATGGTATACCGGCTTCGATTTACATAAATTCCTAATAGTCTTGCTATAGAATTTCAGTCTTTCGTAGTCTTAAATGCCAAACTTTATCAAAGGCTTGAGCAAAGTATAGAAATTGAGCGGAGCATACTGTTCTTCTTAAAGTGTTTTTTTTTTAACAACTTCCGTAATTCGATGTTCTTGGTTTAAAGTGGAATGTTTATTTCTAAATCCAAACTAATGGTTTGGTATTAGTCGTCGTTATTCTTTACTTTGCTTAGCCTATTCAGGAGCAGTATTTCAAAAACGTTTGCCATAATTGGTATAAGCGGTATCGGTCTGTTAAATGCTAGTTTCGTTGGTTGCATAATTTGCTAAGGTATAAGGATGATGTGGAACACATTGCACAAGGCTTAAAGACATTGGAGTTGTTCTGCGAAGAAGTCAGCTTTCTGTTATGGATTTGCAATTCATTTTACATCTCGAATTTCCCTTTTATTTAAACGTTTTGGTTTTTTCCATAAGGAGTATCGAATCAATAGAAGCATCTTTCGTCAAACTTGGAAGACATTTTTGAATTCATATATTCTTTTTTAATTCCTTGTTACGTCAGTTCCAGTTTTTTTTTTACGTCAGTCTTATGAGCCTGGAATTTTGGAGTTTGTAATTTTTTCCAATTTTAACTTTTTTTTTCGGCAGGGTATTCTTTGTTTCAGTTTCTCTCCTCTTCAAAATAGTTCAAGAGGAGTACTTTCATCTCCAAACAATAACTATCTAGCACCACTTATGTGACTTAAAATAATTGTTTACATTTAAAAGCGAACGACATAATGCTGTTAATGCTGCCGTAATGTTTTAACAACTTAATTTTTTACTTTTTAAGCTAAACATTCAAAAATACACTATTTGTAATTTATTCTCTAAAATCCATGTTCTAAAAACAAGATTTTTTTCTTCTATTCCAGAAAAACTCAAAATGCTTGACATAACACGTGATAAACCAGTTAAAATTGCTGTCAAAGTTGCCGTTCCTGTGCGTGATCATCCAAAGGTGAGTTGTTTGTTTTTGATTCCCCAAAAAGAAAAATCCCCCCCAAAAACATTATCAAAAACTATTCATTTGAGAATACAAAATCTCTTTGGAATTCTTTTAGTTCAATTTCGTTGGCAAGCTTCTCGGTCCAAAAGGCAACTCTATGAAACGCCTTCAGGAAGACACAATGTGCAAAATGGCAGTTCTCGGTCGAGGTTCAATGCGAGATCGAAAAAAAGAAGAAGAACTCCGTGCCAGCGGTGACAGTCGTTATGCACATCTCTTTGAGGACCTCCATGTCGAGATATCAACATTTGCAGCTCCTGCTGAAGCACACGCTAGAATTGCCTATGCGTTGGCAGAGGTACGACGGTTTTTGGTTCCGGTGAGTATAGAAAGATTTTTCGTATTTATTTAGTGCGTTTGTATATTGGATTTGAATGTGAGGGGGAATGGAGTGGGGTTGGAAAATTCCAATCAACTTCAAATTGTGTCTATCGTTGTTGTGAATGTCAATTAAGGATGTGTGTTGGATGGCATGTGAGTGTGTGGTTGAAAAATTCTTCCTAAAACCAGAAGCAATTGCGTGACGATATTGTTGAGAAATTCAGTGTGACTATGACTATAACAGAAGCAATTTGCTTGGGAAAAGATTCATTTTATGTGGATGATTGCAGATGTTGGATTTTTTTTTTTTTTTGTAATTTCTGTTTGCTTTTCCATCCTCCACTCTATACAAATAAATTTATCAGGAAATGCCAAACGAAGGGTGGATGTGGTTGTTTTCTATTTATGCGATACTTTACGAAGACATAAGTGAATTTCACGAATTTTTTTTTCTTCTCCGTTTCGAGGAAAAACCATTTCGAAAGAATCGAAATATTAAATGGTCCTAAAAGATTCTATGCCTATCTTGGTATCTATTAACGTGAGCTGTGAAGACAGAGTAAATATTTATAATGAAAAAGGAGGGTCTTTTGAAGTGATTTCAATTTACCTTACGTCTGGTTGTGGGGGGGGATATTTACGTTTTATTGCAATTTTTATTTTGACAATTTCCTGATGATTCTTTTTGATTGAAAAGGGTGTTATTTCGCAGATGCTGTTGGTTAGGAATCGTTTTTTTTTTTTTATTATTTTGTTTTATTATATGATGAAAATTTAAGCGTTAGGTAAATGTACTTATCATTAAGTAATTAAGAGTCTGAAAAATAAGATGCGGTACTATTTTCGAACAGACTTTGTTCATTTTTGAGAAATCGGGAGCTGTCTAAAGTAGGGAAAAATTCTATTTCGAACTATTTTGCATATCAAAGTGAAAGATAACCAATAAGTATTGCAATCAAGTTTCAAGCTAACTTAGAGCTGCAACTGACCAAACAAATGTTAAAATAATAGAAATATCCGAAACTTTGGAGTGACGATATTGAACGGTTGCTCCAAAAGCGACAAACAGCATCAGAGTTTCATAACTAGTACCGCATGTTCAACAATAGATGTTTTGCAAAAGGAATTTTGTATGTTCAATTTGTTCACGAGCAAAGAAGAACTTAAAAAATCTCAAACAATGAGCTTAAGCGGGTAGACCAAAGGGATATGGAAACAATCAATAGAATAAATACAATAGTTCAACTAATAACAGTGCTAATAGTGACCTGCAACATAGAGAAAATGGAAAGCAACCTTGGTATCACTGGGAATTCTGCTTGAAAAAATTCGTTTGCTTGTTTAAGATTAAATAAAGGCAGGCACAACTTCTTACGCATTTTTCAAAAATCCAACGAGCACCTTTCTGTTTGAAATTTTGAAAATGTTTAATTAAATTTTATTAACTGGCAAAATATCAACAAGCTTCAAAATATATTTATTTCCCATACTAAAGAAGGGTGACCCAAAACAACCATGCGATTTCGGATACATTCTCTTACTCAACTGAGTCTTTAAAATATTTAGAGGAACCATTAAAAAGAAACACTGATTGAATTAATGAAAATTATCTGTTAATTGAATACCAAAGCTGTTTTGGAAAAGAATATTCTACAGTGAACAAAATGTTTTATTTTGTAAACATCACCCACACGTATTCAAAGAGTGGAAGAAAGCTCAACGATTTCTTTGTGTATTCAAAGGTAGAAACGATAGAAAGGTCGGGGCATATAAACGAAAATAGTAATTCTACAGACCCAATCTTACTACAGTCACGGATGAATTATCTTATCTGATTGGAAACAAACAGAAACAGGTATTAGATAAACAGGGATGCCTTCTTATCTGTGCTTTTATCGTTCACAAGTTTGAAATTATCACCCAAATTTTATAAAAATATTTGTTATTCAGAATTTTCGGGAGATATTTCCTGTTATCAATTAGGGCAATATGGGATTTCGGACGTTAAGTCAATATTTGTGAGCTTGCATTTTTTTTTTTAGTTTGGGGCGTAAGTATTTTTTTCATGAATTATTCAAAACGCCATAAAATAATCAGAATTTAATGTCTTGGTATTATTGAAGTTCAGCTTATATTTTTTATTGGAAATCAATAATGGAATAAAAAAAAATCATCGGAAGATTGTTTTTTTCCACGAATTTTGTAATTTTGGACCACAGTATACATACAGAGTGATGTAAACCCAGCTGAAGTCTTTAAAACAGTCTTTGATTTAATAAAGCTTAGTATATAATATATTGCAGGCAAACTATATAAATGACAATTTTTACCGACATAAAGAATTGACGCTTCTTTTTATAGAAGACTAATCTTCATACAAATTTATATGATTTTAGTATTCTCCAATGTTTATGAACCTAAACACGTATGATTCCTAATTTCTACGTGGAGAAACGTAGAAATTATCTTTTGCCGTTTCTCCACGTAGAAATTATCTACAAAGGAATCTATGCATAATTTTCCAAAAACTAAATTTGGTACCGAACTGAAAACCATTTCCAATTTATTTATATTTCAATTTATTTATAAATGAAAAACTCTTCAATAGACGTCTTTTATTTCAAGAATAATTTGAACAATCTCAGAATCATTGAAGAACTTAACAAGTTCTTCAATTTAATAATTTTAAGATTGCTTTAAGTAATATTCTTTTTACCATCGAAAAACCCAAAATGCCTAAATTGATAAGGATCAACTGAAAGGTTCACATTACGATATCATAACTGTAGCATCTTGAAAAATAAACGTAATCCTTAACAAAATTGCTCTTTTTGAGATTTCTTCCCTCTTGACTTATCAGTAAAACTGTGACACCCAATATCAATAAAAATGTCATTAAGTCTACATGTTGTCATCATCATCTAATGTCAATTAAAAGAGCACTTAAATATAAAGTAGGTATATGATAGTACATATACATACACAACTGTCCTATATTTTCTCCATTTTCTATTCTGCGTTTTCTTTATTTTTAGTTTCGTACCACAAGTGTTCAAGCGTTATTATTTGGTTTAACGCGTCACACCTGCAACTGAGTAGGTACCGTAAAAAGCTAAGTTTATTAAAAATGACGATTTTTTGACTAGCGAATAGATGCTATTAAAACGTATGAAAGAGAAGATGAACGATGAACATAGATAGTATAAAAAAAAATGTTCCATTAACCTACGACGACCGAAACACATAGAGCTGTGTAGTGTATTGCCTTGGGTTGAAAGTCAAACACGGTTCTTTAATTATGTAGTTCAGGAAGTAAATGTAGCACAGGAGGATGCTAGACGACCCCCTAAAGAAGGGAAGTAAAATGAGTACATAACCAAACTCACTTTAGTTTTATTGCTACCTCCGAAACACTACAGCTACACAGTTTGTTATGGGCAGTGATGTTATATCTTTCTTTAAACTAGTTTATATATTTTCAGTTATGGCATTGTTTTATTAGAATATTATTTATTTTAGAAAATTTAACAAACGTTATTTGCTTTTTTTAATTTATAAAAGTGGAGTGAGGTAATATGATGAAATGAAACGTTTTTTATTATAATACTACATTGAAAACATTAAATAATAAATAAAAATAATTTCAACTAACTAGAAGACTTAGCATTACTTATTGTACTTGTTGAAATATTGATTCAAATTAGCGTATTATGGTTTTTAATCCATGAATAAATGGCGTTTCGCGCGGATTTTTACTGTGAGCACCTTGTCAATACGCGAATTATATGAATTATAATGATAAAAAATTAAAAAGGTAAATAGTAACTCAATTGAAAGTTCAAATGATATTAACCCTTGTGTTTCGTTTAGATGCGACAAAAACTCATCAATTATATATTGTCAATTGATTTGATTGGTTTCCATATTTTGTATTGTGTACCGCAAGCTATAGAAAAATGATCTGTAGTAAAAAAAATCATTTCTTCTATGATATTTCTGAAAAAAAAAAATATCTTTTTTCATCTGATGGTCACAAAACCTACTGATCATATATTTTCTAAACTTGAAAAATTTCATCCTGCTTGTAAAAAAATTCTCGCTTACTTCGTGACAAAAAGAATAAACTTTGCAAAAATCATCTTCGATCGGAGTAAAATTATCTAAAACAATTTCTAAGAATGAAAAAATTAAAACAATAAAAAGACTAAAAAATAGCCAAATTAAACTTTATTAAAACCCGTTTGTTGAAACGATACTTAAGCACTTATGTTCTACTTAAACCCTTTATTGACAGTTTATACAAAAGAAAAAGTACTACTTAAGGATTATGTAGAACATAAATGCTTATAAGTATCGTTTCAGTAAAAGTGTAGCATTTATGAATGAAATTACATTTTTAAGGTTTTGTTGTTTTGTGAAAACTCTCTGTGAATTGTATTATTTTAAAGAACTTTGATTTAAGTTATAGAACTTAGGTCTACATCTTGTCATCATCATCTAATGTCAATTAAAAGAGCACTTAAATATAAAGTAGGCTAGGATAGTACATTTACATACAGAACTGTCCTTAAGTACAATAGAAATTAGGATGTTACAATTGTGGCAAATCGAAGTTATAAAAATGAAAAAAAAATAAACACAATAAAAAGAATAAAAATATCCAAATTAAATTTTATTGAGTGGAGGATATAATAATAATTGTTTTAATTTCTTTTTCTTATCATCTCATTCAAACTCAATTTATTATCATTTTTAATTCCAATACATAATATAACCGCTGAACTAAAATTCATTTCGAACCCTTTCGCCTACTTCTTCAGTCAACTATTTTCTGAGATTGATATATTTAAGCGTACAGCTATATTTATCGTCAGTATCGACGACTTAATAAAGATTACTTCTGCATTACTGCAATTGTGCAAAAAAGATGTAATTTAAAATTGTCCAACCAATCACTTCCCTCCTTGAACTTTTGTTTTTTATTATGTGTTTCTTTAACCATGATACAAATTAATCAATATACCAGTCCATAAAAGAAAGTAAAAAAAAACTGATAGTGATATCTCCAACTAGATCCCCAATGACAAGCTCGTATGCCTTAATTATTTTAGAATATATATATATATATATCTGCTCCTTTACTCATTAGTTATCTAACAGACATTGGACAACTCTTCTTATTAATAAACAAATAATAATTTAATTTAATTATTTGTCATATCTTATTAAAATGCCTTCTTAATCGGGGTTCATTTATACGACAGCACTGACTTCAAATGTAAAATGAGAGCGTATTGTAAGAATTATCTCTGGAAAGGAAATATTTGCAGAAATTCATATTATAAAGTTATTTTTACCTTATTATGCTGAATTCGGGTGGTTTAAAATTATTTTGAACTTATTAAATCTTATTTTGTGTTACTTTTACACAAATTTATTAATAGAAATTACGAGTTATACGGTGTGTAAGGCGCTTACTGATTGCTACTTGGTTTATTTTTTAATTCTTTTTAAGATTCCTTTTCAGATCATGCACTTCCAACCTTATCTGCTAAACTTTGGGTGTCCCCCAAGGAAGTCATATTTTAAGGATTTTGAGTGTATACTTTGTGATTTTAATGTTGATTAAATAATTATATTTCAATACACATTGTTGCATAAATTCATTCGTGACTTTGGTCATGGGAAAATCATCTTAATTTCTATACATTCAGCCCTATCACACGTTCCATCGTAATCGAAAGAAACGGAAAAAAACATATATTTCTCTGAAGCTTCGGCTCCGTTGTAGGAGAAATCCATTCGGAAATCCCCGAATGGATTGTGTAATAGGGCTGATTATAATAAGTGGTTTCGTGAAATGCTTTTTTAATTAAGAAATCATTAATCTCTGTCTTTTAAGAATATGCCTCACAAGTCTGATTGCCTTATTGCTATGTCTAAGGGTTTGTTTCACAATGTCTAAATAAGTTTCAATTAAGCTAATTCAGAACTTTTTTTGACAGAAAAAAACAAAAACAATACACAAAAAACAACGAATTTAACTGCTGAGTAAGTATTTTACTTGAAACTTACTCAGAGACTGTGAAACAAACCCTTAATAAGACTATTGAATCCATTTTCCGTAGATTAAACCCACTTCGCTTTGCATGGACTAGGTTGGAATGATCTCAATATATAAGCTCAATACAGAAACCATTTCATAGGTGGCACTGACAGTCTACCTATTATTCGTACACGGATATTTTAAAATACAAATATATAATATACGTGAAATTATAACAATGGAAATATACTACAAATGCGATATTTTTGTGGCGAATAGTAGTAACATGAACTCGAGTCTTTGTTTTACACAGACAGAATCGTAGGCTTTACTTCAGACCTTAAGAAAGTTTCTTATTAAAGTTGACTGTGGTCCTTCGCTTTTTACCACTATTTTGTATTCCCTTCCGAAGTGCTGAGTACGGACTACGTACAATGCTGCGAAACGTAAACAAAAAAGTCTCCTGTTTTAGAGCTAAGTTATTAGAATTTTCCTTCAAACAGTAACTGAAAAATTTAATTGCATTAGTGTAACGTTTTAATTTGTATAATTTTTGAGTACTATAGTTTTAAATATTGCCAGAGGTTACAAAAGTCGTCATTTTAAAAAGTTTATTTAATATTAGTTCAATTTTTTATTTCATAATTTTCAATGACGATAACATATTTTAAAAGAAAAAAATATCTTATAACATCACTGTTCGACCGTTCAAGTCAACTGCAGTGAGTTAGTTAAAAAAAAATATAATAATATGGGGTCCTATTAAAGTTTTGTATGAAATTCCAAGAGGGGAGTTTAGAATTTTATTTGCCTCCTTCTCTATCCATCCATTAGTGTCAAGGTGCTTAGGGGTACGATTGAGAGATAGATGTGGTCTTATAATATAAATATGCCTATGTAGCCTGAGATGGTGATGATGATGATGATGATGTGATGATGTCAGTTTCTGAATATTATATACAAAAATATGCTTTGGCCTCATCTTTATAGCGTTCATTAAATATTGGTAAATTCTTTGAGAGGATTTTCGTGTTAAAGAGAAAAACTTTCAACATCACTTGGGGATTAATGTGATGAGGAGATTTTGTTATAAAATTTTGTGTTATTAAAAATGAATTCATACAAAAGGTCTCTTTTAAGTCAACATATTATTTAATGAAAAAAAAAAATATATGAAAACACTCGGGCGTATACGTAACATAATTTATTAACTTTTGTGCCAAGTTAAGCCGAAGAAGTCATTTAATTTTCTTGTTCGATGCCTTTATGATTAATGCCGTTGTAATTCTTGAAAACTGATGAATTGTAGAGGTAATTGGAATACTAATGAAATTAAATTATTCATTTAATTTGTGAGAATGGGGAGTTTGCAATATTCTTTGGGAAATTACTTCTCAATCCTCGTTCATTCCTTTTTAAATTTTTTTTAAAAGCATTTGACTTTTTCTTCCCTTCTTTAACTTATTTAATTAAATAAAATCAATAATTGTAAAAGTAGATTCACCTGTATGAAAATGTCATAAAAGTTTATGTTTGTAATTAAATTCTTGTGTGCAACGAACCAATGGCTATCACATTTCTAACATACATTTTCATATTCCAAAAGGTTACATCCATTTATTTTATTTTCTACACTAGTAAGCATTTTTTAAGGGTATTAACTTTTGTGGGGTAGCTAGGTGTTTACTGAAGTTTTAAAATATCATTTTCAGTTTGCACACATTACATATAATGTTTACAAGCATTTGTATCATTTTATTATTTGTACACATTTTCATTCCAGTTCTATGGTACCAAAGGCAAATTGCTAATGCAAACATTTCTATGTGGGGCTATGTAGTGGTCCCTGACGTTTTTATCTGTGTTTGATGATGATTTTGTATTTGCCCAAGGATAATATTTAGTTAAACATAACATAGCTGGAATAGTGCCTGTTGGTTTGTTATTAAATTTTCTATTTTTATCGGATTCATAATATTCCTAAAGGATATTTATTTGACAAAGATATAATGTAACACATAAAAAAGATTCAAGTATTTTTATTTTGAAAAAAAAGAGGCTGATGACACAAATGTAAATTTTGTATTTCACATTTAAATAAAGGGTTAGATTTAAAAAAAAAAAAAATATAAAAGCTTACCTAAACAAATATTGAATTAATGATGATTAAAAACAATTTTATCTCATGAAACAAATCAATACACAGAGACTTTGATGTTTTTGATTTATTTATAAAAAGGTGTCAGAGGTGTATTATATTATCCAGTTTTAGAAAAAGATTCGGGGAGTTCCCCGAATGGAATTACGAACTACAGAAAACTGTGTTCATGAATTCCGAACGAAATCAGAAAAAGCATCGCCTCATTCGACTCTCTCATACTTATTTTCGAAATCAGCTGTTTAACGTCGAAGCAATATTTCGGTGTGTATTTTCTACAAATTCCTTTTTACAACAGAGATAAAAGTCCATAATTTCTTACAAATGGTCATTTTCTACTCTGTAATTTAATACATTATAAAGGGTGTTTTTTTCGAGGTATAGAACTTCAAGTTGGCAGTACTTTTCAAGACGGCCACCGATTTAACAGCTGTCAATTGATTTATTTTCAGTTTGGTTTGGCAAATTATCATTAATAGACTCACGCCTGAACAACGCTTGCAAATTGTGCAATTTTATATCGAAAATAATGGTTCTGTGCGGAATACGTATCGCGCACTACGTCCATTAGCGATGTTTAGCGATGAAGCGCCCTTCTGGTTGAATGGCTACGTCAACAAACAAAACTGCCGCATTCGGAGTGAAGCTAATCCTCAAGTGTATGTCGAAACACCGTTACATCCAGAAAAACTGACTGTTTGGTGCGCTTTATGGGCTGGTGGAATCATTGGTCCGTACTTCTTCAAAAACGATGATGGCCACAACGTTACAGTCAATGATGATCGGTATAGAGCCATGATTACTAACTTTTTCATTCCTGAATTGAACAATCATGATGTCCCGGAGCTGTGGTTACAACAAGACGGCGCAACATGTCACACAGCTCGTGCCACAATCGATTTATTGAAAGACACGTTTGGTGACCGCCTTATTTCACGTTTTGGACCTGTGAATTGGCCTCCAATATCTTGTGATTTAACACCGCTAGACTATTTTCTGTGGGGTTATGTAAAGTCATTGGTCTATGCGGATAAGCCACGAACGCTTGACCATTTGGAAGACAACATTCGCCGTGTTATTGCCGGTATACGGCCACAAATTATGGAAAAAGTAATCGAAAATTGGACGTCCAGATTGGACTACATCCGAGCCAGTCGTGGCAGTCATATGCCAGAAATCATATTTAAAATGTAATGCCACAAGATTATCTTTCGAATAAATAAAAAATCATGTCAATCGAATATTCCATCGTTGTTTTATTGCAATTTAAAGTTCTATACCTTTAAAAAAAACACCCTTTATATGTTATATATTTACTTAATTTAATTTTAAATGAAAATCCAAAGTCAAATTCTTACCGAAAATACCTTTTAAACAGTATCTATAAAAGCCAACGCTCGGTAGTTATTTATTTTTTCGAAATATCCTTTTATCAAGTAGAAATATTATGCATCTGGCAGAACTTTAATTGCAATTTTTCTCCGTCAAAGATTTTATTAAACATATGTAACTTGTAAATTTTCTAGCAGCAATGGAGGATTTTTTAATAAAATTCATAATTCTACTCTTTCTCAGCCAGGAGATTTATTATTTTTTGCCCCAACAAAATTTCACCATCAAAACTTTCATGAGAGACATTTTTCTCACCTTGCGACATCAAACGAGAAAAATAAAATTCTTTCAGAAGAAATCTAAAATGATCCGTCAACTGCTAAAGTGATGTATGTATTTTAAAAATAAATTTCATGATTTGGACTTGCTCTGCCATTAGTGACTAAATAATAAGCAACATATTTGACAAAGATATTCAAAAGTACAGTCTTGCTTCGAAAACTCTTTTACATAAATGATGCCCTATGAAAGTCCCTTTCTAAAAACAGCTCTATATAAAGCATAAAAAGATTATAAGTAAAAATAGGCTTACATTTTGTCAAATAAACAAGGTGATATTGATATACGTAGATAAGATGCCATAAAAGCCAAAAATCTTAAAGCCCAATTGATGAAGTTTAATGTCAAATAACTTTATATTATTTCAATGTTTTCAGCAATTCAAATATACAGTGTTAGCAATTCAATTTTCGCCTTTAAGTACGCAAGCAAACAAACCACCAACGCAAATAATGCTTTTCTATCCTGAAGATACACAATTCGAATTTTGTTTATTTTTCTTGAGTACAATCAATGAATTTGAGAATAATTTAAGCTGAAACCTATTGATGATTATTTTGTTTGCTAAATTTTACTTAACCTTAAGAGCCAATGTTGCTTTAGCTTTACTTAGTTTTCAATACCTACTTTAAAAAAATAGCTTCATTTATAATAAATACAGATTATGTATTTTACCCGAAACAAATTTGTTCCTTAAAAAAATCTATGAGAGAATTTCAATACATCCCCCTTTTGTTATCCCAAAACAACATCTAACAAACAATTTTAATAATTCCTTAATAAATTGAAATGGGTACAAACAATTATTATTATCCTAAATACGTCCTTGTGAATTATGTTGAATAGAATTTAGCACACACACATTCAATCTTTTGATATGAGTGCTCCTGTTTCATTGATTTTAATGATGAGCAATAAATTTTTCGCTTAATCCTCAAGCATGACACACCCACACAATCATAACAAAAAAGGACATAAAACCCAGGCGAAAAGAAAATTTTTTATTTACGATTAGCTGAGCATAAAATTGTCGAATTGTAGAAATTTTGAATTATCTTCTATATTATTAATGGAAATGTGAATCGGAGATGAAGAAATGGTAAAGAAAAAAAAAAAAGGTCCTTTTTGCCTGGAAGCTTACATTTTCGGAAATATTTCACTTAAATCCATAGGGAACTGAAACAGATGGGGAATATTTGAAGTTTTCCTGTGAAATAATATGTTTTATCAAACGAGTTTGAAAGAATTTATCCACAAAAGTCCCTGCTCGCCCGAAGGTTTTAGAATAAGGGTTGTTGTAAATATGTTAGTTCTTATTTGCCACTGGCAGTGACATTGTGAATAGTAGTTGATTTACCTCTGTGTATTATTTTACTTTTTGCTGAAGAGTGAACAATGAAAGTAAATTATTTCATTGATTTGTTGTACTGAGAATTTCACACTACCTTACAATAACAGTGTTCTTGATGACAGTATGACATTTTGGTTTAATTGTGTTTTTTTTTTTTTTTGTTGACCAAAATTTATAGGAAAAGTTGGTTTTTAATTATTTTTACAATAAAATAATTATAATGAAAAAAAGTTGATGATAAAGTAAAAAGTGAATTTATTAAAATGTAGGTGTAAGCATTTTCGTTCGTAAAGAAATCAACTTTTGAAAATTTTCATATTATAAGAATTTTCGAGGGTAATCATCTAACCACCACTTAACGCGAAAATCGTTGTATCGAATTTTATTGGCAGACTAGTCAACACGCCTGTCAAGTCCCAATCACTATATCCGGGAGTCCCTACGAGTCACCCAAAAAATAAAGTTTAATTTAATGTCTGAATATCATTTATTGGAAGGAAAAAATTTAAGCCGGAACATTCTACATAAGAGCAGTGCGGCTAACGAAAGAATTTATGTACTTAGTTGTAGTCCCTAATATGGTATGACCGTTTGACATTATAACTTTTTGCAAACTAGCCCCGTGAGTTAATTCTGCTCCCTGTAGTATGACCCTTGTGATAAGTCAGTGGGAAATATGTGGAGATAAGATTCATTTGTTGGCAATAGCTTTTTTGCAAGAGAAGAGTGATATTGTGGCTAGCTCTTTTAGCTTTCTTTTAGATTTGCTTTCCTGTTATTTCCTATTATTGATAGAGGTCTTAGTTGGGGAATTTTATATTTCCTTGTGAAGAGGACAAGTTCAGTTTCTGTCGGTTTTTTGTAAGGTGTTTTATAGGGAGATAGCCATTGTAGGAGTTTTGATTGGATTTTTCTTGATCTAAGAAATTCTGAAGTGTCTTCTATATTGTCACAGAAATTACTCCAGGGGCCTCCAGGAGGTTTTTGTATTCTTTCTTAGTTTTTTTTTATTTAGAGAGTTTTTATACGAGTCCTAGTCAGTGTCAGAGTCTTCTTTCGAATATTTTGCTCGGTTGAAAAATGTTCTGATATCTTTAACGTTGTTTGTACTTTCCTCTTATTTGAATAAGAGGGCATGAAATGGTCACTCATATATTGAAGACTAGGGTTCGATCCTTGATTTTGTCATCAAGATCTTTACTCATAGATTAGGGATACTTAAGAGATAGGGTTTAACTTATTTTTTTAGAGTTTCTCTATATTCTTGCCGGGTAGTTTCGTGAGGCTGGCTGAATACAAACTCACTTAGACTAGTTGGATTTTTTTCCAATGATCAGAAAACGAATGCTCGTTAGAAGCTTTCTTATTTATGATTTTGTAATGAATCGAATCGGGGAGAAGAGTAATATCTAAGACTTCTTGACGGTTTTTGGAAATTAGGTAATTTAGGTTCATTGACAATATTATTTACGATAAGATTAGTACTAAGAATTAAATCAAAAAGTCACTCACCTTTATTATTTATATCCGTACTCCTCTAAATGATGTAGAGGGCGTTTTATGAGGCATACTTTCTGCAGTTCTGCTAGCTTGTCGCCTGGAAGAGGGTTGTGGTGGTCGTGGCCAAATCAAAATGGTCCAAACCATTACGTTCTATTGGTGGTCTTTCGTCGTACTGCAGTTACATCTCGATTGCTGTAATCAGGGAATAAATAAATATACATTAATTTTACTCTTCGCTAATTTGCAGGATCTTTGGTCACCTAGTTGTCTGCATACCGCAAATTGTATCTATGGGTTCTGAGTCCTTGAACTATCGATTTAGTGAGGCTTCCAGGGTGCACCGGAGCAGAAGGGACACCGAAGCCAGTTATATGATAATCTGTACTAACTGAACCATCTTGCCTAAAGGTAGGCAGACTTACACAATCACTATTGTACGATGGAGGTCTTCATCACGTTAACATTACGGGTGTGTACTAAGACTAATATCAAAGACATTCACCTCTTTTATTTATATCCGTACTCCTCCCAATAATGTGGAGGGCGCTTTATGAGGCATACTTTCTGCAGTTCTGCTTCTGCGATTAGTTTCTTAATTTGTCGCCTGGAAAAGGGTTGTGGTGGTCGTGGCCAAATCAAAATGGTCCATTACGTTCCATTGGTGGTATTTCGTCCTTCTGCTGTTACATCTCGATTGCTGTAATCAGGGAATAAATAAATATACATTAATGTTACTTTTCGCTTATATGCAGGATCTGTGGTCACCTTGTTGTCTGTATACAGCAAATTGTATCTATTGGTTTCTAGGTCCTTGAACTATCGATTTGGTGGCGTGTCCACTGTCCAGGTTACACCGAAGCAGAAGGGACACCGAAGCCAGTTATATGATAATCTGTACTAACTGAACCATCTTGTCTACAGGTAGGCAGACTTACACAATCACTATTGTACACTGGAGGTCTTCCTCATCAGGCTAACATTACGGGTGCGTTCCAGTGTGTTTTTTTAAGTTTCCATCAAAACGGTTGTAACGGTTTAGATAACATTAAATAAAAGCTGGTATCTCCGAAAGGACTGTGTTCACTGACTACTCCTGCATAGACTAATTTTCTTCAACCTCATTTCGTTGTCTGATTATTTCCTTGAAAAAAAATTTAATTATTAGTTAAAGTTTACTCTAAAAAAGTTTGCTAATAATGAAACAAGGTTTCATTTTTCTTAAAAGCATTATAGATATTTTGTGACACTGGACAAGCGCACATGTTGATTGTGATTTTTGAATTTTAAATCACAAAGTGATTGCAAAGAATGCAATCTTTTTATTGAAGTCATTAAAGATTGCATCCATAAAAGAGTACATTCTTTTACAACCCTGTACATTTTTCTATGAATGAGTGTGCACTAGAAGAAGGATTGTACAAAAATTCAATCGTTTTCTAAGGTTTCGAAATAATTAAATTCGATAAATTAAATCTGATTCTTAAGTTATTTAAGCATTCTTTATTTACTTTGTCAACTGAAAATAAAATCGAATAAATAAAAAGATTGTAAAAATCGATGCATTCAAATGAATCATAGATTGAATTATTTTCGGTTCAATTAATATTCCAACAGTAACGAAAAAAAGGGTCTCCTACAAGTATATAATAACATGGTGTTTACTAGAAAATAAATGAAATTCCAAAAATAAATATGTTGGTGTATTCAATTCGATGACTGGTTTCCCCCTTTCCCAATCCTTTGATTTATTTATTTTTACGCTTACTTTCGCTCCACTGGTTACAAAAATAATAATAATAATCAAATATTCGTATCCAATTCCACCTATACAAAATAAATAAGAAAAATCGAAAACCTCTCCAGATCGTGTATATGAGATATATGCTATTCCAAAGGACCTTAAATGAGATGATAATGAAATAAAATCTCATGGGGAGTGTGTGTCCTTCAACAAGGGATTCCGCCATAGAGTCGCCTGGCTCCCTAGCACCAGTTACTACATAGTCTTCCCATTGACTGCTCCCGTAATTCATGTTGGCAATTCAATTTGGTTCGGTGAATTTATGATCATGTATTTTTACTATATTTTGTCCTTTTCTTGGTTATACAAGCTAAAGCACGGATAATAATAATAATTTCCCGATTGGTCTTGCCCAGTAATCTTTTACTTAGCTCTTTTATTTTTTTTGTTTTATTTTGTTTATAGGACATTTTCATTTTGTTTTTTTTTTTTTTTTTTGTTCTATATGAACTTAATGATAAGGAGCCCTCAATGAATTTATGTGAAATTCTTGAGTAGAGTGCTAAAATATAATTCATATATACCTCATACCGTATACACATGCAATAAAATGTTTATAGCTGATGATGGCTAGCCCAAAAACCCAAGGGGGTTGTAAATCTTTATGAAGACACATTAAAGCTGAATAATTTTGAATAAAATTCTTATGCGCGTCTCCTGTTGTAATTGAGTTAAGGAGAGGAAATGTGTGTTTTATGGGTCTCCATATACTCTTATTCTATGTTCGGGTTGTGCCAGTGCCAGACCAATTTCTGTTAAAATGTTAGTCGGTATTGGTGCCATGCCGTTAGTTGGTTAAGTTTGTTTTATTCAATAAAATTTAATTTAATATTTGTACACAAGAACTTAAAGGCATTTTCTGCGCAGGCAGTTTCCACAAAATCTTTTGTGGTATTATTTATTCGCTATATTATTAGCACTTGGCTGGTTTTAATACCTCGACTGATATTCAACGAGGCGGCACACAATAGTCTGTAATGCATAAAAGGAATTTCATTAGATGAGGTGGTTGTTGGCAAATGTAATGTCCTTTGGTGGGTTTTGTGGTTCCAGATGGAAGCATTTGGTTTTCAAATAAATTGAAAAACCCGTTTTTTTTTCAAACCATTCATATTTAAACTAGTTCAGCTAGGGTCTCACTTAGAATTTTTTTAGATTAAAAATATTTATTTTAACTTGTGATTATAGAAGGGAAGTTATGCATTCGTACAAAAAAAAATGTTTTTAGATAACAATCAAACATGACATTACGATGATAGAGAAGACAAAAAAAACTTTGACTGACAATTCAGTCTGTCTGTCTGGATGTATCAACACCTTGGGTGAAGTCAAATCAAATTTTCATTTTTTGTTTGTTTATTTTTTTATGAAAAGGTCAGTTTCCTACACTATTACATCTTGTTAATTATAATATTAAGTTCACATTTATCGATTCTTGTTTATTAGTTTTTCAATATTACATATGTATTACAACTTTTTACACTTACTACACACCTTTTTTTATTATTATTACGCCTTAACTGTTGGGTCGGTTTTCTTCAAACTAAGTAAAAAATATTTTTAGGGAAATATCCTCGGACGTTTATTTAATTTTTGATCTAGATACCTACCATATAAGCGTAACCGAGAGTTACGACCCAGTCTGGGTCGCATAAAACTTGCTCTTGTGACAGGTAAGCTAAGACTCAGCAGTAAAAAGGCATAAATGGGTCTCACGTACTTCTCTTGCATGTTGTAGTCTTTCAATTTTTGTATTTTTTTTTTTTAAATTCTTAAAAACGCAAATATTAAAAAAAAAATACTTTGAAAAATAACAAACCAGATTTTTCCCAAAAATCGTGGTATGCCAGTAATTATTGAACAATAGAATATAAATTTTTTTTTTTTTTGAAAAAATCGATTCTTTTCAAACAAGTTTTTAAAAATATTTTTATAAAAATTTTTGAATACGTCAAATTTAAAAAAATTAATAAATTCTATTCGAAAACTAAATTAAAAAAAAAAAATCATCAATTCGTTTTCAAAATATTAAATTTTCAAAAAAAAAATATAATTTTTTTTTAGAAAAGCTATAAAAAAATTAAGTAAGCCATTATCATTCAGCTACCTAGGCTTTTCTTAAAATAAAATTTATTTAAGAACTGTCAAGTCGGTAACGAGAAAGTAAAAATAAAGAACAACGTTATATGACAGGTACCGTTTAAACTGGTTTTTAAGAATAACGGTTTCCATCGTTTTAAAGGTTTCTATGCTGTATCACTCATGTTAAATTTTATCAAAATCTTTAGAGCCGTTTTCGAGAAAAACAAGCTTTTTCATTACCGTTACGTTATTTTTAGGCCTAGACAAATAATTCCAAAAACCCCCCTGACGGTTACCATAACAAGCCTACAAACCAAGTTTAAAGGATATCAGCCCAACCGTTTAGGCTGCAGGTGCGAATGACTTACTTATAGACAGACTGACAGACAGACACACAGACAGAATTGTCATGTTTGATTGATATCTAAAAACTTTTTTTCTGCACGAATTCATAACTTGCCTTATAGTATACCTATTATCGCAAGTAAAAATCGATTAAATTTGATAAAATTTATATATGTGCTTTATTGATTGTCGACGGTAAAAAGCCGACGAATTTCCCAGTCGTTAACACAAATCTTACAAAAAAAAACTTGCAAAACGTTTTCAATCATCGAAAAAAAAAATTTACTTTTACTAAAATTTAGACTTTTAAGTTGTTACAAATATTATGTGGCACATCAAAGTTTAAAGTGACTGAACTATTAAAGTTTAATCTCTGACAATCGATATCTAAAAAAACAACAATTTTTAAAATCGAACATTAACTCTTGGAAATACTAGACTCAAAGCATGTTACCGACTTTATCCCAATTAAAATTCCACTTAAAGTTATTTCAAGACAATATACACAAAACAATATAAACAGAACATCTGTACCTTGAAAAATGATTTCCCACTAAACCTTTCTAAATAAGTTGAAAAAAACATTTTTTGAATTGGAGGACCTTTGAATTCAATTCACAACCATTTCGAATTAGAATCGAAGTGTATAACCCTAGGGGAATAACAAGACTATCAACAATAATGTAATTGAATTCTTGAACACAACAATATTCACATCTCAACAATGTGAAAGTGCAGATAGAACCTAATAACCTCCAGCGTACTCTTGTACAAGAAAATATCGATGATCCATAAAAGCAATGATACAGCAACCGGAACAAAGTAATACACAGCCATTTCAATTCTCGTTCCATTAGCATATTAGCGAAGCAATGAAGTGGAAACCAAATTACACAGACATCCAGCAAATCGTATAGTTATCTTTATGCTCGCTCAACTGAGGTCTCCGATTCGATTATGAAAATGCTCATACTTGGAAGTTACTGTTATGGTTGCCGAAATATGTCCTGTATGCCCAGAGGTGTGTGTCAAAAAAAAGATCTGGGCAAAGTTCGGTGGATGAGTTCCTGTAATATGCACGAATGGTCTGTTTTTCTGCCATTCGCACTTTCGTAGTTGTATACACTGTAACTCTCTGTAAAAGTCTGGAGGCTTATTCATATGCGCATTTATTTTGTGAGAATAGTTTTCTCGCCAAAAGGCAACGAGTAGCTGCTTTGCTTTTTTCCCTGAGGGCTAAGGATGTTTCAATGGTAGATGGAGAAATGAAATGGTAGACAACTGCTAGGAACCAGAAGGATGTCCTCGAGGTAAAAAATGTTTATTAAAAATATGCTGGAATAATATTTGGCAGGAAATTCACGTACATTTCCAGCATTTTGGTTAATTTTGGACGAGGAAAGAGATAAGATATAACAAAAGAGAAGATAAGAAGAAACCATGCGGAAATAAAATAAATCGCACGACAGGGTCGCAATAATTTGCTCTTGTGGAAAGTTGCCCAAACAAGTAAATTTTGATATAAAACTGGGTTGACCGAATTTCTTTCTATATTTAAAATAAATCAAAATACATGTGAGAAATAATAAGAAATTAAAAAAAAGAAACTATGTATTTTAATGAAATTCCAGCCAAAATTAAAGTACGGAAAAAATGTGTCCAGTAAATACATAATAAATGTATATAGTATAGCACGACAGTTTCATGACAAGTACCAAGTATATGTTATTGTCTTAGCTAATCATTTTGTGTGCGTTGGTTGTTACTACAAATCTGAAGGAGGCCTACAATTTATCGCCGCACATCATTGAGATAAATTATACTCTAAGAGGATTTGTCACTTTTTTGCAAAAGGCAGTGCATTTAAAAAAAAGCTTTGGTGTAGGCCCATTCTATGTGACCACATGGTGCATTACCGAGCTTTTGAAAAAAAATTCCAAACCAATTTATAGAAAACCTCTTAGTAATAACTCATCATCTTAACCTTACCACGATTAAGTTTTCACCAAACTTCTCACTTTATCAATTAGAACTCAATAGCAAATCCATGAGAGCCAGTTGTATGGATGAATTTCCATATTGGATATGTTTAGTATGATTTCTTCGTTGAAAAGTTCGGTCAGGATTTTGATGCGAGCTCCTGGTCTCCAAGGGATATCGACTCTGGCCACAATTTCGAACTTAGAACAAGGCCAGAGGTGCTCTTACCTGCTGACAGCAAGCTTATATAGATCACACGATATGTTATGTTCAAAAGCGACGAGCTCAACGCAACTTGCATACCAATCTGTATTCCGTATCCGCATAGATTGCAGATTTCCCTAGATTTTTCTTCATATAGGTTCAGTAGAAGGCTTGCAGTTTGTTCAAGATCGTTAGTCAATAATCAAAAGAGATCATACCATTTGTGTTTAATCTGTTAATATCTGATGGATAGTTTTGGCCATTGGCACTTCACTGATCGACTTGTCTTTCCGAGTGAGAAGTGCCTGTGCTATGCTCCTTTGGTCTTTTGGCCATTGTTCCCTCTGAAGACCTTAAGCACTTTGACGTATTGCGTCAACGCTGGTCTAGGTTCGGACAAGATGCCTAGCACGGATGCTGGCATGTTACCGGCATATAACCTCTATCACCAGCATGTAACGGATCACCTCGTTTTGTAGTACGACTATCGAAAGAGTTCCACCGCTCTGCTCGGAAGATACATATATGCCCTGCTATGTGATGAAACCAGGTGCTTGGTAGTCCTCACGGGAACCCCAGAGATTTTGTTGGCGCAGTATAAAAAGAAACTTCACTGAAACGGGTTGTTTTTTATATATCCGGTTGGAGATTAACTTTCGTGGATAAGCCATCACCGGTAGTCATGGCGTTCCATTTGTATCATCGCGGTGGCCATTGTTGTTGGTCTGTCAAATCTGTTTTTTTATTATTCAGTGAATGATATCAAATCACCATGGCATGCTATGTATCAGCATCACACATTGTCTTGCGTCTTGTGAATTTAATTGAAATGACTTTTTCGGTATTTTATCGCCGGGTTTCTTCAAAAAGTTTTCTTGACGTTCGATAAGATGGTGTATGTTTGAACAACTTGCGCTCAATTAAGCTAATTTCAATTCCAAAAGATTTGTTTCTACGTGCTGATTCTAATGGCTCCCATAATAACATCTTTTTTGATTCAAAGTTTACTCATAACATTTCTCCACTAAGCCATCGATACAGCCAATCCAACGCTATTTTCGTTGTATCATGCCTGCATTCCTTTTTCCTTGGTCTGATCTCCATCACAGGGTATGATTTGTGTTTAACTCGCAGAGATTAACACATTGTGTTCAAGCCAGCAATACTGTTTGACAGCAGGCAGATGTTATTTGCAAATACTTTGTGGCTTAACTTATCAAATGGTCTTCATCATTAAACAACATGCCTTTAGTTTGTACTTTTCATGGAAGTCATCACTTCGTCAATCACGATAGTAAAAAATAATATATATTCCCGACAGCATAGCTCTTTGCTTCACTCTTTGACGAACCGCAGAGGGATATGGGAAAGGAAATGTTTTATTTATTTTTAAATTTAAGCTTTAATTTAAA
Source organism: Baccha elongata (assembly GCA_951217065.1). Taxonomy (NCBI): domain Eukaryota; kingdom Metazoa; phylum Arthropoda; class Insecta; order Diptera; family Syrphidae; genus Baccha; species Baccha elongata. Next base: position 33,167,386 of record OX578274.1, on the reverse strand, counting down.
TGAAATTTTTTTCACAGATTGCCAAATATTAAAAAAAAAAAAAGTAAAATAAAATTTAGTGTGTGAATAAGAGAGCGGTCATGCATACTTTTGCTTATTTTCTGCACTTTTTTAAAAGCCTATTATGTATATCAACATCTTCGCCATTTATTAGCATACGGTCAATAAGACTTTATTTTACAAGGACAGTTTACGCAGTGATTTCAACAAACATACTCCTACACGAAACAAAACCCATTTTTCCGCATAAATCTGTAAAACATAAAAAAAAAACACAACGTAATATGCACCTCTATTTATTTCTATCTACACGTTACCAACTTCCTAAAGCCTTTTGGCTGTTCAACAAAGCATTAAATTAATTTTTTTCTGCTACCACACCACACATTCATATGCACAAATACGACGTTCACTTTAAAAGTCGCCATGAATCGCTGCAGGACATTAGTCCCTGCACCGTGAAATACAACGGTTGAATTACAAAAAAAAAAATAGAAAAAAAACATCTCCACAGCTTTCAGTGTAATTTTTCTCAATAAATATGTGATTATGCTGTCCAAGAGCTTGGAGCACCGTTAGTTTTCTACCAAATCACAGGACACTGTTTTGTGCAACGATCCAATCTCGGTACAAACCCCCACCCACACATTTGAGATTTGTTCCCTATCGTCCGGCACAGCACCGATGTTCGAGAATTTTAGTTTGTCCTGGATTGTTTTTTTTTTCTGGTGCATCCTGCATGAGGAACGTTTTGGAAAAACAACTCCTGATGAGTGTGATGATGCTGGTCGGTAGGTTTTCTATATACTACTATTGCATCCCACATCACCATCATGCTTGTATGTTCAGAATGTAGAAAAAGTCCTTGGGGCTGCAACAGTTTCAAATGATTTTACTGCACTGTAAGGTATGACATAAATAAGAAAAAAAAAAAAACAAAATGGGATAGGACAGGACACGCAAGGGACAAACGACGACAACATAGAGGACGGGAGAACTTGGATTGGAGCAACAGCAACACAAGTGCTGATGGCAATTCCTACTTGCATCAGGAGTGCAGGACATAAACTTAATGTATCTCGTGTATACCATATAACAGGATTGCATGTTTTTATATTTCCTATTGCAAGGACATTTATATACACAGCTACGGATATAGTTATCGAGTTCTCTCGTTTTTCTTACCAACATTGGCAAGCAAATTGATTTCTAATCAGATACACTTCTGATGTGGGCTTTGGAAAAAAAAAAGTTAATATAAATGGAAATCGATATTAAAATCCTTTGGTTTCTCTAAGAAATAACGTTACTTTGTTGAATGTTTTATGGAATAGCCATGAGAGAGTGTTGTGTTGTTACAATGATAAGTAGCTAGCTCCTTAAAGACAGTTAACGGCTCTTGGACCAATTCTTGCGAAGAATCGCTCACCCTGCTACTAGACACCCATTTTCCAGGTAGCTCACAAAATATAAATAGCATTGATTCATTATTATCAAGCAACACACATACAAATATTGTTGGTCTGATTTCTAAGGATAAACTGAAATGGGCTATAAACAGCTTTGATCCTTACAAATCTCCCGGACCCGACGGCATAATACCTGCCGAGCTTCAATTTGCCTCGGATATCATAACACCCATCCTAGAGATCATCCTAATTGGTTGCGTAAAATTTACTTACATTCCCTCTTTATGGAGAGAGGTAAAAGTTGTCTTTATACCCAAAGCCGGTAAATGCTCCCAGGTTAACCCTAAAGATCTCAGACCAATCAGCCTATCATCGTTCCTTCTCAAAACCCTAGAGAGATTGATCGATATCCATCTGCGCAATGCTATAGATCCTAATCTGGTATCTACTGCACAACACGCTTATTGTAAAGGAAAATCGGTATTGAAGGCGCCTTCAATAATGTCAGCTATCAAGCAATCACAGCGTCACTGAAGAAACTAGATATACATGGTTCACTGAATGACCTAATTAATCTTATGTTAGAAAGTAGAATTATTAATTCATCTTTAGGTGGCACTCATGAAAGAAGATCTGTCAGCAGAGGTACACCTCAAGGCGGAGTCCTTTCCCCACTTCTATGGAACATAGTCGTAAATGAGGTGTTAAAAAGCCTAGAAAAAGAAGGTTTCAAAGTGATCGCGTATGCCGACGATGTTGCCATTGCAATATCGGGAAAACATGCTCAAATTCTCGTTGAATTAATGCAAAATGCTCTAAATATTATGCTCAAATGGGCAGAAAAATGCGGACTAGGTATAAACCCAAACAAAACTGAACTTGTCCTCTTCACAAGAAAATATAAAATTCCCCAAATAAGTCCCCCATCAATTATGGGAACTCCACTAAGATTTTCAGATGAAGCTAAATATCTAGGTCTTATCCTGGACAAAAAACTACATTGGAAAGCAAATATACAGGAAAGAGTTAGGAAAGCCACAGTAGCACTCTTCTCTTGCAAAAAAGCTATCGGAAATAAATGGGGCTTATCCCCATACATAACAAACTGGCTCTACACAGCGGTCATCAGACCGATACTAACTTACGGGGTAGCAGTATGGTGGACTGCTCTTGACAAAGTTACATATCGTGACAAGTTAAGTAAAGTCCAACGGTCAGCCTGTATGTGTATTAGCGGAGCTCTCCGTTCGACACCTTCAGCTGCTCTTGACATTCTACTTTATCTCATACCCCTTGATATTTTTAGCAAACAAACGGCCGCAAGCACAGCCGTTCGTCTCAAAGCCATCTCTCAATGGACCGATAACTCAATTGGTCACTCCATTATTCTGAAAACATTCGGACCAAAATTAAGTCACTCCGACTACTCTATACCCCAGCTAGTTTTTGACAAGAATTTTCAAGTCACCATCCCACCAAGATCCACTTGGGAAAATGGGAGTTTCTTGAAAGATGAATCAGTTCATTTTTACACTGATGGCTCAAAAACTAAAGATGGGGTTGGTGGTGGCGTGTACTCAGACAGACTAAATTTAAATCTCTCATTCCGTCTACCTGACCATTGTAGTGTGTTCCAAGCGGAAATTCTGGCGATCAAAGAGGTATTATCCTGGTTAAGGGAAAACGTGATATCTGTATCGGATATCCGTATATTTTCAGACAGTCAGGCAGCCCTTAAATCAATCAGTGCTGTTTCCACAAACTCAATAACTGCCCGCGACTGTCGATCATCTCTCATGGAGATGGCAGAACAGTTCAATATTCACCTTTTCTGGGTGCCGGGACACAGAGACATTGAGGGAAACTGCAAAGCCGATGAACTCGCCAGAAATGGAACCCTATTGCCGATTTTACCTAACAAGGTGAATATTGGTATACCTATCGCTACAAGCAAACTCATGCTAAAACTAAATGCCATAGAGAAAGCAAATTTAAGATGGACAAACACTACTACCTGCGTAGCGACAAAGCAAATCTGGCCAAAATTAGATCAGAAACGTACTAAATGTCTGCTATCTATGAGCAGATTACATCTTAGCTCCGTGATTGGTGTCATAACCGGACACTGCCTCATAGGAAGACACGCCATAAGACTTGGCGTATTCTCTAATGATTTTTGCAGAAGCTGCATGGACGAGGAGGAGGAGGAGACTATCACCCATCTTCTCTGTTCATGCCCAGCTCTCTCCCAAAGACGTAAATTACACCTGGGTAATCTCTTTTTCGACGATCCAAGCGATATGTCGAACGTAGATATTCTATCTTTATACCGCTTCATAAGAAGCTCCAACTGGTTTAATTAAAGAAATACTCCCTCGCTCATTCGTGGTATCACAACGGACCTATCTGTGGTCTAAGTGTGTCAGTAGTCTTCCTGACAGCCACATAAACCTAACCTAACCTAAACCCTACAATGATAAGTTAGTCAAAGAAGATAATAAGAATTTATAATGCAATTCCTTAGACGAACAATGAAGAAGGCTTTTAGTGAAATTGATGGCCCATCGAGAGTTGTAATCTGAAAGAATTGCGTAAGAAAACTTACATTCAGACGTTAAAGTTTTCCAATGTTGCATTTTGTTGTGTTGTAATTTTTCAGTACAAAACATTTATTAAGAAGAAAAGAATAATCTTAAATAATTTATTTCTTTTAGATTCTAAAACTTAACAATTTTGAAGGTTACCCGAAAAATATAGGTATGTGTCGAAAGAAGTTGGTTAAAAGATAAATTACGGTAGTTCACCAAATATTATTAGTTCTTCAAAAAAGAAAAATGTATAGATGTATACAAGGTTGCCAAAAAGTCATCACCCAATCGGAAGATGCTATAGTGTTTACAAATGGTGGGAAATGTAAATTCAACTTTTTGCAAAAACTGTAGCACTTTTCGATAGCGTGATGAGTTCTTATTATTTCAAACTATGCGTCAGCATCATTGGCACACTCTTAACGAACCAGACCAGAACCCTAAAAGCAACAATGCATTCATCACAATCTTTCTATTAGTCATGTGGTCTTCACGAGTTGTTTCAACGTTCAGAATAGATTCCAGTTATTACCTAAATCGTTTACTGACAGCGCTGTTTTTTTTTTTTTTTTTAATGAATGTCTGAATGCTCTACTTCTTACTAAATTTCTTCAAAGAATTTCTTCTACAGTTTCCGCAAGCGAATCTTTCCATTCTGTCTGTCTGTCTGTATGTCAGTCCGTGTGTATCAGCACCTACAGCCAAAACGACTGTACCGATTTTCTTCAAATTTGGTATGTAGGTTTTGCAGACCATTCTTTAGAGGAGAAATTGGATTTTTTCTTTAGCTCAAAAAACAACGGTACCTGCCATATAACGGTTTTGGAAAAGCTTAATTTTCGCGAAAACGCCTCTTACGATTTTCTTCAAAAAATTACAAATAATTTTCATTTGATTGTCTTATGTTAAGTTGCAAAAAAAAATAGTTTGCAAGTGTGTTAACGGTACCTCCCATAGATCCTTTAGTTTTCTCTTGAGCTATCTCGTGAACAAGGTATTCATTTTTTTTTAGAAAGAGCTAGATAACTTGATAAAACTTCGATACCGAAATTTTGCAAAAATGCTTAGTTTTAGTTTTAATTAATTTTTTAGATAATTTTTTTGTAAATTCAATATTTCGAAAACGACTTGACTAAAAAAAATTATTTTTTGTGCATGAAATGCAGATTTAGCACTTAAAATTGGCGTAAGAAAAAATTATAAAAATTATTATTAAAAACATCGATTTATTTAAAATCCGCTCTAACGATTTCGGAATTATTTTTTCGGTTTGATTTTCGTTTGAATCTTTCTAAAAAGTAGTTTTTGCACTTTTAAAAACAATTCATATGATTTTGTTCGTATTTTTTCATTTATATTAAAAAAAAAATTGCATTTATTTTTATTAAATTTAATTTTATTTATGTAGTAACTTGCTACAAGAGCAAGTTTGTGCGACCCAGTCGTGCACTTTTAGCGTCTGTAAAAAAAAAATTTACACCCAATCTGAATTGCATTTGAATATAAAGTTCTATCGTTTTTAAATTTCCGGTGTTTTTGTTCTAAATATAGATTAGTTTGGATTTTTTTTTTGCGATATTAAATTCGAAAAATCTAAGTAATTTGTTTATTGACGTCAAATTTATTCATGAAAACTTTGTTTTATTTGTACGAAATGTAGAACATCTATTTTAAATCTGTGCAAAAATCAATTTTTTACGAATTCAATAACGAAAATGAGAACAGTGTTAGTGTTTTGACCTTTTCTAAGCAAATTTTGCATTCGAAATTCCAGAAAATTGTTAGTCGTTTGGAGCAGAAACGTTCTTTCTTTTCTTGCATCAAAATAGTGAGAACAATTGCAAATAACTTATCCGCAAAGATGATACCAAATCCAAATATAAGCTTTTTCTGCTTCGAATAGTAGAACTTTTCTCTAATGTCCTTTAAAAATGTTTGATAAATTGCTTAATATGAAACATGAGGCCATCATTTTTTTTCTTGTGTCAGTTCTTAAATTTCCTTCGTTATTTCTAGAATCATATACAAACATCTTCATTTCAACTTATAACCATCCTCAAGTCCGTATATTTTTTACTTTTATTTTTAAGTCACGTAATCCCATCCATTATCTCAATTTACTTCTTTTATTGTAAAACATCAAAACTGACAAATTAATGGATGGTCATATAACCTCTATAACGTATAAACCCACTTTGTTAACATGTCTTCCTTGTCTAACAATGTTATATTGCTGCTGACCTATTAACGATGCAATTCCATTCCATCATGGCACCAATGTATGTATGTCTTGTTTGCTATTGTATGTTCGTGTCATGATATGGATAACTGTTTCACATGCACCAAAACAAAAGAGAATAAAAAAAAAAGATCTTCTTACACATAAACAAAGGTCCTGACTAACATATTAGATATTCCCTCATAGTGCACCTTTACCACTGGTCATCAAAAATACAATGGCCAAAGTAAACAAACATGGTAGTCATAATTCATCCGTTTCCTGTTCTGTGTCCTTTTCGTGATTTGTTTGCTATTACATTAAAAATAGGAAAAAAAATGCCAACTACAATATAATGTTCCATATTTCTTGTCCTAAAGGAAAAAAAGTTCAGGGAGGGATCGACAAAAAAGAAGCAACAAAATATTATCACTATTAAAAAAAATGCAAGAAAAAATGTCAACATTTTAATAAAAGCACACGTTACTTAAAAACGAAATCTTTAAATGTGCTTTAAGAATAATCAGAACAAAAATCTACATTATTTTTACAGCACTGTGTCATTCAATAAAAAAAATTATAAATTAAATTGAATATCAAATAACAATAATATTGCTTTTGTTATTCCACTTTCAACGCTTCTCCCCTACGTCAAATCAAAATGAATTAATGCGCCCCTGACAGGTATCTTTTGGCCATTATTGAGGCCCTTCAAACTGTATCCCAATGTGTAACCAGTGAATAACAACATATGCACATGCAGCACACACGCGATGCGATGTGCACTTGGGTAAACAAAAATGTTTTCGCAGGATCCACTTTTAAGGGAAGAGAATAAAGGAAAAGGGGAGAAAATAAGGCTTCAGCATAAAGGGAGGCACTTGTGAAAATTTGTTTATCTTTTGCATGGGTAACTGTGGCATTGGTTCGTCCTTTGGGGATGTTTGTTTGGAAAATGTTCTTCATCCAGGGAATAAAATAACACTCGTACATATGTGTGTATATGAGTAAGTGTGATTAAAATGAGATTAGATATACGAGATTTGATTGTGTAGTTAGAATTTTAATTTTGTAGAATCGGGGTGTTAAAGTTTTTTTTTTCTCTCTCCTTCTTTTATTGCAGGACTATCATGATGATATCAGACAGGAACAAATGTGGGAAATGCAAGCTCTAACATCAACACCAACACAAGGCCTAGCGGGAGATCAAAACAGTCCGAATGGCGTCACAGATATGGACACATCAAATGACGAACGAACGGATCTGGACACACTTGGTATGGATTGCTCGGGAACAGCCGATAAGAGTGATAGTAACCAATCGAGTACGAACAATGACAGTCACCATCATACGACAGTATCGAGTGCAGAAAGCATATCGGCGACTAATACGACGTCAGGTGAGTTTGAGAGAAGGAGTGTTGTGTTAATAATGGTACTTGAGGCGGACAAAGGGTTTTTCCCTGGGGGGGAGACAGGTTGTTGGACTTAATTAAGTGTCCCTGTGAGGGGGTAAATTTATGTGGCCATTATAGCTGAGAGAAGCAATGTTGTTATTTGATTTAGTGATTTCAATATGGAATGGGAACATGATTGGTTTTGTCACATAATAATGCTTGTAGCTATTTATTTAATCTGTCAAGAACATGGTAACGACAAACTTGTTGATGGGGAAATGGGAAATTAAATTAAACATAAGTAGAATTAAGGTAAGGTTTTACAATAAAGGCTGTTAGAAGGCATTTGAAGCTGTTAGAGGGGGTGAAAGTTTAACCTTAAATAAATATTTTAAAGAGCTTTATTTTCTTACTTGTTTGAGGTTATGACAATAAATAAATAATAAGAAGCTGTGCAGATGCATTGCGGGCATCTATTATCTCCGGCCCCAGCTCCAGCATTTTTATATCTTCAGACAGTTCTGTGAATTGTGAAGAAATTAAATTTTATTGAGGCCGACCATTCGCTATACAAAATAACTGCGCTAGTTGGCCTTTTCTCCAAAATATGAATTTCGCCTTGGTTCGATAGAGGGCTCATCAATTAGATGACATCAAACCATGCATATCTAGTACACAATGGTTTTCGATTAGTACCGTCTATTCCATAAAATTTACAGAGAACTCACTGGGAATTAATTTTTTTTTAAGAATTTTGATTAAAGTTCTCCATTACAAACAGGATGTTATTATTGTGGCCAAGCAAAGAAATAGTTTGTTGTTCTATATAACAATCTAAATCAATTCATTTGATGCATCTACTGTGTTCACTTTAATTTCTTGTTCTATAAGCTACCAAGACCCCGATTTAAAAATAATTCATGCTTCTGCACGAATGATTAAAAAGGGTTATCCAATAAGAGGTGTTATTTTGAATAGCCCGCTATATCGGTAGCTGTCACTTTTGAAGCTGTCATTTTTTGACATTTGACAAGTAGAAACTACGCCATTAATAAAAATGGAACGATACACGCTTCAACAACGCATTGAAATTCACAATAAAAATGGTGAAAATTTGGCAGAGACGGTTCGTAAAACTAAAACATTTTTGGGTTGTCGTGAAGCACCTTGTCGGACCGCAATACAGAAATTGGTGCACAAATTCGAGCTGTTGGGACAAGTTAGTGATGTGAAGAATAAAACCCGTACACGTCGCTCAAGAACAACTGAGAATATTGTTGATGTAGCCCAAATTGTTGAAGAAAACCCAGGTTTGTCCATTCCTCGTCGTTCTTTGGAATTAGGCATTCCACAAACGTCATTACACCGTATAAGACTTGGATCTTAAGGCTTATAAAGTTCAGTTAACACAAGAACTCAAGCCGGCTGATCATCAACAACGTCGTGTCTTTTCTGATTGGGTCCTTGAATATCAAAAAAACACCTCTTATTGAAAAACCCTTTAAGTAGAAAAGAAACATACTGAACCACTTATATCACTTCTCTGTAATCACACTGAAAATAATGTTCTCGCATAAAACCGTTGGTTAAACTTCTACAAAAGTTATTGGTTAAAAAAAATCATAGTTTGACAAAGCAGCTTGTCAATTCGCATTCGGGGAGTAAACAAAGGATACACAAATGAACAATATTTATAAAAGTATAAAAAATTTATTTTTTCCACCATAACTTAAGAATTTTGTTTTAAAAAAAATGGCGTGCTCTTCACTGTTCAATGTATTAGATTTGATAAAAAACGGTCGATTTGTAACTGTTTTTTGGCGGCCATGTATCATATATGAACTAAACATAGAAAACACTTCTCTGTCCCATACAAAGTGATTTATACACGTCCCCACGTATTTTTTCATAAGAAAATTGGGATGGTAGAAGTGTAAAAATGAGAGAAGTGTCATCTATGTTTTGTTCATATATGATACATGTGCACTGAAAAACGAACTGGTGTGTTTTGAGAGAAGATGAGAATTCCAAATCGACTACAAATTTAATAAATAACAATGATTTTGACTGAGATAATAAAAGTTTTCCAATAGTCTATTTAGAATATATCTAAAATCTGAGAAGAAAATACATTTTGTCAATTATTTTGATAATAGACAACGATTTATCAATTTTGTAAGCAAACTTCCATTATCGTATTATTGATATTTGACAACCGTGTAAATGTTAGGACACTATTATCTTTTTAATGTAAAAATAATGAAACTTCACTGAAATACCTTTTAAGTTAACATTTCTTTTCACTTTGCAGTTCACCCATCAGCAATGGCTGTAGCAATTCAACAGCAACTCACAGCAGTTGGAATGGCCGGAATCCTCAAACCATCGACAGGTGTTGCAGCAGTCACAGGTCTACCACAAACTCAGTCCACATTAGCCATGCCAAGCGAGGCTGAAACGACAACATCCACACTGGCATTGCTCGACCCACCAGGTGCTTTATTGCATCCAGCGTTGCGAGGTGTCAAGTCAATCAATATTGGTAAGTTCCATTTTTTATATTTTTATCCACCCTCAAACAAAGTTCTCTTAAAAAAAAATGTCCTCTTTGTTCCGTTTGAAAAATAAAGCTGGTCAACTAGGACGCAAACGACCCCTCCTCGGTGTACCACGTTCCGGAATGAATCCCACCAAACGCACAGTAATGACCCTCCTAGCCCGTGCCAAGAACTCACAAGCCATACACTCTGTAAGAAATCCATCGGCAGCTGGCTTTGCTGAGTAAGTACCCTTAAAGCTTTATTCATTTGCAATTACTCTCTAGAACTACCGTCCCTTTGACTCATACAGAACGTCACCCCAATTCTCCATTCTGTCAAGCAGTCCACTACAGATGTTAGCCTCACCCTTTATTCTGCCACAACCAATGGATCAGTCAATGGTTGCTCTACAAAAGGAGAGTCTGGCACAGGGTGTTTAAAAAAAAAAAACACACAATAGTAGTAAAAATTTAAAAACCAAACAAAAATAATTTTTCATATTTACTACCACCAAAAACACAACACTTTCTATTTATATTACAAGAAAACACAACCGAAAAATCCCAAACGATGCCACGATAAAATTAAACAAACATATATTTAACATACTTTTAGGGACTTGAACACAAATCACAAAAAAAGAAAAACTTTTAAAACAAATATAAAAGAAAAAAAAAAGTATATTTTTAAATTAATTTAAGAAAATAAAAAAAAGTATATATATTTAAAAAAAAAAAAATACAAACAAAATATATATAAACATCATTAATTTCCCAAACGATGGACACGAACATTTTTTATATTTAAAATTAAATAAAAAAAATGAAAACAAAAAATTGATAAATACCTAATAATAAAAAAAAATATTTATATTTACATAATTTTTGTGATTTTTCTTTTTTATACTTAAAAAAAAATAAAGCAAGAAAAAAATTAGATAACCAAATCCCCTTTTAAACGTAAAACTCCCTTCTTTGCAAAAACACTCCCCCAACCAAAAATAAAAACGAAACTAATTAAAAATACATTTATATATATAACGCATTAATCTAAATGTCTATATGAATTGAATAACAACTAAAAATAAATTAAAAACACAAAAATTAAACATTAGAATTGAAGAAATTAATATATAAAAATTAAATGCATCTACAATTAAATAAACAAAAAAAAAAACAAACATATAGAACAATTCTTAAATATATTTATTTAAACACATATTAATTTATAGTAATATTTAAAAAATGAAAATAATGCTTTACAAAATGTTTCGAATACAGAAACGTTTCGAACATTAGTTAGCAAAATAAATATGAAAACAAACTAAATTTTGCTGCACCAGTGTTGATAAATTTATGTTTATAAAAAAAATATCTGTGCTGAAATGTTTAAATAAACAGTATTTCAATAAACTTAATGGGTTAAACGTCAAATCGACGAAAGTTTTAATGCGAATATTTTGTGTTTATAATAATATATATTATTTTTTGTCTAGTCAATTTCAAGCACCCTGTTTCGAAAACAGGGTTTGCATGGTGGTGTGTGCAAACGCTGTGAAGCTCATAATAAAATGGAAATTTAAGTTCTTTAATCTTTAGTTCAAACCATTACAACAAAATGCTTATCAATGCTAACAAAAATGTTTAACGTACAAATGGGTTGCAAAAAACGTAGTAGGAACAATCACACGAAATAAAATGTTGTGCTTGCTGTCTGGTATTTTAAGAGGATTCCAAGAATAGGCTTAAAAAACAAGAGGAAATATTATTGAATTTGATATTCAAAATTCGAAATCTCTAATCTCTTGTTTCTTATTCAACTTGATTTTCTTTTGTCAATGAACTAAACAGAAGGTAATGCAATAACTAATTTTGTATTACTCGCTAATAAACTACAGACACAACATATTTTCGCCCTTTGTCATAGAAAAAACGCGTGAATATTATTATTATAATTTTTTTTAAGTGAAGACTTTAATGCCAAAATCTTTTCGCTTGAAAACTACTACCTTCCCGTATTATTGTTCGCTCTTTCTTCAAATTATGCCTTAACGTTGATTTGAACTTTTTAAAGACATGATCTGTGTACGTTAATAGGCATGGACGTTAATAATTATTCGCTCTTCGCCTTTAGGAAAAACACGCGAGTTTCGGTTATAGATTTTTTTAAAATGCAAAATAATTGTCAACTTCAAAAATATCAATGAAAATATGTGTACTTTTCTAGGTGCCGACAACAAAGCCCATTTGAACTAGCGACATAATGGCAAATGAGAATAAGCACAAAATCATCTAATGAATTTGGTAAACTTCTTATGAGAACTTACGGTAGCGAAAGTTAACAAAAATTCAAAAGACTTTAATACGAGATATCTATGCACATATTCAAGGAGGATGAACTTGCAGTGCTAGTATAGCGGGTGTTTTTTTTTCAGGGCAAGAACTCAACTGGCTTCTTTAGCGCAGCACTATTTATACAACAATACCAAAGTGACAAAATAAGTAGATGTCATCAAAAACATTTTGGCGGTTTTCGAGCAAAACAAGTTTTTCAATTTCTGGATTCTATTAAGGAAACTCAAATTAGTTATAGGAGTACATGTTCAGTGTCCAGTGCACTCTAGTTTTAGACGCATGTACGCGTTATAAACAACAGCCAGATCAGAGAGGGAAAAAAAAGCATGATCGTAAACACTCTAACCTAAGCATTTCGTTTTTTGGCGACGTAAGGTGGTTAGTAAGGCACATACCAAGTTTCCTCGATGCTAGTTCCACTGAAAGAAAGTTACTTAGGAGTATGTTGGTTTAAGCGACAGAAGACAATACTGAGTTTTCAAAGAGTAAAGTTTCTAATGTTGTTGATTCCCCATCGAGCAATGCTGTCTATGTCGGAATTTGATGAGCTTATCACACGGCACCACTCCAGTTCCACTTCCGGAAAACTGATTGTTCGGTCGTAAACGGAACAATTTAGTGAATGACGAATTTCCATAAGATCATAGAAAACAAAAACAGAGTCGGAGTCCATTCGACAACCCTTGGACATATTTGCTTTTATTTTATAGATGTCAACCTTGTATTGAAACTTCCGAAAAAATCATTTTTAATACAAGGAAATTCATCAATACCCAATACATGAATTTTCAATAAAGGCGCTCGATGTCAAAATCTACAAGTGTATTAACGTTTGCATGACCCCATGGCCTTAGACATAAGGGACGTTAACGCAATCGGTCGAAATTCAGGTGAAGAACCATATTCACTTTTTTTAAGGGACAGTTCCACCATGTCCAATCGTAGAAAGACATAGATGGATTGAAAAGGTTTTTTGGCACCGTGCATCACACCTCTCCAATGACGAAAATACCATCTGAGCCAGTGGATTTTTGTACATCGAGTACTTGTTTCCTTGTGTATAGTCTTGCAACTCTACTGGTGCGAAAGGAGATTCACCCAATAAAATCGTTCACGCTCTCAAGTAAAGGCGGAGTCATATCACTATGTAGTAGCGTCGAGTCGAAATCGAACAAATTATGTGTTTCTTGGGAGCTGAGCGCTGAAATGTCATTGGAGACGAGCGTTGGATCGGAGACGAAGCTGTATTTCGGATAATTTTACAAACAACTTTGAATAGTTTAGAGCATTTGGGACATTGCATTATTTTTATGTCGTAATTTTTGTTTATGTAGAAAAACAGTTCGGCGAATTTGACCGTTACAGATCTTTCTGTTGTTTTAAAAAAATAAACAATAAAAATACTAAAAATAGCCAAAATTAAATATTATTAAGTGGAGTGTATATGAATGAAATTCAATTTTAAAGGTTTTGTGGCCTTAACCCCAAGTTTTGCGTTTCGCCCTAGTTGTTTCTGTTGATTAATTTTCCTCAGTGCGATTTGCTTTAACGGAAACTTAATTTCTTTTAATCTGATAGCCTCTTTAAAGCTCAAGTCAAACCAAGAGTTTATTTTCGGATTTATACTTTGATCCAATTTGGAATAAAGTTTCTTCCCATGGAGAAACATTTTTTGTTAAGAAATTGCTGACTACACATACATTATCATACAAAACATTATATGAACAAAATAAACCAATCTGATGACACAGTCTCGTATTTCTTGTTAAATAAGTTATAGTTTAAACTGCAAAGTTTCCTTGATTTCGATAAATGTATCATCTTATCTCTTTTTTTATTTTTAATGATCTAAAATATTACAAAAATTTTTTCCAAAGTCCTTAAAAGTAAAACAAATGTTAAAAATAATCCCCATGTTTAGCATTTTCTGCATCAATAAACCTTATTCTTTTTTTTTTTTTTTTTTTTTTTTTTTTTTTTTTTTTTCTTCAATATAAATTATAGATACAAAAATCAACTTCTTGAAATGTTAACATAATTATCCCTTGCCACTCGTAAAAATAAAATGATCCCTTTTCAAATTCATTTAACATAACTAACGACCTCTCTTACGATATGCCCATTAGCCTATTCAAGCTGTAACTCCTCAATCATCCCATTTTTTTGTTTTCATCGTCGTCTACATTCTCAAATAAATAATGAAAGTATACCAAACTTTATTATCATGACCACCAAAAGTGCTCCGTCGTCCTCAACGGCGTCGTTCTTGGATTAACCTCCAGCCAAACTTATCCCTCTCTTGCGTCCATCAAAACCACATTAAAATAGCATAGCATGCAAAAATCAATATCGTTGGTGTTAAATGAACCATAATCTCTGTTCCAAAGAGTCAAAAGTGAAACGTTAGCAAATAAGAAGCCTAGAAATAGGTTGTTAGATATCATATAATATTCCAAAGGATAATAGTATATAGAAAGAGGTGGAGACAAAAAAACACAAAATTCCAAATGTAATAAATCCCATCCTCTATCAGGTGTTCTGACCTCTTTTTGGACTTGAGTTTCTCCAAGATTATATTACCCATTAGGGAATACTTTGTTAGGAATATAACATTTCATGTAGAGAGTATCGAATTCAGGATAATTAAAGTACCACACAAGAAATACAAAATTCGAAAAGTTTTATATTAGAAAATGTATATCATACCACTCCACCTGACCGACCACAGAAAAGGATACGTTTATAAGTTACATTTGGATTCCAAAGCATCCACACAGGGCCATTTATTTTAATTTTTAAGGAAATAAAGCATTCAATCCTTATACTTTTCTTTCTTACCCCAATTCCAACCCTGAGGTCATAAACTTCTTATCTTTTTCTTCTTAAACAGAAAATATCGATTGGAAAATAAAGTTGAATACTTGGCAAAACTTACATCCTTTTTGAAGCGATTCGACTTTTTTGGGTAGTGTTGGTGTGATCTCCTGAGGATCAAGTATATGGAAGAATATTGGACCTTAATTGGTGACATGCGAGATTTGAATAAATTTGATTCTATTTTTGGGCGATGACATGTTTTCCATTTCGGTTTTTATTCTAAATCGTCTCAAGTGAATATGACATCACCTTCAATGGGAATGTGTTCTTGAAAGTTAAACATTTATTTTGTCCTTTATTTTTTTAAGTACCAAGGGCACTAAAACTTATCTTAAATGTATGTGAGTCCTTAAAAGTAATTCTATTCGAAAATGTTTCGTTTTATTTCATAACGATAGACACAAACACGTACCAAAGAATTTATTCCTAGCAATAGAATTTAAGTCCTATTTTATTTGTCGTATAGAATTTTAAAGCTTAAATCTTCAAAGCTTGACGATTTTTATAGCACTCTCCTATTGGTATATTCGATAGTATAGCCTATACATATATTTTCTTACCTTGAGGGTTAAACGTTATTTTCAAAATGAAATCTTGTTCGTATTAAATATTTTAGAAAAAGGGACAGTAGCAGTTTTAGGATAAAAGAAAAATAACCTGCAAACATTTACTATATTGAAATTTAAGTTGTTTGCATCGCTTTCATTTAGGAGGGTTGGATTTACTGAATTTAGCAAATGAATATTTTATGAGAAGCCGATTTCGAGTGTTTAGATATTTTCATTTTTTGAATGTTCCTGCTATTTTCTATGAGATGGAATATATTTATTCTGGTACATGAGAATGGGGCGAAAATCAGTAAAGCAAAACAATACTATGAAAATTTATGCTAAATAGATGTAAATACCTTTGATGAATTTTTGAACTTAATCTTAGAATATTTTCGGTGGCAGATTTAAAGGTTATGCATTAAGTTGATTTTTCGTCTCGAATGGATTTCTTAAAATAAAAGTTTTGTTAACGACTTTTAATCGTGCAAACGTCACATGTTTCGTTGAAACCTCTATTAAGAGTAAAGAGAAAAATTGTAAAAGTTATCTAAGTCATTCGCAGAAATCCGACATTTTTCGAGGTCAACCAGGCGTCACCAGTAGATCTTTAGGTAAAGTAGTGAAGTGCGAAAGTTGGAATTCATTCGAAGTCATAACACTGTCGGAAAAGATGTAGAAGAAAATTTAGAGGTTTCGTGAAAAAATCAGATACAATAAAAGTGAGCATCAGCAAATTTGCTTATCGAAAATAAAATCCTGAATGATATGAAGATTGAAGATGCTTAGCAGAATTGATAAAACTTGATTGAATTAGAAGCAATACCACCCGATTACAAGATTAATTCAGCTGGTATTATTAAGTACGAAAAATGAGAGATTCAGGGAACTCAGTTCAAAAAGCATAATAATAAAATACCGATGAAATTCTGAAATAGAACAAATTGATCCAAGAACTCCTGGCATGTACAATTATCTTTATTTCGTACGATTATTTAGTTGACCATATTTTCTTTTAATTTTGTTGCGACCTTTGTGTCGTTTTCGGCGGAATGATTATTTTTTTTAAGTTGACCTTAGAAATTGTCTAGAATTCTAGATATTCTTAATATAAGATTATGTTTGGTAACAACAAGCGACGTAAGCCGAGACGTAAGCAATCGATTTGACGAGATTGGAAGGCGTGCATATTACATCAGTTTCCATTCAGCAGAGATTCGTTATTAGTTACCGTTTAAAGCATTTGAATATTTCTTTATTCATTCCGCTGTATGGAATCTTAACCAATTTAGTTATAAAAAACTATACAACACCAGCACCAATGAAACACAGATTGTTTATTGAACTAACCAATAAATTATAAAGCAAAATAATTAAGCTGTAGATCCTGTAGTTGTGTTGAATAATGATGTCGACGATTGAGGATGTTATAACACTTCGTAAGCCACTAAAGACTTTTCTAAATTTTATTGCCATGTGCATGATTGCCTTTTTTAATTGAACGTTTTCAAGCATTGCTTTCAAAGACTAATTTATCAGTATTGCATTTCTTTATTCAGCGTAAAATGGTTTTAATTCTAAGAAAATTCATCTAACGTATTTTCCCGAAAAGCAATTATAACTCATAAAAGGAATTAATCCTCTTTGGAATTTCAATTGCGCTCAAGGATCTTCAAATGTTCCTTTGAATAGTTTTTAATTCTGTTTACCACTTAGAAAAATATGCATGCATGTTAAATGAAATGAACAGAATATACTCATTGCAACTTCCACTCCCT
The DNA here is from genome assembly GCA_951217065.1 of Baccha elongata. Classification (NCBI taxonomy): domain Eukaryota; kingdom Metazoa; phylum Arthropoda; class Insecta; order Diptera; family Syrphidae; genus Baccha; species Baccha elongata. Next base: position 33,149,677 of record OX578274.1, on the reverse strand, counting down.
TGTTTTGCTCTCTCCTAACATAATAATGCAGAACCTATATGAATTCCAAACCATGCGATTTCTGCATCTATCATCATCATCATCATCATCATCTCTACTCCAGGATTTGCTTTTTATACATATTTCATGCAAAACTATATTCTGCATGCTGTATGAGTATTTTGCAGTTGTATTCTTCCAACCAGATGATCCATAAGTCATACATTCCTTTTAAAATGAACATTAAAATGTAAAATATTTCAAGACATCTATGAGTATTGTGTGACGAGAAGCAGCAAAAGCAGCAGCAACCGAGGGTATGGAAGCTTTAGGTGGCAAGAATAAGAGGTGCTACTTCCTTCAAAAAGTGATATCCTCCAGAAACTTTCTTCCATGTGTTGCACATTCAAATATACATAGCATGATGTCTGCCAATCAGACACCACTTGTGTTTCCGTGTTTTGCACAACAATAAAGTGTTAACCCTTAGGAATGCACATACATTCATTCATTCTGAAGAATGAATTTAGAATGTACACATTGATACGATATAACAAGACAAGGGCTCAAAGGGATGCGTTGGGTATTGCTATATTTTGTTGTTAAGGGAGCATTCAAACGTTCTCTGTTGTTTTCCCTGTTGTCAGCCAAATTAATGGTAAATTTTGATTATGCAGACGTATGTAGCATGAGCAGGAGCAACATATGCATGTCATCATTAAATTGTTAAAATATTTTGAATTTGTAATTACACCACGACGAAGCATTCCAGAACTATCAGCATCGTCATGAAGGAGAAATCACATGGTAAGAGTATCTTTATCTGATGAAATTCGATATAGGATTGGGGAAGGATGTTGTTTTAATGCAGTCAGAGCTTGAAAATTGTAATTTTTAATGTAATTCAGCAGAAGGTTGATGGTTGTCTATCGTTAACTTTCAATATGGTCGATAGTTAATAAAGTGCAAGGATATAAAGTACTGAGTAATAGAGTGTATAGTAACTTAATAATTCGTCAGATACATTTTGATATCTACTGCAAAAATATCAAATGTTTTTGTTAGTGCGATCGTTTTGGTAAACAGTTTAAGATAATCAATTTCCACCACGATAAATTTAACAAAGAAAAAAGAAATAAATAATAAACATTTCAAATATTTATACTCACTATTATAATATAAAAAAAAAACACCCCTAGAGTACTCACATAACTAATGGCGAATGGCCATTATGATGTTTATTGTGTTTAGTACAAAATTCGAAAAAGTTCAAAAAGCTCACCATCAGACTAGTTCAAAAACCAGTTCTTGCTACTAAACTCAACGAACTAGTTTATCGTCTTTTAGTTCAATTGGATCAATAGTTCAATGAGATAAATAGTTCAATAGTTTAATAGGCCAATTGATCAATAGACCATAGTTCGATAGTTCAAAGTTTCAATAGCTCAAAGTCTCAAGAGTTTTAGAGTTTAAATAATTCAAAAGATCAATATTTTAATGGTTCAACAGTACTATAGTTCAATAGTTCTATAGTTCAATAATTTATTATTTCAATTATGAACTAAAGACTAACACTATGTTCCCACCTAACGAAATAGCGCAATTTCAACTAATCTTCCGAAATCATACTCGAAGTTACACAATTTCCCATACAAATATGTACACAATTTTTAAATCATCTCAAAAACCTCAATTTCAACGCAATTTCAACTAAATTGCTTTGAAATCACTTGTCATTTCAAGTCATTCCAGTAAAACTGATGACATAAACGAACAGAGCTAACAAAATACGGCAATTCCACGAAATGTCAAAAAATAATATACATGGCTTTACAAAGCCAGAAAGAGATAAATATATTTTTTCTCTTATTCTTTTAATTAAAATTGTCAAGCAAAATCATCTCAATTAAGGTGTGAAAATGTTGCATAATTTTGAAGTTGAGGTCTCAAATTGCGCAATTTCGAGCTAAGTGGTAACATAGTATAAGGAACAAACTAACAAAAAAAAAGATACATAACGACCATACAAAAAATACTATATTTGCAATTCTGCTTTGGCTGTGAATTGGAACGAACTCGCCTTTCCCAGAATGCAAAAAAAAAAAAAACGAAATGCATTTACAATAATGAATTCAGCATAACTAAACCTAACTGTTTTTTTTTTTTTATTGGATGCTTCTCTGTGTCTGATCTTCTTGTTCGACGCAACCTTGAATCTGAATTCAGTGAAATAAAGAGTTTACGAACTACCTGTCAAAAGTGGACTAGTAAATTCAATTGAACTTTCTTTAAAGTTCACTGGCACTATCCTACCATTGAAGAAAACATTTTGGCTAAATGACACTACCCAGAAATAAGTTTTTTAAAATCTCCATTTTCATCATATCATGCAGCCATCAACACTGCTTAAGACCGTATGGTGCAATTTTGGGATACAAAAAACTGGTTCATATTATGTACATAATTGTCTCGTCAATGTTTGTAGTTTCTCAGACTGAGAACCACAGCGGGACGACAATGAAAATGCAGTCAAAATAAATACAGTCAAAATAATACTGCGTTCACCAGTTAAGTATTGCTTCGTTACTCTTTTCAACTAATTCTCTTTCCATAACATAGACGCCAAAGCACGATAAAATTTAATAGTAGTAGAAAAATAGTGTAACATTACTTTTATTCCAACAGTAGATTTATTCTCATTTACTTCGGCAAAACCGTCCATTCCGTGTTTAGAATATTTGTTGCGCTTTCCAGTGTTTTTGGTTGCCTTGATTTTTTGTTTTCAGAAGAAGATACTTCAGTATCATCTGCAAAATCAAAAGCAATGAGAGTGTAAGCAAAATAAGTATATGAAGAAAAGTCTGGTCCTTAAACACTTTCAGCCTTCAGGTTGTTCACTTTCATCTATTCTTTGTCGGTACACTGGCTTATTTATGTGGCTTGCACTCAGATATTCAAAAATCTCGTACAGTTAAAACATTAACAATTTTCCTCGCTGTAAAAATTGGTTTTTGAACTAAACAGTTCCTTCCTTCCAAAACTATTAAGCTTGAATTTTTTCTTATAGCTGCTTCATAATCGACTGATATCATAACATTATTAATAATGGAGTTTAAAGCACAACTAAAAATATTCTTCACTGCATTTATTCTTGCAAAATATCTTTATCATACATAAATATGATATATCTACATATTTTTTTTGTAAACTTATCCTCTGTTTAAATCTACACTGCATTATAATCATCTTGTTCTGGGAAAAATATATTCTTCCGTTTTATTTTTATTTTTTCGAGGAAGCATATTAATTCCGTTGAGAAAATTGCATTATTCGACGAAATTACTGAAAATTTATTTTTTACTCAACGACAAGTGCTATGGTTATATTCTCAGAATACATCGGTTATATAGTAAAGTTATCCTGTTCTTGGCAGGAGCCAGACTTTTTAATTAAAATTGATCGGAATTAATTTCATCCCGCTCCATAATGAAAAAGTATGTTTTACTAGAACGAGTACATCGATTGTCGTTGGTGTTGTCAACACAGCACGAAATACAAAAATACACTTTTATGAGAATTATTTACCTATATATTTATTCAAAAAACAAGGAAATAAGGTAAATTAATTTAAATGTATCGTAAGTATGTAGGTAGACAGTTGAATCCTTGTAGAAAAACATTGGATATTTTTTGTATACTAATTGCAATTTTCAAGTTGGAGAATAAATTCTTAATCAATTTTCGTTGTATTTTTTTTTTTTTTTTTTTTGTGAAAAAGTTATTCCAGGTAATATTTTTCTCATTTTGCGTTTGATGTTTTCTTGTTTTTGATTATCATGATTGGCGAAAGGCAGTCAAATGACAGTTTGTTTTGTTTTTCTAAGAAAATTTGATTGACATTTTGTTGAAGAAGTAATAAGAAGAATGATGGATTTGTAACAAAGCAGTCTTTGTTCTTTATGTAAGGCAAACAAAAAATTAAATTTGAGTTTATTAATTTGACATAGCCTATCTGTCAATGAAATTGTCATATACAAACGCCGCCATTTCGAAAAGGTTATTAATATTTAAAAGATAGATTTGACGTAAGCTGTGGATTTGATAAGACATATTTTAAAAATTTAGATATAACGAAAAAAGGTTGACATTTGTTGACATTTGTGACATATTTTTTTTTTTATTAAAAGTGACAGGCGGTGGTAGATTGGTGTAATGAAAAGAAATGTGTCATTTGTTTAATGTTTCTTTTAAAATCCAAATACATATTTAATGATTTTTTTATGAAGTTTTGAAAATAAAAAATTTAGCACAAATTCATATTTCATTGCGTCAAAAGCATGTTGTATATCCAATAATGTTTTAACATCTTAAGCATTTGTTAATTTTTATTATGATAATGTTTTGTAACGTATTTACATGTAATTGTTTATGTGAATTAAAAATATTTATTATTGCAATTGTTTTGATTACAAAAATTAGTAGCCCAGGAAAATTAGAATTTTACTTCGGAAAAATTTGGACAAAGCTGGTTTTTGCTGGAGACCTTTGTTTTTATGTCTTGAGCAAATCCTCAAAAGTACCCATGATTTTGCCCGGAGCTAAATTTTTTTAGGGAGGGGGAAAGGGGTTGAGATTTAGTTTTTTGCTAATTTCTCGAAAACTATGAACTTTATGCAAGAAAATGTAGATACAAATTGTAGCTTATATGATTTTCTACAAAAATGTCTTGAGATTTTTCATCGTACCATCAACCAATTTCGAGAAAAAAATGTTAAATTGTTACAAAGTCTGTTTTTAGACAAAATCATAAAACTATGTGCTATCATACTTTTGGTTTTATCTTGTTTAGCTAAAAACTTGAAATGCCATTTTGTGCTTCATATTTAACTTATGTACCGTACCAACTTTTTTAAGTATTATAGCAGGAATCCCATCTGGACGAAATTATAATAGAGGTTAAGGATGTTTGCGTGCATTTGCTTAAATAAGAGAAATATTCTGAATCGAGTTTTAAGGTGCTCGTGGAAAAAGACTGACTGAAAAACTGTGCGAACAAGTTAGCAATTATTTTAGAATCATCTTAACTTGTATTAAAAAATGTTAAGGTAGAAGGGTAGCTATCAGATTTACGTTTGGCATTATTAAAGTGAAAAAAATGTTTTAGGGTCAATCATTATGTTATATTGCATTTGATTGAGGTATTCGTTGTAAAGAGAATCACAAAGTTCTGAAAAAATTGTACTGGTGTTCAGATAGTTAGTAAAGTCGAAACCAGAACGCGAAGTAAGGTAAATTTGCTAAAGTTTGTTTCTTTTATTTCTCAAAGACCGTAGCTCACTATTGTACCACGGGGGGGGATGAAGTGGTGTTCTTATGGCGAATAACAGGGACAGATTAAGAAAGACGCTAAAGTAAAAATTAGATAAAGCTAATTCCATATTTGGGTTTTGAGCGATGCTGTCGAAATCGACGGAGGCTAATAAGTTGTTAAGTTTACGGAAGTCAGCTTTACGAAAATTGAAAGACAAAGGGCTCTCAGTTAGGGTTGAATTATGGGGAAAATCATAAGAGAATGTGAGGAAAAGGGGAGGGTGGTAGGCATCTAATTTAGAAAGGACATGGTTACTTGCAGTAACGACACAATTGCCTGCGTCAGAAGAAAACACAAGGTCAAGCTGACGTCCTAAATTATTTTTAACGCCACTTAATTGGAAAAGGTCTGAGTCTACCAAGTAGTCGGTAAAGGGGATTTCTTTATCTGAAGAGAGATTGATAGCTGTATAATAAGATTCCTCATCAGAAAGAACCCATTGAAGATTTGGAAAATTGAAATCACCTACGACTATAACAATATCGGAAGGATCAGCTGCTTCAGAAATGGAATCAAAAGCATCTACTGCAAGCTGATAAAATTGTATAGGCTGTGATGGTCTGATATAACAGCAGATTGTGAAAATGGTAATTTTACATAGTTTAGATTTAACACAGACGTATTCAAAAAAGGTATTGTGAGATGTCTTAAAGAGCGATTATGTATGGCTAGTAAAACTCCACGACCAGAAGAGTCGACATCTTTAGAAGACCCGTCTACCGGAAAGACATTGAAATTGGAGGGAAAAAGTTCGCAATTGCTTATATCCTGGGACAGATTGGTTTCAGACAGTGCAAATATGTCATAAGGGAGTTTTTGAGAGTTAAGAAAGACCGAAGATGTTTTGGAGCGGAGACCTCTGACGTTTTGGTAGTAAAGAGATAAGAATTTAGGGCCTGTAACGGGAGTCTTCAAGTTAGGGACGAAAATAGTTTTTGACATTTCTGCGGGTGCTTTGAAGGTATGAATAACGTTTTGAACTGATATGTGAAGCAAGAGCTGAAAGATCCTTTTCCACAGTATTAGCGAATATGTTAAACCCTTCATGATAGCGGATGTATATTTGTTTAAGAAGAGAGGGATCAGTATGGAGGCCTTTCTTCTTAATAAATACCATGACATTTGTTTTTGTCTTGCCATCAATACAAATAGAGTCTGGTTTGTCATATAAATATGAGAGATATAGACGAACGTTATCATAGAGCCGTTGATCCCGTAATCTTGCCATTATATAACGGCCCTCTAAATCATTGACCGTCGATGTGGGACCAACCAATCGAGAAGTCAGTTTTACTTAGGGAGGGATCATTGGGTCGAAAATAGGTGGATGGGGTGAGGAAGGGGGAATAGAGATAAAAGATGGAGTAGGATTATTCTTAGGGATATTCGTTGCAGGTGACTTGGAAGGATTTTATCAGACGAGGAGGTGGGGCGATGTTAACGGATTACATTGGAAGTTAGATCATATGAGACTCGCTTACTTAAAGGGTTAGAGGTGAATTTTGAAAACGTGGGAAAAACATTAGTTTTAAAGCTCCAGTTTGAGTCTAATTTATGATTTCTTCATGGATGATCTATTTTAGGTTTAGGTTTAGTTCTTTATCCAATTAACATCAACATGACAAGGAGCACCTCTGATAAAAAATGGGAAGTTGTCGGATTTATTCAGCTTGCTTATTCTGTTGTTTAATTCCGACAGAGACCAAGTAGTGCCAAATCGTATAAGGGATTGTAATTTTTCTTCAGTAGAGCGTAGTTGACGGGCAGCAGAAGGCAAAAATTAAGCATTAGAAGGAGATTGGTGAACTGCAGGAGGAGGTGGTGCAGAATTCCAAACGTTTAATTATATCGTCATTGTTATTGTTTGTAACTAATTCCGTTAACGCGGCGAGTTTTTTTCGATGGAGTTGAATTTCGTTAAGCATACCGATTGTTCACGCACTCAATTGTATTATTAAGTTCTTCGAACGATTTTGAAAAGCCATCAATTTCCACCAACTGACTCATGACACTTTTATGATTGTTGTTAACTAAAATAGAGTTAGTAAGATCGCTAGGCATTTGATGGCCAGTAAAACATGTGAAAGAGAAATTTCTTTACATTCATCACAGTAAAATGAAAATTGCAATAGATAATCCTTTAAACAAGCAGTTGACTTTCTAATTAGACCAATGCAGAATGGGTGAAAAGATTTACCACACAGCCCTTTGCATTTCACTAGCTCATCACTTTTTTTTGTCGATGCAATTAGCGATAGGTAGTAAATTGGGTCAAATAAAAAATTAGAGGTTTGAGGTATTCGAGGTGATGGTGAAGATGGTAATTGGGTTAAGAAGCACTCAGCAAGTTCACGACAGAGAAGCGAAAGTAGACAGAGTTAAATAATTAAATGTATTAAACCAAATAATTTATAGCAAAACGGGCAATGGGGAGCGATTAAAAACGCGTCTGCACTCGTTGACAGTTGAAACGGTAACAGAAGCCATTAACACAAAATCTTCGTTATGTGCATCTTTAGCCAAAATTTTGAAATGCAGTTATATAAAAAACGATTCAGCTATAACGTACACAAAGTTTCATCCAAATCGTATAAGCCGTTTTCAAGAAAACTTGAGAAAATGAATGCTACAGCGAGTACCTCTAATATAAAGAGTTGCATCAACACTGACTTTTAATATCGCAAGCAAGTAATCGATAATTATTCAGGAATTTGTCGTTCAATAAATTGAGGGAAATTTTAATAGGATATTGTCCAGCGGTTTTTTTCTTTCATTTTTCCTAGAAATTTAACCAGTTTTTAAAGTCTATTCACATTTTGAAAATATTTTATTTTAAATAAAACAAAACAATCTGCGAAGTAAAGTAATATTGAAATAATATTCTGAAAAATAAATCAAACATGAATCGCTGTCGAATTCCTTTCAATAAATAAACAATAAGTATGTCTTTTTTCCTCATTCAATAAAGTATTAATTCATTAAAAAAAAAATATATTCAACCAAATGTAAAAACGAAAAACTGAATAACTTCAGCACGATTGTAAACTAAAGGACTTACAAGCACTTATTCGATTTGTAAACACAAATAACAATATTTGTTTTTAAAGCCCACAGATTAAAAAAGTGTATTTTGTTTATGCATACATAAACAAAATACTGGATAAATATGAAGATAAAGTGAGTACAAATCATGGATCAACTTCATATGGATTCTTTAAAAACTTAAGTAAGCATAATCCTTTAGAATTAATAATACATATTTTTTTAAATAATTGGAAAGGATGATAAGTTCTTACTTTATATCTTATCGAAAACACAAAAGCAATGCAAAATATAGATGTTTATTTGGTAAAGAAAAAAACTGAGGGACTAGAGAAACAAAGAAATAAATTTAAAAACATACCAAAGCTCAAACGTCTTTATTGCTTATTTTCTTTAGTCTCTATGAGATTCATTTTACTAGATGATCATTTAATTAGCCTTCGTTATTGACGAAATAACGAAAATGCACAAAAGATTGGAAATGTTTGAAAAATAGAACTAAAAATGTTTCCTGATTTCCGAAAAGTAATCACTCTGGTTATTCAAGTCTTTTAATATACAGGGTGATTGGTATAAGATGCACCAAAAAGCTTGAGCGTGTAAGTGGGCTTAAGACAAGAAAAAAATCGTATGGGAGGGGGTGTCTATTTCCCTCCGTTTAGGCGGGAGCGGCAATTTTTTAAAAAGTTGACCTAAATGAGAAAAAAAATTATTTAAAAACAACGGTGAATGATACAAAGCCTTGTTATATCTTTTTAGAAAGCCAGAAAACTACTCTTTTATTTTATTTTCAAATAAGGTTGTTTAAGTGAACAGTTTGAAAAAAATTAGTTTTCAAACTCAAAATTTTGAAAAAAAAAATTAAAAATTAAAATGTTCAACTAATTTTTTTAAAAATTTTATGTAACTAACTATTATTTTTTTTTTAAATCAATGCTCTTATTAATTTTTAGTCAAAAACAAAAAACCAGATGCCAAAATGTATCTTCGTTTTGAAATTAAGAAAAACTAGCAGTATTTTTTTCCAAGAAAAACACTTTTTTTTTGGTTTTCCCAAATTTGACCTGCCCAGGTCAATTATTAATTAGGGAATTATACATTTTTTATTTTTTATTACATACCATCCGATTTTAATCAAATAATAAAAAAAAACGAATTAACTTTTTACTTTACTTACTAGTTTTACTTTTAATTTTTTTTTAATTTCTCAAAAACTAAGATACATTTTGGCATCCGGTTTTCTGTTTTTGACTAAAAATTAATAAGAGCATTAAATTTTGAAAATAAAAATAATAGTTAATTACATAAAATTTTGAAATAATTTAGTTTAAAAAATTTTTTTTTCAAAATTTTGAGTTTGAAAATAATTTTTTTTAAAACTGTTCACTTAAGGCCGTGTGCGAACAGCGTTAAAATTTTATCCATTGGCTAAATTATGACACTAGTGTGGTGAATATAAACTTCAAAAATTTAGCCTGCTCTGGAGCAGGCTAAAATTTTAGCCAATGGATAATTTTCTATGCCTATGAAGGAGTGAGTGATATAGTCGGCGTAATGTGTTTGTTTTGATTGTTCCATTGCTTTCATTCGCATTTATTTTTGTTTGTTCGACTAATATCGAATTTTTCGTGTGTGTTTTATATAACTCTAATATTTAACGAACAAATAATAAGTAAGCGATGTTTTACATTTCTATTCTGTGAAAAAGAAATTTATTTTTATTTTGGAAGTTCCGCTACCAAAAACCAGTGTGACGTGTGTTTTGTTGTATTCATTTAATTGCATTTATTTTTTGTTTTTTGTTTGTTTTTATGTTGACGTCGAATTTCCCGTTTGTGTTTTTGTGAATTCCGCTTAATATAATTGTGTTATGAACGAGCAATTACTTAAATTAACCGATAATACTTTTTTTACATTCCTATTTATTGTGAAACAAATTTGTTTTTTTTTTTAAGTTCAGCTGCCAAACCAGTGTTTTGTACCGCGTTTAAAATTTCCCATAATTTTAATTATTTTACAGAGTAGTTCTATTTTATTTTTTTAACAAAACACAATTTAGAATAGCCAAAATTATGAAATTGCAAATCATCAATAAATTTGATTTTGAAATTTCAAATTTGCGTTTTTATTTTTTTGTAGGGAATTTCATAGTACATCAAATAAAGAGAATTTAACCTACAAAAGGTCGGGTAGTTCTAAATTTTTGATATTTTGTATAGGATGTTTGGTGATAAAAAAAAAAACAATTTCCACACCACACCTCCGCCCAATTTGCTATCAGGAAAAAACTGCAAAAAATCGGCTAATTCAACTATAACTTCTTTCTGATACATTTTATCGAAAAAAAAACTAATTACTAAACGCAAAACAAATAGAGCCACTTAATTAGCATGTTTTATATAAGTTTTTTAATCAATCTTCATTCCATTATATCGTTCTTTAGTTTTTAAAAAGTTGCATAGGATAGTGAAATTGATTGATAATGAAAACTTTCTCACTAAAATCAACCATCACGAACTTATTGCGCTTTAAAAGTCAAAGAAACTTAATATTTTGAAAATACCAAATTTTGGGTTCTTTTGGATGAATCATCGATCATACAAATAAACTTTCTATAGCACACTTGTTAGAAATTTTGTTTTCTACTAGTTTCGTTAGTAGTTTTTTTTTTTTCGACAAAATGTACAAGAAAGAAACTATAGTCGAAATAAGCAAAAAAATTGCAGTTTTTTCCTAATAGCAAAGGGGCGGAGAGGTTGTGGTTGTAGAAATTGTATTTTTACATCAGCCAAAACATAAAATAATGCGTACTGCGAAACTTTTGATTTCCGAAATTACAACTTTGCATTTATCCAACTTGGTTTTGTACGGAAATCTTAGTTAGTTTCACCAACAAAGAATTAAATAGTATTATAAAATTGAACGTTTTTTTACAAATACAAATTAAAACACCGAACATTTTAGCGAAGACTTATATTTATAAATTAACCTTAAAACAGTTTGGTATATTTCCACGTATTCAAGCAAAAGAAGGGAAATTTTTCAATTCTTGTAGGGAAATTTAAAAAATATATTAGGGTTAAAAATCCCATTTAATCCAGTTCGCACATCAAAAAGCTAAACATTTATTCACCTCAACTTAAACGTCAAAAATTAGCCAGAGGATAAAATTTTAACGCTGTTCGTACACGGCCTAAACAACTTAATTTAAAAATTAAATTAAAGAGTAGTTTTCTGACTTTCCAAAAAAATATAACAAGGCTTTGTATCATTCACCGTTGTTTTTAAATATTTTTTTTTCTGATTTAAGTCAATGTTTTAGAAAATTGCCCTTCCCGCCTAAACGGGGGGAAATAGACCCCCCTCCGATACGATTTTTTTCTTGTCTTAGCTCCACTTACACGCTCAAGCTTTTTGGTGCACCTTATACCAATCACCCTGTATAATGTTCTCCTAGTAAAACTTTACCAAAAACAATAAAAATGAAATTCCATAAGTTTATGCATTCTCATTAAATAACATATCAAACAACTATACTATTTAGACAAAAGAAAAATTGGTTTTCCTAACAATCTTATACTTGCTTGTACTCTTGCTCCCGAGACCTATGCAAGTATTTTATATTTCCACAAATATTGCCCAACCAGTGTACCTCTCAAAGCTAAAACGATGTAGGTTAGCAGCACGTAGCAGTGGTACTTCAATACAAGAACCACATCAATTCAGTGAACAATTTCGATTAAGTGCTCTATGCAAAGGATATACAACACTTATCAAAACCCTTAAAACTCTATACAGTAGTCTGACTTTATCCTTTGATGGAAAAACTATCATTCCATATTACGTTCCTGCTTCCTCACCTTAAAACCACTATCACATGTTTGAGAATCTTTATGAAGCAGAGGCACAGTCTGCTCTGCAAAGGTAGTTAAACACTTTTACGGTTCACCAATAAAGGACCATCATTTCTCTTTGGAACATCGCAGTCATCATTCTATGTGAGTCACAAGCACTAGTTCCTCTCTTTTTGTATTAAGGAAGAACATTTTCTACCGTCCCTTTTGCAAAATACTTTACATAAAATTTGCGTACAAAAACACAAATCTAACAAAAGGAGATACAAATGTATCTACGAAGTAGTTTTCAGTTTTCTATGTCCAAACTCAGTGATGCTTGGTCGTCGGTATTTGTTGGCAGAAGCTGGTACAGTAGTTGTGTCGCTATACGATTTCCAAGGATCCCTTCTGTGTACCACAAGAATTATGCAACTATATCTGAAAATCGTGTCAATGATACACGAATGACATTATACGGGGAGTTGGATAAATATAAGGACGAGTGCGTATTCAGCAGGTGTTTTTTCCTTGGTATTGCATTTTGATTTGTATTTTTGTAACTTTTTTCACTGCTTCTCTGTTTTTTTTTTTTGTCTCTTACTTTACCATCATTCATTGTTGGGTTAATGTAACTTGGATGGTATTTTGCTGAGGCGGGCAAATTAATGAGAAGTTATTAAAATGGAATTGGAGTGTCATTCTGGGTTTTATAAATGAAATGCTAGTACAGTGTGTAACATAGATAGAGATACAAAAGTTCGTTCATTCGTTTCGTTCGTCGCCGTCGGTACTTACATAAACTCGACTATGTATATATAATTACGTACCTAGGTACAATAACGTGGGAAACTTTTATAGCACAGTATGTCTGTGTATTTTCGCATTGATAGATGAGAGGATCAAGTACGCAATTTATTTTAAGAGAGCTTTTTGTGTTGTGTTTTTTATCTTTTGTCTGATGTAAACATTACCTATAGTTTTTTTTTCGTTGAGTTTTTTTTTATTACAGTTGCTCTTAATTGGTGCTCAGTAATGGTTGAATATTTTTCACTGTAATAATGGAAATTTAATTTTTTTTTTTTTTTTGGTTTTGAATGTGAAAATTATTTTTTTCTGCATTTTATTGCGATATGAAAAATGGAGTATGATAATGACCAACATATTTCAATCAATTAAAAGTTATTATTTGTTCGGTTTACAAAGTATAGGTTTTCATCGGGGCAGGGAACTAACTTCACGGGAACTAACTTTAGATGGGAAATAATTTCACTTTTTTTTAAGAAGTAAATTCACACTCATCTGAAGATTGTGTGAAGTTAGTTCCCGCATCTACAATTTTTATATTAAAGGAGATTAAAGCTGAATATACGGGGCGTCTTTAGTCCCAGTGCTCCAAACAGTTGAGATTGGTAAGGGGGCATGCTACCCCCCTACAACTCCCATGCCTGACCCACTATAGAATTTTGGGGTGCATGCGAGTTTTTGTGGATGCGAGTTTGGGTGGGTGCGAGTTTTGGTGAGTGCAAGTTTGGGTATGCATTATGTGCATTTTGTATAAGAAGTGTAAAAGGATGAAATAATTTCTCACTAAAAAGTTGAGTTATTACCCACGCAAAGTGGGAATTTACTTTAGCAAAAAAAAGTGTAATTAGTTCCCACTTTACTAGTGGTGAAATTAGTTCCTATGAAAAGTTAGTTTTAATGTGAAGTTAGTTCCCTTGAAGTTAGTTCCCTGCACCGATGTCATCACTTTTTACACGTCGTTTTTTTAGAACTATATTGACTGCGCAAAATAATAAAACTGTATTATATTATGGTAAGAAGTTAAGAAACTACTTGCAGAAAAAAACTGGATTGGATTCAATCACTTAGTCAATATAGTGCAGGGAACTAGCTTCATGGGAACTAACATCACATGGGAACGTACTCGCACTCACCCCGAATCCTATAGTAGACCACGCAGGGCATTTGCGGGGGAAGCATCCCACCTTAGCAATCACAACTGTTGGGGACATGTGGAACTAAATTCGCCCCATATTTTTAGCTTTATATTTCCTGTAATATAAAAATTGTAGATGGGAACTAACTTCACACAATTTTCAGATGAAATCAGTTCTCACCTTTAGTGGGAATTTACTTCACCAAACAAAAGTGAAATTAGTTCCCACTTATGGTGAAGTTAGTTCCCATGTGAAGTTAGTTCCCATGTGAAGTTAGTTCCTGTGAATTTGGTTCCCTGCACCAATCAATATATAGCATTCAATGTTTCCTTGCTTACTAGATGGTTTTAGTTAAAGGCGTTTGAAAATGGTTTATCAAATGGATTACAAGTTTTAATTTTTAATTCATAATTTCAACTTCATTTCGCATAAATTAATTTGGAGTTTGTTGGAGATTAATTGAGTTGAAGTGGTATCATAAAATCTTCAATAATGTTCACTTATTTTTGAAGAAATTATTATTGAAGGAACTCATTGTAATTAAATTCAGTGTAATAAGCCACATATAATTGAAAATATGAATTATTTTGTAATTAGTATTTACCAAAATTGGTACATGGTAACACAACACATCTGACTTCGTATTTATTAAGAACAAACTTTCTGGTTTTGTTCTCATAATTTTTGGATACCAAATGTTAAATCGAAAAATTGTGAAGAGCGCTATTAAACTATTAAGTTGGAAGATTCTTAACAAAAAAACCATCACATCGTTCGTTTAAGCTCTAGGCAGGGGAACCGTTCATACGAGTGTGTCATATGAAGTATTCAAGACAAGATTAAGATGAATTAAACAGACTTAAGTTTTATAGAAGATTCTGTCAAATACAAAATGAAAGTGACTTTTACCTTACTCATAAAAAATTCAAACACAATATTCTCTTTGACATTGTAATGTTCCAGAACCCTCTTACTCTAACTACTATAATCATTAATATTTTTGGACGTTTTACCCACCACATCGCTTGGCATAAGGTTGACCATCGACTTTAATGGTTTTCAATTTTTATTCACATAAAACGATATTGTGTCGTTAGAAAAAATAAAACAATTCCCAAATTAAACAGCAATGTTCCAGAACTCTCATACCCTTACTACAAGTAAAACATTTTTTTTTTTTTTATTTAGAGAAGAAAATTATTTTCGAGTTCAAATTGCATAGCTTACTATACTAACTTATATATTTTCTGTACTCCTGCTTAAGACAAATGTAATTTCTTCAGTGATTCCTTTTATTAAGCAAGAAATTTTACTTTTTCCAATTTCCCGTAACATAGTCATGATTAATCGAAGAAAAATATTTCCAGCAACATATCCTTAAATTCAGACATTGGTTTCATATTTAAAGCAGAAATTAAATTTCATGCCATTAAAAATGTCATTGATTAAATAATTTAACACTGACAACGAATTTTCCGACTCCTATCTCTAATTTTACCAACGTAAAAATGTGTTACAAAATTCAAATTTAAAGAAAAAAAAAACTAAATCTTAATCAATAAATGTCAATTAAAATAATAATCTTTTTAAATAATCCCCAAGAAAATCAAGAAAAAAAAAACGAAGCTAAATAAGTGTGGAATTTAAATTGCATATAAATAATAATAAAAGAAAACCTACATTTACATTAAATTAAACACCAACAACAACAAAAAATTAAAAAAAAAAACCACAAAGAGCTTTTTATTGGTTTCAGTTTCAATCTTATAAAATAAAGCAAATTTAAAAATAAAATAAAATCGCGCATGTAAAGCCATTAGATGTCGTTTTTAAATAAAATATGAAAAATATAAAGATGAAACTATGTCTAAACGTACCTTTAGCGAAAAGAAAATTCAAGTATCTTTTAAAATAAAAAAAAAAAGATCATAAAAATACATATATAAATAAACATTGGAAGTTAAATAAAATTCAGAAAAGGCACAGAAAGATCGCAGATACTCGAATTAAAATTGCTGTTTATACTAAGTGTTATGTCGATAAATAAAATATAATACAATAAATTGCATGAAATAGAAAATTTTAAAACAAAAACAATATATAATTACAACAACAACAACAACAAAACTTTAATAGATACCAAAAAATACAAAAGTTTAAGAAAAGCAACTAATACAAATAAAACATATAATAAATGAAATTATCCTGGACCAGTGTTTGTTGCAAAATATTAATGTAATAAAATAAATATTATTTGTTTTACGCTAAATATTTATATAATCTGTTAAATTATTTATTAAAAATCTATAAATGTTTTTGGTTGCTTAATCCTTAATCCCAAACTTTGTTCCCTGTATCCCTTGTATTGCAAACGTTTTTTTTTTCATAATAGCAACCGGACTTTACACCGTTAACCATTAAAACAAAATAACACTACAAGTATTGCTCCGTTATAAAGCAAACTTTTGTTAAACAAAAAAAAATAAGTAAATAAATTAAATTACATGAAAAATAAATAAAACAAATCGCATGATGAATGTGTACTAACTATTTAAAATGTATGAAACAAATTGTTAACATTTTTCAAAAAGTAAATAAATAAAAAAAATCTTTTAAAATAAATATATATATACATATATTAATGAACCATTTTCTTATTTAAACAAAACAAAAGATTATATTTAAAATTAAATAAATATATATAGATATATAAATCCCATTTAGAATAATGACAACAAAAAAGGATAAGTAGTTTGAGCTCCCCTATATCCCCCAACATAAATAATAAATTATTATTATCTACCCCTTTAAATACACTTTAAAAAATAAAATTTTAAATTAATGGATGTAAGCTAAATATATTATTAAAATAAAACTTAATTTGTATGTTTAAATAAATCAAAACAAAAAAACATAAAACATACAATAAAAACAAACAAATATTTAAATTAATCAATAAGTATTAAACAAATGCATATTAAATTTATTCGATGTTAAACTAAAGTGGTAAATAAAAATTAAAAAAAAAAAACTAAAAAAAAATACTAAATAAAACTGATTTTTGCAAGTGGAAACGTAAAACTTTTTAAGTTTTTTTTATTTGTTTAACTGTTGTGTTTTAAATTTATATCCAAGTTTTTTTTTTAATTTGTTGTGTTTTTATTATTTGAGTCGTAGTTTGATGCATATACTCTTATATATTTTATTAATTAAATGTTTCCCTTTAATTTAGGTAGATACTTTGCGCTTGTTAAGAGGTGAGTATTATTAATTGAAACGTTGGAAATTATATGATGACAATCACCCATAAAACCACTGCTTTGTTTTCTTTAAATTAATAAAATAAATCTTTATTAACCTGACTGATATCAGAATGCAAACTTGTTTTAATGCATTAGTTAGAAATCGGTAATATTTAAATATTGATTTTAACGGGTGAGTACTAAACAGCTTGTTTTCGACATTTTTCAATAGACAGTTAAATAATATAAACCAACATTAAGACAGGCATGGGAAATTTGGAAACATGTATATAATTTAAAAAATAATCTGAAACCCAAAATTTTTAATCAATTTAATGAGGTTGGAAAATATTAAGAGTAATCAATATCATACAGAAATTTGAATATGTGATGATGTATTAAGGGTAAAACTATATGAATTATTTTGAACTGTAGGTAACCACAACGTATACGTATAAATTATTATATAATTTTAATTATATAAATAATGTATATCGGCAGATTTACATAATTTCATAATCATCATAGAGTTTTATTGTTTTAAGAGTTAGTTCATAGATTAATTTACTTTTATTTTATTTGAACAAATTAAAATGTTTTTAATTAGAATCAATCTTGAAAAATATTACAGAATAAATTGTAGAATTTTTAGTTAAAAAGTTAAAAGCATATTCGGTGCCTTGCATTCATCCTTACACTTTGTTATCAAAATCATTAATGAAAACTAATTGCAATATTTAACATATTTAAAAGCATATTTTAGTTTTTCGTATTGATAGTTAAGGACTTAAGTTACGATTTCTTATCATCCTCGTATTTTCATATACGAAGGTATGTACCAATGATAAAACCCGAAAAAGCAAATCCTTAGACGGCCCTAGGTAAAGGGGATAAGTAGAAGTTCGGGTCCCAATCGAGGACACTGTACCAACGTTGGCAAGTACAAAAGATGAAGAGGAAAAGAAAACGCTTTACAAAATGTGTAGAATAGTACTTTTATACTTTTTTGCATGCTAATAACAATTAGTAATAACATTCTTGATATTTTAAAAATAAAAGGAAATTAGCTTAATATTTAGTTAGTTTTTAAAATTTAATAAATTACATAAGAGTCCAATAAAGTAACAACTAAAAAATAATGTGTTTTTGATTAAAAATTAATAAGAGCATTAAATTTTGAAATATATAAAATTAAAAAAAAAAAAAAAATTCTAAAACTTTGAGTTTGAAAATTAGTTTTACAAAGACTATTCACTAAAAAATTTTTTTTTTAGAAAAGAAAGTAACAGAGATTTCAGATTTTTAAAAAGGTGTAGCAATCTACATACAGGGTGATTGGTATAAGATGCACCAAAATGCTTGAGCGTGTAGGTGGGGTTAAGACAAGAAAAAAAATCGTATGGGAGGGGGGTCTATTACCCCCCGTTTAGGCAGGAGGGGCAATTTTCTAAAAAATTGACTTAAATCAGAAAAAAAATTATTTAAAAACAACGGTGAATGATACAAAGACTTGTTATATCTTTTTGAAAAGCCAGAAAACTACTCTTTTATTTTATTTTTAAATTAAGTTGTTTGAGTGAACAGTTTTAAAAAACTAAGATACATTTTGGCATCCGGTTTTCTGTTTTTGACTAAAAATTAATAAGAGCATTGAATTTTGAAAATAAAAATAATAGTTAATTACACAAAATTTAAAAAAAAAATAGTTTACAAATTTTTTTTTTAATTTTTTTTTCAAAATTTGGAGTTTGAAAATTAATTTTTTTAAAACTGTTCACTCAAACAATTTAATTTAAAAATAAAATAAAAGAGTAGTTTTCTGGCTTTTCAAAAAGATAAAACAAGTCTTTGTACCTATCATTCACCGTTATTTTTAAAAAAATTTTTTTCTGATTTAAGTCAATTTTTTAGAAAATTGCCCCTCCCGCCTAAACGAGGGGAAATAGACAAACAAATAATTCAAAAATCGTTACAGCGGTTTTTAAATAAATCGATGTTTACTTAATAATTTATATAAAAGATTTTTTTTACAAACTTGGAGTACGCCAATGTTTAGTGCTAAATAGTTTGCATACATTTATTGTATAAAAATAATTTTTCATAGTCAAGCCATTTTCCAAATATTGAATTTACAAAAAAATAAATTAAAAACTTAACTAAAACTTAAATTTAGCACTTTTAAAAATGTTGCTATTGAAACTAAAACAAATCATCTAAATTTTTCTAAGTAAATTTTTTTGGGTTAAATAAACTCGTTCACAAGATAGCTTAACACAGAAATAACTGTTCTATGGGAGGTACCGTTATAAATAAATAAATAAATAATTAAATCAATAAATAAATAAAATACTAATTAATAAATAAATAGGCTTGGCAATTTTTTTTGTAACTAATTAAAAGAACAAAAACCATCTCTAATATTTTTGAGGAAAATTGTTGGAGCCCTTTTCAAGTAAATTAAGGTTCTTCATAACGGCTATATGGCAGTTCCCTTTATTTTTTAAGCTAAAATAAAAATTCAATTCCTCCCCCAAGGAATGGTCCACAAACCCTACATACAAAATTTGAAGCAAATCGGTTCCGCCGTTTAGGCTGTAGTTACTGATACAACCAAACTGACAGACAGACACTTTTTTCGACTTCGCTTTCATGTTTGATTTTTATCTCAAATTTTTTTTTGTACGAATGCATATCTTGCCTAATAGTACCTTTAATCGCAAGTAAAAAGAGATAGGGAAATCAGATGGTAATCAGTTGATAATCAATAGTTCTCAATCTGGTAGACGGCTTATCGCCAAATCCTAAGACTTTGTTTTAAAAATATCTTTAAAAATATTGTATTATGAGAGTCTTACTACTTGAACACCTTCTACCGAAAAAACGACCGCTTCTAAGAGTGATTCTTCATCTGATCTCAGCACTGATGTCATTTTGCGATCTAATGGTGGGACTCCGGTAAACAAAGTTTTTTGAAATTAAACCAATGCTAATAGTTTCTTTGTCTGTTTTTGCCCATCCACCGTTATTTTTTCTGTATTGCTGCTGACTACATGTAGGTTTTTTAACAAGATTGATTTTTCCCAGACACATGTAGTTTGTAATTTTATTTGCAGTTAGACTATTAAAGTAAATAATTTGTTTTTCTTCGACTCTCTAATTGGATTTAGAATTTTGTCAAAGTGGAAATTCATAGTAGTTTTATGCTAAGAAGCAGCGATGCCGTTGTCACTTCGATCGGAATTTTTCACTTCGGTCACTTCCTCTTTTCTAAAAACACTTCACTTTTTTGCCTCCTTCATCATACTTGAATGCATTGTGTAAATCGACAGTAAAAATCAAATCAACACAAACGCAGACCACACTTCAACAACCATTTATGTCTATCGATAACTCAAGAATTCGACACTAGAGAATTTTACCATATTTTCAAACCAAGAAAATCTCCCAAAATTAATAAGAGGCAATAGGCGGCAAACAGAAATTTACCCATAACAGCTCTTGTGGTGTAAAAGAGCCAACTATATAGAAATATAAGAATATATCCGCCTGGTAAAAAATTAAGCTATACTTATTTTTAACTATATGATAAATGATGTACATTTGTGTTTATTTATTTAATATTTATTTTAGAATGCAAACTGATGTTTCTACAGCTGTTTCGCAGCCGTATTTCTTTGTCAATTCTTTTGTTTCACCATTGTACAGACATTTCAATAGTATTTTCATGCTGAATAATCACCGCCTGGCCATCTTAAGAAACTTGTGAATAACACATTTTATAGGTTCGTGCATTTACTAGTCGTCTATTCTGTTACCCTGACAACAGTCGTAAACATATATGATTTTTATTTTGTTAACGACTCTTGTCAAGAAAATATGGATTTTAGAGCCAATAAAATACATTAAATATTGTTAATTTGTTTTGTTAGCCACTATTGTTAGATCTACAGAATAGACACTTAGTAAATGTAAGAACCTCCAAATGTGCGGTTTACAAGTTTCTTTGGATGGCGCTGCTCCATGATTGTACTAGAGAAATGTATATACAATGGTTTCACGAAGTTTTTATAAATGGTTTCTTTTAGCCTTAAAGTTGACAAAAAAATCAATTTGTCAAGGAAATTCGACAGTGGTTGTTTTTTTTTACATATGCATCTTTTTTTAATTTGTTTAAAAACTTCGTTATAAAAATATATATAAGAATTAACAAATAAAAACAATAAAAAGACTAAAAATAGTCGAATTAGATTTTATTAAGTGGAGTATTTATGAATGAAATTCAATATTAAAGGTTTTGTGGCCTTTACTCCAACCATTGCGTTTCGCCCTAGTCTGATGGTGGACTCATCAGCTAGATGACATCAAACCCAAAGATATAGTTTATAGTAATAAAATACCGAATAAGTAAAATATTGTTTTTCTCATACATTCTTTAATTTTAAGACGACACTACGCTTTAGGGCAAAACACCACCATTTTGTTCTGGAAACACTTCGCGCCAAAAATTCACGAACGGCCTCACTGCTAAGGATCCCGTGGTTGCTACCTTTCTTGTGAACCTTTCTTTTTTAAGCACCAGTTTATAAGTTGCTAATGAAAGGTTTTCTTCGATATTTGTTAATTTCCTCATACTGCCATTCGGAGCGTTATTCCATGCAGCATCTTGTATTGCATTTATGTAGCTATTTTCTTCGCCTTGAAGCTACGCCTACGACCAGTAAGATCAGTTCTTGTTTTTGATCTGTCTAGCGATCAGTTAAATGTTTCAACTGTAGAGAAAGCCAACACAAAATTACATATAAGCTATTGGCCGTTAGCATTCCATGTTATAATTTTGCTCTTAAAGCATTTTTCAAAATAATTTCGATTTTTATTTTAAACAATTCACTGCACCTTATGTGTTTCCTTTCCTAACATTATTTTCTTTTTCGATTGTTTATAGTTTCTGTAGTATTGTTTCCGTTGAATAGCAAACAGAAAGTTTCCGAATGTTTATATCGAAAGTGTATCATCAAATTAACTCAAACCCTTCCGCTCTAACGATGATTAAGCACTTAAAAACCCCTTGATGCCACACAACATTCTATGTCTATCTATTTAGGAAAGTCATTAAAAATCGACTAACAAGCTTCAACGTTTTTCTTTTAGCGTATCTAAGATTAAGTCGGCCATTACTCATCAATTATTAATTACTCTATCTGTTAGATATTAGATTAAGGATATTCCCTATACAAATTGAGGAAGTAGTTAGAACTTCTTTTTCTTCAGAATAGAGTAATGTATCTCTCTAAATTATTATTAACCAACTGACAGCACTCTAAGTATGTCTTAATAACAACCATTTATCATGATTGAAGAAGCCCAAGGGACAAGAAACGAAAGAACCACCCAAACCCCAAGTGACATGTTCAGGAAATCCTATTTTGAAAATTGCACTGTGTTACAATATGTTTCAACAAAAAAGTATTTATTCTTCATCCTTATGTTCTTCTATTTCTTTTCCTGCTATTATTTTAGCTGTAAAAGATTTTTTATAATCCTTTCGGTATGTATTGTTCATCAAAGTAAGTGCCATCGGTTTCATATTTATTCTGACGTGCAGCAGGAAGAAAGAACGGGATAAGAACACTTTCATAGCCTTTTTTCTGATGTTCTCTCTTTTAGCTTATAACCACATCCTTTTTCCTGTTTTTAGCCTTACGACTTTCATTTTCTTTTTTTGTTTTTCATGGCAGCTATATGTTGTAGGACCATCTTCATCTTTGATGTTTGTGCCTATGGTATTAGCATCCTCTTGCGGAAACACTCTACCGACCCTAGTTGTATAGTTGGGCTAAAGTATTTAAGCCAGAACTTAGGTACATAATGTATGCTGATTATAATTGTCAGCACATAATCATTATCCTCAGACTTGAGAAGGTTCAAGGAATGAACAAAAATGAGAAACGGATTTCCACTTTCACTTGTTCTACTTTTAGGAGTTTTGTTCCGTGAACGACTATAAAGGTGATGATTTCTATGGCACCGGGAAAGAGCGACTCAACTGAAACTTTAATAGCAGGTAGAAGCGCAAAAATGGATGGACTATCACACAGGAATGGAATTTGGTTAAACGAAAGGCTGAAGTGGCAGCCAAGTGAATTGGTGTCGATGGGATGGGTATATTCTTTTTTTATGGGTCATTATGGTGGTTTAGGTTTTTTTTTCAGTTTTCTATTTTTTTTTTGTTTACAAAACATTTTGTTTTTACAAATCAACTTCAACTTTCTGCGTTGTTTTGTTCACTTCTTCATATAACATGACTAGGAAGTTTTGCTTTCTTTTTTTTTGTGTGTGTTCTTTTATGAATGGTTTTACCTTTTTCACTTTTTTTTTGTTGTTGTTGTAGGTAATATGAAAAAAGTTTGCTGGGATTAATTTATTCGCCTTGATGTTATTTCACCTGGAAGATGAACGGTTGGAGGGTTGTTTTCCTTTTGTGGTATAATTTTGATGACTTATTGGCTAGCCTTGGGTTTGAATTGCGTTTATGGTGATTGGAAAAAAGGGGGAAGTAGATTTTTATGAAAGAGGACTTGGTTGGATGGTTTGTGAGCTTTTGTAAGGTTGATTGGAGTTTTCATCATTAGAATGAAAAACGAAGTGAATTCTAATCAAAAATAAGACAATGATTTGATGGTTTATGAAAAATCATTGATTTGAAAGGGTTAGACTCAAATTTTTTGAGGGAACAATTTACAATATGAACATAAGCTGAGTGAAAATAAATATAGATACATACATATTATGTAGGGTGAGTAAACATTTTTTTGATAGAAAGCTTGTCAATTTTTTGATTGTATTAAACTTCAGTTGTAGTCCAGTAAAATAAGAGTCGTACTGTTGTTAATATAAATTACTTATTTTTAGATAATTAGCAGGTAAACATACTAAGGAACCCAGCTCAATTTTTTAAAAACTATATTTAGTAACCGACTTCTTCGGCTTGTTTAGTTTCTAGCCAGTTACTACCTTGACTTATGCCTAGTCGTTGAAGACTTCTTCACCACGAAAGTCAAATACTTTCAGGTTTCTTGGGCAGTATTTTTTGAGTTTGTTCTTGATGGGAGTGTAGTGCCCCTTGGCGTAGTGGTTAGTGTGTCGGACCATCACGCCGGACGTCTGGGCTTAAGCCCAGTTTCCAACTTCGATAAAATCTAATGTTTTTTTCAAGGGCACTGCCTCTTGCGAGGAAGTAACAAATCCGCCAAGAGTATCATTGTCATGAAAAGTGCTTCTCACCTTAGTCGTTCAGATTCGATGTAAAATTGTAGGTCCCCTCCAATCCCGTAGAACTAACAACACACACAAAAGGATTGGTTGAGAGTTGTAAGTCACTAGGCCGTGATTCTTCGGAGCTGTCAGTGCCACTTAATTTATTTTATTTATTCTTGATGGGAGCGTTACGAAATCTCACAATTTAAAATCTCAAATACCAAAATCTCGCTTTTTTATAAAAATATCAAAAAACTAAATTTCGCAAGATTGAAATCCCGCAAGATTAATCTCAGGCATTCCCTCCCTCATGATATCATTGTTCTTCCTGAAACATGGCTCATTGAAACCTTTTTAGACAAAGACATTTTTGAAGAAGAGTTTTCAGAAAAGAGCATTTCAAGCGAAAAGAAAATTAGTGGCTACTGGTCAAACACAACTACACAAGGACAAAAAACGTGGCGAAAATTTATTTGCTGATGAAAATTAAAAATTCGCGCGAATTAGAACCAACACAGTTGTGGCGTATTGGTTAAACCGTAGATTGTCTTCCAAACAAACGCAACCAAGTAATTGACTATTGATTTAGGTTTGGCTGTCAAGATGAATCCAACAGGTTCATGGTGAGGCTGCGGCACTTGGTAGCTGTGCTTGGGCTTCTTTTACTCGCTGGTCTTCTAAGGCAGATAAGCTTGGATTTTGCTGAGCTTATTTTTATTTCCCATTTTATGTTGAAATTCCAAAGGTAGGTCACGTGCTCTTCAACTTTTCGGGTGACAAGGACTGGTGAAATTGAGATGCAGTAAGTGCATGAGAATTTAGGCAGCTTAAATACACAGTTAGAAATTGCTCGGATTTGTTTAATCCTTAAAACTAAAATTTTAAATACCGACATAAAAAACAAAGTCGAAAAAAAAATTCTATTTTTCAAGTGAAAGCTAGAACTAAAAATAAAAAAAATAAATTTATTGGCACTGACAGGTCCGAAGAACTACGGCCTAGTGACTTACGTTACTACTCTCAACCAATCCTTTTGTGTGCGTTATTAGTTCTACAGGAATTACCGACAATTTTATGTCGAATCCGAACGACTAAGGTGAGATTGCACTTTTTATGACAATGATTACTCTTGGAGGATTTGTTACTTCCCCGCAAGAGGCAGTGCCCCTAAAAAAACAAGGTGTTCTCAGACCCAGACCTCCGGCGTTATAGTCCGACACACTAACCACTACGCCACGGGGCACTACAAGAAAGCTAGAACTAGTCATACAAACAAAAAAAAAAACAATTTAAAATAAATGGCATGACTAGATCACAAAAAACTTTTGGCAAGTTACCTGAGGGCGTAATAATAATGTGTCGAATGAAATAGTTCTTGAAAATTTAAAATAAATTAAAATACAAACAGGATTTACAAGAAAAAATCCTACGAAATTTAATTAAAAGTTCTTAATCCATCCATCTTACTAAAAAATTGATTTGTTTTAAATAATTGTTTGAATTTTTTTTTTCTAAAAAAAGGAGTTATGCTGGTTTTTAGAAATTAATTTAATATACTTTTAGATCCAGTTGTACAATCGTGGTTCAATGTGGTTCAAATTTTTAAACCACTGATTTCCATAGATAATCGCTCAAAATCGGTGGTTTAAAAATCCACATACACATTTTTAAAAATTTGAATTCAAAAAAATATTTTTTTAAAATACTATTTAAAAAAAACATGTTATTTAAAATATTTACGACAATTTCAGTACTGAATTTCGTTGAAATCCATAAGATATTTATCATTATGAAAAGTCCATAACTACCGTTAAATATTTATGGATGTTTCTCATGGTTACCTCTTTTTTTTTGCTAAAAAGTAAAATATTTTTTTCGACTATTTTCAGCGCAGTTAAAGTTCTGTAAAAATGTTCAGATGCTTCCACATTCATATGGAAGAAACAGATTTTTAGCACATAAATTATTTAAACTATGATTTTTAAAGAAATTTTAAAATATCGATTTTTTGTCTGTTTTTGTTATTTTGCGGTTCCATCTGCCTAAGCCTCCGTTCAAACGGATCAATCTATACTTTTTATATAAAGAAATCAATTTCAAACAAAAAATATTAAAATATTTTATTTCGTACGACAAAGTTTCCGAATGTTTATATCGAAAGTGTATCATCAAATTAACTCAAACCCTTCCGCTCTAACGATGATTAAGCACTTAAAAACCCCTTGATGCCACACAACATTCTATGTCTATCTATTTAGGAAAGTCATTAAAAATCGACTAACAAGCTTCAACGTTTTTCTTTTAGCGTATCTAAGATTAAGTCGGCCATTACTCATCAATTATTAATTACTCTATCTGTTAGATATTAGATTAAGGATATTCCCTATACAAATTGAGGAAGTAGTTAGAACTTCTTTTTCTTCAGAATAGAGTAATGTATCTCTCTAAATTATTATTAACCAACTGACAGCACTCTAAGTATGTCTTAATAACAACCATTTATCATGATTGAAGAAGCCCAAGGGACAAGAAACGAAAGAACCACCCAAACCCCAAGTGACATGTTCAGGAAATCCTATTTTGAAAATTGCACTGTGTTACAATATGTTTCAACAAAAAAGTATTTATTCTTCATCCTTATGTTCTTCTATTTCTTTTCCTGCTATTATTTTAGCTGTAAAAGATTTTTTATAATCCTTTCGGTATGTATTGTTCATCAAAGTAAGTGCCATCGGTTTCATATTTATTCTGACGTGCAGCAGGAAGAAAGAACGGGATAAGAACACTTTCATAGCCTTTTTTCTGATGTTCTCTCTTTTAGCTTATAACCACATCCTTTTTCCTGTTTTTAGCCTTACGACTTTCATTTTCTTTTTTTGTTTTTCATGGCAGCTATATGTTGTAGGACCATCTTCATCTTTGATGTTTGTGCCTATGGTATTAGCATCCTCTTGCGGAAACACTCTACCGACCCTAGTTGTATAGTTGGGCTAAAGTATTTAAGCCAGAACTTAGGTACATAATGTATGCTGATTATAATTGTCAGCACATAATCATTATCCTCAGACTTGAGAAGGTTCAAGGAATGAACAAAAATGAGAAACGGATTTCCACTTTCACTTGTTCTACTTTTAGGAGTTTTGTTCCGTGAACGACTATAAAGGTGATGATTTCTATGGCACCGGGAAAGAGCGACTCAACTGAAACTTTAATAGCAGGTAGAAGCGCAAAAATGGATGCGCTAGTTTTTTTTTCATATCAGCTCAAATTGAGTACCTTTTTTTGATCACATTCAGTGCTCCTTTTAATTTCCAATCAATTATTGAAAACCTGATTGCTTTACGAAATTTACTTTTCAAGATATATAAAAAAGATCGAAACCTATAAAAACTAAAATAAAAAAAAATCAGCTTAAATTTCCATTAGGCTAGTTTCGTCTTGTTTTTATGAAGATACATGTTTTATTATTATTTAATATCTTAAAAAGTATAAGTTGTTTGTAGGACCATCTAGTTTTCAGTAGTAGATTTGAAATAAATAAAAGCATTAAGTTTGAATCTAAAAAATGCTATTTATGCATAATTTTTTTTTCAATATAGCGTTGCCAAAGTAAAAAAATAACTAAATTGTTTCTTTGTGCTATAATTTTTGAGTTTGGGCTGATAAGTAAAAAAAATAACTAACCGTATCGTACAAAAAATCATAGTATCTAATATATTTTGTTTGAAATTAATTATTATTATTAAAAATAAAATTAATTAATTAATTCTTAATATAAAAAGTATAGTTTGATCCGTGTAAACGGACGTTTGGGCAGATGGAACCGCAAAAAACGAAAAAACAGGCAAAAATCAAAATTTTAATCATTTAAAAATCATAGTCTAAACAATTTAGGTTCCAAAAATCTGATTTTTTTATATGATCTTTCTATAGAGCCTAGGAGTACATGAAAATGTTTACAGAATTTTAACTGCACTGCAAATAGCCGAAAAGAAATACTTTATATTTTAGCAATTTCAAAAAGTGGTAACCATGAAAAACGTCCATAACTACTTAACGGTAATCCAACTATACTTAACGGTAGCAAGTCATCGATTGGTTTTTGTTGAAAGTTTGCAGTTCTTTTAAAAAAGTTAGTCAGAATCGGTAATTGTACAGAAATCAAACAACCTTATTGGGGCCGATTTAGTTCTTAGAAAACTGAATAGCAACAAAATGTATAGCTTTTCGATTTTCGAAAATTTTGGCCAAATTCCAAAACGTGGCATTCCTTATGTATACCTACTTTGGTGCTCATAACATCACCGAAGTTTTAAGTTTTGTTAAAGAAAGCGCAATTGTTAAAGAACATACAATTTTAGGATTTTCGTATTTCACTGGACTGTATTTCAATAGACCGGAATGATCAAATGAAAGCGCAATAAGACCAACTTGGCGTAATTACACTTATGTAAAGTGAAATATATCCAACCATTGAAAATTGGCTTTTACACTTAATTCACTTGGCATTATTTAAATGCACCATTTAAAAATCATTCGATAAAAATTCTATTATACGTTCCCGTGGCTTGAGGGTTCCGTCTTGTTTCCGACGACTCTTTTTCTAAATTTGCATTTCCTTACAATTTTAAAATATTTGTTAACTATACCATGAAAAGCTTAATTACAATTTTAATCACCAACTTAACACGAGAGCAACAACGTTTCAAACAGTCCTGTCTTATATTTAAATTTAAAACTGTTTTCTCTGACAAAAAAAAAACAATCTTTCATTACCATTTTAAATTGAGTAACTAAATCAAATAGCTTCGTAGAAAATAAACTTCACAGTTTAATTTTGAGACAAAACGAAAACAGAACCTTTTTTTTTTTGACTGCAAAAGTAAGATTATAGTCTTATGGATACCTGTCCAAGTAAGCCCTATTGTCTGAAGTATTTGAGTTTGATTTACATTTAAATGAAAAAAATATATTCATATGGATTTATGTTGTTTGTTTTTATATCCAATTTGTAAAACAAAAACAACAATGATTTTTAGAAATGCTATAGCACACAGTTAAAAATGTAGGTAAACCTTGGATTGAAGAACAAAAAACAAACTCTTAAACTGATTAAAACATCAGCTTGACTGACACATAAGTAACCAAAATATGCTTAATCTTTTAAATAGAAATAAAAATGCTGTAGATAAAAAACAAAAACCGACACTTCCTGGCACATATTCATTGTTTCCCTTCCAACCCAAAACAACATGACCAAAACCACTCACAAACTAACCCTAATGTCCTGTGGCATTCTCCTCCCTTTAAACAAAAGCAATCCTCTTTCAAGAGAAGGAAGAGGTACATTTCTGCTACATGAATGGATGAGTTGGTAGTGGACTACTTGTCTCTTGCTTCTGAATAACAATGATAAAATTATGTGTCCTTCTTAATGAAATGCAGAAGCACTATTCAAAGATCTTTTAAATTTTAAGTCACTCCCAGTGTTAGCCACTTTGACGATTTAAATGCAAAGCAAAATTTTAAGTGACATCCACTGCCGCCACCGTTCTCCGTTAAATTGGCTTGGACATCGAAAATTCAATAGACTGATTGATGGGTTTTACCAGAACAAGAACAATAAACATCGCTTCGTGGTGTGCCAGTGACATACTTTTATAGCAATCTACGAATAGATTTTGATTCAAAACGCATCACATTTCAATCTGAACGATGCAATGGCAGTTGCTAAAGATTTTTCATCCAAAACGTTAGTAAATCCATCTGAAAAGTTCGATTGTGTGGTCAACGATGAAATTCAATGACTTTTGATTGGGGTTTGGCATTTCATGGGATCAATAAGCTGCATGCACAACGCTTGCTAAAGATATATGATTGTGGGTTATCCTGCGTTCATGTCAAAATTGTTATAAAAACAATCAGCATTCAATATTGTCGTGTGGTTGTCATTGAATTTTGTTAGTTATGATATGACATTTTGAGTGTAGTTTATCCATTCAAAGATT
Organism: Baccha elongata; assembly: GCA_951217065.1. Taxonomy (NCBI): domain Eukaryota; kingdom Metazoa; phylum Arthropoda; class Insecta; order Diptera; family Syrphidae; genus Baccha; species Baccha elongata. The sequence continues at coordinate 33,119,005 of OX578274.1, read as the reverse complement.
TTGGTTCGCGGAAATTAATGACAGTAACATAAGCGAAATTTAACAGCAAGTAGGAATTGATAAATTGCGTAAAGTTAGAAGCAATGAAGTGTCAGTTCCAATGACCACCATTGATGAGTTATCTCTCAGATTTGACAATGAGTGATAGAGTATTGGACATTTATAATGAACTGAAATAATTAATTTTGAACAATTTAGTTAAGTTAAATAAGGATAGCTTTAAGTTATGGAATTTGTTAGTGCCAGTTACGCAGAAATATAGATTACTATATGAATGTTCGGGTTTGACAAAACGGTTGGTTGTAATATGTTTAGGTAGATACGTTTGTTGAATGTAGTATATCTATTCAAGAACAAGCCGAAGCAGATTTGCTTGGGAGAAGCACAAGCACTTTTATGTAATTTCGTGTTGATAAAATAAGAAGCAAGACTGGGTTGCAAAAATTTTCTCTTGTGGCAAGTAAGTTAGAACTTCTTGGCAGGTAAATAAAAAACAGAAAAAAGGCAGTCATTAAATTTTTAATTCAAAATTTAAAAAAAGAAAAAAAGATTTTTAAAAATCGCTTTTTTTCAAACAACGTTTTTAAAATGTTTTTACGAAAATAGTATGTCAATTTAAACAAATTAATAAATTTTCATGCGAAATCTAAATTTCAAAAAAAATCATCAATTGGTATTAAATTTCCAAAACAAAAGTTAGTATAATATAAATATTTTAAACAAAAATTATCAAAAAATTAAGTACGCCATTATCGTTTGTCTACCATAGACCTTTTTGAACAAAAAATTGGTTTAGATCCGGTGAGGTTGTTAACGAAAAATTCAACATTAAAAAAAATATAAATTAAAGACTTTTAATTAAAAAAGACTTTTCAAAAAACTTTAAATGGCTGACTACAGGTGCGAATGATAGACATACAGACACACAAACAGAATTTTCAGCCCATTTTTTTCGACTTCGCTTTCATCGTAATGTCATGTTTGATTATTATCTCAATTTTTTTGCACGAATCCAATACTTGCCTTACATATAATCGCAAGTAAAAATGTATGGGCGATTCTACATATGGTGGAATTTTTGACGGCCCTCCTTACATTTCAAGATGAATTTTGGAAAAATTGCCATAAAACTTTTAGTTTTATTTTTTTGCCATTCACATTAGCGCTTTCAACACTATTTTTCACAAAACTTTAAACATTTCACCTATCACTTATGTATAATTTCACACTTTTGTTATCAATTTTTGCACTTCGTTTTTTCTAACCACACTCCTATGAACGACTTTTTTTTGAACCAACTGTTCTACCAACAAAATCATACAATTCCAACCAGTTTGAAACCACGACCTTATACACTCTTGTTTTGATATTGAAAAAGCATTTATTCTGCAACCTCTTGAACACAACCTATAGAAAACGATAAGTACGTTTTGCGTTCGTATCCTATCGTTTACAGACAGATGAATGGAAACTCTTAAAAAAGGAAATGCTCAATAATAATTTTCTTGTTTGAAAAGGTTAAAATAAAATTTTTAATGATTATAAGGATTAATGATTACAAGGATTAATCTTCTAATCCGTCTGTGTTTTAGCAATCACTGAATCGATTTACACTATTGACATGCTGTTGGATAGAGAAAATATCAAACTAGGTCGTGATGACTATATTTCTGGTTTTGATAAAAAACGACAAAGTTGCACTTCCGAAAATCGAATAAATAGGGCGAAAAGTACAATTCTCAAATTATTTTATAAATAAAAAAAGAAGAAGAAAAAAGAAAAAAAATCTCGAGAAAATGCATTAGCCATTAATTGCAAACATATTTTTAATCAATTTTATAGTATACCTTTATATATTAATTGCACTTCACTTATATATTTTCGATGAAAAAAAAAAAAAAAAACGAAATGACATTGTCAACCTTACACCAACGCTAAACCACCTACTTGGGTGATGTAACTTAACTCACAGTCCAAAAAAGCTATTCTGTGTTTATCAATAACGTTTTGAACTTAGTTCCAGATATAAGGATAACTCATCGATAACTCTCGTTTATTAATAAGGGTGTTAGTGTCATAACTTTATTTCTTAATCAACGTTTTATTTAAATCATTGAAACGATTACCTGTATTAAGAAATTCTTGCAAATTTGCTTTACATTTTCGCTCATTGATAGTTATTATAATGTTTTAAGCAATCACTCGTCATTTCAAAGTGTTTTAAATTGAAAAAATAAAATATTCTAAATCTCAATGTTTGTATATTATGTTCTCATACATACTTTGATTCGATCGGGTTTTCACAAACCAATTCCCTTATATTCTGTAAGTTTTATTTATACATAGTAAGGATTTTATTTAATTGCATGGAACATTTAGCCGTAAGACCAGAAACAATTTAGAATTAGGTCAAATATAATATGTTATATGTGTGCTTGTGGAAAGGTATGAAGTGTTCCCAAATCCAACAATACATACATCACCTACACCACCATGTCTTTTATATAAAGTTACGTATTCCTATTATAGGTATTATATTTTTGAATTGTTTTACTATGTGTAAGCATGTCAGTTAACTTATATTTACTGTTGAAATAACTCCTCACAACCATCCATCTTGATAGGATTTAATTTGTTGTCCTATTCCATAGCAATCTATCACACTTCTATTAAGTAAAGTTCATGAAATTATTTCATCCCAGTAGAGAGTAAATTTATTTCATTACTGTGTCGTGTCATCCAAAATTGCGTCTCTTTCATTTTATGTGTAGTGTTAACCTTATCAAGCTACGAAAACACATGTTTTCGCTCAATTAGAATATGTCAGTTGAGTACAAGTCTAACACAAACCACTCAACTAGTTTATACATATTTGCAAATGCATAAATCTTCAAGAGTGTTTATCTTGTTTTAAGCCTCGTATACTCGTCGTATCCTTCGTTGCATCCCTTGTCGTTGTTATATTATTATTGTTGATTTATACTCATCGTTTGTGTAGATGTATATTGTATATATAAATATAGACAAATAAATCTCAGCGGACATCCATGGATTCTGGTATTTTAATGAATTGCTAACGATGCAACTTCTGACTCTGACTTGGCAAATGATACTTCAGAGAATGTTGTTACTTGTTTTTGTTTCTCGGTCCCAAAACAGGCATTTTCTAGATATTTTCTTTTAATTAAATGATGATATAAATAGAAGGCAACAAGGAAACCGACTCAAAGTCAAGTAAATGACTGAAGGGTAGCCTACACCAAACAATAAAAAAAAAAGTTCAAAATAAATTGACTCCCAACTTGGATAAGTTATAAGAATTGTGATTTGAAATTGAACGGAGAAATGGAAGAATTTTGTATCAAATTAATTAAGATTAAGATAAAAGAGTTTGTTGGTTTAAGTCTACTTAAAGGATTTTCATGTTAAGGGTACGATTGAAGTTAATGAGGATACTAATGTCTTTATATTAATTAATTAGGGGAAAGATCAGTCTTTTGTATTATGCACACAAATATTCGTTAATAATAAGAAATTACACAAGCACCAGCAGATAATCTTATAATGTTCTTTTTGTTTTACAAATTGGTATTGGTATTAGTATTTATTAAAAGAAACTGAAATAAATACTTACATAACTAGACTTAATTTCCTTTATTAGTTACTAGCTGTTAACCCGGCGCGCTGCTGCCGCAGAAAAAATAAGGGAGAAGACATTGATTTTGAGAGAGTAATTATTATAATTGTATTGTTCCAACATTTTTCCAAAAGCTTTTCAGCTCATATACAGGGTGATTGGTATAAGATGCACCAAAAAGCTTGAGCGTATAGGTGGGGTTAAGACAAGAAAAAAATCGTATGAGAAGGGGGTCTATTTTCCCCCGTTTAGGCGGGAATGGCAATTTTCTAAAAAATTGACTTAAATCAGAAAAAAAATTATTTAAAAACAACGGTGAATGATACAAAGACTTGTTATATCTTTTTGAAAAGCCAGAAAACTACTCTTTTATTTTATTTTTAAATTAAGTTGTTTAAGTGAACAGTTTTAAAAAAATTAATTTTCAAACTCAAAATTTTGAAAAAAAAAACTAAAAAAAAATGTTTAAACTAAATTTTTTTTAAATTTTATGTAATTAACTATTATTTTAATTTTCAAAATTCAATGCTCTTATTAATTTTTAGTTAAAAACAGAAAACCGGATGCCAAAATGTATCGAACAACAACAAAATGTAGGTATACTAATAAAATTGACGTCTTTTCGGTAGATGGATAATCACAATTTGAGTTTAGGTAACATATACCTACAACAGTACAGTTGGGAAGTGCTATGACCATCTGTGGGAGGCACAGATTCGATTCCTGGTGCCGGAAAAAATTGCCGGAGATTGTAAATGGACGAGTGACACTAATTATTAAAATTTAGTCTGATGATTGGCGGTGGCAGCCATGAAATAACTATAACGCCTGCCAAAAATAGTGTTGATTTCTACAGGTTGTTGCTGTCTAATTCACCCTCTTCTTAAAAAGTAGTTATTTCTCACCTTCAGCGGCAAGTAACTTCACTTTCATATCACATTAAAATTAAGTTATTTCTCACAAAATATGTTAAATTTTTTCTATAACCTTACGTGGCAAAAAATAACACCTGAAAATGTATTCCTATCAGGAATGAAGTTATTTCCCCACAACATTTTCTAACCATCTGAATTTTAAGATTAATCGGTCAAGTGATATTCTATTTTATAAAAGACAGAACGAACTCACCAACATACATTTTTATATACTTATATAAAAGAAGATTTTAAGTATATCAAAAGTTCACTGTGGCGTATACGTACTATTATTTTACTCGCACGTAAACCCCAACGGTTGTTGGCATTCGCTCAAAACTGGGTTAAATTTAATCGTTTGGAAATAAAAATATTTTATTTCTCTTCTTTAACAAAAAAAAAATACTGACTTCATCGGAAGAGTACCAACTAAACGTAGATATAAAAGTCAGAGTATCCATCATTTGCACCATAATGTCCATAATAGAAATTTGATACAAAATATACGAGGGTACCATACGTAAGACTACGACAAACGTATCTACTCTTATTCTTTTTTTTTTTTTTTGTGAAACATACAAGAAACATTTTTCCTTGTTATTTTTATTTTGTTGGTCATCAAAATCGAGGCAGGAATACGAGCCAGGCTATAGTTTTTCATGGTTGGGTAATTTTAAAATAGCGTATTCCAGAACATAAACATATGTATGTGTACTCATAAAAGCATATGTACTTATAAAGTAAGTAGAACAGAGAAACTCATGTCTGACATTTGTGTATTTTTTTTTTTTTTTTTTTTTGTTAATATTTTATTCGTGCAAGGGGAAAAAAACAATTTAAAACTATGGCACGTTTTTTGAAGCAAACAAATACACGTGATATAGGTCATCATAATAATAATCATAATCATCATTGGCGACGACAACAATGCAAAACTTTATTATTATCAAGAGGACATTGGCTGTCTACGAAAAAGGATCATAAAAATTAATGGTGCAGATAATATTTTTGAAAGTTTTTCGATTTCATTTGAATATTTAAAGGTAAGTTGTGCATTTGGTGACTGACATAAATAAGTACGTTAATTTGATTAATTCTTTTGGGGACACTTAAATGGTAAGCTTATAGAAAAAGTCTAAAAAAAAATATAATATTGGACGTACAAACTGTAAAAATTACAAGTTGCTATGGATATAGTAAAATTGTTTTAAATCGATAGTATTTATTTAGAAGATTGTGAATAGTAATATGGATGTAATAATTATTTTGTGTTCCTGTTTTTACGTTTTCAGACTGCATCATTTTTGTTTTCACATTCTTCTTTTTTTTTTTTTGTTTTTAAGGAAGTCAAGAAGAAAATTATAGAACCTTTTTTGTTTTTGTGAGAAAAAAAAACTGACTTTAGCTACAGCGACAAAGTAAATAATGTAGGAATGCAACAGCTACTGTGAGTCTACTAGAGATAAGAAACTTTTGACGTTTAATTTTAGGCGTGGAAGAAGACGTCAACTTTGGAAAAAATTTACAAGGGTGTCAGAAACGTTTGAGAAAATTTATAAAATTGAACGTAAATCTAAGTTTCTTAATTACATTATCAACGCACGTAAGACGTTCTCGTAAGAACGATCCACGGAGGAAAATCTTAGTTGTCTACTGCTAAAATTTAATTGCATCATTCATGCCTGTTACTGTTGTCGTTTGTCGTAAAAAACTACACGACAGAAAAAACGCCAGCTGTCGTAAGTGACAAACGATAACGGTAATAGACATGAACATTTATGCTTTATTTTTATGTTTTTTGACCTCTGTATATGAATATACTTATAAGTTGGTTTATGGGCTGTAGGTCATTTTTGTTCCACTTAAATGAAACACAAAAAAAAAAAAAAAAAAATGACGTTTCGTTCATGATTATGAACATCATCAGATTTATTTCTGTTTATAACAACAAAGAAGAGAAAAAAAAGTCGTTTCTTAATAAATTTAAATTGAACGTTAATAAATAACAAATTAATAATTTTTAAAAAAAAATTTTTTATAAAAAAGTTAAAATAAATCAAAAAAGTTAAAGTTGTGATAAAAATATGAATATATATATGTCAATAGACTTACATAGTTATTGCGACACAATGCTTAAACTTTACAAAAATATAAATGTCTGTTAGACAAAACAAAACAAATTATACATGAATATTGCACTTTTTAAACATTTATATCGCTTTTAACATGCATATTGCTTTTAACATAATATATTGCACTTAATTAAAACATTAATCGAAAACAAAAACAAACATTACTCTTTACTTTTATACACTACTATGCTATTACATTATTGACATGACTTATAAGAAAAAAGATGACTAAACTATAAAAATGAAAAAATATAAACAAGGTACTCTTCGGAGTTAGCGGGTGCTAGGGGGATCTGGATCGTCTTTTCTTTTTCGTTCTCTCTATCAGGTACTTGTAGTGGGGACTCACATTGTCTAGGTCCGTTTTTTTGTTCATTGTACTGCTTGTATTTAAAATATGTAACGTCTCTATTACCATTCTTTTGTTATAGTGTTGTTCTCGTTGCACTATTTTTACGTCATCAAAGTTTGGTTTATGATTATTACTTATGCAATGAGTTGCCAACGCAGTTTTTTGGGATGAATTTGATTTCAAATCTGATTTGTGTCCCGATATTCTGTTTTTTAATTTTTGTTTTGTAGTTCCCACGTATACTTGTTCACATTTGTCATCTTTTTTCCCGTTGCATGTTATTTTGTATATAAGGTTAGAGTCTTCCATAGTATCTACTTTTGTTTTAAGTTTACTGAAGACCTGACTTAGTTTGTTGGTGGAACTCATTGCTATTTTAAATTTTTCTTTGTCAATAAAACTTGATTGTTTAAATCTGTCAGCAACATGTTTTACGTAAACAAATGATTTATATTGTACCGGTGTGTTTTTGGCTTCTTCATCATTGTTACATCTTGGCTTATAATTTTTAACTATGGTGTTTGTTATGCTAGATGGGAAACTGTTTGCCATAAGAATGTTTTTTATAATAGTTTTGTTTTTTGCATGATATTCATGATCACTTATATTGAGGGCTCTGTTGACCAAATTTTTCGCCGTGTTGAAAATGGTTGGTTTTGGGTGATGAGAGTTGAAATTTATTATTCTCCCCGATGATGTAGGTTTTTGATACCAATCCATTTTTAAACGCCCTTCCTCTCTTACAATAATTGTATCAAGGTACGTTAATTTCCCATTTTTCTCTTTTTCTAGCGTAAACTGTAGATTTTTATGATGACTATTCAAGGTTTCCAATGTTATGTCTAACTCGGACGTCTTAACTATGGCAAATATATCATCCACGTACTTAGCCAAAAACTTTGGTTTTTGTTTTAGCTTGCTTAAAGAACTGTCAAGTAACTCCTCCAAAACTATATCAGCTATGATGGGCGAGGCTGGGTTTCCCATTGGCATACCGTTCCGTTGTTGGTATATCTTATCCTCGTATACCAGGTAATTATTGTCTACCACGCAAAACCGTAAAAGGTCAAGAAAGGTTTGTCGTGTGATCTTTGTATGTTCCTTTATGTTTTCCCATTTTCTTTGTATAAGCTCTAGTGCGCGCTTTACGGGGATATTGGTGAAGAGGGAAACCACGTCAAAGGATACTAAAACTTCGTCGTTGTCAATATTAATGTTTCCAAGTTTGGATTTAAAGTGAAGAGAATCTTTAACGTTGTATTGAGAGTTGTTTGTCAAATGTTTAAGGATAGTGATGAGATACTGCGAAAGATTGTAGCACGGGACTTTGGTCTTTGTTGTTATAAACAGAAATAAATCTGATGATGTTCATAATCATGAACGAAACGTCATTTTTTTTTTTTTTTTTTTTTTTTTTTTTTTTTTTTTTTTTTTGTGTTTCATTTAAGTGGAACAAAACTGACCTACAGCCCATAAACCAACTTATAAATACATTTATGCTTTCGTTATAAGTGACAGTCTACAAGTATAACAAGCATGATTATTCATACCCATTACCGTTCTCGTTTTTCGCTACGACAGCTGTCGTTTTCTCTGTCGTGTCGTTTTACGACGAACGACAACGGTAATAGGCATGAACCATGCCTTGTTTGCTGGAATTATTGTCTATTTTTGGCACGAGTACGATAAATTTGGCGCCAAGAATTGATAACGGTTTTTTGTAGAACAGTTCAATACAAGCATTTTTTACTATGGGTGGGGGTCTATAAAATACTACTTTTTTTTATAAAATTCTTTGCTCATATTAATTTTAAATCATAAACTGAAAACAAAATGATTTTATGTTTTCTGGTTTTTGATAAAATGGAAAATAACTAAAGCGTATAAACAGTGAGGTATGCTTGGACACACTATAGGATTTGGGGTGGGTGCGAGGTTGGGTGTATGCAAAGTTTCTGTTGCATTTAAAGATGCCCAAGCATCATTACAAAAACGAACCTACGTACAACATTCACCGTATACCAAAAAAAAAAAGAAAACTCTTATAAGAAAGTAGTTTTAGTAATTTTCCATTTTATCAAAAACCAGAAAACATAAAATCATTTTGTTTTCAGTTTATGATTTAAAATTAATATGAGCAACGAATTTTATAAAAAAAAAGTAGTATTTTATTTTACAGTTTTGAAAAATCATACCTACTTCAAAGTTTTTTTTTACCTTTTTTTCGCAATTTTTGAGTTTAAAGTCCGTTTTTTCAAAGACTATGCATAGGTTTCACTTGATTTAAAAAACATCTAATAGAAAAAGTATTGGCTTTAAAAAAAAAATATAAAACTTAGTTGTTAGTATTACCGTTATTTTTTAATATTTGTTTTAAATTTTTAGCACTGTTTTTATAAAATTGCCCATCCCGCCCAAACGATGGGAGATAGACCCCCCACCCATAGTAAAAAATGCTTGTATTGAACTGTTCTACAAAAAACCGTTATCAATTCTTGGCGCCAAAGTTATAGTACTCTCCCCCTATTTTTGTATTTATTTATTTACTCATTTACTTATTTATTTATTCATCCTTTGAAACTTACACCGCTCTTCAACTGAATAGGCACAACATTTTTTTTATGTGCGATGTCCATTTTCTGTAAACCTTGTGTTTTTATTTACCATTTGATGATGGTTACTTTTTTTCTTAAATGTTGTTTATTTTCGGATAAGACGAAGATTAGTTTTGATGGGCCTGATGGTTTTAATTATATGAATGTCGAAATTGGCAGCTGTTGTTGCGTGCGGTTTTTATTTGCGTGCGGTTTCTGTCCGTTGCGGTATTGATCCCTCAGGGTCAGGGTGAGAACTAAGCAGAGCTTGAGTGAGTAATGAAACCATTCGCATAAAGTAGTCACATCGCGTATAGAATGCCATGGACCCATGGTTCAAGCTTTAATCCTCCTCTACTAGCTTTTGTTCATGACCTAGTTTCTCTCAATCTGGACGAAGAAGGACTTAGAATAGAGAACATTCAAATTTTTGTCAAGAGGTTTTTGTATAATTACATCCGCAGTAAGGCTGTGTGGCTTACATAGTTCAATGTACAATGAACAGTGTGAATTAATCGCAGAAGAAGATTTGTGATAAAATACAAATGAATTGAGTTTAACATGTACCTGTCTTCCATCTAATGAAGAAATACTGTTTGTTTACCAAAATTGCAAGCATCACGGCTTTAGTTTCTTTAGGATAAAACTGGAAATTTATTCTGCTTACTTTCTGAGGAACATCCGCTGTAAATTAGTTCTGCAACTTCTTTTGGGTTTATAAAACTCTTTTTTGCCCCTGTGTCACTGGTTGGATTGGATAACCATGCTCTCAGCGTCCGTTTGTTGAAGTTGCGGTATTGTCGCCTTGACTTCTTCAACAAATTTATGTTCGTTAGGTGGGCTTGGAAATAAAATGCGTCGAGAAAAAACGTCACGAAAAGGTAAATTTATACCAACCAAAAGTGGATGATATAAGGGAAATATTAAAAGATATAAGTAGTTAAATTTTTGTATAACATCCATAAACGAAATCTAACTGAAAGTCATTCAGTGTCTACTTTGTAGTTGTCGCCATCGTAGACTTATTCTTTTTATGGTAACATAATTTTCTTTTTGTGTACATGAATAAGAGCAGGAATATAAAAATAGGTAATACAGAAATAAATATAGTGGACGTTGTTCTTAAGGACAATGTAGATATCGAGGAATATCAAAACTATGTACTTTGAATTCTCCTTTTTGATCAAATTTTAACTAAATAATTGTTCTTCTTCGTTTATTGTTTGTCCTTGGAGTGCGCATCTCTCTTGTCTTTAGTTGCAACGGTGATATCCTTAATTGAAGATTTTCTTTTATCCATCCCATCCAATTATTTCAAGAAATAAATCGGGTCAACGAGCACCGAACTGAAATCTCTTTACAGTCGACATTTTGGTTGGGAAATCTCAAGTGGTTATAGATACAAATACAATTATTAAACCAAAAGAAAGATATTTTTCAGCCATCACGGTCTGTCATTTTTTGCAAACAAAATTCACAGGACTTTCATAATTTTTTTTTTTTTTTATATATAAGGGCAATCTTTTTGCATCTTAGCATGTATCACTTTGAATAATGTTATCAACGAATTTTTGTTGGTCTTTATTTGCTGGAAGACCTTTGAATGTATTTATTGTATCCTTTCTTTTTGAGGGAGTAGACACAAAAAAAAATAAATGTAGGACAAAAACTTGAGTATATAAAATGATATAGATGTTGTTAACGTCAGAGATAAATGTGTTTGTGAATAGAGTGTTCTTAGAAGAATTCCCGGGATGCGTCATGCGTGTCAAATGATAACGAACAGATGAATAGGGGTTATTTATTATCCCTTACTCCACCACACAAAATAAATATGCAAAGTATTACATTTTTTTAACATTGGGCTCATATGACATTTTACCTTACACTTCCATTATAAGATAGTGGACCTTATAATAAGAACAACAGGGATTTCAAAATGAAAAAATATTTTACGTTCTGAGGGTATGTATTTTTATGAATTTTGATAAATTAAATCAATTTTTTATGTTATGTATCTACACGAAGCCGGCTAATTCACTGTGCAAAATTCACTGTATGGACAATTCACTATGCACAATTCACTGTGGAACACAATTCACTGTGGTCTATTTTTTCGAACACAACTAATTTACTTCGCGTTATACAAAATTTTCATTTATGTAAATTTACATCTCAAATAGATAATATTTTTTTTATTTTCTTACATCTCAAATAAATATATGAAACTTTGAGAAACTAATGAAAAATGTAATCAAAATTAATATCTTTTCTAATAATGTCCAATTAAATAATCTAAAAGAATAGCATAGGGGTTCACATGGGTTCACTGTGATGGACAATTCACTGTGTCCATTTCACTGTGGTGCACTATTTGCGCGCTCGAATAGTGCACCACAGTGAAATACACACAGTGAATTGTTTATCACAGTGAATTGCCCCACAGTGAATTGTGCACAGTGAATTGTGTTTCACAGTGAATTGTGCACAGTGAATTGTGTTTCACAGTGAATTGTGCACAGTGAATTGTCCATACAGTGGATTGTGCACAGTGAATTGTGCACAGCGAATTAGCCTGGACATTATTTGGAACTTAGGAATAAGTAATATAATCATAAATGTGAGTTAGCAAATAGGGTTGTAAAGTGAAAATTTCAGTTAGAGGAACACAAACACCAGCTGTTGAAAAGCTCATCTAAAGTGCGCGTCGGGTAAGTGGGAAAAGGACGATTAAATTGACTATGAGCAAATTTGTAATCTTTATTCTGCTGGAAGTATTAGTTAAATTGATTATTTGGGTCTGTTTTAGCTCTAGAAAGGGCTGATGCTGGCCAGGCTTGTTAAAGAATCTATTTGCTTGTTCGAGCTTGCGAAGTTAAACCGTCAACGCTGTTTTCAAGTCAATGATAACAGTGGTTCCACCATTTTATTTTTACCTAGGAAGGAAGTTGTGTTCTCATTAAAGAGACTTTATCAACGACAAACTTTTTGTACTTGAGAATATTATATTCATCTAATTAGGAGAGAAGTTATAAATAAAAAAACATCTAGGGGACGCAATGCGCGCAAACAATTAAAATTTTTAATGGAGACCACACATTTTTGGAAATAAAATATTTTATGAAATCAATGTCTGGTAATATTGTTTGTTATCTCTGTTGCAGTCAACTCAGCTATAATTTGACTTCTATTACAGAATTTTCAATTATGAGGAGTTTTCTTTTTTTTTTCTCTTGTGTAATAATTAAAGATTGCGAAAGATAATACAAGAAATAATTTTCCTACACAAAAAATAAATTGAAATCGTTGAAATTTAGTATGAAATAAAGTTGGCAATAAATATTTCTTGTGGAGCCACGGTATAAGGGGATTGGAGGTTATACGTGTGGCGCTGCAGTAGTCAATTTTGTAGTAAAGAAGAGCAAAGATAACTTATTGCTAATTTTGACTACCCATTGCGCATTTCAAATTTACCAATCCTCAATGGAGAATACAATATACAATTTTGCTTTTGTTTCGTGTTCTATTATTGACATAATCAACGTTTTTTCACAATCAAACAGAAGAAGAAAAACAGAAGAAGAAGAACAGAAGAAGGCTGTATTAAATAGCTAGGGTCAGATTTATGAATATTTGACAGAAGGGTTTTCAAAATTCGCTATTGAGGATTGATAAAGATGAAATACGCAATGGGTCGAAATTGGAGCTAAGTTATCTTGGCCACACGTATATGGAAAAGTTTAAATGCGCTGTGGATTGTCAAAATTAGCACTAAGTTATCTTTGCTCTTTAGTACAAACATGACTTCTACAGCGCCACACGTATAGCATCCAATCCCCTATAATTCCCTCTATTCATAAATTGCTATGTTTACAACAAAAAGCACATCTTGTTTTAAATAATTTTATTTCGCAAATCCTTATTTAAATAAACCATTTACGCAGTGAAAATACGGTTGAATCTTACTACTAAATCAGGTTAAAAAAAAGTTGATTTGAGGGGAAAAAATCAACTTTTTTTGGACCATGGAGTCCCAAAAGAGTAAACTTTTTATTTTCAAGGAATTCGACATAAAACGATAAAGCGACGTTTTAACGTGACACTCTCTCTATTTTTCCATTAAAATGTGATAAGAACAGAATCTGTAAGACGACGATAGTTCGATCGATTTTATTTTATGTCGAATTCCTTTGATTTTTTCAGATTTGATCGGAAAAGTTGACTTTTTTTCCTTCCTATGGATGTTGAAAAAACAAAGTTGCTTTTTTTCTGTAATTGTGTGGTGTATATTTTATAGACGCGATCTAAACATTTCACTTAAGTTCACTTTATTGACATATTGCGCTATTAACAACAAATTTCACGTCCAATAGATTATTTTAAAATTATTTTATTTGAGAAATCTATATTAAAATAAACCAAACTACATAATTAAACTGCTCGTCTGACAGAAGAAATCAAATCTGTTAAGTATGTGTGAAAATATGTGTGAATCTTGCTATCAAATCGAGATTCAAGAAAAGTTGATCTGAGGGGAAAAAAAGCAACTTTTTCTTGTCTATGGATCATGATTTTCGGAAAAAAAGCAACTTTAGTCCGAAAAAAAGCGACTTTAGTCCGAAAAAAGTCAACTTTTTATTTCAAAGGAATTCGACATTACTCGATTGTGCCCTGTGATGTTCATCAAATAAATAATCAGAAAAGTTCAGGTCGGAGCAGCGCAGGGCAGAGCAAACAGCTGTGAAATTTTAGATGAAGTTAGAGTAGACAAATTGCACTTCCTTAAAAGCCAGTTCAGAAGTCAACGTGCAGTAGGCCTTAAGAACATACAAAACTTTAAAAAAATCACAGCATTTGGAAGTTTATTCACCCGGTGGCTCCACTGAAATTCAACCTGTCATTAGATTATCCAACGAAAACAAAGATAGCAAGTGTTTTTTTAACGGAAACAAATAATCGATTAGCATCGCATCGGCAACAACTTGAAAGCATCAGCGTCGCAAAAAAAGAATCTGATGCCGAATGACTGCTGAAATAGTTTGGGGCGAATCAGCGATGGCTGGAAGCGCTTTCTGGATAGAACGTTGAAAGATGTTCGTGCGTTTTTTGGTGGTGCTATGATTCTGTTGTCCGTCTATTTGTTTGAATTCTTGTCTAACCGATGGAAGATTAACACGCGAGTCTTTTTTCAACAAGATTGAGCTACAGATATGTTTTCGAATTAATTATTAAATATTTTTAATGGAATAATCACAGTTAACATCTCTGAGCCTTCTGGTTTCTGGCCGTACCCTTTTTAGATTATATGTGAAAAAGCAAGTACAAGGGAAAAGATATTTTTAATGCACCCGTTCCGTTGATTTCAACCGTCTCCGCGATAACCAACACCAACTCGCAAGACAGTCATTAGAAGGTTGAGAGATTAACAGAAAAACTGAAAGTTTCCATCCGTGTTTAGCAGGGACCAGCCAGTGTGTAAATGGTGCTGACGATTTACGCCAAGCGGGTTGACTGGTTTGTAATAAGAACGGAATAGTCTAGTAGAGTTGCAATTGCAAACAAGTCGTTCGCAAAATGTCTAAATTATAAACATAATTTTTGTTTTCATTATTAAATTGCTTATTAAATAAATTTACATATACTTTTATGTATACTTAAGCTATATTTCAAATACATTTTGAACCTGCCATTATTATTCTGCACTTAAAGTTAAATCAAAATGTCTTCCTTAGAAAACAAACAAAAACTTCTAAATAGTAAGACAAAAAAATCAGCCAGCAAGTGATGAAAAATTTAACATCCAATTTTCCATTAAAAGGAAAGTCAACGCGTTCAACCGAACTCCACTCACCTGCCAAATGTCAATACCTATAGAAATGCCATCATCATAACCACATAACCGCCGCCACCTCTACCACTGCCGCCACCACTGCTGCTGCTGTATCAACATTCACCCAAATGAAAGAATAACATGATGAGCTCTTTAAAAGCAAGCGAAGCGAGGTATCCAACCGAGAGATGTCGCTACGCTACCCACCGATCTAAGTAAAGCAAAATTTATACACAACTATGACTATAAATAGGCCAACATGAAGCGAAAATTGAGCAGTCCCCACGAAGTAATTAAGTTTTCAAGGAGGAAGGACACTTTGAGCACGGACCTAGCGGACGAAATTGACCGATTCATCAAGGATGCTTCCTCAACTTCACATCACAGGATGAAAGTCATAAAATTAAAAAAAAAGACTCCATAAAATGAGGTAGTAAGGGAGAGCAAAGTAAACTTTCCGCCTTAAAAGGATTACAGTGTTGACACTATTATCATACACACCATCGCTCTCTTGTTTGTCCTTATTCAAGACATTCACACTAGTGACGTTCTTTGCATAGAAAACAAAAGGACTATCCTTTAAATATGCAAAACTGAATAAGAGGCGACGACGACCATGCCCGCCAAAGCTAAAAGATGGAATTTTATTTGCACATTTCTTTTTTGAATCTTGCTGCAGAAGAGCCACCACATTGTACCTATATAGATACAAGGATCTGCAGAAGAACACGAGGCCTTTATGATAGATTTTTTAAATGCTTTTTATCTGCGGCTGTTGCGCTGCATGGTCGTGGTCCTTTATTGACTTGTCAATATATCCTTCGTTGCCGGAGATGAAAGAATATGCTTTGCATTTTAAGCCCACATATAAGTAAGGGGACAACAAACGATGACGATAAAGACTTTGTGCTGTATGCATATTTTCTTGGGTGATACACATGTTGATCCTTAGTACATTGTCCCTTTGGAAGAAGGATGGTATTAAATATCATGGCATTCCTTAGCAAACCAACTAAAAATGCCTCAGGTCTGGTTCTGGTGATGCGTTTCAGTTATTCAGTTTAATATCTTTCTATTTTATTTATACATAAAATGCTGGATGTTAAAATATAAGGATATGGGGAAATTGTATAGTGTGTGTTTCATCGTTGTGTGGTAGAAAGAACTAGGTCGGACGGTTTGTTGCTTGAATGGGTGACTTCTAACGTCCTTTAAGTGGATTAAACCTAGAGAACACCCTTTTCCCGATTTTTTTTTTTTTTATAAAATGTCATTTATTCTTTTTTGTAGAATCCTCGGGCTTCTAAGAGGGAGACTCTTAATATAATGCAAAATAAAAAGCAACAACAATGACTTTTATATCTTCAATTTTATGTATCCATATGTGAAGATAAGTGCGGGTGTGTTATCCTTAATAATTCTTGGTTGAAGATAAACATGTTGACGAAGAGAGTGAGTACCTAAGGGTGTGTGGTGTCCTGCTGCTTTCGAAAAGCTTAGTGAAACTCGCCTATCGTTCCTTGTCCGTCGTCGGTCGTCTCTGTTGGCAAAGTAAAAATGCATTCGCTACTTCTATGATCCTGATGTCTCTATAGTTTGACTTTAGCTGGCATTTCTAGAAGGATGTGTACACACTGACTGAAGCACACTGATTGTCCTGTGTTCGCCAAGTGGATTGGGATAACAGATTATGTTGTTAAAGGGTTATGATTGAGTGTATTATTTTTTCCAACGAAAAATTCCGTATGGTCTAGTCTTGAGTAGGGACATGCAATTTTATAAAGAAAATCTTGTCTCAATAACGGACGGAAACAAGTTTTTTTTTTAACAAAGATGTTATACTTACTCACAGTTGGATGGCGCCTTTAGAGGAGGCTATTGTTAAAATGATAAGTCTTTAAAGAATAAGGTTTAACACATATACATATCTGCTGACGGCGTACCTACGTATTGTGAAGAGGTTTTTTTATGAATTGTGATAGAATACGAACGATAACGATGTAATATCAAATGAAGGGAATTTGAGAATTTTTTTTTGTATTTTTGACGAGAATTTTGATTTGAAATATATTGCCATTAAGACTTGTGCGTATAAATACATATTTGTTTCGTATAGGAAAAATCGACATAACGATAGGTTTAGTGATCCGTTTAGCCATCCGTTTACCTTTCTATGCAGGTGTACATATTTATTGTCTTTTAACCGAAAACTAAAACCGCAACAGATTGACAGATTGTATTCGCCTTTAGTTTTTACTTATTGGTGAAATTTCGAACTTTTGTTTTATTCCAAACATTTAAGGAGTAGAATGGTTTAAGTTTTTACTTGTTTTTATCGTTTCAAAATTTGATCAAATTTCATCAAAATCGGTAAATACGAGAGAGTCGGTATAAAAGAAATATAGTTCTATAGTAGGTACCGTTTAAAAGCTTTTTCCGAATTTTTACTGATGAATGACTTTATCGTTGCCAAGAAAATTATGAAACCTTCATGCCAAATTTAAAGCTATTCGGTTCAGCCGTTAAGGCTTTAGGTAGGTACTTATACAACCAGACGGACACACAGACGACAGAATTTCCGGACCCAATTTTTTTTGACTTCTCTGTCATCGTAATGTCATATTTTTTTTTTTTAACTTGAACGCAATTACAAAAGAAATTACTATTCAATTCAATATTGCCATCTTATTAACCACACTTAAAATGTTTTGTGATGATAACCCGGTGTCCCCACAAGCAAGATTTCATAGAATCATGGAGAGAGAAATCATGTGTAAGTTTCAAATACTGCTCGTAGGATATCGTTACTATCGACTTGTTTTGTTTACCCTTGTAGCAAATATTCTTGAATTAAAAGGCAAGAGAAATAAAGAAAAACAAATACAAATGTATGCAGAAGAATTTTGTTCGGTTCGGTTAGAGCGTTTTTCGTTACAGGGAATAAGGGCAATAATAATTACTCGATATGCTCATTTAGCGACATCTACTTCGGTGAGTTTGAAACCGCCTTGATCCCTCTATGTTTATAAACTCAATGATAGAATGCAAGATTACATTGTTTTAAAATAGTAAAGGGAATTTAACCATGTTTTCAAAAGAAAAAATGACAGTTCATACCTCACAGATGACAGATTGAAATATATATCGCGCTTTTTAAGACTGTCAAACTCAACATCTTGCAAATATATAAGTTTGTTTTTTGACCAATTTAGTTGAATTTATGTGAAAAAATTGAAGATTTATCTCCTTCGGCTTTTTTGTTTCGATAATTAATTAATGAAACAAAATCATTAGTTTTCCCAACGTTTCGACTGAGATTTCAGTCTTCCTCAGGCGCGCTTTATTAAACATAATTTAAACGGAGAAAAAAAAATTATATAAATAAATTAATCATGCACAGGTCTTTGAGCAATTTACTTACAGTTTTTGGGATTTTTAATTAAAATTGTTTACATTTAATTTAGCTTTAAGTGTTAAACAAATTAAAATAAAATAATAAATATAAAGCAACAAAGAAAACTGAACTAACATAAATTAGCAATTCTTATTGTTGAGAAGTTTAGTCAGCAACTGTTTTTTTTTTTTTTTTTTTTAATTTAAAATACAACGGATATGTTGACTATGTAGAGACTAGAGAACAATATACTGATGAAATGCTTTGAGTGTCCTGTTTCCGGTTCATATTATTTTTGTTATTGAGTATGTGTAACGTTTCTAAAGTATACCTCTTCGGTATGTGTTTTTCAGATTGAAGAATAGTGGTTTTGTCGAAATCTAGAACATGGTTATTTTCGATGCTGTGACTAGCTAAAGCAGTTTTTTGGGAGTTTTTTTTATTTAATATCTGACTTGTGGTTGGATATTCTTTGTTTAATTAAGCAGCTGTTTTGTTGTTCCGATGTAACAAAGATCACAACTGTCACGTCTATTACCCAAACAGTTTATTTTGTATGCGACATCTGTACGTTGATCTTTTTTAGTAGGAGTATAGTTAGTTTCGTGAACAAGAAGTGAAGCGTTTTGTTTGACTTGTACGCAATGTTTACATCCTTGGCCTTGTTTATAATTGTTTTTTTAAATCTTTCTGAATGTTTCGGCACATAAATTATGCTTTTAAAGAATTCTGGTTTCTTTTCCTCTTTATCTTTGTGCGCTGTGTTTTGGTGGCGCTGAAGCAGTTCTTGAATAATTATCCTTGGATATCCGTTATCAACAAGAATTTGTTTTCTTCCTTTTCTAACGTGAATTGAATTTTAGAGTTAAATCTGTAAAGATTCGACAGAACGTTCTCAACTTCTCGGTGATCTTTTACTGCGAATATGTCATCAACGTATTTAACAATGAATTTACATAGGTGCTTTCACTAACGTAAAACATTCCTCCAGTAAAAAATCCAAGACTAAATCCGCGATGATTGGCGAAGGTGGATTACCCAGGGGAACTCCATGGATTTGTTTATATAAATCCTTTGTATATTGAAGAACATTGTTGTCCTTCAAACAAAAATCCAGAATTTCTATGAATTTGTTTAAGTTTAAGTTCGTATTACAGTTTATAATAATCCACTTTTTCTTTACTACATTTGTAACAACTTGAACTGAAATGTTCTTAAAAAGCGATACTGCATCGAAAAAGTAATTTTTAAATAAATGTATATATAAGTCGCGCTCTTTTTTTCTTGAAAAATTTTTTATTACTGTGACTTTAAACTTAAAAAGTGAAAATAAAAACATTATTAAAATTTTTAACATTAAAAACTATTCGACACAGTGCGAACGAGAAAGATATACTCGCAATTATGTCGCTGTTACCTAAAATATGTCGCTGTTACCTAAAAAGCAATATTCTATGAAAAATTGCTTACTACTGTCATATTCAAGTGGTTTCACTCCGAAGAGGAGGGCAATATCAATCCAATGGATCATTAATAACACTCCCTTTTTCAATTGCGCATGTGTTAAATGACCAAAGATTGTTTACATTTATTTTTTGTAACCTCAAACGAGGCAAAAACGAGTCAAAAAGTGTTTTTCAAAATGGCTTTGACCATATGATCGATGTAAACAATATATATGTGGTAGTAAATTGTGACAGCACTCCCAATTAAATTTAAGAAGGCAAATAAGCACTTCCAAACATCACTCCGAACAGCCAATCAACCAATTTAGGAAGTTTTTTTCCACTCGGAGGACCCTCCAAAAGTCCACTCGAATATGACATACCTATGTAATTTATCTTGCTCATCTCATAGCATGCTGAGATAGTATTTTATGAGCTGTCACTTTCATATTGACTTTTGTGTTTTATATGTAATTCGACTGAAATGGTAACCTAGTGGAGGAACCGTGTAACAAACTTATCTACTCAATTTTTAACAAAAATTATGAAAGTACCTATTCATAATCTTTGACTGTTAGCTCAACCACGTTCATAATCTACAACAAAACTACAATCACCCAAAGCAAATTCCAGAACTTCTCAAACTTATTTTGGTTCTAGTATTGAGTATTATCAAATTCATCAACCAACAACAACATAACTACAGCCATGGTTGCCGCTGAAAATGTTAATTCCTATAGTTGCTCCTTTAATTTTAATATTTTTTTTAACCAAAAAATGTTTTATACTCGATTTGTTGTTCTGCTTTATTGCACAAATCGTTCATAAAGTTATAAATTCATTAAAACACATTAAAAGGTAAGCCGAGTCAGGGAATTTGAGATTTTTTTAACTGTGTATTCTATTTTTTTTGCAACTGTATAATCGTGCGATTGCAATATCAATTGCGCGCCTGGACTTATGTGGTTTTTCATTGGTCGTTAAAATTTGTTTTTTTATGTTCCCATCTTTTTTAGATTTTGCGTTTCATTGGTCACAAAAAAATCTAACCTAGATTACGTCTAGATCAAAATCTAGAAATCTCGATTTGAAGTGAGATTTTTTCACATTCACAACAATGTGTGAGACTGTCAACTTGTCAAGTTAGTGCGAACTCAGTTTGTCTCCCTCTCGGCAATTCAAAAATTAACAAACATTTCATTCGGCGACAAAAATCTTAAATCTCAGAGCAATATCTTAAGCTTCCAATGAAAAACTACATTAGACACGTGCAGGATTTACAGGAAGAGTGATTTGACAAAAGTCGTAGTGGGCTAATTCCCAATGTCTTTTTTTCATACAAGTCTATATGAAATTTCAAAAAAAAAACGGCTATTGTCGAAAAAGTCAACAGAAAAACTACAAAATTCTACGATTTTGATAAACTATGCTGGTGCGACTTTATTTCTCATGCTTCTTGTTTTCTGCGACTTTTTGGAAGTCATCAGTGGCAACACCGACTACATCAAACAAAACAACCATCATTTCAGGACAGCTGTTTTTGTTTCGTTTGTGTTGTTTACTTCCAATTTGACATTTTTTTTTTTCACTCTTCGTTTCATTTCAGTTATTGAGTCTTTTCGTTTCAGTTACATATTATACATTTGTCTTTTTCTTACATTAAGATATTTGGAGAACTGTACAGTATGGCTTCTCTTGTTTTAGTGACATTTGCTCTGTTGCGTTTCGTTTTATAGCTCTTGCTCATGTAGTTATTTCACATTTTTTTTTTTTGAAGTTTTAGTCATGAAATCTTAACCTAACTTAAAATAACCTTAAGATAAAGGAGGAACACAGTATTTGTGAATCTCTAGGAACTTATAGCTGAAAATTATCACAATGTTCATTTTCAATATTTTTACAGCATAATTACTAGTTAGGCATGAATGAAAATACAAGACTACGACACTTGGTTTTTTTTTTTCATCTTTTTGTTGTTGCGTTTTTTTTAATTTGTGACGTAAGAACAAACAGAAAAACAATTAAATGGTGGAATCTTGTTATGTATTTACCCCAACCAAAGGGAAAAAGAGTGCAAGGTACTTACGTCACAAGTGAAAATTACGTCACGAGTGAAACAACAAAGTGTTTATTAAAGTTAAAACCAGAACTTTGGAAGTCCTGCGTTGAGTTTTCAAAGTTGGCTTGGGAAGCCCCAATTGTAGTTTGTTGTAACGGCATATTACTCTTTTGTTGTTCCATTTGCGTTTGCAACACTACTTTTTGATCCGTTATTTTTTGGCTTGTTGACTGTTTATTTTCATTTCCTTCCATGTGGGAAATCGGGTTTGCCTTTCGGTCTTTATTTATTGTTTTTTTTACAATTTAAATTTAATTTTTTTGCAAGTTACTTTAAACACTTTTTTTGTTTGTTTTCTTTTGAATTTCTATAATCACAATATCTGTTTCCGTCAATAAATCTCTCGTCCGGCGAGGTTCGCTCTTCTCTACTTGCTTCTCGTTATTAGATATCACCTGTTTCTCTTATTCAGCTCTTATCTTGCCTATCCACAAACCGACCAGATTCTATTTGTTTTGTTCGCGTTTTATCTTTTTGTTGTTTGTCTTATCAATAAACTTTTTTCCATAATTCTATAATTTGTTCTTTTTTTGTACATAGCTCATACTTGTACGACTATCATATCACTCTCTTGGTTGCGCCATCTAAATAAATTTATAATCAGTTTATTCCAAAAGTTGGTCCAAAAAAGTTGATATAAATTCGTAGCCTTTCTACTTCTAAACCTCATTTATAATTCCATCGAATCTTGAAGAAGGTCGTTGGGCGATAGAAATTATAGAAGTGATTTATTTGTATAAACAGTAGTTGCTGAGTATTATATTATCATCTACATATTTGCTTTATATAACTTTGTGTTCTAAAAAAAAACTGCAGACATGTCGTCTAATGGAAAATATTGTTTTGCCATTGACCGTGGTGGTACCTTCACTGATGTATTATGTGTGTGCCCCAATGGCGAAGTTAAAACCATGAAACTGCTTTCAGAGGATCCAGCTAGCTACAGCGATGCACCTAGGGAGGGAATTCGAAGGATTCTTAAACAGGTAATACGGATTAATAAGTGCAGCATAGCAAAACTAAAAATCAGTTTGTCTCCAACATGGTTTACACGTCACCTATTAATTCCATTTATCTTTAAGTTTAAATTTTTTCATTTCGTTGTAAAGTTAAAAATCTTTTTGGGTATACTCAGGAAACTGGTAAGGATCTTACTCCATCTGGCCTTGTAGACACCTCCCTCATTGGTTGGGTTCGCATGGGAACGACAGTTGCTACCAATGCTCTGCTTGAACGTAAAGGAGATCCCGTAGCTCTGGTAGTTAATCGTGGATTCAAAGATTTGCTGTACATTGGAAACCAAGCTAGACCCAAAATCTTTGACTTGAACATTCGCAAACCGACGAATCTATACAAAACTGTTGTAGAGGTCGATTGTCGTATAGTTCCTGAGCAAAAGGGGCGATGCCAGCTAAGTAAAAATCTGTAAACCATACACTTTTTTCTTATTTACTAATTCGTCTTTGCTAATAGAAAATTCTTGGAGAATTCTCGAAGGAGCTGGCGGTGCAAAATACCTAGAAAAAGCTCCAATCAACCGGGAAGCAATTAGGGAGGATTTAAAGAAAGTCCTCGAAGAAGGTATTTCATCCGTTTCTGTGGTTTTAGCTCACAGCTATGCCTGTTCCGAACACGAATTAGAAATTGGTGCAATTGCCAAGGAATTGGGATTCTCTCATGTGACTTTGTCTCACCAAGCGATGCCTATGTGCCGATTAGTGGCTAGAGGGTATACCGCCTGTGCTGAGGCTTATCTTACCCCGCACGTCGAACGTTATCTTGCAAGGTAAGTGTTTTTGTTACTCCGACGTCATATCTAATCTATTTAAATCTTTGAAAAATAGTTTCAAATCTGGATTTGAAAACCAATTGGAAGGCGTCGATGTGTTATTTATGCAATCTGATGGTGGCCTTACGCAGATGGAAAATTTCCGTGGTGCCCGAGCTATTTTGAGTGGACCTGCTGGAGGTGTTGTTGGTTATGCTGTAACTGGAGCAAGAGAAACTGATCAGCCTTTGATTGGATTCGACATGGGTGGTACTTCCACTGATGTTTCTCGATTTGCAGGCACATATTCTCATGTCATTGAGTCGACAACTGCTGGGGTAACCATACAAGCACCACAGTTGGACATAAACACCGTCGCAGCCGGCGGTGGTTCGCAGTTATTCTTCCGTTCTGGTCTGTTTGTTGTGGGCCCCGAGTCTGCTGGAGCTCACCCTGGACCTACTTGCTACAAGAAGGGTGGTCCACTGACAGTGACTGATGCCAATTTAATTTTGGGAAGGCTACTTCCTCAGTATTTCCCTAAAATTTTCGGACCAACCGAAAAGGAAGCCCTTGACTATGAAGCCACAAAGAAAAACTTTGAAATTTTGCAAAAAGATATAAATTCTAGCTTGAATAAGTCTCTGTCTCTGGAAGAAATCGCATTGGGATTCATTCGGGTTGCAAATGAGGCTATGTGCAGGCCTATCCGTGCCCTAACCCAGTCTCGTGGATTAGATACCTCCAGGCATGTTTTGTCTTGTTTTGGAGGTGCTGGAGGTCAACATGCTTGCAGCATTGCCCGTGAATTGGGAATGTCAAAAGTTTTGATACACAAATACGCTGGAATCCTCTCAGCTTATGGAATCGCTTTAGCAGATGTTGTCCAAGAAGTTCAAGAACCGTCTGGACTTGAATTCCATGCCAAAAATTCTGCTGTTCTTAAGGAACGCTTAGATGAACTTTCTTCTAAGTGCCGTTTACACTTAGAAGCACAGGGATACAATGAAATCGTCCTTGAACCCTTTCTGCATATCCGCTATGAAGATACAGATTGCGCTTTGATGTGCTCTGCAGTTCCACTCGAGAAGGGATCATCTTCCACTGATGTTCTCCTCGCAGCTTATGGTGACTTTAATGCCACCTTCTTGCAACGTTACAAAACTGAATTCGGATTTGTTTTACAAAATCGAAAGATCATCGTCGATGACATTCGTGTAAGGGGTTCAGGCAAGAATAGAACCCCACCAGAACAAGAGATTGCTAAAGCCAGCAGCGTTGCTCCCCAACATCAAGGAATGACCAAAATTTTCTTCGAGCAAGGAGCCTTTGAATCGCCCATCTATCTTACATCACAACTTTTGGCAGGAAACAAGGTTAAGGGGCCAGCAATATTTATTGACAAACTGTCCACTGTTCTTTTGGAACCAAACTGTGAAGCTGAAGTGACTAAGTGTGGAGATTTGGTCATTCACATTGGATCAGGATCAAAAAAGGAAGTCGACGACAAGTTAGATGCTGTTCAGTTGAGTATCTTCAGCCATAGATTTATGAGTATTGCCGAGCAGATGGGAAGGTAAGGCATTTTATTTATTAAATTATTAAACTCATCTATTTTATTACACAGAGTACTTCAGAGAACTTCAATTTCGACTAACATCAAAGAGCGGCTAGATTTCTCTTGCGCTCTTTTCGGACCCGATGGAGGTTTAGTCAGTAATGCTCCACATATTCCAGTTCATCTTGGAGCTATGCAGGAGACAGTCCAATACCAGTTGAAAGTGAGAGGAGACACCTTGAAAGATGGTGATGTTTTGCTTTCAAATCATCCCCAAGCAGGAGGTTCACATCTTCCTGATTTGACAGTAATCACCCCCGTTTTTTACAAGTAAATTGAGTTAATTTTTTAATAATAAATTTCTATAAATCAGTATTTTTACTTTTTTCAGTGGACAATCAAAGCCAGTATTCTTCGTTGCCTCCCGAGGACATCATGCCGATATTGGGGGTATAACTCCAGGTTCAATGCCACCACATTCCACAACTCTCGCTCAAGAAGGAACAGCATTTAAATCATTTTTGATAGTAGAGAATGGAGCTTTCCAAGAGAAGAAAGTCGTAGAACGCTTGACTACTCCAACTGGAGCTAAAGGTGCTACCGGAACTCGTAATCTCTCCGACAATCTCTCGGATCTAAAAGCACAAATTGCTGCCAATCACCGGGGCATTCAACTTGTGTCCGAGTTGATTGATTCTTATGGTCTACATGTGGTTCAAGCCTACATGAGCTATATCCAACAAAACGCTGAACTAGCTGTAAGAGATATGCTTAAGCAAATTGCCAAGGACGCCAAAATAAGAACCGGATCAACAGTCCTTGAAGCTGAAGAACGAATGGATGATGGATCACCAATTAAATTGCGAGTGACAATCGACGAGGAGCAGGGTTCAGCTCTGTGTGATTTCTCTGGATCAGGCTATGAAGTTTGGGGTAACTGCAATGCTCCCAGAGCAATTACTCTCTCAGCTCTTATCTACTGTCTTCGATGCATGGTTGGTCATGATGTTCCACTTAATCAAGGATGTCTCGCACCGATTAAGATTGTCATACAAAAGAACTCTATTCTTGATCCATCTGATGGAGCAGCTGTGGTCGGTGGTAATGTGCAAACTTCACAAAGAGTGGTCGATACAGTACTGAAGGCATTCCGAGTGTGTGCCGCTTCCCAAGGATGCATGAACAATGTCACTATTGGTGATGAAGAATGGGGTTATTATGAAACCGTTGCCGGAGGTAGTGGTGCTGGACCCAACTGGCATGGCACTGGTGGTGTTCATACACACATGACCAATACTCGAATAACAGATCCTGAAATCATGGAACTACGTTATCCAATGATTTTGAATAAGTTCTGCTTGAGAGATGATAAATCAGGTGGAAATGGGGCTTTCTGTGGTGGTGAAGGTGTTCACCGGGAGTTGCTATTTAGAAAACCGTTGACTTTGTCAGTTCTCACAGAGCGTCGTACTTTGCAACCTTATGGTTTGAATGGTGGTCATCCGGCAAAGAGAGGTTTGAACTTGCTAATAAAGAATGACGGAAAGATTGTGTGCCTTGGTGGAAAGACGGCAGTGGATGTCGATACTGGGGTACGTATTTAAACATTTTAAATGTATGATATGGGATTAACATTTTTTTATATCTTAGGATATTTTTTCTATGAAAACTCCCGGTGGAGGTGGTTATGGACCTGTTAAAGATGCTATCGTAAATATTGATGATGTTTTAGAAGAAAATCAGCAATACGTTGAACGAGGAAGTGTATTTGAATACCGCCAGGCTCAGGAATCTGGTTGAATAGTTGTTATTTTAAATATTATTGTACATACATAAATTTAAGTTTTTTTTTTTTAAGTTTGAATAAATAATACGGTGATTGTTGTTAACCAAATTTGATGGATTTTCACTGAACACTAAAGCTCATAAAGAACAGTGAAGCTCTTAAGGGACACTTGATATTTAAAAAGAATTGAGATTTGACAAACATAACAAAATAACGGTAAATTAAAAAAAACATTTGCTTCACTTTAAACTTCTGGAGTATAAAATGACATGGTTGTTGAGCTATAAGCTGTGCCAGCCTTATCACGAGAGCGAAAGGCTTACACTCTCAACAAATACTTTTTGTGAACGTTACTAGTTCTACACGATTTTTACAGTTTACAGCCGAGTCCGAGGGTCTTAAAAAATCTGTTTCTTTAAAAAGAAGTCTGGGCTTGAACACAGTCACTGTCACAGTCAATACGCAAGCTCTTTTTGTATAACAGAGATGCCTTCGACTCCATCCAACTGACAGTGATTTCTCAATAAGGAGACTTTAGTTGGTGCACGCTTAGCGAAGCATTAGTTGTCAATTTTTTGCAATCATACAAAACGCCTATCACTCAGCTACTGGCAGAGTAAAAACAAATTCAACATTAAACACTTTTCAAACATGCTTTTGGAAAAAGTTTTCTGCCTTGGCCAAAATACTACTCTAAAGAGTGCCAATGAAAAACAACATTACTAGATTTCTCACTGAACTCGTTCAGAAAAAGAATACACAGCACAAACACAACCTTAACGAACCCTCCGACCAAAACAAAAACCAATAACTGTCAAGTATCTTTCATTTTCTTTTGCTTACGAATGGCACCACAAGGAAACAAACAATTAAACGTCATTGGATTCTCTCAATTTTTATAATTTTATCACCTATTCTGTCTTTATAGTTCAATACGTCACTCAAGCAAGACACACAACAACAAAAAAAGCTTTTAACAATAAAAATTGTATTCAATGAAAAATTGAATTAAAAATAGTTTCATTTCGTTTGTTCGTCTTTAAATTTATAAAAACACAAACAGTAGAACTTTTGCTTGAATAGGAATCGGAGCGTTAAAAACTCGGCGTGTAGGATAACCATAGTTATAGATTTAGATTTCTTCAGGTGTTTTTGTAGAAAAAGGCAAGGCCGTTTCATCGTCTTCTTTTATTTGTTGTGAAAAAAGAAATGCGTGCGGGCACTCAAGACGAAAAACATCTCAATTCAAAGTGAAAGTTTCCGAAAATTAGTAGATTTTTTGTTCTAGGGTTTTTTTTGAGAAAACGGTATACAAAATTCTTACATTTTGCAATGCAATGTGCCCAACCCACCGCAACAATAGTTGTCGCTGCCGCCGCTTCTGTAAATGGTTCTTCTATAAAAGTCGAAGAAACTACGTCGGCTTCTTCGACGATAACATCATCAATCGATAATATTTATTATAAATCCTACCAGGATTTAGAGAATCTCTGTTCTCAAAACAGTGTATTTTTTAAAGATGACCCAACGGAGAGGGGACAACGCCTTCATGCCGCATTGCTGGCTTGGATCGATTGGATACATTTGGCTAAAGAACTGGTGGAGAAGATACGTGTATTCATGCATGAATATGACTTTGATGAGCACACTCCGGGCAACGGGTATCGAAGTTTTGTCACCGTGACCAGTGCTTGTGTGGACTATGGACTAAAAATCTTGCAGAATCTCACTTCCACAAGAAGTACGATGTTCTTTAGGAAGAAATTCTACATGAAGGAAGTAGAGTCTTGTAGTCAGCTACTGCTTAGCCTTTGCACGTGCCTAAAGTATTTGTTAGTCCTCCGTGAATGGTCACCAGATGGAGATTTATTCGCTAAGGGCGAACACAGCGCAGAGGAACTTTTTGAAATGGGTGATACTATTAATCAGTATTGTTTCTATGGTCGTTGCCTGGGGTTTCAATATACTGACTCCATTAGGGGTGTGTTGAGGTTTATATCCATCAGCATGGCCGGTTTTTCAGAATCATTCTACAGTGAAGATGCCGATGGACCAATTGCCAAAACTACGCGATCCGTCTGGACTGGCAGCAAGTACTTCTTAAATCCTGAACTTCGAGCTCGGAGGATAGTAAATATATCTCAGAATGCCAATGTTGACTTTTGTAAGTCCTTCTGGTTCTTGGCAGAAAGTGAACTGATGCACAAAATTCCTAGCATTGTTGGGAGTTCCATCAAAGTCAATAAAATAATCGAAATCTCATCGGAACCACTTCAGCTGCCGCTAATAGCAAAACCCGAAGAGGATGAAGAGTTCGTCGATATACCAGTGCCTAAAAGTCATGTGGGACCAGGAACTATCTCTGTTCGCCTCCTCAGCTATAATCGTCGCCAAGGAATGATTGGGGAAGGCAATCGCTGGAGAAAACTTCTGTCCCCAAGTAAATGTATACTTTTCCATTGCCATGGGGGAGGATTTGTCGCCCAGAGCTCAAAATCTCATGAATTATATCTACGTGACTGGGCTGTAAGTCTGGACACACCGATTCTCTCAGTTGACTACAGTTTAGCTCCAGAAGCACCCTTTCCACGAGCTCTGGAAGAAGTATTTTATGCCTACTGTTGGATGGTGAAGAATGCAGCGTCTCTGGGCACAACCGCAGAAAGAATTGTTTGCGCTGGAGATTCAGCAGGAGCAAATCTCTGCATAGGAGTTGCTCTTAAATGCATCGAATATGGAATAAGATCGCCGGATGGAATATTCCTTGCCTATTCGCCGACTTTGGTGAGTTTTGTGCCAAGTCCGGCAAGATTACTGTGTTTAATGGATCCTCTTCTGCCATTTGGGTTTATGATGCGTTGTCTTCAGGCGTACGCTTCGCCAAATAAAAAAATTAAAGAGGACAATAAAAAAAAGACCGACATTTTGAATAGCATCACGAGTGCCTCACTAAACAACATCACATACTACCTAGATAGTAATGTAAATCCCTATGCTAGCTCACAAACCAGTCGGCGTACTTCATCGACAAAGAGTCCAGTTTCATCGGTAGCTGAGAACTCAAATTGGGAGAATATAAAAGCTGGAGAGATTCGTGATGGAACTCCGATTAATACGATGACTTTAGGTACTGATGATAGTAGTGACACCTTTGCTAGTGCATCATACCACAGTCAGACAGTAGAACGAACCGATTTATTATCCCCTGATGATAATAGTTCATGTGTATCATTTGAATCCGATTCACAGCCGATTATCCACATGCCACCACCAATTGTGCAAAATGGAAAGCCAGCGGCACTTCTTAGCTCAGTTAATATCGAAAAATCTGACTCAGAACACTATATCGATCGTTTTATCGAAAAATATATAGTTGACACCAATGGTGTAGAAGCCAAGGAGAGCAGTTTCCCGATTCTTTTAAAAAGTCCTGCAAAAACTACTTCTGAAGAAAATCTCATGATAGAGACCGGCAAAGAAGTAATTGCTGTGGAAACTATACATGGAAGGTTGAATAATGCCGTCAACAGTATTTCATCGACTTTAAGCAAGTACATTACATCCAGCGAAATAAGAACTGGACACAATAGACATCGGATACAAGACTTGAGAAATTTGGACGCATTGATAGCAAGGAGTCCGAGTGTAGAATTTCAATTTGATGTGCCGAAGGATCCATTTCTATCACCATATTGGGCCAAAGACGATTGGCTAGCGAAGTTTCCAGCAACAAAAATATTGGTAAGTTTTTAATAGATTCTTTTTTTTTAAATCAATATGTTCAAGTTAAATAAAATATGTACATATATAAGATGATTTGTAGCAAGAAAGAACCGTAGAGGTGCTAACGTTTAAAATCTGTCATCAACTGTTGCATGGTACGTTTTTTTCTACTTCACCGAGTTGATATCATTGTAGTTTATTTTACAACAAATAGTGAGGAACACAATTTGAGAAATCAAATTTACTGACTTAATGAATCAAGTTCAATACTATACATTATATGCCAGTTTTGTGTCATTCGGATTAGTCATTAGAAGTTGTGTTCGTTGAGCCCTGGGGTCGCCCCAAAGCGTTTTTTGAAAAACCTCAATTCGCCCTGGGTAACAAATACTCTGTTTTTTTGAGACCTGGGGTCGCCCTCAACTCGCCTTGAAGTAGATCTAGGTATTTTGCTGGGGCGAGTTGAGGTAAAAAAATTGACATGTGTGTTGTCAAACATACACTGAGTTACAAAAAAAAGTGGCGCACCTTGAAATTTTGCAACATTTTGAAGTAACTTAAACAAATAAACGTTTTTCTGGTACAGTTTTGTTTATTAACATAAAAGTAAGTCATTCATGTAATAAAAAACGAAAAAATAGGAAGAACTTAGAAATAAACCATAAATTAAGGAAAATGGGCATAAACTTCAATTTTACATTTTTTACATTTTTTTTTTTTTTTTTTTAAACTAGTCCTTCTTTCTTCAATAGTGGGTATTGCCTCAACGAACATCTAATAAAGCTTTAATTCGCCTGGGCATACCTTGGATAAGGTTGTCAAAATGATAACAACACATCAAAAAGTATGACTGCGCCACTTTTTTTTGTAACTGAGTGTATTTTTACAATTGAATATTTTATTTTGCTTTTGCAATGCAAAGAAAAGAAATTATAGATTTAGTTTGATGAAAATAAATAGAAAACATACAAATAAAACAAAGTGTAATTGTTTTATGTTTTAGAATGTACCAAAAGGAACAAATTTCAAGTTTTAAATTTCGGAAACAAATATTTGTTGTTTCTTTCTTTTTGTCAACAACACAAAACCTACCCTAGAGCGTTTTTTGAGAACCAAAAAACCCAGGTATTTTTGACAGCTCTTGGGGCTGTCAAGAAAACCTGGGTCGACCCTGGGTAAAATTGTTTAAATTCAATGAACACAACTAGTAAGTAAGTTAGTAAACACCTAGTTTAGTTGTTTCTTCTAAAAGACAATTTGCATATTTGCAAGAGAACGTTGAAATTTCTGAAATTGTGTTCTGAAATTTTCTTAATATAAGTATTTACCTGTTTTACAGGGTGATTCCTATAAGATGCGAGATAAGACCGGTTTGACTATTTTCTTTTTAGACGGGGAAAATTAAAAATAAAAAAAAAAACAATGCCATCTGAAAACATATTTGTACAAGAGTATTCATTTGTATTCATTGAATATCTATTTTCATCTACTGTTTAAGCAATTGCTAAGTTATTTTCAAAATAACAGAAATAAGAATATTGCCACACTTTTTGCAATAAAAATAAAATAATCAATAAAAGACTTTTTAATATAACCAGAAATTCAATTTTTGTAAGAGTATAAGAACAAGAATTTAAATCGAGGAATCATTTTTACCAAGCTCACACGTGTCGGTATGTTCGGTTACCAGACGCGATTTTCAATGAATTGGCTTGATTTTTAAGTAAAATCAAAACTGATATTATGATTTTACTTAAAAATTAAGCTAATTCATTAAAAATCACATATTTTTTTCTTATTTTTGCGTATAGTCGGGATGGATCAACATGTCCCAACTTAGTAAAGTTTTTTGTTTTTTACTTGATTTCCTGCGAACTCTTACTCAGGTGGCTACATTTGCTTTTTAATGCATTCGCTATTCGTAGCCATTGAATACTTATCTTTTTGGCTGTGGCCAGAACCGTTCATTTCTAAATCTCGTAGTTGTACTTCCTTGCGACGCATTATCTACACGATACACGATCAAGGATACCAAGTACTTCACTTTCCCATCCAATCTTCATCAATGTCATCGGCATATCAAACTTTAAAGGTACTTGTATTGACTTTTAAACGATGTTACATAATAGGTTAACACCCGAGTTTCGAACGGTGGCTTCGAAAATTATTTTGAAGAGGTCGTAGGTACAAGATCGCTATTTTTAATCTTTTTCATAACCGACTTAGATTTAACTTGCACGTTTGCAATTTCTATTGTATTATTTTTCCATGTCTTCAGTCTAACATTTTCAGTGGGATGTTTTCTTTTTTCTTTGAACCGAATGATCTTCTTTTCTCTTATGATTGTGCAGTAGCTCTGCATCGCTTTATAGGCTTCCTAATTTGCTGCTTGAGCACTTCGACAATCAGCATCAAACCAGGGGCGAAGTGAAACCTACCACATCGGACTTTTTTACATTTGATTGTTGCGGGCTAGACCAGAAAGACTTGCATAGATGTTTTCCTTACTAACTTTGGCATTGAAGTCTCCCAAGACGATTTTCTATAGTAGGTAGTAAGGACATTTACGCGGATTGTCGCGTATGCCTACCTACATCCTAAAAGAATTACCCCTAAACTTAAAGCTTTAGAATTGATAAAGTTCACGTGGAAGAGTATCATCCACAATCTAGTAATTCAATTCATACCTAGTCATAATTATATTAATTACGTAATTTTTCTATACAAACCGTTCTTATCAGTTTAATGCACATGCTTATAAAAAAAACAAGAAGTCTATCAAACCGTTAATGAATCAACACCAGTCAAGTGCATATTTCTTGGTTCATTGATTTTCAATCAGAGAACTAGGCTAACCATTGCACCTATGTATGATGAAAACAGTTCAGATTATTATAATATGAGTGCTTCATTATTGTCTTACCTACATACGTCAATTAACATAATAACGACGATAATAGAACCAAAGGGCATGACTGAACAATGTTTTGACTGCTTTAGCATATTCATTTACTCGTGCTTCATTTATGAAAAAAAATTAAAAACTTTTTTATGTTAGACTTTGCGCTGTGGAATATTAGAATAGGTACAAAAATAACTTTTTTGCAATCAGTCAGTAACCAGACGCTTATCAAAAATCCGAAATTAGTGTTTAACCAACTCGATAACAGATCTGGTAACCATGCTATTATAGAGTGGACGAGTGGAATTATTTTAAATTACAAACGAATGCGAAATTTGTTATTAACCGGTTTCTGAGAAATACTTCCAATTATTTTAACAGGTACTCCGACCTTGGTTTATGCATCATCAAGCTGGTTAAATAATAGTATAAACAAAAACTGATTTTTTGTTTTGTTTTGCAACAGTGACCATCAAGCTTAAATGCATACCTCAACAAAATCTGGAAACGTGCGGCTTTATCAT
Source organism: Baccha elongata (assembly GCA_951217065.1). NCBI lineage: Eukaryota > Metazoa > Arthropoda > Insecta > Diptera > Syrphidae > Baccha > Baccha elongata. The sequence goes on along the minus strand of OX578274.1, from coordinate 33,084,327 downwards.
GAAAGCGATTGAGCATTTAATGATGGATTTTTAATTGCATACCTATCACAAACGTAATTAAAAGAGAATGGGTAAGCGTCGGTGAATCTGCAATCGCGGTACTCAGCACTAAACGCGCTTTCGAGGTCAGGCGGCAATGTCAGAGTCAAGTTTGTTTATGTTGGACAAAGCGGATTATTACCCCTTTGTAGTATTATGTAATATCAATGAGAAAGACTTAAGAAAATTTAAATAGATGGCACCCAAAGAGTAGTGTGTCGTTTAATTTTGTACTAGTAGTTCTGACTTTAGCTTAAAAAAGTGTGTTAAATTTGATATGTAAAAGGCAAGCTTTTTTATGCCCTCCTGAATACCGCAGCAATGTTAAGTCAACTATACATTTGTTAAAAATCTTCCTATAAACCACCCACCTATAATAATCATTCGCAAAATCATAAAATAATATTAAATTATAAATACAATAACCGCTTTTACGCACTTACTTTAGATTCTTTTATTCCTTTGTATTCGCTCCTCAATATTCTTTCAATTTAAACTTAAATGTATGTATAATAAAAATCTGCATTTCATTTACCATATCCACCAACTCACTGATTTTAAAGTTGAATTATAAAATATGTAAAATAAAAGAAAATCAGCTAAAGGAACGTTATATTACACCATTTTTTAAATACTTTTACGCAGGAGGCTACACGCTACAGCTGACGAGTTAACGTACTAGATCAATACGTCAATGCGCTACAGTAGTAGTCGTGTTTTGTTGGTAATTTTTAGTTAGTCAGCACTGGAAAGAACCAATAAAACGCTATATTCACTTTTGTATCCACTTTTTTATTTTATTTCAAAGTTGGTATTCTTGACTATATGCCAAGACGAAGTTTCAAATAATTTTATGGATGTGTCTGCAAAGTATGGCTATTTGAATATTCCGAGATGGTCAACTTGTACCCCAACTTCCACTACAAACAAATAAAAACCGGAAAGTTAATCATTATTTAGCTTGAATTTTACCAAATTAAATTCCAAATTATATAATTTTATTTAAAAAATCTGTTTTAACCAATTTTTATTTGTTTTTAAGCGAAAAGTTCAAAATCATCAAAACTTTTTTGAAACTTTCGTAGGTTGAAAGCTTCTTACTTCTTCCGCAAAACGCGGCCCTAAAGGAAAACACAATGAACACAACCATTAATAATTATTGTATATGGAGTCCATGTCTTAAACTGTCATAGGTGCCACCAACCTTTAAGCAAAAAATGTATTGACATTATATTTCGCGCCAAAAATTTCCAGGCATTCCAAGATTTTATCTTCACTTTTATGTTCACTTTAATTACTGACCAATTTATCGCCACTTTTCGTATCCCATACAAAATTTTGCTAAAGTGACTAAACACTTAGCAATAAAACATGCCTAGTATATTTCGATTCGACCCCGAACCGAATTGTAAAAGTAGAGTAGACCGACAAGTCGAGTCAAGTTCATTTCAACTTTATGTTATGAAAAAGAGCGGGATGGATAGTTTACACATTACAACTGTCTCACTTAACAAAACAGGACGTTTTAACAGGCGGCTATATTCTCATAATTCCGTAGAGTTGCCTCTTTCTGTTAGAGTTATGAAATAATTTGTACGCGCCTTAAGATAAAGTTTAGTTTAAAGTTTCAAACGCACGATGGCGCTCGTGTTTTCAGTTCAAACTTTTATATTTTGAATTAACGACTTTCTGTCTACTCTTTGTTTTTGTCTTCAACGAATTGCGTTTTACGAAGTAGCGTGGTTTATTCTTTTGTGCTTAATAAATAACTTTTAAACGAATTTCTGGTTTTTCTTTTTTAATAACAACAGGTTATGGGCCCAGACCATACCAGAATATAATAAAGTTATAAAAGTGTAGTTTTTTATATATTTTCATAAATATTAATTGTTTGGCAAAAAAAAATAAATCGAGTCATGGAAGGAGAACGTTTCCAGATTGATCGATTGGAGGGAGGCTCTAACTGGCTAACATGGAAATTCCTAATGAGACAGTTTTTGGAAGCAGGTGAGTTGTGGGACGTTGTGGATGGGTCTTCTGTTGCTCCAGCATCTAGTACTGACAATTATGCGGTGGCACTTTCTGCTTGGAAGAAGACTGATGCAAAGGCACGGCGTGCAATTTCTGGTGCATGTCACAAGCAGCCGCTGTTGCAAATAATGAACTGCGAAACAGCCTGTGAAATGTGGACGACACTGAAGAGCACCTACGAACAAGCTTCCAAGTCCAATATTTTATTTTTGCAACAAAAATACTACAGCTTTACGAAGGATCCAGCTGACGATATTGCTTCTTTTCTGTCGAAGTTGATGGAAATCGTGCAGCAGATGAAAGACCAAAAAGAACTCATCTCCGATTCAATGGTTATGACAAAAATTTTAATGTCTCTACCAGCGGAGTTCAATCATTTCCATAGTGCTTGGGAATCAACAAGTTCCGGTGAGCAGACTATGAGCAATTTGCGTGCAAGGCTAATGGCTGAGGAACTTCGACTGAAAGCGCAAGGTGAAGTAGAAAGCGTGGAAGCTCTGGTTATGAAGCGTCATTTTGTCAGGAAGGGCAATCCGTCGAATCGAGGAAGAGAAACTGGCATCAAGAAACAAGGAAAACCAAAAGGAGCATGTTTTTCTTGTGGTGAAAAGGGACATTGGAAACGTGACTGTCCACGCAAGCACAGCGAAGCCAAAACAAAATCGACTGGTGCTTTTCTTAGTCATGTCTCTTTTTCACCTGCTGATAAAGATATGTGGGTTTTGGATTCCGGAGCAAGCGACCACATGAGCCAGTGGTTCCAAAATTTCAAACCAGCAGCAATGAACGTTACGGTTGGAAACGGCAAAAAGATCGTAGTTCAAGGAAAAGGAGACATTCAAATCCTTGCAAACAACGGCAGTGAATGGATTCGGAAGCATATAACAGATGTGTTGTACGTTCCAGAAATTCATATGAATCTGTTTTCTTCAGGAAAAGCTATGGATCGAGGGTATCTGTTTCGCTCCGATAATAAATGCTGTGAGCTTCTGAATGGAAAAGAAATAGTTGCAGTGGGAGCACGACACGAAAAGCTTTTCAGAATGTTCTTCAAAGTGGTTGAAGTTGAAACAACACAGGACAATAAAGTGTTAGCAAATGTTGTAACGAAGAAGGATTCACTCCGTGTTTGGCATGAACGTCTAGCTCATCAACACGTGTCACATGTGAGAAAGTTCCTACAACATAAAGGTATTGATTTCATCAACGAAGAGTTCACATGTGAAGCATGTGTCTACGGAAAACATCATCGTGGCAGCTATAAGAGTCGTGAAGAGGTATCAAAGATGTGCGGGCAGATTATTCACGCAGATGTATGTGGACCGATGGAAGAAAACTCACTGGGTGGATCAAGATACTTTTTGTTGCTGAAAGATGACTTCTCCCATTTTCGTCGTGTGTTCTTTTTGAAGCAAAAATCAGAAGTGGCGAGCAACATAAAACATTTTGTAAAAATGACTCAAAAGGAGCAGGGCCACAACATTCGTGTTATAAGATCTGACAATGGGACTGAATTTGTCAATGATGAATTGAGATCGTTTTTCAAAAACATGGGTATTCACCATCAACGCACAGTCCCTTATACTCCGCAACAGAATGGGTGCGCCGAGAGAGAAATGCGAACGATTGTTGAGTCGGCAAGAACTATGTTGCATGCTAAAAGAATGGGAAAGAAATTCTGGGCGGAAGCTGTAAACACTGCTGTTCATGCTCTAAATCGCGCTGGGTCGAGTACTGTTGCCGAAAAGTCACCGTATGAGTTATGGTTTAACAGACAATCGAAAGTAGACCATCTTCGCATTTTTGGTTCTTATGTCTACATACACATTCCGAAGGAGAAGCGGCAAAAATTGGATCCAAAGGCAGTCAAATGTGTATTCGTTGGGTATGACAATAACTCAAAAGCATACAGAGTATACAATCCTGAATCAAACAGCATAGAAGTTGCACGTGATGTGGTTTTTCTTGTGGAAGAAGCTATGGCTGTTGTTGATACTGGTGACGTTGTGGCAAATGCTGGTGAGGAAGATGGCAATGATTTTTTGGAGTCAGATGGTGCTGAAGCAGATGATCCTGAGTTGGACTCATGGAAAACACCGGTGGATCAAATAAACGGTGGCGCTGTTTGTAGTCTGGACGACAAAAACATTGTCAAGAGTCGTCTTCGAGTAAGAGTTGCATCACCACCACGACGACGTTTATCTTTTAATGAAACAGCTAATCATGCAGCAGCCTTAATAGCAGTTTATGAAGAACCGAAGTCATACGAGGAAGCGATTGCATCACGGGAACACAAGCAGTGGGAGAAAGCCATGGATGAAGAAATCGAGTCACTTTTGCAAAACAACACATGGACGATGGTTGAACCGCCAAAGGATCAAAAGATAATTGACAATCGTTGGGTGTATAAGGTGAAGCAGAAAACAGATGGCAGCATCGACCGTTTCAAAGCACGTTTGGTTGTGCGAGGCTTTACGCAAGAGTATGGGATAGATTACCAGGAAACGTTCAGTCCTGTAGTAAAATTCACATCTATTCGCTCCATACTTGCACTAGCGGCTTCCAAGAGCATGTTGTTAAAGCAGTTCGATGTGAAAACTGCATTCCTGAATGGTGATTTGACGGAAGATGTTTTCATGCGACAGCCGATGGGGTTCGGCGATTGCAGTAATAAAGTCTGCAAATTAAATAAAAGCTTATACGGTTTGAAGCAGGCTTCCCGTTGCTGGAACAAAAAGTTCACAGCTTTTATATCGAAATTTGATTTTACTGCAAGTGTTTCAGATCCTTGCGTTTTTGTTCATCATGGTGCTGATGGAATGATGCTTTTAGCAATTTATGTCGACGATGGGTTGATTGCAGCAGAAAATGAAGCGGCTATTTTTCGGGTGATTGAACATTTGCGTAAGGAGTTCGAAATTAAATTTTTCGAGGCAAAAAGTTTCCTGGGCCTCGAAATTCATCAGATGTTGGATGGTTCAATACATATCAACCAGCAATCGTATGCAGAAAAGATCATTCATCGCTTTGGAATGGATAAATGCAATCCTGCAGCAACACCATCTGACAACACACAGAACTTGAGTGATTTTGATGCTAGCAAGAAAGTTGATTTTCCATACCGAGAAGCAGTCGGCAGCCTGATGTATCTTTCCGTAGGAACACGTCCAGATATAAGTTTTGCGGTTGGAAACGTCAGCAGATACATGGAAAACCCTGCGGAAGCACATGTTAATGCATTAAAAAGAATTATAAGGTATGTAAAAGGTACACCTGATTTTGGTTTGTATTTTACAGGCAAAAACGATTTGAAACTAAAAGGCTTCAGCGACGCAGATTACGCAGGTTGCAAAAGAACAGCACGATCGACTTCTGGTTACGTCTTCCTGTTGGGTGATTGCGTCATAAGCTGGGGATCAGAACGGCAACGAACAGTGGCATTGTCAACAACAGAGTCCGAGTACATGGCAGCTGCGCATGCCATCAAGGAGCTGGTGTGGATAAAAAGCCTTCTGACTGACTTGTTGGGACAACAAATTGAGCCTCCAATGTTCTTCATGGATTGTCAGAGTGCGATTCGTCTCGTAAGGAACCCAGAATTCCATAAACGTACGAAACACATAAACGTACGTTATCATTTCATCCGGGAGCAATTTGAAGATGGGATATTCAACCTTGAGTATGTGCCAACGACTGAACAACTGGCAGATGTCTTCACGAAGCCTTTGCCAAAGGTAAAACACCAACTATTTTGCCAACGGATGAATATATTTTCAAGAAAAGTTGATCCGACATCAAACAACAAATTAGTTTGAAAATTTTTCTTTTAAAATATTTTTGATTTATTTTTGATTTTTATGAAATTGTTTGCTCCGCTTTTATAACTTGATTCAAGTAAATTCAGTAAAATAATGAATATTTTATTTGTGAATTAAATTTTCTTTTGATGAAATAATATGAAGTAGATTGCTAAGATATTATATATGTGAAGTTGTTTTAGTAGAAACTTTTAACTAAAAGTGGGAGTGTTAGAGTTATGAAATAATTTGTACGCGCCTTAAGATAAAGTTTAGTTTAAAGTTTCAAACGCACGATGGCGCTCGTGTTTTCAGTTCAAACTTTTATATTTTGAATTAACGACTTTCTGTCTACTCTTTGTTTTTGTCTTCAACGAATTGCGTTTTACGAAGTAGCGTGGTTTATTCTTTTGTGCTTAATAAATAACTTTTAAACGAATTTCTGGTTTTTCTTTTTTAATAACAACACTTTCACACCACAGTAGTTCTTATGGGTAAAATTCTGGTATCCCCTAATAGGGCTTTTTAACAGGCGGCTATATTCTCATAATTCCATAGAGTTGCCTCTTGGTTTGACAGACTCGTTAAAAGCTGAATTCACAATTCCAGATTTAAATTTCCCAATCTAAACAGGCACTAGAAAAATTTTTTTGGTTTCTGAAAAATAAAATAGGAATAGGTGTGATGCCCAGTTTCATACAAAAAATTACACCTAAAATCATTTTAGTTAACGGAGTAATAAAATTCATTGGCATTTTAACTTAAAATGGTGTGCCCCAACATTAAGAGGTGAATTAAAAAAAAATGAGGAAACTTGATGCGAGCCCCGGATTTTTGTTCACCACACATCGGCCTCTTTCATTAGAGCAAGCGAGAGGAGATCATATCAATTGAAACATTTCAACCTTCTCTTTGTCTTGCATTTTTAACATTTATTTGGAACAAAATGGGACTTTAGTTTATTGGCTCTTTTAAAACTAAAAGTTGTTGATGAAATGGAAAAATGCGATTTCAAGATTTAACAACCTAATAAATAAGTGTTTGGAGAAACTGTCCATGATTGTAGTAGTTGCTGCAAAATCAAATGTAAACACTACTTCTTCACAACGAAATGCGCCACTGCATCAAACAACCACTTTTGTTTTTGTTTTAAAAAGTTATAGAAACGCATTTAAAATGAGATTAACAAGCATTATATCATGTCTAAACGAATGCAGAGATCATTGACGTACTAGATGTGGACCGTCAGTCGGTTGAAATTTTCATACAAACAGCGAAAAATTGTTCCAGCCAAAAACAGGCTAAAAACGCTATCATCTTTTATGCCCAGTTACACCTTAAAGCATTTTAGTTAACGGAGTTATAAAATTTATTGGCATTTTAACTTAAAATGGTGTGCCCCAACATTAGGAGGTGAATTTTTAAAAATGAGGAAACTTGATGACAACCCGGATTTTTATTCACCACACATGAGTCTCTTTCATTAGAGCATATCAATCGAAACATTTCAATCGTTTTCTTTGTCTTGCAAATTTTTGGGTAGGATTAAAGGTATTCATAAAGAAAAGAAGATGAGGTGAAGCTCATTAAATAAACTCAAGTCTTGCAGTTCATTTACTTTAAAAAAAATGAGGTCATGGATATATAGTTCATAAGGAAGCATACATTGTCACTGTAGTGAATTTAATCGTATTTGGCATCAAAACAGATTTATGATAATTCCATTTTTTCAGAAAAAAAAAATACTATGTAATCCCATGAACATATTTTGCTGCAATTTACTTTACTTTAAAGTTAAGTGCCCTTTGAGATTTTAGTTTAAATACGTCTGGAAATTTAAAAAACTAAAATGGTGTTACTTTAAAAACAATTTGGTTTCTATTTTGATTTTCGGTTGCTTGTATGAAAAATCAAAAGTTTTTCAAAGTATCCCGCAACGTGAAATTATAATGCGAGCGCAAATAAATGTTTTTCTATGAGTAAGGCTTTGAAAAGTAATTATTTAAATCAAAGGTAGGTATATCATTTAAAATACTAAACAATCTTCTCTTAATTATACACATCTAACATCAACCTAACATGGCTTACAATAGCATAGCATGTTGACATTCAGTTGGAGAACCCATTACCCACGCGATATTTGTATTAAGCTGCTTACAGAGAGATGTAAGATTATATTAATTTTACTTTGGGATTTGCATATCGAGTGCTTGAGAGTTGATTATCATCGACAAAAATTTATTTATTTGTGCTTGAGCCGTAGTGATTGACAGAATGATGATCGTTGTAAAATGTACATCATACAGAACAGGTAAAGTGAGCATAAATTACTTTTTGGCCGTATCGATGCACAATAATAGGCGTGCTTTATTGAACAAAATTATTTTATTTTATATAAAGAAGAGTACTTTATAGCGAGTAACTCTTACTTCTCCTTTTATATCTAGTAATTCTTAATGATGATAAAATATTCACAACAGTTATGAGTTTTATCTCTGAAAGTTGGTACATAAGTAGCACGTCGTAAACAAGTAGTGTCAATTTTAAAAACGAAAACCTTATAGGTGATGTTATACTCAATCGTTTTATTGAAAATTTCTTACTCTACTTAGATTTTCCTAGTAAGATTTTTATAAAACACACCTAAAGACTAAAATTTGTTGTACCTATTCGTTTTTGCTTGGTTGCCTTTCTCGCTCTCAAAGTTTCCCATTTTTTTCCAAATAAATTTTAGAGGCGTCCTAAAAATGCAAGACAAAGAGAACGTTGAAATGTCAAAATCAAAAATTTTATAAAAATTGATTGAAGAACGCTTGACGTTCTCTTTCGTGTTGCTCTCTTTTTATAGTGCTTGTGCCTAAATATTGTCGCTTCTTTTAGGTAAAGATAGAATACCATTATGGATAGTAGATGCAAACCAAATATTTCATTTGCCGCCATTTTGAAAAAAAAAATAACAAAAACAAAGGGAAGAACGAAATGCGTCTTAAAAATGCAAAACAAAGAGAACGTGGAAATGTTTTGATTGATATGCTCTCCTCGCGCTGGCTCTAATGAAAGAGACCCATGTGTGGTGAATCAAAATACGGGGCTGGCATCAAGTTTCCTCATTTTTAAAAATTCACCTCATAATGTTGGTGCAAATACGCCTAAAAGCATTTTAGTTAACGAAGTAATAAAATTTATTGTCATTTTAGCTTAAAATGGTTAGCTGATGCAACATTATGAGGTAAATTTTAAAAAATGAGGAAACTTGATGCCAGCCCCGTATTTTTATTCACCACACATGGGTCTCTTTCATTAGAGCAAGCGAGAGGAGAGCATATCAATCGAAACATTTCAACGTTCTCTTTGTTTGCATTTTAAAGACGCCTTTAAAATTTGTTTGGAACAAAATGGTACTTCAATTTATTGGCCCTATTAAAAATGTAAGTTGTTGGTGAAATTGAAAAATGCCATTTTAAGATTTAACAACCCAATAAATACTTAAAAGTTTTTGAAGAAACTGACCACAATTAGCGCATTATTTTGTACACAAATATTAATAAAATTCGTACAATAAAACGCTGTAATGTAATTCAGTTCTTATAGTTAGTTCGACGCTTATGAACTCACTTAAAGACTGCCTGTTTTTCACGGTTAGAAAAAAAAAGAAAACATTTGGATTTTCTCCCACACACATTGTGCATGTCAACTCCTTGCTATTTGAATAACAATTATAAAATCTTTCCCACGATATTTGAAATATTAACAAATGAGGAACTAAAAAGCAGTTTTTTTAAATGCCTTGAAACTGTATAGTTAAAAAATAATGTCTTGTTTTTTGTTTTAATTGTATCATTGAGTTTATACATATATAGAGAAATCATCTTTTTGAAAAGTAAGTCTCAAACTTTCCTCGTAAGATGTCGTTACTATCGACTTGTTTTTTTTTTTTACTCTTGTAGCAATTATTCTTGAGTTAAAAGGCAAGAGAAACAAATACAAATGTATGTCGAAGAATTTAGTTTGGTTTGTTTCATAGTTTTTCGTTACAGAGAATAAGGGTAATAATAATTACTCGATATGCTCATTTAGCGACATCTACTTTGGTGTAAATTCAATGATTGTATACATACGCAGTTTATAATTAAGTATACATTCGCATTTCCATAAATTTTACTTATTTTTTACTATTTCTTGCTTTCCTTTTACTTAGACTCTAGACATGGATCCATGCCTTGACGACTGTGTTATGTTTGCCAAAAAACTAAAGAGCTTAGGTAGACCAGTTTCACTGGATATCCTTAAGGGACTTCCACATGGTTTTCTAAATTTTACAATGGTGAGATTTTTTTTAAGTGAATTTATTTCAACATTCATATTTTTATAATTTTTCTTTCAGCTCTCTGGTGAAGCAATGGATGGATCAAAACATTGCATTAAATGCATAAAAGAACTTCTTAACGAAACATAATTTTTATTCGTTTTCTTGTGATTTTTAAATTTTTATTGCTTGCTTGTTTTAATATTACGCGCAAATGCACCGTCGTTTTTTTTAATTTTTTTTTATTTTTAAAATTTCAGCAGCTATATTTATTATAACATTACACATTACACAATCTGCATTTTATTGTAAAACAATTATGAAAATGTAATGTGAAAGGCTTTTTTTCCGATGTAAAATTATTTAACATCATTGATATTTTAATCTTACTGATAAATTAAGCTTAAAATAAACATACACATTTTAATATACAAATAATTAAGCAAACATTCATATTTATAATTATCTATTATGGTTTTAGAATAAGTGGGTTTTACACAAAATACATTTGGGTGATATACATTTATCTACAAAAACAAAATATGATGCTATTTATTAAAATAAAACAAAAATTAAAAAACAATTGTCTACTTATTTTTTATTTTATTTTTTAATAGATTTAAAAAAAATATTATAAATCTCGAATATGTCATTAAAAACTAAGGCCTAGTGTATGTATTACATTCTCTCGCAAATATTTATTTTGTCATTTGTTTGAGTCATATTGCCCTCCGCACACGATTCTTCTTATATGTGTACTACACAACACCATGATTATGAGGTCATGATTCTTTTTCAAACTTCGCCAGAGCAAACAAAAAAAAGTCTTTTCAATTCTTTCTCTCTTCTGTTCTAACATGTTTTGAAAAAGAGTGACTCTGGAATCATGGTGTGATACACACTATGTACCATGATCATTACCCTTGCAAGCATGCAACAGTTTAGAAACTTTTCACAAATATTGTAGAATTTAGGGAATATTTACTGTAAGTCCACTGACATACAACGGATGAATTTATTTGAAAGCTAATATGTTTTCACTTTAGTACTGAACTCACATGATAGCTTTTTTTAAATTCAGAGTATCATCGTTCTGTAAATATTTCGAAAATTTTGTTTTGTTATTATGTACATTGGTCTTGATAGATGCACCCCTATATGATCAAAAATTAGAACAACCGTTTTCAATCCAAACGGATTCATATTTTGTTTTGTGTTTAAATTCAGTCGATAATAATTAGAACAGTTATGATAGGCGCCATCAAACTGCTGTGTAGTAATTCGACTAACTCAGTTGTCCGTTCGATACACAACAACTATCGCGTGCGGTTTGCAGACATTTATTGGTAGATACTTTTTATATTACTCTCCACCGAAAAGCTAAATCCTGATTCGCAGTATTGTAAAGACATATTCGTTAGGAAAACTGAAAAAAAATAAATTTTATTATACTAACACAGTTCGACAAATAACTTTATTTAAATATATTTGTATAACGGAAAGTAATTCGCAATAACCGGATACCTGTTTAAATTTTAGTTAATGCAACAACCATGTGTCAATTCAAATGTCAACCAGCAGGTAGATGGCAATGTTCTCCAATTATTTAGTACTTCCGGCTATTTAGTACTTTCCTGTATGTAACTGAGTCTAAATTGAAAAGGGAATTTGAATTTTTGATAGAACGTTAAGTTTATACACATAGAGAAATCATGTGTAGGTTTCAAATATTGCTTGAAGAATGTCGTTACCATCGAGTTGTTTTGTTACTCTTGTAGCAATTATTATTCTTGAGTTGAAAAAGCCAAGAGAAATAAAGAAAAAACAAATACAAATGTATATGCAGGAGAATTTTACAGCTTAGTACAGACAATTGTTAGGTCTTACAATATTGTCAGATCTGTCCATGGTCTGACAATGCCTGCCAAAATGGTGACAATAACCAACTATCTGACAATGCGAAATTGTGTGTTCACACGGTTGGTAGATTCTGTCCCAAAGTCTGACAATTTCATTGTCAGATGTTTGGCTGACAATTTCATTCCTGACAATTTTGTTAGGGTAAAATTGTCAGTTCACACGATTGGTAGAAAACAAATTGGTCGATCAGCTGGCTGGCATTGTCAGAAAAATCAAAACTCTTTTTTGGGTGTGTTTTTAAAAAACATTTCGTCTGAAAATTGGAAACTTTACTTTTTCGGATAGAAATAAACTTTTATTTACTCTAAAATTATTATACAAAAAACTATCCGCGTCTGAAAAAATTGTGTCCAAAAGAAAATTGTGAGCAAAATATAAACAAAAATATGGAACGAAAAAATCAACTTTCAATTTTGGCTGCCTATATTTTGGAAAACAGTGAGGAAGAATTCCTCTATGTGTATAAATTCAATGATAATATGTATGTCTGTATATTTAAGAGGACTTTTATATAAGCATGTAAAGAGAACAATTTAACAGTCTAATTTTCGGTGTAGTACGAAACAAACTGAGATGCCGTCAAGGTTTACCTTTTGTTTCCACACTCAAGTTTTAATACCATTATTTGAATTTTTCAATTTTGATTGATGGAGTGTTTGCTTTTGTAGTTTGATATATGTCTGCCTGCGTTACGATACAAAGTACTTGTACTTCATTTGGATAGAGCTAGAGCTGTAGGCAAGTAAAATTATATTTGCCCCAACTCCGAACTTGGTATGTATCATATCTGGGATCCAGTTATAATTATAGTATTGGTAGTATTTAAAAAAAATTTAATCACTGCGAAGAGAAATATTATATTTTGTATGTGGTAATAATATTTTATGTACTACAGCATAAAATATTTACCACATATGTTAAATTTTTTTGTTTGTATTTTATTTCAAACTTTTAAAAATTAAATTATATTTGGTCAATTCAAAAATGAAGCATCACAGACTAATGAGTAATGACGAAAGGTCACAGTAATTGAAAACACATGGTTGAGACAGAGTGCACCATCATGACCGTTACCGGATGGTTGAACCTGCCGGCTGCAACCAAGTTAATCACGTTTAGCAAATGACGGAAGACACTAAAGCATAATGGTTGTACGTACTTTCAGAGAAACCGACATCGACTCTGACCATTATCTGGTTGGTGCAAAGTTTCGAGTACGAATAGATATGAAATGAAGGACATCAACTGCTAGGAGAAAATACAATGTTGAGAGACGATACAATCCTAAGTGACCGTCAAACAATTTAACTTAATTTAACAAAACCTATAATGCCAAACAAATCTTCCTACAGCTAACCAGAAATCCAACGACTTTTTTAAAGCTTGAGGAGAGGACTATTGGCGCAGTAATTATCAATAACACCACCAAGAATTTCGGGTGCGGCACTGAGTGTGGCCAAGCAAACAAAGCCAAAACGTGTTTTGCAGAGGAAAAAAAGAACTCGTAATTTATTTGTATATGAAGATAAAGAGGTAGCCAGAAGAAGAAGAGATATGTGAAAGTTCGATTTCAAAAAAAGATAAAGAAGCACAAAAAGCGTTAGTTCGATGATGACCAAGAGTTTGAAGTAGGTACCCAATCAATACTTGATTTTGAAATTCATCGCGATTTTTGAATCAAAGAAAGCATTTGTACCTGATGATCTGGTTATATTTAGGACAATCAACCAACTCATCTGTAAAATATAGTCGGAAGAAAAAGGCAGAATTCGAATTGTTAATTTTTTGCGAGAATCACTTTTCATTACCTTTTTTTTTTCAAAATAATGTTTTGATGAAAGAAATTCAACTAAAAAAATATTGGAAAGGTTTACGTTTTCTGATGTTTTAAATAGGTCGAACTTTTTATAATATGATGAACCAGTAATACGTGTTTTAATTTTGCAACTTTTTTATGGTTTCTACTTACATATGTCACTTGGGGCCATTTGCTCAAACGTTAATTAAGCTAAGCTTAAGTTCTACATAAATCATAAAGTAGTACTTTTTCCTATGCATAAATTGTCACTTAAGGATTTATGTAGAACATAAATAATGACAAAGTATCGTTTCATTAAACCGGTCTTAATAATATCATTTATGTGTTTCATATCATGTGTTTTTGTTTACATTTCTACTTTTATATCAATCGATTGTTCACAACTTTACTCAGTTAAACATAATTAATATTCCAAACTGTTTTGAACAATATGGTATACACTTGCATATTGCTTTTTGTTACATTGAAGTCTGTACTACCATAGGTACCTATTAATTATAATAAATTAGTGCATGTGGTATAATTAGTACACTCTCATATAAATTACCATTCATTACCAGATCTAATATAAAAACAACGGAAGCTCGTAATACATAAAAAAAAAAGTTCCGATTTATTTCTTACTGACAGACCTATATAAACTTCCATTCCTAATTGCTGTATCGATTATCGAATTTGTGTTTGTTTATTTACTTTACTTGACGCTCGACACTGCATTCTCCAAACAACCCCCGTACATTGCGCAATACCTGCATAAAAGTAACCCCCACGCCCACCTACTTTCAAAGCTGTAAACTATGCTATGCCATCACCTGAACTTGGCTATAGCAAAGCCATTTAGAACTCTTCGTTCAAATTGTATAAAACATCGAATGTATCCACGTGTCTTTGTCGTCGGTCATATAGGGTCATTGCTGCAATGCCGAGGATAACACCATACCGGCGACAATGATTTTTACAAAACTAGCAATAACTTTTCTTTTTGAATTTATCGTTTGCAGCCCTTCGAATATCGAAACCAATATCAGAATATTATAGAAAGAGAAATGAAAGAAAATCGTATCCCACATGGCGACCCCCATTTAAATTCTCAAGGTCTAAAAAATGATTCAATGCAAGGAGATACTCGTATCTAATTATGCATTCACATAAGCTTTTCTAGCCATCATCCGTTCCATCGTTGTTGTCGTCGTAACTTACTCAAAATACAATACATAAAACATTCCACTTGTGGGCTTTCCATACTGAACAATCAAAGTGAGTTGAAAAGGAAAATTTCAATTTATTAGCTTTTCAGTCTATGTCGTACATTTTCCTGGGTTTGTTTTGATAAAACGTTTCTTTTATACGTGTGTCGTATGTTACAATTATTTATGTACATTTAAGTTAGTTTCTACTTAAATTTGGCCGTTTTTTTCCAATGTAAGTAAAATTTATTTTATTTCTTATTTCGAGAAATCGTATCCAGTTTGTTCTCGCTTCATCCAATCTTTTGTGCATTACCATTGACTTTGTCGGATAAAAAAGTAGTAAAACGTTAATAGTTTTATTAATTACTGGTTTTGAGACGAATAGAATAACGTTTTCGTTTCTATATGGTTTAAATTAACATGTTTTTGTGTTCTTCAAAGTTATTATATCTTAGGCAAGGCATAGTGTCTGGGTTATCTATGTGTAGTAGTGACATTTGTTTACATTAAACTAACCTTTTTAACTTTCAAAATAAAATCCTCAACTTTCTTAAAAATTTTCTTCTTTAGAACAGTGAAATGCTCGCAAGAAGCTTTTTGCAAGGCCTATATTGCTATTGCTGTTTGCAAATAGTGTGAATATTCGTGAAAGTAAATTATGACAGTTTTATTACAAAATTGGTAGCCAATGTGGTTTGTTATTTGTAACACATGTTAAAAAAATTATTCGTCCTTTGATGACAAACATTTTTGGATTGAAGGGTGAGTTTCATGAATTGGGAGATTTATTTGGATGCAAACTATGTTAATAATATTACTTCTAAGTACTTCTTGACGCTGGATTAAAGACACTTAAGAAAACTTGACGAAGAATTATGATATTAGGTTCCCATTTTACTTTCGCCCTGTTTCCAAAAACGATTCGCTTTCCTTCCACCATTTTATGACAGGACAACTGCAGACTTAGTTTTGAAAGCTTCTGGAACTCCAATGTTGCAATTGGAAATATACGTAAATGAAAATACCTGACCTATAAAAATGAAATGATAATTTTCGGGAAATATACGTAAATGAAAATACCTGACCTATAAAAATGAAATGATAATTTTCGCCCGTCTTTGCTCTACAGAATTACTAAAATCGAAGCTTGTCGAAAATGAGTTAGGTAATCTTTTCAATATAATCCAACGTATTTTTTACAATCAGCCAACTAGTTACAACTGCGTTGAGTTTTTTTCGTAACATTTATGTAATTATATTCAATACTTTTACAGCTATTTTTGGCTCCATCTCCATTGTTTTTAATTATATAAACGCTGCGATTAAATCAGTTTTTTATACTATACTGAGATTTTTTTTTAACTATCATTTCCTGAATTTTGTACCTATAATCTACATGCATAATATATCCAAATAATTTATTTACTTACAAACAATATTTTATTTAACGTAATAAACTTTAACCTTCACTACAATAATCTACTATGAATTCCTTTTCCAAACAAAAATTAAGTTCTGTAAGCTTTCGTATGTGTAAATATTGGATTTTATTCGAATGGATCGAATTCCCTATAATTTACCTTTCCAAGGTCACAGAAACCTTTGCGAGTGTCGTGATACGATTGCTAATTTTAACGTTTGTTCTTTATAATCAAGAATATTATAATGCACTGTTATAGCTTAATACATGTGCCTGCACATATGTATGACCGCAATTGCCCCATACCAAATTATGGCCATCCATCGAGGGATTACACAAAAAGTATATTTTCTGAAAACACATTTGTTCGGTGGGTGGTAAAAAATTCTTTCACTAAACTTTATGTGAAAGCAATATAAGTAAGGTCTATTATAGGTACTTTCAATGGCACCGTGCCAGTTTATTTATACTTTTGCCTTGTTTTAATACATAGTAAATAGATAAGAATTATGGATGTAATTTTTTTTTAATATTAGTTTGGGTTTCTGAGTACTCCATATTTGGTATTGGCTCCACTTTGGTTAAAAAATATTATTGACAGAAAACAAACAGATTTTTATTTGCTCGAAAACAAGCAGGTTTTTATTTTCTCGAAAAACTTGTTCAGGTTAATTTTACTTTCAAACAGGACATTATCTAGAAGCTTAATAAAAGTTGTTTTCGTAATGCCGTCTCAAAGTCTGTTTTTGTTCTGTCCATTTGCCTCCTGACTCTTTTCAGCAGATACATAAAAACGACACTCAGCTTTCATATTCGGCCACAGATTCAAAATCCTATTTGTCGGATTTGGAACTATAGAACAGCGTATGATAAGCTCATTAAATTCCGATCTTACTTGCACTTGCTAAGCTGTCCATCTATACTGCACCGTCTCACGGGGTTGGCGTTGGATTCAAAGACTTTCTGAACCGGAACTTTGCTGTCGCTCTATATGTGACCCAGCCACTTTTGGGAGGGTTGGTATCGATGTAAAGTACGTACAGTTCGTTGTTGTATCTTCTTCTCCATTCCCTTTTATGCAGACAGGACCAAAATTCACCCGGATAATTTTTCTCTCAAAACAACCTGAAGTGTTCTCATTCACCTTTAATAATTTAGGTGTGCACGAGGTAGTGTCTTATATATACAGGGACACTGTAGTAGCTAGAGAGAAGGCTTTCCTCTTTAATGGAAAGATTATGATTAGGTCAACGAAGTTGCGATTTTATTAAAAAAAAAAATTTCTCAGCGCTGGTGTTATTCACTGGTTTGATATTCTAGCTTGTATATCTGACCACTTCAAAGTAAAAGCTGTCTATTGGTGACGTAGTTTTACCCGATTAGTCAGTGTTGGGTGGTCCTTTTCCATGTTGACGGCATGTATTTGGTCTTGTTTTGATTCACCTTTAAAGTCATCTTCCTGACATCCTTCTCAATACTAACGAAAGCACCACTTACATCATGCTTGTAAAGTCCAACCGAAGGCGTTTTTTTTTACCGAAGCCGAACATCGTTTTTTTAAAACCTTCGACCGAAGCCAAAAATGATGGTATTTCGATTTTTACTATAACATTTTTATAAAAAATTGATACAAATTATTGGGTTTCCGTAGATAATATATTTATAATATCTTAATTTTTATTTATTAAATCATAAGTAATGGGGTCCATATAATGAAATTTCAAAAATGGTGAAGCTTATTTTTTATAATAATACATTTTATTTATAAAATTATTTTTTATAATAAAATACAAATTAGGCAATACACCTCTTATTAGCTTAAATTTTTCCAGCAGCACTGAATCTTTATTCTTTATTCTTTGCTCGCTAGCTACACTGAAGGAAGGAGCAGATAAATATTTCGTTGCTACTTTTGCCAAGTATGTGTAAGGACTTGAAGCCTAGTGATCAAAAATATTAGCGTTCCTTGTAAGCAATGGTTTCTATAAATAAGTTTTGAGACATTCTTCGAATGGTAGAAAGCATTCTGAATTTTCACCTTTTGGCGGCATATTGTAAAGGCACGGGAGTTCAACCTTCGTCTTCGGCAGAATCTTCGACCTCATTTGACCGAAGCCGAATGTTTTACCAAAGGTGATATTCTTGGCCGAATGTTCAGCGACAATACATTCTTGCTTCGTCCCATTATGTGGAAAGGTTTTGCCTCTATAGCATTGTAAAACATTTCTGAAATGGAATAAAAACGCATGGACTTAATTTATTGCTCTTAAACTTAATGCTAACACAGACGGGACTTTCTTTATCCATGAGGACACTTACATTAATACAACTGAGAAGCCTTCTATTCTTGTTGCATTTCTCCACTGAATCAATTCCTCCGTAATACTGCACTGCAAGGAATGTCCTTCAGTGAGCCTAATTTCGATTCAATAGAGCCTAATTTCGGACGTCTTTTTATAGTCCAACCAATTTTGCACGGATTTGGATCACTATACCTGGCTTAATTTTTCTGCTCGATTATGTAGTTCAGAAATGTTCATCAATATCTCCGTTCGTACTGAGCGTTAAATGGTTAACGACATTGATCGCTATTACAGACAAAATTTGACGTTTCCATATTAACATAAAGGTAGTTTGTGCCGGTAATGCAGATTTTATCGGGACTAGTCACGATAATTATCTGGATCTGATCGTTTTTTTAAAGAAGTCTATATGGAGTTATAAAAGTACCTACTATTTTTGAAGTACTTGAAAGAAAATTGTATTTCATGGTTTTGGATAAAAATGTTAAATAGTAATACCATTAAGGTTATTCACATCTATGTGATGTATTAACTAAATGGTAATACCTAGATAACGGACATTTGGTGTTAATATTTTTTTACAAAATTGATCATAAATTAATTACGATCCATTTATATTGCGAGTTTTTGAAATACTCTGAACAATTCTTGTTCGACTTCAATAAAACTATAAACTTTTTCTTGTATATAAAAAGTGAAGTTGTTAATGTATAGAATGTCGACCAACGTTCATACTTTGTTATTCGTTTATACAAACATGATTAAAAAAAACATAATCTTCATAAAAAAATAAAGTTGAAAACTATTCTTTAGCGAATGATTTAGTTTAAAGAATGTATTTAATCTTTTGGAGATAAGAATTATTAGCAAAACACAAAGTATATGTGTCAACTTAAAATATTTGAATTTCTTCTAACATCTGATACTTTTTTTCTAATTTTTCCGCGATTATTTAAGTAAGATAAGTTAGGTAGATATGTGTAAAAATGTCGAGGCAACAATGAAACACGACATTTCAAATGTTGATAAACGTTGAAAATTTTGTAAATTTTGTTGAGTTTCTGTCTGCTCATCTATCTATCGGTCTGCCTTTCCAGCTTGAGTGTACTGTACAATGTACAACATATGACCAGTCTTTAGATTTGATTCTTATAGAGGTTTTTGGATTTTGGGGTCTAGGACTAAGATCATTTTATAGTAAACGTTTGTTTTTTCAAAAACTACCATAACGATTTTGTCATTAATGCTTCACAACTGTTTCACAGCTCTTCACAAAACGATTTGACTATGGTAAAATATTAAATCTTTTACTCTTTTGAAAGTTTTTTGATGTTGTTTTCATTTTTAACAGATAAGGAATCGAATTTAGCGTTAAGGCATCTTAAAATGTATCAGTTCACAGTTTCACAGATTGGGAATTGACCCCCTGTAAGAGATAAAAATAAAAGAAAGTTTTTTTTCATTAATTTCATATGTTTATGCCAACATAAAACACTACAAAAAACAGCACTTGCTTTTAACATTTTCCAATTCTTTTTATTTTTCTTTGTTATCTTCAAAATTATTTTAATTATTTCTTCGAATTTTATTTTAAATATTTGCAGTATTTGGAAGGCCGCAGAATTATCGGAATATCAAATTTCTTTTTTTTATTAAAAATTGT
Source organism: Baccha elongata (assembly GCA_951217065.1). Classification (NCBI taxonomy): domain Eukaryota; kingdom Metazoa; phylum Arthropoda; class Insecta; order Diptera; family Syrphidae; genus Baccha; species Baccha elongata. The sequence goes on along the minus strand of OX578274.1, from coordinate 33,063,839 downwards.
ATGAAATTTTATTAAAAGTTCAAAATTAATATTTTACAAAAGGATTCAAACCAAAATAAATGTATGTAGGCGATTTCCCTTATTAAGTATGAGCTTACGAAAAAAAATCCAAAATTGTTTTGGAGCAAGTATATGTATATAAGTATTTATTATACCTACCTTAACCTATATTTCATAAAAATCAGTTAACAGGTTTTTGAAATATTAAATTCACAAAATTTAAAAATACCGTTATATGGCAGGTACCGTTGAACGAATATCCCTGAAATTGGTTTACAATTTCTGATAGACCTTTCGCAGTTCATTACTTACTTGCTTACTTAATTAAGGTGGCGCTACGTTCGGACATTTTTTAAGAAGAATGCCTCGCATCGACCGTAATGTGGTCAATCCCCTTGTGAATATCGAGATGAGAGAACTGCGTACTAGCTACCCCAATGTTTCGCCTCGCAATGTTTCTCTTCCTAGTTTGGCGTGAAAATCACTTAGGACAATTTTAATGTCATAACTAGGGCATAGCTCGTATGTCTTGTCCAAGAGCTCGTAGAACTCGTCCTTGGTGTCCTAATCTTTTTCCTTTGTGGGGGCATGTGCGCATATTAAACTAATGTTAGCAAATTTAGATTTGATGTGAATTGTCTTTAGGCGCTCGTTCACATGGTTGAAACTCAAGACTTCTTGCCTAATACCATGTCCCACAGTCCTGATTTAGCTAAATCTACTTGATTTAGCTAAATCATGTAATTAATTATGTGATTAACATTACATTTTCAAGATTTACATTTACGTGACTTAGACTCGTTTTATTTTAAATTACGTACATATCTGTCATCGTAAATCTTTATAAAAACAAACTATAACACATCTGCTTTTTACTCAGCACTTTATTCAGCAACAACAAAATAAAGACAAAACTTTGAAACTGTCAAAACAAATTAATTTTAATGTTTACAAAAGGAAAAAATATTTTTGTCGGTGAGTTTTCTTGCGCTTTTTATTAAATATTTATAATTAAAATTTATAATTTAAAATTTTATAATAAAATTAATTATATTAATCTTAACAGGAATGTCTAATAAAACAAAACAACTACATACATATTTAGTTTGCAAGACTGACATAGATGTCAAACTAAAAGACGAAATAGTTCGGTGGAAACGCCTTTCGTGATTTATAAATCATTTATCGAAATCAGGTCGGTGGGAACATATGGTATAAGCCTGTCTCTAACTACGAATCCACATCCAAAAAGTCGCTGCTTTTGCTCATGGTAGCAGTCGCCGAAGATCAAGTGATATTTTATTTAAATCGTTAGAGTCGTTTCCGAGAAAAATATGTTTTACGATAACTATTAGTTACCGTTATTTTTAGGTCTACACTACAGTGACCTACGAAAAAAGCACCGGGCGTATTACCCTATAAAAAAACCCTAAGTACCGAATTTAAAGTAAATTGGCCAACCAGCTTTTTCTAAAAAAAAATAATTACAATAAAATCCACCATCGTTGGCAACAAACAAAACATGATAAATTTTACCAAAAATAGTAGGATTAAAAAACTATTCTATTTTGTTTTTTTTTTTTATATTTTATATTTCAAATGTATTTCTATTAAATGTTTATACACATAAAAAATGACGTAAGTAAATCCATTGAAATGTACAAAATGTAAACAAAATATTGTAAATCTACTTGAAGTATTTAAGTATCTACCTACAGAGAGTGAAATTTCATCAAGAATATAAAATCATTTAGCAAGTTCTAACCAATTCAACATGGCAATAATGCAAATTCAAAGATAATAAATTATCTTCTAATTTGACAAAATGCTGGCTGATAAAGCACAAACATGGGGTTGCAAATGAAAACAAAAATCACAATCAACAAACTAAAATATGTTTAAAAAAAAATGTATGAGCTATAACTTGTGTTTGTGTTTAGTATCGCGCCGGCTACAGAGACTAAGTGAAGTGTTTTCTATTGAATTGAAGGAAAGTCTGGTAAAGAAACAACACCATTGCTCATAACATGCCGGTTTCTACTATTATATTATAGTAAAGTATCCATGTGCATAAATTAAATTGTTTTTAATAAACAAATAAATAGATTCAGTGAAGAAGATACATATAATATTTATTGTCAAATAAGAGTTTAGTTAAAATTTTGTACATATCAATAATCATCCGTTGGCTGAGTGATTCTATAATGCAACCACACTTTTCGTTCATGGGGCAGACACATAATTGACCAAATTGTATATGTACATATAACGTTATTTTTCTTGATTAATTTAATAATTTCACTTTCGTTTGGGGTTCGGTGAAGGGTCGGACAGTGACTAAATAAACAATAAACACATTTTTCCTTATAGTTTTTTTGAGTTTAAAATGATTGTTATATAAACAACTGGATTTAGTAATGTGTTTATTTTTAGTTCTAATATGAAAGTGTTTGCAGTCGTAAAGTTTATTCCATTAAAGTGCTTCTTGGACAATGCGTGAGCATTTTTTATTTGATGTCCGACTTTATGAAAATGCAATAATTAAGTGTTTTTGCTATTTTCCAAATCATTAACCTAGTCTCGGGGTATTTTTGTATTCCTATATGTATTCCTTTCAAGAGACATTTGTCGAATTGCTTGTTACTTTTGTGCGTTTCTAATTGTGGTTAAGTTGAAAAATATCTTGGTGAATTCAATGTTACATTTTGCTACTTGTTTATTGTTTTGTTCCTGATAACTATTAATCTCCGTTTAAACATTTTATATAGCACGACTGGGTCGCATGAAATCACTCTTGTGGTAGGTTACTGTCTTTAGAGACTACAAATTTTGGAGACACCAACTTATATACTGAATTTATCAAAGTAAAGTAAATATTTTTAATTGATTGAATATTAACTGCTGAGGAAATAAAATCTCTAAAGAAAAATAATGAGAACGCTTTTTATGATAGATCCAACAAGTTTAACTTATTACTAAAGCATGTCATGTGAGTAAACTTCATGTCAATGTCATTATGTTTGCCAAATGACTTAAAATAAAAAAATAAAAAATAAAATAAATAAAATAAATAAAATAAATTAAATAAATAAAATAAATAAAATGAATAAAATAAATGAAATGAATAAAATAAATAAAATAAATAAAATAAATAAAATAAACAATATAAATAAAATAAATAAAATAAATAAAATAAATAAATAAAATAAATAAAATAAATAAAATAAATAAAATAAATAAAATAAATAAAATAAATAAAATTAATAAAATAAATAAAATAAATAAAATAAATAAAATAAATAAAATAAACAATTTAAATAAAATAAATAAAATAAATAAAATAAATAAAATAAATTAAATAAATTAAATAAATTAAATAAATAAAATAAATAAAATAAATAAAATAAATAAAATAAATAAAATAAATAAAATAAACAAAATAAGTGAAATAAATAAAATAATTAAAATAATTTAACTTATTTTAATTATTTTAATTATTTTCTATAAGTATTTACTTATTTATTAAATAAATAAAATAATGAAAATAATTAAAATAATTTTAATTATTTTATTTATTTTAATTATTTTATATAAGTATTTAAATATAGTAAATAAAATTGCCTTAACATGAAATCAAGTTGTATGGTAGCTATCATTACACTGTTCAGCCAAAAATTTTAAATATAATTTTATATTTAATGTTCAGTTTAAATGCAATACCAAGTTTGAATGAAATCAGATCTCAAACTATCGATTTGATATTTAAAAAATAAACACCGATAAGCATTACCAAACATCCGTTATTTGCAGTTTTGCCAAAAACCTTAAATGCAGTTATATCGACAGCGCTGCAAGTATAACATTCACAAAGTTTTATCAAAATTGTGAGAGCCGTTTTCGAGAAAATGCGAATAAAACTAAAAACGTTATATATTAGGTAACCGTTATAGCTGAGCTTAAACAAAAAATAAAAACTTTTTCTAGCAAACCAAAAATTTGCCAAAAAATATGTTTACCAAATGACCCATGAATCTGTTTTCTTTACAAGCAACTTAAACGCATGTCTGCTGATTAAAATGACATTTACATTGATAGACACATTGATTTTGACAGGTACGTCAAAAATCTCATCGAATATAAATTTTCTAAACAAATAGTTGTATAGGTAAATAAATATGAAAATAAACCCCAAATTATTCCCTTACACTTCCGGTAATTTAAAAAGTTTAAGGATTTTATTTTGTCTCCCCCTTTCTTTCTCTCTTAACAAAAAGAAACAGAGGCCGAACTGCCGTCGACTGTCATGCTACAAGCAGAAGGCATATTTAAAGAGAAATCTCACAATAAAAAGCTTTTACTCACATAAAAGTGAAAGTTGCGCTAATGCGCTCTGCTTTTATATGACCGAAGAAAAATAAGCACGCTTTTTCTAGTTACTGTCGCATAATTGAGAAATACAAACCTGCAAAAGAAATCAGTCTGCTGTGTTCCGCGATTCATATTTGAGTTTTCGTCCTTAAAAAAATTGAAATAAAATATATCTATGCAGTTAAAATATTACTTATTTTTTTTTTTTCTTCGATGTTAGAACTGCAATACAATAAAAAAATACTCGAAAAATAAAATTAATCTATGAAAACACAAATATGCACCTCAGTATATCTTTCAAGGACATTTCAAGTGATTTTCTTTTCTTATAATTTTCAATATATACACAACTCATTTACCTACCCTCTCTTTTCTATATAATCCCCTCGGGCTCGGGTTATCCATATTTTAATATTTTTCTGCTTTGAGGAACAAAAGCTTCCGTTCTTCTTCAATATTTACAATTGATTTATTTTGTGGTCTAAAAATAAAAAAAAAAATGTTTTTGTCCTTGATACAGGACAAAAGATGATGTTAATGATTATGATGATGATGTACCATATCGTTTGTGATTATACTATACTAGATGTTTAGTTCCGTGAAAATGATAGAAAAGAGAAATAATTAAGTGATTTATACGCAAATGCTTAAATCCTTCACTATATTGCTGTAGTCTATTTCTATGAAAAAAGGAACAAGCAAAAATGCAGAGCGGAAATGTTAGAGTCATTAAACATACTGCAATTATTGAAGGCATACATTTTGAAAATCTTTTAAACTTTATTCGGTGAAATAAAACACAGAGAAAAAGTGAATGAATGTTTTCTGAAAGAATTTTTTTTATCAATATGACATAAGTGAATACTTTTTTTTTCGAAACTGGATGTGAACTTTGTTGCTATTGTTATACACTGTGTACTTTCTAGAGAGTAATTGTGTCGCAACCGGAAGGCGACCTTAACCTTGTGCGATATAACCTTTTCATAGTATACGTTGGTTGTATGAAGTAGTCATCATACCACTTACCAGAGAGAGGAGGAAATCATCATTGCCAGTTGTTGTATCTACGAACGATTTTACAATGTACATATAACGAATGCTTGATACGAAAATAAAGATCTCAAGGTACGTATAACAAGGAGACTGTGACTGTGGGGGTTATAAGATTTTGATGCGCATTTGCATGTGTGTGGCTGGGCCTTTAGGCAAACATGTCTAAATTAGGAATGAAAAGCATTATGCATTGGCAAATCAGTGTTGCTATGTAAGATTTTTGATGTCTTTTAAGAAAATTTAAATTTATTTTTTAATTGTGAAACTTAAACATTTAAAATTATGTTAGATTTTCGGCTTGACCCCGTCATCTTCATTTAAATTATTTACATATTTATATATATATATTTGAATATTTTTGGTTACTTAGAAGCTAGGTGAGAAAAAGATTTTCATTTGAAAAAGATAGATAATATTTTATCCGAAAACCCAATATTCCGAAAACGTTCCGTCTTTTTTTTCGGTGTTTGCTTCTTTAACCATGTAACATTTCTGGCTTTTTCCTGAAAGGAAATTAAGAAAAAAATATAGAAAACGAAGAACCAGGAAAATTTTGCTAGAAATCCCGAGCGAAATCTGGAAAAATTGTGCTCAATTTTTTTATTTTATATAATAAATTTCTCGTGACTTTAAGAAAACTTTTTCGGATTTTTGGGTTTTCTGACCTTTTGGGATTTCGGGTTGTCGTGCTTTTGGGATTTTGACCACAACCCGTTCTCAAAGTGGTCCTAAAATATTTGTTTTATTTAATTAATATCCATGTTTCAATAGTGTAGAAAAAGTTTAACACTCAATTACAGATGCTAGTAAATTAGATAAAGGCTTGGTAACTTAATTGACAGCTCAGAAACTAGGCCAATCAATAAAGACAAAATATCGCTTCAGGTAGCAAAAAATCGCAGATCGTTGATTTCCTTGGGAAGTTTGTTAGAATAGATACCAACAGCTTCGAAAAGCTTGTGCTAACTTGGTGGTGGTCAAAAAACCTCAATTTGTTGGCATTTTTCAGTTTCTGCCTTCTAACTTCATAAAAGAGCATCCGAGGAAAAATGATTGTATGCATTTTTAAAATTTTTTAAATTTAAATGGTTTTGTTATTTGAAAATTTCTTGAAAATTTTAAGTCCTATAGCCTAGGATGGATTTTTTTTAAGGGGTAAAATACAAGGGACTTTTACTATGATACCTTTAAACTAAAATTTAAGAGAAAAAAATAACAAAAAAAAAGTTTAAATTTTTATTGACTTTTGGTTCTTATCGAGGGGTTTGTCACTAGCCAGCTTAGTGGTTCAATGATTGTAATTGACTTCATATGATTTCAGGTGATTTCAAGCAGTATTTAAATTGATTTGAAAATTTTGTAATTTGCGTGCAAAAAAAAAACTTAAAGTGATTTCAAATATTTTTAATGATTGCAAGAAATCATTTGAAATCGATAACCAAATTTTTTCTTAAATTTCATCATTTGAAATAGTGATTGCACCTGATTTCAAAGTGATTTCAAATGATTGCAAGTATAAGTGATCAGGTGATATCATTCGTGACAAACCCCGCGGTTCTTATTTTGTCTCTAATAATTTTCAATTGAACGAAAATAAAAAATAACCAAAACTATTTTTAAATTTTTGATTTGCTTTTTAAATGATTTTACGTTAATAATAATAGAGTAATCTTGCACCTACCCAAAATCCCTTACTTATAAGCCAAGTTATCACTAAAATAAGAAAATTTATTTTAAATTTAAATGAGAGAATAAGAACAAAATCATATGAATTGTTTTTAGAAGTACCGTATGCCAAAATGTATCTTAGTTTTTGAAAAATGAAGAAAATACTAAAAGCACTTTTTTAAAAAAAGTGAAATCTGGTTAATCCAGTTAATTGTTTTTAACCAGATTAACTAGATTTCACCTTTTTTTGAAAAAGTGCTTTTAGTATTTTCTTAATTTCTCAAAAACTAGGATACATTTTGGCATCCAATTTTCTATTTATGACTAAAAATTAATAAGAGCATTGAATTTCGAAAATACAAAAATAGTTATTTACATAAAATTTTGAAAAAAAATTAGATTAAAATTTTTTTTTTTCAAAATTTTGAGTTTGAAAATTAATTTTTTAAAAAGTGTTGACTTAAACAACTTAATTTAAAAATAAAATAAAGGAGTAGTTTTCTGGCTTTCCAAAAAATTACAACAAGGCTTTGTATCATTCACCGTTGTTTTTAAGTCAATTTTTTATAAAATTGCCCCTCCCGACTAAACGGGGGGGAATAGACGCCCCCCTCCCATACGTTTTTTGTCTTGTCTTAACCCCACCTATAAGCTCAAGCTTTTTGGTGCACCTATAACCAATCACCCTGTATATGCAGCTAACAAAATAATATTGTGTGACGAAATAATAAGCGATTGCATAATATATTTACACCAGAAGCAGATATGACGTTTTACAATCCACTTACATGTTCTTGCATTTTAAAACGTGTTTATGAAAGCGCAGCGCACATGTGATTGCAGCACAAAACAATATCATATGTATGTGGGTGTGTTTTCAATTTTCGGTTCGGTCAAATTTTTCGAAGAGAAATGTCTCATAGTAATCAGAGCGAAAGCTTTCCCTTGATAAATGGTTTTGGAGAAGGTACCTGATTCCAAAAGCATTTGAAGATCCCGTTTTATTAATGGATAAACAAAACATAATTTGTTCTTGTGGTTGTGATAAAATAATAATAACTTTAATTACGTTTTACCTATCTATGTATGTGTTGTTGTGTTTAAAAGTGTTTATCTTGTTAACTGGATATTCTATTGACTGAATGACAGGTCATTTGTGCTTTTGAAGAGTTGATTATAAAAATAATAGAAATAATAAAAAATTCCAATTCCATCAATATTATTGATTCGTTGGCACTTATGTTTGAAAGATATCTAGGTTTTTTCATTAGAAACTTTTCCATATGTAAACATTATCGAATATGGAGCAAAGGAGACGGAAACTCTTATTAACATCTGGTTGGTACATAAATACATACATATATACAATAAAAATGTTATATGACTTTTATTTCTTTCATTTTTATAACTTTCATTGCCAGTCATAGCAGACAGTTTGATAAGTTCAAGGATAGATGAGTGTTGTTTTATTTAGATTATTTCTCCTTTTTTTATATTAAAACCAATGTATGTTATTTTAACATTGAAAGAAAAATAATTATGCATCTAAATTATCTTTATGAAATTTCTTTAAAAGTTCATCGACCATCACTATGGTTTTATGTGTTTAAAATTAATTTTGTTGGATTATTGCCAACTTTTGTTTGAAAATGATTAAAAATCTAAAGAATCTTTTTATTTTGATTGAAATTTTGATGAGATTGCACTTTGAAAATGTTTTGTATCTCAAAGAGGTATTCTTCTGTTTATTGGCACAAATGTATTGAGAGCCTTGATGACTATTATGAACAATCTATGTTTAATTATATCACAAAATGGGTGGTAGGTATGCTCAAAATACAGCTTCATGAAGCAGGTAGGTACCATTTCGAAGAAATAATTTTCGTGAGTAGAGTTGCTTAGCGATTGATCAACTAGAAATCGGATGAGGACCTTCTCGAGGGAAAATACCTTCAAGACCGTAGTCAGCTACATAACTATTTTGGGGGAAGGATATAAATGTTAAAAAAAACACACCATTTTATGTGCACCTAATTAATGCAACCAATGACCAGTATTTTGACCATAATTCGACCATGCATGATTTTTTTTTTCGATTATTGTTACTACAGTAAAATCTCCTTTAACGGACAGTTAATACTTTGTGGACAGATCTCTGTAGCAGATATATTCTCGTAACCGTTGATCTGCGGTTCCAATTTCATAAATTTTATGTTCGTTTAAGCGATACCCTGATCCAACGCGAACAAGAAAAACGATTTTATTTTTTTTTATTTTTTTTTATATATATTTACGACAAGGCATTAATTAGGAGATAATCTTACAATTTGAATTAAGGTAGTTAAAGGTTTAAGCATTATTTAAAAGTAGTACATAGCATGCAGGTAGGAGTTATTAAAAAAAAAACTTGATTCAATTTTCTAGCCCTCTGTGATACAAATATATCAATAACTTCCTCAGTGTCAATCTCAACTTGTCGATGAATTGACATCACTGGCAATTCTGTAAGACTTTCAGCATGGGTACAATTTCTTAGGCAAGTGCTTAGACGTTTCACTGTCGAAAATTTTTTTCCGGTGCGTATGGTGAAACCGGTAGTGTCATCAAAGTGTTAAGAATCTTGTAAATTTTAGAAAACAGATCCTCGTTGAATTCTTAAGAGCTGTAATTTCATTGAACGTCTTATATCTAGTAGTTGTCTTTTCAACCTTGTTTCACTTACATAATTTAATTTAACACATTAAACATTTTTGGCTAACCATACGTTTGATAATAGCTACCATTATGCAACTTGTACTTGATCTGAGGATTAGGCCATTTTCTGATATTTCTCCCTTTGAACATAATCTATTTAATATTTTTTTTTTTCAATCTCATAGTTTACTGTAGAAGCGTGCAACGCAATTGTGAATGTTATTTAAAGTGTCCAAACTCATTTTTTTTAAATTGTTTAAAGTTTTATTTTTTTAAAATTGTGTTATTTTTTTTTACTAAAAAAGTATGAAATCAGAATGCCCAAAGAGGAAAGTATGGACTTATGGTACCCGAATATTATTTTAAGCTGACTTAAAAAATTATTTAAAACAGGAATTATTGTAATTATTATTATACTAAAATAGGTTTCAGTATTTGTTGTCTCAATTTTTAATATTATGATGTAATGGCGATGACAACACATGTTTGTCGGCATCTCACTGATGGCTACATAAATTCCTAATTGTCAGAATGACGTACTTTCAAATGTCTATTTTATGTACAGTGAAACCCACTTAATAACCCATCCAACAACTTATAATCGCATGATTTTACTATCTTCCATTTTGTCTTTTATTCACACAATATTAAGTGCATGTAGAGTAAAGTTCATGATATGCAATCATCATAATCTATTATAAATAATAACGTGTATTGAATGATTCTCTTGTTTCCGATATATATTTTATTTTATGATTACCTATGTAGCTGTGGAATTGTCTTTTTTTGTCTGTGAATGGGTTTTTCTGTTTTATTTTCATTAATAAATTAAAATATTAATGAAAATACTAAGTGGATAAAAATACTATTTCACTTTAAATGTAAAGTTTTTTGTGATGGTGTTTTTTTTGTTTTGAGGAAGGATTGATAGTTCCAAATTTTACTTTACTCATCAGGCATAGCCGTTTTTTTTTTAAAGTCAAATATCTCTTATTATTTCCAAAACGCATGCAAATGTGTAGGAAAAATAAATAGAATAACAAATAATTGGCACAACATTTTAAAATTAATAAGATGTTTTTATTTTTATTTTTTTTTTGCAGGAACTACTGGCGTCAAAACAAAAAAATACTTCACCTAAAATTCTTACAAAACTTATTCTCTTGGTCTATCAGTCTGCTTGATGTTATAACAATTTCTTCCTCATCTCATTAACTACTTGTTTAAAAAGTATTTCTCAAATAATATCTCATAAACTTAATTCACTATGGACTGGAACTGGGCTATCGGTGGCATTACCGATGAGGTACCACGAACGGCTGGTCCGGATTGCATTAACTACATGACAACTCAACGCCGCATTATTGAAGCAATCATCGTGACATTTCTGTGCCTATGGGTCACACGATGGGCCTACAAACGTATGGATCCCATCGAAGTACCAGCCGGACCACCTGAACCACATTCGCCCATGAGGCTTTTCCTTCTTATTCTTATGTGCTTTATATTTGGAATCGAAATGGGTTTTAAATTGGCCGGAGAATCTGTGATATTTGTTCTGAATCCATGCCATATCCAAACGATTATTCAAGTGAGTTTCTTCTAATAACCTGTACCTCTATACCTATTCAATATTATTGTTTTGTGTTATTGTATTGTAGATATACCTTTTGGCAGCGAGGCCAAGTAAGCTTACAATAGCGTTGTTTAGGATTCAAATGAGTTATGTGAATGGACCATTCTTGGCTTCTTTGTTTCCGGAAGTTGAAAGCAGGACATATGCTTTTGAAAGGTGTACTTACTGGATACAACATGCATTGTTGTATTTAATACCTGTGTATATGTTAAAGAGTGGTAAGAATATAATTTGACAGTTGATGTTTACAAAATTGAGCTCATAAATTTAATTTATGCCTCTTAGGAGCGTACAAAGCGGAAAAGTTGAAAGACTTTTACTGGACCGCCATTGGTGTAGCAATTATGTTTCTCTATCATTTCAATTTTCTGACTTATATGTCGGTGGTAAGTAAAAATACCGTTAAGGTTTTGTGTGTATTAGACTTGCTGCCTTTGTGTCAATAATATTTAATCATTTAAAAACTAGTAAACACGAAAATATTGCGTCGTGCTTTAAATTGAATAGAAATGTCAACTTTCATAAAAAAACAAAATTCAAAAACTTTTCAATTTCAATTTCAAAATGTCACAAAATAGACCTTACAAAAATTTGAAGTAATCATCAACTAGGGTCTTCCATCCAACTGACAGAAGGGCATACGGTCTAGGATAAGCATATAATCTTTGACATCTAAACATAAAAAAAAACTATTTACTCAACAGTTATCAGGAGTGAACCTCAGTCATATGATGTGTGCAGCCATATCAGATCCTTTTCAAGGCAACAATTATCGCATAGCTGCCTTGTTTCATGAGTCAATTCTTTGTCCGGTCCTCAATAAATTAACAATGTTATTGTTCAATAGATCAAATGAAATATATTCACCGGGTGTTTCAAAAACCTTACAAAATAAAACTCAAGGTGTGGAAACAATAGAGCATAATATATTGACAACCAAAATCGATTAGTATTAAATTTAAATTTAATAACAAATTAGAAAAATTAAATTATAAACAATTTTTTTTTGTTTTATCTTATTCCTAGCTTAAAATGAAACTTTTATGTCAAAGTTGTGTGTCTGTAGAACAATTAAAAAAAAGAGTACTATATAATAATTTTTTGCGTTGACATTAAGACTTATGTATGTAAGCAAATACTATCTTTATTGTTAAAAAATATTAACATAGAATGTAATAGCTCAAGGAAGATAATTAAAATGCGGTGAAACTTTCCAAAACTTGTGATTGTATAATAGTTTTAAATAAAAGTAATAAATGAAACAAAAATGATAATAAAAAAATAGATTTTTTTTTTATTTATTTAGTAAAAAAACATATTTTTAGATGTGTCATGCGTACATAATTTTAAGGAACAACCCAAAGACAGTTGCCATTAGAGCTACATTCAGAGGTAAACTTGATGATGCTGAACAATTTGAAGAACTACAAAGTAAAATAAAGCATTTTGCTTTAAAATATTATTAAAAAAGTGTTTTATATGTGTCTTTTAACACAATTTTTTCTAAAACACGAGTTTGATAGATTTTATTAAAGCTATTTACGAGCAATTTTGAGAAAAACGGTTCTATGGGAAGTATTGTTAATTGAATTCAATGAATTTTGGGATTGCAAGCATAAAAGTGTGTCTAGGCGAAAGAAACATCTCAAAAATATTAAACAAACAAATCATTTTAAAAACTTTCATAAAATAAGAAAACATTTCTTAAATGTTTTCTAAATGTTTTTTGAATGCTAATTATAATGCTAGACTCATGATAAATATATCTGAAATGTTTCTAAAATGTTTCTCTGTTTCTCATTAGCAATGTGAAATTTGAAAATTTAGTGTTAATTGTTGTTAAAATCTAAAAATGTCCAATGGCAATGCGCAACTGGATCGTCGGCTCTAGACCGGGATAGGTGGAGAGACTTGTTGAAGGAGGCCAGGACCGGACCCCGGTTGTCGAGCCGATGATGATGATGATGAATGTGTTTCTGAATTGGTTTTCACACAAATGGGAAACATTTCCGAAACCTTTTAGAAATGGGTTTTTAAACAACGTTTCTTGAAATGTTTCTTTGGTTTGGAAACACCTTATAAAAGACGAACAATAAGCCAACAGGTTTTAATACAACCAAATTTACAGACACACAGACTTTATGTCCTGAGTTCCTGACCCAAATCATAAGCTGATCTGATGTCCATGGATGAAATATTTCTATATGCGTTTTGTTATCGTAAAAATCTGAAAATGTCACGTGATGTCAAAATGGGAGAACGAAACATTTCAGAAACATTACAAAAATGTTTCTTCAAAGATTTACACCAAAAGAAAGAGTTATCAGTCCACTCCTCAGAAGACCGAATATTTTTACTGGCGATGCATATGTATTTGTGTTTTTATTGATTTGTGAATGAAGTTTTAGGAATGTTTTTTCATAAAACAAAAAAAGTTCTCGTGTCCTATGTCAGTAATTATTTGGTGCTTTTATTAACTATTAAATCTGTGTTGAGACGTTCAGGAACCTGTCAAAATTGAGGGATGATGAAATTGCTGATTTAATGGACGCATTTATAAACTCCGACAACACTAATGGTGTGATAATTTTGACAAAGATGACAACGTTTACTATCCAGATTTTCTTTGCTCGGATGTCAGAATGGGAATATATCGAAATTATTTTTTCAAGCATCTACCAGAATGGAACATTTTCGAAATGTTGTTTTTTTTTTTAAATGAAAATATTTTACACACTTTAAGTTTGAATACAATCGCTCTTAACATCACCGAGAAGTGAATTGAGCTTCCATCTGTCGTTGCTGTTTCAGAATCAAGTGCCGTGACAAACAATCATATCTAGGAATATTGAAGAAACCGAAAAAAAGCGACTCAAGTGACATGAACGAAATGCGAGAAGAGAAAAGTGGTAATTTCATTGGTGCAGTAAATGCATAGTGAAAAATTTTGCTCCTGAATTCAAATAGATGCTGCAGAGAAAGAAAAATAAATATGCAGCGAAATAGCTTACCGTTGGATTGAAGCGGTGACCTAATATTCTCGAAACAATTACAATTAACGAGTGAAGCCTAACTGTCGAAATGAAAAATTGAGCAAAATTGCACACTGACAAATTATTCCTTACAAAAAACGTATTCCATACTCTAGTTGAGTATATATCGTTTCATATATCACAACGACGTTTATCTTGTGGCTGTGCAAAAAATCGCCCAAAAACAAAACACCCAAAACAGAAAAATGAAGAATCGACCAAAAATATTCTTGGGCGATTCTTCATTTCATACTTTTTGGGTGATTATTCATAATGACAGATCGTTTAAGAAATATAGATGCAAAATCGTCCAAAACGGGCACGTGCTTGTGCCGACCCCGCCGCTCTCACCGCCCGAGCCGCTACCACCCTGTTATTTCATGTGTTTAAGCCAAGTATGCAGCTGAAGTGAAATTAAATTTTCCGTCGTCTCCAAAAACAAAGACGAAATGTGAACGAAACGGTACCAGACAAATGTTCATGTAGAGTAGAGTTTCAAAACACATAGAAAACAAATAAAAAGAACAAAACTCCATTTAATAATAATAATAACCAAAAAAATAGAAACGTCAAAATTTCACGAGCAATTTATGTCCCGTTCAATTAAATTGTGTGCGAAAAGAGTGTAGAGATCAGTGTTACCGCAGGTTTAACTTTGAATGAGTCCAAGCCCAGTGGCTGAAAAAATGAGTCGTTTTTAAAATAAATGAGTCACTTTAAAAAATCTCCCGGAGTAAACCCTTTTGAAGATGTTCTATTTACTCATATTTCTTTGGTTATAACACAATGAAATCTTTTGAAAATTAAATTTTTTTGTGAAAAATCATTAAAAAAACGATTGAAAAAACTTGATAATTTATTCAATCGTAGTTATATTATATAGAGTTTATTTTTATTAAAAAAAAAAACAGTCCAATCTTAAGAAGATGAGTCCCCGAGTCAAGTCCGAAAAAATAAGTCCCTTTTGACTCAATTGAGTCCCTGTGGTAACACTGGTAGAGAGTAATAGAGATTTGAACCGGTTATCTACCGCTTCACCGTGGAGCTGCGTACCACAAAACGGAAAGAAGGACGGAACATTTCGTTTATGATTTCACTGTGTCATTTTAGTATGGAATTTTTCGTTTCACTTCAGCTGCATACTAGGCTTTAATAACGCTCGTGTCGTCTGTGTAAAATAAATTATCAAAATATGTATTGTTCGATTTTTAATTATGAAAAATCAGCCAAACAAATAAAAATCGCCCAAAAATCGGTTTTCGGGTAATTTTGCATTCGTACGTTTTGGGCGATTTCGCGTTTTGTGATTATTTTAATAAAACAACAGCAAATTGGGCGATTGTTAAAGATTTAAAGATTAAAGACACATTTCTAATAATTTCGAACTTCTCTACGTATCTCAAATAGTTCTTGGCTAACATAAGATGGCAACACTAACATTCTAACATATCTCAACATGAACAATTCAAAACATACCTTTTTTGGAGAGAATTTTATTTGGATGCGCAAATTACTGAGACATTTTAAGAGAAACTCAGAAAATCACACCCCTCAGTCGTCACTAAACATAAAGGAGAGTAAAAGCTCACCATAAAGTTTTCATCCAAAACCGTCCACAAAAAGGACATAGGTATACACTTCTTTTCACATTTTCCAACTATTACAGTTGCATTCATCTCTTTCCCATTACAAGTTAAACGTCAAAAATGTGCCATGAAGTAGTTTTATTATTTCCAACATAAATACAAAAAAAAAAAAAAACACTCATACGCCCAGGTGACCACATAAACAAAATTACAAAAAGGATGTACCTTACCGTGATTCAACTTAGATATACATTTTAAATTTAAAAAAAAGTCATCAGTGATATGTAGCATTTTGAGTGCTTTTCTCAAATCGTGGTTTATGTTGGACGGTCGCCAATTTCGTATGTGCATGATATAATTGCAACAAAATTGCTTTATGAGATCCTGCAAACTAAGATGAAAATCTGTTCGTCCTGTGGGTAGACTTTTTTTATATATTTCTATTGCGGAAACAAATTGGTTCAATTGAATAAGTTAAAAGCAATTTGCAAACAAAGTTTCTAAATGGAGTCACAGCCTGGCCGGATATGTTGCCACAGAATAAACATCAATACGGTAAGAAAGTGGATAACAAAAAATAAGTGCAGTCACAAACTGCTGCATTAGTATTGACATTTTAAATGAATGCTTTTGTGTAATATATGTTCCATTAGCCCACTTTTGAATGGTTGCAGTAATTTGTTTGAACTATAATAAAAGAAATCTATTTGTAAGAGGAAGTGGACTAGTGTTGTTCTTAAATCATTGACTCTTTTTATATTCGTGTTTATAATGTATATTTCTGTTTTGTTAAATCAGGGTGTATTACATCATAAATGTTGCCTTGCATGTTTTATATTTATTCGGTTTGGTTTCGCTTTATGTTACTGCGACACCATGTTTGGGTTTGGGGAAATAATTTGTCGCCTAGGTTAAATATGCTTTCGATTGTGACATAACTATTTTTAATTTCTGCAATCCTTTTTTTTATTGTTTTAATAAAAAAAAATTCATTCCTCTAAGTCATGTGCTATATTAATTTGACATTATACGGGTAGAATCACAACCTTTAAGTGTCGACAATACAAAATATAATTGAGTGAACTTGGTAGAGGAGAACTTGTAGGCATATAATATTATGTAGATATGTACATACATATACACTAAGAGGCTACATAATTTAACGAGAATAAAAATTAAAAATAAAATAGGTAAATAAATTAGTCATTACAAAAGTTTCCATAATTCCTGGTTATTTCCGTAAAATTTTAAATTCTCTTCATCACTTAAATAGTTAATTTGTTTTTTAAATAAAAAAAATTGGAAAATGTTGGTGCCTGGCATAAATTTGAATTTGTTTAAAAAGAGGAACCCATTGCGTTACTTTTCTTGAGCAATATTTTCGTTATTTTAGGAATGTACATATATTCAGAAAAATGGATTTAATTTTAAATTTTAATAAAAAATCGATTCACCATTTTTGTTTGTTTATTTTTGTTATGTTTTTACTTGTTAAAAAGATTCGTTGCTTTTTCTATAAAAATACTTTTTTCTAATGATTTTGCAGAAATAATATTTTTAAATGCTGCATATATATGTATACACAGGTCAAATTTTCATCGTGAATAAGTGAAGCAAGTACGCTGTGTATTTGTTGAAAACACAAATCAGTTTTTTTGGATTTTCACTCAATCAAAATATTAAGTATTGAATTTGAAGTTCTCAATGAAGATTTAACCACTATCCAATGGATGATGTGATGACTGTAGGTATGGTTCTTTAGGCATAAGTGAAAGTACTATCAGATTATTGAATCACGTCACAATTGATGAATTGGCTTAAAAATTATTGTATATGGGCTTTATTGTATATGATGGGCTGTATAGTACAGATTAGATTGGATTAGATTAGATTAGAAAACTTTTTTTTCTATTAACATAGTACAAAAAAAAAAAAAAATTTATAAAGCATTTTAAAGCATGGCATATAAGCCGTCTGCCGTTTATCTTAATTATGTACTTTAAGAGAATACAAACAAAAAGTATAAAAATAAATAAATAAAATTAAAATATTTATGTTATAAAAATTTAAAGAGTAAAATAAAGCATTTAGATATTTTGAACATTGTTGCACCAAAAAAAGAAATAATTTAATTACCACAACTACTTTGAATTAATTATTTTTTTTTTTTTGTTTGAGAAAAAAATAAAAAGATAATAAATTAAATTAAATAACAATATAAAAAATATTAATTTAAGAAGGGCTTTTAGTTTAGCTTAAACATTTACATATTTTTGAATTATGGAGAGATACTAACAATTATGGTTATAATGGTGGTAGTATCTCTAAAATCGCTTAAATGAAAATCATGGGTATGTAAACCAAATATCTTAAGACGAATTTATACCATGATAATGGTGAGACTCATTATCACCAATGAAACGGTAGCCTGGCATAAAAGAATCGAGCTTGAAACAACAAGAAACCAATGGAGGTATGTCTTCATTTTTCCCTTTAAGAGAAAATAATAGTAAGCTCAATCATCAGATATGCGCAAGAGCGATCTGGTCAAGGTAAAGTCATAAGTCTTGGAAAGGGAGACTCTCTATCTAAAGTGTTGCCTTTTATTGACATATCAAGAGATAAGTAGAACTTAATAGAAAAAATCAATTTGAATTTAAGTAACAAGAAATAAATATATGTAGACGAATAAAAAACCTATATCTACAAAACAAAAGCCATGAAGTGATACACTGATTGATCGAGAACTGTTGATGGGACTGGCCAGAAATATTTCTATGCCGATAGGACAGTCTTGTTGTGGAAGTAAACGCCATAGCCAAATGTGCAGAGCTAAATATCAAATCAAAAAAACCATTGCTATAATGTCAGATAATTAAACTGCATTTAAAGCACTAAACTCCTACACCTACACAAAATATCATCACCCTGTATTGAGTATCAGACCATGTGGATGTTCAGGAGAATGAAGAGAGATACTCTGTGGCCAAAACAACACTCATGGGACCAGAACCCTAATGCAGTTTAGATACAAACATGATTAAAAATAAAATTTAAATAGAAGAGTAGTCCAAGAAAACAAAGCCCTGACTTCCTAAGACGAAACAGGTCAGACTCCTACTTAGGACCTACAACTTGAGTCGAAATATCCTAAGAATTATAACGGGTTTCCTCACGGCCACTGCAAACTAAAAGACATCTAAGTATATTATTAGAGTAACAGGTAGTTTCTATAATGAACATAACACACTGGCTCCACTGGGCATGAACGCTGCTCTAATTTTGAACACTCCATGAGAACAACCAATGGAGTTTGAAAAATCCATGCCCAATCAGGAAATCCATTTTTTCGACAAGACATAAGCGCTGTTGAAAATTTGGGCATGAATTTTGACGTTTCGTATATGTGAGCTGCTTTTTGCAGATTTTTTGTTGTATATGTGCAATTTCTTCAGGTGTTTGCCATTCTCTTTCATTTTGAATGTACTTCTGTATCTTTTGATAGAAGAAACGGGGGAAAGGGACCCATGTTTTTTTTTAGTTGTTGAAGAATGAAATGAAATGACATGACATAATTTGCCCACAGAAAAAAACAGCACTGATTGTTGTTCAGATTGTGGTTGTGATGTTGGACAGCTGCATGCCCAGTGGAGCCAGTGTGTAAAGAAACTAAGATTACCTACTTGGAAATTATAGAGCACTATTACAAAAAAGATTCAAAAATATATATGTGACGTCACCAGCTGAGTACTCCAATTATTAAAATTTATCAAGGCAGCAGACCTTGGCAGCAGACGTGTGAGCGTTTCGAGAATAAATATTAGACTTTGAATTTTGGAGTAAAAAATGGGATTGTCAATTTTTGTTCTGCATCATTTTTAATATTCCTTAACTATATGAAATGAAATAAAAATGCACTATATTTTTGTTTATTTCATTCTTTCTAATAGTTATAATCTTTTACAAGATTTCATCTTTAAATTGCAGCTTTAATTAAATATGCCTTACATAATTTATTTAAAAAAGTTTTTTTAAATAAATAATATTTTTAAATTTAAGACACCAGAATAAACATACGTATGTATGAACAAAATGACAAATGGTCCAGTAGCGATAGACTTTTAAAGGAAAAAAAAATAATTGTACACTTTTCTTTTGCAATTCGTTGGAGGGAATAATAAGGACACTATTTGTCGTTTTTCTGGAAAATAGAGCTTGTACTCGAGCCACTATTTCAAAAACCATTAGGATGACAAAAACTGAGTCACGTACAATTTTGTAGGAAATTAAATTGTTTATCTATTTTATACACACTTTTTTGGTGTATTTTTAATATTTAAAAGTTATAAGCAAATATAAAATACAAATTTTACATGTGGTCTGCATAAAGTCGAGAATCTTTTTATTTTTTTATTTTACGAACACAGATCAACTAAAATTTAATTTTTCATTTGCTTATAACTTTTAAAATATTAAAAAGAACATTAACCAAACGTTTTTGTTATAAAGATAAACAATTAAATTTCCTACAAATATGTCTTTGATTAAATTTCTGTCAGACTAACGGTTCTCGAGATAATTAGAGTTAGACTGTTTTCAAAATGACGGCTCGAACACAAACTCGATTTTCGCGAAGAACGACACATAGGCTTTAAATTACCCCTTCAAATTAATCGTTTAATTTCCGGGCAAATTTTTTGGATAAAGCGACTGGACTTAAAGGTTGCATATATTCTACTGTTTAGTTGAATCATCCATAGTAAATAAACATTAATTTCTAATAACATACACAGGAATTAAAGAACAGCATTATTAAGGCAAAAGAAATAGGTTAACTAAAAAAACTCGTTGCTTTGACACGCAAGGGAAGATAATGATTTAAGTGTTTGCAAGACTATGCAGGCACAAATGGAAATGTCCCTTCGTGCATTTGATTGACCACCAATTACTATGATACAAGGCGCACTTTTGATGAACAGATATTAAAAATTCTATTTCCTTTAAGTTAAGCTGTTAAATTGTAAAACGAGTTAGTAAAATAGTTTTTAGAAACGTAACATAACGTTTACAAGTTTTATGCAGTTCTTTTAAATTTCAAATTAATTACTTTTTTTTATTATTGCTTTTCAGAACTTCCAGAAACTCAAATGTTGCTACAATCTTCAATAAACTTTGTTTTCTTCATCTATCTCCACTGGCGCGGGATGCATGAAAGTTCCACGTTGTTCTTCTTCCTATAGCCATAGCTTTAAATATTTAAGTAAATTCAAACTAAAATAAAGCATCCATTATGGATTGGACTTGGGCTGTTCGTGGAGTTACCCAGGAAATACCACGAAATGCCGGTCTGGAATGCCTTAACTACATGACAAATCGTCGTCGGATTATTGAATCAATATTTGTAACAATTTTGTGCCTAATGGTTATACGATGGGCCTACAAACGTATGGATCGCATCGAATTACCATCCAAACCACACCAACCACATTCACTCATGAGGCTCTTCCTTCTCATTCTTATGAGTTTTATATTTGGAGTTGAGTTTGGATTCAAATTAGCCCGAGAATCTGTGATATTTGTTTTGAATCCATGTCATGTGCAAACAATAGTTCAAGTATGATATATATTTATTTTTTTTAATTTCAAAATCTTTCCTTTACTTTGTTTTTATTTAATTTATTTATGTAGGTATATCTCTTGGCAGCGAAGCCAAGTAAACTAACCATAGCCTTGTTTAGGATTCAAATGAATTTCTTGAATGGGCCATTCTTGGCTTCCTTGTTTCCTGAAATCGAAAATAGAACGTATGCATTCCAAAAGTGTACATTCTGGATACAACATGCAATGCTGTATTTTATACCAGTCTATATGTTACGAAGTGGTAAGATCAAACATCAGTTAAATATATTCAAAATAAATATTTTGTGTTTTTTAAGGATCCTACAAGTCGGAAAAACTGATGGACTATAATTGGGCAGCAATAAGCATGGCGATAAATTTACTTTATCATTTTAATTTTTTGGCACCAATGTCAGTGGTAAGAAAACATTAAATTCAATAACGTTGTTTAAAAAAGCACACAATTTTTGAAGGCTTAAAAATGGTAGTCTTTCACTTGCGACAAATATTAAAACTGAATATTTAAGGCTGAATAATAATATACGAATTGCTTCATCCAACCCCGTTCACGAAACAAACCTTAAATAACCGACTTAAATCTTCGTAAACGTTTAATCTGCCTCATTCATAATCAAATTTTCCGTCAATCACATGAACGCAAACAGACGTGTTTTCACAATCTCTGTTTTGATTGATGTCAAGATATTGACCGTGTAAGGTTAAGTGACCAAATACAAGTTATAGGCTCCTCCAAAAGGCGTTTTTCTTTTTGAGCTCTGAGTTGAGTAGTAAGCAGAGCCTAAGCAGGTCAAGCATGTTTGAGCAGATCGACCATGCTTAAGCACTTCACTCTCATATGATTAAGCAACCATCTCAAGAATAATTATGACATTAGTTGTGTTCGTTGAATTTTACCCAGGGTCGACACAGGTTTTCTTGACAGCCCCAAGAGCTGTCAAAAATACCTGTGTTTTTTGGTTTTCAAAAAACGCACATGTGTTGGTTTTGTGTTGTTGACAAAAAGAAAGAAACAAAAAATATTTCCTTCCAAAATTAAAACTTAAAATTTGTTGCTTATGGTACATTCCAAAACATAAAACAATTACATTTTGTTTTATTTGTATGTTTTCTATTTATTTTCATTAAAATAAATCTATAATTTCTTTTCTTTGCATTGCAAAAGCAAAATAGAATATTCAATTGTAAACATATGTTTGACAAAACACACCTGTCAATTTGTTTACCTCAACTCGACCCAGCAAAATATCTAGATCTAGTACTTCAGGGCGAGTTTTTCAAAAAAAAAACGCTTTTGGAAGAATTCAGGGCGACCACAGGGCGACCCCAGGGCTCAACGAACATAACTATTATCTTTTGTTTGATTTCGACAGTAAAATGAAATGTGCAAAAACACATATTGAATAATAAATTTCCAGATGAGATATATTTTTTTCTTTCAGCGATAAATTTCAATAGCTCAAAGAAACATTAAAAAAACAAAGTTTATTTTTTAGAATAAAGGTTACCCAATAACTTTTATTAGAAGTAAGAAAAAATGAGAGTTATTAAGGGACCTTTCAAAATCTTGAGATTTATTTCTGATATCTGCTTGAAAAGAAACGTGTACGCAAAATGGTAAAAAATGTAGTAAAAATGGTATTTATTAATTTTAACGTAACTTTTTATCTACCGTTATTTTTTAACGAAACTATAAAAAAAAAACTAGTGCATATCTATTTAGCAACAAACACCCTAAGATGGAGCATAGCTCCAGTTTTCAAATAAATTATTTGTATCATTATTTATATTAACACCAAATATTGAGAGCTGAATTTTACGACCGAACCATTTTGTTTCTTTTTCAAAAATGAAATTGCTCCTTGCTCGAACACTTTCAGACTACCAAAATTGCTTGTCAAGGCAGCAGAAAAATATCAAAGTAATTTGCAAACCATCACGGCCGCTTGACAAGCCACTTGATCATGTGACTACACTATCAGATACTTTGTTTTTATTTCTCAATACGCATATATATTTAAATGGTTTAGGTTCATTGCGCGCAAAAATTTCTTTGTATCACGTTGTTGTGACAGTATTTCGTTGTTTTGTTGTTTAGATGCAGTACTTAAGCGGATCAAAGATTATCCAAAGAAGATAATAGTCTTTCGTTAGTCTGTCCCTCCAATTATTGTTTGTTTACATTTTTTACATTTCTTGTCTGAGATTACATGTGAAGTACTCAAACCACTTTTACTTAATTCACTACTAAGCTTTGGTGAGTGTGTGCAATTTTCTTTGATTTTTACACATACTTTTTAACCTTATCTGAGATTGAGCTTGTAGGCATTGTCAAATTGAATGAAAGGATTACATTGGCTGTGTAAGCTCCTCTGTGGTTCGGATACTCTATATTATGACCACATTTCATTTTACTGTCGAAATCAAACAAAAGATAATAGTTATGTTCGTTGAGCCCTGGGGTCGCCCTGTGGTCGCCCTGAATTCTTCCCAAAGCGTTTTTTTTGAAAAACTCGCCCTGAAGTACTAGACCCAGCAAAATATCTAGATCTAGTACTTCAGGGCGAGTTTTTCAAAAAAAACGCTTTGGGAAGAATTCAGGGCGACCACAGGGCGACCCAGGGCTCAACGAACATAACTATTATCTTTTGTTTGATTTCGACAGTAAAATGAAATGTGCTCATAATATAGAGTATCCGAACCACAGAGAAGCTAACACAGCCAATGTAATCCTTTCATTCAATTTGACATTGCCTACAAGCTCAATCTTAGATAAGCTTAAAAAGTATGTGTAAAAATCAAAGAAAATTGCACACACTTACCAAAGCTGAGTAGTGAATTAAGTAAAAGTGGTTTGAGTACTTCACATGTAATCTCAGACAAGAAATGTGAAAAATGTAAACAAACAATAATTGGAGGGACAGACTAACGAAAGACTTCTTTAGATAATCTTTGATCCGCTTAAGTACTGCATCTAAACAACAAAACAACGAAATACTGTCACAACAACGTGATACAAAGAAATTTTTGCGCGCAATGAACCTAAACCATTTAAATTTATATGCGTATTGAGAAATAAAAACAAAGTATCTGATAGTGTAGTCACATGATCAAGTGGCTTGTCAAGCGGCTGTGATGGTTTGCAAATTACTTTGATATTTTTCTGTTGCCTTGACAAGCAATTTTAGTGTTAGAGCAAGGAGAAATTTCATTTTTGAAAAAGAAACAAAACGGTTCGGTCGTAAAATTCAGCTCTCAATAGCTATTTGGTGTTAATATAAATAATGATACAAATAATTTATTTGAAAACTGGAGCTATGTTCCATCTTAGGGTGTTTGTTGATAAATAGATATGCACTAGTTTTTTTTTTTATTTATAGTTTCGTTAAAAAATAACGGTAGATAAAAAGTTACGTTAAAATTAATAAATACCATTTTTACTACATTTTTTACCATTTTGCGTACACGTTTCCTTACAAGCAGAGATCAGAAATAAATCTCAAGATTTTGAAAGGTCCCTTAATAACTCTCATTTTTTCTTACTTCTAATAAAAGTTATTGGGTAACCTTTATTCTAAAAAATAAACTTTGTTTTTTTAATGTTTCTTTGAGCTATTGAAATTCATCGCTGAAAGAAAAAAATATATCTCATCTATAAATTTATTATTCAATATGTCCGCTAGCGTAACCGTTAGTATTTTGTAAGCACTGCAGGAGGAAATTCAGTTTTTTAGTCTTTGCTGAATACTTGTGGGCAAAATTTGAGTAATTTTATGTGATAATGTGAAAAAAGCCCATTAACCATTTATCATTTATTTCCAGCAAAAAAGATTAAAGGTTGACCTTTTTCCATTTATTATTTTCGATAAAACTCATCCATTGAGAGATATTTTAAAAAATAAATCTCAACCGATAACCTAAATTTTTGCTTCTTAAAAATAAATCTCAAACCGTAACCGAAATCTTTTTAAAGGAATGTGGTTAATAAAGGTTTTGACACTAATTGACACAGGACGACGGTTATTTCTGATCTCTGCTTGAAAGTATCAATAAGGAGAGTCAATTTATGTTTTTGTATTTTCATTACATGAATATAACACGTGAAATAATTTGTTGAGAAAATAATACATACTTATCCCAAAAGATAAATGGTAATGAAGTCCCTGTCGAAATGTTGGGCGAGTAATCTGACTTTTTGTTTCACTGCCTACTAATTATCAGGAAAACGAAACAGGAAACATTTTCAGATCGATAATTTATTATGTTTTCATTTGTTTAAAAAAATGTTGTCTTATCGATGGCAAATAACTCAAAGAATTTTTTGTGATTTTGAGTCGAGCAAATACTTATTGTAAGAATCGCATTTATTTATTTTCCTGATGGAATTTAATTTTTCGAACGGAGGTTCCATCAGGAAAATAATCAAATGTAGGTAAATTAATCATCAGAAAAAATTCTGTCAGTTATTTGCCATCGAAAAATGTAGCATTTGTGTTTTAAATAAATAAATAAAAATCAGAAAATAGTTAATTATCGAATTGAAAAGTTTTTCCTGATTTGTTTTCCTAATCGCTATAGCTGAATCTCGTCACCGGAAATATCAAATCGCTGCTTGCCAGTTTAACTGGGAAAAATCATTATGAAATGTCATTCATTTTATTTTATTTATGGTTTATTATTTAGAAAATATATTAATTAATATATTAACATTAATTTGAAAAATATTTAAATTTATTTTTAACAGCTGACTGGAGTCAATCTGAATCATATGCTGTGTGCAGCAATAGCTGATCCCTTCCAAGGTGAAAACTATAGAGTCTTTGCTGTGATACATCAGTCAATTTTATGCCCGCTCCTCAACAAACTAACCTTCCTTATGTTTGCTAAATCGGAAGAAAAAACAGCATATCTCAAAAAATAACACACAAGGAGTGGAAGCTCACGAGCTAACAATAATACCGTCTACCAAAACCGATTAGTATTATTAAATAATTCAATTCGTAATTTATAGTATAAATAGGTTTAGTATAGCTTAAAATAAATAAAATTAATTAATTATGTAGTTTCACGCGGTATGAGTATGATAAATAAAATAAGCTAAATAATATGCTTAAACTACTGTTGATAGATATTTGCTCGGCTAAAGATACAATATTTTTCCAAAGATCTCTTAAAATCTTAAAAGTCTTTATAATTCTGGCAAAACTCCAACCAAGCAAAAATCCTAAGTACACACCCAAGCACTTCATCAAATAGCTTTTTTGTGTATCCTTAAAGTACTGACCCATTGCGATAAACAACCTACCGCCAAGAAGTTAATAAAGTTGGGTTTATTTAGAAGAGCCCTAGTGTATTATATGTATTGTATACCATGTACATTTATAAAAACATACGTATATAAGCATTAAGCAGCCAGAAAAAAGGACATTAAAAATTGTGATTGTTATAAATGTTAAAATTAAACTGAAGTGAATTATATTAAGTAGGGTATTATAAAAAAAAACAATTTAAAAAGTTTATATAGAACAAAGATGTTGCATAAAAATATAGTAGTGCAATTTGGATCTTGTTGGTAACAGACAGTGTATATAAAAACAAATTAAAAAACGCCTTAAAACCTTTCTTGATCCTGCTTGTTTTCAATGCAATATGTGATATACCTACAAATAAAAAAACTATTATAGATCATACCTGCAAATAATTTTAACTGGACTTAATAAAAAAATACCTTTTGGTTTCCATTTTTTATTAATTTATTAATTTATTAATTTTTAAGCTGATACAAAAAAAACTTAAACAACTGTCTAAAATATGAATATCATTTTCAAACACACAAAAATGCTGTAGCTATTTTTTCTCAATTTATTTATTATGAAACCTTTAACGAAATATTAAATAAAGTGCTAGTTAAATTATACAAAACAAAATTTGTTTCTATTTATAAAAAATAAATAACGTACGTTACGAATTTAAAGTAAATATAGATGAATTCGATTCGTGCATAAATATCAATGTTGGTACAGAATACTTCAACATGTTGAGACGTTTGTTTTTAGTAAGGGTGTGGCGAACAACACCCTCTTTCTATTTTACTATTCGAAAATTTTTTAAGTGCTTGAATTTAGAAAGTTACGTCCATCGAAACTTTAAGATTACGTTACGATCGTATGCGATAATTTGGCCCCTGTATTAGCAGCAGTTTAAACGTAAATACAATAACAACAACAACATAATGTTGTATGGACATACTTAACCTAAACTCCAGATTATTATCGGGACTTATTGCCAGTTTCTCCAAACACTTTTAAATATTTATTGGGTTGTTAATAAATCTTAAAATGGCATTTTTTAATTTCACCAACCACTTTCAGTTTTAAAAGAGCCAACAAACCAAAGTCCCATTTTGTTCCCAATAAATTTTAAAGGTGTTTTAAAAATGCAAGACAAAGAGAACGTTGAAATTTTTCGACCATCTAACGGAAAGCAGAAATTATCTTGATCGACATTTTAATTTTATAGTATGAAGGCTTGCAATAAAATGAACGGAATCTTAAAGAAGAAAATAAATGCAGAAGATGGAAATACGATTGCCGAAACGCGTCCAATAATAAAAATAACAATTAAAATATATCATAAACGAAGTCACTAATGCGGTTTAAGGTATTTTTTTTAATAATAAGCTGTATCTTGGAAACAAAATACATAATGTATAAAAAAAAGAAAATAAGATCTTTGAGAAAATGTAATAATTAATGTTGAAACAAAATCAACCTCACGTTATAACATAACAGCAAAAAAAAACAATTTTTTTGATTTTCAAAAAGAATATCTCGAAAACGACACGTAGTAGAATTTTTCTCACTCCGGATTCACCCTTAGCACATCAAAAACCCTATAAAAGTATAGGGGATTGGAGTCTACGTGTGGCGCTGAAATAGTCATGTTTTTACTAAAGTGCAAAGATCACTTAGTGCTAATTTTGACAACTCGTAGCGCATTTTAACTTTTCCATATACGTGTGGCGCTGCAGCAGTCAAGTTTGTACTAAAGAGCAAAGATAACTTAGTTCTAATTTTGACTACCCGTTGCGTTGAATTTTGGAGGCCTGTGTTATCTATCTAGTTCTAGAATCTAGAGTATTAACACACCGACTCCACTTGATATCTGTACCGCATAACTAGATCTCTGATATCTATATCAGAGCATTTCTTTTTTCTTTGCTGGGCAATTCGTGTCTTGACGTTTCATTGATGAAAGAGAGGTTGACGTGTCAACATTGCAGATAAACGACAAATTTCTTTCGATATTTTTGTTGCTTTCCTTAGAAATAATGGTTTTTACTTTGTTAGTTAATAATAAATTAATTTCGTAGTTACTACACACTCATAAAGTATATTTTATTTTTAAAGAAATTATTTTTATGTTATTTTAATTTTTTTTCAGCTAGGTGTGTGCAATGTACAGGTTCCTACTTAAAGAAATTAATATTAAAAGCATTTCCATAAATATATATTTATATGTTAATCAACTTTTTTACTTGAAATGTACAAAACAACAAAAAATACAACCGAAATGCAAGAGAAGTAAAGCCACGACCAGCATGAGAGACAAAAAATAATGAAATAAAATTGTCATCTACCTAGAAAAAGGAAAAAAAACTCATCTGTCAAATTTATATCAGACATCTTCGTCAAGACGAAATCTTATAGAGAGATATCTGATATCCCAACATAACGAGAAACAACGCGACTCCATTGAATATTTCATTGCAGGATACACATTCTGAGAGAAATTATAGCTCGTGGAGTCGGCCTGTAAAGCCCGTATGATACTTCTTTTTTTTATTCATTTTGAATGCAGTACTAAAGTTTCAGTCTTACGTAAAGGAGACAGCATGATTTTTTAAGAAAGAGAAAATGTGTTAGACCTAAGCAAACCAAATTAAAAGAAAAAATAAACAAACAAATCAATAGAACATTTAATTTTTCCTTTCTTCTTTTTCTTGATTTTTAATTGCAAAACTTCCAGACTGTGTTTTCCAAATTTATGTTTAAAGCAACCAAAACTAAATAGTCTATTTGCCTTTTTTCCAATAATTTTGTTTACAATGGGCCATATCCATATCTGACAACTTGACAAGTTGTTATTAAGTTGTTTTTAAGCTAAATCCGAGTTTTTGCTATGTATAGATCATTTAAACCCACAGTACACATATTAAAGGTAATATACTCCGAGTTTCCATTTTTGTTCAAGTTCGCGCATGTGTCAAAAATGGAGACCCGCTGTCACTGGGAATGCGCTGTTACTAAAGTAAAGTGACACTTCAGCCAAATCAAGAAAAATTTAATAAATTTTTGTTACAAACAATTTCGTGAAACAATTAAATAAAAACAATTTTTCTCGTGATTAAATTTATATTATAATTATTGGGGCATATTCATAGTTGTTTTTGAACTCGAGTTTTTCTTAGACTGTGTTTACTCAATGTAATTTTAAAAGGATAAACTCAAGTTTATCTTAAAAACAACTTAAACATTGTCTATGAATATGCCCCATTGTGATTAAATTTATATTATTAATAAATAATAAAGAATCGGAGTGAAAAAAAACAATACAGTTAATACCTATTCAAACAATAATTACAATGCGTTGTGCAGTTTTCGGGCGCAATTCAAACAACAAAAACGAAAACCTCGAAAACGTATCGTTTTATCGGTTCCCGCAAGATGAAAGCGTTTGTGAATTGTGGCTTTATGCTTGTTGCAGAAGTGACAATATAAACATAGCTGACAAAACATTTATGCATAACAACTATGTCTAACCTGAGTGTTAACGTTAAACTCCAGTTCAGAAGAATTCGAGTTTACAATATATCTATGAATATGGGTCATTGTATATTAAATTAATAGTAATATTGAGGATTGGTAAAGTTGAATTGCGCAACAAGTAGTTAAAATTAGCACTAAGTTATATTTACTCTTTAGTACAAACTAAGTCTATACGTGTGCCGCTGCAGTAGTCAAGTTTGTAATAAAGAGCAAAGATAACTTAGTGCTTTTTTGTCAACCCGTAGCGAATTTAATCTTTTCCATACATGTGTCGATATTAGCGACAAAAAAATACTGTTACCAGTCGATATCACAGCATTTCTTTTTGATATCGTTGATGTATTTTCATTAAACTCCAGTTTTCTCGACCAAAGTTAAAGTGCATTTATTCCACCAATATTCTGAACGCCTCATATGTGAGGAGCTGTAGTAGTCAAGTTCATACCAAAAAGCAAAAAGCAAAGATAACTTAGTTCTAATTTTGACTACCAATTGCGCATTTCAACTTTACCAATCCTCAATTAGAACTCGAAAATTGTTGAATCGAGTTTCGCCGTTTGCGAAGCTGGCATCGAGTTTACTGACGTGGGATATTTCATGTGTAATGATAGAATGAAGATAATTGTTTAGAAAGGGAGGTTCTGAAAAGAATAATGTGATAGACAAGAAAGATATACCTACACGTGTACATTACAAGTGTATCCACTAAATGCACGTGTAAATAAAAACACACGTGTAACTAAGAAAACGGAGCTTATTTTTTATAATTGACCGGAGTATCATGTATTTTATCTATATTTGAAAAGTTTTTGTGCAAACGAACAAATTAATCAAGCAGATAATGTCAACACGAAAAAAATCAAATGAAAGGGGGACTATTCAACACTCCACCCCCCTTATAGACGGGAGGGGCAATATTGAAGCAATCTTGAAGCAGAAAAATAGTCCTCATTTCATTACTACTACTATATATATATATTTTTTTTTTTGTAGGAACCTGTTTTGAATCACCTTGCATATAATAAGATTTATAAGATTTTCAATAAACTTTTACTGAAATTCTAAGTAAATCACTATACCCCAACTTCTTGCATTTTGGTTTGGAAAATTTCAACTGATCGATAACATGTGATAAAAATATGTGCACAAGGTTTTTAAAAGTACCTTGATTATTTTTGGCGGGAGGTGTAAAACAAAATCCGAATATTTCCCACAGCACCATACCCTAACATACCTAGACCTACTACATAAATATAATTCTGAAGAGTTTTTTTTTGTTTGTTCTAATTAAAACTTAAATATTTAACGATTATTTAATATTTAATGATTTGTTTTTCTTTTATCATAACCTCGTTATTTTTTTTACGCGACATAAGAGAAGCCAGTAACTTTACATGTTATAACAAAGTAAGTATACAGCATATTCAGTTTGTGACCAGAAAACATAATAAAAGTTTAAAACAAATTGCGCCAGTGGTGATTCCTTTTAAAGTTTAAAATAAATAAACCGCTTAACAATCTTACAGACCATGTTTATACAGGACATTAAATTACAATAAGAAATGTATAAAGGCGTTGCAGTAGGTTTATTTTAGTTTTGTATAATAAGTAGTTGAAGAAAATTGTACGAGCAATTTTTTTAAATAAATCTACCTCAATTAGGAGAGAAGTTACAATAAAACTGCAGGAAGGGGGCGCTGCAATTGGTTGATTTTCACATTGGAATATCAATAGCCCTAGAGTTTTATATGTACAAATGTTCAATCTGGAACCAAATTAGGAAAAAATGCATATAGGGGGCGTTGCAGTCGATTATTTTTTATAATTTTTATAATTTAAAGCTTAAGCTCAATTAGGAAAGAAGTTACTAGCTAACAGAGAGGAATCGCCACTGAATCGCAAGTAATTATACACGTGCATTTCTAAATACACGTGTTCATACACGAATAATTTATTAACACGTGTAACACGTGTACACGATCAATTCACGTGTAATAGGGGGCTCTATTACTAATTCGACAACAAAGTCTGGCGCAGCAGCAGTCAAGTTTGTACTTAAGTGCAAAGATAACTTAGTTCTAACTTTGACTACCCATTGCGAATTTCGACTTCACCAATCCTCAATAGGGGAGCTTACTTACAGAAAAAAATGCTTACATGTTAGAAAACTTACGTCTGCAATAAATGATATCAACTATAAGTATTTACTTACAGCTTACGTATGTAAAATTTACATAAGTTACTTCCAAACTGTTTATACTAGTAACTTTTTTGGAATTTGTATTCAAATAATTTGATCCAGCAAAAATTGTTTGAGTTGTTGTTAAACACGTGAGTTTTACGTTTTACTTACAGCTTACGCAATAAAACTCACATGTGTAACTCTGGCCTTAGTCCAATATAAGATTTTATTTAAGATCAATTGAGTGTACAGAGGTAGACAAAATACAATTTTCCAAGTGTGGAAGAAATTAAGAATGCAGGGGGAGTCATTCCGGAATTCGATTATCGCAAGACGATATCGTTTTGAATGTTCCTCTCTCTATCATACTTTTATGATATGATAGAGATAGGACCTATGAAACGATTATCGTTCGATGGTTTTAATTTTACGGAATCAGGCCCCAGATTTTTAAAATATGCTTTCGAATAATTAGAAACCTATGTTTTTTCGTACAAAAGTAGTTTTTTTTTTCAAAAAAATTACAATTTTTTTTTTGAAAAAATAAAATAACCTATTTTTTTGTTTTTGACTCTAACAAAATAAATGTTTTTTATAAAAAAAAACGTTTGTTTTTTTTATTTCAAAACACTTCTCCATGTTTTTTTTAAATTGTTATTAAATTCTAACCTTAAGCTACGTATTTATATGAACATTTTGTCCTTAAGGTATTTTGATCTTATTGAAAAATTCTTTTCAAAAATTTGTAATTTTTTATCAAAAATGATACATTGGACGTGGAGAACCAGGTACAAATTTAAAAATGTGTGCAGAAATGATACATTGGACATTGAAGCGAAAGTCATTTTTATTTATTGTGGACGTAGCTACATACTGACACTCTAAGAAATTGTTCTCGACTCAGTAGTGTATTTTACTTGTTTTTACTTTTCCCAATTGTCCCTTTAATTCCCTCCGAGACAAATCTTGAGAAATCGTTCAGCATTAAAAAAAAAAAAAAAACAATTTTAAATACAAACCAATACACACCTTTGCTTCGAGATTTGTTCCTCATTTTTTTTTTTAATTTGATTCCACAACAATAAAATAAAATACGAATTATTTTCTAATTTTTACTTTATATTTGTATTTGTGTTTTCATTTGTTTGGTATCTTAAAAATAATTAATTAAAATATCAATCTTAATGTTTTATAATTATTATATTTGTTTACCTTTAAGATTCTTGTTTTAGTTTTGTTTATATTTTTATTTACATACTGAATATTGTATTGATTTTTTTTTTCTTCTCTATAAATATATTTATTATTATAAGTTAATTTTCGTTTCAATGTAGTAATTTTATTTTATTATTTGATTTAACCAATTTGAAAACTAAAAATAAACAAAAATAACGAAATGTTTTCCTCAAAAACGATAGCATAGATGAATCGCAAAGGACAGTGGATTATTTCTAACTATGCTTTTTGTTAAATCATATGTATGTATGTATAAATATATAGTACACCAACATTTTATACATCGAATGCATATACAAATTGTCTTGTTGTATTTTATGATTTTTTTAATTTTATATAAAATTTGTATAACTACAAAATATATATATATATATGTTTAAAAAAAATTTAATTTTGTATTTTTAACCAATGAAAAAAAAAATTAAAAACCCTAAAAGGAAAAATAAAAATAAAGGCATGTTTGTATGTATATATTTCTGTGTTTTCCGATTTATGTATAAATGTATTCTGTTATTAAATACCTGTTAAAAAATAAATAAAAAATATAATGCACAACTCCAAAAAATTGATTTTAAAAATAAAATTTTTAATAATTTATTTGTATACACAAATTTATTTATGTAATCTTTTGTTTGCTCGTTTTTTTAAATATATTTAACAATTCAAATAAAAAAGATAGCTAAATTTAAGAATCGATCAACGATAGTTTTTTTTTTAAATTTGAAATCTGCCTGTGTTCATATGCTGAGGTTCATTTATTATAATGTTAAAAAACTTAAATATTATTTTCAAAGATATTAATGGAAATAAAAGGTTAGTTTTAATAAAAATCAAACAGGATTGAGAAACCCGAATTGGTGAAAAACAAACTTATCATTAAGAAAAACAATTTGCTTTAGATAATGACAATAATTATGCGACTATTATTATTTTGCTTTGTTTTTTGTTTACTATTATTAAATGTATAGAAATTTGCAACATTTGCCTTTTCTTTATGTTTTTTTCGTTTTCTTTTTTTTTTTTTAATTGAACGCATATTAGTTCAGATAGTTCATTATCTTCCTTAGCGTGTTTTGATCTTTGTTCGATCTTAAATCTCGCTAACAACCACCCAATGCACCCAAATTATGCGCTTATTATCGCATTCAATCGATATCGCTTTCTATGAGATCATCGTCGTCGAGGTCGGCAGACTGTTCCCTAGTTCTTGTTAAGCCCAAAGATTCGCTGGTAACATATTCTTGTTCGATATATCGCATTTCGTCGTCGGAATCACAATCAATGGGATCACCTCGACCATAAGCTGTAAACATTTATTAAGAACAAAATTGGTTTTAATTTTAAAATTCTATTGCACAAAACTACTTTCAAGACCGTTTCAGATATCGGAGTAGTAAAGTTTGTCGACATGCTACATTGTTATCATTACCCCCAAATCAATAAATTTTTATTTTTTTATATTGAAGATACTGGTAGATTAAGAATAAATAAATAAATAAAGAGACTCCCTTCAATTACTCAGTCTCTGACTTTATTCCTTTATCGTTTACAAGAAACAAAGAACGGTTAAAGGGATGGAGCACTTTCTAATAGCGTTTTATTTACAAAAAGATTTGATCTTTCTTTCACTTCAAAAGATTTTATCTTTTTGCATTTTTGGTGTTTCATTTAAATGAAAAGAAAGGAAAAAGAGCAAATCTCAACAAGAAAGAAGCGATCTCCGAAATTTGGCAGATTTGATCTAAACACTGACACATTAAAACATTTTAATGGCGGATTTTTGCCTGCGCGTTCTTTTTTATCCTTAAAATATTGGAAAGCTTTGTATTGTTTTATCTTGTTGGACGGTATAGGTATATTATTGCACTCAAGAAAATACAAATTCATATTTTTCATAAATCTTACATTTTTTTACGAATTTGTACAAATGTTCAAGTAAACAAACAATGGTAATGAATAATGATACTTGTAATTGAATGGAAGTGTAAAATATAATAATTATAAAAAATAAGCCGTCTATTATTTCGTTTGGAACGCAGGCATTTTATGCACACAGCCTATACGTGTTTAATTTCTGTCTTCATACTACGAAAAAAGCAGCCCGACATGTTTCATTTGAAAGAGCACTTCTTGATTTTAAGGGCAAATATTTGAGATTTAAATGAAAAACGCTATAACTTATTCCATTACAGACCTGAATAGAATTTAACTTTGTTCACAATTTAGATTTTTTGTTTGTTTGGAATTTCTATTTCACGATTTATTTCGGTATAGCAGAGCAGTGAGCCATATCAACTATCTGTCAAAAAATTCAAATCTCTATCTGCCACATGAAATAAAATAGATTTCCAGAACATAAGCTTGATTATATCCACACGCGCAAACCGAAGAAGCTGAAGAAGTTTAATGATCTCCTGGTTAAAACAGAAAGGCAAGGATTAGTCGATTAATAAATATAGACTTTGCAGCGGCAAATAAAATGATAAGTAGCACTAGATTTCCAAGGCTAGGATCCACAAAGCAACTTGGTGTTCTCCAGACGTTCGAACCAAAAACCAAATTGACCATAATATTCCAAATATATTTAACATATTAGACGTGCATACATTTCGAGATGCAAACGTAGAATCTTACAACTTTCCTGTTGCTGGATATCGTCAACTCAACCAAAACGTCATGTAAAAAACTTCGAAGCAGTCAAGAACTTTGTCTACCTAAGATCCAATATCACATAGTAAAATGACATTAATGCTGAGATCAAACAAAGAATTATTGCCAACCGCTGTTTCTTTGGTTCTATAAAACATTCAAAAGCGTTGATTTTCCTGAACACACGCAAGTCATGCCTATTCGCGAAATTTCGCAAAATATTTTGAATTTGGGAGCGCTGAATAAATTTTTGTTTGTTGCCTAGTGAGCTTAATTTTTAATTTTTCTAAGTTAGATTTTTTGTTGCCTTTCAACAGGGTCTAGGCTTATTCACTGTGCACAATTTACTGTGGAACACAATTCACTGTGGGGAAAATAAAATAATTCACTGTGCACAATTCACTGTGATGGACAATTTACTGTGTGCATTGTCCATCACAGTGAACTGGACCCATGCCATTCTTTTAGATTACTTAATTGGACATTATTCTATATTGTTTCTTGAATCATTACCTTCACAGAAAAATACAAAAATGAAAATTTTGTAAAACGCGAAGTAAATTAGCTGTGTTCGAAAAAATAGACCAAAGTGAATTGTGTTCCACATTGAATTGTAATCCACAGTGAATTGTGCACAGTGAATTGTCCATACAGTGAATTGTGCACAGTGAATTGTGCACAGTGAATTAGCGGACTTCGCTTTGAACACACCAAAGTATATGTACAATCTAGAAACCGGAGTTTCATCTCTTTTTGTTTCAACTCTTAAATTGATTACTTGGTACACAAAGTTGTTTTTTTTAATTCTGTACGCCGAAAAATCTTATTCTATAAAGATTGGGTCGATCATGCAGCTAACTGCGGAATAGAATTGAATTGAGGCGCGGATGCCTTATAATGGAAAAAGTCTATATGAGGTTATTCAAAAAAAAAATTATGAAAACGAGAGGTATTCTTTTATAGAACAAGCAAGGTCATCGAGTGAACGAACTGATTACGCTACAATCAACTACAATTTGAATGAAAAAAATTACTTTAAGCCAAAATATTCGAGAAAAATGATCGGTATGATTTTCAAAATAAGAGGTGAGCTGATAAAACATAATTATATGCCGCATAGAAACGATCTGGATGGTATTTGCTCTCTATGCAATTTGCGAGTTAGGGAGAATATCCTCCATTTTATTGGAATGTTTCCAGTATTACGGGAGCTTAGAAGAATTTACTTTGAGAAGAACTACTTGCAAGAGGAAGATGTGAAAAACTGAATGGAGAAGACTGGGTTCGTATTTATGAATACGCTATTTCTTATAGAAGCAAAATTACTAACGAAGTCTTTTAAAATCACTTATTTCTTATTTTTGAATCACTAAAAAATGCTAGTTTGAACTTAACTCTATACCAGTATCAAGATGAACCTACTTGTTTTAACGAACTTAAGTTGTAAAATCATTCCTTAATTTGTTTTAACTAAACTAAAAGTTGCTAAAATTTACGTAAAATGTTCACCATTTTGGTACAAAAAAAAAGGAAAATACTAATTTGTTTTTACTAAACTAAAAGTTGTAAGAAATGTAACATCAGTGCATTCAATTTCCGTTTTAACTAAACTCAAAGTCTATAACAAAATGAATTATATATGTATTGTCACTCGGGCAGACGGCAGCAAAGCCATGCCCTTAATGTATTCAAATAAAAAGCAAACAATGTATCTAAAATTTAATATGAATAAAACTATCTATCTATCTATCTATCTTATTTAAAGAATTTTTTTGAAAAAAAAAATCAAAATGGACTTATTCCACTTTCAAATATAACGGCTCACAAGTTACTACATTGTTTATTAATTCTCCCATTCCTGAAGTAGTACTTTTTGTCTTATGGTATTTTAAAACAATAAACTTTCTTGCATTGACAAACTCGCTTGGTAGAACTTACCTTCTATATATTTTCCAAAATTTGGTGGAACCAACATCTTAGCCTTCTCAATGTCTTCGTACGTGCATGTACCCTTGTCAAGACCTTAAATAATAATGAATGCTCTAAATTCAAGAATGAAAATAAACAAATATAAAATCAATTTACCCAAAAGCAGACCCATTTGCTTTAGAACCTCTGCGTCATCATGCATTTCAAATTTATCATTAAATTTGAAGATGTACTCAGATCTACAAAAGAAACATTTTGAAATACAATCATAAAGGCATCACAATCAATAATAACTAACTTGTCATTTGTAACGCTGCAGTTGATTTTCGTGGATTTGTGCGTATTCACAATAATGAAAGGCAATTGAATTGAGGAATTCGGTGTTGGAATGATACCTTGCCGTTCAGCCTCTTTGTTGCGTTCCATAAGACTTTTAAACGATACCTGTTGCAGTAGAAGCTCACGCAGTTGTTGCTGTTTGGCTTCAATTCGTTCTAGTCTTTTAACATTTTCTTGTTGCAACGCTGAATATTGCTTTAAAAAGTTAATTATTATTTTTTCAAATCGATTCACGAATACTTTCTAATGAAATAACAAACCTCTACGGAATTTTTAGGCAAACCAATCCAGCGAATTTCTTTTTTGTCTTTCGCAATAATATCCATTGCCATTAGTACATTTAAGGCATCGTACACCCGACGACGGATATTCTTCTGATCACAGTTTGTCGATTCGTTGGATTGGTTTTGAACCTCTTCGGCTACAAGTTCGTCGGCCACCTCATTGTAAGTTGTGGTACCCTTCTCTTTTACCTTTTCACAAACCTTCATTGAGAAATGCTTTAGACCTTTACCCGTTTTTTCTGGTTTTCGTTTTCTTTGTACTGACTGTGCACTCGTGTGACTAAAATTTAAATTATATTTTATTAAAGAATGCAATGATTTTAGTTAATATAAATGTTAACTTACGCTTTTGATTTATAATGTGTGGGTTGACTATTATTAACAGCATATTTCGGGGCTTTTCTTTCGGCCTTGATGACAGTTTGCTGAAGAAAAGTAAAATCCGGATAAAAATATATATAAGAATTTTATGTTTTATTTTGTAACTTCTTCCAGAATTGAATTGGGAGTTTTGGGAGTGCTGTCACAATTCCCTACCACATACATATTGTTTACATCAGCCATATGGAACAATACTCGCAGTGTTTTCATTCCTTTTTTTTTACAATTAAGGAACTTAAACAATAAGTGCAAAGAGGAACAAAAATTGAAAAATATAACAAATATTCTGCTTTTTTATTTTCATAATAAAGTTCCCCTTAAGAAAGTAGCAACCCCTTGCGAAATGTTGGGAAAAGTAAATGGAAACATATTTGTTTCATTTATAAACTCTTCGTGACCTAAAAGCCTAAGAAAAAAGAAGATTTGTATCTTATCTTTTTAACATTTTCAATTATATTATGATTGACATAGTCATTTTGCGATTGTTCATTGGCGACCCCATTTCCGTGATCGTTGCCGTGTTTGCCTGTGGTGAAACAATTATTTGTACACAAAATGTTAGTATTTTTTTTAATGGTTGCTGATAAATAAAACGGTGCGTTTTATAATTATGATGTTAGACCGGAAAATTACAAAATCTCGAATGACGAAATGTCGAATGAAAAAATCTCGAATAACTTATTTGAGCGGAAACCGAAAAACGATGCTTTAAATAAAAAAAAAGTTGTCTGAGAAAAAAAATTAGTGCGACTTGAAAATCTATTCAGATTCAAGAGAATTTGTACCAGGAAGTAAAAGATTGCATCTCGGAAATAAGTTTATCATCCAAATCTAAGTGATTGGAGGCATCTCTTTTTTGCCCCTGTCGTCTGATAGTTTTTAACATTCTAGTTTTTTGCATTTTCCTCTTCAGGCTCTGAATCACTTTATATAATACATTGATTGTATTCTTTTATTTTAATTGTTTTAATTTCGTATGAAAATAAACTATTTCAAAAAAAAAACAATCTAAAAAAATTCACTTGTTTTGTGTATTTGACCATTTATTTTTATAATTTAAAGATGGTGATATTTTGGCTCTTTTGGTCTTTTTGAAGTTTAATGCGAATAAAAAGAACTCTATTCCATTATTCCATTGTAATAGAGTTTTTTTTTTATTCGCATTAAACTTCAAAAAGACCAAAAGAGCCAAAATATCACCATCTTAAAATTCACTTTAGTTTGGGAGTTTTTCTTCTTGCGATATTCTTAGAACCAGTTGTACAATCGTGGTTCAACGTGGATCAAATTTTTAAACCACTGATTTCCATAGCTAATCTGCCAAAATCGGCGAGTTAAAAACTTAAGCCAATAATTGCAAGATTATAAAAGCTGAGTTTATGTTGTTGGGAGATCGTAATGCGAGATTTTAATTTGCGAAATTTCGTTAGCAACAAAAAATAAAGTGCACGATTGGGTCGCATGAACTTGCTCTTGTGGTGCTCGACTCAGTTGCACGTATTTGTTCTTGTAGCAAGTTGCCACGAAAATAAAATTATATTTAATTATTTTTTTTTATTTCTAATAAAAAGGGAAACAAATCATATGAATTTTTCACAAAAGTCCTAAAACTTCTTTTAAAAACTTCAGCCAAAATCAAAATATTTCAGAAAATTTTGTTGCCTAAATATAAGTTTACCAAAAAAAATATTCCAAAATCGTTGGAGCGGTTTTTAAATAAATCGATGTTTACTTAATATTTTTTTACAAAAAAGTTTTTTTACAAATTTGAAGAATGCAATTTTTAAGTGCTTAGTTGTTTGCATTTTATGCACAAAAATAAAAATTTTTTGTCAAGGCGTTTTTCTAATATTTAATTTACAAAAAAATAAATTAAAAAGTTAATTAAAACTAAAACTAAGCTTTTTTGCAAAAGTTGGTATTGAAGTTTGTTTAAGTCATATACTTTTCTAAAAAAAAATTTTGGTTTTAAATCGATTAACCCGTTTATGAGATAGCTCAAGAAAAAAATAACGGTTCTATGGAAGGTACCGTTATTTTTTGAGCTAAAAAAAAAATTAAGTTTTCCTCTAAGGAATGATCTACAAACCCTACATACCAAATTTGAAGTAAATCGGTTAAGCCGTTTGGGCTGTAGGGGCTGATGCATACAGACAGGCAGACAGACAAACAGACAGACAGACAGAATTTCCAGACCCACTTTTTTCGTCTTCGCTGTTATCTCAAAATTTATTTTTTGCACGAATGCATAACTTGCCTTATAGTACCTATAATCGCAAGTAAAAATCATAAGACAATCAAAGGCAATGACAGGAACATTCAGTTCTTGTCATTGCCATGTAACACGAACCAATCCCAGGAGCTTGTTTTATTTCGGAATTAAATTTTTTTTTGTGATAGTGGTTTTTATTACTTAACAATTTACATTAGGTAGACCAAGCCATTGAGTAAACAAAACATACTCGAACAACCAAATTAGAACTGTATAAGAAGCTGATTATACCAGTCCTTCTCGAGGGTGCTGAGAAGTGAACATTGTCAAGATCGGATGAGAAAGTGCTTGTTGGCTTTGAGCGAAAAGTATGTATTAATTAAAGATATGTGATGAAGAAGGTTGAACTCTTAGTTTTTGGTTGAGCCATGTAGAGCAATGGACAATGGCGTGACCAAGAAGATATGAAAAAATCTCAGGGCGACAAGTTGCCATTCTTTATTTTACTTGTACTATTGAAAATTCTTGTTACGAAGAAATAACCAAATGTCAAATTCGGCTTTGTTTCTCTCAACGCTTATAACAAGGGTATTTATGGCCCCTTGACATAGATCTTTTATTTTATTTTACACGGAAGTAAGGTAATACGATATTTCTAATACCTACGCTAATGATATGAAACGCAATTTCCCGGTGCCCTCGAATCCAAACCGTCTGCTGGGTTTCTATGCGAAGGGTTTCGAGACTTGAAAAAGAAGAAATATTTAGTTGTTTGCGTACCAACAAATGAGAAGCTGAAATAAATAAGTGATAATATTTCGATATGATTTTTTAATTTGTTTCGGAAAGTAGCGTACTAGGGTTTGCTGTTGTTAATTTTCTTGAAAGTGCTTAAACCAAGGTGAAGTTAAGTCTATATTTACAAAGTTCATACAACTTCTTTTAGTCGTCGCTTTCAACTTACTTCTCAAAAAAAATTTAGGTTTGGGCCCTCAACCCAAAAATCATATTATCAATTTTAAGTATAAAATTTATACAAATCATAATCAAATCAAATAATTCATACACTTGCAAGCATTGAAAAGAAATATTTTAAAAAACTGATACGTTTTATGTCAAATACAACACAATTCGAAGAAGAACTTGACGCCTATGGTGCCTACAAGTATTACTATATGCGAATTCTGATCAAATCTTATCTCCAATTTAAAAGCTTCCGCGAAGAACAATTATAAACTAATACAAATTATATTACTAGTAGGTAACCGAGCGTTGCTACGGCGCATCTGAATAAACACTAGTAAATGGTATTTTTTTTTTCCACATAAAAGACTCTCCCACTGCAACCATAACTTTTCCGGGATAAAAATAACCTTTATTTTAGTTCAGTGCTCAATCCATCTACCTACCATCTATTCAAATGTGTCGTTGAGGTGTAAAAGCCGAACAAACAAATCTCCCAGTCATTAAACATTACACATTAAAGTCCAGTAGTGAATGAATGAATGTTGGATCTTATCAAATCTGTTCAATAGTTGAGGCTTGGAAGCGAAACAAACACCCGAGTATATATAATTTTTCACATTTAAGCTCTCACACAGGAACCTTCAGTAGTAGTTGAAGGTTCCCGTTCGTTGCCTCTCTCCCAAAGGAACCGTGCAGTTTTCCAGGATAAAAAGTAGACTATATATTTTCTCTCACTAATAAATGACTACCTCCACTTTCCAAAAAATTAGTTCGAACCCATGATCTGTGAAAAGCAGAAAAATCCATCTGAGGGGATAGTTACATTGAGCAGAGTAAAAAGTAGCCTAAGGTGCTAAATTCATGGAAAACCGTTCAGCTGTTCTTGCGTGATTGAGTAACAAATAACATCCATCTAAACTCTCACATTTCTAGAAAGTGCGTTGCTACGGATATTTTAACCAATAGGAATAGTTACAAAAAGTAATGTATTATTCAATGTCTCATCCATCTACTTGCGAGATTTTATCCAAATCTGTTAATTGACTGAGGCTTGGAAACGAAACAAACACCCAAGTATATAATTTTTGCACATTTAAGCTCTCACAGAGGCACCTTTCGTTTTCAATGATAAAAATACCCTATATGTTAGCCAGTACCCCTTTCATCTACCTTCCATTCATTCAAATCCGTTCTGTGGTTTCGTCGAGAAAGCCAAACAAACATCTCCAGTTATTAAACACTTCAAAGATGAAAGCATAAACATATTCACATTCATTAGTAGGGTGAAAATCCTAGAGTGTAAAAACATCTGTTATCTGAACAGAAACCAAACAGAAATCCTATAAATCAAAACCAAATCGGTTTTTATCAAGCGCAAACTCTGTTCCCGAAAAATAAATAAATAGTAGTAAATACACTGTTCCTGTATAGTATAGGATGAAAATGTTATGCTATTCTATAGAAACCGTGAATTTTTTAGTTTTAAAAAGGATTCTTTGATCTGTGAAAAACTGAAAAAAATCTATCCCACGGGAACCGTCATTTTTTTGGGATAAAAAGTAGACGATGTGCTACTCCAACTATCATCTATCTGTGTGCCAAATTTTATCCACATCCTTTCAGCCGTTCTGGCGTGATTGTGTAAAAAACACTGTTCCTGTATAGAATACAATAATTATTGTTATGCTATCCCATAGGAACCGTGCACAAAATGCCGATCCTTTCCTCTGTTAAAAACAGAGAAGATCTGTTCCACGTGCATTTTTCGGAATAAAAAATAACTATTTCGAACTGTCTGTGCCAAATTGTATCCAGATCCGTTCAGCCGTTTTGGCGTGATTGTTTAACAAACACTGTTCCTGTATGGGATACAATCATTTTTTATGTTATTCCATAGGAACCGTGCATTTTTTTTAGTTATTTCATTTTCTGACCAACAAACTACCAGTATGCACAAAATTATAACGATCCTTTCCTCTGTCAAAAACAGAAAAGATCTATTTCATGTGCATTTTTCGGAAAAAAAAGTAGCTGTTCCAAACTCTCTGTGCAAATTTCATCTAGATGCGTTCATCTGTTATGACAT
This sequence comes from Baccha elongata, assembly GCA_951217065.1. NCBI lineage: Eukaryota > Metazoa > Arthropoda > Insecta > Diptera > Syrphidae > Baccha > Baccha elongata. The sequence goes on along the minus strand of OX578274.1, from coordinate 33,019,073 downwards.
GATCGAGTAACAAACATACATCTAAACATTCACATTTATAATATTAGTAAGATAAGATTATAAGATTTCCTCTTATGCAGCCTCGAATAATATATTTTTACCTTAAAAAAGAATAATCAAGAAGCAATCAAGAATGAATTAGATTGAGCAGAAATGCAAATTCAGAAATCAATTTTAGGAAGAAGAGATTCTTATTAAAAAGGTGGATGTGGGTACTTAGACACAATTGCCCCGTTTCATAACTTTCCAAAAAGACACATTTTCAACTAATTCTTACAAACTTTACACTTAGGTTAAAATTAAGTTGAACACAAGTTTGCAGCTTTTCGAAGTTCTAGAAAATAATTTCAGGACGTAACAATGTAGATATAAGTACGAATGTTCAATACTTAACAATCATGTTCAATTTCTTTTGAATAATATTTGTAATGATTATTAATAAACACTTACCGTATGAGGTGCCTCAAATTTTACAATAGAACTTGTCTCATATTTAACTGTTGATGTTTGCCGATCCGGAGCCCCTTGTGCAGTTATTACGGTATATGTTAATTCATCTTAAATAAATCAACATTTAACACAAAAATTGGTAAACAAACAGTTAGGTATATTCTTACTATCTGCAGGTTGTGTATAGTTGTTATGTTGCATTTTGATAAAATGTTGATTCGAACCATCCTTTAAGAAAATAAAAACAAATCTCAGTTATTAAACAATAATATGTACCAAAATTCCTTTAAAAAAACCTGATTATTTCTTTTTCTGAAAAACTAAAATACAAAAACGAAGAGGACAAACCAAAAACTCGTCATAATAGTGAACTTACTTACATATATAGAAAAAAAAAACTTACCAGCTGGGTGTAGCCTCCTCCGATGTTGGAGCCAAGACTCGAGTACACACCGCTGCTGGAACTCATTGAATCATGCTCCTGTTTAATTTCTCCATTCTTGAGAATCTTCAGGAATTTTCCTAAAATTTTTGTATGAACAGACACGAAAAATTAAAGTTTTAGTTAAAACACCACGCAATGATAAAGCAGGCTTTTGCTTTATTTAAAAGGAGTAATACTTTAGTGATTTTCCAATATAGCCGATTAATTCATTAATAAATAAGAAAATGAGAAGAAGCGCCATTAAATGATTTCTTCGTTTTTTTCAGGAAAAAAAATTGCTTATGTGGATGTGTGGCCACTAGATATTTTTATGCTGACGCACAATGTTCAATAATTTTAGCTATAAACCAAAAAAAAGGCAGAGGAAAATCACACGAAACCATCACAATCCGGGAAATCAACTTACCATGCTCGTCTTGGACAAAATAGTTAACTTCATCTGCCCCCGAGTGTGCCATAACAATTTTTTAACTCTCGGGTGTAATTTGTGCCGCCCGAATTTCTTCAGAGCTGAGGTCTTTCAAAATCGTAGAATAAAAAAAAACACCTTACCGCCACCGCCGCCGAAGAAGTCACAAATTTTCTATCCACTTGATTAAACTTTTCCAATTCAATATTGCAAATATGGACCCAAGCAATGATCTTGAAATTTAATACAAATCATTCATAAAGGGGGCAAAAATTGAAATTTACAAGGAGAAAAAAAATTAAATCTAAAGAAAAAAAAATAACTTTAAAAAGACGACAGAGCCCACCACACAGCGCGTTTAGTCAAAATGGCGAGGATAAAATTCGTGAGCATTCAATTTTTAACACAAGTATTTCACACACTAGATGGAATCAAATTTTTATCTATTAAATATGAAAATATTTGGCAAAAATTCATGATTCTAATGAAGTAATTTTTATTTAAATATCTTAAGAAATGACCAAGTTATTTGGGTGTGAAATTTTGTAATTTTAATGCAAAAGTACTAACTTTTGGTGCAAGCAGCTGATTCGATTTTGTAGGCGATAGGCGAATGTCGAAGCGCGCGCCAAACGAGGAAAACACGCATCACATATTGAAGGGAGACCGCTATCAGCCGGAGTGAAGTGAAGTTGGCAATACAACACTGAATTGACTGCGATTGAAGAGTAGATGTCGTGCTATTGAAATGCTTATTTATGCAATAAATTCATTATAAATTGCATATTCATGTCAATACTCCATTTAAAACAGTCGGCTTAATGTTAAAACTACAACATTAATATCTAAAACTAATTTATATGAAATAATTAAACAAAATTTTGTTAGTAAATACACAAACCAAAATAAATTTTGAAATGTTGTGTACTTCGGACATATTGATTTTGACGTGTGGGCTGCTGTCAGTTGAATGTTTACAACTTCACAACTGTGCTGCCAGTAAAAAAAAAACGGTAATCCCCGGATGAACATTTTTGAAAAAAACGTTAATCGAGAAAATATAACGAATTTGAAAATACGAGCAGTAAAATAAAATAAGGAAATCAAATCGTTATTTTAAATTTAGTTTGAATATGGGCAATTATTACATTTTTGTATGTTATACATAATTATGTATATAATAAGATGTAATGATATATTTATATAATAATTTTTTACCTGCGATTAAAATAAAATAGTAACTGTCGAGATAGAAATTTTCGTAGAGTGTGAAGATTTTTCTTTAGGCTGTTAAAATTTGATTATTAGTAAGACCCATTGGCGCAAAATTATAGTCGATTTACTCGAAACTAAAAGCAATTTAATTAGCAACTTGGTTAAAAATACGTTTTTTTTTTATAGTTGTCTAACTTTAAAAACAGCAAACATTCGCATTATATTTTTAATGCAACACACTAAAATCTCTGAGAGAATGACAGTTCACTCTCTAGAAATCGCTTTTGTGGAATATAGCTACACACAAACACTGCATAAATTCATCAACAACCCTTTTCAGTGGAATAAATAACTGGAAGTTAAAAAACTGTTTATTCTTAAGTAAAAGTTAGACAACTGTTCTAAAGTGGTGTCAAGTTAATTCCTTAAATATAGGTTGACTATAATTTTGCGCCATTGAATATACTGAAATTTGTTATATATGTTTAAATGTGTGGGCTCGCATTTTGCCCTGGCAAAATATCTCGATTTGTTAAAATTGCTCGAAACTAGAAAAAGTTCTTTTTTGGCGTCATGGAAATTGAAACTTGCTCGAAAAAATAAAAAGTGCTTTTTTTAGCACCATGGAAATCGACATTAAACTCTTCTTTAACACAGCTTTTATAGCTTCTTTAATACCTATATCTGTTTAAAAATCTACTAAAAAATTTAAGAAAAAAAACTTTTACATATTTATTAATATGGTAACCATTTTTTCATTAAAGTTATCCATAATCACATTTTGCAAATTTGTATTCCATTTGCAACAAAAAACAAAATATTTTTTTTTTGAGCGAAACTTTTCTAAAATAAATTAGGTAATATACCTAGTTTATATGCATGTTTGAAGCGAGCTTGAACTTAAGTTCACCCATTTGTAAACGGGGATGAGTTGGAACGAAATGGAATTCGACTCGATCGCACTCGAGCAGTTGTGTTGAGTCGAAAATTAAATGAAATACCTGGGTTGAAATGGTGAATACACAATTATTTCTGCATGTGATCAATTGCATATTAACGAATGAATATTTGTTGTTGAAAAGTATGCGCATAACTTGTAAAAGAAATACAAATATTTTTTTCTCGAAAATTCAATCTTTTGGTCTTAACGTCTACAAAGCAACGCAGGTATTCTTCTTTCATTTCAACTTTTTCGCACTTAACTCAACTCCTCAAGCATTCAACTAGTTGGCTGAAATACCTGGGTTATAATTTCGTTTCAAATCAAACTCGATTTTCGACCCTGCATATAAACTAGGTAATAAACTGTTCGCGAGTTTTTTACATTTACGTTTTTTGTATCTACATACTTTTTGTTTCTTTATTTTGTCTTGTCAAGTTCTTGTTGATGTATTTACGTGTTGTTGTTTTACGACTGTTGTCGTTTTTTCACGTTTTTTTTTTTGAAGGGAAGTTGGAAACATTTCTTGAATGAAGAAAATGTATGTATCGAGTACATAAATTTTATTAGATAACTATGATAAAAGTATTCGCAGCTTTTCTGCAAATAAGTAAGCACATATTATATAAGTCGTGCTTTGTTGGTATGTTTATTTAGTTAGTTAACACTGGAAAGAACCAATAAAACGCTATATTCACTTTTGTATCCACTTTTTTATTTTATCTCAAAGTTGGTATTCTTGACTATATGCCAAGCACTGATCTCTATATATACCAAGCACTGATCTCTATATATTTATATATTGAGATCAGTGTATGGAATACGCCATGGACGTAATAGATATGGACTGCTAGTGCCATACCCCAAGTTGGTTCCATTTTAGTCTTTGTCATTTTGGGCGACACTAGCCCTCGGTGCCCCACTAGCGGGAATACGCTATCCAGTTATATATTGAGATCAGTGATGCCAAGCTTAATTAAAATAATTTTATGGATGTGTCTGCAAAGTATGGCTATTTGTATATGCCGAGTTGGTCATCTTGTACCCCACCTTCCACTACAAACAATTAAAAACCGGAGAAATAATCATTATTAGCTTGAATATTACCAAATTAAATTCCAAATTATATAATTTTATTTAAAAAATCTGCTTTTACCAATTTTTATTTCTTTTTAAGCAAAAAGTTCAAAATCATCAAAACTTTTTTGCAACTTTCGTAGGTTGAAAGCCACCAACCTTTAAGCAAAAAATGTATTGACATTATATTTCGCGCCAAAAATTTCCAGGCATTCCAAGATTTTGTCTTCACTTTTATGTTCACTTTAATTGCTGACCAATTTATCGCCACTTTTCGAATGCCATACAAAATTGTGCTAAAGTGACTAATCACTTACCAATAAAACATGCCTATAAGAATTAAAAGTAGGTATATATAAGTATACATACAATATTTGGTGGACATCGTTGGATCTTCCTACAAGATAATGCACCGATACATACCTGGATTAAGAACCAAAATGTAAACCTACTTTCATGGCCCCCATATTCACCCGACCTGAACATCATGGGAAACGTATGGGGTTGGCTTTTAAGAAAAGTCTACGAAGGAGGAAGGCAGTGCGATGAAAAGGAAGAGATAATTGAAGCCATAAAACAAGCCTGGTCCGAAATTTCGCTTGATTATTTGACAAAACTCTATGAATCTCTACACAGCATGTAAAAAATCAGTCACATAAAATCTTGTCAAAATCGAACGTATTTTTTTCGAGAAAAGTCGGATTTTCTATGGAATTTATATGGCAGGTTCCGTTAATAAGGTAATTTTGAAAAAAAAAATTCTAACGAAAAACTCCGTCATTGGCAACAAATCAATCACAAAAAATTTTACCAAAATCGATAGTATTTTTTTTCGAAAAATTGGATTTTCTGTATGACATAGGTACCGTTAATAAGGTGATTATGAAAACAATATCAGTCACACAATTTTTTTTCAAAATCGATAGTATATTTTACGAGAAAATTGGGTTATTGTCTTTAAGGATTATTTGCCAGGTGCCGTTAATATATGTAAACTTATTCTGAACAAATGGAAAACACAACCTTTGGCTACAAATCCATTGTACGAAATTTTAGAAAAATCGATAGTATTTTTTACGAGAAAAATTAACTGTCTAAAACGCTTGTATGGCAAGTGCCGTCAAAAATATAGTTGTCAACATTTTTTTGTCGAAAAACATCACCGTTTTCAAAAAAAATCATTCATGGTAAATTTTATCAAAATCGATCGAATTTTTTCGAGAAAAATTTAATTATCTGTTACGTTTATAGTGCAGGTACCGTTATTTTCAGACCTAGGCTAAAAATCAAAAACTGCCTTGGCATATTACTCTAAAAATGCAGAGTACCAAGTTTGAAGAAAATCAGCCCAACCGTTTCTTGGTTGGGCTGATTTTCTTCAAACTTGGTATAAAAAGTTACTTGGGTGCTTTGAGAGAAAGATTCTTCGAGTGATATTTGGCCCTGTGTGTATCGAAGGAGTATGGAGAAGAAGATTCAATGACGAGCTGTACGGGCTATACAGCGATATTAACCTGGTCAAGAAGCTGAAAATACAGCGGCTGAGATGGCTGGGTCACGTGGAGCGTATGGACACCAACACACCAGCCCGACGAGTCTTCGAGTCCAATCCGGATGGATCCCCCAAATAGATGGCGCACACAAAAGTGGAAAACGACCTCCGCCAACTTGCGGTGCGAAATTGGAAGCGGCTAGCTAGGAACAGAGCTGGCTGGAGAGACTTGTTGTTTACGAAGTTCATCCTGGACGTGAGCGCCATCTAAAATAAAGTAAAATAAGAGCGTATTGTAAGAATATGTGTTCTGCAGAGAGAACATTTACAGAAATTCGTGTTATAAAGTTATCCTTGTCCTGCTGTAAAATTTATTTTGTTTTTATTTCATCGTTTGAGGATATGACACATTCATTAGTTGAAATTACGAGTTATTTGGTGTGTTAGTGATAACTCTTTGATATTTATTGCTATTTGGTGTTTATTAATAGGGGGGATAGTGTGTACATTTCTAACAAATAATAGTATTTGTATTATAAGAATAGTTAGTGGCAACATTTATTTAAAAAAATCCATAATTTTATTTCAAAAAAGCCGTACAATTTCTTATTTTACGAATCGCAATAGGAAGCGTGTATTAAAAACCTTACAGGACACAATGGAATAGGAGTTTCTGTAACTCGTCGTTCGATTCGAATGTATGGAATATTATTAGAACAATATTTTGTCCCCTGAAACCAAAAATGTGTCCCTTTTTTTTACACATTCCTATTTTTTTTTTTATCATAGCATTATTTACCTATTCATACTATACACTCCGTAACACTTGATTAAGGACAGTCAGTTTTCTATTTTTATATTGCGATATTTTTCAAATCCCTCGGTATTTTGGAAAAAACCAAATGCACAATGAATGAAGGATATATTAGGTTTATATTGTAAAAAATTAGGATTATGTTAATAATTGCAACATTGTATCTGCTTCATACTTGCGATTATAGGTACTAAAGGCAAGTTTTGTATTCGTAAAAAAAAGTTTTGAGATAACAATCAAACATGACATTACTTCACTAGCTTTCGACATATTTAGGCTTGACAATAGAAAATTAGCTATATTTTGACGTTTGTATAGTATTTAGTTAAAAATGTCACCGCAAAGCACGAAAATCAGCTTTTTCCGAAAAGAAAACGAAAAGTTGAAAATTTAAGTATCTTGAACAGGTTTTTTCATCCACTGACATACAAATGATCTAGCAATAGATTTTAACAATTAAAGGCTTGGCAGATAAAAAACTAAACATTTTTTGACATATGTAGTGTATTTTACTTCAATTTGTCACCGCAAGGTACTAAAATGACATTTTTCCCAAAAGAAAAAGAAAATATATATATATATATAAAATGTACGGTTTTTCCAGATGTTATTTTATACTTTAGGGAGGCATTTTTTTTAACTTTGAGTTGAGGCTGAGGCATGTCGAGCAGGCTCTGAGCAGGTTTCGAGCGCTATCACTTCATCATCATCATTGGCTCGACAACCGGGGTCCGGTCCTGGCCTCCTTCAACAAGTCTCTCCACATATCCCGGTCTCGAGCAGACGCCATCCAGTAGCGCACCCCAAGTGGTCCTGGTCTACGCCATCTCTCCAGCGCAAGCATGGTCTACCACCCAAGTAACAATTTAATTTTTATAAAGGCCAATAGAAGCTATTTTCTTATTTCTATAACAACTGTAATCAATCTTTTAGAAACCTATTTGGCGCACATAAGCGCGAAGTTATAACTCTTCATAAACAGTTTGGATAAGGCCTGGTGAAGGCTTTGCAATGGAAACAATACTTTGCTACGAAAGGCTTTTTGTTTCGCTAAATAGTTGTCACAAGACTTCCTTAAGAAGGCAATAGTTTCTTTTTAAGTGTTTCGCTAAGGACTTACAAAAGTCATTACGGAAATCTTACCGAAATAAAAAAATTCAAATAAAATTTAAATTAATTTTTTTAACGCCTTTTTTCTTAAATTTTTTTCTTTATCTTTTATTTCGATTAATTTTTTCTGAGAACATATTTTCTTCGTTCAAGTGCTCAGTTTTTCTTCAATGCCTTTTCTGAAAACTAGATATTTAATTTAATTATTATTGAAAAAACTTACTTGCCTCAACCAGGGATCGAACTTGTAACCCAACGCACCCCAGTCAAACATTCATTTTTTTTTTTTGCATTTTAAATTCATTTTTATTTTCAATTTAACTTATAACTAACTTAAATGCTAGACAAAAACCTTAAAAAAACTAGCTTACAGAATAATTTAACTAACTTACTGGCCCCATACAGGCGCTCTAAATTATACTATAACTATATATTAAAAATGCCTTTGGGCGTAAAAACTAACTTAAATTAAAATTCAAAATTACTTAAAACTAAACGAAATTTTTTTTTTAAAACTCGTTTTCCAAGACATTTATTTTCTATAAAAACTTAAAACTACCCTTTACCTAAATAAAACTAAATTAACCTAAATAAAACTAAAATATACGTAAATATACGTAATTAACTTAAAACTACTTAAAAATACTTAAAATAACTTAAAACTAGAACAGCCACCCGCAGGGTTTTTTTTTTTTTTTTTTTGTGCAGCAGCCAATGCATATGCGCACACGCTTATAAATATATATATAATTTATATATATATATTTAACAGCGCCAAATGCACATACACACAAACAAATGCCATTTTATGTGTTTTATATTTTTTTTTTGGTGCCACCACTGTCCTACATAAAATAAACCTATTAATACTTAAAAATACGCAGGTCTGCCAAGGCAACAACTATGACTAACCATCAATATCAAGGTGGTCACCCAACCACCAGTATTTTTGAACTTGCTTATAAAAGTCCCTTTTGTCCCGAAGGGGCACAGCTCTACTGAACCGCAGGCGCTCTGCTCCGTTCCCAGAGCCGACGTCTCGACCATACAGGATTCGCCGATCCACAGTTCTACGGCCGACGTGGTAGATTAACGGAACCGCCAATCTATCCTGTATCAGCCCCCGACTGTCTAAATAGAGGAATGTCTCGGGCGGGATGAAACCGTTAAGACAAACGCTCTCACTATATTCGTCGTTGGGGTAATAAGCCCCGAAAATAAGTCCATTGGCTGAGGTCATCGCTCTTGCAATGTGACCCCGAATCAGCTTAATTAAAAAGTTATCTATCCTGTTTATATTGGCCCCGTTGTATAAGACCTCGTTGGCATAATAATGTTTGTACTCAGACTCTGGTGTTCTGTGTAATCCAAGACAGGTCCTAAGACACTGCCTCTCAAACACCCGAATCTTTTCCATTTGAGATGGGGCAACGTTAAACCACACAGGGCACCCATAGGCAATCATCGGCCGGATGAGGGCCATGTAGCAAATCACCTTCACCCTGTTTTCAAGGCGGCTGCTATAAAACAACCGTCTTGTCAGAGCAAACGCTCCCCTAGCTCTGGCCAGAGCAGCATCTATATGTCGATTGAAATATAGATACTGATCTAGCCAGATACCAAGGTACTTTACTACATCTTTACTCGCCAGTGGATGTCCACTTGGTCCAACGATCACTAGATTTCTCCAGTTCTTTCTTGTATCCCTAGAAGCCTTAGACAAAGGGGTTCTAAACAGGATACTTTCTGATTTCTGAAAGTTAATTTTTAACTACCATGTTGGTACCTACTTTGTACTACAGGAACAGATATGTAGCTATACAGTTCGATTTAAAATTCAGCATAAGCAGTTTTTTTAATTTATAATTATTATATTAACTGCCTGTTGGTAAAATGTAATAAAAAGCCTATTTGGCGCAAAATATCCCTTTGATAATATTTTTATTCGAGCAGTTGTGTTCATAATAGCTTTCTTAAGGGAACTATAGTTTTCATTAGTTTGTTATTAATACTAAGAGATGAGATACTTTGTTTATGTGAGCAATAGCTTTTATTAAGAAACAAATCAATGTACGCACATTTCAACGTGTATCTATGTACTTTTATGCGAACAATAGCTATCGTTCGGAAATTTTGTGCAAAATAAAGTGTTGTGTTATTGTGTTATTGTGTATCTTTTAATATTAAAATTTAGTAAATCGTGAAAACTAAACGTGTCTGTACACATGACATTTTGACGAAACCTAAAATCAATATAAAAAAAAACTACTACCTGGCGCGGGGAATGTGACAACGACTGCATATAGCCGCATTAAATGATTAGCAACCTAAAAGAAGTCTTGTGATAACTCTATAGAAGTTATATGGGTTATCGTAAATTTATATATAATAAATTCGACGTATCAACATTATCTTACAATAAAACGTTTTAAAATTTATTATTGTATATTAATAGTTACATTTTATAAAACAATGATGGACTTGAATAAATAAAATTCTAAATCACACGTTTTTAATTTGGAAGAAATTATTTTGACTGTTCGAATTGCTTCGGTTAACAAGCCTTTTCATTGATTTCGAGTATAAAGCTTCATACAAGCCTTTACATTTAGATTTTGTCTGACTAACTTTGACAAACCTTACAGCGACCTTATGAAAAGCGATTGTATCGTCCCTCCGTATGGCTTGCGAGTATTTTCTGCCAAATGCTTTAAGAAAGCTATTATTTAAAAATTTAAATGAAAAACTGTTAACATCTTTAAATAAGCCTTATGACAACACTATAGCTTAATAATAGCTTACTAATTTTTTGAAATTGTACCTTACACAAGTAAAATTGTTAGTTGGGCACGCTGTCGTCTGCCATAGAATGTACCACAAAGAACTTTACGAGCAGGTTCCTCTTCTCTCATGCGTTCTAGAAGCCCTGGTCACCGGAGTGTACCGAGTCTAATTTTTGTCACGATATCTGCTTCAAGGCAGATTGCGTACAATTCATGATTGTACCGCAATCGTCCTTCCTGACATGTTCCTTAAGACTTTTCTCTCGAACGGCTAAGAGGTCGGGGTGCCTTTTGCTAAGCACCCAAGTCTCGGATCCATATGTGAGTACTAGCAGGACCATGGTCCTGTACAGCAGCCAGTTTTGAAGTTATGGTGAGATTTCTGGACACAGATTTTGTGCCGCCTGCTCGATCTGAATGAAGGAATCGTGTATAGCTTGCTCGCGGTTCTTCCGATGATGTCAAATAAAAAAAATTCCTAATAATTTCTTAATGTATGGCAGCTCCATACTTAACATAAGAAACAGAGGAACGGAAAAATTGAAAAATGAAAATGGTTGAAACATTGACGTACTAGATATGGGCCGCCAGTCGGTTGAAATTTTCATACAAACAGCAAAAAAAAGTTTTTCCAGAGCTAAAAACAGACTAAAAACGCCATCATCTTTTAGTGTTAAATACGTGTACTAATTTCGCCGTTTAAATTTAAATGAAAACGATAATATATTCATCCTTTGTCAGTGAACGACTTTTCATTCGATAGATGCCAAGCAGACGTATGGTAAATAAATAGAAAGAAAAAATGTTTATTGTTTGTTTTTTTCACTATTTTTTTTTTAATATTAATGAAAAGTTAACCTATTTTGTGTGGCAAATTACCTACCATATAATAAAAATAAAAAAGAATGCTGAGCACAACGATAAACAAATGTGGAAATTACATTCGGGAAAACATAAAAACATCATTGCAAAAAAAAGTTTCAACACATACAACAGCTGTGAGAAATAGACCAATGACAAGTCACGAAATGACATATAACAGGGATGTGCTTGAAAAATTCTAGTACAAAAAATACATCATTCGATACGTGATGCTTCGTAAGACATCATATCCATTGACGTACTTGATATGGACCGCCAGTCGGTTAAAATTTTCATACAAACAGCCAAGAAAAGTTGTTCCAGCTAAAAACGCCATCATCTTTTAGTGTTAAATACGTGTACTAATTTCGCCATTAAAATTTAAATGAAAACGATAATATATTCATCTGTAAGTAACTCATGGCATAAGGAGTGGATGTGTTTTGTAAAATAAAAGTAGTTTGATAATAATTTTCCACCAAAATATTTCAATAGTAAAAAATTAATTAAAAAAATTATATCACTGCTACGCAGATTCCCTGCTAGTAGTTGATGGCGCCCCTAGTTATGTTGGAACACGCGTGAAGTTGGCTACTGGCGGTCCATACCTAATACGTCAATGATCATACCAATGCTTGCGTTCGCGTGCACAACTTTTGTGGTTCGCATACTTTACTGTTGTTGTAATGCCATGTTAAAACACAACTGATCGACCATATAGCTGCGGCGGGGAAATAAATCTAGAAGTATCCTAAAATTTTCAGTATTCTTCCGAAGCCAAGGGAGGATTGGCAAACAGCTGACTACGAATATGTGTTTGTGTGTCTTTTGACAGCTATCCGGTTTTGGTCGTTCGCAAACTATCATACGATACAGGCGTATCCAGATATAGCTCTTTTGGTGTGCACCCGAACGTGCGCAATGTGTTTACTCGATAGCTCGATAAAGTATGAAAGTTGCTCACATACTCACTGATGCCTTAATTCGGCTCCTGATGATCCATATGACCGTGGTTTAGACTGGGAAATTTGAGTCTGGCGTGGTGAGTACTCTCGTGATTACACACAAGTCCACAAAATTGAGGACGCCTCACTTCAAGTGGGTGGAATTTTTGTGAAGTGAGACACGAATATTTCGCATTTTATAAAAGAAAATAACTGTCCATAAATTATGATTAATGCTTCTGTTTGTTTCCTTTTCAAAGAATTTATATTCTACCACTCTGCATTTAGTTTATGTCGAATTCCTTTCATTTTGCCAGATTTGATCGGAAAAGTTGACTTTTTTCCTTCCTATGGATCTTGAATAAAAAAGTCGCTTTTTTTCTTTGATTTTATTGTGTATATTTCTGTAGAAGCGATTTCAATCATTCACTATACTTCACTTTATTGACCAATTGCACAATTTACAACAAAATTCACGCACAATATATTGTTTTCAATCATTTTAATTCCTCAAATCCCTTTTGAAATAAACCACACTACACAATTAAAATGTTAGCTGACAGAATGAAAATAAAATCATTTAAGTATGTGTTAATCTTGCTACAAATCGAGATTCAAGTCAAACTCCGAAAAGTTGGTCTGAAGGGGAAAATAAGCAACTTTTTTTTGTCTATGGATCATGATTATTTGAGATTTTTCGCCCTCAGATCAATCTTTTCCGAAAAAAACAACTTTAGTCCGAAAAAAATAATGTTTTTATTTGAAAGGAATTCGACATTAATTATGCAAATACTGTGATGTTAACACATCGGCAGTCAAGCAGATAATGAACAAAATGGGAAAAAACTTAAATTTGGAACTGGAACAGTACTCACGTTTATATGTTATGTTTATAATTTGAAGCTGCCTCACGAGAGTACTCACCCCTCCATCCCTCTCGCCTACGAACTCTCGTCAGTCCGGTCTCAAATTTCCGAGTCTAAACACGGTCTATGGTTCATCTCAGATAATAATAACACGGCAAATATTGAACAAAGTAAAATACTGGGCAATAATAGGTGTGTTTTATTGAGAATCCTGCTAGAGAAATCTAAGTAGAGTAAGAAATTTTCAATAAAACGATTTAGTATAACATGTCCTGTAAAGTTTTCGTTTTAAAAATTAACACTACTTGTTTACCACGTGTTACTTATGCTCCAACTTTCACAGATAAAACTCAGAATTATTGTGTATATTTTATCCCCAATAAGAATTACTAGGGATAAAAGGAAGCGTAAGAGTTACTCGATATAAAGTAATTGTTGCAATGCAATATTATTGCACAGTATTACACTGTGTTTAGTATTATTATTTGTTTACTGCTTTCTGACTGTGTTCAATATTATTTTTTGTTAATGTTTTTATTTTACTGCTGATAGAAAACATGTATAATTACATTTTGAGTAAAAATGCTCTTTCTTTTTTTTTCGTTTTGATTCGTTCATTTTAGTAAATAGTTGTTAACCATCTGAATTCTATGCTGATACGTGTATAAACAAATTAGTATTGGTGACAATTTAATAAATATTAAAAAATAATAATTCCTCAAACCACCGCCGTATACTTAGCAGCACTATGTCGGGAATTTCATTTTTTTTTGTTCATATAATTTGGGAAACATTTGGGAAAATTTGGGAAACCATTTTTAGAATTTGGGTAAGTCTAGTTAATTAGTTATTAACAATTTAAGATTTGGCGTATACTTAGCAGCACTTAGAAACAAAAGTGGACTTTTTTGGTATCAAACGATCGGAATTGCTTTTCTCAAATTTGGGAAACCATTTTTAGAATTTGGGTAAGCATAGTTCAGTAAATAATTAACAAAATGTAATAATATTGACAGTTCTATAAACAATTAAAATCGTAACGTAACGTGATGTAACGCAAAGAAAATTCTCATGCCTGAACACAAAACTAACACATATAAACATAATTCTGTCTCAATTTCTGTCAAATGTCAGCTGTTGTCAGCATTCTGTCGTATTCATTAAGGGCCAAACCCATAGAACGCGTTGCGTGCGTCGAGATGTCGCATTTCAAAAGTTAAACAAAAATCTTAAAGCAGAATCAACTAAGCCAAGTAAAATGAAGGATACTTTATAATTTTCAGCCACGAATGAAATTAAACAGCGAGGAAGAGTTAAGCAGATGTAAAATACTGATTTATATAAACTGGGAAAATAAATCAAACTACAAAAAGAAGAGGGTGTAGTTTTAGTTCTGAGAATTTTCTATTTTTTTAGGTTTGGCAATAAATATTTGTATTTTTGCTTTTATTGTATCCTCTTTTTATTTAAATTGAATTAAATTAATAACTTTAATTGCTTAGAAAAGTTTTTTTTTAAATTACATGCGGTCTGTACTAACGATACATCGTAAGCAAGCTATACAGCAATCAGCATACTTTCATTACAGGAGCTATCAAAAGCATGCTTTATCCCATACATGCCATTGCATACTACCAAAACGAAAAAAAAACTAAGTGTGCTATTACACCATGATTCTGGGTTCGTGACTCTTTTTGAAATTACGTTAGAGCAAAAGATGGTCTTTTCGATTTTGTTTCTCTTTTTTTTTCTTACGTGTTTTGAAAAAGAGTCATGCAATAGCACACAAAGTTAAACCATTGAGTATCTATACATGGTGAAATAATCTTTTTGAAAAGTAAGTTTCAAACTTTCCTCGTAGGATATGTCGTTACTATCGCCTTGCGCTTTTTTACTCTTGTAAACAATTATTTTGAAGTTAACAAACGCAAGAGAAAAGAAAAGGTTTGGCCCTTAATGAATACGACAGAATGCTGACAACAGCTGACATATGACAGAAATTGAGACAGAATTATGTTTAAATGTGTTAGTTTTGTGTTCAGGCATGAGAATTTTCTTTGCGTTACATCACGTTACGTTACGATTTTAATTGTTTATAGAACTGTCAATATTATTACATTTTGTTAATTATTTACTGAACTATGCTTACCCAAATTCTAAAAATGGTTTCCCAAATTTGAGAAAAGCAATTCCGATCGTTTGATACCAAAAAAGTCCACTTTTGTTTCTAAGTGCTGCTAAGTATACGCCAAATCTTAAATTGTTAATAACTAATTAACTAGACTTACCCAAATTCTAAAAATGGTTTCCCAAATTTTCCCAAATGTTTCCCAAATTATATGAACAAAAAAAAATGAAATTCCCGACATAGTGCTGCTAAGTATACGGCGGTCCTCAAACCGGAATTATTGCGCAAAACTGCCCTTACATGGTCAATATCATTGCGCAATATCGTATATTGTACAATAATATTGTGTCGTGTAAGACCGAACTTTTGCTTCCACCCAAAGGCGAAATCTTTCGTCAAAAAAATACTTTCGTTTTGCGAAAACTTCAAACTTGACGTTTACATTGCGACATTTGTATTTTGATTGCAAAATAGAAAGGAAAAGTTTGTCTTTCTTTTTTTACCAATAACGCTTCTGTCGATGATTTCCCAATAAAATTAAAAAAACGAAAAAGAATATGGAAATTCGAAGGCACATTTAAGTTAATAATATTTTCAAAAATTCGTATTAGCAAGCAGCTGTAAGAAAATCCACTTGAAAACACTTAAATTTTGACAACGTACGCATCAAAAAATATCTTTCGCAATATTTTTTTGGACGGGAAAGTAGAAAGGACAATTTAAATTAAATTTGTGTGATCGAGCTTGAAAAACATGGGAGAATCAATTGCAGCCACCATTCACGAATACATTTTAGAAGCTCTATTCTCCTATTTAGACCTACGAGACTTGAAAAATTGCTCACTCGTCTGCAAAAAATGGTATCGCTTCCTTAATGACGAAAACAATGATGTCTGGCGGTTGCACTGCATACGAAAATTAGCTGAGGAAGCACTCAAATCCGATTTGCTGTCTTCGGTTCCCAGTTATAAGACAAAATTAAGGGCATTTTATCATGCTTGGAATCCATATGACTGCTCTAGGAATGTTTATATCAAACCAAATGGATTTACTTTGCATCGGTTTGTTTCACTTTTTGTTAATTACAAATTACATCATTATGAGCGATTTAATGGGTTGCCTTGTTGTTTGTTTTAGCAACCCTGTGGCACAAAGTACAGATGCAGCGAGAAGTAAAATTGGTTTTAGACAAGGACGCCATGCCTGGGAGGTAATATGGGAAGGTCCGCTGGGGACAGTAGCAGTCATTGGAATTTCAACAAAGGAAGCAGCCTTGCAGTGTCATGGCTATGTAGCATTATTAGGAGCAGACGACCAGAGTTGGGGTTGGAACTTAGTTGATAACCATTTACTTCACAATGGAGACGCACAGGGCAACTACCCCCTGTTGAATAATGCCCCAAAGTATCAGGTAAGTCAAGTCTACCTACATACATAGGATATAAAAAAACTTTCTTAAAAAATTGTATATCTTGTAGTAAACTAAACCATTATCAAGTTCAGATTTTAAAATTTTGATATGGTATAAACTTTTTGTCTTTATGCTGAGATGTACTTCACTGGATCAATATATTTTTCGCAGACAATTTTAATTAATCGGGTTATAGGTAAAAACACACTTGTTGTTAAATTAAATGCAACTTAACGTATTGTATCTTCTCAAAAACATTACTATATATCGTCGTTGGACTTTTCTTACGAGTACCTATTTTGAAAGTGCTTTTATGATAGAGAAAGTGTACATGCTTCCGACCCATACTTGAGAACCTGGACGGTTTGACAGGGACTCTTTACTTCTTCTTGATATGTCTTTATTATTCTATTAGCTTACTTAGCCCAAAGAAGCAGCGATTGCCAAGTGTTAATCGACATTTTATTTCTCCGTTGATGATGTTTGTAGAGTTTACAGTAGTGCCTCGTTAGACAAATTCACTGGCTAACTCGAAAACTTATTAGTTTTGAAAGAAGGTGTAAAGCTGCATTGGTAGGATTCAATTAGATCATCCGTGGATGGATTGAGACTTTCACATAAAAAGCTAAAAAAGATCTAGAAGACAGTGTTTGAGAAAATAATAACTAGTTTTTGCACAGTAGACGGTCTACTCTTTTGTGGATCGGTCAGATAGCACCGAGCCTCTAGTCATCTTTTAACCATATTTTACAAATGAGACCAATCAGATCCCTGCGTTATTTTTACAGGCAATAGAAAGACTTTTGCCTCCTACGCATTCCATTCCAAGTATAAGGTAGAAGATAGCAATATGCATGTGATCGATATAATAACCACTTGTCTTATTTAAACTTTCTTTTAAGATGTTGATAGATAGTTAATACACGGTATCTATAAATTCAAATTTAAGAATATTGAGTACATACATGAAACAGTTAAAACCATAATTTTACCATTAACATGCTAAATAAGAATTATTGCTTAAATTTCTTTTCATATTTCTTCTCAAAGGTAGGTGAACGAATACGAGTCATATTAGATTGCGATGACAATACTCTTTCGTTTGAAAAAAATTACGAATTTTTAGGAGTAGCATTTAGAGGTAAGTTTTGTCTTAAAATATTTCAAAATCAATCTTATAAAATTTGACTTCTAGGCTTGCCGGACAAAAAATTGTATCCTACTGTTTCGGCGGTATACGGTAATACAGAAGTATCCATGGTGTATTTGGGTCCACCATTAGACGGTTAAACCTATATTTGCAATATGACTATACGCAAAGTAGGCAACGTATTTTTTGTTTGCTACTTGCGCATTTGCCCCGCCCACATTCCGACAAAATTTTCTATTAAGGAAGTAAAAAAGAAATAAACTTAAATGCAAATAAATCAACATCACACAACGGTTAACATAATAATATATTTTATATACACAGATGCAGCTAAATAATTAAGTTCTGAAGGCAGTTATAAAATCAACAAAAGATGAAATTGTAAAAATAAGAAAAAAGTAGTACGATTAATTATCAAACGTATTTTAATTTTTAATTTAAAAAAAAAACAATGCATACATTCTATACATACAAAGATTTATTTACCTATTTTTAATTATTAAGTAGAAAACAAAAAAAATAAAACAAACACTCATGATGTCGCAATAACTGTTAAGGCCATTTTTTTTTTTGTTTTATAGGATATATCCTATTATTTTAAATATGTATTAATTTTAGAGAAAGCCTCTCTTGTCTTAAGAATTGTTTTTGTTTGTCAGCACTGTTTATTATTATTTAAACCAAAATAATTGTACCTATGTTTTTTTTTTATTTAAAAACAAATCCAACTCATTTCGCAATAACTATTAATATGTGTTAATTTTGTTTGATAGGATAATATTAGATATTATAAATATGTTAATTGTAAAATGCCCTTTTTGTCTATGGATTGCTTTTTTTTATGCACATTTTACTTATAATAGTTTATTTAAAAACTTTTTACTACAAAAAATATGAAGTTGTTTTTATGTTGTCTGTATATTGGTGCTAGTCAAAAAATCATCCCTTCCTCCAAACGAAAACAAAATATTTTAAATGAGAAAATTTTTGATTTTGTACAAAAGTGTATTTTATTCAATTTAATTTTTAAACTACAAATAAAAATCAATCACAAGATGTGTTATTTCTTGGGTATGTATTTCCGCATTGGAAAGTTTTTAAGGATTGAGTGCCAAATCATCATCATCGTCAAATAGATCTTCAAAATCATTATAAAAATCAGCATGAACATGCTTCTCATTTGTAGCCAAGTCCATTAGAATTCCTGAAGAACTTCCAGACTAGAAAAAGAAGCATAGTTTTGTTAGCAAATGGACTTTAAGTGTTATCGAATAAAATAATTACTTCTTCGAGATCCATGAACCCAGCTCCTTCGGGGAACATTTCATCTGCCGCTAATGTTGGTTTCATATCTTTGATTGTTGAATCCGTTTTGGATGAGTTGGTTAAAACAAAGGCGATAGTTGAAAATATATTTTTATTTTCAGAGAAATGCACAAAATTTGCAATTTTTGTTGTTGACACTGAACGACTGAACTGACAGATGGAGGCGTTGAATTTTGACATTTTCGTTAAATACACGATAGGGCTTTTTAGGTAACAACGATATATCTCTTTCTCGTTCTCACAGAATTGTCAAAAACAATAGTATGACGAACAGCTGATTTTTTTTTTATCATTGTTGACAAATTGATTGAAAACAAAAGCGGGAATTTTAAAGATTTGTGCGCGAAAATTGTATTAATACAGATGTATTTGTTGGTTTTGCTAATTAAAATAAATTTTTAAGCCACGGAAATGACAAATTTCACACAAAAAAGAATACTGCATTTAAAAATTATTTCCAAATTGTTTTCTTCAAGATCTTGAGTTTGACAGTTTGAAAAAAGCGCGATACATATTTCAATCTGTCTTCGTCATAGTGTGAGCTGTCATAATTTTTGACAAGATGGTAAAACTCCCTATTGGGGCATTGTTGAAAAGTTTTTTAACGATAGCAAGGCTTAGGTGTGTTTGTTATTTTGAAAAAGTTATGTAAAAAACATGAAAATATATAGAACAATCCCCCTTGCTGAACATAGAACATAGAATAATAAATAAATAGAACACACAGGTCATCAACTTGTATTCCTCCGTCTCCTCCCGTATACACGCGCTTTTCTATACATAAATACGTGTGAACAGCAAAATGCAAAATTGTAAGAATGTATGGTCTAGCCAAATTTGACAGTCCCATTTGAAATGCACGGGAACACATACAGAGTTAAATTTCTGCAGTTTCGAAGGTTTGTACGCAAAAGTGGGTGGAGCCTCATGAGTTGATGTTCTATTTATTTATTGTTCTATGATATGTAAATTGTGCTATTTGTCAAACTATACTTCATAGTTAATGATTAAAATCGCTTCTACAGAAATATACAAAATACAATCAAAGAAAAAAAAAGGAATTCGACATAAGATAAAGTAGGATTTTCTGCACTTGCTTTTGAGGAAGTGTAGGCTTTGCATATAAAAACTATAGTACCTCTGTCCTCGACGATTTTTTGATTGTGAGAAATTTCGTATTTGGCGCTGTTCGCACAAAGAATTAAATGTAGAGTAGATTTTGTGCGAAAGAGTTGACTATAGTATTTTGACTCTGACAACAATGACGAGGATGAGCAGTTTGAAAAATTTCTGTTCTTTGACAGTTTAAAAACAAGGGGAGAAGCATTTGTCATTGGCTGTTTGACTGCTCTGCTGCTGTTGAATTGAAAAGACCTTGAAGACGAAATAAAAAAGTAAGTATGTAGCTAAGTATGTAATTTATATTTTATTGACTGCCAAGGACCTTGAAGACGAAATAAAAAAAATATGTAATTTATATTTTATAACAGAAAAATAGATAAGTACATATAGGTATATTATTGATATACCATTATGTACTTATATATATTTTATGCCAAAACTCGGGCACAGAAAAGTTTATTTCTGATAAATTTCCTCAAATAATTAATATTTTGTTTTTGTTGCAGATGAATGAAAATGAAAAAGTGATTTATCAAAAAATGGTTACCACATCGATAAATGTGTAGCAATTTTTTTTCTTAATAAGTTTTGCATACTATGTTAAGAAATTGTGTTTTGTATTAAACAAGTAACAAAAGATGTTTAATAAAGTTTAAAACTTAATCAAAACAAAAAAAAATTACTTTTAATAAAATTTTAAGCTAGCCGTATATAGGTACAGGATAAAGTTATGAGAGAAATTCATCATCGTGTATATACGTATGGTTTGAAGAGGCTTCGCAGGCTCGGTTGTATTTTCGGAAAATTGAAAAGAAGAACCGAGTCGTTGCCAAACAATTCTCGCATTATACCTACTTAAGTGAGGAAAATAAATATATTTTCCATATGGCAACCATGGTTACATAACTCAAATTTGTATACAAAATCATCTTATATTTAGTTATTAAAAGATACCATTCAGTTATATGTTGCCACATTTCAGTATCTCTTTGTAGATTTTAAATTTCCTGTTTAGTTTTGATGTAAGGTAGGTACCTATAAGAAATCAAGTTAAAAAATAAAAGTCTGTTTTTTAAATCATGTGATACAGCGATTGAAAGGTGGCACTCCCTAGATCACGAATATGTATTTTTTAAGTCTCTAGGACGCTTAGTTTAGCCGCAAATCAAGTTTAAAGATGTCAACTTTGATACCCGTATCCATGATTTTCTTCCATGATTTTCTTAAAATAAAGCAAGTTTTGCATTACCAATTTATAACTTTATTTCTATAAAATTTGTAAATTTTATTTAGTTATTTACTTTTGTATCGCAAAATGTATGCATACAACAAACAACAACACAAATTCGAATCCGTTCCGAATCAGATGTTAGTAAGAAGCATTTTCAATGGAATATGTAATTGTGACGTCACATTGTTTCGTCAGCAGCTACATTCTATTCTAATAGGTAGCTTGCCACATTTCATATAGTTCAGCATTAAAGCTGGCACCCACATTCAGAAGCAGCCAAATATTTATTTTCCAACACCATACATACAGCCATACATCATAAATAAATAACTTCCAATTCCCTTTTCTTATGAACATTCACTATCAAAATAAAAACGAATAAGCTCAAAGAGAAAAAGTCAACAATTATAATTTTCATCTTCTTCCAACTCTTTGAAATTTTCTATATGCCTTCTCGTTATAATATTCCCCAGTTTGTATCCCTCAAAATCTCTACCAACAACAAGCCACACCTCCAAAGCTTTGCATATATATCAAAAGTCTACCAAAGAGCTAGAGCTCCCAACATAGCTAGATGGCGCTTCGAGCGATCGAAAACGACGCAAGACGACGCACAGCGATGGACGTACTATAGAAATATATATGCAAAGGTGTAGGTTGATCGCATATAGAGTGGAAATGTCATAATCAGCTGTTATCAAATTTTGTGATGTTTTCGCATTGTGTGAGATCATTTTAATTGAATATACTTAAAAATACATAAATGTAATTTAAATTACCTATTTAAATTATAATTTTCTATTAAAAATATAAAAAAAAACGAAAAATACATCGTCTGGAATTAACTAATGATGAAAGCAAAAAGTTCTAGTAGACTGGCGTCTAATACAACAGTCATACATATCTACATTTGCACATATACACATTTGAAATGTCTGCTCTAACTTCATCTGAAATTTACTCTGCTCTGTGCTGCTTTGACCTCATCTATCTGATTTTTTTTTCATTGAACCTTTGCATATATATTTCTATAGTACGTCCATCGCTGTGCGTCGTCTTGCGTCGTTTTCGATCGCTCGAAGCGCCATCTAGCTACGTTGGGAGCTCTAGCTCTTTGGTAGACTTTTGATATATATGCAAAGCTTTGGAGGTGTGGCTTGTTGTTGGTAGAGATTTTGAGGGATACAAACTGGGGAATATTATAACGAGAAGGCATATAGAAAATTTCAAAGAGTTGGAAGAAGATGAAAATTATAATTGTTGACTTTTTCTCTTTGAGCTTATTCGTTTTTATTTTGATAGTGAATGTTCATAAGAAAAGGGAATTGGAAGTTATTTATTTATGATGTATGGCTGTATGCATGTTGGAAAATAATTATTTGGCTGCTTCTGAATGTGTAGGTGCTAGCTTTAATGCTGAACTATATGAAATGTGGCAAGCTACCTATTAGAATAGAATGTAGCTGCTGACGAAACAATGTGACGTCACAATTACATATTCCATTGAAAATGCTTCTTACTAACATCAGATTTGTTGTATGCATACATTTTGCGATGCAATTTTTTTTTAAAAGTAAATAAGTCAATAAAATTTACAAATTTTATAGAAATTAAGTTATAAATTGGTAATGCAAAACTTGCTTTATTGGAAGAAAATCATGGATACGGGTATCAAAGTTGACATCTTTAAACTTGATTTGCAGCTAAACTAAGCGTCCTAGCGACTTAAAAAATACATATTCGTGATCTAGGGAGTGCCACCTTTCAATCGCTGTATCACATGATTTAAAAAACAGACTTTTATTTTTTAACTTCATTTCTTATAGGTACCTACCTTACATCAAAAAATTCTAAAATGAGACAATTCTTGTCAACTTCTGCTCCTTTTTTAAGAATCAACAAAATACACGTTTAAACACAAAATCGATAATAAAACTTAAACATTAACTCTTAGTAGATGTAGGTAATTTTATTTATATTTTATGGTTTAATGTACAAATGTTTTGTTTGGCCGACATCTACTAAATTTAGACAATGGATATGGTAACGTTAATACCGAGATTACCATTATCGGAAAATACCTGTGCGATTGAAGTATCAAATACCAGACAATCTGAATTGGGTATTGCACTGGCGACGCCTTCATGAATCGACCTTGGCATTGCTTCCCATGTCAGTCGACGGCGATTTCCATTTAATCCCAAACGATAGACGAAATTCTCGGCTTCTTTAGGCGACCCAATAAGTTGGACAATGGCGAAGAACTGCTGGTGACCATCGTATTTTTCTTGCTTCTCTGCATCATCACCCAGTCAACTGCACCGGGTAGGTTTATATCTGTCGCCAGGAATACAATGTCCTCGCCTTGTAGGGTAGTGATGCTCTTGTGCGACATCATCAAATGTTGCATGACTAGCTCAAGGGGTCCTTGCCATTTACGACACTCGCATGTCTCCTCGTGTTCTGTCTTCTCTGTGTAAATGAGTATAATAACACACAGGGACTAGCAAAATGATGTCCTTTGATAATCCATAATTTTCATTCATCTGCAAAGAAAAAAAACGTTATTTAATTGAGGAAACTAATTGAAATAAACTTATATTTGCCAGAGTTCTGACATAAAATATTTTAATAATTTTATACCTACTAAAATATAAATTACATTCTTAGCTACTTACTTTTTTCTTTGGTCTTTAAGGTACTTCTTGGCAGATAAAATGAATAAAATATAAATTACATACGAAGCTACTTACTTTTTTATTTTGTCTTCAACGTCCTTGGCAGCAGAGCAGTCAATAAAATATAAATTACAAACTTAGGCCGTGTGCGAATTGCGTTAAAAATGCTGGTTAATTTGATCCCAGTTAAATTTGATCCGTTTTTATGGAGGTGAATAAAATTTTAGCATTTTGCTGTGTGAATTGCTTTAAATGGGATTTTTTAAGCATACATTTCCCATTGACATTCATTGCGTTCAAGGACCTATCTGGGACGGTATCAAACTATCTAAAAATGTTCAGATACCTTAAGTTGTTGCATCAGCAGTTTTTTACAAGGGATTACAACTGCACGAAGCTACCTAGATTGCTTTGGATACATTCGATAAAAAGGATCTAATAAAGAACGTGGGTATAGTGTATTTTATAGTGTATTAAATAATAATAATAATAATACGTCAAACAAAATATCCAAAATGAACAATCGACTGCTAAAGTATTTTCAATTAATGTTAATCATTATTTTCCAATATCAAAGATATATAACAGGAAATTCAAATAATCAAAGAAGAAAAATTCAGGAGGTAAAAAATTTTAAATATGTAAAACTGTCTTTCTACTTATAAGAAAATCACAAGATAATGGTGGTTTTATTGACGAAACGCACGGCAAAAGGACTGGTGTAAACAGCGTCAAACAAAAAAACAAAATATTTGAAATGAGCGTCGATGTTTACAATATTCTTTATAGGCTCATGTTTAATTAAAATTTCCAGTCACAAGTGATGGAATTTTATGAAAACTTCCAAGGTATTGGTTCAAAAAGCGAAAAAATTAAAAATTGCAAATGTAGTTACAAGTAGTGACAATATTATTACATACACACTACAAAAATTCACTCAATCTTTATAAAATTTTAGATTTTTTCCCCGTTGTACGTCTGTTCAAGTTACCCCTCTCACCATCACTAATTATATAAAAATCATCGTTTCCTACACGTGGAAATATGGACTTTGACGAACAGCTTACAACGAACATCTATCTAGCTATCTTAGATTGCTATCTTGTGTGCAACCGAACGCACTCAGTTTTTAGTTTTTTTTAGTAAACAACCCTGTTCGGAAGACATGTGTCAAACGGAGCTAATTCATTTGATTTTCATTTTTTGATCAGAGAAATTGTGTTGATGAAGTTGAAATTGAAAGCAACTTTGAAAAAATATAATTAATATCACTAAAGGACCACTATTAACTGAACCTGATTAAGTAATAACGATTTTGACATCCTACCAGTAAAATCAAGAAAATGTTTTCAGATGTATCAACAGGTAGAGGAAACCATCCATGTATGTTTTTAGAATTTTCACAAAAGATTGTAATTTCTTACGGAGTTTTTCTTTTAAGGGAACAAAACTATGGCGAATCTTTCCCAGTGCCAGTTGAAAACCAAACCCAAGTGGATAAGAGTGTTTTCCTTGGCCAATATGAACTAGGCACGCAGATAAGGAATAGACATCTGATACGAGGCCAGAGAATCCATCAATTAAGTAGTGACGATTTTTTAAATCTAGTTCGTTTTCGCGAAATATGTACCTATGTGCCATGCCTCTGTGCAGAATAAAGTGTATGATTTTTTTTTTTTACAAAATAAAGGCAAGCTTTCCGGTTATGGATTGTTCCATAAGGCCAACAGAATGCTGGTGTTGCTACATTTGTTTTCTCCGAGTTATTGTGCATGTACATACATAATGTTTATTTTGCGACGGTGCCGGAGTGTTTTATGATAGTGCTTTTTATACGAGGTTTTCAGCGTCGCTCCTAGTACATGCAATTTCCTCTCATACTTCTTGTACATTGTTCAACATTGGGAACCGTATCTAATTTTTTTAAAAAAATTTAATTTTTTTACGCAAATGTCAAAATTTAACCAATGCTAAAATTTTAACGAGCTCCTGAGCAGGTTAATTTTTGGCGCCTGTATTCACCTCAGCAGTGTCAAAATTTATCCATGGGATCAAATTTAACAACCATTTTAACGCAATTCGCACACGGCCTTAGCTACTTACTTTTGTATTTCGTCTTCAAGGTCTTCTACTTCTGGATAGCAGCAAATCACAAATGCTTCTCCCCTTATTTTTCATCTGTCAAAGAACAGAAATTTTTCAAACTGCTCATCCTCGTCATTGTTGTCAGAGTCAAAATACTATAGTCAACTCTTTCGCACAAAATCTACTCTACACTAAATTCTTTGTGCGAACAGCGCCTTTTACGAAATTTCTCACAATCAAAAAATCGTCGACGACAGAGGTACTATAGTTTTCATATGCAAAGGTAAAACGAAGAGCTAAAAGCAAACGTTATTTTTATTTTTAATAAAAAGAAAACGTCTTTGAAATGGTCCGTGTTGGACTGCAAATAAATGCTACATTAGAAAATGTCGATGAATTAGAAACTTGTCATCCAAACTATTCATTCTTCATCAAAATCAAGTGTACTAATTGTGGCGAGGAATCGGACAAGTGGCATGATGTTACTGAATCGGAAAGATTTCAGCAAGACTCGCGGAATCCTGATGGATTTAATTTTTACATGAAGTGTAAAATGTGTTCTAGAGAAAATACCATTGATATTGTGGAAAAGAGTAATGGTACGTAACTTAAGTTCGACGATTTATTGTTAAAGAGTTAGAAAACTAAAGATTCTTGTATTTATTCTTATGTTCCTCCATGATAGATAGATCATAACCAAGATAGTCACTTCACTAATGATATCCGATTTCTATTAATTTTAGTTAAATATACGCAAGACGATGCTGGTAAATTCAAAACCATTGTAATCTTCGATTGTCGTGGCGCTGAGCCAACCGAATTCTCTCCTCGGATCGGTTGGATTGTCAAATCCTCGGAAAATGGACAAACATTTGACAACGTTGACATCTCCGAAGATGATTGGGTAGAGTACGACCAGAAGAATAACAATTCTGTTGGAATATACGAATTTGCATCTCAATTTGTCAAGTTAAAAAAATGAAATACCTGTAAATTATGAAATATTTTATTTTTATTAAAAAATATTTTAACAATGGTTTTCTTTTCTTGTTGTCTTAAAAACTATAGATCTAAAAACGAAAAATATTTGTTTTAGTTGCATTTGTCAGCAACGATCGGGAACCTTACAACCCTTATATCATTACCATAATCACATATTACAGAATTACAAGCTAAAATCATAATTTTTGGACATAATTGAGAATTTGAACAGTCTAGTTTGACTTCTCTCGCTGGCTCACCAGTTCGGACATCCCAGACAATGAGGGAACCTTTAAAAAAAAAAAAGATTCATAATTGTTATTTTTTCATTTAGATATAAATATGTATGTAATTAATTAGATTTGCTATTCCAATATTCCACCAGAAAACTATAAACCAAGATTGATATAATTTGTAAGGGTTCCAGTTAATATACATACATTGTTATTGTTATTTAATGTTCTCACATTGAAGAAGCTATTAGGAGCTACTTTGAAAGGAGTTTCCGACGAACATTACAAAATCTCAACTAAAATTATTAAAAACTAACTGGTACCTACCGCGTTGCTGACACACACAGGAAAAATAATTGCGGAAAATATGTTTTGGAAGAGTTACATATTTTGTTTAATTAGGTATTAGGTATTTGTATTTGTAAGACTTAACATATCTTTTAAATTAGAGCAAATAATTTAAATTGAAATTACATACAAGTTAGTTACTTAATTAAAACTAAATTAACAAAAAACTAAATTTAAATTTTAATTCTATTTATTGTACACTGGCCTAGTAATTATGAAGTTGGGTTTTAAAACGAAATAATATAAAAAATAATAATAGAAATAATTTAATTTTATATGAACATGTTTTTTTTCGATTAGGATCAGAGTTTGTTTATGAACATTGTCTGAAAACTTAATAGAATTGTCAAAATTTAGCCAACAACGAACACGTACATAACTACACGTTCAAAACATTCTGAATTTTCCCAAAAAATCTCTCTGATTGTATGGCGAATATGTAATCAAAATGATAGCGAATGACAACTTCCGCGTTTGTTAATGTTGTTTCCAACTGTTGGTCTAAAGTTTTTGGCAAGCATCTCTGTACGCATCCACAAAAATTTCCAGAAACGACAAAATTTAATTTTTTTTATTGTTGATGGATTTTCCAGTTCGTCGAGAATAGCGCGATTGTGTTCGTGTCAGAACAAAGTCATTTTGTTGTGGCAGCAAAGGAAAGCATGGAGATTCCGTTAGCAGTACATTGATGGAAAAAGAGATGAGAAACACATACTCGGAAGAAACAGAAAGTTCAGATCACCGTGAGGTCAAAGGGATGCAGACATCTCTTAGCAAACAAATAGTTGCGAAACTTCAACAGGAGAGTGGAAGAAACAGCTATAGGATTCACTCACCACTCTAACATTTTGAGATGGATAATGCGAACCGTTTCTACACTTTCTACATCGTGACTACAGTAAGTTGTTGTTGTTCATCATTACGTTTAAATCTCTATTTCCGCTTTTCTTCCTAATTTAATAATTATTTTAAAGATAAAAATTCTACAGGGTTCAAACGGTAATTAATCGAAAATCAATAAAAAATAATACAGTGCATGCGTTTTTGCACCTAACTCAAAATTTGTTGGAAAAATGATGTAGGTACGAATTTTGATTAAACTTCACAGAAACACTCTTGGGTCTACAATTTTAACTCATGTGCTACGGAGCTTGTCAAAAACAATATATACAATTTGATAAGCTTTTGAGTACGTACTTGAGTATGGGTGTTGGAATGTGAATTCTAGTTAAACGAACAAAAATAGGGACAAATCCCAACATTTCACGATGTTGGATATGTAGAATCTCGAACAGCAAGTTGATAGAATTCAGGTCTATATTTGTCGTGGTACTTACCCAGTTTACTTGTGACCAAAAGAGATGGCGTCAGCATTAATAAATTAGAATATGCATTCGATATATTAATGGTATTGAGAAGATTTCCCTGGAATCTTTCCCACACACGTATTCGTTCATCTGTGCCCAGAGATATGACATAACTAGGTGCACACGCTAAACAGCTAATTGAACCGTCATGCGCTTGAATGTTGTACATACAAGTGCCGGTAAAGAGATCCCAGACGCATAATAGGCCATCCTGGGAACCAGATCCCCCTGTTCCCGGTTGCCATCGGTCAACAAAAAGGCACGTTATTGGTCCACAATGACCATGTAATGTGTACTCCACATCGGAGTTTTCTAAACTAAAAACCTATGTAGACATCAATTTATATTGTTTTTTTTTTTAATCTTATCATTGAATTAGAATTCGACTTACTTTCAATGTATGATCTTGACTTCCAGTAAAAACCAAACCATTGGTGACTTCCATACAGGTTATGGGTTGCTGATGAGCCAGTCTTACACCATCTAAGGTGCATTTCATTTCTTCACGTGTAGTTTTCTGTAATTCATGTTCACGTTGCATTAAACCAATGCTTCCAGTTGATCCGGTGCGAACGTGTGCTGCAAAAAAATTGATCACTTAAATGCAACAAAATACAATATAATTATGAATTTGGGATACTTACTTCTTCGGTAGGCGGACGTAAAGCCCCAGTCTATTTGTTTACCCTTGTAGTAGGTTTCGAGACGATAAAAGTCAATTCGACCGCATAGTCTGGCCACAACTACACGGTCGCCGCTCAAATGAATATGAGTGATTCCTTGACTGCGTTTGGAATCTTCTTGATAGGCACACTGAAATAGAAATAAAACTATTATTATATGTGTACGTTTTCGTTTAGTTTGTATCTTAAGATTGAAACAGATCTAAGACGGGACGAGTGTACCCTATTATTTATCTTGAAGTTGCTAGTTCAAATGATATTTTTGTACACAATTTTTTAGGATATGTCAATTTTAATTCGCGTTGGTCTGATATTCAGAACAGAAAATCTAAACTAATAACACAAGGAGTGGTAGTCTCATATTAAAATCCTCTGCTTCCGACCACTAATAGGTTCATTGTAATACTACATGAATAAACGAGGCTACACCTTTTTAATTAAACCAGTTGGAGCTTCTAATGAAGCGATGTAGACAGCGAATCTCATATCACAGTTTTTCGTCAGATCACTGGTCGTCAAGAAAAAAATTTATGTTTAATATACTATTTTGGCAGTTTCTTTAATGTCTGAGTCCCGGAACCCAAGAAAGTTGAATGTTGAACTGTGTTGCCATCTTCATAAGAGATGATCGACAGTTGCGTGTTACTGAGTTTGTGGAAAAAGAACACTGGCTATGATGGTCGCATTAGTACTGCAATGTACCTGGAGCTATTTTGCAATACTTTTCTTCCCTCTGTATCAATATTTATATTTTTAAGGGTTCTTTTAACTAATTTTGAAATGTTTAGAAATTGATGAAACTTATACCTTCGTATTGACTTTTGTTAAATTTAAATATTTTGTTTTGAATAACTTTGCAATTTTATACTGTTCTAATTAATTTTGTTTTAAAACATAGTAGTTGTCAGTTTTATTTTTCATGATTTACATGATCAAGAAGGAATATATTTGACAAATCGAGCATTGTGTAAATAGAGGCATACTTCTTGGTTCTTAAATGCACTATGAGTGGCCTGATTCAAGAAAATTAATTATCTCTTCAATATAAATTGAATGTTTTTGTAAGAAACATGACATAAAGACGTGCTGAAGATATCTTTACATGTCCCAATTTCAACGTTTCTTCTTTTCACATTAAGTTTCGACCAAAACAATACACATTGCTTGTTAGGTGGAACACCCTCATATACGGTTAGATTATAACAGTAGAACTTTCGACTATAGTACATATTAGGTGAAACGTCTCTCTTAGGGATTTGTAGTACGCTTTCCAAATTCTGCTTCCTTTAATTATTTGCGGAAATATATTTTGCACAAACAGCACACTGATTTTTGTTCGGCTTAGATCAAAATCAAAAGTAATTCTTTCGTACCATAAGCCCCTCGATATAAATTAGTGAGACTTCTTACACTCATTCTACATAGTTTGATAACAGAAGACTAGAAGTTCTATGAAAACTTGGAAGTTTTCATAGAACGACGATGATATAATATAAACAATTAACATCAGAACAACTACAGTATACATAATTCAATAAAATTATATTTTATTAGACAGTATTAGTTTGATTTATTAATTTACATGATGTGATAAAAGAAACAATATAATATAACAAATTGAACTTCATTGCAATTTTGCGAAAATAACTTTACATTTTGGTTGAATTCCTATATGCAACCATTCTTTAATGCAAATCGATACATTCTATACAGGAAACAAAACTGATCATATGCATCGCATGCCGTTCCGAAATGTCAGCATAGAGGAATAAAGTAAGAAAGTATAATGTAAATTTCAAAGGAAATGCACTGCGCATTCACAATTCGCATTTCGGAGCCTTCCATGTTAAAACTCCTCATCAAATTACTCATAAGCTCTGAGTGAGTGTACAAAATTCGGACCACGGATCAGTGATCAAAAATGATAATGAAAAATCACTTATAAGCGATTTATAAATATTTTTGATTTAATTTAAATCAAGGTCAAGTCTTGAACGATATGCCTAGATTGTATTTTAAGCAGTACAGAATTTTGCAAACATTTTCGATAGATAAGAACAAAATTCTCACACACGTTACTAACAAAAAATATGATTAAAATATAATACATTTATTAAATTCGGTTAGGAGTGGAAAATATTATGACCACACTTGACGATATGATAGTGATGCTAATTTTACTATTATTAATAGCATCATTTAATTTACGCGAATGATATATGTAAATATTTGTTTTTGTTCAATTAGTGGGGTACAAAGAGATATAAATCTGACTTGTTGATGACTGCAGCACACTTTAAAAACAAGAGTATTAATGAAATATTGATCGATCACTCATAATATCTCTTGATAGATTGACCTTATCATGCTTAATATGAATGTTATGTGTCAAAAGTAAACTTAGACCAACATCCAAAGTTAATGATTAGATCAGGGTATCAGCCGAATGATCTGCAATTTTAACAATCATATATCGACCTTTTTTGTGTAAGTCTCTTCGCTATCATTAGATTAACTACTTTGAGTACATAGATTTATCAGTGTTTTTTTTTTATCTTCTATTAGCTAAATATAAGATATAAAAATTAAAAATTAATCTCACCTTCAACCAACCGGCTGGTGATTCCCAAAGCTCGATCCGTCCGTTTGCACATCCAACAGCAATTAAATTATCCAAATAATCCAAACACCAAACTGGCGATGGATTGAATCGTTTCTTCACCACTTGCCCATCATCTAAGGTCTTTGCAATTTGCATATCAGCTCGATTGATGGTTGTCATGTTTTCGCCACTTTTTGCATCCCACACCTTAATTTGTCCTTTAAGACAGCAACTTACTATGTGCATTCCATCCGATGCTAGGCATTCAATTTTATGAGTATGACCAGCAATCTGTGTCGGTACACCTTCCAGAATCTGTTCGGTTTTGTGAGATACTTCTGATTCATTCCAACTCGAACGCCATTCCGCATAGTTTCTTGTGCAGATACAACGATAGAAAACAACCATTGTATAGCAGAGTACAAAAACACTAACTGAACATAGAAGTATCGCAAAGAAGATTTCCATTGGACTTTTGGGAAACAATGGTGTCCCACCCGGTGTTATCAAAGGAGACTCCCTATTCTCATCATCACTAAAATCCAATGGATCTAATGCAGCTGCCAATGCTTTCCATTGAAAATTCTGAATAAGCTTCTCTTGAGGGTTACGAATAAGTATAGCCGCATCGGTCTTGATAGCATGTGACAATTTTATAGTTGGCAATACGGTTACATAACGTCCACTCAATGAGACGTTGTATTGATTCATTATCGTGGACCAATGGAAATTTGACAGAAAATAATTCAACTCGAAATCCGGATATTGCAGCTTCCTCATTTGTTCGGTTACATTGATGACACCGTCAAAGTACGATTCGGAGGGTTTCTCTTCACTAACTGGACTACTGCTCTTTGGTAGAGGAAGATTCGCGAAAAAACTAGAACTCCTGACAGCATCCATGGCCCGACTGAAATCTTCGTGATTTGAGTTTGTCCGATTTGTATCTATTACGAAGAAATTTTCAAGAAATCCAGAACTGTAAACAATTGATCCTATCCACACACTCATCCAAACCATAAAGGCACGCTGAAAGAAACGAGTTCTGGCCCAAAAGTTCACAAGTTTAAGACGCTTCGGTATTTTTTGTTCATTAGAGATGATGGCGGAACGCTTTGATAAGTCATTTTCATTGAAAGACAATTTTGGATGTGATAAGGAACGATGAAAAACATTAGAGGGATGACTTGATGTATTCGAGAAAAAGCGAAATTCATTACGTTTACTATCAACCGAATAGCTCAACATCATCTTTGGTAAGTGCTTTGCTTCCATTGTGTATTCGATGCGTTTGATATTCATAGCTAGAATCGTGGAGAATAAAAGCATCTGTAGAAGAAAATCTGATAAAAGCCCAACAATAGCGAAGACACAAAACTCCTGAATCACTGGAACAAAAGTCGTAAGCCCAATTGTTAAAATGGTTATTTCTGTAAGAAGAGTTTTCGAAATATGCCAGCCTTCTTTGCTTAGAGCTTGAGCGACACGTATTTTCACATCGAATGTCTCATCTGTGGATACAACACTCTTTGTTATGACTAGACAATTTTCTAAACCAATAAGTATAACAAGATATGGAAAAATATCTTTTGATTGTAAGCTAATGGTTAATCCAAAGAAGAAACACAGTCCCAGCGACATCATGAGGCTTCCCAGAACAGTTACCACAGAGCATAAAGCCAAAACAAGCCTTGATCGGATCACATCAATTTTCCGGACTGAGAAGTATATGTAAGCAAAAAGAAGAAGGAAAGCTACACAAAGTGGTACAAACTCGAAGATTTTGAAATCCCCCGGATAAAAAATGTACATAATAGAAGATTTGTCTTCTTGATTTTCAGTATTTTGGTGCATTGCGTATATGGTGGTGAGTTTTTGTTTGAGTGATTTCAGGAACTCTTTGTCGTTGTTTTTGAGGATAAGTGTTATAGCGTATTGTATGACTCGTGACCGGGAACGGAGAGGGTATCGTTTAAAGCCGGTGTCCTGCATTGGTAATCCAAAAAGCATTTCCGCTGTTGATACCTTAGATTTTTGAAGATTCTGAAAAGAAAAAAGAAATAAATAAATTGATTGTTGGGAGCTATTTGTATGTATAGCATGATTGCATTTTATGACAAGTTTTATGTGAAGACGTCGAATCAAAAAAACTAAGCTGATATAAACTTTTTTAAGACAAATGACAAATAAGAGGATATGCAATTCCTCGCAGAAAAAAACTTAAGTGCTAGGCTTGATTTGAACCCAGACTTTTGGCGTTAGACTTCGACAAACTAACATTGCTGGATGACATATATAGTGGGAAATCTTGAATGTTAATATTTCCAATCAAGATTGGTGAAAAGAACTTGACTACCTGCTTGAGACCAAAATTGGGGACTCGAAAGTGAATCAGTTTTCTAAAAAAAATATTTGTACGCATCAATGCTTAACAAGCACATAAATTTAAATGTCAAATAAATAAAAATGACGTATTAACCAATCGCAATATAAGGGTGAGTGAAGTTGCAATTGAAGCTTCTGGTAAAAACAAATGGAACAATACCACCATTCAGTTAACATCAGAGATGAAAACAATCTAAACCCGGAAAATTTGGAGAATTTTTGGGTCCACTCGGTGGAAAAAATTGGCTCACTCGATGTGAAGTAGTAAATCAAGATGCCGTGCGTCGGTTTGTCTGAGCGGATGTGCGTATTAACCCTATTACAGGCCAGCATTGAAACACCTTCCCGATAAAGCAATCAGATTCTGTATGGGCATTTACACACCCATTATGCCGGTGTGGGGCTATCAAAAATCGGATTATAGCTAGACATATTTTTTGGTTTCTGCCATAATCCATCACTTAAATAAATTAAAAAAAAACTGACTTCAAAACAGAAAAGCTAACTAAAAATAAAAAAAAATAACATCAAACCGTATCAGTAAACCATTCCGTGTCTTTTTACACACCAAACGGGCATACTACACCGGTGCGATACTACTCGCAATACTGTATCGGTATACCTCCATATCACACGGCCATAAAACCTTATGGACACTATGCATCGACACAGTGTTTCGGCTTAATCGACTCATTCAAATTTGGAATGACACTTAAATGGAACATTTAAGACAAAATGCCATTTAAATTTATCTACATATTACCCCTTTTTACTTGCTCGGCAAGTATTGGTTTCGTGTAAAAAATAAATTCGAGGTTTTAATCAAACATAACATTACGATGATAGAGTAGCTCAAAAAAGTAGGTTTCGTCTGTGAGTATGAGCGGATGTGCAGTTGTCTGTTCCCCTATCTACAGCCTGAACCGTTGATCGGATTTTCTTCAAACTTCGTGTGGAGTACTTTTTGGTGATTGCCTAGAGGAGGAATTCGAATTTTTGTTTTAGCCCGGCTATAACGGGTACCCCCACATAACGGTTTTTGTTTTTCCAAATTTTCTCAAAAACGGCTATAACGATTTGGATGAAATTTGCTGTACGTTATACTAATATAACTGCATTTCAAGTTTTTGGCTAAAAATACAAACAACGGAGATAGCTACCACACAACTTGATCTTACATTTAGGCCACTTTTCCGCCGTTCAACATAATTCAGAAAATTAAATTTTCCCAATCCCATGGTTTGCTAAAAGAGCAAGTTCGTACGAACCATCGTGCATTTTGTTTTTAAAGATATCCAACACATTGTAATTATATTTTGATGACAGATTATCCTATATAATTCAAAATTATTAGGTAAACTATTAAAAACTTTGAATATAAGCTGATAAGAAATATTTATAATAAAAAAAAACCCTAGAATGACTAATTACTGGGATACCCGCATAAGATAAGTATTCTTAACTACATATATTTTTTTAAAGCTCAAAGCAATTTTCCCTATTAAATTAAAAGAACATTTTGAACTTGATTTTGATTTGATGGACAGTAAATATATTTTACGCTTATCTGTCTAAACAATTACTCATCAAGGTCAACGCGTTTTTATGCTGTTAACACCATGAAAGACATAAGCTGATGTCGAATTGATTGGTTCTTAGAATAATTAACAGGTACTCTATGTCCGGTGTGTTGTTAAATCATTCTACATTTTTAGCACTTTGAATTCTATTAAAGATTGTATTGTTATTGTTAAACTATAGTGCTCATGCTTAGACCTCATGAATTCTTTTGGTTAAATAGAAAATAATGGGAGCACGCAACGGCAAACTGCTAGTTGTATAATCTATAAAATAAAATCGGTCGGCCTTCATTTTATGCGTAGGCATATGAATTCCAAAGACATTAAACTTCTTAGTTCGAAGCCAAAGATAAAATAGAATTACGAAAAAATCTTGTTACACATAAAAGTGAACAATATCATAATACAAACGCATGATAAGCAATCAAAAAAGATTTCAATTTGATTACCCCCTCTGCCCTCTTTAATAAAAAAAAAATAAATTAAACACTTCTAATTGAATTACAATGAAATGAATAAATAGAAAAAAAAAACACAAGAAGAAACCACTTACATGATATTGAAAGATCGTATTCAATATATTCGTATCCTTGGTAAAGTTGTGTGTGTTTTGGCCCCACAAATTAGCCGGCGACAGCACCAGACAATTGTATTCGGGGAATAATTGCTCGTTTTGTGCACGCTGTTTGACATTCTCCACATGAAGACAAATGTGGTCAAGGGTCTTTTTGCTTTATAAAAAATATATATGTTTTCAGAGTTATGTTAATTACTAAGAGGGTGTTCCTTGCTTCTGATGGTACTTACCTCTCTTCTGACTCATGGTTTCGCACGACTTCCAGGAGTTTAAATACTTCGTAAAGTGGCGCTCGAAAGGCGTCCATCAACTGCATATCGTCTGTCCACGGAAACACGCTGGCTCGCAAAGTTATTTGTTGCACATACAGCACAGGGCTACTTTGAGCCCAGGGAAATGGTGGGTCGTATGATATGTTATTCACATTGAATATGTTATTTACTAATGAGTAGTTCTTTTCGCCTTCGCCAAAGAGATTGCTGTATTTACTCTCAAAGGGCAAGACGATTTTTGTAGGTATAGTTCCAGGTAATGGGATATTTATAAGTGGGTAGCTGAAATTGAATGAACAAATTATTATTTTACAAAATGTTAATGTTAAATGTTAACAGAAGCGGAGTTTGTAAAATGTAATATGAACAAGACCTAAGTTGACAAAATAAAATCAATCCTAAATTAATTTTTGGTTGTGTTTAGCAAGTGTTTGAATTTTTGTATTTCACCTAGACTAGATCGTAAACACAAAAAATTGAATTTTTAACTGAGTATTGGACTAGCGACCTTGTACATAACGTAATAACAATTACACAAAGGTCATTGGTTTATTTATTTCTTTTATAAGTTGTATTTGTATCTGCCTTATGAAAATCATTACCTTATGAATATTTTATTTAAGAAAGCAAAGAAATTAATTTTTTGAGTAAATGTTTGAACTTTGGTAGGTATTTATTGTTTTTGTAAATGCATATGTTTGTAGTTTTTGTTAACATTGGAGAGCCTAGTCAATGATAAAAGTAATTAACATACATTTTAATTTATTATGAGGAGTTTTTTTTGTTAAACAAATAATAACTATTTTTTTTTTTCAAAGACACCTAGGTGCTTGTTATATAGGTACGTACGTTCATATTCGAATATAAAAACTCACTAATGAATTAAGTATAGTTAACTTCCTCACAAAGATAAATATGCGTTTAGTCTGAAGTGTGAAATCTATTCAAATCAACAATGTAAGTAGGTATCTACTTATAAACGTTTAGTAATACTAGGTAGTTGAGCTAAAGTTATAAGGACAAAGAAGTAGATGTCATAAAATTTTAATGTTTATGTTTTCTCATTTTCGAATAAGTTCAGAACTTCTTTACCTACATTTAAACAAACTAAAATTATGTATGAACAAAGGAATTTTAAGATTTTGTAGTTTTTTGAAAATTGTTAGATGTTGTATGAAAAATTTGTTGAGAAAGTAAGCTTTAATGTAGTAGGCTTTGGCCCAAACATTATTTTTATTTTTACTTTTCTTTAACATTCTTTTGGCATACAACAAAAGTCCGGCAACGATATTTCTTTTCTGTTAGCAGGTGGTAGAGTTTCCCTTGACTGTATACGCCATGCAACTACGATTTAACTCAGTTTGCTTCAATCCTTGAAATTTAATATGTATATTATATTGTGAGTTCCTGTCAAATTCAGGAGTGAAATTAATACTTTTCTTCGTTTGATGAACTGTCTTCTTTTAGGTACAAAAGATGAAAACTCTTTTAAGGATAGTTTTAAAAGTTTCGAATTTATTAAAATCTAGGATAAATAATCTACTACTAGTTTTGTTTGTGCTATAAGTATGTGTTAATTACCTACAGTATTTAACGTTTATAAGAAAAACTCTTACCTATAAGAACACCTCGCTTTAAAGAAACCTGAACAAAAGCGCCGTGTACTTTCCTATATATTTTTAAGTTAAATTGTCTTCTTATAGG
This sequence comes from Baccha elongata, assembly GCA_951217065.1. Taxonomy (NCBI): domain Eukaryota; kingdom Metazoa; phylum Arthropoda; class Insecta; order Diptera; family Syrphidae; genus Baccha; species Baccha elongata. The sequence continues at coordinate 32,979,804 of OX578274.1, read as the reverse complement.
GAAAACTCATAAGAAAAGCACTGCTCATAAGATAAAACACTGATAAAAGAAACATTTCTCAAACCACGAACTTTCCATTTTGCATCGTTGAATTTAAGAAAATTCTAATGAAAAAAAACTTGCAAAATCTATAGAATATAAACAGACCCTCAATCAAATTCAAAGCAAATAAAATGCACGACTGGGTCGCAAGAACTTGCTCTTGAAGCAAACTATGGGATCGGAAAAATTTAATTTACTGAATTATGTTGAAAGGTGAAAAATTGTCCTAAAAATGAGATAAAGTTGTATGCCAGCAATCATTAAATGGCTGTTAAACTTTAAATGCCATCTTGTGTTGAATGTTTAGATTAAATATCGTACTAAATTTAAATGAAATTGGTTGTCCCGTTATTAATTTATGGCCAAATTTGTGAAAAACCGTTAACACCAAATCTCCGTTATGTGCATTTTTAGCCAAAAACCGGAAGCTATTTTAGGACTGTTTTATATCAAAATCGTTAGAACCGTGTTCGAGAAAATTGTGAAAAACTAAAGCCGTTATATGGGAGGTACACGTTATAGCCGGGCTAAAACGAAAATTCGAATTCCTCCTCTAGGGAATCACCAAAAAGCACTAGAAGAAAATCCGACCAACCGTTCAGGCTGTAGATCGGGGCACAGACAACCTCACATCCGCACTTCCGCACATACGCACATACGTACAGAGAGATCGACAGACGACATGACGAAACCTACTTTTTTGAACTTCTCTATCATCGTTATGTCATGTTCGATTAAAACCTCAACTGTTTACTGTTTAGGTAAACTAGGTAGGTACTTATTAAATATTTTTGTGTCCGTACAAGAAACTTTTCTTATATCCGTGTAAGAAACTTGTTTCTTATATCCGTTCTGAGAATATAAGAAAAACTCGGTTATAAGAAACAAATATTGTGAAACTCAGAAAGTTTCTTATGTACTGTACCTACATAAGAAATTCACTAGAATTTTGTACCTATTAGGTATTGAGAATGTGTTTGTTTCTAAAATGAAAACTTTAAATTTGATGCTTTTGGTACATTCCAATAAACCAAATACATTTTGTTTTATTTGTATGTTTTCTATTTATTCTTATTCAAATAAATTTATAATTTCTTTTCTTTGGCTTGCAAAAGTAATATTCAATCCAGTGAACCATTGTAAACAGTATGTTTGACAACACACATGTAACTTTGTTTGCCTCAAGCCGCTCCAGCAAAAACCTAGAGCTACTTGTTATGGGCACCTGTAAATATAAAATCGTATGAAAATTCTGTAAACGTAGTTATGAACAGAAAATAATAATACTTACAATTCTTCATAATCAGTCCATGCATCACGGCGTGTAGCATTTTTGTGAAATCTCTTCGTAAGGAGCCGGAATAGCATTGGTCTCCAGAATTGGAATTATAACCTTCGTTTTTTCTTATGGCGTTGCAGTTCCTCCTTCATTAGAATTCTGTTCTAACTTGCTCGCTGGGAGAAGGGTTTTAAATACTTCTATAAGGTCCTGCACATGACAGAGGGGACGAATAAATCACTGAAAGAGAGATCTTTGTTATCAGACTGGACCTCGATCAAAGCGAATGTGACGAATGGAAGCTAGCAGACCAAAACTCATTTGATTTTTAAATTTACTAGCATTCATTCCTGAAACCTCATCATACCAGTGTTGGAACTCACCATGCTTCCAGCGGTCAGGAAAAATACGATGTGGTGCTTTTTTTTAGACATAATTTTTTTTTTTTTTTTTTTTTTTTTTTTTTTTTTTTTTTTAATTTTTCTTTTTTTTTTTTTTTTAAATACTATTTTTGATGCTTGATTCTAATTCCTTTTTTTTAGAAAGTGGCATTTTGATGAGTATACAAAGCCGAACTCGGAAAAGGTCTCAAGGCAATTTACTGGAAGCGGTGTTCTTGCAACTATTTGCTTCAACGCCTGCCTCTCCTTCTTCGCGATTTTATAGATTTTTTATAATAAAAAAAAAAAAAAAAAAAAAAAAAAAAAAAAAAAAAAAATTATGTCTAAAAAAAAGCACCACATCGTATTTTTCCTGACCGCTGGAAGCATGGTGAGTTCCAACACTGGTATGATGAGGTTTCAGGAATGAATGCTAGTAAATTTAAAAATCAAATGAGTTTTGGTCTGCTAGCTTCCATTCGTCACATTCGCTTTGATCGAGGTCCAGTCTGATAACAAAGATCTCTCTTTCAGTGATTTATTCGTCCCCTCTGTCATGTGCAGGACCTTATAGAAGTATTTAAAACCCTTCTCCCAGCGAGCAAGTTAGAACAGAATTCTAATGAAGGAGGAACTGCAACGCCATAAGAAAAAACGAAGGTTATAATTCCAATTCTGGAGACCAATGCTATTCCGGCTCCTTACGAAGAGATTTCACAAAAATGCTACACGCCGTGATGCATGGACTGATTATGAAGAATTGTAAGTATTATTATTTTCTGTTCATAACTACGTTTACAGAATTTTCATACGATTTTATATTTACAGGTGCCCATAACATACTTCAGGGCGAGCTGAGGGCGACCCCAGGTCCCAAAAAACACAGGTTTTGTTCACCAGGGCGAGTTGAGGTTTAAAAAAAAAACGCTGCAGGGCGACTTCAGAGTTCAACGAATACAAATATAGTTTTTGTTGCCGATAAAATAAAATTACTCAAGAACAAAAAAAAATCCATACAGAGAAAAGACAAGTTAACTAGAAAAATGCAAACGAACATTTTTCTTTCTAACTTTTTGTTCAATGAATAAGCGTTTCCGATCATAAATCTTCTGATGCAACTTAACTCAAGTTATTGTTTAATTTTATTACGTTTGTCGGAATTCGGAATGTACCTAGCATGGAGGTTTGTAGGTACAAAGACAAACCTATAACAAATTAATGCAATGACGATTCTTACTAAATGTGAGCTCAGACACTTAAAGCAGAACCTTTTTAACTGATATTTATGTAAAACAAAACAAATACACAAAATTACATCATACCCTTTGAATTCAGAATATATTTTAATTTCTAATGCGTAGGTACACTACCTATGTAGGTACACCACCATACGTATGTATTTTAGAATTCACTTACCAGGAAAATAATATGGCAACGATTGCTATACTTGAGGCACATGTCGGATAGCTGGACAGGAAGAGACCGTGTTTGTAGTAGCACTGGGATACCGAATCAGGCAGACCGGAGCGTTTCTTCCTTTTCGTTCCCCCTACGACACGACTATCACTACCACTTCCAGCACTAAAACTACTGCTACTTGTTGACCCCTCCGAAGTCATGTTGTATTAATTGTTTTTTCTCGATAATTATATTGCTCTTTGGCTTTTAAATCAAATCAATTTCGATTTTGAATTTAGAGTAAAGAGTGGTTCTTTTTTTTTTCCTTACTCTTGTAAAACAAACTATTTAACTAAATGTTTGTTTTTTTTTCAAGTTCAATTATGCCTTCATAGTTTTGTAGATAAATTTCATTTATTATGGTCTGTCGAAGGAACACTAATCGTAACGCAAGCATAATAATTTAGAAAATAATCAATTTCCTATACACTTTTTATGGAATATATTTTCTATTTAGCCGCATTTAATTGTGCGAAACCGCATATCAATTATTTTTGCAAATATTATAATAATTGTAATCAAACATAACCTTGATGCACGCATCGATTTCGATCATTATTTTTTTTATAAGGTTCAATATTTTATTAGATTTTCCCTGTTATCGGTATACATACGTTTAATGGCAATTTTTTGTATTCAGATAATAATATTTTTTTACCGTACATAGAAATTAAATTACACGAATATGTACTTTGAATAAAAATTAAAAATAGAATCACTAAAAAATAAAATGCACAGTGAACAAAACCGCATAACCGCACTTGCGAAACATTTCAAAAGAAATATAAAAGAAAAACCAAAGCAGAAAAAGTGTTCGACGAGTAGAAAGAAGAAAAGTCGAAGAACTGTCAAATAAAAAACCAAGGGAAATATAATTGTGTTCATGTTGGAAGGGAAATATTTGTCTTATGTCGATTTCCATGGTACTTTTAAAATTGCTCGCATTTTTGTGGTTGTCATGGAAATTGAAAAGACATTGCTTTGTTTTTGTCAGCGGATAAGTTTTTAAATTTGTCAGATTTTAGCCTGGTGGCCAATCACAATAGCGCGGGATGTAAACTTGAAACTAATATTTGTCAAATCTGTTTGAGTAATTGCTCGCATTTTGCCCTTGCAAAATATCTAGATTTCTAAAAATTGCTCGAAAAAGTGCTTTTTTTTTGGCGTCATGGAAATTTAAACTTGCTCGAAAAATTAAAAAAAAGTCCTTTTTTTGGCACCATGGAAATCTACCTTAAGGACCAGTTGTACAATCGTGGTTCAAGTTTTTAACCCACCAATGTTGACAGTCTATATATGGAAATCAGTTGTTTAAAAAATTGCACCACGTTGAACCACGATTGTACAACTGGCCCTAATATTTCAATAAATTGTCATATTTTTGTGTAGTTAACTCCTTCACACCACAAGACTTCTAATGAGTATCAAATATAGAAGAGCTTGGTTTCAAAGTAATTTTAAATGTTCGCGGAAAACTTTATACGAGTATTATAGAGTTAGATGGGCTTGGTTTTGGTCTACTTTGAAACCAAGCACATCTAACTTTCTTACCTTTATTAAGTTTTCAGATGTGAAAGAGTCAAATATACATTATAGCTGACGGTTAAGAAGCCTAAAATTAGGAATGTCACCGTCGTTGTTTAAAGTTTAACCAAATTCCAAGATTTCAAGTAAAAAATCTCTGCACTACATGTCCTCTGATTTTCCACAAGCTAAAATTTGTTCTACAATTTGTATTTAATAACAATAACCTTGAACAAACTACAACTTACAATCAGGTAAATGTTGTAAACGATTCAATTACAAAGCTTTTATATATCATGTATTCTTTTATTTAAATGACAAATAAAAACAGCTAATGGCATCGCATACATTTAGTCAAAAGAAGTTCATTCCAACGCCTCCAGAAAAAGGAAGTTTCCCACTAGATCATGAAAATCTGTGCAAGCGATACTATATTGATTATATAATTTGCATGCGAAAGAGTGACGACGATAATTCCAAGTGCCGACTAGAAGCTAAAGAATACCTCTCCTGCCGAATGGACAACAATTTAATGGAGAAAACACAGTGGGCAAAATTGGGTTTCGAAGACGATAATAAACCAATTCTACCTAACAAGCAATAATATTTTTATACCAACCTACTTATCAAACATTCAACAAACAAAATGAAAAATATTCTTATTGGCTGCACCGGAAGCGTAGCCACAATCAAATTACCGGTATTAGTAAATAAACTACTAGAGTGTAAATCTTTTCAGGTAAGCATTTCTTATTTGAAGTAAGTACTTAACCGCTATAGAAATAATTATACTATTTATCCAGATCAAAGTAATTGTAACCAAAAATGCTAAACATTTTTTCGACCCTAAAGAAATTCCTCCGGAAATCTTAATTTTATCAGATGAAGATGAATGGCTGGCTTGGAACAAACGTGGAGACCCGGTCGTTCATATAGATCTTGGAAAATGGGCTGATTTAATGGTTATTGCCCCACTTGATGCAAATAGTTTAGCAAAAATATCAACAGTTAGTAAACAACTTGCTGATGTGTATGAAAATTTATTTAACACAATTTTAGGGCGTTTGTGACAACTTACTAATGTGTACTGTTAGAGCTTGGGATATCTCTAAGCCACTGCTGTTCTGTCCTGCAATGAACACTCGCATGTATGATCATCCCCTAACAGAGGAACAAATACGAAAACTAAAAAGTTGGGGTTATATAGAAGTTCAAACTGTTTCAAAGACTCTCATGTGTGGTGATACCGGTAATGGTGCTATGGCTGAGGTGGACACTATTTTTAATACTATTTTAAATAAGTTGTCCTAAAAATATTTCATTTTTAATTTATTATAATGTAATTTTTAAAATAAATTTCTCCAAAATTTAACATACTTTTGAAAAAATTGGTTTGAATTCTTCTTTACTTTTGTGTCGGCTAATTGGGGTTATATTATATAATGGTGTGAAGACCCAAAAAGTCCTCGAGTGATTTATTATCATGCAAATTTGCTGCAACCACTTTTTCGCATGATGTGAAAGTTCTTTAAGGGTAAAAATGTTTTTATAATAAAATTAAATATTAGGAACACTTAAATCAACTTAGAAACATCAATTTAAATATAGAAACCATTAGGAACGCTAATCAAATCAATTTCAGTCATCATCTAAAAAAAAACTGTTTGGTACGACAGCTTCACGACTTGGCACGAAGCCTAGTGATTTACGCTTTCAGCCTTACTAGATCTACAGGACTTTCAATTCAGTCATGGAAAATAGACTGATCCTTGTTCTAAAAATATTAATTGTTCTATGGAACAAAAATTTGTATGCAGCTAAATGCAATATTTCACTGTCAGATTTTAATAGAGCCAAGAATTATAAGCCTAAAAGTGTTTAACATTTTAATAAGGAGAAATTCAACTACTAGCCATGATGGCATAATCATATTAATATGATTACAACAATCAACCTCTATTTCCGAGATTCAATGCCCTTGCAAGAACAGACTACTAGTATTGAGCTGTATAAACTCAATGCTACTACGTTTTCAGCTAAGCCTGGTACGTACTTTATTTGTAGTTCGCACTCATTTTCGAATTTTTTTTTTCCAAACGGATACATCGATAATGTATAAATGATAGGTTTTTTCTTTCGTTTGTATATAGCACAGGCAAACAAAATTTTTTTGTTCAAATTTATAGTTTTGAGATTTAAAAATATTTCTAGCGGTTTTGGTCATCAGTCATCATCATCATTCATCACATATGATTAGATCTTGAGGCATTTAGAACGGGTTGTGTTCAAAATTCTAAAAACCCAAAAGCCCGAAAAAATATTCTCAAAATCCCAAAAAATTGTTCATTGTATTTGTATAGTAGTGCTCTTTCGATTCTCGTTTCGCAGATCTGACATTGCCTTCCGTTTGCGTTCGCCTATTATAGTTAGACATTAAGATTTGTTTGTCGGCAACTTTAAATAAAACAAAAAAAAAACAATTCAAATTATTTTTCATTTTTTATTATTTTAATGTCTAATTTTTCACATTAGAATATATTGTTTAAATTGAATTTTTATCATTTTTGTAGTTTTGTAATTAAGTTCACTTTTTCACAAATATCGTATCCATAATTCATGTTTTACTTCAGTATTTGATTTTTCTTTCCAATTAAATTAAAGTTAAGTTTTAATATAAGTTTTTTTTTCTTGTCTTAAAAAAACATGAAACAAAGAAAAAACAGAATTAAATGGAAACAGTTAAAACATATAGAACAGAAAACAAAACAAAACAAAACGATAAAAGTAAAAAGTAAAAACTAAACACAACATAATGTATATTTTTTTTTTTATAAAATATCCCTACACTACAAACCGTTTTATTTATATTTTTTCATTTTTTTTTCTTACTCCAAATATAACCTTAAACATAAAAAAATTGAAAACGAATACACTTATAAATTAGAACTTAAATTTAATGAAATACATAATATTATATAGAATGATGATGTGTTTTTTTATATATAATATATATTTATGATTTAAAAGGTGGCGAACTTATCGATATTACAATATTATTGAAAAAAAAAACAAATAATTAACTTATGCAGATACATACTATATGAACATATAAGAGAATAGATATATTTAAATATATAAAAATATTTATGTCCATTTTACTGTTGCTGTTTTTTGTTTAAAAATAAATTTATTTACAAGTGTGTTTTGCAAAGTAAATATAAAGAATATAAATCAAGAGAAAGGAAAAGAATATTATTTACAAATGACTTTTAAAAAGATATATAGACAGAGAGAGAGAGATAGATTAAAAAAAAAATAAAGAATATAAATTTATATTTGTTTTGATGGTAAAAAATTGCAATAATAATTTTTACTATAATAAGAAGTATATATTTATGTGTACAAAGTGTGCCTCTAGTTGGTATGTGCGCAAATTAGATGTTGCCCTTTTCTTTTTACTTAAGAATTTTAGTAAAAATAATATTTTCTTATACAACTTTGCTGCTTTCGTAGTTTATTTTTTTTTTTTGCTATAAAATGTTCAAATTTGTTTTTAGCGGGGATGGCGATTATAATTTTTAGTGTATTTTTCTTTTATCTGACAAACAATTAAATACAAATTCATAAACAATTAAACACGTATATAGATTTACGTTTTTTGTTTTAATTAAAAAATACATCTACACTAATGTTTAGTGAGAATCGATTTAAAACTGATCAGTCATGCAAATCAATTAAATTTTAACTCGTAGGTATGTCTTAAAGTTGGATTTTCTATTTGTTTTATCATGCTTTGTTAAATATTTACAGTTTTATACTTTTTATCGTTAAAATTCTACGAATAAACATTTTGTCGGTAGAGTCTAAGTTTGCGTGTATTGTGTTGTGTTTTGTGGATTTGCGGATTTTTAGTAATACATATTGCAGATTGATTTGTTTTTATTTTGTTTGTTTATAATTAATTTATATACGTTTTGTTTTATGCCTCAAAATAGCGTTATTATTAATATAAGTCGTAGTCACAACATTGGTTGGTATATTGTATAATATTACTGAGTAAATATTATAATAAATTTATTTTCATGTTTTTTGCACTACATACTATTATTATGTAAAATTTTCTATATTGTTTCAAAGGCAGAGAGACAAATTACAAATGACGAGGGTCCAATAGGAGTCAAATTGGGGATTCCATTAGAAGGGATATTCTTCTCTCACCTGATAACACAGGACACACATAGTTTAGACGCACCCATGCACTCATCGTGGCAGAAAGCTCCGCATTGCTGACATATTACCATAGCATTTAGCGAGCATGCACAATTCGTTGGTGGGTTATTGTCTGTAGATGTGCCTCCTGAGATTCCAGTTGATGTGGCGGTGGTAGTTGTTGTTGTAGCAGATACAATGTAGTTTGGCTGTTGGTCTATTATGTTTGAACAAGCATCAATGTAGGTGATGCCACCTGATATTTTAAGAATATTTTTGTGTTAGTAAAACTAAAAGTTATATTGTTTTTGTGTTAAAGATTTCTCAATTGTTTAACTATTTTAAAGAAAAAAGGTTTCTCCTACTTTTTTGTAGTTTTATTAAAATGTTCTTCTGACTCAATCTTTTACGGGTCACTATGAAATTCCTCTTAGCGAGAGTTAAAGAGTGCAGGCTTACATATCTAGCGTCGAAGCGATCTAGAATCTAGAATGTATCGTTCGGTTCCTCTGCAGAAAAGTATTACCAGACCATTGCTGGGCCGAATGTTCACAAATGACTTGAAAATATGCCAATATTCAGAAGTGTGCCTAAAATTATTAAATCAAAGCAATTTTGTGATCTCAGCCTAATTACTGCAATTAAAAATGCTAGTAAGTTATGCTGTTTTGGCCAACTGAAAAACCGGTTTCCTATCTTACCAAAAGTTTTTCACTTGAAATAGGAAAATGCACCAAATTCATTAGCTTTCATTATCGTTTTCACTGCTAGAACAATTATTAACTTATAAACTCACTAAATCATTTGATGTGCTAATACAATTGAAGTTTGATTAATTAGTGCCATTGAGTTTATACACAACTCAATGGTAGTACATAAGCGAGGAGAAGTAAAATGGTACAACATGTTATTAAGAGCTCTGACGAGTTTGGAAGATATCCTTGCAAGTAAATCATTATTAATAAGAAAATGATATCATTATGGATGGATGATAAGTACGACGTTTTAAAGATTTAAGATGGATATAGTCAGAAATATTCAAAATGGCACTTGTTTTCATTTTTTAAATTACCTTGGTTGACGATTCTCCTGACATGAGGAACAGCCGCTGATGTTAAAGTTTGATGAAGTTCATGTATGTTTAAAGTTTTCGATATATCTACATCAACCGATGCTGGGCGTCCCCGCCCAGTTATTGGCACTCCGTTCATACCCTGTAGCTATCATTGAAAGAATATATACTAAAATTTAACCAAATAAGCTAATAATCTACGAAATTTTACCTGATTCTGAGATGGAGGCGCACTTGATGCACGTGGTGCTTGATTATCTGCCGATCCAACATTTGCCCTATGCACAAAAACATACTGATTATTACCATTTTGCTGTTGAATTTCACTCTGATGTGGTTGCGGCATAATACTGGCGTGTTGCACTGTCCCTGGTGGTCCATAGACATGTCGTATTAACGTCGGAGAGGGCTGCCGCGGAACAAATTTTTTCCGAGGAAATCCCATCCTCGGACCAATAACCTGTGGGACGGAAATCTATTTGAATAAGTAAACTCTTTTGAAATATTAAACATTGAACTCACTTTATAAACTGTTCGTCCGATCGTAGGTAGCGGCGGTGTTACCGGCGTCGATATTCCTTCTTCGGTTTTTATCTGTGGCGATGACGCAGATACTGGAACCTGTTGGGTGGCCCCCGCATTTGTTCCAGTGCTGGTACCCGACGCCAAAATTGCCGACGGTGGCCGTAGCTGCGCAGTTAGATTATGTCGATTGGGACTGTTTTGGATGACAGCTTGACATATTTGATAGCTACGTTCTAAGTTAACAGCACCTGGTGGTAGTTTATTTGTGGTTGGTTTCCGCCCTTTGCCACTGGGGATTTTTGGGCGCTGTTGTGCTATTGTGGATGGTATGCCGCTGCTAGATAGAACTTTTATTGTTGCCGGATTTAAGTAGGTCGTTGTTGTTGTAGTAGAACCTGCAACTGAATTAGTCGCGGTAGGCCGTTGCATGCTAACAGTGATTTGTTTTTGGATAAACTTGCCGGAAGATTGATGTTGATGTTGTTGTAGTTGTTGTTGATGTTGTTGTTGTTGTTGTTGTTGTTGTTGTTGTTGTTGTTGTTGTTGTTGTTGTTGTTGTTGTTGCTGTTGTTGTTGTTGTTGCAATTGATGTTGATATTGATTAATAGTAGTTGTAGGTGATGAAGGCATCAAGGTATTGCTTTGTTGTTGCTGTTGTTGTGGAAGCTGTTGTTGTTGAATATTAATAAATTGTCGATGTTGATGCTGTTGCTGGTATTGTATTTGAGAGTTTTCTGTCGGATGATGCGGTTGCTGGTTAGTTGTATAGTGATGAACTCCACTTGAATCAATAACTTTTTTAATTTGTTGTTTTGGTTGTGAATGATTTGTTTGGAATGCAATTTGTTGCTGGTGTTGTTGATGCTGCTGTTGTTGTTGTTGTTGCCTTTGTTGCTGTTGTTGTTGTGCGTGCAGAGTTAATTGCCGATTTGGATGCATAAGGAAATTTCCAACAACATGTCCATTTGTATCTAGGAGGAGTTTTCCACCGGATATATGTGGTAAGGAAGATGGAGCATACATTTTCATATCTGCATTGCTATCGTTTGAATTGCTATTGACTACAGTGCTTGTAACTTCCATTTCAGCTGCAGTCATGGGAACTTCAATTTCTTCATTTGCGATCTATTTGGAAAAGAATTTAAATGTATGTTAGCAAAGTAAAATCAATAAATTGATATCAATAAAGAAACTAAAGGCCTTATTGTGTGTCGTTTTGCTATCGGTAAACGACGTTTGTCGATAATCGAACTTTAAAAACATAGTTTTTGTATTTCGAATCTCTTTTTCACTTGCAGTATCGTAAAAAATTATAGTACTCAATCGTCAATCTTTGAAAAAAAAAAAAAAATATAAATACAATTCTTCGGTATACTTACATCACCAATATCAATGCCGAAATCCTGTTGTTCAAGGAACATTTCTGGTTTTTGTTGCTGTGGTAAATGTTCCACTTCCTTTTTTATTAGTGATTCATCTATGATTTGATTACTTTGTTCATTCATGAAATTATTTTGTTCATCCATGAAAGTCGAAGCATTGGCATACAATGAATGGTTCATTTTTAATCCGAAATTCCAATCGTGTTGTACATGATGAAATATATTTTCACTCGTTTGAGTCTCTTCTAAGCTCGGCGATGGTGGTGGATGTGCTTGTGTTGTTGCCATAACCATAAGTGGGGATGTGTCTCCAGGACCCTGTGTTGAGGACTGCGACGATGTAATAGACGTTTCAGATGAATTACTTGCTGTCTCAATTGCTAAATGCTTATTTTGTTCATAGACATTTTCGCAGTCTTGAGCTATCATGACTTAAGAGCGAAAAAAACAAAAATATAATATTGATAATAAATACATTTCAGAAACAGAAAATATATTTACCATGATCAAGTGAGCTAAATAAATCACTCTCAGAGACGTCCTTCGGTACTGGCATTTCCATATTATTTATTACTTCTAAAAGAATTATTGTTAAAAAAAACTGCCTTAAAGTGCTTCAATAAAAATAAAAACTAACCTCCACTTTCTGTGCTCACTTCGCCTGACTCTAGAACGTAGTTCTCGGCATCTGCAAACTTCTGTTCAATAGGATCTTCTTCATCTAATGTACCGGCTGCTCCTTGGGCAATCCGGGCCCTTATCGCAACCCCAATGTTATCACAGGTACTAATGCTGGTATTACTCTCATCACAGCTTACGCCACCATTACAGTCGATTAGATTGTTGCTGTTACTATCGTGTTCGTCGGTGCAAGTAAGCATGGCACCTACACCACTACTGTTAGCCAAATCGGATACAATGAACTGATCTACCATTCCACTGGGTATTTGCATCGGGGACGGTTCTAGAATTGAAGAATGTTGTTGGTGCAAATGCTGATGCTGCTCCTGTTGTAGTCTTCGTGAAAAACTACTGAACAAACTGTCGGCAAAATTGAAAGCATTAGCGGGCGCATTAAATGCTCCATCCGACCCAACAACATCTGCAACTATAGTTGGAACTAAATTTGAAGTATCTGTGGTATCATTTGGCGTGTCTAAGCCACAATTGTTAAATGGGAAATCATCTCCTAGGTTAGACAAGCCTCCTGTCGTCTCTTCAGTATTTGCCGCCTGTTGCTGCTCAGCATTTTCTTCGTTGGTTGTCATCTCCAAAACATTTGAAATAAGCAGCTCCTCTTCCGGATCCAGCCGATTCGAGTCGGTGTCTGATTTTGGAGAATCAACTACTGGTTCTTCAATATTTTCTTCACTGGGTGGTGGTGGCGGTGGTTCTGGCGCTTCAGCTTCAGATTCGAATTTAATTTGTTTGCTCTCGGCAAATGTTGGGCTAGTCGACGAACGTTTGCGAGTTCTTTTAGGTGAAGCTTGTTTCGGTAAAACAATTTCCTCTTCTGGAATAATAACTTCCTCGTTGCAAACAAGCTGTTTGTTTTGATCCACTTCGGATTCGCTGCTATTTTTACTGCCATTAGAGGCAACATCATCACTCTTTGCTGGAGATTCTTCAGTCTGTGGTTTATCACTGGGTGTTGTGGATTGTGAAAATGGGGCGCTCTTCGCCACAGAATCCACTTCATCCTTCATTTTACTATCGATTCTACATTCGATAATGGATTTGGGCTCGGCTTTAATTATTGGCGGCCGCAGTATACTACTGCTCGTCGTGGTAGATAACGATGATAACGTCGAAATGGTGGATGAAGTGGATAAAGGTGATGTCGACGAGGTAACATCCGCTGAGGTGCAGGTTTCTGTCCTGGCACTTATTGCCATTTTACTAGTCGAGCTCTTGCCAAATTTGATTGTCGTCGTTGTTGTAGATATTGTTGGAGTGCTTTCTTCAGACGAAGTGGAACTTGTTTCATATCTTCTCATGGAGATCTTATCGCCCCAGATTGGTTCAAAGTGCTTTAACTTCCATGGATCTAATTTATTCTTTTCCTTTTCGGCTTCCGATTTCAGTTTAACTTTATTTTCAGGTGTGAATTCACCTTCCGAAAGTCGCTCCCGCCATTCTAAGCACGCGCGAGCAAAGAATTCATTATTTAAGCTTGACGGACCGAGACGTACAGCGCCAAGAGCTGCGTCAGATGTTTCTACTGCTGCCGCTCGATCAACGCTCGGCAGTAGTTGAATCAAGTTGTACTGATAAAGAGGTGGCAGGAGGGAAAAAGTTTGCTTGTTTAACAGCGCTCGCAGATTGGTGCTTGCCAGAATCGAGTCTGGCGTTTCCAAGTCAATTTTTCCATCTTTTGTTTGTTCAATTTGTGCTGCGGTGGACATTTTCTTGTTGGATCGCCTCCGGGGCTTTAAACTAAAACCCGGTATAGAGGCTAGTACCTCACGCATGGTAGACGCTTGCATTTGAGCTGTTGTGCTAGGTATGCTGCGCAGAGAGATTGTCGTTGCCGAAGATGTGGATGGTGTGGTGCATAATGTTGCTAGACTGTTCTTTGTTCGACATTGACTGCTCGTGGCAGCTAGTGAAGTGCTGGGCGCTGGCTTCTTTTCGGGAATTGGCTTTACAATTATGCGAGGTATGTGACGCCGCAGACTATGCGAGTGTTTGACCAATTTTGCCGGCGCTATGTGGTGATGATGATGCGATGATGGACTTCCTGTCGCCAAAGATGGCGGTGAGTCTAGAGCAAGTGGATCGCATTCTACTTCGTTGCTAGAACAGGGCGGTGGTGTTACATACTTTGCAGAGGGTGTATGCAATTTGTGCTTAACTGAGGGAAAGATGATTGATGTGGTTGAGAGGAAATGTGGTTTAGCTGCTGTTGATGACGAATGGTTCGATGTTGTTGTTGAATTGGTGTGAAGTTGGATTTTTTGGAATGAGTCGTTGCTGGTTGTAATAAGTTTTTCATGACTTCGAGGAAATTGGTCTGGAGTTACATCGCACTCCATGGTTGTTTTTATACTTTGTTTGCAATGTTTCGGAATCAATTAGTTATGCTAAAAATACAATATACAATTTAATAATTTTTTAAATTTTTATGAGATTGGTTAAACTGTATTTTAGGGCAGGTAACTATTAGAAATTTAGTTGAGAGATATAAATTACAAGTTAGTAGTGGGTTGCATACAAAAAAAGTAAATAATTTTCCATAAAATTTATTATAATGCACCTAATGCGGAGACAGGTCAAAAAACATTTCGGAAAATAAACTGTGATAAAGAAAGTTTATAAAATAACTGGTATAAATATGCGCAGTTGGATTAAGCTACTGATACACGATATGAAGTAGTAAATTTTCGATGCAGTGAATTGTATACTACTGGAAAACAGTAAATGAATGTGACGATTGAGTTGGAAAGTAGTGAAAGCAACGTCTCTGTGCGTTGTGCATGACTTCCAGGAGCCAGGCAACAAAATATACATTCTTAGCAGGAAAAAAACGTTATTCAAGCATTGTAAAAATGAATTCAAGCGAGCTACAGGCGAAAATTGTTGAGACCAAAAGCTAATACTCAAAAAGATGGTTTCATTCTTATTTTTGTTTTCAATAACATATAATGTAGTACAAAAAATTTTAGTAAAAACGTCAAAACAAAAATGAAGTGGTAACCCTGAGGAACGCAGAGAATCGCAGAGAATCGCACATAGCTTTTGTTTTGACGTTTCATTTTTTTTTGTTTACTGTAATGCAAATTTATTAAATGTTGAATTATAAATTTAATAATAAAAATTAAGGAATAAAAAGTATCCTGTCTTAGGAACGCCAGCGAAAGAAAAATTATAAAAAAAAAATTGTGAAAATCGGTTAGATAGTTTCGGTGTTCATCGTGTGCAACAACGTGATGCTTGTTTTATATATAATATAATAATAATAATAATAATAAGAAGAAGAAGATGTATGTACAATTTTTTATATTTTTGAAAGGTTTCCTCTTAAATTGAATTTTTCTCTCGGTTTTTCTTAAGATCTAAATTCTGGGGCATACAACAGAGCCTTATCTCTTGCAATGCAGAGATAGGTACTCTTGGCCGAGATGGTTCCAGAAACTCTATTATTATTATTCCTTATTGCTATTTCTATAGAATTCGAGAGGATCTAAAATTTACCGCCGGCCGTATCCAAACGATTATTGACTTCTTTGCTTAAAATAAAAAGGATGATTACAAAAGAAGAAATATTATTCCTGATTAGTTGTACATATTATGCCTATTAGGCCCTTTATGCGATTGCCGGTTTCGATTATCGATTGTCGATATTATTTAAAAAACAATCAAAATTTTCATTTGCCATTGTTTAGGAATAATAGAACACAAAATATGTTATTTTATAAAGGGATACAAATTTTTAATGGACTTCCTAATAATGTTAAATTAGAAAAAAATATAATTCAGATCGAACCAATTATTAATTATGTTAAAAACAATTATTGATGTACCTATATATAAATAAACTTAAAAACTTAAATTTGAAAAATTGACAACATTATAAATATATATATTGTATAAAAGTATATACATATATTGTACAGTCAAAATGGCTTATAACGAACACGATGGGACTGGGGAATTCGTTGGTTATATCCGGTGTTCCGTTATAACCGATTAGTACAACTTGTATGAACCTTTGACGGCACTTCAAAATTAGTTCGCAATAACCGATATTTCGTTATAACCGATGAAGTTATAACCGATTTTAACTGTATATAAATATATACAATAGTGTATTGTTCGTTCGATTGCGTTATGCAATACCAAACATGAAAATCAACCGAAACGGTCGACAAATTTCGGTTGTTAATCGACAACCGCAACGGTGCCTTAGACTTGAATCGCAATTAAAAAAAATAAAATGTATGTGTTCTTAATTCATAGTTAGTTAAGTTATGAACTATATTTACAACCGCACAAGTGCCTTGCACATTAGGCACGACCATTAAATTAGGAATTTTTAATGGTCATGAACGTTGACCCTTTCAGAGGTCGGGCTATTTGAATAGCTGCGAATAGCCCACTATATGCGCAGGATATCTAAACTATAGCCACTTGGATATTAAATGCACACAAAAGAAGTTTGAGGACATAGTGGTCCTGCCAGATGCTAATGGGAACCTTTTAAATAAGGAAATCTAAATGGAAATTGAGGGGATGGAGTCAGTTGTGACAAGCGCACTAAACAAGCAGAAGTAACCGAAAACACCTAGAGGCAAATACAAATACCTGACAGAAGGGATCGTACGTACTACCACGGACAACGACTAGACTATATCAAACTGTGGAAAGCGAACTTCAGTGCACCCAAATCATGCTGAGGAATGCAATACAAAATCACAACACACAATGCCAGAAAATACTACGAAATACCTATGAAGAGTGGACCGGACGCATTTAAAAACATTTACAGTATAACGCCCTTATTATCGTTTGCGAAGCGAATAAAAAAGTTGGCGAATTGGTATTGAAAATCGTGAAAATTCGAAAAGTTCTTCGCCCTAATCGTCAATATAGTAGCGAAAGTAAGCCAAACAAATAAAGGTTTTAGTCCGGTCAAATTAGACCAAAAAATAAGAGTAAAGTTACCTAAATTCCCACCAAGCTGAAAATCGGTAAGGTTGTTTGAAATATCATTAAAAACAAAATTTGAAAGTTCCCCATCTTTCCCCTGTAAGGAAAAAAATTTATTCAAGGTCAAAGGTAAAAAAAAGAGTTTTTCGCGATTTTCAGCAAAACGGTAAGTTTTATCATAAAAATATCATAAAATTATCTACAAAAAATTAATTAATACTTTTTTTCTACGAGCCACCGTTTTTGAGATATAACGATTCAAAAAGTTGTAAAAGTTTTAATCGTCATAATAGGCATGAGTACGCCACGTATATATACAATACATCTCTATAGTTGTAATATATGTTAAAATATTTTTCTATCGGTTATTGTAACTTATACTACTAATATAAAATATACATAAGTTATAACTATAAGAATATCAGGTAAAATGAAACCTTGAGAAAACATCTGTCCCCTGTTCAATTGTGTGCGTGGCTACGGTCTTATACCTGCTATAATAAATGAAATACTGTTAGTCTTGAACGCCAGTTAGTAGTGAAAACACGTGTTTATCCTAGCCTATATCGTGCTGTTTTGAGTTTTATAACAGCGTCGTCGAACTTTAGCAATATCTTCATCAATTGATATTTTATTTGCTGAAAATATGACAGTTCCAACCAGCCAACAAAAATTTCTTTCTAATACTCACAACAAGTATCGGTTCATTTCAATGTTGAAAGAAAGATTTACTACGGAAAATATATTGGTAAGGCAAGCTAATAATGATGCTGATGTATTGACAATTGAAACAGCAATTGAGCAATTCAATTTGACAAATACAACTATTGTTGTTGGTGAAGATATAGACTTACTCGTATTACTGACTGCTCGAACTCCAACTGAAAAAACTATTTTCTTCTTAAAACCAGGAAAAGCTCAACATCAATCGAAAATGTATTCATCAAAAAGTTTATCTACTTTTGCAGAGTGTCAAAATCATGTACTATTTTTACACGCAATAACTGGCCGTGATACGACATCTGCATTTTACAGGAGGGGTAATATAACAGTCTTCAAACTATTTGAGAAACAAAATTTAATTGAATGTGCTGAAGTTTTTAAAAATAGTAGTTCTACTCGACAAGAAATTATTACTAACGGCATTCGCTTTCTTCTTTCTATGTACGGAGCTCCTAAAAAAACTACCTGCTTAGATAAGTATAGATATGCATGGTTCGTTAAAAACACCAAAAGTAAAAAACAAGTACAATTAGCTTGTTTTCCTCCAACCTCAGTTGCTGCTCATCAACATCTTTTTAGGGTATATTACCAAGTTCAAGTGTGGCTTGGTTATCAGCTAGACCCTACAGACTGGGGTTGGAAGTTGGTCAACAATTTATTAGAACCAGTGCACACTTTACTTCCACCTGCGCCGGAAAAACTGCTGAACTCGATTTTTTGCAACTGCAAAAAGGGATGCAGTGCTTAATGTGGTTGCAAAAAAGCCGGACTGTTCTGTTCTCCGGCATGTACACATTGTCAAGGCCGCTTGTGTTCTAATATTGAATCACTAACAGTAGAGGATCCGTTTGATTCCAACGAGGCAACATGCGATACATCGCTATTAACGCAGTTTACATGCGCTCAGGATGAAGATGAAGAAGAACAAGAACAAGAAGAACAAGAACAAGACGAACAAGAACAAGAAGATCAAGAAGAAGAAACGTGCGCATATTATGACAATTACAACTTTTACAACTTTTTGAATCGTTATATCTCAAAAACGGTGGATCGTATAAAAAATGTATTAATTAATTTTTTGTAGATAATTTTATGATCTACAATTTTTGTTTGAAATATTTTTATGATAAAACTTACCGTTTTGCAGAAAATCGCGAAAAAATCTTTTTTGATGGAGAACTTTCAAATTTTGTTTTTAATGATAATTTAAACAATCTTACCGATTTTCAGCTTGGTGGGAATTTAGGTAACTTCGAAGGTCTAAATTGACCGGACTATTTGCGAATGAAACAACTTCCTTCGCTTTGTGTAAAGCATTCGCTAAACCATTCTGCTCGAGGCGAACGTTCGACTCGCGAACCGTAAAAAGGCCTTAATTGGCAAGATGGCTAAAAAAATTAGTACCGATTAAAGAGAAAAATGACATCCCCAAGGAAAACTTTGAAGGGTTTGCCAAAAATTCTGAATATGTGCAAGACAACGATACAATACGGTAAGTGCAACAAACTGACTCTGAGAGCACGATGATAATCCAGCCAATGACCCAGAGCAAACTAATGGTTTTACCAGCTCCGAAGAAGTTATAGAATTAACTAATATAAGAAATAAACTGGACCAGGCACGATTTCAAAATTTATCCTGATGAAACTTTTGCAAACAATGACGATTGTCCTGGATATCTTGATAACTCCTTAAACAACGATTATTTCCCCACCAGATGGAATACAGCAAAGTACCAATATTAAAGAAGGTAGACCCAGGGTCAATGACTGGATATCGAGCAATCTTACTCCCCAACAGCACAATCACTTAAGGATTTATGTAGAACATAAATGCTTAAGTATCGTTTCAGCAAACGGGTCTTACTTACCTGTGTTTGACGCCCGAAGAATTGAAGATAACGTGAATCACCTATGCAATTTCAAATAACGATGGGAAATACAAGTTACAGATGTCCTAGCTAAGCCACCAATTGCCGCAAACCTCACAACGATAATTCCAGATGGATTTATCTTGACAACCAAATCAATCGATAAGTACATACTTGGGTGTTTGCTTTGCATTGAAGCTATTTTTCAATAAACACGC
Organism: Baccha elongata; assembly: GCA_951217065.1. Taxonomy (NCBI): domain Eukaryota; kingdom Metazoa; phylum Arthropoda; class Insecta; order Diptera; family Syrphidae; genus Baccha; species Baccha elongata. Next base: position 32,959,473 of record OX578274.1, on the reverse strand, counting down.
AAACAACTGTGTTGTAAAAAGCTAATTTTGCAATTCAACGGCTTAGTAGCGTTACGAAACAAAAATGACGTAACAAAATGCTTCTCTACAAGCAACTCTTAAGACCCGTCGTAAGATTTTTTTTTTGAATTTCATAGGTTCATACAAAATGCACCACTTATTTTTTACTTGCTCAATTAGTATTAGCTTCGTGAAAAAAACAAATCATCATCAGAGAGCCTTAAAATGTAGATTCCGTTATACCGTCCGTCAGTCTAGAAGTATGTATGGGCGTATGTGTGAGTGTGTGTATGTGCGATTGTCACTGAGCTACAGCTTAGGTCCTAGGGAACAAATTTGAATTTTTGTTTTAGGCCGGCTATAACGGGTACCTCCCATAACTTAGTTTTTGCGACTTTTGTCAAAAACGGTTCTAACGATTTTGCTAAATCGTTAGAACCGGTATTTAGAAGAAAATGACACAGTTTTGGACTAAGTACAAATCGTTTAATCATTTAATCAATTAATCTTATTTGTAGTCTTATAGTTTACTACAAGTCAAAATTCATGCTACACAGTTGTACATTTTATTTCCCTCTCAGTAGATAGATATTCCAAATTACCTATTCGGTGAGCACTGTAATGTAAATGAAATTATTTTCGAAGAAGTTATTTTTTATTGTTCGATTGAAGGTATAGCTGAATTAAAATTACAAATACGTGACGTATATTCTGTTGTAAAAAGTTTACATTCAAGGTTGAATAAAAACAGTATAGGGACCTACATATATTATATGTTATTTTGAAAAATACATTTATCGGGCAAATCGCTTAAGGAAAATGTCAATTTTTTTTACATTAAACTATAGCGAGAAAGATGGTTGAAAGAATTGTTAACAGCATGAAAGCTTGGAAATACATATCTATGAGCCTGCTTAGGTTGGGAAATTAGAGTTTGACGTGGTGAGTAGGCAGTCTTCTGATTTCACAAAAATAGGTCTATTAGGACGCATCGCTTAGAACGGGGGTAATTGTTGTGAAGTAAGACAGTTTTACGCTAATGTTTTGTTTTTGTTTTTTCATTTTGCTTAATTTTGAACACATCGCCAGTCAAGCAAATAATGAGCAAAAAGGGAAAAAACACGAATTTGGAATTGGAACAGTACTCTACTCTTACTTCCGATGTTTATAATATTTGAAGCTGCCTCACGACATTACTCACCTTCACCCCTTCCGCTTATGAACTCTCGTGTGTTCGGACACAAATTTCCCAGTCTAAACATGCTCTATATTGTTAACCAATATCAGAAAACGTCGGAAATCAATATTTTCAGGAATTTATAGGCCGGCCTATACAATCGAAATTACACGCGACATATGAAATTGCTTAATAAACTGCGTTTTAGCTCCTTTTATTATTACATGTGCCTGCTGAGTCGGTCGTATTGTATTTTTATTTTTCTGTTTTAAACATTAAAGCTTCCTCGGATTTTTTTACTTCTAATTCAATCAAGCTTTGTAACTCCTGCTGGTGCTGACATGCGAAGCCAGATATTCTGTTTAAGTACAGAGTATAATTGCAACCAGACGTGGCTACTATGCAAACAGTTAGTTTTAATAGAAAAGCTGATTTTTTTCCAATACATTAGTCAGCAAGTACGGATATTTAATATAGACAAATAGGTATATGTGACCAGACCTATCAAAGTGTCACTTTTATAAATAAATAGAGGGTTAACAGCAAAATATCCAAATAACAATAGTTTGTAGGTTAGGTAAACAGAAACTAGATAACTACCTATTACATAAATGTACCTCTATTAATCAACTTATCATATGAAAAAAGTAAAATTTAAGTTATCTAGCAGTCTAATAATATTGTTAATGCGAAAGGTAAGAGCATAAGAGTTTGTTATATTAGGAATAAATTGTAAAGCATTTTAATCAAATTATAGCTAATACTGTTTCAGTTCAGAAAAATTAGGCACTGAAGATCGGCTCCAATTATAATAACACATACATTCCATTGCAGGAAAATGAAAAACGAAGTTATGGTTGGTACCTTCATAAATGTGTACCTATATAATAAACAATGAAGAATAAAAAAAAAATAACACATAACACAAGTGTAAAACAATTTTCCAACCCACCTTATTCAAATGGCACATTCTCCTTCTTCCAGCAGTGCTCCGCAACACAAAATAATATCCAAACAACAAAAAGTCTTCTTGTTTTGCCGTTCTGCGTACCACACTCACACTCTTGTAATCACATAAACAAAAAAAATTTAAAGGAAAATTCTCTGGAATTTTTCTTGCTTTTTCGTGGATCAATGGAAATTAGGGCTTTTATTTAACTCTTAAAACCAAAGTTAAGTTAAGAAAAACCTATCCTACTTGGGATGCGCGTAGCTCCTTTGTCATTGTTTTTATTTCTTTACAAAGGAAACAAACCTTTTTATCTATTTTTTTTTATTTTCGTTTTTTTTTTCATTCGTTCGCCCTGCAAAATTTGTTGTTTGCCTTTGCTTGTTGGGTTCTGTTCTGATGGGGGCGGGGTACACAAAAACGATACGGGCAACAACGACGGAATACACTTCTCTTATGAATAATGAGCCTCCCCTCGCCGACCAACTGGAGAATGTTATATTTTTCGCGAAACACAAATCTATATACACAAACTTTTTTTTTTCTTTTAGGAACAAAATTTTTTTTGTACACGCGTAAATTAAAAACAAATTGGAAAATTGGGTCCTTGGCAGTATAAAAAATAAATTATAAAATTTTCTTCATCCAATTTTTGACAGAAAAATGGGAAAAATTATATATGTATTCCGGGATGTGCGAGAAAAACTGAGAACAAATGATTTTTTGTCTCACTTTTTATGTCATTTTCAAGCTGAAAATAATTGAATTTTTTAAATTTTACGTTCTAGTAGAGTTGATTAAATCTTTACACTTTGATTAAAAATTGAAATGCATTGAACTTTAGTATGATAATTTTATTTTTTAAAAGTTTTTCACCTTTAATACATTTTTCGCACATTGATAGACTTTTCTCCGTCGTACACTTTTCGAGTTTTTTGGTTTTTTTCTTTTCTTTACATCCTTTCGGAGATTTTTTTTGTTTTATTTTTTTTTTCGAAACCAAAAGGGAACTTCGAATAAAATTAGTTTCTCAACTTGGCAACGAGGGTGTGCTGCGATGACAGATAATTTATTTATTTGGAATTTAAGGTGGAAATGTATAGGCATGTGGAATTCTGTACTGCGGGAACTGTCTAGAGCCTGTTTATGTTGGTGGCTTTTGACCAAAATGACCAATGAAGAAGAAGAAATACAGGAAGAGATGTTCTGCAAAAAGATTGCGGCACTATTATTTATATGCATTTGACAGCAGCGGTGCGAGCTATGCGATGTTTAAATGTATGCAAACATGTTTAAATGTACGTGTGCACAACACCCGTTCCTTTATTTCTTCTTCATTGCTTTTGACGAGATCCTAGTCTAGTTCATTGGATTGAAACTCTAATCTTATCTCTTTTCTTGCCGACAGTTATTTACTTAAGAGCCAGTCTTTTCAGCTCTGGTTATTTGTAACCATTGGTTATTTCAGTTGTTAACCATAGATTTTGTATGTGTTTCTATGGTAACCAGAAAATGGTTAAATTAAACCAGAGCTGAAAAGACTGGGCCTAATTCTGACATTTTGTAGACGTCTCTATAAAAATTTCATCGTGATTCACATGCTTATGGAAAGACTGCCTTTAAACGAAGCAACTCCTTAGTTTTCACTAGTATGTTTGTGCTTTTAAGAGATAAACGTAATGTTGAGTTTCGTTGAATATGAGCTCCGCATGAGCTGTGCGATCTGAACCGCTCTCACATACGTAAATTTAACAGCTGTGAGCATTTGACAATCCGAAAAAAAAAAATAATTGCATTTTATCAAAAAAAGACTATGAATTTGCATTAAATTATCCATTTCAAAAATACATCAACAAATTTAACATGTTTCACATGTTCATTATGTGCATTCATCATGTTTGTTTAAACATGACGAAACAGTTCGTTTAATTTTGACAGTAGGTCATGCTAGCTCATACGCATTATAGAGTTCTACTCTTACAATTCATTCACACGATTCTTTTCTACTATACATATATCTGATCAAGTACTCATCCGGGTTTTTTTTTACAATTTTGTGTGGAAAAAAACGACATTAGGGATTATCCCACACCGGTAAAATCAATCAATTCGATACCTAAGAGGGTTTTTTAGAATTGGAATCCTAGTTTTAAAAATAGAGGTACCTTTGTCATAATGTAACGGAAAAGTTTGTTTTTACGAAAAAGTAAAATTTTGATAAAATTTGGCTAATTTTTCCATAAATTGAAAAAAACTTGAGCGATTTTATTCAAATTTTAAATGGCGTTGTGCATTTAAAGTTTTCAGTTACATACCGTAGTTTGTAGCAAAGAACAAGATCGTATTACGCAGATCGTACGAATAAAATGTTTGCAATCGAAATAAATAGTATTCCTCAATGACTGTTTATTTTCAATTCCAAACTAAATACGCAAAAGGTTGTTTTATGTTGGGCATCCACTTCCTTATTTCACCTGACGACATTGGGGCATATTCATAGTTGTTTTTAAACTACAGTTTTGCTTAGCCTTGGTTTAAGCAATGTAATTTAGATAGGATAAACTCGAGTTTTTCTTAAAAACAAGTTAGACAGTGTCTATAAATATGCCCCATTGTCTCTAAATAATATTCGTTGATAGCTGGAAGGGCCGCACATAAATTGGAATTAGGATTTGAGTAGCCAGAGAATCCCAGATTGTTTGATGCAGCACTAGCTTGTTTATATGATTGTTTTGCCAGCCGAGAATGTTCTATGCATATGATGGATGATTGTTTACAACCTTTCTGATTTTCTAAAGCCACTTCCAGCACTTCCAACACTACCAATTCAATTCAGGAAGGCAAATTAGCACTCCCAACCATCACTCCGAACAGCCAATCTAGGAAAGGTTTTTTTTTACTCGGAGGGCCCTCCGAACGTCCACTCGAATATGACAGTAATTATAAAATCTAATTATTAATGCATGGTATTTGTGTGTTTCTAACGATTTTGGTTTTTGTTTTTGAAAAGAACATCATACATATGTATATTTTTCATAATTTTTCTATTCACTTATTTCTTTTTTAATCTTTATTTTAATTTTTTTTTTGTAATTTAAAAATTGAATTTGTTCTCTTAAAATAAATAATACAGAATCAAATAAATTAATAGCTTGTAATAGGTTAATAATAATTATTTATTAGCTGTAAGCTTATAAACTAATAAAAAATAAAATGATATAAAAAATATTTTTAAATAATTTACGTTTTTTTTATTAAAAAAATATTAAGCGACAAACGATAATAGGCATGATTATTCATGGTGTCTTAACCGACAGACGACAAGAATAAAAGGCATAATAATCTGTCGTAAAGGTGTAATCGACCAGAAACTTTTTCGCATTCCTAAGTAATGTATAACTTTGCTGCGAGACCAGTATAAATCGATTTTTGAAACAAATTTGCAAAACTATTCATTTAAACTTTTGATTTATGTTTTTAAAATAAATTATGATTTTTGTTTATTTTATTTTCTTAAATACTGAAATTCATAAAACTTAATACTATTTTCCTGATTATGAGAATCTTGATATTGCTATAAATCTTAAATTTACAACTCTTCATGTTTAGCTATATGATGACGCTCTTTTTCTTTGGGAAATGCCCAGAAATATGATGGAAAACCCATTACATCTCGTTCCCTTTTAACAAAAGCCGAATATGATGAAATGCAATTCCCAATAAAATGATTTGACAATCCCAAAATGGCTAAATCTAAATGAGGATTGTCTACAGGAGCCTTGTGGGCAGTGACGTTCATCCTGGCGAGTGCGGTATTTAGCTCGGATATCATATGATTGCTATCAGAAGCAACAAATATAGATCTGACTTCGTTGTTCTTGTGAGTTTGTTTAACGGTTTTGATAAGTCTTTTCAGTTGTTTGATAATAACCTCTTTTGGTGGCATGCATAGATCAGGATAGAGTTCTCCTTTTTCATTATTATAACCAAGACATTGGGGCGAAGCAAATAGATGTTGACTATTTTTTATGTGTTCACACGCTCGCACCCAATCAATGCCATTTCTCAAATGGATACCTATGAACGCACCTTTCGATAGTTCGCTCTTGATGAATTCTTTAGCCATGTTTCGGTATTTAGTACTCCAAAGAACGTGCTTCTGTAATTCTCTATTTTCAGTTTGAACAGGAAAACTGGCTGGGGATCCGGTGAATGCTAGAACTGGCCATTTCTCAGGATTATATTTATCTGCCCACTTAGAAGCAACATCACTATGATGCACATCAAAGTGCAGAGGACCAAAGAATTCAGATTTCATAAAATCGATATTAAATGTGTCCCAGAATGAACCAAAGGGATTACCATCCTTAGCATGGCAATCTTTCTTGGTATTCTGTTTGTTCAAACTCTGTCGTTCAATGTAGCAGAATGAGGTTCGCTGCTCTTTTGGCCAGATTTGGTCGCCTAGGTTCTTCATAAAATCTTGCATCAGAATCACCCGATGGTATTTTTGTATTGGTTCTACTTGGAAGTATTCGTCAAAAGGTACCTGCACAGAGCGTAGTTCACCTTTTCGGTATTCAACCCATGGCGGAAGGACTAGTGTACGATTAAGAGCTTTTGAAAAGGCTAAGGCCCCTAGAAAGTGATCAGCTTGGTTTCCAAAGCGGCCTTTTTTTGTAATACAAAGACCGTAATTTAATTAATGAAGAGAATCAGGTCAAATATTATGTTGTAATGATTACATACCCATGCACGGGCAATACATTAGGTATCCGGCTGGATCAACTTCTTGTCCATTAATACTATTTATTAATAGAGCAACTATAAATATTTTAATAAACATAATTATTAAATAGTATCAACGAAAATTGTTTAAAATGTATGAAAGAAAAAAACGCCGGTACTTAACAAAAGAAATCAAAAGTGTTTTTTTGTTTACCAGAGGCAGATGACGTTTAACTTTGAATATATCATGATATATATACTTATTGCTTGCAAGATTTCAATGTTCGACAGTTAAGGTTTGTTCGTTTCGACTGTAAAGAAGTGCGTTAAGGCAATAACAATATGAGGCGAACATAGACACAACAAAAATAATAGCAAATCCAGTAGTACTTCAATTTTTCCACATCAACCTTAAATTGTGGTTTTTCTTTTTCTTCTGAATAATTCGTTAACGTATGAAACATGGTAAAAATGGTACAAACCTTTGTAGTCAAAATAAGTATATAATAATATAATAATATATATCACTGAGGAGAAAATACTTTTTTTCTTGCGAGCGGAAGTAGTAGAAAAGTAGGAAAGCATAATTTCGATAATAGCAGATTTTCAGGTGTTTTTCTGAAATTCTAGTTATCTTATGATTCAATGCATTGGGTTGTATCAAATGAATGCCCTTTAAATATCCGAAGTTTGATTAAGCCCTCGAAGCACTATTTAATAATATGCCAGTTAATTTCTACAATCATTGCTTGTTTTGCTAAATAAAATATGTATTACATTTAAGTCATAAATCAAGAAATTATAATTAATCACTTCAATCACAAATAAAAATCAATTTTTTAAACATAAACTTATCTCGCTCAACAATAATATTATACTCAACATCTTTGTTTTGTAGTATCACTTGCTTGTTTTTTAGCATAATTATCCATGTAATTATTCATGTATTTTCTTATTCTAAAAGACTGTAATAGTCCAATCAATTTTCTAAAAGGAAACATAACAAAAAATATCAAAAAAATGTAAACCAATTCTCCTCTCGAAGGTAAATTTAACAAGAGAAGATTTCAGTAACAAATATCGTTTATGTCAAAAATTCCATATGTATCTTTTATATTCATTTCACTCTTATTTGTATATATTTGTACACCCTCGTGAATTTCTGTATTTTTATATTGTAGATAGATCATGATACAAAAATACTAGATAACGCAACGCGCATGTTTTGTATTTTATGTCAAAAGTGCTACGTCACAAAATCTAAACGTAGTGAATTTTTGCGTATTTTTCATGCAATTTTATGTTTCATTTGATAATATTATAAAACTTGCGACTAGGAACTCGAAAAAAAGCTAAAAATTAATAATTCATGACCTGAATAATATTTTTTTATTGCATTTATTAAACTAAGCATTCAGAAAATCGGAAAAGTCTTAGAGATAAGAGCAGCAGTCCACATCTTGCATCGAACAAAAAGGGTAGACAAAAATCAAAACTGATGCCGATATAACATTCGTTTTATTTTTTTTTTAATTTGTTTCACTTTTATGAAACTTTTAAATTTTTAACACGATTAACAACAACACAGGCTATTTTATTTTGTTTAAATTTTGTTAAAATACTTTTCATTTCAATTAATAAACTCAAAAGATTGCAATGTTTATATTTTTCTTCACACATTTCAAAGGCCTGACAAAAAAAGTAGATTTTGTGACGTATATGCGCAGAAGCATCATGGCAGCCGCTAATGCTCAATCTGTTTCGTGCATAAAAATGAAAAATCGCACTTCTAAACACACTATATATTTTTTCTGACACTGACACATATGCCAAACCAAACGTTGCCACTTGCGTGCTTGGTGCTTGCTCTACAAGAAAATAAAAATAAAATAGTACAAAAAATAAATTGCATTAAGTAATTTCCTGATTTGCCTTAATAACTACTTCGTAAAGGAATATACGTTTATTTAACTTAATAAATAACAATTAACCAATTATGCAAGAACAATATTCCGAAGAATCCCTCGCAAAAGCCATCGAAATTGAACTACAAAAGAAATCAACAGCCACAACGAATGGAACAACACCCGCTGCTGTTGGCGGCAAAGAATTTTATGGGAAAGCGCAAAAATACTGGTCCGAGATACCAGCAACAGTCAATGGTATGCTGGGCGGCCTGGGACACATAAGTGCAATCGATGTCAGTGGATCAACACAGTTTTTAAAGGAATTGAAAATACCAGCACAACAACATGCGCTCGATTGTGGAGCTGGAATTGGCAGAGTTTCCAAAAACCTCTTGATGCCTCTGTTTTCAAAGGTTGATCTCGTTGAGCAGGATGAACATTTTGCTAAAACTGCCAAAGATTATTGCAAGAGCGATCAACTGGGAAAAATTTACAACATGGGATTGCAGAAATTCACACCAGAGGAAGGCAAGTACGATTTGATTTGGAGTCAATGGGTGCTGGGGCACCTGCCAGATGATGATTTACTGGAATTTTATAAACGAGTTAAGACGGGGCTATCGAAAGGAGGCTATTTTGTGATGAAAGACAATGTTACAACTTCTGGAAAGGTCGAACCTGACGAAGAGGATTCATCAATGACTAGACCGTTGAAGACTTTTGAAACTATTCTCCGTAAAGCTGGCTTTAAAATAGTTAAAGTAAGTCGACAACAGGGATTTCCAAAAGGACTCTATCCTGTTTATATGTTGGCCTGCCGACCGGCAACGTAAAGAAATAAAAGAGTTACAATAATTGTATAACTGGTAAGTTTGTTGTTTTATTTACATTTTACAAGAATGGGGGTAACGTGGAAAGGGAATTACATCTCTGATGTTCTTTACTCCAGTCAGGAGCTGGAGAAACCGTTCAAATCCAAGTCCAAAGCCACCTGTAGGAATAGAACCAAATTTTCGAAGATCCACATACCACTTGAGCCCGGGAGGAGCTTTTTCTTTCAAGAGTTCGTAGTTGTTTTCTCTGAGACTGCCGCCGCAAAGTTCTCCCACTGAGGGCATGAGAAGGTCCAAAGCATGGACTTTGGTGCTGTCCAAAAGTGATTGCTTCATGTAAAATGGTTTCTGTTCAGCTGGCCAATCGACGACAAACAGAGGGGTCTTCAAATAGTCCACTAGAAAAAGTTCCTGCTCTTTTGAAAACCCTTCATTTGTCTTAAGAGCTGTTTTGAACTTTGATTTGTGATCACTTAGTAATTTAAAGGCTTCATCGTAGGATAAAGTAGTCCAGTTCTTATTCAACCAAGAGAGATCCATATCAGCGCTGGCTTTTTTCTGACAATGTTGTATGTCCTCGGCGCTTTTATTCATGACATTCAAGCTGACTTCCTTGATCATTGTCTCAATAAACGTCGTGAGGTCTTCCATGGTATTGGTAAATGCCAGTTCAGCTTCTAGCATATAGAATTCAGCTAAATGCAATGGAGACTTACAATTCTCGGCTCGAAAAGCAGGAGAAAAAGTGTATGTACCGCCTAAACCGTAGGTGGCAGCTTCAAGATGAAGTTGACCAGAAACACTTAGAAAAACTTTTTGATCAAAGTAACTCTCATCGAAAGCAACTCCATCACGAGACATCTCTTTGAGCAGATTTTCATTATTGGGCTTCACTATAAAGGTCTAAACAGAATTCAAGATTATTAGTTGATATAAAATGCTACAAATGAATGCAAATTCGAACCTCTCCGGCTCCTTCACAGTCATTTGTTGTTAGGATCGGGGTGTGTATTTGTATTAAACCATTTTCATCCATGAAGTCATGAATGGCTTTGTTAGCTCTATGACGAACACGAAGTAGGGAAGCTATGTAGTCGACTCGAGATCGAAAATGTAGGTGTTCTCTAACATATTCGGGCGGATGTTGCTGTTTTGGAACGAAGGGATAGCCTTCTTGGATCGAAGAGTTACCTAGAATACATTTGTTTTGTAGGATTTGAATATCTTTACATTGTTTATACCTATTAGAGTAACTTCATTCGCATGAAGTTCATTGTGTCCATTAGGTGCTATTTGAATCTTTCCAGAGATACTTACTGAACAACCAGGTGATAAGGTTTTCGTAAGATCGTTTTTTGGAACAACTACTTGAAATTTTTCAGCTGTAGAGCCATCGTTGACATCAAGAAAGAGATTTGTTTTCATTTTACGTATGTTTTGGATCCAACCCTTCATAGTTTGTTATTAATTCAATGAGAACGTTAGAGATGCTTCCAAAACTTTACCTGAATTCCAAAAGAATCACCCGATTTCTTTGTAGGCGATTTGTTAATACGAGAGTATTTAGAACCATTCTCTTGTGATTTCTGTTGATTTTTAATAGCTTCTATTGGGATTTTTTGCGATTGTTGACTCAAGCAGCGGACTATTCTTTGAAGATGTTTTATTTCTTTTAGTTTTAACATTTTAATAAAAAAAAATTAACTTTATGTTTGTTTATCAAATGTTGATAGAATTTTGGGAATTTTGATATTTCGGTGGTTGACACATATGTTGCAGGAATTTGACAGATCGCATGGGATATGTTGCCATAAATGTCAATTTACTGAATGCAACATTAGGTATGTTCGCCAGTCAGCAGCGAAAATTGTTAAAGTGCCTTGCACATGGGCGCGATCAACGAATTGCGAGTTGAGAATCGTCGCGGAATTTAATATTTTATTTTATATACATGACGGTGTTCAAATTGTACTCACTCAATTAATGTATTTTGACGTCTATGTGATTAATTTCCTTCCCACTTCCCACGGGGCTCATTTACTATTCGACTCAAATTCTATTTTAAATAGACTCTCGCAATAAGGCCCTTATTATTTTTTCGTCTTTTGTACCAAAAAGCTTTCACAAATTCGGTTACTTTTGATTGGGAATTTCAATTACGGATGAGTATATGAAGTACATTGCGTCTGAATCCTTTGTGATCACACTACTTTGTGTCTGAACACGACAGCCCAATGTGAAATCTGTCCATGAGAGGTCGTCGGGAAGTTCAAAACGTCAATGCACAAACCGATTAATTTAAGTCAATGTATGGAAATCGTTAGTAAGGCCCATAGAGGAATCAAGATGGTTTCAATCTCACCGAAGTAGATGTCGCTAAATGAGCATATCGAGTAATTATTATTGCCCTAATTCCCTGCAACGAAAAACACTTGAACCGAACCGAACAAAATTCTTCTGCATACATTTGTATTTGTTTTTCTTTATTTCTCTTGCCTTTTAACTCAAGAATAATTGCTACAAGCTTAAAAAAATAAAAAAGTCGATAGTAACGACATCCTACGAGCAGTATTTGAAACTATAGTCTGTCCACTAAAAATTGGCAGTACAGGGAAGATAGGGATGTTTGTCTCTCATTCGCACTTCTTTGCTTTCCATAAGGTTATCTTCTTTCAAAAGCTCTAACAGGGTTGCCGTAGTAAGCATTTTGAATTGGAAAAAACTGAAAAAATATGATGTAGGGTTACCTTTCTTCTTTTTTAATTAAAATTATTTTCTTAATTTTTATTTATAAAAATGAAATGAAATTTATCTTTTTCCACACCACCAAGAGGTAAGATAGTAGGCGCGTTTTTGAAGGGTATCCCCAGTATGCCTAATTCCTTTTAAATAAAAAACAAACAAAAAAGAATTTATTCATAAAGATTAATATAACAAGCAAAATAAATAAACAAGCATAACAAAAATAAATATAAATTCATCTATTAAATAAAAATATGTACATTTATATATAAGTAAAGGTATTTTATTCACTCGAGAAGTTACTGCTGCTGTTTTTAAAAAAAGTAATATTTACAACACTTCACTTCACATTAATTTCAAAACACTAATCACAAAAATAGGTACACGAAACATCAATACCGACCGCCCGCGCGCTTTAAAAATCTACGCAAATAAGAAAAAATATACACGAAATATCAACCGACCGACCGGCACGAGAATTTACGCAAATAAATTCTTTAAAGACAACAGCTTAGCTACATTTTTGTAACTGCATTTTAAGATTTTCCCCACATAAAAAACACAAACATGATCAACAAAAACACTGCACGATAACACTTTTGTACTAGTAATATGCTCATCTCAATATCTCATTATCATTTCATCAATAAAAGGTATTTTTTAAGCTCTAAAATCTTAAGTTCCTCAACAGAACCAATATAAAAAAATACGAAACGAGTTACCAAATTGACTAAGGTATCTCTGTTCGAATGTATGTTAAAAGAGGGTTGAAATGCATTAGCCAATCAGTGCGTATTCAACTGTACGCTAGGCAGGTCGTCGTGGGATCTATGTCGGATGCGATCGAAAAATCATTGGCGGGTAAACATTTTTTAAATGGGGTTTCTTTCAATTCAGTATGGTGCACAAATAAGGCGCGCTACTGATTTTGAAAAAGCTTCCCCATAAGGCCTGTACTGCCAATTTATAGAGGACAAACTTTAACACAATATTTTTCTATGTGTATAAACTCAATGATTCTATACATGAATGAAAGAATACAAGATTACGACACTTTGGCAATTTCACTTTGTTTTTGTTTCACTTGTGACGTAGTTTTCACTTGTTACGTAAGCACCTTGCACACTTAGCCTCATAGGTTTGGGTTAAGTCATTACAAGATTCCGCCATTTAATTGTTTTTCTGTTTGTGCTCACGTCACAAGTAAAAAAAAAACAACAACAAAAAGCTGAAAAAAAACCAAGTGTCGTAATCTTGTATTCTTTCATTCATGGGTTCTATGTATGTATTATTTATGACTCAGGCTCGTTGCATATTTAACTTTCCGATGATACTGGATTATCCGCGATTATGGATTACTTATTTTTCATTTTACATATTGAATAGGAGTATTTCATTCAGTTTTGACATTAGCTAAGCTTCCATTGGCCTTATCTTTTGCATTGCAAAAAAAAATAGTTTCATGTTCGGGATTATGGATTTTCTAGAATTTATTTTTCGGGATTTCGAGTTTTCGATATTTCGGTTCTTTGGGAATTTAGATTTTCGGGATTTTGAGTTTCCGGGATTATGAATTTTCGGGATTGAGTTTTTAAGATTTTGGATTTTCATGATATTGAGCTTTCGGGATTAAGCTTTTCGGGATTTTGGATTTTCGGGATTGAAATACTTCTGTATTTTATAAATATTCAACCTTAAACGAGTGCAAGCACAACTGATAATTCACAAATATAAACAAATAAATATAAAAAAAAGTAGTTCACTGACGGTTTACACTGACAACTGACACGACTAGAAATTCAGAGGGTTGTCAGTTATAGGACAGCGTCAGTTAACTGACGTCCTAGTCAAAAAAATGTGCCAGTTGTCCCTTATCGCACTTGCCATTTTTTGCGTCAGTTCACTGACGCGATTTGGATGTGTCAGTGAACACGTCAGTTAACTGACACCCTCACTGACGTCCCAAAACTGACCATCACACTACGAATATGACTTCACTGACAAGGTTGTGACGCGATTTTGACGTCACAGAATGTCAGTGGTCAGTGAATTCATTGACCGTGTTATGTTGGGTTTATCTATCACCAGAGACACAGAGAAGATGAAGTGTCTTCAGAGAAGATGAAGTGTCTTCATGCGCTCAGGTTCCGTAGCTTGAGCTGATGGAAAATATAAAATAAGCCATGTTTTCAATACTGTCCTCATAAGACGAGACACTTTGTTAAATAATTATTTACAATAAGTAGTGAAACAACCGACACTTCCTTTTTTATTAACCAATACGTTCACCTCGATTGACTCAATAAAATCTATTGAAAAAAATTATAACATAAGTGAGAGCAAATGTTATATTTTTCATAATACTTTTAACATTCGAGTCAATTAAAACAATAAATAGTGAACAATATTTTTTTTTATTTTAGAAATATTTTTACAATTTTGAATATGACTCATGAACAAGCAAACTTTTCCCAATACTTTTCAAATTGACACATCCTGAGATACTCATAGCTATTTCGAAGTCCTTATTCAAAATAGAAAGAACATTTTCGACTCCCTTTTGTCCATTACATGCAAGAACCAAAACAGCCGGCCATTATTCCACCGTCCATCATTACGACCAAATCATTTCTAACAGCTTTAACAATTCCTGGTAGAGCTTCGATTGAAGCTGCAACCGAGTCCAGCTGCTTTACTCCATGATTGGAAACAATAAGCCCCTTGCAACCAAATTCTTTAGCTAATAAAGCATCTTCCCGGGTCAAAACACCCTTGACAACTATGGGTAGTTTTTTCATCTCAACTAGCCATTCAAAGTCTTTCCATGTAAGTGTTGGATCAAATAGGTTAGAAAAATATTCACTTAAGCCAGAATCATCTCCAGAGCTTTTGATAAGCCTTGTTTTTGCATCTGAGAAATTTGCAAAGCTAAACGTAGAAATTTATAGAAATGTTTCTTATCAAGAATATGCAGTTAAAAAAAAATACCTTAAATGCGGAGACAAACTGAATTTATTTCGAATGTCTGTGCCAAACTTTGTGAGTCTATGGTGAGAATTATAACTTTGTAGTTATCCTTTTCAGCTCTGCGAACGAGACTTTCAGTAAGAACTCTGGAAAATCAACAATATTTTATGTTTGATCTCAATCTTTGTAGTATCTATCTATCTATCAATCCTGTACTTTACTTTTTTAATGCTTTTCTGTTCAGTTTCAATGTATGTTGATCACCAGCAACAGATTCAAAATATTCCAAAGTGCTCTTTTGAAGAACAACTTGGGCTTTTTTCTCAAAATCTTCAAAACAGACGAAAGCCATTATTACAATGAATTATCTCAAGCTGTGTAACGAACTAAATTAGTTCTAAATTGCTGAACAATGAAGGTTTAACATGTTTGGAACCTCCTATGTTTTTTTTTTTGTCTCAACGATAGCTGAATCAACTGCTTGTATTTGATGCATCTTCAGATATTTTGTGCTTATCATCTCAATAAACAAATAATATTATTCAGTGGAATTGATCGACCTTTTTTGTTGTTTAATTTTATTGGCTTCAACAATACTTGTTTCATTTTTTGACCTGAAGCCATTCACCAATAAAATTCAACAAATAATATATGTAGAGGTACTAATTATGTATGTATGAGTGGAATACATATACTTAATTTCATTTTTATTTTGATAAGCTATATTGTCTGTAGAAAAATAATGTTTTTTTTTATTGTTTTGTCTTCTAAGATAAAGAATTCGGCTTCATTAAGCTGTTTTAATAAACAATAAATTGTCCCTATAAAAAATGTTGACAATGATGTTTTAACCATACTTATATAATCGTACATAATATAAAAAAGTTGATAAAAAAAAATATTTTCAGTACCTATTTTATATTTTGAAATATTTTTTTTTCAAAAAATCTTTTAAAAACAAATCTATGGAATAAAAAAAGATTTATATTCGATTGCATGAAATTTCATGAAATTTCAAGTTTCAAATACGAGTTCCTCTGCCATTTGCTGCCATTTTTGCACAAAAATAGCTCTTCTCTCAATAAGCTGCCGAAGCACTAGTTTTGGAAGACGATGATTAGAAAGTTCAGTTATTCTTAGGATATTCTTGAAATGAAGCCCTAAAGTAAATATCCGAAGTAGTGGTGGACCTGTTTCGATATATATCATATACATACGTCGTGTTGGTGTGCTTGCTGTTAGCCTGAAGATGTGCTTCAGGAAGAATCTTTATTATGGTTTATATAAGGTAGGTACCGTTTTTTTATACCTATAGGTCAAATCATCGTGTTACTGTAATGTTTGATTGTTATATTAAAACTTTTTTTTTTGCACGAGTCCAAGACTTGCCTACCTTTTTTCTCAAGAAAAAAGTTTGAACCTTGGAAAAACAAGTATTACTTATTTATCGAAGTCCGAAACACGACACCATAGTATTTTTTTCATAATTTTGTTTTGTATTAAATTTTGTTAAACCCTACCCTCATATATTGCTTGTTACCAATGAACTGGGCAACTGAAGGGGATCTTGAAAGATGGGATTTGAGAAAATATTGGTCTACAAAATTATAGAAGTTTTTTATTTTTTGTGTTTTTCTGTTTTGCATAACCCTAATTGCAGAGATAAATCGAAACCTGCGTTCTGCATCATTGCAATCAAAATATACTTTCATATATCTATTTCGTTTTACATGAAACATGAAAGTTGAAAGGCAAGTGTAATGGATATTTTACATTGAATTTTCGTTCATTGTTTCTTAACATTATGCGGTATTCCTTCCACTCAAATACGGTTGACTGTGACAAAAATCGTAACACAAAAATTTCATTAACAAAACACAAAGATATATTTAGATATTCATAATATTTTATTTTAGCGGGTAACCACCAGAACAACTTAGTTCACACACTATAACTTTGCATAATATGATTCATGAACTACCAGATTTGAGTTGATGCTTTGCAAATTCGTACAACCTGAAAGACCTATAGAAGTTTCAAAATCTTTTTTAAGAATAGCAAGCATTTTTTCAACGCCTTTTTGTCCATCACATGCCAGGCCCCATAAAGCAGCTCTACCAATGAAAACCATCTTAGCACCTAACGCCAAGGCTTTCAATATATCATTTCCGGTCATTATTCCGCCATCCATCATAACAACTAAATCATTGCCAACAACTCTTGCGATTTCTGGTAATGCTTCAATTGAAGCTGGAACGGAATCTAATTGTCTTGCTCCATGATTTGATACAATGATACCCCTGCATCCGACTTCTTTTGCCAATATGGCATCCTCGAGAGTAAGTATTCCTTTGGCGATTACAGGCAGTTTTGTTGATTTCACTAGCAATTCCACATCTTTCCAGGTTAGTGTTGGATCGAATTGACGTGTAACGAATTCATTGATACCAGAATCATTGCCAGAACTTTTAACAATATCAGTAGAGAGATTATTGAAGTTAGCCAACCTGACGGAGAAAAATTAATTACTATAGTCGAATTAAGATTTATAGAGAGTTAACACTGCGACTTGCGAGTCCACATTATATTAATGCGGAGACAAGTAGTTATTCATTATTTACACATTATGATTGTTATTTTTTAAGTTTAACATAAAACAAAAGATAGCTAAGCTAAGCATTCTTCTATTTATTAAATCATAAACATACCATTCACTTCCTCGTCGTTAAACTTAACTTAGTAAGGTGAAAAATTTAGTTTTACTCACTTTAAATGGGTCGGTAAGCTAAATTTGTTTCGAATGTCTGGACGTCTTTGTCCCAAAACTGGTACGTCTATAGTTAGCACTATTGCTTTAAAATTAGCAGATTCAGCTCTGCGAACTAGACTTTCAGTGAGAAACCTTTGGTATAAAAAAAAAACAAGTTGATATAAATTAAATTATTTTAAATTAAAATAAACCCAGATCACCTATCTTTGTTAATATACAGTTGAAACCATAAATGTGTGTTTGGTGCTGCTTTAGCAACTTCTTCAATTGATGTCGTTGACACTGTGCTAAGAATGTAAATACTCCCAGCCTGACCAGCTGCTCGGGCATTGCCTATTTCTCCATCAGCATGCGCCAAACGCTGCATCCCAGATGGTGCAATACCAAGAGGCCATTTAACCTTGCATCCTAAAACAGTTGTACTTGTATCCAATTTAGAAATGTCCCGAAGATATCTGGGTCGTATTCGCAGTCTTTTTAATGAAAAAATAAAATTTTAAGTTATAAATTGTAAACGATAAAGTTACCTTAAGAACGCATCTCGATTTAAATTCAGTGTGTTCTGATCACCGGCACCAGATCGGAAAAAATCCAAAGAGATTTTTTCCAGAATTGTTTCCGCTTTTTTCTCAAAATCGGCAACACAAACGAGAGACATTTTCAAAATTATAGAATCTACCAAATAAACCACACAAACACAATGCTTCAATTTTTTTTAAATAATATGAGACAGTTGTATTTTTGGAAGTTCAATTTAATACTGAATTATGATAATAAAATATAATCTTATCAAAAATGATGCTATTTGTCTACTATCAGCATCATAAAGTTTCTTTATCACCCTTAAGACTTGGCACTTGTATTTGTTTTGTTAAGGTTTAAACAATTGTTTATCCAATCCTATGACATTATGATCATATAGACTATAGAGATTCATAAAAAAGTAATTTTCGTCATGCCGTGCGTAGGCTGTTTGTCCAGATGTGCGGCTGTCTATTCACCGAACAATCTAAACGGTTTGACTATTTTTTTCAAACTAAGTCTGTAGTACTTTTTGGTCAATCGCCCTCCAACAACGGGTACCTCTTCTATAAAACAGTTTTTGTTTATTTAAACATTTTACTGAAGCCAGATAACGATTTGTTATTAACTTTGATTTTCTCGTTAACGACTCAATGAATCTTAAACAAATTTTATTTTTTAAAACGAAAATAATAGCGTGCCATAACTTAAAAAAATTAATTAATTCAAACAAAAGCATTTTTTTAAATTCAATTTTCTCCGAACTTTATTTTTTAAATTATGAGGTTATTAAAATTGGCATACCTACCTATTCAAAATTTTTCTAAAAATTCAAAAAAAAAAGTTCTTTAAGAAAATCTATAAAAAAATCATGTAGGTTATACCTACCGATTTTAGTAAAAATAAAGAGCAAGACTGGGTCGCAAGAACTTGCTCTTATGGCAGTTACCTTCTTGTTAACGACTTGAAAATTAATTTCGCCAGTTTAAAAAAAAAAGTTTTTTTATAATTTCCAAAAAAAAAAATTTCCAAAAAATATTTTTTTCTAAATTTTTGTATGCCATATTTATCAAACATTGCAGGACTACCTGAATATAAAATGTCATCAAAATCGGTCAGCAAATTAATAAGATAGTCGATAAAAAAAAACGGTTCTATCGCATATACCTACCGTTTAAAAGTTTTTTCGAAAAAAAAATTCTGATGAAAGACTTTGTCGTTGTCATCAAATCACTCATGTGAAATTTTATCAAAATTTTCTTGTCCCGACCCAACTTAAGATAGAGCGAATCTTTCTGGCACACCTTATGTGAATCACCCTGTATATCAAGCCTCTAAGTTAAAAAAACTAATTAACAAATAACTTTCTTTTAAATTCAATATTTTGAAGTGGTTTTTTAATTTTTATTTCTTATTGAATTTTACTAGGCTTCCAATATTGGTCTGGATATAGAAATGTAATGTGAAAATGTGATGTTATGTTATGCTATTATAGCGTTTTCATTTAGTAGTTCGGAGTTGTTCAGAACTACTCCGGACGATTCTGTTTGCGTTTATTTGGCACTAAATGACAGTTCGAGTTCTGAAAAGAGGAGAAACTCAATTTCGGACTTGAAGTCAGAATCAAAAACAGAATCACTCATACTTGCACAGATTTAAATATTCAAATCGTGAAATGTCGTTATTTTGTTATTTGTTTTGGAAGAGTGATAGAAAAATATTTTGCTTCTTGAAATAAATAAATTATAAAGCCAATGGATACTTCGCATATTTTAAGTTGCATAAATAACTTGTTATCATCACTCATCAACAAGATTTTCTTCAAATAAAAAAATAATGCATTTGAAGCTTCACACATACAATGATATGCAAATTATAAAATCACAAAATTATCTTTGCGTGTTCATTTGGTGTCCGAAATCGGACAGTTCTGCTTATCGATTCCGGACAACCAAATGAAAACGGTATTAGAAATTAATTTTTCAAATATTATTTTTTTTATAAATTAAAAAAAAAATCTGATGTGGTAATGTCAGCATAGTTTATACGACCAAGTCATTTATATCGAACAAAAAAAGCATTCTAACGAAAATTTCATCTACGATTTTTAATTGAAAAAAATACTAACATAAAAAAAAAGATGGCAAATTAAACGATCAATATGACGATATTGGCCCATATTCATAGATGTTTGATAAGTTCTTATTAAGTTGTTTCTAAGCTAAACTCGAGTTTTTGCTATGCATAGAAAATGTAAACCCAAGTCTAAACGAAAAACTCGAGTCTAACTTTAAACTGGACCGAACCCATGTTTAAGTTGTATTTTACTCTGATAAACGTCAGAAATAGGTACTACACAAATTAATTTGTAATAAGTAATTTGTTAAGAGTCGCGAGTAATTTTCTTTTTTGCAAATAAAATGTTGGTAATTATGTAACACTTTACCAGCAAAAAAATCAAATACATAAATAGATAGTAATATTTCTGCGTATCTACCTACCTAAAATGAGACAAATTTCAGCTGAAAATAGGTAGATTATTCACGCAGATGAGGATATAATTGTGCAATAAAATAATCGAGATGGAGAAACTAGATACTGTGGCATTTTATCAGACATTTTCTTAATTTGCTTTTTAAATTTGCATCGCGGATTGTGCTTATTTTAAATTTTATAATTTTCTGTTCATAGACAAAAATTATCAATAAAAAAATATCGTGAATATCTGTCATGCATTGTTTTCAACTTTTCTTTATCTTACTTAATACAAAATCAATCTATTCCACTCACTCCATATGTGGAACCCAAATTTGGACACGTTCCACTCGTGTTTTATTAAACAGAGCTGACAAAACATCTATGCATAACAACTGTGTCTAACCTGTACCTGAGTGTTAACGTAAGACTCCAGTTCAGAAGAATTCGAGTTTACAATAGTCTATGAATATGGGCCATTTTGTGTTTTTTCATACAATCAATGTATTCAGTATTCACTATTCAGCCCTACCGAAGTAGGTATCCGTCAGAACGGAATACAACAAATCCTAATATGAAATCGTCAGAAATATCACTAAAAGTTCACTAAAAGTTAATGGCCCTGCGACGCAATATCCTTAGTATGCGTTCCATAAAATACTTCGATGCACAAGTCCCCAATTAGTATAAAATCGGAAAATGTTATATATTTTGTTATTTACGTTTATTTTTTCTAAATCAATTTTTTACTACCTTAACTACAATTTAGCATAATAATTTGCATGAACGATCAAATTAGGATGAATGCATTCCAAACTTCGGCATCCAGAAAGGCGCATAGCAATTTCAAAATCTTTTTTTAGAATAGAAAGTAGTTCTTCGACACCTTTTTGCCCATTACATGCCAAGCCCCATAAAGCAGCTCGTCCAATAAAGACCATTTTAGCACCCAATGCTAATGCTTTTAAGATATCATTTCCTTCCAATATACCACCATCCATCATAACGACCAAATCATTTCCAACAGCTCTTGCAATTTCTGGTAGAGCTTCAATTGAAGCTGGTACAGAATCTAATTGCCTAGCTCCATGGTTTGATACAATAATACCCTTGCAGCCGAATTCTCTTGCCAACACAGCATCTTCATGGGTAAGAACACCTTTAACAATCACAGGTAATTTTGTAGTCTTTACTAGCCATTCCACATCTTTCCATGTGAGTTCTGGATCAAATTGACTCATCACGTATTCGTTGATGCCAGAACCCTTTCCGGAACTTTTGATTTCCTGAGTTTCAGTCTCGGCAAAGTTTCCCAAACTGAAAATATTTAATTTTTAAGGTTGAAAATGGTTTCCTTCATATATGTAAATGTATATAAATACGAATTAATCCTTACTGCAAATGAGGAGGTAAACTGAACTTGTTTCGAACATCAGAACGTCGTTGTCCAAAAATAGGTGCATCAATCGTTAGAACTAAGGCCTTGAAGTTGGCTTTCTCAGCTCTTCGAATCAAACTTTCTGTAAGGGATCTAAAAAACAACATGAATTAAACTTCATGTATTGATGGACATTTTAAATTAATTTACCTATCTCTGTACACATACAACTGAAACCATTTGTCAGTATTGGGTGCTCCCTCAGCAAGTTCTTCAATAGAGGTAGTAGATAGAGTGCTTAGAATAAAAACACTTCCCGCCAAACCTGCTGCTCTGGCATTACCTATTTCTCCATCTGGATGTGCCATACGTTGCATAGCCGTTGGTGCTATTCCAAGAGGCCATTTCACTTTGCATCCCAAGACTGTCGAACTTGTATCTAATTTAGAAACATCTCGTAAGAATCTCGGACGAATACGTAATCTATTATAAAATGGAAAATTTTAAAAACTTCATTGCGTCGTTTAGTTTGATGTTAAACTTACTTTCTGAATGCATCTCTGGTTCGATTTAAAGTGTATTGATCTCCAGCTCCAGAGCGATAATAATCCAAAGCTTTTTGCTCAAGGACTGTGTGGGCTTTCTTTTCAAAATCAGCAACACAAACAAATGCCATTATATTAGCTTAATATGAATTTCTTGGAACCAAACTGAATCAAGACTTCTAAGCTAGTGTGAATGTTTTTTAAAGATTTGATATGATAGTCTTATTGACATCAGTTCTACAGAATGAGAATATTTCTGCCTTATCGTCTTATAGTCTTAAAGAGCGAAAATAATCTTTTTTAGGTATAAATATCAAGTATAAAGAGACTTTGATAACATGTGAGGTCATAATCGTAATCATAATCGTAATCAACCAGCATTGACAAAGCTTGTTGATTTTAGTACACTCAAACCCGCTTTAAAGAAACGACAAAAATACTGATTTCGAAATTCAGTTAACGAAGGTTTTCACTTAAGCGGACCTCGGATAACTGCAAAAATGTTCACTTAAGCGAACCTAAGGTCATGGAAACGCTGATAAATTATCAGCTTAAGAAATATCTCGAAGAACGAAAGCTTCTTAATGACCGGCAGTACGGCTTTCGTAGCAATAGGTCCACTGGTGATCTGATGGCTTATCTCACCGAAAAGTGGAACCAATCTTTACATCGTTTTGGTGAAAGTAAGATTATTGCGCTTGATATTTCAAAGGCATTTGATAGGGTTTGGCATCAAGCTCTTTTTTCGAAAATGCATGCTTTCGGTATTGATGAATCCCTAGTTCGCTGGATTAGAAATTACCTTTCGGACCGTTCAATACAGGTAGTATTGGATGGTTTCAAGTCTGAAATCTTCAAAATAAATGCTGGTGTGCCCCAGGGCTCAGTTTTGTCTCCGACTCTCTTCTTGATTTTTATCAATGATCTTTTGTCTGAAACTTCTAATCCACTAAATTGTTTCGCTGACGACAGCACCCTCAGCTTTTCATATTCGTTTCCTGATTCACAACCCAGCTCTTCGGTTGTGGAACTGGAGCGGCAGCGTATGATAAGTTCATTAAATTCCGATCTTGACAGCATTGTCCAATGGGGAATCAACAATCGCGTGGAATTTAATGCTTTAAAAACTCAATGCTGTCTTCTGTCACTTAAGCGAATCATACCCCCTATGCCACTATCTATGAGTGGCACTTGTATAGAGGAAACTGAAAAGCTTTCCATTCTCGGTATGTGTGTTACCAACCACCTTCTGTGGAATGACCACATATTTGATGTCGCCAAAAACGCTGCGAAATGCTTAGGTTTCTTACGACGATGCAAGAAATACTTTTCTCCCAATGATCTGGCTGTTGTTTATAAGGCGTATATACGTCCAAAACTTGAGTACAACTCTCATGTCTGGGCAGGAACTGCAAAAACTTATTTGAATCTCCTGGATAGAATCCAGAAAAGGGCTTTAAAAATGATAGGAGATAGGACAATAACGGAAACATTTGTGTCACTTGAACACCGTCGCAATGTTTCTTGCCTCTCCTTATTTTATCGCTTTTACTATAAAGAGTGCTCCGCCGAAATAGCCAGTTGCATTCCACCCCTGAAACAATTCAACCGCAATACTCGCGCTGCAAGGAATGCCCATCAGTTTACCCTAGAGCCCAACTTCGGACGTACAGTTAAGTACAGAGATTCTTTCTTTAGCCGCACTACACGATTGTGGAATGCTTTACCCGGCTCTATTTTTCCCCTCCATTTCAATCTACAGACATTCAAAACCAATGTGCATCGGCATCTCCTTTCGTACCCTATCCAAATTTCCTAAAGCTCGTACTGTGTTAATTCATATAAAGGGTATTAATAATCCCTTGAGTGCGCGTTAAATATAAAAAAAATAAAAAAAAAAAAAACCTCGGATAACTTAAACAAAAATTTCAGCTACGCGGACCTTAGCCGATTAAATTTTCAGTTGAATAAATCCTATACAGACGTTAAAATTTTCCATATCTTTAGTAATAAATAAAGAAAGTTAAGAGGTTTTACTTAAGCGGAGTAATTTGTATGAAATTTTACAAGAAATACACGGGGATGAATAAAAATATTCAGATAAGCGAGTTTTTCAATTAAGCGGGTTGCAGATAAGCGGGTTTTACTGTATTATAGTTTTGATTAGTTTAAATGATAACATTATCAAATAAATAGCATTTGCTAACTTTACAGAAAAAATGTATACGTTTATCCATATTTTGCGATTAATTTTTTGATATGAAGTGAATTTTGATAACTTCCTGCACAGACATTTAAAAATAATAACAGGAAACAAGTTAGTATTTTAGATTATAAATACATATCTATAACTACTCTGAAAAAACAGTTATTATAATAAGATGGATACAAATATCAATGATAAGTTTAGAATAAGCAACTTTTTGGATCGCTGCAAAAAGTTGCTGCTGCAACTGATGTGTAAGGACGTTATGATATTTTGTCTATCAAACCAGTTTTAGCAGCAAAAACTGTCACGACGTTTTCAAATAATTCAAGCCGGTGCAGTGTGGTACTGTGGTGTTCCTTGGGTTCTAAGACTGAGATCGTCAAAACGGCTTAATAGAACGTGTTTCCACGGACAGCCACAGTATTTGCAATGGCAACCGCATTATTTATTTTGGCAAACCGACCTATTTCTACTGGCAAACACAGTATTTCCACGACCGCAGGCAATTGGTTTCGGTTTTTATTGAATGTCTTAGTTTTTTATTTTACATCGGTAATTTCTGGAATGATACTGTTAATCAATTAGCTTCCTGTCATTAGAATCTTGGCTATATAAGTGACTGTTAACTTTGATAACACTTTGATAACAACTGCGATTTCTCGTTGGTACGTTTGCCCCACATTTTATTCAAAAATTTTTTATAGGCAACTGTAATTTTAGATATTTCAGCATGGCTAAAACTTTGTCCATAGAAAGGTTAAGGCCCGACAAACACAAAAATGCCTTTCTTACAATCCGGTGCCCTCCATGAGTCCTTCATTTTTAGTCTCGTATATACAGCAGGGTACAGGGTGATTCACATGAGCTGTGTCAAAAAGATGGAGCAAGTAGGTTGGGTTAAAGCAAGAAAAAAATCGTTTGGTAGGGGGTCTATCTCCCCCCGTTTAGGCGAGAGGGGCAATTTTATAAAAAAAATGACTTAAAACAGAAACAAAATTATTGAAAACCAACGGTACAGGCTACACTTTTACAATTATTGAAAAATAACGGTACAATGCTACACTTTTTTATAAAGCCAGAAATCTATTCTTTTATTTTCTTTATAAATAAAGTTGTTTTAGTGAATAGTTTTTGAAAAATTAATTTTCAAACTCTAAATTTATAAAAAAAAAATTCGAAGTAATTTTTTTAAAAGTTTTATGTAATTAAGTATAATTTTTGTTCCAAAATTCAATGCTCTTATTAGTTTCAAATCGGATGCTAAAATTCTTTGTAGTTCTTGAGAAAATAAAAAATTACGAGAACCAATTGAAAATCTTCAATGACAAAATTTCAAATGAAAAAATTTCGAATCTCGAATGACAAAATCTCGAATGAGGTCTGGGCCTGTAATAGGATTTGGGGTGGGTGCGAGTTTGGGTATGTGCAAAGTTTCTCCTAGATTTGGAGAATTTTTGGGAAATGGGTAGGGGAAGGTACCTATGTTAATGACGGTCAGCTGGCAATGACGGCCAGTGTAGTTTTGGTGTAGTTTTGTAGCAAAATAGTTATTATTTTGAACAGAATATGGAGATAAGAACGAAATTTTGAAGTAAAAACTAAAATTTCGAAATTCAGTGACTGATGTGATATAATTTTCGGCCGAACCAAAATCTATGTAAAGCATTGCATTTATAAATGTTTTATAATTTTTTGTTTACTAATCAGATGCTCTGTACATTTCTATGTATACAAGAACGAACAAAATAAATTTCTCGTACAAATTCCTCGTCCAATGATACTGAAAAGTAATTAAATTATTAAAAAGTACCTACTGAAATTCGAGATTTTCATTTTGTACTATTCGAGATTTTGTCATTCGAGATTTCGTCATTCGAGATAGTGACGAAAACAAAATTCGAGATTTTTGCCATTCGAGAATCAGCTTATTAACGCTGTTTGCCATATAACCCTTATTTATTATTCCTACTATCGTTTGAACGGCTGCATCGATATTAACCAAATTTAATTTTCTAAAATTTATGCTAAACTTGAACAATTCTGAAAAAAAGTAAATTTTTGATTTTTTTTTTTTTTTAAACCGATAATTTGTTAATAAAAATGATGACTTAGAAATTCCCTTAGTAAGGCTCAAAGAAGTAAAAAGCATGTGTCATCACAAGTTATCAAATAAAAAAATCACCCGGGTATGATCTAATTACGGCTCAGGTCTTGAAAGAAATGCCAACAATAGCCTTCAAAAAATTCCAATACATAATAAATGCATGCCTTAAGCTCCGTTATGTTCCACAACATTGGAAAATTGCAGAAGTCATTGTTATACCAAAGCAAGGTAAGCCACCAACCGAAGTTACATCTTACAGACCAATATCGCTTATACCAATTATGGCAAAAGTTTTCGAAAAACTGCTTTTAAATAGACTAAGCAAAATAATAGAAGAACGAAAACTAATACCAAATCATCAGTTTGGATTTAGAAACAAACATTCCACGATAGACCAAGTACATCGAATTACGGATTTTGTTGAAAAAGCACTTGAAGAAAAACAAGTATGTTCCGCTCTATTTCTAGATGTTGCTCAAGCCTTTGACAAGGTTTGGCATTTGGGGCTCGAGTACAAACTGCACAGGGACCTTCCCAGGCAGTTCTATGAAATACTCAAATCATATATTACCGACCGACTTTTTAGAGTACGGTACGAGCAAGAGTATTCGGAACTTAAGAAAATCGAAGCCGGCGTACCACAAGGAAGTGTCTTAGGACCAACCCTGTATTTGTTGTATACAAGGGATATTCCAGTGGACAACAATGCGATCATGGCCACTTTTGCAGATGATACTGCGATATTAGTGTCAGATAAATGCGTTGTAAAGGCAACAGAAAAACTGCAATATGCAGTCGACAAGATAAGAGAATGGACGCAACAGTGGCGTATCAGACTCAATGAAACAAAATCAACGCATATAAACTTTACTAATAAAAAGATTAATAATGTTCCACTTTTTATTAATAGTAAAGTAGTACCTTACTCCAATACGGCCAAATACCTTGGGATGACTTTGGATGCAAAGCTAAAATGGAAAGAGCACATCAAGAAAAAAAGGGAAGAACTTAACTTAAAATATAGAAAAATGTACTGGTTACTGGGAAAAACCTCTGCCCTATCAATTGAAAACAAATTAATGTTGTATAAGCAGGTATTAAAACCTGTTTGGACGTATGGCATCCAACTTTGGGGTTGTACAAAGAAAACAAATGCGGAAACCATCCAAACATTCCAAAACAAAGTCCTTCGTGGAATAGTAAACGCCCCTTGGTATATAAGAAACAGCGATTTACATCGTGACCTTCAAGTAGAAATGGTTACAGAAGTAATGAGAAAACACGCTGTATCACACAATCAGCGACTGCTTCACAGTCACACTAACTCCGAAATGGAGACAGTCTTAAATGTACGTACCAATGTTCGGAGACTAAGAAGAACCAAGCCTCATGAGCTGATGGTCTAAGAGCGATGGGAAAGTATTAAATCATCAAACTTCCCAAAATGTGAACTAAAAATTGAGAAACTAAAATCATTTGTCGATCTTTTATAGATTGGTCATGATTCTAGGTGGTAAAAAAAAAAAAACCGATAATTCTAAATTTCTCGAAAAAAATCAATTTTGATAAAATTTCATATAATTGAGTTTTTTTTACCGACGGTGACGTCTTTCATGTAAATCTTTTTTTTATTCCATACATTTGTTTTCCAAAGACTTTTTTGTAAAAAAAAATATTTCAAAATATAAAAAAACTGATTTTTTGTTTATAAAAAAAACCGGTCAAATGAATTTTACAGTGGTGCACTTTCTACAAGAGTAAGTTTGTGCGACCCAGTCGTGCCCTTTATTGTTTTTGCAAAGATTGATTGACTACGGAAAATTTTTCACTTCAATTTATGTGAATCATCAGACATTTTTAATTTGGGGAAAAAACTAGTTATAGTGTTCATCCACAACAAAATTTGCTTACTTCGAAGTCAGCTTTAACCAAGCTCAATCTATTCAAGTAACAAATTTAAAAAAAAAACATTTGAAAATGCTTCTTGATTCGCTTTAAATTTATATTTTTATTCGTCAACAGTTAACATTTACATAAAAATATATTCTTACTTAAATACTAAACAAAATAAAATTATACGGAAAAAATAATAAAAAAATTAAACTT
Source organism: Baccha elongata (assembly GCA_951217065.1). Lineage (NCBI taxonomy): Eukaryota > Metazoa > Arthropoda > Insecta > Diptera > Syrphidae > Baccha > Baccha elongata. The sequence goes on along the minus strand of OX578274.1, from coordinate 32,930,061 downwards.
AGATAACATTCAAACGAAATAAAAAAAAATGGTAATTAATAAAAATAAACCGTTTTATCACTAAATAGGCCCAATTTATAATAAGAAAAAAAAAATATACTTTAAAGACAAACTACAACGAAGTTACTAAATAAAGTCTTAATTTTTAATTAAAAAGAAACAATAATTATTATTTTATTTAACTACCTCTGATTGACACAATTTTTTGTGGCAGTTTTTGTGCGTTAATCTTAAGACTTTTTTTTTAAATTTAATAATAATAAAATATTATATTTATATACAATCGTATTCTAAAGCCCTGGATGTCCCATAATTGTTTTTTTCGTATAAAATTTTGATTTTTTTTTTCGTTTAGTTTAAGTATGTGTATATGATTTTGTTTCATTTTATTTTTGTATAAATATATATTTATTAAAATAAAAGACACTCACACACACTCTTATCTAAGCTAAGTCTCACTGGAACTGCAGTAAAGATAAGCGGAAAGGAATATTCTGGTTTGGTCCTAAATACAATTAAGACTTTTATTCTATGACTACAAGGAGGTCATCGCCTTCTAGTTTCATATTGTTGTCAATGTGAAGCTTCTTGATGATACCAGCCATTGGAGCTTGGACGACCATTTCCATTTTCATAGCAGAAAGGACGACCAAAGGTTGACCTTTTTCAACTCTGTCACCTTCCTTCACACGGACATCGATGACTGTACCTGGCATTGGAGCACCGACTTCACTCTTGTTTCCCTTTGTAGCCTTGGGATGAATGTGGAGTTCCTGGAAAAAGAAACTTCTTTAAATGACACTTTGCACATGCACAATTTAAGTAATTGAATTTACCTTAACAGCTTCTTTGTCACGAATAAACACTGATCGGAGTTGACCGTTCATCTCGAAGAACACTTCGCGTTCACCATTTGGCGTTAGATCTTCAGCCATTGCCAAAGTTTTCACGCTCAAAGTCTTGCCCTTTTCGATAGTAACCTCAAATTCTTCACCAACCTTTGGTCCGGTCAAGAAAACCCTTGTATTCAGCTTATCAACGGGTCCAAAGTCTTCTCTAAAGTTAAGATAGTCAGCTGTGACCTGAGGATAGAGAGCTGCCGACATGACATCGCGATCGGTGACCAGTGGATGAGATTCTTTAAGGTCAGACTTAAGCTTGTTGAAGTCCAATGGATGTAACTGTTCACCGGGACGTCCTTCGATGCGTGGCATATCCTTAAGTACGCGAGCACGAAGGGGTTCTGGGAAACCTCCATACGGAGTACCAATGGCTCCTTGGAGGAATTCAACAACGGACTTGGGGAAAGATAACTCTTCAGCTTTTTCTAGCAGCTGATCAGCAGTCAACTTGTTTTGTACCATAAACTGAGCAAGATCACCGACAACCTTTGACGATGGTGTGACTTTTATAATGTCACCCAACAGCAAGTTTGCCTCGCGGTAAGCCTTCTTGACATCTTCAAAGAAGTCACCTAAGCCCAGGGAATAAGCTTGGAATTGAAGATTTGTGTATTGACCGCCAGGAATTTCATTTAGATAAACATCTGCGTTTCCAGATTTCATTGTTGTGGTGCACTCAAATGGAGCATAAAGGGTACGTGTCTGTTCCCAGTATGCTGAGTATTCGGAGACATCACGAAGATCCATACCGGTGTCTAATGGAGTTCCTTGCAGAGATGCAACAATAGCTCCCATACTAGGCTGGGAGGTCATTCCAGACATGGAATCGACTGCTACATCGACAACATCGGCACCAGCTTCAGCACAGGCCAACATAGAGGCTACTCCAGCTCCAGAGGTATCGTGAGTGTGGATGTGGATTGGGATGTCAGGATGACGGTCACGAATGGCGGTAATAAGCAACCTTTGATCAAACAAAATTGTTAATAAATGTTGAAATATAACGACATTTTAACTTACTTAGCTGCAGAAGGCTTAAGAAGGCCAGCCATATCCTTGATTGACAATACATGAGTTCCAGCTCTTACAAGTTCATCAGCAAGATTTGTATAGTACTTAAGATCGTACTTCGATTTGGTTGGGTCACTGACATCGCCACTGTATGAAATGGCAGCTTCGACAACCCCACCAGCCTTACCAGCTGCTTCCATACCCAAAATCAAATTAGGCAAGTAGTTCAGTGAGTCGAATACGCGGAAGATATCCATACCAGTTTGAACCTGAGTTAAGAAATAGAATAAATATTAAACTACCAGCTTCTAAGTTCTAACCTAATTTACTTACAGCAAGTTCACAGAACTTGAAGACAACATTGTCAGGATAGTTGGTGTAACCAACAGCATTGGCACCTCTCAACAGCATCTGGAAGGGAATGTTAGGTATTTGATTGCGCATATCTTCCAAGCGTTCCCACGGACATTCGTGTAAGAAACGTAAAGCAACGTCGAATGTTGCACCACCCCAATTTTCCAAGGCATACAAATTATTAAATTTGTGTGCAACATATGGAGAAATCTTCAAAAGATCATGCGATCGTACACGAGTTGCCAAAAGTGACTGATGAGCATCACGGAAGGTTGTGTCCATTAAGAGTAAATTTTTACGTGAGCGAACTTCCTTTGCGAACGCTTCAGGTCCCTGAGTTTTGAGAATATCACGAAGGCCTTTTGGTGGTTCTGTGACTGTGGAATTTTATATAATTAATTAAAAGTGTTAAAACATTTTGTTACTTCCCCAAGCGTATAATTTAAGTATAAAACAACATATACTTATTAATAATTTAACGGCAAAAAGGTATAAGTGTTATAATAAATTGAGTGAAGGGACACACAATGGAAAATAATTTAAACTTAAATACTTGAAGGAGTTCGTTGCCAAAAAGCTTTTGCGTTTCTCTCTTACCTTCATCATATAACTGAAAACAAATTTAAACTCTCGAGATATTAGTCAAACATGCCAAAACAACCGTTAAGAACAAATTTGATTCCGAAGTTTTGTCTGTATGCCTACATTTATGTTCGTGTGCATCCATATTAGTATCCCTTAACGAATTATTACTCTGTTCAATATAATTGGTGGAAATCCAATAGGTTCGCCAGCAAGAATTTTTGCTCATTTAGGATTTCAAAAATTTGAAAAATTTTCAAAAATAGTTTTAAAGATGTTGATTAAAACCCAGATATCCCTAACCAGTCATTGAAAAATATATTGTTTAAAGTTACACCATTACTCTAAAACTTTGATGACTTTGAGGTTCGTAAGATATAAAGATCTTTGTTTTACAAATAATCTGACACTATGTTATCTACATGTCAGCAATGAAGTTGTATAGAACGTTTGTTTCTCTTTTGGAGTTTAGTTTTAGTTTAAGTCCAGTCTAGCACATTACTGTTTAACAAAATTGTATTTCTTTTAAACAAACTTTTCCATACACCATACACATAATTTTAAATGTGGTTTTTTAAGCACAAGGAAATATAACTTTTCAAATTGACTTTTCTGTGAGAGAATCTTCTCCAAAGACATTTTTCATTAGTTTCTCTTAAATAACTCGAATTTATGCTAATGTACTTTTTGTTTTTTAATCTCCATTTTAGTTTTTTAAATCAAAATGCATTTACGGGAAACATTGATAGCTGCTTTTTCGATTTAACTTTTATTTCGTGCAACTTGTAAATTAAGTATACAGTTACATTGTCAATATCACAGTTAATGTTTTTGGAAAATGATTGATGAACATGTCATTAGAAAAGAAAAATATAAGAGAACCTCTCAGTCTCCTTAATGCAATTTTCTAAAAAAAGTACCTATTGAGTTTAAAGAAGTACCTATTAAGTTTAAAGAACTTGCATACTTTTTTTAGAAATTTTTTTTTCGAAAAAATCAATTTTTTCCAACGATTTTGAATTTCTTTTTGTTATCTCAGATAATTAGTAAAGTACAAAAATTTTTTTGCATTGATTTTGGTTTGAATCTTTGTAAGATATGGATTTATAACTTTGAATAAAATTTCATACGATTTTTGACAACCCTGAGGCTGCCACAAGATCCAGTTTGTGCGACCCAGTCGTGCCCTTAATTTTACCTGTGATTATAGGTACTAATTTACTATAAGGCATAAGGTTTAATTCATGAAAAAAAAAGTTAAGCACAGTGCCCGCCAATAGATTCTATATTTACTTTTTGTGCAGAGATGTTTGATAAAACCAAAACTCCAACGCTGTCTTTCTTTGTATTAAAAACCCCAGTCAAATAAATATACTTGATAATTATTAAACAATATAAAAATTTATAACAAAAATAACACAAAAACATGAACAATCAGAAACAAAATGTATTATGAAGGTATTAAGTTTTAAAATAAAAATGATTTAAGAAAATAAATATAATAAAAACAACAACACCAAAGCAATAAATAATAAACAAATAGAAATAAAGAAAAACATATATCATACCTTTACCCTCGCCACGTTCTTCTTTTTCAAGTGCTTCTGGCGATAAATCTGGCGGTTTTTTTAAACATTTTATGCAAAAAATGATTGCGTGTCAAAGTAGCAGTTGCGTGATTATGTGGTAGTAGTCACAAACGAGTTGTTTTTTTTTTTATGACGAAAAATATTTTGTAACAAAAAACAAATTATTCCACAAAAAATTAAAATTATAAAAAAATATAATAGATACAAAAATTTAAATAAATTTAATATTTGTATCAAAAAAAGAATCATAAAGGATTGATAGGAAAGGATTTAGGTATTAAAGGACATGCTTTAAATTTCGTATAAGTTAAAAATATAGGACTCTTGTGTGTGCATGTGTGTGGTATAAGATTGTTTTCTGAACAAAATTTTATAGAAAGAATTTTTGAGTGGTTTTCATAGAAATTCCACTCAATGTGTAAGTAAAGTTGTTTTGTGTTGGAAAATTAATAACATAAGAGAGGCAGTGAAGGATTAAAGCAAATTTTAATACAAACAAAATGAACTTACCTAGTGGCACAGTTGGCACATGGGGATCGACATTGGCTGGTTTGAGATTTGTTGCCAATGGGGTTTGTGGGCCATTGACCAGAACTTCACCGACGTAGTTGAGAAGTTTTTGAGCACGATTATGTGAGACACGGAATTTAAAGAGCTCTGGATGTTCATCAATGAAGTAGGTATCAAGGACACCATGGAGAAATTTCTGATTTTCCAGGACGTTCAAGAGGAAAGGGATGTTGGTTTTGACACCACGAATACGGAATTCACGAAGGGCTCGGTTCATTTTTGATGCTGAGCTCTGCAGGTCTGAAGCGTGGGAGATAACTTTCACAAGTAGAGAATCGTAGTAGGGTGAGATGATAGCACCAGCGAAGGCAGAAGCGGAATCCAAACGGATGCCCATACCCTCACCAGAACGGAAAACTTCAAGTCGACCAGTGCTTGGTTGGAAGTCATTGGCAGGGTCTTCTGTGGTGACACGACACTGAATGGCATAACCACGAGTTTTGATGTTCTCCTGAGTGTAGCCAAGTTCTGGCAAAGTCATGCCTTCAGCAACTCGGATTTGAGACTGCACCAAATCGATTCCTGTGATTTCTTCAGTTACTGTATGCTCGACTTGTAATCTATAAGAAAACGTTATAAAAATGTATTCAAAAATAAAACTAAATTAAAAAAATACCTTGCATTAACTTCAATAAAGTAAAAGTTTCCATTTTCATCACAGAGAAATTCTACAGTTCCAGCGTTCTCATAACCAACATGCTTTGCCAGGCGAACAGCAGCTGTAGTCATTTTATCACGAACTTCTTTCGCTAGTCTTGGAGCAGGAGCGATTTCGACAACCTTTTGATGACGACGCTGTACTGAACAATCACGCTCGTACAAGTGAACAACATTTCCAGCTTTGTCACCGAGCAATTGCACCTCAATGTGACGTGGACGCTCGATAAACTTTTCAATAAACATAGCTCCATTACCAAAAGCAGCCTTTGCTTCCGAACTAGCCCTTTGGAACATTTCTTCAACTTCGTCCATTTTTCGTACGACTCTCATACCACGACCACCACCACCGTATGCGGCTTTAAAAATCACAGGCAGACCGTGTTTCTTACAGAAGTCCACAGCTTCTTCTTTTGTGTGAACTGGGCCATCGGTACCAGGAACAATTGGCACGCCAGCTTCTATGGCAGCAATACGAGCTGCCACTTTGTCACCCATCTGTTGAACCACCTTTGGTGATGGACCAATAAACCGCAGACCAGCATCAATCACAGATTGAGCAAAATCACTGCGTTCTGAAAGAAAACCGTAACCAGGATGCACTGCATCTATATCGTTCTCCTTGCATACGCGGATAATTTCTGGAATGCTAAGGTAGGCTTCCACTGGAGGAAGACCCTTGCCAACGATGTATGACTCGTCAGCTTTTTGTCTGTGCATATGCATTTTATCTTGTTCAGAATAAATGGCCACCGATTTGATACCCAATTCTGTACAGGCACGGAATACACGTATGGCAATTTCACCCCGATTGGCAACCAAAACCGAACGTATTGGTTTGTATTCAACCTTAAATTATTAAAAAAGTAAATTGTTTGAATAACTTATTTGTATAATTGTTTAAATGTGTAAGTTAATCATACCTGACTTGAGAAGGCATTTTTGTTGATGAGCCAAACGCGGACGCGTGGTGATCTCCGGAGAATCTGGAAAGCATTTTGTGCCATAGGGATGAACATTTTGAGTGTGTTTTCTAGAAAAAGATAAATAAAAGTTCTTTGTTAATTATTTGTTTAAATAACAATTATGTTTAAATAAAAACTGACATATCAGTCAATACGTTATACCCGAAACAATTTAAGGATACCATAAAACCATTATAATGGTAAAGCTTATATTGCTCGAAAATGGCACCAACGATTTCTTCCAAGCTGTGATGATCGGCCTGTCATGCATGATGAAAGGCCAATCAGATTGTGGAAATCAAACTTTCAAGGAAATTCGTTTAACGCTATCAACTTGCCATAAACCGGTTTTTTAACAACTTCGTTATAAATTGATTTTGTATAGAATTTTGTTTAAAAACAAAGACTTTAGCTGGAAAATGCATTGGACAGTGAGTCAAATGTATCACATTTGATACACAGCGACAGCACTCATTTTGTACAGGTTTTCAGAGATCCTACACATGCATCATATGATTGAAGAATACCTACAAGACACTTCACTCTCCTCATACCTCATACAAAGTTAACAAAACATTAATAAAAAGCAAAATACTTTTTCGAAGAAAAATCATTTACATGTTCAATAAGGTTAGTCCAGTCGATATGTCGGAAAAAATAAAATTGCGAACTTAATTAAACTTCCACCTACCGATTGCTCGGGGGTATACTAGGAAGAACCCCCTTATTTCTTGACCTCAAAGACCCCTCCTTGGGGAGGGGCGGAAACCCCTCATTTTCCGACCTTTTTCAGTTTTTCGCTTATATTTCTTAAACTAAGCACATTTTGCATATTTTTTTCTTAACATCGTTAAAGACCATTAAGTTTCCTAAAAATTGGTCGGGGAACCAGATCTGTATAGGCCTAATATTGCCGGATATTCAGTTGATTTAATTTTTGGGGTATTTTGACCCCTACAATAAAAGTAGGTGGTGTATGTACAATTGTGAACAGTAATTCTATGTATACAAGGTTATTAACATAATTTTTAAAAAACAAATTAAAGCTAGTAGGTTAGATTAAGATAAGAAAAAAATCGTAATTGACGGGTGTTTATTCCCCCCCGCTTAACCGAGAGGAAGAATTAAACAAAAAAACTAAAAAAAGAAAAAAAATAATTTCAGAAAGACCGGAATGCCGAAATTGACATGTACTACCTTTATGTAAATCCAAAAATTTCTTCTTTTGTTTTCTTTTTTAATAAAGATATTTTAGCAAATAGTTTTTAAAAAATTAATTTTCAAAATCAAAATTAAAAAAAAAAAATTCAAACTAGTTTTTTTCTATATTCTATGTAATTAAGTGCTAAATTTGATTCGCTAGTTTTTGAGTTTGAAAATTAATTCTTAAAAAACTATTTACTAAAACAACTTTATTTATTTCTGGTTTCAATAAAATGCAAAATTTTAATTTAGTTTCAAATTATTTTTGTCATTTCAATATTTCAACAGGGATTTTCTTAAAACATTAGTGTTGTTAAGGTATAATAAAACTTTTCTCAAAACTTGCATTCTTATGTTTCGCTTAAACGATTTTGATTTTGATTGATCTTATTGCATTTTAAAAAACGAAATAAGCACAAATTTGGAGTTTTCCTTAATTAAAATTTAGCAATGGAAATATGGCCAATTTGGCGTTAATTCGTTTCAACAAGAACAACGTATTTCGGGTTTACGACACATAAACACATAAACTTTGAGATTGGCCCTTCTGCTGGCCTACTATAGGATTTAGGGTTGGTGCGAGTGTGGGTATATGCAGAGTTGTTTATTCAAAAACTTTGCATGGTACCAATGTACTGTACATACGACATACCTCTCTTACTTTTTATTATAAAACTATTTGGTTCTTTTCCAAAATTAAACAAAATATTTTTTAGCATAATTTCGTTTACCACCACGAAATAAATCCAAGTTAACGTTTGAAGACGAAATAAGACCAAAATTGAAATCGGGTGTTATTTCGTTTGGCGTTATTTCCCGTCATCGCCTTGCTGTGCGTAGTACATACGTACAATACAAGGTGATTGGTATAAGATGCACCAAAAAGCTTGGGCGTGTAGGTGGGGTTAAGCCAAGAAAAAAATCGTATGGGAGGGGGGTCTATTTCCCCCCGTTTAGGCGGGAGGGGCAATTTTCTAAAAAATTGACTTAAGTCAGAAAAAATTTTATTATTTAAAAACAACGGTGAATGATACAAAGACACTTGTTATATCTTTTTGAAAAGCCAGAAAAATACTCTTTTATTTAATTTTTAAATTAAGTTGTTGAAGTGAACAGTTTTAAAAAAATTAATTTTCAAACTCAAAATGTTGAAAAAAAAAATAAAAAAAAAAATGTTTAAACTATTTTTTTTCAAAATTTTATGTAGTTAACTATTATTTTTATTTTCAAAATTCAATGCTCTTATTAATTTTTAGTCAAAAACAGAAAACCGGATGCCAAAATGTATCTTAGTTTTTGAGAAATTAAGAAAAACTAGAAGTATTTTTTTCCAAAAAAAAAAAAAACACTTTTTTTTTGGTTTTCCCAAATTTGACCTGCTCAGGTCAATTATTAATTAGAAAATTATCCCTTTTTTATTTTTTATTACATACCATCCGATTTTAATCAAATAATAAAAAAAAACGAATTAACTTTTTACTTATTTTACTAGTTTTGCTTTTAATTTTTTTTAATTTCTCAAAAACTAAGATACATTTTGGCATCCGTTTTTCTGTTTTGACTAAAAATTAATAAGAGCATTGAATTTTGTAAATAAAAATAACAGTTAAATACATAAAATTTAAAAAAAAAAATTAGTTTAAAATTTTTTTTTTCAAAATTTTGAGTTTGAAAATTAATTTTTTTAAAACTGTTCACTTAAACAACTTAATTTAAAAATAAAATAAATGAGTAGTTTTCTGGCTTTTCAAAAAAATATAACAAGTCTTTGTATCATTCACCGTTGTTTTTAAATAATTTTTTTTCTGATTTAGGTCAATTTTTTAGAAAATTGCTCTTCCGCCTAAACGGGGGGAAATAGACCCCCCTCCCATACGATTTTTTTCTTGGCTTAACCCCACCTACACGCTCAAGCTTTTTGGTGCATCTTATACCTTATACCAATCACCCTGTTAATGTACGTAGATAATAATACGAAAAACCCTTCGAATAGGAAAATTCAAAATGAAGCATTGCTTTCAAGTTTGTTTTATTGCAAAACTTATTTCAAAGTAATTACTACTTCGAAGCAATCAAATCATTTGACATTATCTATCAACACTCCACACTCAACAGTCATAATGTTTTATTGACTTAGGTAATAAAATTTTATGTATAGAGGTACCTACCTATGTTGTTTTTACTGCTCTGTAAATTTGTCGTTAGCAATCTTCCCATTATCTCATCTTTGAGCTTGAATTATAATAAACAATCATGGAAGCTTTTCTCATATGATAAGCTAAAAGCTAAACACTTTACTTTTAAGTAATATGAGCCAGTGACACCTCAAGTTCAATAATGATAAGATTATCATGTTTTGTTTTTGTTTTTACAACTTTGTTTGTTTCAACTACAATTTTTTTTTATTAAAATAATAAGTACATCAATGCTCTGAGCATGTTAAAAGATTGATCAACTGAATTTCGAGTACATATCTAAAAATTAAAAAGTAGACCAGTAAAAAGGGTTAATTATTCTGTTTAAATTCAACATTATGCAATACCTTTTAACATTATAGGTATCTATACTATGTAGGTCAAGTTATGTATTTTCTTAAATCTAATTATTTCAATTTAATTTAATCAAATAAAAATCGATTCATAGTCCAGTAAAATCAGATATAAAACTTAAAAAAAAATGCTGCAGTCGCTATTTTGTTTTGTTAAGATTTAGGGAGTCTAAGGCGCTTGGTCCACTTAAGCAACGCAACCGCAACTCACAAGCAAACTCAATATAAAAAAAATACACGTAACTTTCATCCTACAAAGTTCTTTTAAAATTTTTTATATTGGATTTGCCGACTTGTCCGCAGTTTTGAAAAAGGCGTTAATGCAATTTTCTCGAATTCTATGCCCCTGTAATAATTTTCTTTTTTTAGTTTTTCGAACCAAAATATTTTCTACAGTTTTGTCTCACAAAAACTTTTAAGCAAATCTTTCCCAAAAAAAAAAATTATTTTATCAAAATTTTGGAGACGGAAATCGTGTCTTACGATTATCTCACCTACCGTTGTTCTAAACAAAATAAATTGAACTTATTTTGGTAGAACCTTAAGTTTGCGACATATCTGTAGCTATAGGTATATCAAATTTTCTGTGTAACAAAAAAAAAATTAAATATATCATGACAAAGTTCATATTTTTCACTTTTTTCGTTTTTTTTTTATTTAAAAAAATATTAATATTCACTAGAAAAACTTTGAATCTATTTGATTGGTTGGCAGCATATTAAAAGTTTGTATAGATCATTCGGAACTGGATTTTTCGCAAATTAAAAAAAAAATAAACCCCTTCTTCGTAAGCACACATTTTGAAAAACTTAAATAAAAACAGTTCGTGCAATTTATTTTTATTTCTCAAAAATATCAGAAAATAGAGAATAAAAATGTATGTAACATTTTTAGGAAAGTCAATATATGTAAGTCTATTGCTCACGCAAATCACTATATGAAAGGAGGTCAAAGTAACATAACCCCATAAGACATAATAAGAGAAGTTAACGTTTTTCCCTCTTCTGATAAAATTGAAATTTTGGGCTTATACCTCCTTTTAGCGCTTACTTTAGGATTTGAGTGGCAACAAGAAAAGATTTATCAAATATTTATTTTTTTATATAAAAATTGTTAAAACAAATTATTAGAAAAAGCTTTAAAAACAAATCTAGGTACGTGATACTAGCAATTTTAAAAGCTTGAGCCCAATATGAATTTTGTTACACAACAACATCAACTGTTTTTTTTTTTTAAATTGTTTTGTTGAATAAAAAAAAATAAATAAACAAAAATCCACTTGAACCAATAGCACCAAAAAAATTATCAATAAACACTTAATATACTCAACGCAAAACACACTAAAGATCACAATTGTTAAAATCAACAATGAAATACATTCGCAGCTAAAAACCACATCTTCATACATACATTTATAGCTTCTTATATAACTATATAAAAGGTTTGTATGTTTTATTTAACTTAAAAGACTTTGCAGCACCTGTCTGTTGGCATGTGCTTAATTAATTATCTAATGAAGGTAAATAGACTTGAGTGATAAAAGCATTGACAGGAGACCGATCAGGCGTTGCTCGAAATATTATGTTGAATATTTATTATTTTTTTTATGTCTGTGCTCTATGGACTCACTTTAGATTTTAATTGGCATAGATTTCTAAACATTATAAATGGCTCTCAAGTTTAAGATAACGTTTACGTGTGCCTTGAGACTCACCTAATTTTTAGATGTTATCTATACTATCTGGCTGATAGTGAAAATGACTGATAAATGACTTGATTTTTTTTCCCGCGCTTGCATGTTTCTTGCCAAAAATTTAGCACATTGTATCTTATATTCTATCGGAAGTGATACAATTTGGATTTAAGCCAATATTTTTACCAAATGATTGGTGAGGTGCGTATACGATTAGAAACTATTTCTGGTGATCTATTAAAATGCTTTAAAAATGATTAAGAATAAGAAATAGGAATCAAATTAATGTTTTCTTAGAAGAGTATTCGTATCCTAAAAAGTCAATATGAGCAATACAATTTCATGATCAAGGCTCAACAAATATTTATATATACGTTGGTAGTTCTGCTGGATTGGGGTGATAAACAATTTACCGCTGAATCCGAACGTTTTAAATGAGTTACAATATTACATAATAGGTAATGCTCCTGAAAATGTATTTTTGTTTGTTAAAAGGCAATGTTTGAATTGAACCTACTCTTTCGTGATAGTTCGAAAGACTGTATTATTTAAACCAACCATAATGCTTTTTACATTTTTACAACATCATTGTAATTTTATGAAAATAATATTTGTAATTGTAATGCATTTGTCTTCCGTTTTTAATTGTTATACTGTACCTAGTTGACATGTTAGTCAATAATTTATGCAAATTGTATAAAACGCAAAGCTCTAAAGTGTCATAAAGATCGTGATTCAGAAGACGATCACGACTGGTTAATAATAAAATAACGCTAACAACAATTTATTTTTCTGCTTCATAAAACAGTGATATGCATTATGAGTTGACTGATACATAGATTGTAGGGATTATCTATCTTAGTTTCTTTTATTTGACAGACTTTTTAATGTTACAATTTCATATAAGATGGGCTAATTGCTTTTGAATTTGGTGTGGATTTGATTGCAAGTATAATTTATTTTCTAATTGAATCTCCCTTTTGCTTTACAACTAACTGACTCAATTGAAAAATTGTTAAAAAAACGTAATAGCATGTAACTTTTATTGCTATTTGTTGCATTTATTCTTAATCATAAAAAAATGTAGCATACTTTGTAATTGTGTTAAAAAAATACAAATTCACTCAAATATGTAAATTCAAAATAATACAAATATGCAAATATTCAAACAATTTAAAAATATTCACTTCCAGTCAATAAAATAGTTAGAAATGAATACAAATCATTTGAATGCTAAAATAATGGTTGCTGAATTCAAAATCAATACTTGACTGTCAAGTTAGCACTTACCACCCCAGAAAAAGGATTAAATGTAATCGAAAATTGATAACGGAAATAATTGTCGCTTTTTTGTCGTAGTCGTTAATAATTCATGCAATTAAAAAAATTGTGGCGCAATTTTTTTTTTTTTTTTTAAGTATCAAATGTAATTTTTATCCTTTCTATCCTTTTCTAGTTTCAATTACATTTAATACTTTTTCTGAGGTTTGCATTACCCGACAGTTGTAAATAATGCTAGCTAACTTGACGGACATCTATTTTTCACATTTGACAAAATTTATCTTTTGCAAATTCATAAAAAATTAAATTCATAATTAAGTAAAAGCCCTCTCCCATACAATTTTATTCTTGTCTGAACTCTGAACCCAACCTACATGCTCTAGCTTTTCATTGCATTTTATACCAATCACCCTGTAGAAGAACAAGTGGTTCAGTTGTTTTATTTTTTTTTGTATACATATAAAAGTGACTTCACTTCAAAGTAATTTATAAATAAAATGAAGTATTTATTGGTTGTATAAAAATATGATTTATTATTACAGAATACAACCCACAACCTAAATTGACTCAAATATGGTAGTTCATCAAAAGACAGATTCATAACACTTTGAAATCATTTAATTTAATTAACGATGCGGTTAATAAAGTATTTTACGATTAATAAATGAAAAAGTAATAATTATTATTATTCATTGGGAAAAACTCTGCCTTCTGGTTGTATTTTGCAATGTATGTATAGATATGTACGCATAGATATGTAAATCTCAAATCACACTTAATTGTTTTGTTTCACGACGTACACTTTTCAAACTTATAAAATGATATAAAATTAAAAAAAATTATATAAAGCTAAAAATGGTAATGAATGTAGTCACACAAATCTCAAAGTCCAAATTTACCAGCTTATGGTCAAGCTTACCAGATTTTAATTATATAGGCGCAAAATTTGTATGATTTAGCATCATACTAAAACATTTTTAGGTTAAAAAAACTATTGTTTTGTGACCTAGTATGATGCTAAATATCTTCTAGTACGATGCTAAATCGTTTAAAATTTTGCGTCATAATCTTTATCTCTCAAAAATCAGTAATTACCGATCACTTTATATAAATGCAGTCTAAGTAAATCTTTAAGAGTTATAAAATATCAAACAAAATTTTATATTGCTGCAAAAAGAAATAATAAAATGCCTCATGATGACAGTGCAACAAATATAACAAAAAACAAAGTCGATAAAATAAATGATGATAATATTATCTGGCAAGCCTACACATTTATAAAACAAAAAAAACATATGCTAAAACAACATTTTTGTGTTGACATTGATTTGCGTCATATTGAAGCCCAAAAAGTTCAAATGAAATTAATTCAAAATGAAAGCTCAGTTGTAAAAAAGAAGAAAGTTTTTTTTAATTGATTCTTATCTGGGAACGGTTTAATTATATAATTAAGATCTAAGTGCATATCTACTTTACCAATATTTCACGCCAGATAGTGTTAAAATTTCTGAAACTGGATTCTGTCAGATGGAAGTATACAAAAACAAACAACATGATATGAAAATTATGGATAGAAAAATGTGACGCAAATTTTGTTCCAGATATTTTGTGGCAAATATTATGTTGTATATTTTAACATATTTAATTAAAGTTAAACAGGGACTTAGAAAACAAAATAAAGCTGTGTTTATTAGGCACTGTTTTTATTAGGCACTAGAATTAGTGGTTAAGTCAATTTTTTAACATCTTTTATGTATATGGTCGTGGAGTATGTATGGGCTAGTTTTAGGTTCACAGGGTTAAACAACGAATTGAAAATTAAAAAAAAAAAAAAACAATATTATATGACACTTATTAAATTGAGATACTTTTCAATTTTGTGTATTTTATTTGAGTTTAAATGGGGTTGGCTGGTGAGTGTAAGTAGTGGCGGGAGTTTATTTTCGTTGGCATGTTATGTGTTTTGGAACTATAGGTGGGGTCCAGCTGCGTGGGCAAGACGACCCCCTAACACGACAATTTAGCCGAGGTCCGCGAACATGTCGACGGCCCCGCAGCAGACATTCACCTTCCTATTGCCTAGATTCAAATCGCTCGGTACCCCAATTTCAGAAATATCTTTGTAATCGAGTTAGTTTTGGTTAAGAAAATTCTCTGCTTTATTTTTAATCAAATAACTATATAAATTACACGTTACCTACGCGTTCTTAGTTGAAACTTTTGATAGCCAGACAAATATGAAATAAAGTGCACGACTGGGTTGCACGAACTTGCTCTTGTCGTGCACGACTGGGTCGCATGTACCTACTTGTTATTGTGGCAAGTTGCCACGAAAATAAAATTAAATACATACTAATTTTTTTCTTAAATATACATACATATGTAGGTAAAGGAAAAAAAAAATCATATGAATTTTTCACAAAAGTGCTAAAACTTCTTTTTACAAAGATTCAAGCCAAAATCAAAGTATTTAGAAAATTTTGTTGCCTGAATATAAGTTTTCTAAAAAAGTTATTCCAAAATCGTTAGAGCTGTTGTTGGATAAATCGATGTTTACTTAATATTTCTTATAAAAGAGTTTTTTTACAAATTTGAAGAACGCCATTTTTAAGTGCTTAGTTGTTTGCATTTTGGGCACAAAAAATAAAAAAAAAAATTGTCAAGCCGTTCTCCAAATATTGAATTTACAAAAAAATTAATTAAAACTAAAACTAAGCTTTTTTGCAAAATGTTGGTATTGAAATTTGTTGAAGTCATCTAGACCTTTCTAAAAAAAATGTTTGGTTTGAAATCGATTAACCCGTTCATGAGAAAGCTTTTTTGCAATTTAACAAAAGGAAATCAGACAGAAACCATCAGTAATTTTTTTCAAGAAAATCGTTGGAGCCGTTTTCGAGAAAATCAAGTTTTTTCAAAACCGTTATATGGCAGGCACCGTTATTTTTTGAGCTAAAAAAATTTCAATTTCTCCTCTTAGGAACGGTCTACAAACCCTACATCCAAATTCGAAGTAAATCGGTTTAGCTGTTTAGGCTGTAGGTGCTGATACATACAGACTGACATACAGACAGAGAGACAGAAAGACAGACAGACAGAATTTCCAGACCCACTTTTTTCGTCTTCGCTATCATCGAAATGTCATGAAATGTTGTTGCACGAATGCATAACTCGCCTTATAGTACCTATAATCGCAAGTAAAAAGATGTGTTGTTGGTAGGTATACAACCAAAGCATAGGTAGGTGTGTCCTTAAGGACAAGGGTCATGGTATCCTATTTTTAACTGAATAATGTGTTAAGGTAGGTAAAAGGTAATATTTTTAATGTGTACAAATTTTTGATTACAATTTAAGCAAAAAATAGGCACGTCCGACCCACTTCTTGATTCGAAATTTCTACACACCTATACTGATGAGCCCCCCCAAAATGATTTATTTTAATTATTAAGCTTAGATTTTTTAAATATGAAAATTAAGAAATGCAAATAAAATCTTAAATTTATTTGCAAATCAAATAATTATTTCATTACGAAATTCAATGAGCGGGATGTACGGACGCACACAAATGTTTGCTAGAAATTAAACGCACGTTATCCAATGCCGTCTGTTTTTTGACGCAAGCGAAAATTCTATAATTGATTATACGCACGTAGGCATCTTATCTTTAAATATTGAAAATTTCTTTGTTATTCAAACTCTTGTACATATATAAATTATTATTCTTTCGTTTTGCAGTGAATCACTTATAAAAACTAATCTTAAAAAAAAAATTACAATCAAACTCCATAACTATAAAGTATCAACACACAGCACATAAATGTACGAGATTATGTTGAACTAAATTCGAAATTACAGCAAAAAACACAGCACACATGTCAATTTTTATTGATATGTACCCGGCTTTGCACATAATGTAGAATGGGAATATACCATCATCATATATATACAGTAAAACAATAAATGAAGGACATTAAAAGTCAAGAGCACGTTATTAAGTCAAGAGCATAAAGATAAAGGATCGACTTGATCGGGTTTTCAATGACAATAAAGGCAAGTTATGCATTCTTAAACAAATCTTATCTAATCTGAATCCTGCATTGACATGATACAAAAAAAAGACAGCTCTGGTCTGGCATATCTTATGTTCCGTTCGTATTGGCATCTAAGTAAGTTGGATTAACCGTTTAGGCATGAGTGTTAAGCAACTGTCTTACCAATTTGTCTTATTTACACTGAGTTACAAAAAAAGTGGCGCACCTTGAAATTTTGCAACATTTTGAAGTAACTTAAACAAATAAACGTTTTTCTGGTACAGTTTTGTTTATTAACATAAAAGTAAGTCATTCATGTAATAAAAAACGAAAAAATAGGAAGAACTTAGAAATAAATCATAAATTAAGGAAAATGGGCATAAACTTCAAAACTTGAAATTTTAATTTTTTTTTTTTTTAAACTAGTCCTTGTTTCTTCAATAGTGGGTATTGCCTCCACGAACATCTAATAAAGCTTTAATTCGCCTGGGCATACCTTGGATAAGGTTGTCAAAATGATAACAACACATCAAAAAGTATGACTGCGCCACTTTTTTTTGTAACTGAGTGTATTTATTTATTTCAAGAGAAACTTAATTTTAAGATAGAATATAGTACCTAATAAGATTTGATATGAAGTTAAAGAAAATCTTAGTTTAATTTAATTTTATAAAACATTTTATGTTAGATATACACAATTTAATTGAAAATATAAGTACCTAGGTAACCATAAAAAAATAAGTAATGCTTACTTTGCAACAAAAATTTGCTGAGTTTGCCTATATAATAATATTTTGTAAATATGGAAAATTTTATATAAATAAATATCATTTTCCTAACGGTTTTCTAAAATGGACCGGTTGATATTGATTGTTGAATTATTGTGTAAATTGTTTTAATGTACTAATTTGGTATTGGTAACTAAACAACATGACCACCAGAGACTGTAAACATCGAACTGTCAACGAAAACCCCTTAATAAAACTGAATGTATACGATTTTAAGAGCAAGTGCCTGCGACCCAGTATTGAGTTTTATGGTCAACCGATCGACCGACATCTCAACTCTATCTTAAGCTTTATCGAGTGAATGCCCTGTCATGATGTTGCATGGTCAGTTTTTTTTTTGTTTATGGTTAGAAACAAGTTTTACTTTTAGTCAATGATCATAAAATAATATTATGTACACAGTTGATTTTGCCGATCGATTGAAAGATATTGCCAACATAAATTCAGAAAATTAAAATTTAAATCTAAACTGCATTAAACTATTTTGTTAACGCTTGAGGCAGACAACTTTTGTTTTATAGTTTCATTGATGAAGTCTACGGGCTAATATAGGAAAAGTGTTCTCAATTTAATGGCATTGCTGAATCTCTTGGTCGTCGACTTTATTTAATTGCTGTCACTTTATGTATATCAATAGAATCTGATAGAATAGGATGACGGTGACGTAGGTACATAATATCATATGATTGCAAGAAATAAAAATAGTTTCACAAATGTTTATTTTTATAGTGTTACTTGTATGTTTTCGCATAGCGATACAATTTATAATTTAATTAATGTGTATGGTCTCGTGAGGTTTTTTAACTTTCGATTTTTTTTTTGACTTGATTAACCACAATGAGATGTTTAAATCTCGTAATGGAAAGATTATTATTGTTTTTTTTTTAATCAAGCAAATAATTCAAGACTTTAAGAAGTTTCTGATGTATTAAAAAACAAATTTTATAATATTATGATATCTTACTAAGATTGGGACTTGCTATTTCATAACCTGACTTAACTATTTAGACCCAAATACATAGTAAACTGTAAGACTGTAAGGTAAACCAACTTGTGGCTTTGACAGCTATCACCACAAGATTTCACAGAATGAAGCCAGTTCTGAATTTGAATTAAATAGTCTCCGAAAATTCTATTGACGGTAACTATAATAGACAGAGAGCTAGCGACAAAAATACTTACGTCATTTGCTAACGAAAATAATTAGCCCTAATTTCATCTACCAACAAGTGTGATAAGTCTGCCAACCCTTCCATGCACTGTTGAAGTTAAAAAATGTATGGGGACATTTTTTTCGCTGCAAACTAATAATAAGATCTTGTATATGAACAAAATACAAACATATTTTACTATCGAGAGGGGGGTCTATCTCCCCTCATTTTGCCGGTAGGGAAAAGTTTATAAAAAATAAAATTTATTTTATGTTTACAAAATTGTACCTACTGGCTAAACGGGTTGAGATAGACCCCCCTCACCGTACTAAAATATGCTTGTATTTTGTCTTTTTATAATATCCCATTAATAGTTTGCAACGACAAAATGTTCCCATTAGAGCCCCATACAATTTTGAACACCTTTAAGGGTGCGTGGTGGGGTGGCCACTCGCACCACTGGAGGCTTGGCAGACTTCCAGATTATTTATCACACGTGCTGGGAGATAATACGACTAATTATGTTCGTTATCAAATGACGTTAGTATTTTTGTCGCTAGCTCTTCGACTATGAGAATAAAATGTGAGTACGATTTTTGGGAAAGTTCTCAATTTTTAGTGTGAGCGTTTAAATGAAAGAATTTATGCAGATGAAACCATTTCCTCCAAATCAGGACTAGACAAAAAATTTCGACATTTTTGATTATTTGTTCCCGATCTTTTTAAAAAAATATAATTTCACAAATTAACTATCATATTGTGAATGTCCCAACATGTTTTCATTTATTATTACAGCCTTATTTATTAAAATAGTTAATAGCTAGGGTGCACAACGATTGGCCGCAGACTTTTCGCACTTTTTTCAAAAAATATCGCAAATCACAGAATCTTGCATCCCAAATTTTTTGAAAAATCTTGCATTATTGAAATCTCCAAATAACAAAATTTCAGGTTTTTTTTTTTAATAAGAGCAAATTTTTGCGACTTTCAATTTTTGCAGGGAAGCAAGTTTCGGAAAAAAAAATGGACATGAAGAATTGTTTGGGTTAGTTAAGAGACACATTAGGCGCCAGATCAACGACAAACTCGATAATTTATTAAAATAATTTATAAAAATGTTCTGTTTTCTGATTTTTAAATCCAGATATAAAATTAAATCCAAAAATTAATTTTTCACTTCTTAGTCATTCTTATAGCCAAGTTTAATATTATTTGTTCACAGAAAATAACACATATATTTATAAGATACAAAGATATCTAAAGGAAAACACAATTATAAAAGATGGGTTTTATATGAAAATAAACAAAATCAAGAATAATTTGAATCCGGATTTAAGTTTTAAACTACTGAATAATATGACCGTTAAAGTTTCTTGCCTAAGGATTTTATATCAAGCAATTTGACTAAGCCTTAAACTTAAGTGTTAAACTTTTGTCAGTGATATGTCAAAAAAAAAATTTAGTTGTTTTAAAGCATATTTTTTTTTCTTTTAAAAATTAATTTTAAATGTTGGCGTGAAACAGAAACATTAGAGGTGGCGGGATAAATAATTAAAAACCAAACACCTATAACAATGACTAAACATGCCAAACCCCCAAATGATTGGACTTAAGAAATAAGATTGTATAAATATCAAATTAAATAAAAAAAAAAAAACGATTAGATTAACAAACTTATATAGAAAGATAAACTTCAGTTGAACAAAGTACATATACCTGCATACATATATCTAACGATTGTATTTTGGAACAGACCTTTTCTGGTCCGATCTTATCCTTTGCCAAATGATATCTCGTTTCCTAAAATTTTTAATCGAAATAATTCAATTATTGAATGCCGAAACGATGTCTGCTTCAGGTAAGTGCAAATAATCTAAAAAAAAACTTAATGAAAAATAATTAATCAATATTTTTTTTTATTATAAAAGTCGGACTTTCACGTACCTACAATATCTTATCGTTCGGTTAATAAACAAGAAGGCAAAGTTTACTTATGAGGTTATCGTTTAAAATGACCAGACTTTTATTAATCATAGAATACTGTCTAAGAAGAATTTATTTCCATCAATTTGATTGAGACTTTACAATATTAATCTTTAAACTTCGTTTTTTAAAAAAAAGCTATTTTTATGCAGCAAAGGTCATTTTTTATCTCTTATAACAAATTTATTAGAACCACAGTACTAAAACATGAATGCATACAAATAGCTATTTGTTATAGGTTGTTGAAAACAAACCTTATAAATTCTTGAGATTACATTTTTATAGTTGTTTTTATTATGTAAGCGTTTTATTTTTATTCAACCATTACCCGTAGCAAGAAAACATTTCTTACAATTCGTTTCGCGCTAACGAACAAAAGTAAAAGTTTTGCAATATGGATTTTTTTTCTTCAAATTATTAACTTAATTAAACCTCATTTTTTTCGTACTGTGCACTGCACATTAATCAATGTGTTTGATTAGAAATTTACAATTTATATGAGTTTCGAACTGCAGACAGTATAATTGGCCAAGAGATTTGATTACCTGTCTGACAGGTAATATTTGTTTTTAGTGTGCAAGTTACGGCAATATTTATTTTATTCTTAATTTTTCTTTTTTGTTTCTATCCATGACAAATAGGGTGACGTGGTTAAGAATGCTACAAATATTTAACAACATGAAACATCTTCTTCTTTCTTGTATTGAGAACATCCGAATATATATTTATTTAACTAATTGGCATTAAATAAATTGTTGAAAACAATAAAAAAAAATGATTGAATTGAGGTTATCAACAAATTTTTAAAGAGTGTTTTAGATATTTTTTTTTTTGGATTTTGAAAATAAAATTTTTCCTAACATTTTTTTCGTAGGGAACACTTTAAAAGACAAATGGAACCAAATTCAAATCTTGGGTAAATTTTCCAAATGCAAATCTTGCGTACATTATGGGCCACCCTTTATACATAGGTAACTACATATAAGATAAATTGGTAGGTATAGAGAATTTTACCAAGATGTCACAAAAACATAGTGACAAACTTTAAGGTGTTTTCTGACTGTCAACGTCATAAGCTATTTTGTGTAATGTAAATTGCGGCCTTGCTAATAGGGAATTTTAACATCTTGTCAAAAAATATGACAGCTCACACTACGCAGATGACAGATTGAACTATGTATCGCGCTTTTTTCAAACTGTCAAACTCAAGATCTTGCAGAAAGCAATTTGGAAATATTTTTTTAATGCGGTATTCTTTTTTGTGTGAAATTTGTGATTTCCGTGGCTTAAAAATTTATTTTAATTAGCAAAACCAACAAATACATCTGTATATACATATAAAAGTGGCCGAAATAGTGACAAAAACATTATTAACATTAAAAACTATTCAACACAAAAACATTGTTAAGGTTGTTACTAAAAACTCTCCTTGAAGTAATCGGCTTCTGTTTCCAACAAATGGTAATTTAGTTTTATTCCTTTAGTTTTTTCTTCCAATATAAGTGGAAAGACAAATTTTCTCAATGTTTATATTTATTTCTTAAAATTACTACACAATTTACGAAATTTAAAGATTTCTCACCGTCTTAAACTCCATTCTTAATTCCAAGTACATAATACTATCTTGGTGTAACTCCTCCAACATGCGCCAGTGATAGGAACGGAAAGCTGGTATATATATTTCAAAACATCAGAAATGGTTGAGAAAGCATTTTGAAACTTTGTCCATACTTTATTCAAACTCGAATATTCCCCTAGATTACAATTTTATGTATGTTCACAATTTTCGAGCACAAATCTTTAAAATTCCCGCTTTTGTTTTCAATCAATTTGTCAACAATGATAAAAAAAAATTCAGCTGTTCTGCGTATTGCTGTTTTTGACAATTCTGTGAGAACGAGAAAGAGATATACCGTTTTTACCTAAAAAGCCATATTGAGGCTGTGAGCGCAAAGTGAAGTAACCCCAGAATGCAACAAAGGAGATAATCGTGTTTAAAGAATGCTCGCGTCTATAGAAATGCTCCAGAAATGCAACATTTTATCATTTTCTAATTTATTTATAAGCTAAATTGAGTTGCACTAATTTTGTATTGATTAATCGTTTACTTTTCGTTGCTATGATGTTATAAGAACTCAAAATTGAAAAAAAGTGGATTACGCCACTTTTGCACTCACAGCCTCAATTGTAATATCCCTAATGTGATAATTTTTACATTTGGTGTGCGAACGAGAAAGAGATATACATAGGTTATTCTTATATTAACCTAAAAAAATCCCTGCTCTATATACCTTAAAAAATATTTATATTTTGATTCGAGCTTCTGATAGATTTTCAATGCTTATCTACACATACCAGTTGTTTGTAACTATATAAACACCACCGTTTCCGATAAAAATATGCTTTTCTATAACAAAAAATCAACTTGTTTCAAATCACACTTTTGACAGGACTGGTAGGTATAAACCGACTAGTAGAGGCCCAAAACATTGCAAACATAATAGGTACCTATATAAATCTTGACTTCTCTCGGGTTTAAAATCGTGTCTGAAATACGAAATTGAAAACGAGTGAAAGTCAAAGTGTATATATGCACGCAAACCGAACGCTAAATTAAATAAAAAGTCGTGTCAGAATATACCTACAACAGAAAAAAAAATCTAAGTGCCAAAATCCTGTTTGAAATCGTGGCTGAAGTTCTGACAGAATTAAGGCGAGTGGAGCCGCAGGGTTTTTAAGAATTATTTTGATACTTCGTGGTTAACTGGTCATACCTACATAGATCTTAATTTCGATTTATATTCGATCTTTCAATCCACTTCAATAAATAGAAAAAATCCCTCACTAAAATGTAAATCTAAATTAATTAATTTCGTACCTTTAAAATATGTACATATAGGTACACTTCAAATTGCAATACAGAAATCTCGAATGTATTAGCTTTGAAACGTGTTAACCTTCTTGGTAAAAAAAAAGTAATATCTTATTTGCTGTCGTGTTTCTTAGAGACCTGCACAATTATTTTTTGCATATATTCAACGTAAACATTAAATAACGACAAATTAAAAAAAAATCTGACGACCGTAATCGGGTTTTCATAATGAAACAAACATTATTATTTTGGAACTAACAAAAAGATAAATTTATTAGTAAATGAAACGATAATGAATCAGAATTGTGTAATTCATTTCAATTTTTAATTTGAATATAGCGTTAATTCGTATAATTAAATTTACATCATAAAAATATTTTTTTTTATTTATATTAAATCATCTGTTATACCAAAAATACGTTTGCTTTTTCTACATGTAGGTGGGAGCGACAGACACATCGTGAAAGCTAAAATGTCTACGCAAGTCCCACATACAAAAATAGTGTCATTCACGACACAATGAGTATCTACATACATTTTAAAAAGAACCGGTCACCGGCAAAATCTAGATCAAAATATAAAATTCAAAGTATTTACCTTATCTATTAAAATTCTAATTTTATGTAAAGTTCTCTAGCGAATAGTTTTCAGTAAGTAAGGGTATATCTATACCCTTATTTGTTTGTAAAAAAACAATCTCAACCTTAAGTGCTTTGAATACGTAATTATATAATAATTCAAGCTTAAGGGACAGACGTACAGTACTCTACAACCAGACAGCCTTATTTGAGGTCAGTTAATGACACACGCGAAAAATGGCAAAGTACCATGAACATAATAATAAATAGCCAGGCGCACATTTAATAATTCAATGTCACGGTAGAATGCATTAAATGTAGAAAAGGACAAAAAAAATTGTTATAAAAATTATGCAACCGATAATGCATGACATGCCAATAAAAATAGATTATTGAAAGACAGCATAATTTATTTTACAAATTTAATTTTTTGAATCAAAATATTTTAATACATACTTACTTCTTTAGTTAATCGAAACCGTAATAATTTAGCGTAGCGTAGACAATGTATAGGGTGTAATTAATAAAACAAAACTGTAAAAAAGCAAATTTATTATATAAAACTCTTTAAATCACTTGTTAAACTTTTTATTTACCAATTCACAAACTGGTAAAAGAAACAGAAAACTAGGACACCTTACTTCAGATGAACATACAAGATTGAAATACTTTTTTTTTTATCGATTGAGATACATATATATAAATGCAAATTATGGACACGATTTAATCCGAATATTAAAGGGATAATAATTTAAAAAAAAATTGTTATCTCTGTACACTTGCAAGGTTGCTTTCGACGCACTATCGCGGTTTTTGTTCGCTCTGATGTGTTATTTTTTTTTTCTATCAATATTTTAGCGCATTTACTAAAATAAGTATCTATATTCGTGTTGTACCTATATAAATTTCAAATATAAAATTAATGTGCACACTGAAACCCGTTCACACCAAAGTTACACACCCGACTAAAGAGTTTGCAAAGTGGTTTCTGCTTCGAAACTATTCAACGATTGCGAGTGCAATAAGCTTTTGATTGTACCTACCCGGCGCGCGGGGCATTTCTGCGCCGGCCTGTATGGAATGATTAAGCTTTTGAACATGTGTTTTTTAAGCGGGTATGATGATATATCAAAGAAATGTTAGATTTATTATCACAGAAATCAGGAGAGTGAAGGAGATACAGAAATAAGCATGTAGGGTTTGTTTTACAGGGTGTTCCAACCATGCAAACAAAACTGTGTCCACAAAAAATAAATATAGGTCAATTTTTGGGATGAGAAGAGAGTAGGTATGCTTGCGAAATTTGAATCAAAAGTCCATCAACAACGAACACTGGAAACTCGCAGTGGTTTATGATAAACAGTCATTCGGGCGTATA
This sequence comes from Baccha elongata, assembly GCA_951217065.1. Lineage (NCBI taxonomy): Eukaryota > Metazoa > Arthropoda > Insecta > Diptera > Syrphidae > Baccha > Baccha elongata. Next base: position 32,903,928 of record OX578274.1, on the reverse strand, counting down.
CGTAATTTTAAAAAAAAATATTTGAATTTTCAGCAAATTTTATTTTGCTAAAGGCAAGGAGACATGCTTAAAGTCGACAAAATTTATAAAGAAGAGCTACATATGTAGGTGAACTTTAGTTGAGTCCTTTCGCTTAACTATAGTGTTTTTCTTCATTTTCATCAAAATTCATCAGCTTCCTACAAATTCTGTAATATTTTATTAATTGCGCCGCTTGAAGTGTGTGATTAATGTTTGATAATAATCTTCACTTTGAATGCACAACTATCACTTAATCACTGCAAATCAATTTGTATACATATAAGGCTGTAACATTATGCTGACAATTCGCACACAAGATGACGTGTTAGAAAAACAATACATTTTTTTTTCCAGTATAGCCCGATAACTTTATTAGACAAAATTTCACTATACCTACATATATCAAAGTTAAAATGAAGTATGAAATTTTTGGGGCAGTTATATTCCAATGATTAAGAATATGAAACCAGTTTTACAACAAAATTTGATATGACGTATGCTCGCCATATTGTGTGTTGTGCATTCCTCATACTAAAAATGATAATAACCAAATTTAGAATTAAATTCTCGACTTTCGTATGTTTTGTAAAAAATGTTTTTTACGTGTACCCTGACTCCTGTTAACAAAAGTTGCTCTGTTAATTGTCATTTTACAAACTTCTTTACAACCAAAGTTCGCAGAACGAAAAAAAATGTTGTTCGCTATTGAATTTAATTTTCTAGTAGGTACCTATCTGAGATGCATATAATTCGAGAAGGAATATTATATATTTTTACAATTCTTATAAAAATAAAATTAAAAAAATCACTTTTGTGCATAAGGTACAAACTGTTTTTTACTTGCTCAATAGGGCAAGTATTGGTTTCGTGTAACAAAAAATTCGAGGTTTTAATCAAAACTGACATTACGATACTAGAGAAGCCTACAAAAGTAGGTTTCGTTATGCCTTCCGTCGGTCTGTCTGTGCGGATGTTTGGTAGTCTGTTAAACGAATTTAGTTCAAATTTCGTATATAGCACTTTTTGGTGATTCCCTAGAGGAGAAATTCGAATTTTTGTTTTAGCCCGGCTATAACGGTTACCTGCTATATGATGATTTTAGTTTTTCCAAATTTTCTCAAAAAGGGCTCTAACTTGGTGTACATTATATTTGCAGTAGTTTAAGTATAACTGCATTTCAGGTTTTTAGATAAAAATTCACATAACAGAGATTTGGTTTTAACGTTTTTTACAAATTTAGCCACAACTTGGTAACGGCTCGATTCATTTTAAATTTTGTATAGATTCTAAACTTGACATTTAACACAAGATGGCAGTTACAGTTTTTTGATAAAGAACCGTTTAATGATAGCTGCCATACAACTTGATCTCACGTTTAGGCCATTTTTTGATATTTTTCCAACTTTCTTCAGAATTTAATAAATTTAAATTTGTGTAGTCCCATAGTTTGCTGCAAGAGCAAGTTCGTGCAACCCAGTCGTGCATTTTTTTTTGTTTGTTTACTATACGAGGTACAATTAAAAGTAAAACAGTTCTATTTCCTGATGGTTATTTATTTGTATCCGCAACTTAAAACTGGCACCATGTATTTTTGGAAAATTTCTTTCTATATTTCTAGTCACTTTTCCTTTTTTCATACTGCAAACAAATATCCACATTCGTTTCTCAATTATATAAAACCTTGCCCTCTACCCATTTCAACCTGATTTAATTGTTGCTACCTACAACAGCGTAAGACACAACTGTACCGCCAGTTACACACAACACAATGACTGATGGCGGATCAGTTTTCGGATCTTTTCAGTTCCTTTTCATAAAGGAACCAAATTCTATTTAAATTTAATTTTTCAGATCTCTCACAAATGAGAGAAAGAGAAAAATTAAAATTTAATTTATTCTCTGAGAGAACAGTAGATTATTAGAAGATCGGAACAGATTTGTTGGAGTAATGAAAACTACATCATTCGACAACTAGATGACTTGACTTAAACCAATCCTATACTTCAGTTGGTTATTTTGACTAATAACTCACTCAGTCTACTCATGTTTCTTACTATTTTTTAATTAAATAATAAACTTCTTTTGTTAATATAGTAAATTAATTGACATTGTTTTTATTTAAAAAAAATTTGTTTGGGCTTTTTGATCCATAAAAATAAAATGCGATTAAAAACTAATCAATTTATATATTGGAGGCATTTTTGATAAAATAAACGTTCATATGGCAGGTACCGTCATATTTTGAGCTAAAAAAAAGTTTCAATCCCTCGTCTAAAACCCTATAACAAATTTGAATCAAATAGGTTAAACCGTTTTGGCTGTATTTGCTGATACAACCAGACTGTCAGACAAACAGATAGACAGACAGACATACAAACAGAGGCACAGAATTTCCAGACCTTTTTCAACTTCGCTATCATCGTAATGTCATGTTTAATTGTTATCTCAAATACGAGTAGTTCCATTGAGTTTATACACAAAGAGAAATCATGTGTACGTTTCAAACTTTGCTCGTAGGATGTCGTTACTATCGACTTGTTTTTTGTTTACTCTTGTAGCAATTATTCTTGAGTTAAAAGGAAAAAAAAAAAAATAAAAAAAAAAAACAAATACAAATGTATGCAGAAGAATTTAGTTCGGTTCAGTTTGAGTGTTTTTGGTTACAGGGAATTATTAGAATAATAATTACTCGATATGTTCATTTAGCGACATCTACTTCGGTAAGTTTGACACCATCTTGATTCCTCTGTTTATAAACTCAATGGTAGTACCATTGAATGGAGTTTGAAACCATCATTTCAAACTCACCGAAGTAGATGTCGCTAAATGAGCATATCAAGTAATTATTATTTGCTTTAATTCACTGTAAAGAATAACACTGAACCCGAGACGAAGAAAATTTCTTCTGCATACATTTGTATTTGTTTTTTTTTATTTCTCTTGCCTTTTAACTCAACAATAATTGCTACAAGAGTAAAAAAGCAAAACAAGTCGATAGTAACGACATCCTACGAGGAGAGTTTGAAACTTACTTTTCAAAAAGATGATTTCCCTATGTGTATAAACTCAATGGTAGTACCTATGTATATACATAATCGCAAGTAAAAAGATACCTTGCTTAAATTTTATGATACTTATTAAATTTTTTAACCACACCCTATTTTTTTGAACATTAGGGTCAATGTGAAACGTTTTCACTTTTGAGCATGTGTTTCATGTTTCGATGATTTTTACCTGTTTTCTAACTACATATATGTACAATTTAAAATACATATGTGCTACAACTGTCAGATCTACATATGTGCTACAACTGTCAGATCTACTGGGACATCTTTCATCGTAAAGTGCTCTGTGCTTCATGGTCTCAAATACTAGCTAAACCGTAGCAGAAGTGCATCTTCACAAATTCTTCTCAAGTGTACATAGTTAGACATCTTGATTAATCCTTTAATCATTTATTAAATTATATAAAAGACCAGTTTCGAAACAACAAAAAATGTTTTTTCAGAAAAGCTGTTTATGTAGGTTAATCATACTTATGCAACAATATACCGTACTATACACTAAATTTCATACATTTATTAATCTAGCGATTTTAGTCTGTTTAAGTATAAAGATTTCCTTTGAAATAAAACACAAACTATAGGTAGGGTCTTCTTATTTTAATTTTTTTATATTTGCTTCACTTTTATGTAACAGTTTGTGTTTTAATTCAAAGGAACAACAAATTTAAAAAAAATTGAAAAACTAATTAATGTTGCTTAGAAAATGGTGAGTCGTTCAGCGAATACCAGTCTTGAATATAACTTCTAAAATTGTCTCACACATAGTTTGTATAAGAATTTGGCTCCAAATTAAATATTTAACAACGAGAAAAAGGACCAAGGCAGCCAACACTTTGTTAGCGTTAGCTTTTTCTAGTCATGCTTTCTGATTCTCATTCGAATCCTTTTTTTCTACTGGAACTGGATAGATATTGAATTTTATAAAACTATCTTTTGATCGCTTTTGAGTGATCTTTCCAATAATTTCAGGTTCTTTGATACTAGCTTCAATTTTTTGAAAGATTTTCTCGGAATTTTTTCCATCATCGTTGCCGCCTTGAATAAGAATCCTAACTTCGGTGCCTTTGCTGAGCCATTTGTTGATATTCTTCAGTCTTGAGGTTAAGTCGTTCTCACTAATTCTACAGCCGATTGTAAGTGATTTTATTGTAGACTTTTTACTCGAAGAAGAGGAACTATCGAAGGTTTTATTCAAGTTATAACACAATTATATACGAAAATGCAATACTTACGTCTTTTCCTGGTTGGTTTCATCAAAGTCATCAGAAGCGAGGAGTTGTGCGGCGGTAGCTAGTCTGATGAAAAAGGAAATAAGTTTAGAAGTGAAAAACTAAGTGGGAACCAATTGTTTACCTGTAAACAGGCCGCTGTGACTTGGAATCGAGATCATTAACTTTTACCAGCTGCAAATCCCTTCGACGTGCGAGTTTATTTGCTTCTTCCATTGTAGTTACACTCATGCTATCATTTTGTTGGAGCAGAGTAATTTTGGGAATTTCCTTGGTCTTCTTTTTGTTTGGTTTAGCTGGAGTTCCTTCTCCGGGTTTATTATAGAACTTCGTAGAAACACTCAAAAGTTGAAGATATGAGTTGGAAGGAGCAGAATTCAGACACTCATACCGGAGATGTCTGCCAATGGCAGATCGCAGTATGTTAATAAATATTCCACTCATTTCATTAAGTATTATTTTTATGTCTAGATATTAATAAATAACAATTCTTTTTGGATAAAAATTTATATATTTTTGTTTTTCTTCACAACTTCACGTCATGATTTGGATTCAATTGACATGTGGCCTATTCACAATTTGTAAATAATTGCAGCGGTGTTTAGCGACAAATAGTGAAACTATTTGGGTTTTTTTTTCTTCCCAGCACCAGAACTCGTTCCAGATCCAGAACTTCCACTTGGTTTGGACATTCGTCCAACTTGCATATCTTTAAGTTTTGCATTTAATTTCACTTTTGCTTTGGCTAAGTCTTGTTCCTGTCGAATGGTTTTTAGTGGTTTTGGTTTAAGGAAATTCTTTCGTTCTTCCTGTTTGACAGCTTCACCGCATCCATGTACTTCGGGCAGTCCATGCTTGAAGCAGAATCTCTTCTTGCAATGATCACAATTCTGTCCCATCAAACTGGTTTTAGTTTTGCAGCGCTGGTAGTCACACAAGTTGTCGACTTCTTTCACTGCAGTTAAGACATCGTCCAGCTTCATCTCGACCATTTGGGTAGGAATTTGTTCGAGGAGGGTCAGTGTGTCGTTTGTACCATAGTCGGGTTTCTTTTTGCCCGGTTCGATAGGAAATAGTGCGTTCTTGGAGTTTTCTGCAGATTATTAAGTTGTTGACCATTTTGTTAAAGGTATTGTTATTTTTAAATCAATTTTACCTGCCATGACAAAAATTTGTTTATAAATTATTAATTTTAAGATTTTTGTTGAATTCGACTGTCAGCTGTCAGTAATCAGCTGATTTGTTGCAAAAAACTGACAGCAAGGATGGAGTGTGTTCATAAATATTGCTTGCCATTGTGAATGTTTTGCAACGGGTGGATTAAGGTTAGAACACACGAGGCGTCACTGTACTATAGAGCGGCGGCCTTGCCGGCAAAGTGGGGGCTTAGCTAACATTTGACATGTTATGGGTGCCGTGACATTTCCTCAGTATTTATTTATTCTCTTTTCTTCAAAAGATTTGATTTTTTTGCAATAGGGCTTATTAACAGGCGGCTATATTCTCATAATTCCGTAGAGTTGCCTCTTTCACACCACAGTAGTTCTTATGGCTAAAACTCTGTTAGCCTCCATTTCGTTTAGGGTAATTTTCTTGGTTTGACAGACTCGTTAAAAACTGAATTTTGGTGTTTCATTTAAATGAAAAGAGGGAAAAAGAACAAATCTCAACAAGAAAGAAGCGATATCCCGAATTTGGGAGATTTGATCTAAACACTGACAGATGAAAACGTTTTAATGGCGTATTTTTGCTTGCGCGTTCTTTTTTATTCTAAAACTATTGGATAGCTTTGTATTGTTTTACTTTTTTCGACGGTATAGGTATATTATTGCACTCAAATTCATAATATTTTTTCATAAATCTTACAATTTTTAACGAATTTATACAAATGTTCAATTAAACAAACAATGGTAATGATTAATGATACTTGCAATTGAATGGAAGTGTAAAATCTTAATGACGACTTACTATTGCGTCAAGCATACTGAAAACGAACCTAGCCTATGCGTGTTTAAGCTCTGTCTTCACACTACGAAAAAAACAGCCCATCATGTTTCACTTAAAAGAGCAATACTTAATTTTGAGGGCAAATCTTTGAGATTTAAATGAAAAACGCTATTAAAAAGCTGCGGCAAGATGGGTTTCATTCGACCTTGTGTGTAGGTAAATTGGTAAATATCTTGCGGTATTCGTATACTCCAGTCTCCAACTTCATATGTCTTTAATGTAAAATATTGTAAATATCCGCAGTATCACCAAGAAAATTTGGACTATAGGTGTGTTTAATTGAGAATCCTACTAGGGAAATCTAAGTAGAGTAAGAAATTTTCAATAAAACGATTCAGTATAACATCGCCTATAAGGTTTTCGTTTTTAATATTGGCACTATTTGCTTAAAACGTGCTACTTATGTACCAACTCTCACAGATAAAACTCAGAACTATTTTGAATATTTTATCCCCAGTAAGAATTACTAGGGATAAAAGGAGAAGTAAGAGTTACTCGCTATAAAATAATATAATTGTTATTTTTATAATGCATGGAAATTAGACTCTACTTAGTATAAACAAAATAATTGTGTTCAATAAAACACGCCTAATGTAAAATATTTTAAATATCCCCAGTATCACCAAGAAAATTTGTACTATGTAAGTGAATCACAACCATATAATTTGAGATCAGGAAATGACTTCCAGCTCGAGAGGTATAATAGAAGCAGTAGGTACACAAAAATCTGTTATGTAGCTAGCAGGGATTAAACTTTTCAAAGGCTAGAAATGGTTAGCATTAGGGTAGTTTGCTTTCATATTTAAATTTTCCGCAATTGCAAATGATGAACTTCGTCTTCAGACCTCCACCTCACTAATTCTCTCTCTCTCTCAAAACAAAATATCTCTTGTTTCAAATCTAAACTATTTAATTATCTATAAATCTAAATAATGTCGAGCTTTAATAAAATAATGCTCAAACACAAATACATCGTATACAGAGATGGCGTGCCTTAACACTGGCGCGAAAATGCTATCAAAGCTAGCAGTTTCCCAATTGTTGCGAGAACACGAGTGGTGTTTGAGACGTCTTTGATAAACGCCTCAGGCTTATTCTGGTATAAGCCTTTTAATAAAAATTGTTCTACTAAATTCTAAAAAAAAACATGAAAATTTATATAAAATGGAACTGCACAACAGGTGTTTATCCAAAAACATTGTCATAAAACTGCTCCCACAAGCTCAATGGTCTCTCATCACCAAGTTGAGCTCGGAATTGCCTGTATTCTTCCCGAGTTTTTGGCTCAAGTGGTCCCCAGTTATGAGTGGGCTCCATGGCGGCTTTGACTTTCTGAAATTAAGTATTCATAGATAATGATCACAAGACTTTTAAAAAGCTCACCTCAGTTAGAGACTTCCCGGGCTGCTTGTACACAGTATAAATGGCCCAAATCGGAAGTTGTGCCACTCCAATAGCCCATATAATCCAGGCGAGTTGATAAACTGCAGTAGGATAGGTTACACCTTTATAATCTAATGGCTTGTATGTAGCTATAGTATAGATAAGGACGAGGAACATTAAACCCGGAGTTAAAACGCCCCAGCATAAACGCCAGTAAAATCCAGTCTTTATATTGAACATAAATTCAATGTCCTGGCAAAAGCGTTTAACTCCTGCAAAAAGTGTAAGAACAAAATCGTGTGAAAAGTTTTATTTATTACCATATATCCAAGCAACAGCTATCAGCTCGGCGATTGCCAAAAATAAGGCAATAAATGAGCAACCGAAAAAGTCTATCAAGTTCAAAATAAACTGTCCACCCGGTGTGAGGTACACTATTCCACAGCCAAATCCAATAACTGATATACTTGTAGCTAGAAACCAGTGGGGCAAGTGTTTGAAACGGTCCTTGATGACAGTGATTATGCATGACGTCATGCCGATATTGCTTCCGATTCCAAGGACCAGAAGCATCAGAAAGAAAAGAACAGCAAATGCCTATAAAATGTGAAAAATTCAGTTTTGATAAATGGATCCATGTCCATGGTCTTTAACTTACTTGAGGTAAATATTTAAATTTAGCTATTGCATCAGGATATGATATGAATGCAAGACCAGCTCCACCCTGCACAACTTTGGATATGTCATCGGCTCCGGTCTCATAAGCTAGGTTCCCTAAGATTCCAAAAATAATACATCCAGCCAGAATTGAAGTCAAAGAGTCAACTGTGGTGATGATGATAACATCCCTGAAAAAGTAATTATCGATTTAAACACTTTCTTTTTGGTTAGATGACTAATTTACCTGTATACATTTTTGCGGAAGTCATTGTACGAAGCATACATGACCAAAGTTCCAAAGCAAATTGCTAACGAAAAAAACATTTGGGTTATAGCTGCATACCATACCTGTAATATTCAATATTCATTATTAAAAGAAATAAAATTTAAAATTATTTTGGCACACTAAATTGATTTTAACTTTAAAGACATATTTTAGAGAAATAAATTTTTTTGAAAGACAACAGCTTTTTTAATATTGCATAAATTTGATTCATGAACCATGATCAATATGATCATGATATCCAAAGTCATCAAGTAGTTCCTTAAAATGAGCCAAACCGTATATTTGAAAATAAAATAATGATTGCTTTGTATGTATCTGCAATGCACCTTTCAAGAAAAGTAAAGTCTGTCTGAAAAAATACGCTATAAAAGTTTATTTTGAGTTGCTATAATTATACGACGACGGTTTTCTGTTTTTAGCTAAAAATTAACAAGAGCATTTAATTTTGGAAACAAAAGTTATTGTTATTTACATAAAATATTGAATTTTGAGTTTGAAAATTAATTTTTCAAAAACTATTTATCAAAACAAGTTTATTTAAAAAAAAAACTAAAAGAATAGTTTTTTCGGCTTTCCAAAAAAGTACAACATGGCTTTGTATGTTTTACCGTTGGATTTAAATAATTTTTTTTTCTGATTTAAGTTTCCTGCCTAAACGGGAGGAAATAGAACCCCAGCCCCTTTCATAGGATTTTTTTCTTACCTTAACACAGCCTATAGACCCAAGCTTTTTGGTGCACCTTATCCTTAACACCCTGTATATGGGTCAGATTGTCATATGGACATGTGTCAGTTTTGTATTGTATAAGTATATTTATATGTATAATAAAAAACTTTATTCGAAGATATTTTTTTTACTTTTTGGCTTGTATCTTAAATATCTCATGAATTACTTGATTTATCAAACAATGTGTGTTAATAAAATTTGTTTGGCTTTAAAAATGAAATAAAATGAGTCATTACAAATTGAAATCGGACAACTGGGTACGGAGATATCTTTTAACAAAAAACTATAAATTTGGCCCCCATTTTTTAAAATAGTTACCAAACTTCCATGACTTGGATCATGTGACTAACTTTTTTTCAAACCGCTTTGGGTGTTGAACATAGCACAAGTCAAAACTCAGGAAATATATAGATAACGGTACTTGTGATATGGACTGATGGTGTCTATACCTACTATGGGAATGAATAAAATTAAAATAATTTAATATATATATTTTTGTGTCTTAGCGAAAAATGTGTCTTAATAAAAATTGTTTGCATTTAAACAACTAATACAAAAAGCTTTACTTGAAATTGAAATCACACTGCATATAATACGGGAATACCGTTAAATAAAATCTGACCAATTTAGTTAAAATTTTTCAAAATGGTGGCCAAACGACCATGATTTGGACCCTTTTTTTTGTACCCCTATGGGTGATTAACAAAGCCCCATGACAAAACTGAGGGCACACGTAACATGGGCTGGCGCCCTCACTATAACTCAAAAAATAACGGGACCTTGCATGTAACGGTTTTGGAAAAGCTTGATTTTCTCGAAAACAGCTCCAACGATTTTCTTGAAAAAAAAAATAGAAATGGTTTTTATCTGATTATCTTTTGTTAAGTTGAAAAAAAAAATTGTTTGCAAATTAACGGTACCTCCCGTTATTTTTTTCTGAGCTATCTCTTGAACAAGTAAATCGATTTTATTTAAAAAAAAAAATTAAAAGATCTAGATGACTTTATGAAACTTGAAGACCAAAATTTTCCCAAAATGTTTAGTTTGAATTTTAATTATTTTTTTAGTTTATTGTTTTGTAAAATCAATATTTAGAAAACGGGATTACTAATTTTTTTTGTGCATAAAATGCAAACTATTGACCATTTAAATTTGGCGTTTTTAAATTTCGTAAAAAAAACATTTATACAAATTATTAAATAAAATTAAAAATTGTTTTACTGCTTTGAAAAATTAAAAATTAATTTGATTTTGTTCGTATATTTTTCTTTTACCTATATTAAAAAAAATTTTTAATTTATTTTTATTTAATTTAATTTTATTTGTGTGGTAACTTGCTAAAAGAACAAGTTCGTGCGATCTAGTCGTGCACTTTATTTTTATTGGTACCAATCTGTCGAAAAAAACCACAGCACAATTTCGGACAGAAGGCCAGTTCAAAATGAAATTGGAAAATAGGTAAAAATACAACCAAAAGTTATAAAGAAAGATCATCACCAGGGTTCGGATTCTGTGGCCTTATTTTACCTTTTTTGCCTTTTTTTATGTTAAATGCCTTTTTTTTACATTATTCCCATTTTCACTTTTTCTATTTTATTTTATTAAATGCAACATAAATGACATATATATTGAGTTGTCCTCAAACATGGAACAATCCGCAACTGTCGACGTCGATGTTTTTTGAAGTCAACCAGGTAGGCCCCACAAGCAGAGGCTTTGGGGAATCAGTGAACTGAGAGAGTTGCGGCCCAGTTCGATATCATAACATCGTCAGAAAAGAAGCAAAAGATGAATAAGATGATAAGAAGCTCTTCTTTTATCAAAAGCATCCAATCTTACCAATTATCATTCGTCAACAAAATTCATGTACCTTCTGATTCAGAAAAATAAACGAAGTAATAAGTGGTGATTGGTTGGAACACTTAAGTTCTTGGAAAAGAAAAAGTTATCAATGTTGCAACTTTAAACTGGGGCGCTCCTGGTTTTAGCATATATGGAAAGAAGGTTTTACCTTTTTGAGGCCTTGTTGCAGAATTTTTTTAAATAAGTACAAATCTTTTATTTTAATAATTAATTTTAAAATTCCTTTTTCACCTTTACGAGGTTATGATTTGCCTTTTTCCATGCACTGGTTTTTAAATGCCTCAAAATCCGAATCCTGATTATAACTCTCGATTTAATTATATTTAAGAATACAAGAATACTTACTTTTGCATTCAACAGTTGATTCCACTGAGGTTTCAAAAAGTATATAATTCCATCGATGGATCCTGGCAGTGTTATTGCACGAAAAAGTAAAATAACCATCACAAAATATGGGAAAATTGCCAAAAAATAAGATGCTTTGCCAGAACTGCGTATACCTTCAACGATGTGAATCAAAATTTATCTTTAAAACTCAGAGAACTAAACTCACCTTTTAAAAGAATTGTTCCAATTATAAGCCAAGCTGCTCCAAGACATAATACCAAATCCCAATTTGGTTTGCCAATTCCATCATTGATATCATGCTTTTCACGAAGAATAGCTTTTCTATAGTGATTTCGGAATTAGTTTGAAATAAGGCTATAATGTTAAATTTTCTTACGTAAAATAAATTTCTGCTGATGATGTTCTATTAATGAATCCAGTTTGATTGCTTAATCCTATTTCCGTTGCGTCAATACATTGTGGACCCCATTCACTTTGACAATGCGTCCATGGCAGTATTTCAGAAAAAGAAGCTATTAAGTACTTTATGGTTATGGCCATAATGCAAGCGTAATAAGTTGTAGCTAAGGCAGTAGCGTATACTTGACCATATGCAATACCTAAAATTAGAATCCTTAGAATGCATTATGTTCCCTCAAAAGTTCTTCATCTTTCTTTTCGATTGTCCTTAAACGTACCTCTCATTATTGGTACCATATCGAATGCTTCAATGCACCCACGGCTAGAAAACTGTCCAATTATCACTTCCATATAATACACCGGTCTTCCGATTAACAACAAAACTATGATATACGGAATGACGAAAGCTCCACCACCATTTTCCAGAGCAATAAACGGAAACCTCCATACATTACCAAGTCCTACCGAAAGAGCTATGCACGAGAGTAGGAATTCGATTTCCTTGCCCCATTTTTCACGACTGCTCCCTGAGCTCGATGTACATGCAATTGATTCCTAAATGGAAAAGTTATTATTTGAAATATAGAATTAGAATATGACTAATATTAAGGATATCCTTTACCAAATCATTATCCTTGGGATAGGTGGAGTGTTGTAATATTTCCTGCTCGCTTATAAAAATATTTTTATCTTTATGAGATAGCGCATCATATTCAGGTTTCATACTGCTAATGGAATCGTCTGTGGATAAAGTTTAATGTTTTTTTTTTAAAGTTAATGCAAAAAAGTTTCTGTTCATCATATTATACAAATGTGCAACTTTATCAGACTTTCTAAAGTAGGACAAATTTGTGCAGGGATAAAAAACTCCATTTTGCAAACAAATTTTTTAACGTGAGATTTTACACATGCAAGTGATGTTACAATCAACTCGAATTAAATGAGTTTATTCGACTGAAACGTTTTTTTTTTTAACTATGTCGGGCTAAAAATCTAAGCACATGGATGCTAAGCATCAATCAACTCACACGAACTTAGCCCATGAGAATTACAGTAAGACTATGAAGTCGTTGAAAATCGGCACATATGTTAAAAATTTAGTGCCGTACAATATGTTAATATTAAGGTTTGGTACTTATAAATCTAAACCTATTTACATTCTCCTATCGAAATGTCTATATATTCTTTATCTTGAAAAAAAAGAGAGTTGTGTTGTATATTTCACTGACAGGGTAGTGAGTATAAAATACATTCGAGGCATTTTGCACTTTAAGCTCAGAAGTTAGAACAGTACACTGAGCTGTAAAAAAAAATCCATTTCTTTTTTAGCCGAAACACAACTGTGAACTCAGCCTTTGTTTCGATTTTTGATAAGAGAATATTCGGAACAGAGACTTGTGCCTGCCCACCTCCTAAACCAAGAATTAATAAATTTGTATTAAGAACTAAGCGTCGCAAACTTTATGTGAGCTTAGCTCTGTTTTTAAAGCGTGTGAACTGTGAAACAATAAATCTTAATAATATTAAGCGCCCAACCCATAGAACGCGTTGCGTGCGTCGCTTTCAACGGAGTGGAATTATAAATACACAGGCGCTTACGAGAAGCGACCCATAGGCGGCGTTTTGTCGCGAGCAACGCTTTGTAGTAGCCCAACTTTTAACTTTCCACTCCGGCAGACGTGTTGAGTTTCTTTTTTGGTGTGAAGGTTGTGGTGGGTTGTGTTGTTTTTTTTTCGGAAAAAAAAAATTTATTCGTGAAAAGTGAAAGATTTTTTAAATGTAAGCAAAATTTAAAAGTAGATACCTATGTACTATGTAGGTTCATGTAATAATATATGTATAATAAAGTTAATTATATAATCTTTGTGTTAAGGATAAATGTATTTTTTACGAGTTTAACATACTTTTAAGTGCTTGTAGGTATAGGTGAAGTTATCATTTTAGAATCATATTTTAAAGAAATGTAAGTACATTATCTACTTTATTATAAAAAAAATATTTACCTAAGAAAGCCACACAACAAAAAATCAAATTTCAACTAAAAACACAATGAAATCAAAACAATTCGTATGAATTGTGCGAACGCAACGCGTTCTATGGAACACCTGTCTCTGTCCCATCTTTCTGTGTTTGAGTTGGCGTTGACGCAACGCACGCCATGCGTTCTATGGGTCGTCTTTTACCCCTCATTCAACCGGGAAGGGCAATTTTCTAAAAAAATTGACTTAAAAAATAATTAAAAAAAAAACTAATTGTTAAAGTAACACTTGATTAATACCATACAATAAACTATTTATAAAAAACAAAATGAATAAAAATAATAACAACAAATATTGCTTGTTTTTAATTTTTATTTTTAATTTTAGTGGAGCATCAAATGAATGAAATTCAAATAAAAAGGTTAAGTAGCCTTTACTCCTATGTGTTTCGCCTGAGTGTGAAATAAACTATTTATTTAAATATTACAAAGCACCACGAACTGCAATAAATCCGCGAACTCGACTGGCGCCCATGCCGGTCACATATAGAATGCGATCTTAACATAATCCATCTGCCCCACCAAATCACGCAGACTTAGCCTCCACTAATACTATAAAATAAGCAGAAGGGATTTTCCCTGCTTAAATACCTAAACGATCGCCTGCTGATTGGTGGTTAACATTCGGCCATCCGACAAACAACGAAACAACACTGACCTCAGTGTTATCATGAGTTTATACACATAGAGAAATCAGTTTCAAATACTGCTCGTAGGATGTCGTTACTATCGACTTGTTTTTTTTTTTTTTTGCTCTTGTAGCAATTATTCTTGAGTTAAAAGGCAAGAGAAATATAGATAAACAAATACAAATGTATGCAAAAGAATTTTGTTCGGTTCGTTTTGAGTGTTTTTCGTTACAGGGAATTAGGGCAAAAAAAATTACTCGATATGTTCTTTTAGCGACATCTACTTCGGTGAGTTTGAACCACCTTGATTCCTCTAAGGTTATAAACTCAATGGTGTTACACAACATAAAGTTTCCCAAGAGACACAGCAACAAAGAACACAGCCGCAAGGCTCCCATACAAGAAACAGCCAAAAACACACAGCCGCGAGGCTCCCAGCCAAGAGACAGCCACAAGGCAAATAGCCCAAAAAATTAAAAAAAAAAAGAAAAAAACAATACAAAAATAAACAAACCAGAAACAACTGACCTAACGAAAAGAATCTAACAATTTAATCACCACTGCGTCAAGCAAATAGGTGCTCCATTGACAACAAGTAACAACAAAACAACAATAAACGTAGGTATAAACGTAACAAGATCATGTTTTTCACTAAACTTCTTTCTTACTTCATTCTTACCTTTCCCTTTCGGAATAAATATAATTGACTCTTAAAAAAAAACTTTGTTTTTCGTTTAAAATATTTTCAAATCATAAACACATTTGATTCAAAGGCGTTTCATTCAAAGACATTTGTAGTAAAAATCCCAGTTTAATCGTTTTTGTATTTAAATAAAAGCGTTTTTTTGATGTTGAATTCAAAGTAATTCGTTCAAGGTAGCCCGCAACGTAAATTTAAATGCGAGAGCATACAAAATTACATTGATATTTTTTCTCAGTGTAGTTCTTGAAGAGTTAGATAATTGTAGTAAAAACCTTAACAATATGCTTAGTTTTTAGTCAAAAACAAAAAAACCGGATGGTTAAATTAATTTTATTTTTTTAAGAAAATTAAAAATATAATGCAAAATCAATTTTTATAAAATTAAAAAAAAGTATTTCCGTTATATTTAATTTTCTTAAAAAGCACAAGACATTTGACTTGAGTATCCCGTTTTCTGTTTTGACTAAATATTAATAAGAGCATTAAATTTTGAAAACGAAAACAATACTTATTTACGTAAACTGTAAAAAAAAAATATATGATTTACATTTAAATTTTTTCGAAAGTTGTCCCTCCCATAAAAAAAATAAAAACAAATAATTTGTTATTTGTTGAAAATTTGCAGTTTACTACTTACTTTTTTTTCATTAAAAAAAAGAATTTTTTACTTATAAAAGAAACATTTAAAAAAAAACCTTATTTTTGTAAAATATAGCGGTAAACATTTTTTCCCTATTTTTACTCACACTATTTTTTTTTTGCTGATGGTATAGGCTAAAATTTAATTTGTCCAAATTTGTATAAAAATTAACGGATGTCCGAGCACTCGTCATTACAATTATTTAAAACTGTGGTCTTAATTGGAACCTAACTGCGTCAAAAAATTTCGTACTTCATTTAGCTAACAAATATTAAATGAAATTTTGTTTTTATAAGATCGGGCTAAGTAAAGATTGCTAATTTAGGAGAAATAGGTATTCAAATTTTAGAGTGAAAAATTCAAAGTCAGAAAAGCTGATAGGATTACATAAGGATATTTGTTGTACAGGTATGCATAACGCTCGTATCTTTTTTTGGACGAAAAACAGTACTAAAAAAAAAAAATAGTATTTTTCGCAGTACATTTTTAAAATTTTTATTTATTTTATTTTTATAACTTGCACTTATTCTACCTACATTTCGATGCCCAATTTGGCCACAAAATAAAAAGTAAATCTAATAGAACAAAAGAAATGATTCGCGACAAAAAAGGACCTAATTATCATCGCCGACCGATCGCGGGAAAGACCCAAAAACAAAAAGTGTTCATCTACTTTTGCATCAGAAAATTTTTGTTCAGGTCAAATATAAATTTTGCCAAGCAAACGGAGTGCTTGAAAAGGTACATTGCTTTTCATAAGCGATATTAGCACTGTTTTGCCAAAGTAAGGAAAGGGTTGTTTTGTGAGTCAATACTAGAAAAAGAATTCCAAATACCGCTGACAAAGTGCAAGAAAAATTTATTGCGTTCATTATTGAATTCCTTTGAGTTTTAGATGCCAATGACGAACCGCTGACTGTTTGCATTACCTTTAATGAGTGAAATCAGAGAACTTCATCTCATATTTAAAAGTGGTATAAATTTCACAAAGAAATTTTTCATTGAGGAGCAAATTTCCTACTCGGAGATTAGTAATGTAAAGATGGAAATATCCCACTGTCATTCACGTTTGCTTACAAGCTCAAAAAACTGCTGATTTGAAGTTCTGTATATCTCAAAATAAAAGCAGTATTTTTGAAAAAAAAAAAAAAAACAGTACGCAGTTTTTGAGAGCAAAAAACAGTACAGTACTGCGAAAAACAGTACAGATACGAGCTTTGGGTATGCATGAAAAAAGAGAAAGTGAACCCCAAAAATTTCTTGTGGTGCCGTTGGGTAATAAAAAAGGTATTTTAATATATTTCATAATTATTATATAGATGTTTATCATCAAAAACAAGATATATATAAAATAAACATGATATGCCATCCTTTTTGTTTGTGCATCACTAATTTGGTCCACCATTGCATGTATATATTTAAAAGCATACAACATTAAACATTTGTGACAAAAAACAAGATAAAATCTTTTCTGTAAACAATAAAAAATTGATAACGCTACAAACGTTGCATGTTGCATTTTAATTGTACATCTGGAAGAATATTTAAAAAAAAAGATTAACATCTCACTATACTGTCGGCTTGTAAGTTTTACGGTTCATCATGATAGATAAGAGAAGGTATGTGTGAAGTAAACATAATTTTTAAAGTAAAATGAAAATAATAATAAAATCATAACTAATCGTCGCGACATCTTATTAAAAAAATATTATCAACACTGAAAATAATTATTAAAATAAGTAAAACCATTGTAGCATGGTAATGGAGCGTAAAAGTAACAGTTAAAATAATTACTAAGTAATTCATTATGTTGACAAATTAATATTATTTTAGAATTTAATATATGATAAGATGTGACATTAAATATATGTAGGTTAATTAACTATAAAAAAATTAGTTACAATGTTGTGTTGCAAGCACTTCGACATAGCAAATGAAATAATTTTTCTTTGACTGAAATATTTCCGTACTTTACTCAAACATATTTTTTTGTTTGCTTAAAACTCATTTTAAGATAGTCTTTAAATGGTTGAAGATGCTAACATGATACCAGTGAAATCCAAATCCAACAAAACGTTATTGACAAGTTATTGTCATGGAGCGATACGTTTCATTTGAATGAACCCAAACTTTAATAATAATAAAACAGTATTAACGACGTTAACTTAGCCAAGTGACATACACGTTTGCTTGTAATAAACTTTAGGTCTTCTATGAAGCGGAGACGAGCCCCCTTTTTATTATACAATCATACCACATGATATAACTGTTTTGGCGTTTGACTAAGCGCCAGTTTTAACATTTTTTGTGAAGCAGAGTATTTTCTCTATACAGGGTGTCTTAATACAGGGTGTCTTAATAAAAAAAACATACTTTAGAGCCGCTTAAAATATGTACTCGAATTGGAGAGAACTTTGAATATTAATATAAGGGTATTTAAATATCTTTTGTATTGGTAAATAAATATAGCAAGTTTAATAACTCTTCCGAATATAAAATTTATGATACGCTTTTAGGATAATAACTATCCATACCTATTTATATTGTTTTGTCGATTCTTTTGAATTTGTACACTTGATTTAGCAGCGGAAATTGACAACTAAGAATAGTATTATAAAACTGTGTTTTTTTTTATTAGGAGCTGTACGATAAGTCCCAAATTAAAATCTTTAACAACAAAATCCAAATTTATTAGAGGTGTAAAATATTAGCATTTTTTTTTCTACGGGAGGGGCTCCATCTCCCCAAATTAAGTATTTAATTTTTTCCAAAAATATGTAATTCTTTAAAAAAATCTATACCGTATCACAAGAAATCACTCATATCAAACTTTGTCAAAATCAGTCGTATTTTTAGCGAAAAAAATAGTTTTCGATTTTTGGAATTTTTTTTTTTCAAGACTTCTTTTTTTTTTATTTGGGTGCAGTATTAACTAAGCTATGCAGACCTTTTAGAATATAAATATCCATGAAAATCGGTGGAGCCGTGTAGAAGATAATGGGTATCATAAAAGTGGCGTTCTATGGCAGGTTGACAAAAAATCACTCATAAAATTTTATCCACATTGATCGTATTTTTTGGAATAAAAAGAAAAAAAATTTTTTTTTGTTTTCAGTATGAAACAAACTAAGCACATCTTTTAGAATATAAAATGTCATCAAAATCGTTGCAGCCGTTTAAGAGACAATCAGTATCGAAAAAGTACCGTTTAATAAGCTGATTCTGAATGTTTTTTTTTGCTGAAAGACATTACATTTGGCAACAGTTGACTTATATAAAATTTTAGGTCCAAAATTACATTCTTGTGAAAACCTGGAAGTACATTCTATAGGTACTTCTTTCAAATTTTCAAATCAATATAAACAGTACCGCTTTCGGTTTTTTAAATACGAATAATTCCAATTAAGCTTCTCAGAAAGAAAATCAAAATACTCAAGCTTATCCAATAAGATATTATGATCAACTGAATCAAATGCTTTACTGAAATGAGTGAAAATTGCACCAAGTTGACATTTATCCTCTATTGCATTTAAGACATATGGTTCGAATACCGCTAAATTTGTCACAGTTCATTTCAATATAATAATAAAATTTGTCGACTTCGATTAAAACGAAAATCCGAGTTCTTTCAAGTGCGTTTTAAGAACCAATTTTTTCTATGTACGTCACTGAATGTTTTTTAAATTATATAGTAAAAGAACATTCTTTGAGTGTTTTTGGTTCACCTTGTGTCCCTGTTTGTACTTGTATAAAAGTTTGAAAATTTCTTCAAAAAATAAAAACACAATTGATCACAGTTTTATAGTGAAAAACTGAGTACAATAGTAGATGGACCTTCTCCTCGTTTGACTATGTCCTTAATGTTTTGAAGAAACATATTTTTGTTTAAAAAAAAAAAAAAAATGGGTATTAATATTAGTGTTTTTAAATATAGATCTACCTTCCGCAGCCTATAGGCTAATAAAGCACAATTATGCTCAATTTATGAGACTATAATTTTCAAATAACTATCTAATTAATAACAATCTTTGGAAAGTATTTCACAATTTTACTACACAACAACATTATTATATTCAACCATGCTTCACTGATATTTTTTTTACTATCCATGCAAAAATGTACCACCTTCCATTGCTGCCATAACGCGTATCCTTTTAATTCGTTACAATTTCAAGAGAAAACAAAATATATATATCCTTTTTTAATAATGTTTCAATACACTGATGTTTTACCAAATTCTTCGCACCTCTGAATATCAGATAAGTTCACTTTACACATAAAAAAAATCCGTTCGAAATCAAAGTATCTGTTTTCAAATTTGACTACCCGATTGCTACCGTATTCTCCAACAACTGATCTCGAATATCCAGATACTCTAGAATTTAATCTATTTCTTGACTATGTTAAACGATAGAAGATCTCAAGAATGTGCTCCAAAGCTCATCTTTACTATTCATGCGATGCATCTAATTGAGATGAGATTGTTATCACAACACAACAAATCACGATGCTTGTCTTTAGATACAAAAGATTAATTACACATCACTCAAAATATGAAAAATCTAGTTCTAGGTGATCTTATTTGAGTGAGTTTTATTTTGAGGGTGAATTTGAGTGAGTATTTTTGTTTGTCTTTGGGTAGAGATAGACTGTAGAATCTGAAATCCAATTGATATAAACCGCCAACTTCCTCATAGACACACAATTGAAATGCATTTTATGATCTCTCAATGGAGCATTATTCCTTAATTGACTGACTGTGATTGCTTTACGGAACAAAATTGTTTCATTTGTTTTGTTTCATATTGGAAGGAGGTTGCAATAATTTATATGGAAGATTGAGGGTGGGTGCGTTTGTGAGGCAATTTAATTGCTAATCTGTGCAATTGATTTGTTGCGTGTGATCGAATTGACACAGAAATATCTCTATTCAATCAATGATTTGGGTGACAAGTTTTATACTTGGAAGATTTTGTTTGAGATTATAATCTTATGAGGATTTTTGTTATTACGATATGTTAAACCTGTTGGTATTAAGAAATTTATTTTGTTTGTTAAAAAAATGATGTAAATTGAGCTAGAACGAATAAAAATTTGACAAGGTGTTTACTTTAGTAACCTGATCTGTGTTGACATTCAGACGAAAAGCGATTTCCTCATGGGCATCCAACGCCACAGTACACATACACATACACTAAGATTCTTCATTTTTATATGGAGATGCTAACACTATTTTGTCACCAAATATTTTATTTTTCTTTCATACGTCATTCGATTTTGGGCAACCTTCGGAGTATATTAACTTGGATATGTGTACCGTGATACAATGCTATATATTGAACCAAAAAATATTCAAAATTTGCGTTTCGCCCTGTATGATACCTATAGGTATCTCTCTATCAGAAATTAAATCTTTTTCCAAAATCATCGTCATCTTAAACGTTTGAAGTGCTGAGTAAACAATTCTTACATTTCAAGATTTCGTCCACCTGAACGAAACCATGCCAACTTTACTATTTCCTGTATGTTTGAGTAGATATCTCTTTGAAGTTTATCAATAAATGATGAAATGGTTCTCAAGACCTTTTTCTACTTTTTTTTCAGAAAGATGTAGCTTGTATTAATTTATACAAATACTCGATGTAAGTGCTTAGCATATAACTATATAACTGTTATTTTAAATCCAGCTTAACTTTGACGGAAAAGCTTAACTTAATAATGAATGCTCTTAGTTTTATTCAACTATTTCATTCGCATACTTATGTTCATTGTACATGTAGTAAATCTATGATTCGATTGATCCTCAAGCATTTTTAATTAAGGGCAGCTCTCAATTCAAAACAATTTTATTGTTCTACTTTTCTATAATTACAATTAGAGCAGTCTTTTTAAAAATGATAAGGTTTTATACATTAATTTATTCGTTGATGTTTTGAACATAAACAAAATGTATAAACAAATGAAATAAGTCTGTGATTTTATTAGCATAGTATTCATGTGTTTGATTCAACATAATGGTAGGCATACTTTTTTTTATTTAATTGGGCGTATCCCTTCTGTTCTTCAGTTTGAAAGCAATTTTTTTTAACAACATTTCTTAACTGCTCAATAGGGCAAGTTTTGGTAGGTGTAAACAAATGTCGAGGGTTTAATAAACACTGCGATGAAAGGGAAGCCTAAAAAATAGGATTGGATATGCCGTTCAACGATCTGTCCGGACATGCAAATGTGCGTAGCGTATATGTGCGTTATGATATATTCACCTTGCTATAGCCTAAACGGTTTTACAGATTATCTTCAAACTTCTTGTGCAGTACTTTTTTTTGATTCCATCATAGAAAGGATACAAATATGAATTTTACTTTTAACCCGGCTATAGCAAGCACCTCCCGCATATAACAGTTTTATTTTTTTTCCAAATTTTCTAGAAACTTCTCTAACGATTTTGATAAAACTTTAAACTCTATTTTAGGTTTTAGGTTTAAATTCACATAAATTATTGCAACCTCCTCCCAAAATAAGTTCTGAAAATTCTGTGTGTGTCTCTGTCTGTCATTCTGTCTGTATGTAGAAGCACCGCTTAAACTTATGGGCTGATTTCCTTCAAACTTGGTATCTGGGGCCTGATGTACATATATGTATATACGGTTGATTGGAATTGGAATTCAATTTAACATGATGGATACGGCATTTAAGGAAGTTCAGATGGTTTAAGTTTTAAGGCGTATACAAATAAAAAGGTTAAGTAGCATTTACTCCGATGAGTATGTGAACGGTTGGCATCATCAGTTAGGCCACACTCTCCTAAGACACATATTTTAGAATGTGGACGGCCTAACTGATGATGCCTACCGTTTACACTCAGGCGAAACACATCAGAGTAAAGGCTACTTAACCTTTTTATTTGAATTTCATTCATTTGATGCTCCACTAAAATCAAAAAATAAAAATTAACAACTAGCAATATTGTTGTTATTATTTTTATTTATTTTCTATTTTTTTAAAGGCGTAAAGGTATTTCCACCATTGTTAATTAACGGTTTTTTTTCAAATTCAACTTTCTCGTTAACGACTCAAATAATCTTAACCAAACTAAAGTACCTTTTTAAAAGTTATAGATAGCCGAACGATACTGGTGTATTTCATTCTGTCATAAACTTTAAAAAACGTATTATTTAATTCAACAAACAAAAATGTGAAGTCAATATTTTGAAAAATATAATTAAGTATATGAATAATAAAAAAAAACGAATAGTAAAATTCATTCGTTAACAATTGGTGATAGCACCTATTGTTGTTGTTCAAAAATTCAATGAAAAATTATTATTTTTTTTTTTAAATTTTGGTTTTCTATGAAAAATATAAGGTTCTTTAAATTGTGTATTTTATTATGTAACTATGTATTTATTAAAAAATATTTTTTTTTAAATTATTTATAGATACATTTTTTTAAAAATATTTAAAAAAAAAATGTATAAGAAAAATGGATTTTCGTCAAAACTGGATATACGATTTAATTTTAAAAAAGATTGTAAAATTAATTGTATAATATATCAAAATTAATGGCAAACAATGAATGCTATACATAATGATTTTCTCGGCGAATTCTTAGCTTTTAGAGATAAAACAAAAAAAACCAAGTATTTTTTTTTTAAAAGAATTTAGGAAAATATTTAATTAAGGGCTTGTTTCACCTAAGTAAGTTTCAATTAAGCTATTCAGAACTGTTTTTGACACAATACAACTAAAGAATATATACGCAGCAAACAACGAATATAACTGCTGAGTATTTTACTTGAAACTTACTCAGAGACTGCTCTTAAAATCCATTCTTTGAAAAATACAGAACCTAATTTCAAGTAAACGTGCGAAATAGTCGTGCTTTATATTTAATTTTTGGTCAGCTGAAAAAGCCCTTAAATAATTCAAGAAATGCCCATCAATTCACCATTGAGCCCAACTTCGTACGCACTGTAAAGTACAGTGATTCTTTCTTTAGTCGCACAACACGATTTGTGGATTGCCATTCCTAGCTCTGTTTTTCCCCTCCATTGTAATAGGCCCTTAAAAGTGAAACTCTCATACCAAATGATGATTTCTCTACTGACTATGACAATGCTCATGCAAAAGTTAAACTTTAATTTTACAGTCATCTATTACAACAAAAAAAAAAAAAAAGAACCAGCACATATATATGTATTTAGGGACCTTAACATCACTTAAGAGTGCTTTCATTCAGGAAAGATCTCTGCATATAACTTTCTTCGTATGTTGTCTGATGATCAGAATGAAGAAACCAAGGAGAATGTTCGAACATTAAAATCAACCGTAAAAACGATTCCAGTGTGAGGAATATGGGAAACAATTTTTGAGATGAAGTATGACAATGCATTAAATTTGCTAAAAGTTGTATTACTGTCTTAATTATGTAAGTGAAACATGTTTAAATGGTGTGCTTACTCGTTGTTAATTAAAACCACATAACATTAAAGACGAATCCCACAAAAAGATCATTAGGTTAAGTAGAAAAGCGGTAAGTTATGATTCCTTTAACCCTGCCTCTTAAATTTTGAAATATCAGCAGTTTCAATCGACTGGTGTCTCGCTTAATCCTAACACAACTGGATTGTACTTCTACTTAACAGTATATAAACGAATGTTACTATGTAATGTCGATTACATAAATTGTAGGAAACCACTGCGATACTTACATATACATTACGTACATATGTACATATATAGAGAATAACACCATCTCATATGTACCTACAATCCATCCAAACTTGAAAATTTTTCGTTGTTATACAACTCAAATACACATGGAGTATTAATTTAATAGAAGCCTTGAAAAAGACTAATTCTAAGTCAACGTTATGATTGACAGATATTTTGAGTGCGTTTGCGTAAATGTCAACTAAAAATGAAACTTAGACATACAATTGACAATAAACGACTTTTACTGACACATACGCACCATGATAAACTGAAACTAAAGACAAAAAGGACAGACATATTTATTGTTGACACAATACCTAAAAGAAAAATACGACCATACTTACCTTCGAACAATGTTCACACTCACTTATACATGACCTAGAAATACAAAAACACCTAAAACGCATATACATACCTTATTACCTAGACATATACTTACCTTTGAACCTAATAACATACTTACTTAACAAATACGAACCAAAAACACATCTACACGTACTAAACGAACGGAAATTATACTTACGTACAAACAATATTAAAAACATAGCAAGATATATTTTTATCTTAACGAATAACCAAGACCTTTATTTTATATAAATTAAATACTTACTTCACGTATTAAGACTCATGACACATACTTAACAAACTCAAACATAACATAGTTGATATTAATTCATAACAAACAATTTTACATTCGCACATAATTATATTTATCATTCAGAACATCAAGCAAGCATCAAGCATCAAGTGTTCATCATTATGAACACATCCTTAATAAACAAGCTTTCATTTTCATTGTGAAGTTCTGAATAAAGATCATTCTCAGCGAACGAAACAAAAACGAAGAAAAAACGGAATAAAGTATTAAACAGCCAATCAGAAAATTCGAAAAGAGCTTTTTACATCACGCCACATTCAAATTCGGAACGATGGAACAAACAACCGCCGAAGGGAAGAACATTAGACACAAAAAGAAAAGGAACGTCTAGAACAATTTTACCCTTTGTTGAAGTCGGTCGCGCAAGCCGTTTTGTGTAAGAAAAGAAAAGAAAAAAAAATCTAACGCATTAAGTCGACTACAAGATTCAACAAAAAGAAAAATAAAAGGGCAAAGGATAAATGCAGAAAACACTATCTACGAGTAAAAATTACAAAAAAACGAATAGCAGCAGAGAGGGTAAGAAAAGAAAAAAAAAGAAAAAAATCCATCTGGACATTTTTTTCTAAAAATATTTTTTTTTTACCTCACAAGGAACCATAATTAATAGCGGAGAAGGAGTGGTTGGGTGCGTGAATTACTACATTCAGCAAATAATCGTCGAAATCGAGCGGTCAAACAATCATTCTAGACCCAGCGCAGCCACTCGTTTAGACAATTCGTACAATTGAAGCTGTAAAAGTAACTCGCCGCAGAAAACCACCCCAACGAAAACGCTCCTCCTGCAATTAATATAAAATACGCCAAAATTCATTAAATCGAGAACAATAACCCTAATTCATCGAAAAACTATCCAGGTGAGTTAAAAATCTTCATGCATTAAAATTAAAAGACAGATACCTACCGCATGTTCACGAAGGCGTAATAGCCCAAGACATGACCTGTCACCAAACGAACATGAGGGGTAGGAAGATTTCATTCGCTTCTAAGCATAATTTCGTACGCACCGTTTGCTAAAACTAAATTTTTTTATTTCTAACAGGCAGGCAGTAAAAACAACGTGAAATCCGAGGCATCTAAGGAAAAGGCAAAAAAATTGTTGAAAGCACTCCGCCACACACACAAGTGCTGCACAAACAAATAGCCAATCCTTCATTGTCGACTTAAACAACGCTGCACTGCCTGGATCATTTTTTTTTTGATTTAATTAATATATTTGTACCAATATATTTGGATATTGTAATGTACATGCCGAGTACATTATTTTTGAACATCTTATTTGAATGTACATACGGAGTACAATTCATCTCGCCGTTGGAACAGATCATCCATGTACATAAATGATCACATGGAAAAATATACCTACGTCAAGTGTAGTATATCGCGCCGTTGGAATCGTGTTATGTTGCTGTAAATTGAAACATCGTGGGATAACTGTTCATCAACATAGCGGGATATAATCTGCTGTACATTTTTGAATTAAGGGTAAAAACCCGAACTAAGGTACTGTGCAACCTAACAGATTTTTACGTATGATAATATGTATTTAAGATTATTATCAAAAATATCTTTTTTTTATATGACTCTTAAAGTCAAAACAAAACGTTCTATACGATTGTCGTATATATTTCTGCAATAATAATTGGAAATGTTTAAAAATTAGTAAAGTTTTGAAAGTAAATTGAAATATATCTCAAAAGAGATTACTTACCTTTTTGTGCTGGAGAAATCCAAAATTTAAGTTTGATCACGAAGTGAATCATTAAAAAAAAAAAAAACAAAACCTATAAGTGTATTGAGAGGTTTATTACCTACCTTATTAAATTGATGAAGTTAATTTTTGAATATCAGTGTTATCTTTGATACTTGAGAATGTTATTTTTGAAAAAGTGTACAGATCCTAAAAGTAAAAGAAAAGAGAATGCTTGCTTAGGCTTACCTAGCTAAAAATGTGTACCTAGTGAAATTTTAAGTGTCGGGAAAACCTGAAAAGGAAAGATTGTTGATTTAATTTTTTTGGTTTTTGACAAATACTCGGGAATCCAGCAATCCGAAAATTGCTAGACTCAACCTCGAATTCGTCGCCGAAATAAGATACTTACGAGTTTAGTTGCGTTGAAATCGAACCTGAAAATAAAAAAAAAAAAAAAAATTATTTAATGTTGATATACGATCAATACGTTCGGTTTATACGTACATGAATTGTTTCAGTGAAGTGGTACTAGTGCAAATAGTTAAAGCCTTCAGCTGAAATTTAAAAGTTGCAAGTTATGATGATACGAGTCTGAAATGTCATTGAGGTGTTGATAATTACTTTTGTGCCTATGATAATTCACATTCTTGTCAATTTGGATGATTATCGTTTTGTGTACACTGGAAGTAACATTCAGTGTTTAATTATCAGGAAATTTAAATATTATCTAAAATAATCAAAGCAAATTCAATCTACTAATTTTGGAGATTTAGTTTGATTTGAATATATATAGCTATTGAATAGTACCTACCTAAGTGAAATAATTTGTTGAAGTTGCTATACGTTCATAAATTTTATTCAGTCCAGTCGGTTCGTCATTCTGAAAGAAAAAGATAAGTTTTAAGATTAATCTATTCGGATCGGAATATAAATATAAAAATATTTCTTTTTGGAATACTCACGCGAATACCATTTAAATGTATGTACTTGATGATTGGAACCTGTGTAAGGAAAGTTTAAGTTTTTATGTGAATTCAAAACTGAATTTATTTAATTATTTACCCGTGAAGATTTGAGTCCGCTTATAGTAAAGTCATTTGTTGTTAAGCTGTGGAAAAGAAAGCAGCATTAATCTTCGGGAAAATATATTGGATTTATAGTTCAACCAAAGCAAATTCAATCTATAATATATGAATTTAGTTTGATTTGAATAGATGAACGGATGTTCAAGTACCTACATGCAAACAAGTTGGTTTCGAATCGTTTGATTGGTTTCATGTCGTCGTGTAATGACGCGGTTTTTGATGTGTAAAGATAAAATAAAAGATACTTTTGCGAATAAAAGTCGAATCATACATTTTTTTTGTTGTCGTCGATAATTACCTTTAACAACGAGCGGATTAAGAATTGAAATCCTCTTGCAATTCCTGAAACCCAAAAGAGTTAGTTTTAGAATCTTGAGATACACCATATAGTGTACCTGTAAATAATAAAAGTCTGTAAATATACATTTTTGAGTAAGCACCTATCCATATTGTCAGAATGCATTCTCTCAGTAGGTAGGAGCCCATGTTGATTAAATATTCCTTTATAAAAATATCTTTTATTTCCTATATTGATAAAACATATTATGTACTAATCTTTAAAGTTTTCAGAGACCCAATTCGCATACTATTTAGTAAGTCCGTGATTGTGTCCCTTAAGCTTTTGGTTTTCGGGAGGGATTTTTATATGTTGTGGGTGGGCAGGTGTTGCCACTTTACTATTTTGATATCGTGTGTAAAAAAAAATAATAATTCGTCGGTTTTGAATACTTTTTGTCTTCGACCAATACGTTGTCGAAGCTTTTGTAAATTTTGAAATACGACTAGTAGAGAGTGATAAGAATTACTTTCGAAAATCGCTTCTTTGTTTTAATACAAATATTTGAATAAAGTTTTTTTTGTTTATCATCAGGAGTGTGAATAAGTGGATGCGCCACATGATAGACACTTTTGAGATTTTTTTTTTTATTAAACTTAAGGTTAATGTTCGCTCACTATAGAAACAATATTTACTTTTCGGGTTAAGTTTAAAGATCAAGTAGATTGATTTAAAGGCTTAATCAAATATTAAAATAGTTAGTAACATTTTCTTTTACTTGAATAGATCTAGAGTTTTAACGTAGATTTTTGAAGTAAAGATCCTTGCATAACAATTAAGTTGAGATTATAAAGTAGTTGAGTTATAATCAAAATTAGTTAAGATAGCAACTGTGTTAAGTTAAGATTAT
The DNA here is from genome assembly GCA_951217065.1 of Baccha elongata. NCBI lineage: Eukaryota > Metazoa > Arthropoda > Insecta > Diptera > Syrphidae > Baccha > Baccha elongata. Next base: position 32,874,592 of record OX578274.1, on the reverse strand, counting down.
AAGAATAAAAATTGGATTAAGGTTTTAAAGTGAACTTTAGTTTTTTTTTTTGAATTTTGATTATGAAATTCTCTATAGGGAAGATAGTTTTCTTTCTTGTTTCATATAGGAATCTGGAGATGAAGCTGTAAGGTACTATGGAGCAGGAGTTGTGACTGGCGCAGTAAAAAGGTGATGACAACATAAGACAACACCATGGTGAGGGGAGTTTAATAAAACTTCCCTATTCACTAAGGGAGTTTATGGACAATAATTATCACGTGCATCCATAAACATAGGGAGTTAGTTTCATCGTTCTGAACTTTCTTTAAGGTTGGGTAGTTAGGCACGCGTGGGGTGAACAACATCTTCACTCCCATTTAAGGGTTCCTTAATTTATAGTGGGCATCCTGGAACAAGGAGGGAGGGTATAGACCGGCTCACGGAGGCATGAACACCTATGTCCTCTCAAACAAACCAAGGTTCATTTTCTGTTTCTTCTAAAAATCTTTCGTAATCATAAAAATTCTTAACTTCGGGCCCCTGCTCTCAACAAAATTATGGTGGCCGAACGACAGCCAGGTCACGGTCTGCAAATAGTGTGTGACACCAGTTAGTGCTCCCAGAGCAAGAATCCCCCCTCTTGCGGCGAGCTAAGCAATCGAGCGACTATCAGGCCAACTGCGGTGGTTGAGCACTAGCTAACCCAGTCCTGCGCTGCCTGGACGTGCCTTTTTATTCGAAGGGGTACTAAAGGTAGAGGAGCGGTACTGGGACGAAGGAATTCTTTCTCCGGTATGATGGTTAAGTGGATTAATTAATCGTTTCGTTTAACGGCATCTTTTCTGATGTCTAGAGAGGTTAAGGCCCTCTCTCATTGAGATACGGATTAATCGACTTAGTTTTTTCTTGCGCGGGTATAGGCTACGATGGTGTTCGGACAGGAGGATACAGAAACAACATTGAAGCGATATTATTTCACTTTCATTAGATCCTTCTTAGAACAAAAATATCCAGACGTAAGTTTATTTTGAAATCCATTCGTAGTCACTTTGAAGGTGTGCATATCCAGCTACGCATACCAACTGTAACTAGAGAGTAAGAGTAGTAGGGGGCGTTTCATAAGAGATCAAGGTAGTCATAGTGGTACTTGACTTTATGAGGTGTTTCAGTATTCTTTCTTTCTGGAAGCGGTCTATTTTATTATGTTGTCGAGGTTCAAGGAAATAAGTCAAGACGTTTCAACTTATTTCGAGTTTTTGTTTTTATTTGATTCCTTCTTAATTTCATACGAGATTTCGTTACTTAAACGACGCTGTTAAGATGGGTTAATGTTTTTAATTTTTTTTTGTTTTCGTTGCATAATTGATGCCCAACGTGGGGCCACGAAATTTAGCAAGGCGGAATTTTTCGTAGAGACGGAATTCCGAATTATAGATTTTTCTATGTACAATTTTAAGATTTCGGTCCCTGTTGGCGTGGTTTTGTGAAATGAAATTTTTGTTACATAATTGGCGCCCAGGAAGGTGGGTTTCGACGCAAGTCAGTATGTCGGTTACGAAGCTTCAAAAACTTTAGTATAGGTTTTTGTTGAAAGCTGCTTCGGCCCCACAGACGCATTGTATTAGGTGAGGTAATCTCTCTTTCCTTCCGTTACATAATTGGCGCTCAACGTGGGGCTCGGAATTTCCCAATTCACCAACATAATGGGGAACTCGGCTGCGAAAATTCAGAAATGCAAGTTTAGGTTTTTGAACGAAGTTTTGCTTCGATCCCACTGGCGCGCTGTTGTACGTAGTTTACCATCTTCAATTATGTTTCGTTACGTGATTGAGTTTCGTATGGAATTTTCGTTACATAATTGGCGCCCAACGTGTGGGGCCCGAAGATTGAGAAGATTACGAAGATTTTGGAGAGTTTGAACATTTTTTTTTTGATTGTTTCGATTTTTCAAAAATTTTTTTTGGAATTTCATGATTTTGTTTTGATGTTGAGATTTCAGTGAGATTTATCAACTAGGGGAAGTTTTTCTTGGGCACTGACCGGTGGTTAGTTGACCATTGTCCTGACACACGTCCGCAGCAGTGAGTGGAACAAATTTCTCTTTTCTCTCAAGAAATTCATTTATTTTTAAATACCTTTTTGCAATTCTTTTTGTGGATTTTTAGTTGATCAACAGATCAGGCGACCGTATTGGAAATTATTTTTCAGTAGTCCGCAGCGTCTGACTGCAGTCAGCATTTGTATTCGAGTCTTTTCAAAGATTCAGTAAGGACTTTCGTCCGGTAATAGGTCGAAGATGTTCCCATGTTACGTCCGTGCGAAAGCTTTATTGTTCCTTCAAAGAAGAGACATATCAACATTCAATTTTTGATTTTTAATAACACCGTCAATTTTTAAGAAAGTAGTAAAGTGAAGTATTTAGTTTAGTTGGAGTAATCCTAAGCGTTTTCCGTTAGGGGATGAACGTTTTCTCTCCTAAGTCCGCTGTAACGACGTGGTAATATTTCAATTAGAACTTGTATGGAGCTTACGTTTATTACTTGGTTTGTAGTAATTTAGAGTTGTTTAGTCACAAGTTTCATTTCTTTGGAAACTTGAAATTTATTTTTTTTTTTTTTGTCAGAAGAGTTGTCATCGACTTGTGTCCAGTCACAACTCCAATCCTGTCATGATATAAGGAAGATATATTGAGTATATAGTTTTCTTTTGTTAAGATATGTTAATATCTTGAGAAAGTTAAGTTTGAGATTTAAGATTTATATATTTAGTTATTTATGAGTTTCCAGATTTAGTATAGTTAGAGATTTAGTTTGCCTGGTGGCGTTTTTGAGTTTTGAGTTTAGTGCCTGGTGGCGATAATTTTTTTTTGAGTTTAGCGATTTTTGAAGATTCCTATTGTGAATTTTAAAGTCGGAGTGCCTGGTGGCAAAGGAGTAGCAATTTTTGAAAGTTCCTTTTGAGAGCTTTAAAATTGGAAAGTGCCTGGTGGCGAAAGTGGAGGTAGTTTTGAGTTTATTGCCTGGTGGCTTATTGATTAGTTTATTAGTTTAGTTTGCCTGGTGGCCTAATAAAGTTATTAAGTTTAGCAGGTTTATTAAGTTAAGAGTTTATTATTAGTGAGTTATTTTTGATTTTTGATAGATTGAGTACTGATTATTAAGTAATTTTGATTGAGTTAAGCTTTGGAATCAAAAGGAGTTTAGCATACAATTAAAATTATAATTTTTTTTTAAGTTTAGTTTAGATTTCGATAGTTTGATTAAGTATTTCTTTTGTGCATATTTTGAGAGGGTTTACCCTGTATAAATATTAGGATAGTTAGTTAGTAAGTTTTAGAGATAGGATAGGGTATAAGAACAGTTTGTGAAAAATTTTAGTATTAAGTTTAGTTTTTTTTTTTATATATTGATTGATTGATTTCTGCATTACCTTGATTGGGGAATTTATTCTAAAATGGTGAAACCTAAGGATAAAAATCCAGCCGCGGAGGGGAAGGAGCGTAAAATGGACTCTCGGATACCTGCGATCCCGGATGAACATGACACAAGATTTAGGAAAAGGCTCAACCTCGCGCATGACATGACTATGGAGGAGGCAGCTGCAGCCGACATCAGTCACGTTGAAGGCGATCATGGAACGTCCAATATACAAAGGATAGCACAGGAAGTGATCCAGAATGTGGAAGGGGATGAACGAGGACTGTCTCCTACTAGAACGCCTAGTCCAAGAAGAGATCGTAATTCACGAGATACGGAGAGGTGGGAGAACTACGTAAGGGAAATGGTATTAGCAACGGTTGGGGTTAGTCGTGCGGAGGACCGCAAAGTACTCCAAGAGACTTTAGCCCAAAGCCAAACTCAAATCCTTGAGCGTGTAAGCAGCGCTATAAATACTGCCATAACAAATGCCAACCTTAATAGTCGTCCTGCCGCACCGGCAATTCCGTTGTGCGATCAACCGACACCAACGCCTTTGAACAACAGCGTTAGAGACGAACGACCAGGGAGACCAGGACCAGAAACATTAGTGACACCAAGAAGGGATCCTATTCCTAGTAACCTTAGAGGAGGTCCGAGGATAACAACGCAACAATATCGAACCGATATACAAAGCGCAGATGAAACAGCGTTCTTCGAACGCTTAAATCAAATTCGCTTTGAAAATACTTCTGCACCGACAAATGCGAGATTACCTATGCCATCACCATCGGCAACTATAATTCGATCACCGCACTATCAAAAGTGGGGCATTTCATATAATGGTAAAAATTTAACCGTAGATGAGTTCCTGTTCAGACTCGATAAGGTAAAGGATAGCTATGGAGCGAGTTGGGACGAAGTAGTATCAAATTTCCACCACTTTGTCAGTGGCCCAGTGGAAAATTGGTACTGGATGTTCCTGAAGAATAACCCTTCAGCTCCATGGTTAGTCTTAAAGTCAGCTTTAGTGGAACACTTTGGAAGCTTAGAAACAGACTCCGAACTGGCCAGGCGAATGACCGAGCGTAAGCAGATGCCAGGAGAACCTTTCGACGTTTTCTATGATGACATCTTACGATTAAACTCACGTATGAAGAACCCTAGACCCAACGAAGAGATAGTGGAAATTATCAAACAAAACGTGAAGAGACGGATGGGCGAGTTACTCCTAACGTTCAGATCTACACGTTTGTCCGATTTGGTATATGCATGTCGGGGCATGGAAAAATACTGGCTTAACGATCCAACAAGAACTAGAATTCCTCCAATTTACAACAACAACAATAATCAAAGAAGGCAAGTCAACGAGATTGAGACGCAACCTGAGTATCCAGCCATGGAGATGACCAACGCAATAGAGGCATATCACAGGGAACGCCCCAAAGATAGTAAACAGAACACGGAAAACATTAGATGTTGGAACTGTGAAAAATCAGGACACTCTTTTAGAGACTGTACGGAACAACGAAGACTGTTTTGCTATCGATGTGGATTACCCGACACGGTGACACCTCACTGCAGCGTGTGTTCGGGAAACCAGACACGGAGTCAGTATCTCGCCGAGAGAGAACTGACGACGATGGGGAACTCGGGGAGTCAAAATTAACTGAAAAACCTAAAAAAGTAATTACCATCTTACAAAATCCCGAACCTAAAACTAGAATAGAATCATCTAACAGAATTTCTAAAACACCCATTTTAAGACCATTAAAATCTTTGCATGAAAGGCAGATAGCTTATAATTTAGCACGACAAAGAATTTATACTTACCCTAATCATTCTCTTAAAATTTCAAAACTTCGAAATCGAATTAATGTCAAAAAGAAACTTCACAAATCTATAGCGTCAACCATATTAAAGAAACCATCTGGTGACATTCGTCCTTATACAGAAGTCAACATTTTTAATCAAAATTGGTTAGGCCTGCTCGATTCAGGGGCTAGTGTGAGTTGCCTCGGAAATGGAGCAGCCAAATATTTAGAGTCTAATAAAATTCAATACCGTAAATTTACTGCAGATATTTCTACCGCCGATGGGCGTAAACAGCCAATTACTGGCATAGTAAAAGCTTTGGTAACATATAATGACAAATCTCTTATTTTAGATTTGTTCGTGGTGCCATCGCTAACACAAGATTTATATCTAGGTTGTGATTTTTGGGCGGCGTTCCAAATCGCACCACACATTATTGCTTCTCTAAGTTCCATTTCCGAGGTGACTTCCGAGAAACCTAGTTTCCAGAAATGCGACTTAACGTTTGAACAAACAAGGTGTTTACAGGAAACTGTAAAACTATTTCCATCATTCGCTGAGAGAGGGCTCGGGCGGACTCACCTTGTCGAGCATGTAATTGATACTGGGGATGCGCTGCCGATTAAACAGCGACATTACCCGATATCTCCAGCGGTACAAGCCCTGGTGTATGGCGAATTGGACCGTATGCTTACCTTGGACGTGATCGAAGAAAGTTCCAGCGCATGGTCCTCACCAGTTGTCTTGGTGAGGAAACCCGGCAAAAACAGAATGTGCCTGGACTTTCGAAAAGTGAACGGAGTTACCAGGAAGGATGCAAGTCCAATCGCTCATATAGAGGGATTGTTAGCCCGCCTTTCGGAGACATGCTATATCTCTAGCGTGGACCTGAAGGACGCATACTGGCAAGTACCTCTGGAGAAAGCTTCACGGGAAAAGACTGCTTTCACAGTCCCAAACAGGCCTCTTTATCAGTTTAAGGTGATGCCGTTCGGGCTCTCCAATGCGGCACAATGTCTGACCAATTTGATGAATAAGGTCATTCCGACTGAATTACGAGATCAAGTATTCATATACCTCGATGATCTCTTGGTTATATCTAAGACGTTCGAAGAACATATTTCGATTTTGAGAGTAGTAGCTACTCGGTTACTGGAGGCAGGACTCACGATTAACGTCGAGAAGTCCAAGTTCTGCTTCCAGGAACTGCAGTACCTGGGCTATGTCGTGGGGCAAGGCTGCCTCAGAGCTGACCCGGGAAAAATATCAGCTATCGTGGATTTTCCGGTACCAACGACTATACGTCAGGTACGGCGATTCTTAGGAATGGCGGGTTGGTACCGGAGATTCATCGAAAATTTCTCTGAGGTAGCCGGACCGATGTCCGACACCCTTAAGAAAGCGAAGAGTTTCGAATTTGGGGAAGAAGCCTTAAAAAGCTTCAGCAAAATAAAGGTAGCGCTAACATCTGCTCTGATTCTACGCAACCCCGATTTTAGTAGACAATTCGTCATCTTATGTGACGCGTCATCTACTGGAATCGGGGCTGTACTATGTCAGCGTGACGAGGAAGGTAACGAACTTCCCATTTATTACTTTTCTCAAAAATTAAATTCCGCTCAACGGAACTATTCTGTTACGGAAAGGGAGTGTCTAGCGGCAGTCAAAGGGATTTACAAGTTCCGACCCTATGTCGAGGGGTATAGGTTCTTGGTGATCACTGACCATGCTAGCTTGAAATGGTTAATGAGTCTTAAAGACCCAACTGGTAGATTAGCTCGGTGGAGTTTGAAGCTTCAAGGCTTCGATTTTTCTGTGGAGCACCGTCGCGGAAGTTTGCACGTATTACCTGATGCACTCTCTCGAATGCATGAGTTGGAGGCATTACGTGTAAACGAACTGTCGGCGGAATCCACAGAAACCAAACCCCATCAATCTGAAGTGTTACACGTCGATTTGAAAGATTTGGCCTTCCAGTCAGATGAATATCTTCAGATCGCCAAACACATCTGTGACAACAATGAGCGTTTGCCTGATTTACAGGTATCGGATCAATTTATTTATAAAAAGATCCATCACGCTACAGGAAATCCAATACAGGACGATCTAGCCTGGAAACTTTGGATTCCATCACAGCTAACCGACCGGTTAATTTTTCAGGCTCATTGCCCACCGCAAGCAGCACATGGGGGTATCGCCAAGACCCTACACCGCCTCCGCCAACAATTCTACTGGCCTGGCATGGCTGCGCAGACAAAGTTGTTTGTGAACAATTGTGAAGTATGTAAAACAACCAAAGCACCTAATACAGTACTAAGAACCGAGATGGGTAAAGGCTACGTTGTAGAAAGGCCGTTCCAACACATCTACACGGACTTCTTAGGACCTTACCCTCGCTCGAGGAAAGGAAACACTCACATTATAATTGTTCTCGACCAACTCACTAAATACGTTATTATCAAGCCTTTAAAAAAAGCAACTTCAGCGGAAGTCATTAAATTCCTGTTAAATGATATATTCTTAATGTTTGGTGTACCTGAGACGTTATTATCCGATAACGGATCTCAGTTTGTCAGCAATGACTTCAGTGCATTCTTAAATAACTTTGGCGTAAGCCATATTAAAACAGCAGCGTACGCACCGCAGGCTAACGCTAGCGAACGCGTCAATCGTTCAATTTTAAGTGCTATTCGAGCGTATATTGACGAGAAACAATTAAATTGGGACGAGCATTTATCTTTTATAAGCAGTGCTCTCAGAACTTCTGTACACAGTGCCATTGGTATGTCACCACATGAAGCCTTATACGGGCAGAGGATGATCGAGCACGGTGCAGATTACCAGCTTTTGAAAAAACTTGGTGGCCTAAATCAGTCAGAGATTGACTGGTTGCCTAAAACGGCCAAAATGAATATTTTACACAATTATCTGAAGACAGCCCTTAATCAAGCACACGAAACTTACGAAAAAGTTTACAATTTACGTAGTCGTGTGGTAACATTTAAAATCGGTGACGATGTATTCAGGCGTAATTACATCTTGAGTGACGCGTCAAAGCACAGAAACGCAAAGCTCTGCCCGAAGTTCATCAAGTCACAAGTGATTAAAATAATTGGGAACAATTTATACAAGGTGCGAGACAAAAATGGATTTGTAACCGTAGTACACACAAAGGATTTACGGAAGTAAATTCAACTCAAGTACTTACCAACGTTTTGTTTCGTGGCCCGTCTACTCAGCCTGTGCATGAGACAGACAGGGTCGTGGGTTTAATGTCACAACGGATATCATCAACCAATCCATGTCAACCAACATATTTTATTTTATTTTGATACGACCGGTAAAGATTTATAGCAAGTGTTTCTTTTCAGCTTCATACGACAAAGTAGACTTTGTGGTAGTGAACCTGCTTTGTAGGAAACCACTGCGATACTTACATATACATTACGTACATATGTACATATATAGAGAATAACACCATCTCATATGTACCTACAATCCATCCAAACTTGAAAATTTTTCGTTGTTATACAACTCAAATACACATGGAGTATTAATTTAATAGAAGCCTTGAAAAAGACTAATTCTAAGTCAACGTTATGATTGACAGATATTTTGAGTGCGTTTGCGTAAATGTCAACTAAAAATGAAACTTAGACATACAATTGACAATAAACGACTTTTACTGACACATACGCACCATGATAAACTGAAACTAAAGACAAAAAGGACAGACATATTTATTGTTGACACAATACCTAAAAGAAAAATACGACCATACTTACCTTCGAACAATGTTCACACTCACTTATACATGACCTAGAAATACAAAAACACCTAAAACGCATATACATACCTTATTACCTAGACATATACTTACCTTTGAACCTAATAACATACTTACTTAACAAATACGAACCAAAAACACATCTACACGTACTAAACGAACGGAAATTATACTTACGTACAAACAATATTAAAAACATAGCAAGATATATTTTTATCTTAACGAATAACCAAGACCTTTATTTTATATAAATTAAATACTTACTTCACGTATTAAGACTCATGACACATACTTAACAAACTCAAACATAACATAGTTGATATTAATTCATAACAAACAATTTTACATTCGCACATAATTATATTTATCATTCAGAACATCAAGCAAGCATCAAGCATCAAGTGTTCATCATTATGAACACATCCTTAATAAACAAGCTTTCATTTTCATTGTGAAGTTCTGAATAAAGATCATTCTCAGCGAACGAAACAAAAACGAAGAAAAAACGGAATAAAGTATTAAACAGCCAATCAGAAAATTCGAAAAGAGCTTTTTACATCACGCCACATTCAAATTCGGAACGATGGAACAAACAACCGCCGAAGGGAAGAACATTAGACACAAAAAGAAAAGGAACGTCTAGAACAATTTTACCCTTTGTTGAAGTCGGTCGCGCAAGCCGTTTTGTGTAAGAAAAGAAAAGAAAAAAAAATCTAACGCATTAAGTCGACTACAAGATTCAACAAAAAGAAAAATAAAAGGGCAAAGGATAAATGCAGAAAACACTATCTACGAGTAAAAATTACAAAAAAACGAATAGCAGCAGAGAGGGTAAGAAAAGAAAAAAAAAGAAAAAAATCCATCTGGACATTTTTTTCTAAAAATATTTTTTTTTTACCTCACAAGGAACCATAATTAATAGCGGAGAAGGAGTGGTTGGGTGCGTGAATTACTACATTCAGCAAATAATCGTCGAAATCGAGCGGTCAAACAATCATTCTAGACCCAGCGCAGCCACTCGTTTAGACAATTCGTACAATTGAAGCTGTAAAAGTAACTCGCCGCAGAAAACCACCCCAACGAAAACGCTCCTCCTGCAATTAATATAAAATACGCCAAAATTCATTAAATCGAGAACAATAACCCTAATTCATCGAAAAACTATCCAGGTGAGTTAAAAATCTTCATGCATTAAAATTAAAAGACAGATACCTACCGCATGTTCACGAAGGCGTAATAGCCCAAGACATGACCTGTCACCAAACGAACATGAGGGGTAGGAAGATTTCATTCGCTTCTAAGCATAATTTCGTACGCACCGTTTGCTAAAACTAAATTTTTTTATTTCTAACAGGCAGGCAGTAAAAACAACGTGAAATCCGAGGCATCTAAGGAAAAGGCAAAAAAATTGTTGAAAGCACTCCGCCACACACACAAGTGCTGCACAAACAAATAGCCAATCCTTCATTGTCGACTTAAACAACGCTGCACTGCCTGGATCATTTTTTTTTTGATTTAATTAATATATTTGTACCAATATATTTGGATATTGTAATGTACATGCCGAGTACATTATTTTTGAACATCTTATTTGAATGTACATACGGAGTACAATTCATCTCGCCGTTGGAACAGATCATCCATGTACATAAATGATCACATGGAAAAATATACCTACGTCAAGTGTAGTATATCGCGCCGTTGGAATCGTGTTATGTTGCTGTAAATTGAAACATCGTGGGATAACTGTTCATCAACATAGCGGGATATAATCTGCTGTACATTTTTGAATTAAGGGTAAAAACCCGAACTAAGGTACTGTGCAACCTAACAGATTTTTACGTATGATAATATGTATTTAAGATTATTATCAAAAATATCTTTTTTTTATATGACTCTTAAAGTCAAAACAAAACGTTCTATACGATTGTCGTATATATTTCTGCAATAATAATTGGAAATGTTTAAAAATTAGTAAAGTTTTGAAAGTAAATTGAAATATATCTCAAAAGAGATTACTTACCTTTTTGTGCTGGAGAAATCCAAAATTTAAGTTTGATCACGAAGTGAATCATTAAAAAAAAAAAAAACAAAACCTATAAGTGTATTGAGAGGTTTATTACCTACCTTATTAAATTGATGAAGTTAATTTTTGAATATCAGTGTTATCTTTGATACTTGAGAATGTTATTTTTGAAAAAGTGTACAGATCCTAAAAGTAAAAGAAAAGAGAATGCTTGCTTAGGCTTACCTAGCTAAAAATGTGTACCTAGTGAAATTTTAAGTGTCGGGAAAACCTGAAAAGGAAAGATTGTTGATTTAATTTTTTTGGTTTTTGACAAATACTCGGGAATCCAGCAATCCGAAAATTGCTAGACTCAACCTCGAATTCGTCGCCGAAATAAGATACTTACGAGTTTAGTTGCGTTGAAATCGAACCTGAAAATAAAAAAAAAAAAAAAATTATTTAATGTTGATATACGATCAATACGTTCGGTTTATACGTACATGAATTGTTTCAGTGAAGTGGTACTAGTGCAAATAGTTAAAGCCTTCAGCTGAAATTTAAAAGTTGCAAGTTATGATGATACGAGTCTGAAATGTCATTGAGGTGTTGATAATTACTTTTGTGCCTATGATAATTCACATTCTTGTCAATTTGGATGATTATCGTTTTGTGTACACTGGAAGTAACATTCAGTGTTTAATTATCAGGAAATTTAAATATTATCTAAAATAATCAAAGCAAATTCAATCTACTAATTTTGGAGATTTAGTTTGATTTGAATATATATAGCTATTGAATAGTACCTACCTAAGTGAAATAATTTGTTGAAGTTGCTATACGTTCATAAATTTTATTCAGTCCAGTCGGTTCGTCATTCTGAAAGAAAAAGATAAGTTTTAAGATTAATCTATTCGGATCGGAATATAAATATAAAAATATTTCTTTTTGGAATACTCACGCGAATACCATTTAAATGTATGTACTTGATGATTGGAACCTGTGTAAGGAAAGTTTAAGTTTTTATGTGAATTCAAAACTGAATTTATTTAATTATTTACCCGTGAAGATTTGAGTCCGCTTATAGTAAAGTCATTTGTTGTTAAGCTGTGGAAAAGAAAGCAGCATTAATCTTCGGGAAAATATATTGGATTTATAGTTCAACCAAAGCAAATTCAATCTATAATATATGAATTTAGTTTGATTTGAATAGATGAACGGATGTTCAAGTACCTACATGCAAACAAGTTGGTTTCGAATCGTTTGATTGGTTTCATGTCGTCGTGTAATGACGCGGTTTTTGATGTGTAAAGATAAAATAAAAGATACTTTTGCGAATAAAAGTCGAATCATACATTTTTTTTGTTGTCGTCGATAATTACCTTTAACAACGAGCGGATTAAGAATTGAAATCCTCTTGCAATTCCTGAAACCCAAAAGAGTTAGTTTTAGAATCTTGAGATACACCATATAGTGTACCTGTAAATAATAAAAGTCTGTAAATATACATTTTTGAGTAAGCACCTATCCATATTGTCAGAATGCATTCTCTCAGTAGGTAGGAGCCCATGTTGATTAAATATTCCTTTATAAAAATATCTTTTATTTCCTATATTGATAAAACATATTATGTACTAATCTTTAAAGTTTTCAGAGACCCAATTCGCATACTATTTAGTAAGTCCGTGATTGTGTCCCTTAAGCTTTTGGTTTTCGGGAGGGATTTTTATATGTTGTGGGTGGGCAGGTGTTGCCACTTTACTATTTTGATATCGTGTGTAAAAAAAAATAATAATTCGTCGGTTTTGAATACTTTTTGTCTTCGACCAATACGTTGTCGAAGCTTTTGTAAATTTTGAAATACGACTAGTAGAGAGTGATAAGAATTACTTTCGAAAATCGCTTCTTTGTTTTAATACAAATATTTGAATAAAGTTTTTTTTGTTTATCATCAGGAGTGTGAATAAGTGGATGCGCCACATGATAGACACTTTTGAGATTTTTTTTTTTATTAAACTTAAGGTTAATGTTCGCTCACTATAGAAACAATATTTACTTTTCGGGTTAAGTTTAAAGATCAAGTAGATTGATTTAAAGGCTTAATCAAATATTAAAATAGTTAGTAACATTTTCTTTTACTTGAATAGATCTAGAGTTTTAACGTAGATTTTTGAAGTAAAGATCCTTGCATAACAATTAAGTTGAGATTATAAAGTAGTTGAGTTATAATCAAAATTAGTTAAGATAGCAACTGTGTTAAGTTAAGATTATAAGAATAAAAATTGGATTAAGGTTTTAAAGTGAACTTTAGTTTTTTTTTTTGAATTTTGATTATGAAATTCTCTATAGGGAAGATAGTTTTCTTTCTTGTTTCATATAGGAATCTGGAGATGAAGCTGTAAGGTACTATGGAGCAGGAGTTGTGACTGGCGCAGTAAAAAGGTGATGACAACATAAGACAACACCATGGTGAGGGGAGTTTAATAAAACTTCCCTATTCACTAAGGGAGTTTATGGACAATAATTATCACGTGCATCCATAAACATAGGGAGTTAGTTTCATCGTTCTGAACTTTCTTTAAGGTTGGGTAGTTAGGCACGCGTGGGGTGAACAACATCTTCACTCCCATTTAAGGGTTCCTTAATTTATAGTGAGCATCCTGGAACAAGGAGGGAGGGTATAGACCGGCTCACGGAGGCATGAACACCTATGTCCTCTCAAACAAACCAAGGTTCATTTTCTGTTTCTTCTAAAAATCTTTCGTAATCATAAAAATTCTTAACTTCGGGCCCCTGCTCTCAACAAAATTATGGTGGCCGAACGACAGCCAGGTCACGGTCTGCAAATAGTGTGTGACACCAGTTAGTGCTCCCAGAGCAAGAATCCCCCCTCTTGCGGCGAGCTAAGCAATCGAGCGACTATCAGGCCAACTGCGGTGGTTGAGCACTAGCTAACCCAGTCCTGCGCTGCCTGGACGTGCCTTTTTATTCGAAGGGGTACTAAAGGTAGAGGAGCGGTACTGGGACGAAGGAATTCTTTCTCCGGTATGATGGTTAAGTGGATTAATTAATCGTTTCGTTTAACGGCATCTTTTCTGATGTCTAGAGAGGTTAAGGCCCTCTCTCATTGAGATACGGATTAATCGACTTAGTTTTTTCTTGCGCGGGTATAGGCTACGATGGTGTTCGGACAGGAGGATACAGAAACAACATTGAAGCGATATTATTTCACTTTCATTAGATCCTTCTTAGAACAAAAATATCCAGACGTAAGTTTATTTTGAAATCCATTCGTAGTCACTTTGAAGGTGTGCATATCCAGCTACGCATACCAACTGTAACTAGAGAGTAAGAGTAGTAGGGGGCGTTTCATAAGAGATCAAGGTAGTCATAGTGGTACTTGACTTTATGAGGTGTTTCAGTATTCTTTCTTTCTGGAAGCGGTCTATTTTATTATGTTGTCGAGGTTCAAGGAAATAAGTCAAGACGTTTCAACTTATTTCGAGTTTTTGTTTTTATTTGATTCCTTCTTAATTTCATACGAGATTTCGTTACTTAAACGACGCTGTTAAGATGGGTTAATGTTTTTAATTTTTTTTTGTTTTCGTTGCATAATTGATGCCCAACGTGGGGCCACGAAATTTAGCAAGGCGGAATTTTTCGTAGAGACGGAATTCCGAATTATAGATTTTTCTATGTACAATTTTAAGATTTCGGTCCCTGTTGGCGTGGTTTTGTGAAATGAAATTTTTGTTACATAATTGGCGCCCAGGAAGGTGGGTTTCGACGCAAGTCAGTATGTCGGTTACGAAGCTTCAAAAACTTTAGTATAGGTTTTTGTTGAAAGTTGCTTCGGCCCCACAGGCGCGTTGTGTTATGTGAGGTATTCTTTCCTTCTTTTCGTTACATAATTGGCGCCCAACGTGGGGCCTGAGATTTCGCATTGACAGTCATCCCCCTTCAGTGCCGAGCTGATAGAATGTCTATATTAATGTTGAGTTTCAGCCCACACAGTTGGCGCGTCGATGGTTCTGCTCTTTCCTTCTTTTCGTTACAAAATTCCATACGAAAAGAAAAAAGATATACATGCCTATTACTGAATCCGCAAAATTTCACTCCCCGGGAGTCGGTTGGATCCACAGTGGATCCGCATTCGCCTAAAATTCTATTATTGAATCCGATGAATGAGCTGCATTATCGATCCGCGAACTATTCAATCGTGGATGTCAAAGGTTGACATTGGGCGCGTTCAAGTGCACACGAGAAAAGCAATCTAAGATACTTTAGTATCGTAAAATATCTAATATCGCAAATTAAACTTTTTTTAATGATTTTAACTACCAATCTTAATCCGTCAGTGTTTCAGTAATCACTGGACCGATTTACAAAGTAAATATGCTGTTGAATAGAGGAAATGTCAAACTTGGCCATGGGGACTATATTTTGGGACAGATTTCTACGGTTTGGCCAAAAAACGACACTAAAGTTGTACTTCCGGAACTCTAAATAATAGGACAAAAAATAATTATTTTGACTAAAATAATTTTTGTACCGCAAATTAAGCCATTTTTATTGATTTTAACGGCCAATCTTAACCCGTCAGTGTTTCAGCAATCACAGAACCGATTTTCAAGGTTCATTTGCTGTTGGATAGAGGAAATGTCAAACTAGGTCGTAGGGACTATATTTCTATGAAGATATTCACAGTTTGGCTAAAAAACGACACCAAAGTTGCACTTCCTAAAAAAACGCAGATGAAGTTTTCGAAAACGGCCATTGTCAATAAATTACTAGAAATACTGCAAAAAAAACTTTATGCGTTTCGGCGATCCAAATTTTTTTATTTCTTTTTCAAAAAATTAAGATTTGTTAACTATCTGCTTCTTCTTGAATTTTTTTTCAATTAAATCACTTTCATCCGCACCAATATTACTGCGGATTTGCTTTTCCAACATTTGTATTGAGTGCGGATGTGGTGCGGATGCCTTTCGTTTTCAGTAATACCAATTTTACGAACAACGTTACCGACATTTATTCCCGCGTATGGCAAATCTACCGAAAGTGAGTAAGACTCCCTCCGCAACTCATTTGTCATTCCCTAATAAGGCTGATAATCTTACTTTTTTGTAACACATTTCTTAAAATACCTTTTTGCCTTATTTTAAGAACGGAAATATCAGAATCAATCCTTTTTTTGTTATTAAACTTATTTAGCTTATACCAATCCCCCAAGATGGTTAAAATTAATACCATTCGAATTTTGACTAATTGTGCAAAACGCATAGAAGTGCATTTGACAAAAAGTCATAGAATCAATATTCTCATATACACTCTTTTTATATATAAATATATTTAGCTACTGAACAAAAATAAAATTATTCGCAATACTTTCGAAATAAAAGTCGTTTAATTTTCAAATAAAATTTTTATTGAATAAAATAACATTTTGCTCGTTAACTTCACGGGATATTTTCGATAAATTTTGTTTATTTTTTAAATATTTTCTACCATTTAAAATTGATTTACTGCGCAATTTCTTTGATATGGAATTCACAAAAAAGAACATAGAAAAAAACGGTAATAAATGCATTTTTTTTTTTGTTTTTTTCAACCATAAAAAAAAAATTCAATTTCTTAGATTCAATTACGAAAACAAAATTTCCACCAATGTCAAAAGCTTCCAGTTCGATAAATGTTGCGTCTTTAAAGACCAATGGAAACGTAAGGAAAACAAATAGGTTCCCAAATATGCACATATATATTTATATCATATTTTTTTCTAGGTTGAATCTGCCCAATCCAAAATTCCGAAAAGAGATGTAGGACTTTTATATTAGAAAAAAATATAAAATTTGTAATTATTTTTTATTTGTCTTTAAGTCCTTTAATCTGTCTTCACCAAACGAATCATCTGTGTCCAGAAATTACACAAAATTGGGAAAACCTTCGCCTCTTGATAATAAGAAACCATCAACGTCCATGATAAGTTTATCTAAACAATCTTTTGTGTCTAGAAATAAGGCAAAACTTGGTAAACCTAAGCCTCTTGATACAAAAAAACCATCCACGTCTATGATTAGCTTGAGGTTACCTAAAACAAGTTCCTTAGCTTCAAGCAGAAGTTGTATAAATTCTTCTCGAAGTGGTATGAATAAAAAATATTATTTCAAATTTAAATTAAGAAAAAAATATATTTTTCATGCTTTCAGTAAAAAGTAGAGAGCCAACTCCACGATCAGCTATTACGGAAAAAGCATCTGAAGCTGCTAACAAAGCTGAAAAAGCGGCAGCAAAGAGAAATCTACAATCTTTTGAGATTGCAAGAGAAAAGCTTCAAAGCTGTCAGGTAGAGTTACCGTTTAACTTTATTTTTATAAACGACTGTTATTAACATTTTGTATTTTAAGGAAATATTTATGAGCAAATATGAAGTTGTAAAAGATGAACTTCCTAAAGAAAATGGCGAATTCAAAGTGGTTTGTTTATTCAAGAATAATGAAGGACATTTGGTTACGAAGAGTCCTTCATCTAAGATTAAAACCATGTGCGGTGAGTTTTTTATTTGGAATCTGGGCCAGATTTGCTTTGTGAAATACGCAAGCAAACAAAAACAACACTAGATCGATCCACCTTTGTTTTTAGCTCTAGCAAAATTCCAATCCAGTCTGGAATTTTTCCATTTTAACACTCACACGTCTTACACAGTGCTGAACTGTCTTGTAAGCTGATATATGTACTCAGTTAAAAATCTATTTCTAATGAGAAATACTTTCAGAATCTTATTTTGTACTATAACAAGGATTCTCAAATTCTTGTCTGCATTAGTGCATTGGTTGTTCTCGTTTCAACAAAAGCGTTCTTTACCTGATCGCACATAGCACTATTAAGACAATTAGCATTACATTACCCACTAGTTGTGAGTATGATGCTTTGTCTTTGCTGCTCTCCTAGCTTTCTATCTATACGCTTTGAATTACGAGACTCTGAAGAGTAGACAACTGGCCCTAAGACTTTGTCTTATCATAACGCGTTTGAGACCCAGTTGTCTGAGCATTTAAAGTTTCCCACGTAGTTAATACTTCCTACGGAGGTATCCGTTAGGAAGAAGTTTCACTCGAAAGTTGTTTCCGATTTCTTTGTCTGAACCGATACCTCGCTGTTTTAAAATGGATTTATGATTCGCAGGTCAAAAGTACCTTTTGAATAAATGAATTGGGGGCTTTGCGGGATACCGAATTTTAAAACCTTTATAATGTAACTATATATGTATAGTATATGCTTCTTACGCAACTTCGTTGCCTTAAAATATTTGAACAATTGTTTAATATATTAAGTGGCACGCTTTGGGCAGCAAAGTACATATTTTGAAGTCTTCTCTTTAGTTTTTCCACAATTTCGCATCCCCTTTGTTTTTTATGCTTCTCAAATATGCATTAACTTTCCTGTTTTTTATAGACAAAAAAACATTAGAAGAAGTAAAAACATATTTAAAGGACATTGTTCAAAAGAAACTCAATAGCATCGATGACATCGTTTTGTTATCAAAATCGCCAAGGGGGGTAAGTGTATCCGTTTATTTTTTTTTTTCTTAAAAAAAACAATTTAAAAAATAATTCATTGAAGATTGGAGATACATTTTCAAAAGATCAAGATACTTTCAAAGAAGTCGAAGAAGCCAAAAGGAAACTTAAATTGAATATGGTATTAATGTTAGTCAATACTTGAGTAAACGTTTGTTTGAACTTTCTATTTTCTTGCAAGCAAACATTTTCCGATGAATTCTTAAAACAAATCGAAAACCTCGATACCTCCAAAGAACCAGCTTCTAATAAAGATTTTGAAATTCAAGTTAAATCTCTTTCGGACGAAGTTAATGTAAGCAATCAGAACTTTAGAAAATTTTTATGTTTCGACTTTATTTTTTGAATTGTTGTTCTTTTATTTTCAAGAACCTAAAAATAAATCTCGAATCGAGTAAAGATGAATTCACTAAATATAAAAAAACAAATGAACTCAAGTGTAGTGGTCTTAAAAAAGAACTCGAAGAAAAGACCAAGATTCAACACAAGAAACAAATGGAATATGATGAGGTTAGAAGATGCAAATCATTTTTAATCAATTTTATTTTATTTCTTATTTTGAAACAATAGTTAAAAAAGAAATTTGAGGACATTGAAAAGGAAAATTTAAATACAAAAACAATCCATGGAGAAATTAGTGAAAAACTTAATACAAAAATATTTGAATGGGAAGAGGTCACTAAAAAGTTAGCAAAGTTTTTTTCTTTTATTTCAAAAATCTTATTTATTTTTGTTTATCATTACAAGACTCAAAAACTGTGCTTTCAATAATGTCAATCTAGAAGCCAAAAACAAAGAGTTAAATTTGGAAATAAAAAAAATTGAGAATAGTTTAAATGCTGCTCTTAAGGAAAAAGAAAAAATGCTACTCATTGAAGATTCCATTGGAGGTAGTTACCGGATCCATATTAAAAATATTAATTGAATTTTAATTCTGACAATATTTCAGATCAAGCTTCAAAATATGCTGATAAAGTAAATGAACTCAAAATTGAACTTTTAAATGCGAAAAAAGAAAAAGAAAGTATTGAGATGGAAGTTGAAAACTTGAAAAATGTATTTTAAGTTGTTTATAATTTTTGATCGAATTATTTTAACAATTTAAATTAATTTCTAGGAAATTAAGAAACTTCAACAAGCTGAATTTCAATTAATCGAATGTCAAAATGAAATCAATCGCAGAAATAAAGAAAATCAAACTCTTCATCAAGCTATAAGGTGATTTATTAAATATTTTATAGATAAAATTTCAAAATCTTATTGTGTTTTCAAAGGGATTTAGAGGGAAAACTTCAAATTAGTGAAAGTCAAGCAGTTGTTTCCAGGGATTTCCAAGAAGAGGTTTGTGTTATTTTTTTTTTTTAAATATGTTATTAAATAATGTTTGAAAATTATAAGATATAGAATAGGGTGCTACATCGTCATCAGCACTCCTAAAAAAATTTGAAGGCGATTTTTTTGTAATAAATTGATTGACTTAAAATTTTAAACATTTAAAACGCGTTCTAAATCAATTTTTAAATGAAAATCGGCACTTCAAACTGAATTTAAAATACGATTCGTCCAAGTACTAATTTATGTCGTTATAAAGTATACTTTTATCACAAAGAATTTATCTAAATTTGATAGCAACAAAATCCTTCTTCATCTTTTCAAAATGTAGGTACTTTATCAAGCAGTCATTTTTCATTTTACATTTATAATAAAAGCAAACTATTCATGTGGGTACCTTAAGATCGTGAACTTAACAATTTTTTATTTACATTTATGTGTTTTATAGCCTTACTGTGAAGTGTTTCTAGTTGTCTATTAATTAAAAAAAAAATACATAATGTAGGAACCTACCTGTAATGAAAACGATTGATAACATATGATTGACATCTTTGATTGACATATTATATGATTGATTCGTATTTGTGTTAGTTTGGTCTTGCAGTACCAACCTTCCATAATATTAAACCATTAAAAAAATATTGCGGCGCTTACAGGAATCGAACCCCGACCCTCCAGCAAAGAAGTACAGACCGACAGTACGATTCATTACAAATTTCCGTCCGAAGCGCTACCCGTTATGCCATATTTTTTGGGTATGTTGTGATTTGGATGGAAAGGTGTTGAAAAAGGTTCCACGGAAAGTACCGTTAATAAAATTTTGGGGAAACGAAAAAAAAAGTCAGATCACATATATCACTGTTGACAACGAATCACTCATATAAAATTTTATCAAAATCGATCATATTTTTTTTTTCGAAATAAAATAAAATTAGGTATCTGATGATAACAGCTACTGTAATTTTAAGTCGACAGATATTTTAAGGTAGAAAAAGGTCAACAAATAAGTTTTTGGCCTCGAGGACCCTGTGCAAAATGAAGAGGGGGAGGGAAACTGCAAAATGTTCAATCTCTTTCCGGAATATTAATTTTTTTCAAATTTTCTCGAAAACGGCTCTGATTTCGTTAAAAATTTGTAAACGTTTTATTTGCAAACCTATTAATATAACTGCATTTTAGGATTTTGGCTTAAAATTCAAATAATTGAAGTTTAACATTTGACACAAAGTGGTATTAAAAGTTTTTATCAAAACAACATAAAAAAGTAAAATACGATGATACATAATTTTACGAACAAAAATGTTTGCAACAAGGGCAAGTTCGTGCGACCCAGTCGTGCATTTTATTTTTATTTTTGCGGAGTTGGCTTAATGGGAAAACCACAAAAAACAGACTTTGTAACAATGTAACACTTTTTACTCGAAATCGGTTGATCGTACGATGAAAAGTGTTAAAACTTTTTTTTTAGAAAATGATATGAGCTACAGTTACAATCGGTTTTTCAAAAAAAAAAAGAAAAACTTTCAAAAATTACTTTTTTTCGAATTTTTTTCGCAGTATTGTTTTGGCTTAGCAGATGTTAGTTAGTCAGTGTACTAAAAAAACGGTTCTTTGGCAGGTACCGTTAATAAGCTGATTCCGAAAAAAAATTCCTATGAAAGACATCACCTTGAGCAACAAATCACTCGTATAAAATGTTATCAAAATTGATCGTATTTTTTTCGAGAAAATTAGAATTATTGGTTTTTTGAAAAAAAAAACTTTAAAAAATTACTTTTTTTAAATTTTTTTTTCTTAGTATTATTTTGGCTTAGCAATTATTTGAAAATATCAAATTTCCTTAAAATCGGTGCAGCTGTTCAAAAGACAGTCGGAGTAACAAAAAATGGTTCTAGAACAGGTACCGTTAATAAGCTGATTCTGAAACAGTTTTCAGACGAAAGACATCACTATTGGTAACAAATCACTCACATAAAATTTCATCAAAATTGATCGTATTTTTTTTCCAAAAAATTGGATTTATCGGTTTTTTTTTCAAAATAAATTTTTTTTCAAAAATTAGTTTTTTCAAATTTTTTTTTGCAATTTTATTTCAATTTAGCAGTAATTTTCGAATATTAAATTTCGTTAAAATCGGTTAAGCCGTTCAAAAGATTGTCGGAGTAATAAAAAACGGTTCTTGGCAGGTACCGTTAATAAGCTGATACGAAAAAAAAAAGTTTAGATGATGGACATCACGATTGGCAACAAATCACTCATATAAAATTTTGTCGAAATTGATCGTATTTTATTTTCGAGAAAAATAGAATTATCAGTTATGCTTTATGGTAAGTACCGTTATTTTTATACCTAGGTCAAAAATAAAAAAAACGTCCGGGGATATTTCACTAAGAATAGTTTAGCCAAGTTTGAAGAAAATTTAGGCTGCAGGTGTCGTTACATCCAGACCGAAAGACAGACAAACAGAATTGTCGGACATACTTTTTTCTTCTTCTCTAGCATCTTAATGGCATATCAAAACCTTTTTTTTTGCGAATGCATAACTTGCACATAGAGCAAGTAAAAATCTAGTACTGGGCCAAATCATGGATACTTGTTTGGATTTGCACAAGACACCAAAACAAAGGTCTCCAGCTATTTGCAGCGCTGTCGGTATATTATTTCATAATTTTGCCTTTATTTTGTCTTATTTTCGTGGGCTAATATGACTTTGTAGCCTTAAACGCATGAATGAAATAAATGCATCTGATATATTTTAGAACTTAACTTGGCAATTGAAAAACAGCAAATGTATAATATGTAAGCATTTTGCTAACGATTGAATCTGTTTTGATTAAATTTAAAAATTATATATCCTATATGCAATTATTGTTAACTGTTTAAAAATTATTTTCCTATAATTTTCGTCAAGTTTTTTCCTAGTTCTTTAAACTTCATCAATTTTCTCTCATGTGTTTTTCAAATACTTATGAATTTCCACAGTTATCAAAATTCCAAAGAACAGAAAATTTAAACGTGGAAAAAATCAAAAACTTGGAAATCCAACTAACCAAAGCTCAATTTAATATCAAAAAGCTTGAAGACAAAATTGCTATGGACGCCAAACTACTCAAAGTTCGTTCAGATCTTATTGATTCATTGCAAAATAAAGAACAATCTCAAAAAGTTCGTTTGGAAGATCTTTTTACTGAAGTTGGTGAAAAGAACAATGATATTCAAATGGTGAGTTTATCTTTGGAAGTGGATTTAAAAATGTAAAGTTATTCAAAGTGAGAGTCATTTAAATCGTAGAATTCTCAATTTCAGATCAAAACCGAAATACTTACAAAAACTGAAGAATTTAAAAATCTATTCTCGACTTTGGGTACAAAGCAAATGGAATTAACTCGACAGGAACATATGATTAAATTGCTACAGGAGAACAATGAGCGAGCACAAAATTTGCGTGTTAGACAAGAAGCAAAAATTGCAAGATTAGAAGAAGAAATTTTACAATTGAAACAACAAATATATCCTGATAGCCGAAATAATGTGATTTTAAGAACACTTGCTTTGTCAGCAGCAAACAATAGCAATAATGATTATGCAGATAGTCTAAGTTTCTATGTTGAAGAGAGACGCAGGAAGCGGCAGATTGATATAAGTGTTAAAAAATATGAAAAGTAAATTATACAAAAGAAAAAAAAAAAAAACGTATGGGTGTTTATGAGAAATTTTTTGTATTTGAATATTATAATAATAAATGTCAAGTGATGTTTTAAATGTCGTATAATATATTTACTCAATTTCAATGTAGGTACTTACATATCAAAAACGCTATACTTAACATCGTCTTACAAACACAAATGGTTATTTACTCTAAAATTCGCCAAGTAGGTATACGCATGGTATACCTACATATTTTCTTAGATGCATGATTTGTTTGTGAATTTATTAACAAAACAGTTGGAAATTTATCAGTAAAAAAAAATAAAGATATTATTGTAAACTGTTGCCAAAAACGTATTGGTCAAAAATTATAACATATGTATATGTTTTTGACCTGTCCCAAGTATCAAATATAACAAATCCCAATATCAAAATTACGGAGTTTTCGGCAAACTTGATAATTTCTATTTGGATTATTATTACGTTGATCTGATAAAATAGTAAAACGATATGTTTATCACGCTTTTTCTTAAGATATTTGTAAGTAAAAAATGTTCGGGAAAAATAAGTGTGGTTAAAAGAGTGTTAGGCTCAAACAAGATTTTATATAAACGCAGTTAAAAAAGGCTTGTATATTAAAAAAAATCCAAAACACGATAGCAAAAAATGCGGTGTATATGAGTAGGAGTACCCACAAATTATTTCCAATACTATTAGGGGACACTCTGACACCTTCAATACCCTTTCTGGTACCTGCATTTTCATGATAGGAACCGAATGTCATTTATCTAGATACTTTTGCTTGAAAATTGGAAATTTCGTACTTCACAACTCCATTTCCGTTGCTAAATACATTCGAATTTCTAAAATTTCATTACATTTCTATTTATTTGGGCCTATTCGGCGAGATCTTTTATTCTTTTATTCTGTTATTCTGTTATGAATTTCCATACAAAAGTTTGAGTTGTCAAAAAATCTTTTATGAATAACAGATTTGGTATTCGGCACGCTAAATCTGTTATGGAATCTGTTAAGATATCTGTTATGAATTGTCAAAAATTCGAACTCTCAAAAAATCTTTTATGAATCGCAGTTTTGGTATTCAGCATGCTGAAATCTGTTATGAAATCTGTTAAAAATCATAAAAGAATAAAAGACAGATTTTTCTTACTTTTATCATAAAAGATTTCATTTACCCTTTATTTCGTCAACAAAATATTGAAAAGGAGACAAGGGTAAGCAAATATATTAAAATAAATATATAAAAACTAAATATACTAAACAGAGTATTTTTTTAGGTGAAAACCAGTTCAGATTACACTTTTTTTCCACCGAAGTGTGAAGAAGCTTAAGTCATCTGTAATTTTAATAAAATTTTCATTAAATAAATTGTAGTGTTTTGTGCACTTAATGGTACTTTTGAAATTAAACCGTTGTATAAGTACCTACTAATTTTAAAAAGTCTTTTAATGTTAAAGAATTTTATGAAATCGACCGATAAACCACCTGGTCGTTTGAAAACTAATTGCTTAATTTGGATGATTGAACTATTTTTAGTTTCAGTTGAAGTTCTCATACTGGTTGTGTAAACCAATTCAAATCCGACCAACTATTTAAAAAAAATCATCTTAATGTATTTTTTTTTAATTTCAGAAAACTTTTATGTGATTTTTTTTTTGAAATAGTTGGTAGAATTGAAATTAGTTTACAGAACAAGTTAAAGAACTTAAATTGGAATTCAGAAAACCTTCAATTATCCAAATGAAGCAAATATTTTCGGAATTAATGCTTGGTATAAGTATTCAAGAATTCTCTTCAAATTTTATGAAATTAGATGATAAACCACCTTGTGACTCCCAAACTACTTGCTTCATTTGGGTGATTGAAACTGTTCTGAGTTCCAATTTAAGGTCTCAAACTTATTCTGGAAACCGTTTTCAATGTAGCCAACTACTTCAAAAAAATTTCATATAAAAGTAATTTTGCATTTTTAAATTTTCAAAAACATAACAAAAAACTTGCGTATGATTTTTTTTTTTTTTGGATAAAGCTTGTGTTGAACAGAAAATCAGGCGGTAAACATATCCCTTTTCGTCGATACATAGGCCAAGTTCTTGTTGCAAGGATTGCCATTTTATGATTGCCCTTACCGATAGAGGCACGAAGGATATACGCAGCCGTGTACATCGGCTTTAACTTAGTTCCCAGGTCCTTTTCATTGGAAATAGGTATACAATTTATGTTCACAAACAACTTTGAAAAGAATAAAATGTTCAACTGAAAAAGAGAATATTTTCAGTATCACTGATTCATAATCACAAAAAAAAAAAAAATAGGAAAATTTTACCCATTAGATACCCCATTATAACCTATAACTTTTAATTTTTAATAAATTACAGATTCTTTTAAATTAATAAATTACAGATCTTTGCAAAAATGCACTGAAAAGCCAAGAAATTATTTTATCGGTTGACAGACTGACAGCTGATTATTCAACAATGATTTCGTTCCGGGACAACTGATATGGTAATAACATCCAAAGGCAAACATTTCTTACAAAACTAGAAAAAATGTTTTGTATAATTAAATTATTTCGCAACTAAATTTGCGTTTTATCAGTTTACCTTTTATTTGATAGGATCATTGGCATTATGTGTATCTGGTAGTCAAATTCTGTATGAAAAAACGATCGAACGTTTTCGTCTGTGCGAATGATTTTCTAACCAGTTGCTATAGAAATCGTCGGCACAGACGAAAACGTTTGATTTTTTTTTAATACAGAATCTGACCCCTGGCTTCTTGTTCAGCTCCTGCTTGCTTGCCCCTGGGAGCCTAGCTTGTAAAAATGGCGCCCAACGTGAAGTTCGAACTACATGATCCTGATATTAAAAATCATACTCTACGGACTGAGCTAGCCAGCCAAAGACAATCATGCTGCCATCGTTTTCAATAACATAGCACTCCTTTGTGAAATTCTAGCTCACAACAATGGCGTCCAACTTGGGACCTACTTCTTGGGACTTACTTTTAGACTTTCTTTTTTATCTTGCTTTCTTCTTTTTCTGATAATTCTGTTTGTCCAGCAGGAAGTATAGTTGGGAAGAGGCAAAAACCTACCCCAATACCGTCGAGCATAGCCGTACAATGAGCACTCTATTGCTTTTTCTCCAGCAAGACCTAGCTCGCAACAACATGGTCTCAGTTGGTAAAATGTTTTTTTTACAGGGAAACCAGATCAACTTTGGAGTTAACAGCACGCTGTTAAGCAGTTCGTGGACAGATTCGTATCTTCCCCCAAAATACAACGCTACGAGACATTTGTTGCCAGCAGAGGATGTCACTCATAAGTGGTGTAATGGTTGAGGGACATGATGACTCCTGAAGAAGGTCTTGTTTTTTTGAAAGGAACAAAAATGAAAGAACTTTGATGAAAACTCAGAGCTTGTTACTTTTGGACCTGGAAAGTGTGAAATACTTTGATCACCCATCATATCGAGATCGAGGTATCCGTTAAGAAGAAATTTATCTTCGACTGATTTTTTACAACTATCCGGCAAATAACCTAAATAATGCATATTAAGCACCTGGCTGAGAATGTCAAATGGGTGCGTTTTTATGACTCATGAATTTTATTTTTTAAAATATAACTGGTTTGCATGGGAAATCACCTTTATAGGGCTGGTATACTCAAGAAGAGGTCATGGGCTAAATTTGATATCAAAATCTGAAAAAAGTCCGCAAAATTTCTTAAACATTCTTGTTAACAATGCATAACAAGGAGGTTGCCAAAAATTACATCATGAAAAGAGTAAATCAACCAACATCAGAATAATATTTAAATTGATTAAATATTCCTTACTTTTCAAGCTTTCCAAAAACGAAGAGCAACACAAATCCCAAAATATAGGAGAAAGTTCCGATTGAATTTCTTTTGCAATAGTTCTACACATGCATACAATTATTTATTCACTATTAAATTTTATTTATTTCACAAACTATTAAGTAACATAATCATGCATATTTCGTAAGAGTCATCTTTTATCGCTCTACGAAGCTTGTCGCCTGATAAAATTAAAAAAATAACTTGAACTTGAAATGACAATTTGTCGAGAACACTCATTAATTACATATTTGAAATGTTGTATATATATTATTATCATTTTAACACTTCAATGAATATGCCGCATTTCATTTGCATTTTAGTTGAGACCAATTTTATTCCTTTATGTTATAGTTCTAGAAAATTGGCAAAAAATAAATAAAAAATAAACAAATCGACAAAATGTTTTACCTAAAACTTAGATTTTTATCATAGTCTCAGCCAGAATAAAAAAAACAAAAAAAATCTGAATCACTATTTCCATGTGATGGTGATCCCTATACGTAACAGTTGTTTGCACCATATTCTATGAACATTAAACATCCCCCACATCTATGGGGTGAACATTTAATCAATTCAAATTCTTTTGTATATCAGCGACGTAATTGATCTCAATTAACACCATCTCGTCAGCGAAAAAAAAAAAACTGTGGTCAGAGCAAAATGTGTGCTCTTTGCAGTAGCGGATGCAGATCTTCGGAGGCCCCATTTCAATAAGAGTTACCTATGTTCTTACAGGTTATGTCAATAACTATAAGTATAGCTTTCAAATTTTCTGAATTTTCTTTTTTTCTAAACCTTTGCGTAGCAATTATAAACAAACCCACAGAAGGAAGTATCCAACTTGGTCCAGTCGTTTTCAAGTTTTAAGCCACAAAAAAAAATATAAATAGATGATGATGCGATGATACATAAATTTAGTCATAGTTAATTCTACGTTGTGTTGCGTTATATTAGTATTTTTATCTTTAAAGTAAAAAGTGCTTAATGTATATTTAGCAGCCCTAAGCTCTTTCTCATTGTGCCAATCTATTAATCCAACCCCGTTTTTTCGTCACGTTGTCGTCATCAGTACCTATATTCCATACCAATGACCATTTAGAAGCTGTGAATGGATAGCATTAATCGCTTCAACTGGACTTGGCTAGCCTTTAGTTCCGCAGTAACAACCGGCCCGTTTAGTCGTCTAGCACAAACAGTTACAAAACAATCTTGTTACTAAGTGGAAGAGCACCCTACATAACTTTGTACTATTTTCTTTTTGTTTTATTATACATTCGATATCTAGGGGTGAAGGTGCATTAAATTTTGTGTTGCAATTCTTATTTCTCTGGTCAATCCGTTAGAACGAATTTTTTCTCACCCACATTCTCTGGGTAGGCAATTTTGTTTGTCGAAGCCTTAAAAGTGATATAGTGAAATAAAAAGTGTTAATATAGCATTTTGTGTTAAGGTACTTTTTTAACAAATTGATGTTTTTGTTTTCGTTTTATTTTTTTTTAATGCAATAGATACGTCATGTTTTTTTAAGAAAAAATACAAAATTCTGACCTTTGTAGGAGAGTTTATTGTTATTCTACGTCTTCCTGATAAGCATTTTTATCTCGCAGCAGTCTTTTTCAAAAAAAAATAAATGAATTTAATAAGCACATTGGAATTGTTTTCTAGGAAGTTCGAAATTCGAATTTTATTATTAAAATTAATTATTTGTTTATGCAATTTTCTCAATGCGAAAATATTTTTATGTTGTTAATTCAAATTAAGATATCGGGTAGTTTGAACTTTTGAACCGCGTATCTCATTCTCGTATTGCTCGTACCATTTACTTGGTATTCTTTTGATTCTTAGTGAAATAATTTTTCTTTGAACCAGTAGTATGTTTTATTGTAAATATTTTTTCCTGGTGAGTTAAAAGAAATTATCGGAACCGCATTATCTTGGGTGTTGCCACTTTTGAATTTTTCGACTTTTTGAGAAGTCTGTGTGAGTTTAACAAGAAATGAATACAAGAAATTCGAATACAAGGCAAAGAACTAATTATGTTTGGAATGTCTTTGCCTTGGATTGGCAATTAATGTTTTTCTTTACTCGGTCGTACTTTCACCGATATAATAACTATTTCTATACTGAATGAGTCGGTCTTAGGTCTTATAAAGAGAGTTCACTGAATTTAATTACATGTTTTCTTTGCAATTACTTGCATTTATTTGTGTGCTTTGCTGTTATTTTCAAACTTTGCATTCGATGGCATTATTTTGCCTTGTGAACATTCTTTTACGTTCCTATTTTCGTTACAAAATACATAAATTTGATTAAATATATTTTGCATTCTTCGCAATCGTTTTTAGGCAAAAACATAATTTAAAGGAAAAAAATACTTTTTTCGCATTCTTTGCAATTATTTGCAGACTATACTGATTTGTATTATATTTGCTTCTTTACATTGTTTAAAATTACTCAATGGATTTTTGTTGCAAAATGAACAAACTGTATGCAAATAAGAAAAAAATAATTTATTTTGCAATCTTTGCAATAATTTGAAGACTATACACATTTATTTTCGTTCTCATAACTTTTTAATTTATTTTAACATTTCTCCCTTTATTATTGCGAAATATATGGAAGAAGCAAACAATTGAATTTTTTTTATTTAAATTTTATAATGCCAATGCATTATTTTTTCTTCTCTGTAACCTTTTACATTTAAGCCTATTTTTTTCGCAAAATGTGCAACATAAATGTAATTAATTAAAGGCATTACAATTATTTTGCATTATTTGCAATAACCTGCAGACCAGACCTGGTATTTAGTTGCATTCTCCTAAATCTACAATTTTTGTATTTCGGCACTCATGTGCCGTTTTTTTATAATGTGAGCGCGGGTTTATAAATGCCCATTAACACAGTGCGAGCAATAAGGGAATAGGATAGATGACAGGACATACTTTTGAATGTATATGGTTTATTATTATCCAGGGGAGATACAGGAAGTATCTCAGCAGCTGAAGTGAAACGAAATGTTAACGAAACGGTACCGGATATATTTTTGTGTAGAGTTTCATCCTTTGTTAAAAAATTATTTCCCAAAATACCCAAAAAAGCAAATAAAAAAAACAAAAGTCTATTCTATAATAATAATAAACACAAAAAAAAAACATGAACAAAATAGAAACGTCGAAATTTCGCGAGCAATTAATGTCCCGGTCAATTAATTGGGTGCGAAAAATGAGTGGAGACCATGTGGAGACTGGAATCGGTAATCAACCGTTTCACCATGGAGCTGCGTACCCACAAAACGAACAGAAGAACGGGAAATTTCGTTTATGTTTTCACTGTGTCATTTTTGTATGGGAATTTTCGTTTCACTTCAGCTGCATACTGAGCTTAAAGCTCAAAATGGTTTGTAAAATCAGAAAGTTGTTTTAACATTTTAAAGAAAAACTAATACTTACCAAAAAAGAAAACATAAATTTTAATTTTTGAAACCAACTTTTTCATTTTCCATAAAATTTTGAGCTTTAAAAATGCACATAAAATTTTAAAAATTCCATTACAATATTTTGCCATCTGATCATCAAATTGAAAATAATTATTATTTTCATTGTTTTTCATTGTTATTACTCATTTTTAAACTTTGCATTTGTTTACCTCCTTTGCATTACTTTTGTATTCTTTGCAATCCTTGGCTTACTTTGTTGCGAAACTTACCTAAGGAATGCAAGTATAATTCATAATATAATTCAGACTTCATGAACTTATAAACTATTGCAAACAATAGAATGCTTAAATGCGAATTTACCACCTCCTACTAACGGGTGTTAATTTGAATGTTAATCATGATTTTACTTCCAAGAGTTCTCGATCTTGTCTTATTTTTATGAAATTTTTCGTTCTTTTCAAAGAAGTCTTTTTTTTGAATAGTTTAACTAATTATAATTAAAATTTTTTTTTTAATGTTAAGATTTCCTTCTATTCAAATTAAATAATTAATCCTCCAATCAGCTATTGTATCAAAAAAAAGTTATTTTGAGATATGTATGTCTTTGCTAACTCAACAATATTTATCGATTCCATTATTTCTTGGAATCCAATTTAATTGATTCCATCATTTACATCTCTTCCATTCAATACAAATTCCCTACAAGGTCATTCATGCATGTACGACGTGTTAATAGGATTACACTATAAAAACAAAAACATTTCCATTTCTCGTGACATTGACATTCGATACCATCATGTGT
The DNA here is from genome assembly GCA_951217065.1 of Baccha elongata. Taxonomy (NCBI): domain Eukaryota; kingdom Metazoa; phylum Arthropoda; class Insecta; order Diptera; family Syrphidae; genus Baccha; species Baccha elongata. Next base: position 32,842,906 of record OX578274.1, on the reverse strand, counting down.
GTAATTCTACTTACATCACATTTATGTAATAATTTAAATTAACCAATTGATGGCAATGGCATTTGTTATCCAATTTTATTTCCTGTGTGTTTCATCAAATTAATTGTTATTTTTCTTACTTCCTTTAATTTTAGTAACGATATACATAAGTCGAATTAATCCATCAACTCAACAACATCTTTAACCAACAAAATGAATTGGATTATTAAAATAATTTCAATATCAGCAACAATAAATTTGGCGTTGGCATGTAATCGAATTCCTGTAGGAACAACAGCAGGAAAATCACCAGCTGATGATCGTTATGTTGTTACAATTGGTGGAAATCCACAAAATTTCGAACCACATCAGAAGTACAATAGTAAGTATATATGAAGGAAAAAGAAGGGAATTATGATTAGTCAACTTTCTTTAAGAAGTTTTTCGTTATGCCAATATGTAAGGTTTTCCTTTTGAATGAATGCTTCATCCTAAGGATTAAATATTTTCTGTTATTTCTTGAGAAATAATCAAAACTTTGATCGATGATTTGTATACACAAATCCGATAAACTTTTAAAAGTCGTGTTTTGTTGGTAATTTTTAGTTAGTCAGCACTGGAAAGAACCAATAAAACGCTATATTCACTTTTGTATCCTCATTTTTATTTTATTTCAAAAGTTGGTATTCTTGTATATACCGAGTTGGTCAACTTGTACCCCACCTTCCACTACAATCATTATTTTTCTTGAATAATACCAAATTTAATTCCAAATTATATAATTTTATTTTAAAAACCTGCTTTAACCATTTTAAGCGTAAAGTTCTAAATCATCAAAACTTTTTTCAACTTTCGTAGGTTGAAAGCTTCTTACTTCTTCCGCAAAACGCGGCCCTAAAGGAAAACACAATGAACACAACCATTAATAATCATTGTATATGGAGTCCATGTCTTGAGGGGCCGGTTATAGCGATCAGGAAAAACCATCAGGAAAAGTAGAAACAAGTGAGAACAGGATTTTTTTTCCTGATGTGCGTTTATAGCGATCGTCTCCGCGTAATTAGGCCCCAGGAAATAAGAACCCAAAAGAAAAAATGAAATAAGGCCCCAAATTGGGGCATTATTTCACAATGAAATTATGACCCAATGAAATAAGGCTCCAACCTGTTTTGACTTTTGTTTGTAAAAATGAAATAGAACCCCAATTTATCTTTTTTCAGAATTGATTTTATTTAAAAAAATGAAATATCACCCCAAACTGTTAAACAAATACTTGCATTGTATCCTACACAATTTCCCTGCAACAAGGACATTTATAGTTATCCTGCCCTTCAGCAATAGAGTTCGCTTGAATTTTCAGGTTGCATTCACTACAAATTTTAAGATGCCTACAAGGCAGCAGAACAATATTTGCCCGCAAATCCTTACAAATGACGCAAATATTCTCATCAATGTTTGGACCGATAACAACAGGGCTTTCACTTTCATCTTCTTCAAAAATTTCCTTTCCACAGGGAGGCAAAGGATCTGACTCATCTTATGAAAAATGAAATAAGGCCCCAAATTGTTTTTAAAATAAAATGAAATTAAGTCCCAAATCTAGTGTTGGGGTTTTATTTCATTGGGGCCTTATTTCATAATGAAATTATGCCAAAAAAAAAAATGAAATGAGGCCCCAAAATAACACCCCAAAATTTGAGAAAATTCGTTGTTGTTGTTTTGTGTGCTTTTTTTTTGGGGCCTTATTTCATTTTTTTTGGGGCCTTATTTCCTGGGGCCTAATTTCGCGGAGCCGGCCGGTTATAGCGATCAGGAAAAACCATCAGGAAAAGTAGAAACAAATGAGAACAGGAATTTTTTCCTGATGTGCGTTTATAGCGATCAGGAAAAATGTGTCAGTGAACAGGCTGTTTTCCTGATTGAAATTCACACGAAAAACTTTATCTGACAGAAATCTGTCAGTGGAACAAGTGAAAATTGAACTCAAATAATTGGAACGATTTGTTCCATTTTTTTTGAAATGTCAATCAGCTGGCACGAAAAATTAGTTTTCGTCAGGAAAATAAAGAAATACATTTTAAACAATAAATAATTATTCTATAGTTAAATTTATTAGCAAAAAAATTCTTTGAGTTATTTGTAGTCGATTAGTGTAATATTTGTGTTTAAAATCGATTTAAAACAACATAAATGATCCATTCAAACATTTTTCCTGATGCGTTTTCCTGATCGCTATAACCGGCGCCTAAGCTGTCATAGGTGCCACCAACCTTTAAGCACAAAATGTATTGACATTATATTTCGCGCCACTTTAATGACTGACCAATTTATCGCCACTTTTCGTATCCCATGCAAAATTTTGCTAAAATGACTAAACACTTACCAATAAAACACGCCTATAAGGTGTGTGAAAGTTCTCGTCTTTCCTCAATGCTTACGTCGTCAAAGATTTAACAAGATGGAACGTCAGTGTTGAAGGCCTACCGAACTTATGCGCATACATTTTGAATAGAATTATGTAACCGAAAAAATACTTACATTGTATTGTCACCGCCAAACAGGACCATAAATTGTACTTATAAATTTTCTCTCAGATAAGTCAATGGAATTTTTGATTCAAAAGCGAAAAAGTCCATGTTCCTGGAGAAATATATATACCGGGATGGTGAGTGAAACAACTGAATTTTTGCTTGGTTCAGAAAAACCATTGCTAACTAAACCAAAATCGCATTGGTACTCTTAAAAAACCCAGTGGATATTGAATGAAATCATGTAACGTAAAGCTAGAAGTATACTTCTAATCAGTACTACTATTCAAAGAACGATTCACATATAGAGAACATAACACCACTTGATATTATTACAGAAGAAAGGATGAATGGGCTCTTCATTCCAGTATACTAGAGCGGTTTTTCTGGATATTAGAAGCGACAGAACGAAACAATAAGAAATGTTGTGGTAAATCTTATTCTGAACTACACTACTATTAGCTGGATAATGAAACAATGCGTTTATGTTAAAAAAAAACGAATTGTTAGGAGGTGTACAGGTCAAAAGTTTCGACGTAAAGAAGTACACCCCAGGGATGTGTACTCTTACCACTTCTCTGGGTACTCATTGTGAACAATATTCTCACAAATCATAAGTATAGTGAAGTGTAAGTAGTATGATGACTTAGTAGAAAATGAAGATGACTTTGTAGTAAAATTCCTATCGAATTTGAGGGAACAGATAGATTACGCTCTATCCATGGTAAGTACCTGGATACAAAAGTGTGATCAACCCGAAAACAACAGAACTTGTTCTCATATCTCATTTAATTACCAATAACAGAAAAATACGAGTTTTTCCTATCCCATCGATTTAAGGGCATCACTAAAATTTTCTGTCCATGTCATAATATCTTGAAGTGATCTTAGATTTAGAGAGACAACTTAACCCTATAGTTCTAAAGAAATCATGTCTACGAAGACAGCGTAGTTTGACCAATATTGACAAATGATAATTTGGTTTGGTGGAATGCGATAGACAAAGGTATCAACCTTAAACCCATGCAGACGATACGAAGAATGGCCTGCAAAGTTGTTACTGGGACCATTGACCTACGATAGTACCCCAGGGTATCACAACGAATTAATTTAATCAAAGTATGGCGGAAACAAAATCTACCAATACTCCGCTAACCTATAACCTTTTAACAATTCGGGGTAACCCTGTGCATCTCTAGTCCAAGTTTTTTCAGACTTTTTCTGGCTTTTTCTTGTCTCCGATTTGTACGAAATGTACGTATTTTGTAACCGTTCCAATTGATTAATTGGGCTGCCTCCGAAAAAAATTAAAGTATGCGTGGAAAATGTCAAAATCACAACAACGCGGAGTAAATTAGTGCGATGCATAGCGATTGCGTTTTTTTTTTATGTTTCGATTGCAATAATTTATTTTGTTTGAATTTAATATCAAGCCATAATCTACATATATGTAGATATTTGTTTTGTTAATTTTTATTATTATCCATGCGTCGTTAGGCGTCTGTATTTCTGTTACCATTAGGATACCATGAACAAATTAAATGTTCCGATCAAAACAGGTTTCTCCGAACGGTCCAAACGGATACGATAATAAGGCTGATTATTCACATATACCAAAAATTAATCACTCAAGGCGACCAAGCAATTCCTCATCTGATCGTCCACGTTTTCACTATATAGATAAGGACTGGGATGATAGTTTTCAACAATGATAGTTTGGTTCTTTGAGTGACGGCTTTGTTATTCTTTTGACTTCTTATTCTAAGAAAACAGCGGTTATTAAGAGTGATCCTTTGTCTGTGGTCGTTATCACAGTTTTTTCGTCTTTCTTGACATTGAAGTTGTCTATCATTACGTTTGAAAATAGGTGTTGCAGAACCCTCATTATATATACCTACCACTCATGATTAGACCCAATTAAGATTAAGATATTGTCTTGCTATCCAATGGTGTTGTCAATATCGTCAGCACTTATGCCAACATTTTTATCGACTTTTGAGGTTTTCCCTGTGGATTGATTCTCGATTCTTAAACGATTCTTTGAACAAAGATCACCTTATTCCCTTCAGTCTTTATTAAAGAAACAGCCTTTCTCTTCTTCTTTTCGATAGATTCTTATTTCTAAATTGATTCTAAACTATCCGTGCATAGTTGAGATTCACATTTGTTTTCTGTTGGAAAAAATAGAATCTAGTTCATTCAGCTTGTGTTTTTTTCTGTAGCTCGCTACTTTTATAATTTTTTCTGTCAGCAAAAATCTGTCTATATGGCTTTGTTGTCTACTGCTTCCAAGAGATGGAAAGCCTCCAACTTGGATGTGCGTTTATCTTTACTGCAGCATTTTTTATGACTTATACTGCTGGCAATGACCCTCAACTTTCATCTTATCAGTTGGTTTTGAATGCTAAATTTTATCAACACGTTGGTTTCTTGTGCTTTTTCCCTCCATTCAAGGCATCCATCACTTTAATCAAATTTTGTTTACGCTATGCATAGTTGGCATATTTGGCTTGCAAGGCCATAATGTGTCCAGAGCGTTGTCTTTTTGTTTCTTAATTATGGAGAAGATGCTCGTATCTCATATTGAAGTATGTGAGTTCATCGAACGTTTGGCGAAAGTTCACCTTAAGGTTTTTCGCCATATGGCAACGAAACACTTTTTTGTAGCGTATCAAACTTGGCCTTAATCGACTTATAGCCTAATCTGACTCATAGCCTTGAACGATTTTTTGTTCGCAATTGTTTTAAAGAAGCTTTCTACTTTCAGTTTCTTTGACAGCTGTACAGGACTACTCTTTTATTGGTTTTATGTTAGCCGTTGAAGCAGACTCGAGCGGTGGTAATAATGGAGGAGATCCAGTGAGATTAGGCTACTTTGAGATTGTTGACTTTTCCGAGACGAAATTCAGTGATAAATGCAATAACTTGGTCATGCAAACGAATATGTTGCCTAAATCCAGAGTGAATGTGGTTTGGACTGCACCACCACCTGGCAGTGGTTGTCTTTTAATTAGAGCCACAGTGATTGAACATCGAGAAGTATGGTACATGGACGATGGATTCTTAACCAAACAATTTTGTGAAGAACAACAGGATGATATAGATAATCAACCATTAGTTATGGATCCCTGCTGTGCCTGTGATGAAGCTAAATATGAAGTGAGTGTTAGAAATTCGAAAAAATAGTTCTAATCTTTAGTATCCATGATAGCTGACTTTTGAAGGAAAGTGGTCACGCCATACACATCCAAAGGACTTTCCAGCTAATAGTTGGCGTACACGTTTCAGTGACATAATTGGTGCTTCACATACTATTGATTATAGGTTTTGGCGATATGGTGAACAGGCGAGTGATGGGTTGCGAGAAGTTGCTGAACATGGCTCGACGAGGACTTTGGAAAGCGAGCTTAAGGAACAAGTAAATACAAGTTTCCTCTTAATGATCTCCATATTTATAGGATTTTGTCCACAGAGTGATCAAATACGAACGATCATCAAAGCACGAGGTATTGCCTATCCCAATGTCACTGGCAAGACCTTTGCTGTGTTTAGAGTTGACTCGAAAAACCATCTGATATCCCTTGTGTCTATGATCGATCCATCGCCTGATTGGATCGTTGGAGTCTCAGGACTAGAACTCTGCTTGCCAAATTGCTCATGGGTGGAACATAAAATTCACAATCTCTATCCGTGGGATGCTGGAACTGATGGGGGCCCATCATATATGTCAGCAGATCAGCCTCAAGTTCCGCCTGATGTCATTCGACGGATCAAGTCAAATTTTCCCAATGATCCACGTTCACCTTTCTACGATCCATCGGGGGCTCCAATGAAGCCTTTGGCTCGATTGCATATCTCTCGACGGAGAATTTATGAGAAAAATTGCGAGAACATTGAGTGTGAGTTGATTTTTAGACATCCATATATCTTTTCTCTGAACGCGACTAATTTTACAGCTGAAAATGATCCTGTGGAATGCGCCACCCATCCATGGGGACGTTGGAGTGAGTGTAGTACGAAGTGTGGACCTGGTGAGCAATACCGGACAAGAGATTTCAAAAACCCCGGAGTAGCTCGACGTTTCAAGTGTCGGAACTCACTGCGGGAGGAACATAGCTGTCAGGGTACTAAGTGTGGTGGATTTGATGAAGACTCTGGTGGAAATGGTGATGGTGGATTCAGTGCAAGTCCTGAGAATCCCGAATGCGCTCTGTCCGATTGGTCGGAATGGTCAAGCTGCAGTGTAACATGTGGAAATGGAGTGCGCACCCAATCGAGGCGCTATTTAAATAGGAGAGCTCGGAAGAAGTGTCAGGTATTTCATTGCGTTTTTTGGAAATGTAGCGTCTTTACATTATCTTTACTAAAATATTTAATCTTTCATTGCAGAGTGTTAGTCGAGTTCTACTGGAGCGCAATGAAGAATGTGAAGGAACTGACTGTGGTGGAGACATTGGTGGCGGTGGTGGTGGTGGTGGTGAAGGAGGTGAACCAGATCCTGAAAATGAAAATGAAAATCCTGCTGAAGGTGGTGAGAATGAGGAGAATATTCGAACAAGAAACAGATGGAGTGACCGGCGAGGCTACAAATCTCTTGGCGATCCCGGCCCCGAAGTAGAAGTTATTCCCGCAGAATGTCAAGTTGCACCTTGGTCTAGTTGGTCACCGTGCAGTGAGACCTGTGGTGATGGTTTTAAAACTCGTGAACGTCAAGTATGGAACAATGATGTCATTTACGGCCTAAGAAACTCCAATTACGGTAATGATCCCTGCCGAAATATCAAAAAGCAAGAGATTGTCAATTGTACAATTAGTAATTGTGACAGTATTGTGCCAGATTTTTGTTACGAAGAACCAGAAACTGGTCCTTGCCGTGATAGCGATGTGAAGACTTTCTGGTACTATGACTACAAGAGTGACAATTGTGCCTTGTTTTTCACAAATTGTGACAACAACAGGAACAAATTCAATTCTACCGAAAAATGCGAAATGACTTGCAAACAACGAGAACCGAATGGCTTATCCGTTGGAGACCTTCGACTGGAGAAACCTGTTGATTGTGTAGTTTCAGAATGGGTGGCTCATACATGTAATGCCACCTGTGGTGAAGGTGTTGAAATCAAATCTCGTAAGGTTTTGCGCATTCCGAAGAATGGAGGAAAGCCGTGTCCTAAGAAGTTTGTTCGTTGGGAGAAGTGCTATAAGCGTTGTCCAGAAGAATTAATCAAAAGACAGCGCGTGCAGTATACAAAACCGCCAGAGAATGAATGCAGATATTCGGATTGGTCAGTTTGGTCACCGTGTACGGCAACTTGTGGTGATCATTCTGTAAGGCAGCAGACAAGAGTCTTGTTAAATACTGAATTAAGTTATAAGTGTAGAGATAGAGTTAGAATAGAAAGATGCATTGTGATGCCTTGCTTAATTAATGAGAACTGTCGGGGCCCATATTGTTAGAATTATAAAAATTTCTTTGATGGAATAAGTTTAACTCAATGTTTTAAATGTAAAATTTAGAGCGTAAGTAAAAAATAAATTATTTTGAAAATAAATTGTTCGTTTTTGAATAGTTTAATTGATTAGTCACTTGCAACAGTTTGATTTAGTGATAAAGAAAGACTGTCTCATTGATGTTAGTCTATTATTTTTTTTTTTAGTATCAAAGGGGTAGATCGTAAATCTTAAAAACTCCTGGAACAAACAGATCCTTGCACTGAACTATGGTTCCAAGGACCTGTGATTGCTCATGCTTATTTATAGACTTTCTCGTGTCTTCTTTCGTAGTTCGTCTTTCGATCACCATCTTTTACAAAAAAACAAGATATATTTAAAAGATACCTATAAAAGTAGCCGTCCTTACCTCTTGTGGAACCCACCAGAGCGGTTGGAGATTGTTCTCAATTTAAGAACGAGGAGAGATGGGATTATGTTTGTAAGACATTAATAGTTTTGAATCATTTTTTGATTTTTTGGGTTTAAACCCGTTGAAGAAAGCAAGGAGATTCCTGATATTCTCTAATTAAAGTTCATCAAAGAAAATATTGAATATCGGTCTGGTGAGTGACTGTTTACTTCACCCTCTTATTTCAGCAGCTGCGGCAGTGATTGTTTTGTTGAATACCCACTCTCTTAGAATGCTATCCTATTGGCCAGTACCCAGTGGCAGATTAAAACATTTTCCAGACCTAGGCAGAAAGGAGAGCTGTAAATTGTCTTTCTTTCTCTTTTTTAACTTACCTTTTTTTGGCACATTAAGATCAAAAATAAATTGATTCGTTTTACAAATGGAAAATCCCATAATTTGCATTGAAATTGAAAAAAAGCGGAATTAAAAAGTATAGCCATATCTACTAAAATCGAAAAAAAAAAAAAAAAAAATGGTAGAATCGGAACAACAACATGGCACATCAGCAGGCGCACCAATCTTCTACTTATTTTACTCGAATGGCCATATGTTGTATTATGATTGGTTTCAGTTACTAATGTTTGTCTCAATCAAAAATCCTTTCTCACAATCAAATGATTTGTTTTAGTGTTGGTCGTTCAATTCGGTTATTGTCAAACAAATAGTAGTAAAGTACTGAGATTGAATTGTTTGCGTTTAGTTCAGTGTCGTTTATTTCGAAACAAATAAAATTGAGATTGATTGGTTTGCTTTTGTTTGATTGTAATCATCAATATTTTAAGCGAACCTTACATGGTCAATCATTTGACATTAATCATAGTATAGAGTTTCTTAAATCAACGCTGTATGATGAAAAATTAAAACGCTTTTGATTTTGCACAATGACAGATTATAATGTGTATGATGACTGACGTCGTTTGATTGACCGTGTAAGGTTTGCTTTACTGTGAACGGGTAAAAAAGACCAATCAATCGCGATTGACACAACTCCAGTACGCTTTCAAATAAAAGTTATATTTTCAACAACACAATTATCATTATTTTTATTATAGTGTGAGCGTTGAAAATTCGCCGCCCGCCACCTAAGATCTACCGCTGCCTATGTTCCATATATGGCTAATTCAACGTTGCCAGTGCCTCATGCTTACTACGACGTTTATCTCGTCGAATTTATTTGTTGCAGATTTGTCATAAATGGACCACCATTTGTCGGTTGGTTCCCTGGGACCTGGGACCCATAGTAGAGTACCATTTATTTTGAATAAAGCTAAGGATCGCGAACTCATTAAGACATTGGCACATATGGTTGTCGATCAGCGATCGCTAAAGCAACGACAATCACAGTCGATCGTTCGTACAATCGGTATTGTGTAACTTGATCGACTTATACTTGAATTATTGTGAATGACGTTTTGACAGAAGTGATTTTATCATATTGTTTTTTGTTTGTTTTAGAGAAGATTTTCAATAAAATAATATGTTTTTGTACAAAATTAGAAAAGTAAAAACAAAAATGGATACAATTGATGTATGGTTAAGTGTTTCTGAATCTGAAGAGGAAAACGTAGAAGTTCGGTTTTAGAAACTATCAGAAGACGAAGGCAAATAAGAGATGCTTCCGATCCCTTAGAGCAGGATGATAAACTTTGGATTTCTTTTTATTTACATTTCTTCGTAGCTTTAAAAATTATTTTCGATTAACTAAACCAGCTTTAAGAGACTTGCTTTCCTAAATTAATGAAACAGTAACAGCTGCCATACGAAATTCATCAGTTCCCAACATCATAAAATTGTGTACCGCATTAAGATTTTGTATTTCTTTGAAATGTTTGGATTCTCGGGTGTTATTGGTTGCATTGATGGCTCACACATAAACAAATACGACACGCATATTATAATCTATTCCAGTCCCGTGAGCAGGAATTTCTCATAGAGGGGGGGGGGTTGCATTTTGAATTTTTTAATAAGGAACACAAAACACCAAATAGTAAGTAAAAATTACAGCCTATTATAAAACGCTTAGAACCTTCAATCCGTAATTTTTTTTGAGGTGCTGCCATGGTGGAACTTTGTCTGCTGTTGTAAAAATAAATTAATAAATTTCAATTTAAAAAGAAAAACCTTCTCTGTGTATTTTGCCCACATTCATTGAAACATCGCCTGGTTTCTATACGAACATGTATTGAAAAAGACTGGTCGTTTTTTTCTATTTTTCACAGGCAAAATTGACAGAACGTTAAGTATTTGATTGAAATTTGAAAAATGGAAACCCATCTTCGTTGCAAACGTCGTGTGCTCGGAACAAATACTTAACATTTATAGGCGTCGACGCTAAAGTTGAACTTCGTTTATCCAGAAGTCACGCGAATCATCATGCATAATTGAAGAGCATGGTGCAAATTGTTCACTTTTCATTGAAAATGTTCATTCTGTTGAGGAAAGGTATATACTTCAGTATGCTTATTATTCCCATGGAGGGGGTTAGAACTCCCCCCCATGCGCACGGTTCTGATCTATTATGTGTATAAATTGTTTTGTACAAACTCTTGTAGCGATTTCTTTATTTTCTTCCATAAAAATTACCAAAACTTCTAGCTGCTTTTTTTCGTTGATCGCTTGCTATCGATTATCGATTAGCAATCGACAATCGCAATAGGGGTACAAGATTAGAAAATTTCCTGACCGCATCAATAGCTTTGAAAGCACATAAATATCTATTACTAAAGCCCTATACTTATTTCCATATACTCATCAAATATATGCATAACCAATCGATAAAAAGTTACTTTCTCCAACAAAGAAAAAGCTGGTCGCAGTACGTTTTAAAAAACGGGAATCACCCATAAGCAAACAAAAAAAAATCTCCGTAGGACAACAAAATCCCCAAACATATATGATGCCCTTTATTTTATGTTTCTTAAGCGGATGCAGTTAAAAAGTTACAATCATTATTTAAAAAGGTCGGTATTATGATAGACCGTATTAAAATTAACATTTTATATTAATAGTACTAAAGGCGTTTTTCTTTTTTTGTTCAGATCTGAGCTCTGAACAGAGTTTGAGCGTTCGGAGCATGCTCTGATCGTTCTCTGAACACTGAACTGAAGAATGAACATGCTCTGACCGTTCAGATTTGTTTTTGAAACACACTTGGACTTGGACACTTATAATAGTTGTCACTAAATTACATCTGTTGTGGCTCGCCTTATTCAAAATATAAATTAAATAATTTAAATTTATTTGAATGTTGTTTTTTTTATTGATTTGGTTAAAAATATTTTACAAAATTAATTATTTTTACCTTCAGCAGGACGACTATAATCGATGTAACAAATATTTATCCTGAGATCATAGAGCGAGCTCTGATTATGCTCTGAACTATAAAAAAGAAACACAAATTTTGTGCTCTAAAACGCTTTTTTTCAAAATTTAACGTAATTTAGTACTATTTTTGTTTCCAAAACTAATTGCTCTAATTAATTTTCAGTCAAAAACAAAAACCGTACTTAAATTAAATATAACAAAAACCACCTCTTGTATGGAAAACCAAAAAAAAAAAAAAACAAAAAATAATTTTTCTTTGAAGTATTACCGTAGTTCTTAAACTGCCCCTCCCGGCTAAACTGGTGGGGGGGCATATGGCATATCACCCTTCTAATACAAATTGTTTCTTGTACTGACCCAACCTACCTGCTGCATCTGTTTTTATTTGCATTTTATGTGAATCACCTTGTATAGATAAGGGGACTTGTGAGATACTTTGAGGTTGAACATCTCCTCAGTCAATTGACTTAGAACTTTGGTGTAGTAATATAAACTTTTCATTTTAAAACGGTGTGTCATAATACTGACTTTTTTTTGTGGCCGGCTAAAATTAAATTAGGCTCAAATTGATGAGAATGGCCGATGTCTTTGAAAAATCGTTCGATCTAAGAATAATGGTAATGCTAATAATGCTAATGGTTCTCGTACAATAGTCGATGACAGAAAAAATTCACGTATATTTTAATTTCTATTTTTACTTATTTGAAATCTTCAGCAATTGGCAGTGTTAAGATGCTTGCAATCCTCAATATTCCCATCGTCTTTTAAATGAATGAAGGCATTTTGAAAAAAAAGAAACTAAAAACAATGCATTATTTTACAGCTACACTTTATTTCTTCCGTCAACAAAAACATATTATTCTATTCAGCGAAAACGTTTTATTTTTATTAATATACTAATTTCATTACATTTTATTAATTGCAATATTTTTCTATAATGATAAAGGTATTTTTTTTTGTTTAATATTTTTCAAACATATTGTATACCATAAATATTTTAGCAAAGCAATAAGAAAATAAATATTATTTTATTTTTTAAATAATTGAATTAATGTGGTCAATAGAAAATTATTTTGTTGGACAAATTTTTATTGCGGTGTTTTTCGTGTGTTATTTCATTTTATTTTAAATCATGATTTTCAAAACCATATTACTCACTTTACTTATTATAAATTAATAAAATATCTACTTGTTTTTGATTCGATTATTTGTTAGTTGTTTTGTGTTTTTCTTTTATTTTATTTTTTGTTTGATAAATTTAATTGAATTTAATTTATTTATCACAGCACTTTATATTTAATAATTTATTTAAGGTTTTATTTTTATTGTGCAAATATACAGGATTTTATTTTTTTTTGTAATTAGAATTATTGATTAAGCATATTAACATATTTTTAAAAGGTGTTTTTTTTTTTTGTTTTAAAGTTTTAGATTAAAATTCATTTAGTTGAATTTTATTTTCAAAGAAAAAGGTTCATAATCTGGAACCAAAATTTACAAGAAAAATAATGAATCGATGTTGTTTTTGTTTTTGTACGTGGTTACATTTTTTTTTACTTAACTATAGTTTTGCATTTAATTTACCTATGGAAAAGGCCGCTAATGATGTATGCAGTGTGTAGATATTGTACGTCCTTATAAATTTACTGTATTTATTTTAAAAGTATAGTTGATTGGCACAAGGGCACTGAAAGTTGTCTTTGAATGTATCAATTTTAATTACTTATTGAAAAACAATGTAAATTAATTAATATATTATGTGATTTAATATGCATACATACATAATTATTTTATTTATTATTTTGTTTTAATACACTTTATACTGATACACATTTTTTTGAACAAATTTTACGTATACTATAAGATTTAGTTGAATGTTTATTGATTACAAAATTGTTTAAATATAGAATTTTTACAATTGTTCATGTTCTTTATAAAAATATGGTCCTATGAAGTTGCTATTTATATGTTATTCTTAATATGTTAATAATAGTTTATTTTACTTTTTATAGTCAAACGGTCTACGAATTTAATTTGTTATATTTTTTATATTCTATATAGAATTTCAAAATTTGCCTAATATCGCGATATGATTTACCTGGATCTATTATTACTATCTAAATATATTATTGAAAGAATTTTTTATAAGAAGTCAATTTTTTATTGAAAATATGATATAATAGTATGCATCGTTTAGTGTCTCTGGCAATTTTAAAATTATAATTATTTAATTTGCAAGGCATAACGTGATCTTTAGCTTTTTTTTTTTATTAATTTTGTTTGCCAAACTCATTCTAGTGTGTGTGTTAATTTTCTTTTGTTTTTAATTAAGTTTTAGAAAGTGCATTGAGAAATAAATCATTTTATTGATTTAATTGACTATTTTATAAAATAATTTTAACACTGCCAGAGAAAAAAAAAATAAACTGTTCCATGCAAATTGAATTACAGGATAAGAAAACATAAAAATAATATGTATAATACACATGCTACTCATTGATAACTATCAGTTTAAATCTTTAACGCAAAATATATGTAGGCCAGTCGGCAGATAATATTTTCTTGCAACAGAATACCCATTCAACTTAATGATTGGATAAGATTCGTTATAGTCTGTCAGGTCAGGAGTATTAAAAAAAATGGCGGGATTGGGTTTTTTCAAAATTAGAACGAAATAACTTTTTTTTTTTTTATTTTTAAATTTTTAATTAAAACTTAACTGTTGTACGCCATAACTCCTAAAGTTGTATACCTATAAAAACAATTAAATTCTCTATCGAAAAACCTTAATTTTCTATCGAAAAACCTTAAATAAATTTTAGTCCGAAAAGTCATTGTTGAGTTATTTGAGAAAACGCGTTTTTCAATATGGCGGCTAACGCGAACCCCATACCATCCCGCCTTGTTTTTAGGATACTCCTGAAAGACTGCCGAACTATATTCAATCATAAAATTGGATGGGTCTATTATGGAACCTACATTTTGCCTCTGCTGACTGGCCTAGTAAAACAATCGAAGGTTTTCAGGAAACTTAAATTTACGTGTCAGATATATTTTAATGAGTTGAAGAACACATTCAACAATACATTTATATGGTAATTCTCAGTATATAAGGTTCATCAAAGAAATTGTTTTATAAACGGGATTCGTACGAATATCGACAAAAAATATGTCGATTGTTTTAAATGTCGATATACCAGAATATCGATTGACTTGATAAAAAGTATAAAAAAAATTCTGGAAAGTCGACTTTAATTACAAAAAATGCAATTGACTAAATCGACTTGAGATCTTGAGATAAAACAAAAATGCTTAAGCGACCCTTACACGCGGTCAGTCATTTGACGTCAAGCTGTAATACAGTGTATGTAAAACAAGGATGTATGCGTTCATTTGTTTGGCAAAAAATCAAAACACTTTTGATTTTGCCTGATGTCAGATTATGTGTATACGATGACTGACGTCCTTTGACTGACCGTGTAAAGTTCGGTTTGAAAATGTCAAATAATGCTGGAAGACTCTGCATCTTGTTTTCTTCTATACATATACATAATGTAATTATCTTTAATAAGCAATTTTGCTAAACTAACTTCGAGTTAAGTCAGCATCCCAAACTACTGACTAAAGAACATGGCTAAGTTCCTAAACATGAAAAAGAATGCGCATCATTGGTGTAACGATTATTTCATCACCACAAAAAGGCTGCATTTCGGAACCCTTAAAGATGCAGTACTGATGTGTTTAGGAATTCAGCCCATATTTCCAACAGAGTTAAATCAAGGTAAAGTTTTCACCTCACATTTTTAATTTATTTGCAATCTGTCTATCACTAGTACTTCGAGTAGCTCATATAGTTTTCTTTTCAGTAATCGTGAATGTTACAAAATGAAGTTGATTTCAATTATTTTATTATTTTCACTTCATTTTCCAAACGTTTTTAGTACAAAATACTACGGAATATTGGTTTACAAGTTATTTTTTTTAATGCATTTTAAGTATAAAATTAACAAGAAAAAAGTGCATCCGTTTCACATTACAAGACAAATTGAATCACTTCATTGACTTGTTTTTATGTATTACTTTTTTTTAATCAACCCTCATTCCGTTATACCGTTCGCGAAATAAAAAGTTGAACAAGAAAGAATTTAGGAAATTGAGTTCTCCAAAAGATTGACTATGAAAACTTTTCCACAAAATTCAACCGCTTATTGCGTTTTAAAAGTCAAAGAAACTCAAATTTTTGAAAAGTACTCAATTTTGGGCTCTTTTGGATGAGTCATGGCGCCATTATCGATAGTAATGGAGCAATGGGACTATTTTCTCTATCAAACTTGTGTAGAATTTTGTCTTCTACAAGTGTGGTTATAAGAAATTTTTTTCGATAAAATTTACCAGAAAAATGATATAGTCGAAATAAGGAAAAAAAATTTTTGAAGTTTTTTCCTGAAAGCGAAGTAGGCGGAGGGGGCGTGTTTTAGGAAATTGTATTTTTTCCTCAACCAAACGTCCTATACGACATATCAAAAATTTACAACTATAAACGACCTCTTGTAGGTTAAAACCTCTTTATTTAATGTACATATTCAAAACTTCTTTTCTTTTGCACTCATTGTTTGAATTCATTTTCATGCCCTCTTTAGCCATCCTTGCTTGCATGGAAAAATCAAAAAAAAAAAAAAAATTGTGACCACCAGTTAATTTTCGCGTTTTTTCATTCTGGGGGTAGATCGCGTAAAATAAAAACGATCGAACGATCGTCGTTATGCAGATGCTTTTCCTATCATATCCTTATAAAAAAGAAAAAGAAAGGGCAACAATGAATTGACGATCATTCAATCGTTTTAATTTTACGCGATCCGCCCCCTGATCGTTCGTTAAGCTCCGATGGCGAATTTGTTTTCAACAAACTGGTTTAAAGCTAATCTTTTTAAGTTTTTGTATAATTTTGTAAAAAAAAAAAACAACTCGGTTAGCCTAACCAGTTTTATTTTCGTATATCTACACGTCCGGCAAATATGTATGAGTTTTTAATGCTGATGCATTTAACTTTTTCAATATTTTTGTGGCAGTACTTGCGTTTTCGATAAATTGGCGCCCAACGTTGGGTTGGATTGTTGCGAGCTATGTTCCCAGCTACTTCTTTGGTACAATACAGTAGTAGTGGTTCAAAATCGTCGAACAAGTCTTTCAATAAATCGATATTTTTTAAATAATTTTTCGAATATATTTTTAAAAAATAAGTAAGTATTCAAAGTAGCCACTAAAGCGTACTACGTAGTTGAATTGTGTTAAAATCTTCATACCACTGAGTTACAAATAATGATTTAAGTAAAGGATGATGTGTGTCAAGTTAGCATTACCACTTTCAAATTTCAAAAGTTTAACTATTTGATTGACTGTCATAAATTTGTCGTGCGACTAGAAATTTTGTCGCGCGACTATTTTAGAAAATAACCCCTGGTTATTGAATAAAATGTTAACTTGACTTGACTGTTAAGTTAGAATTACCAGGGGTTGTTTTCTAAAATAGTAGCGCTTCAATTTTTTTACTTGCACGACAAATTTACGATAAACTCACGACAATTAAGTCGTGAGATTTTAAAGTGGCAATGCTAACTTGACATTCATTAATGGATGGTTGTTTGACTTTCACTTCGTTTTCAGAGCGTTAACTCGTATCAAGAGTGAAGTTAGAAATTCAATAAGACATTTTTGAAATATAACACAAATAATATGTAATAGTACCATGAATATTACTTTTGTTCCCACTCTCCCTTACATATTTATTCCAAATTAAATGCTTCAATTTTATCGAAGTTTTACTGTTCCACCGATCACTTTATCGTGACTTCGTGGGTGAAATGATCGAGCCGTTATTTTGTTTTAAATCTTGAGATGTGTCATACAAAATATTTTCGTCAATCTACAAAATTTAATAAATCTTGCAAATTTGTTCTTTTGTATTCATTGAAACGTCATTAGGTGTCAAACATTAATTTGTAATAGTGTGATTTTTTTAATTAAACACTAACAAAATTGATCCTTTATAAGACATGTTATAACTCGGTTTCTGATTATATTTTTGTGGTATTGTAGTATTAAAATATTACTTGGCCCAAGATCGATTTTATTGTATAGGTACAGTGAAAACCCTTGGAAATTCTACATACCCTTTAAAGCAGATACTCTTAAAAAGTTTGTAAAGTTATAATTATTATTATAATACACTGAGAATTATTTTAAAATCAATAATATATTTATTAATGATCATGAATGAGGTATAAATAAATATATTTTTGAAACATTTATTAAAATTTATTTAATATTAAAACATAAAATTATATAAAAAATATAAACAACATTTTAACAAAATGGCAGTTTAAGTGTTGTTGTTTTTCCATTTATCTAAGTTTGTTATACTTTCGACACACTATTTATAACATTGTATTATGTTAACCTATTAAATATGAATATATGTATTTCTATACACAACAAAATGTAATTATATAAAAATAAACAACATAAAGTATCCAAAACAATAAACTAGACACTTTAAGTGTATTTACATCGATTTTACACTTTAAGAAACGCGTTTTCCATTCATTCAACTAAAGTGCTGACGTTATTAAGTTTTCTATTTAAAAAATGTCGGTTGCCATAAAAAAAAAAACATTTTAAACGAAAACAATGTGTATTTACATTATTAAAACGCTTGTATTGGTCTGTACAGCCCAGTGTATCCACAAAGACGTGCTCGCAACGCTGGTATCAAAACCGCAGCCGACGTTATGTCCTTCAGCAAATCCGCACACTCACATATCAGTAAATACATTTTATCACCCTTCTGCGAGGTACTCTTGTGCAAGGCAATCCTCCTCAAGCCAGCGGCACGTGGTAGATACCTTATGGGTGGAAAAGGCCAGGAAGGATAATTGAATTTTTCATTCCATTAATTCGTGCATTATGTGCAGCAATGCGCTTACCTGTAGAGCATCCTTGCCCCGGTCCAGTACAGCCAATTCTTTTCAAAACGTTCGCCATCGTCTCCCTCGAATACCTGATGTGTTTTTTTGTATGAGAGGGGGAAGATGCAGGACAAAAGAAATATTTAATTAATTGAATTAAGACATTTTATCATGAACTTTATTATACTGTATAGAAAAAAAAACTCACCTTGTAAACGCTTATTATATAGCCAGTTGAAGGAGTTTGAGTTTTCTTAAAGCTGCCACTTTCGTTGGGCGCCAGGACTAGCGGAGGACGACATATCGCTGCTACCTCACTGTATAAATCTAAAGTATGGGCGGCAGTGTATCTGAAAGGATTGAATTAAAAAAAAAAACATTATAAAAAAGAAATTAAAAAGAATGTAACCCTCAGCTGCAAAGTTGATGAAATAAATGAGTTAAGCAAAAATAATGCTTCATCACCTGTGGAACTTAATTTCTGAAATCGGACAAATGTCATAGTCAACTGAACCATAAATTAATTACAAATTAGTCCTCGGTGGTGGTGAATTAAGTTGATAATAATAATTAATTTCAATTGATTTAAAAACTTTTTTTACGCAAATGGTAATTCATTTTAATCAGAAAAAGAGGTCAATGCCTGGGGTTATGTTAAATGAGTCATTAAATTAAAACATGTTGAATTTAAGCGGAAGAAGTCAGTTCATTTCTTTTGTTGGATATATGATTTTTCAATGTGTATTCTGTGTGAATAATTTGTAACAAGATAAATGCATTAAATCAACATTTTGAGGTGGAATCTGGTAATCAGAATCGAATGATAAAATTTTTAAATGGATTTTATCAATAAAAGTAAACGTAGTGCTAAGATACCAATTAACAATAAATAGTTTTCGTGACTGATAATACCTACATAATAAAATTATTTAACTTAAATTTTTCTATATACGCAACTTGCCACACAAGCAAATTTTGGCAAAATAGTCTAATGGGGGTTTCATGATTATGATGGATTAATTATTGGATTCTAATTTAAAATGACCTCCATTTGGTCGCAGCTAAAACTATATCATTTAGTCGCTTTATCATAACGAAGATTCTAGCCACGAGAATCTTATATTGCAAACATTTACAGTTTTATTAATAAAAAATAAACTGTAATTTTAGGTCTTATATCCGAGTTAACTAATCAATGGTTTCAAAAATTTTCACGCTCATCGCGTACCAGTTGGTTCCAGAACATTAGTAATACATGGATTAGTTTTTTTTCTGAAAATTTGACTTAAAATTCCAGTATATTTTGTATTAATAAAGCAGTTATAGTTACTAAGCAACATGTGAAAAATTCGATAGTCAGATAGCCTGTATTTTTTTTTTTACTTCCATTGCGATCAATTTTGTATTTCCATATTTTAGGTTATCTTTACAAAACTGTCTCGATTAGATTTTACAAAAAATTCACGCCGTTGCGTTCTCTCCTTGGTAGAATAAGGAACTATATTCACTTCGTGATTGGTGTAGGTAATAAGTTTTGACAACAGTATCTTATATCGAGGTCTATATCTTTGACCCAATTAGAGCACTAAGTTAAAGATGCGGGCTTATAGAAGAATAGCTAATTAATACTTGAAAACCCAAATAAGACTCTTCTCTAACTGTAATATTGTCATCACAATCTGCTGATAGTAAGAAGTTCTCAGTCGGTGCTGAAAATTTTAAAGATCATTTTTGCAAACAGCGATGATAAACCAAATTCCGCTCCTATGCAAATTGCACCATTCCACCTGGACGCCGCAGGCCAACTATTCTACCCATCCAACCTAGATAAAGTGAAGATAGCTATATCTAAACTTAAGAACAATAAAGCTGCTGGATCTGATGGCCTTGCAGCCTAGCTGTTCAAAGCAGCAGGCGATGAACTGGTTAGGAGTATGCACCAGCTTAGCTGCGAAATATGGTCGATGAATGGAACCTCAGCATTGTTTGCCCGATCCTGAAGAAACGCGATCCTCTGAACTGCACCAACTTCAGAGACATTAGTCTCCTTAACATCGCATACAAGATCTTTTCTGCTGTACTATGTGAACGCTTGAAGCCATTCGTCAACAACCTGATAGGTTCATATCAGTGCGGCTTAAGGCCAGGAAAGTCTACCACCGACCAAATATTCGCACTACGGCAGATCTTAGAAAAAACCCAGGAATTTCAAATCGATACCCACCATCTTTTCATCGATTTCAAGGCCGCGTATGACAGCATCTACAGAGACGAACTATACTTAAAGAGCAATATCTATTTTTGGCATCCCTACCAAACTCTTCCGTTTGTGCAGGATGACGATGGAGAACTCACGCTGCTCTATCAAAATCGGTAAAGACTTCACCGATACTTTTGATGTCAATAATGGATTTAGACAAGGCTATGCACTGTCATGTGTCTTCTTTAACATCATCCTTGAAAGAATAGTAGAGTAATTCTTCAACGAAGAACTCTTGCCAATCGCTGTTTCTTTTGGCTAAGAAGGCAACTAAGAGCAAAGACCTCTCTCGAGCAACTAAAGTGTCCCTTTATAAGACATCTATTATCGCGGTCCTTATTTATGGTGCAGAATCATGGATGAAAACGCTTAAGGCTGCTTTGAAAGAAAAATTCCCAGTGTGATCTATGGTCCTATCTGCGTAAATGGGGAATGGAGAAGAAGATATAATAACGAACTGTACGGGCTGTACAGCAACACTGACCTTATCACAAAAGTGAAAAGCCAAAGACTAAGGTGGCTCGGTCACATAGAGCGAATGGACATCAATGCTCCGGCCCGGATGGCCTTTAAATCCAACCCCGTGGGATGGCGCAGTATAGGAGGACAGCGTAGTAGGTGGCGCACGCAAGTGGAAGAGGACCTCAACCAACTTGGCGTGCGAAACTGGAGGCAGCTAGCTAGAAACCGAGCCACCTGGAGAAGCTTGTGGGTTGAGGCCCTGGTCCACCCCGGATTGTAGCGCCACATTAAGTTAGTAAGTAAGTAAGATAGGAAAAAAGTTGCAAAAGTTTTTTTTATTTTTAAAATAACTGCCAAATAATTGCCAAATAACTGCCATATTATTTGCGTTTTACAAAACTAGTGTTTTTTCCAAATTTGAATTTTTTTTCGAAGATAGATTTTTTCCAAATGTTTAAATAAGAATAGGATAGTTCCAAGATCGAAAAGAAAAACAATGGTGGAAATTTCTAAACGATTTAGCATAATACTTAAATATTTGTAGCATCATACTAGGTTAAAAAACGATTGTTTTGTAACGTAGTATGCAACAATTATTAATTTGGTAGACCAAGGATAAGGGGATCAACAATCTTGCAGTGTAAAAGGTGATATGCCACGTCATCGCTCTTTATACATCTATTACTGAATAAAAAAACATAAGATTAGACAGACGCCACCGCTGAAACAACGTGGCCACCACAGACTGGCAACATTAACCCGTTAACATGAAAAAATCCTTTACATGCAACTTCTAGGCCCAAACTAAATTTCACTTAAATATTATATTTCAGGCAATGGAGAATAAAATACGGCAAACCGGACAAAAGTTTAGGTGGCCTTCAAGTTTGAATGCAGTTTTGTAGGGGGGTTAGTTTTGAGTATAAAACTGAGTTTGCCCGAAATTTGGTCCTGTGCAGCAGCCGCCATCTCGCGTTTATTTACGTTTTTGTGCGTTTTTATGAAAAAAACTATTTTATACTTTTTTGTTGCAATTTGTATTATATACAAAATGGTATAAATGGTATAAATCATGTATGTGGATTGTGGTGGTAGTATCTTAGAAGTTATAAGAAAAAATCGAGTGACAAAATAGACTTAATCACCTTAATTATCAAATGGTAACTTTTAAATTTTCAAAAAAAAAAAAAATGTTAAACACATTTTTAAAGATAGATAATATTCTAATTTTGATTTACAGATAAAATGTCTATATAAGATTTTATGTTTTATTTAAGTAATTTAAGTTTATGATTTTTGAGAAATTAAATTTTAAAGCTATTTCTTAAAAATCATAAACTAAAATAACTTTAATAAAACATAAAATTAAAGATAGGCCATAGGCGATTTATATGTACAAAAAATATAAAATATTATCGTATAAGCTTTTGTAGATTTTTAATATTTTTTTTTTTGCATTTTTAGCCAATTTTTCAGAAAATTGACCCTCCCGTCTATACGGGAGAGCATAGGCACCCCCTTTTTCATAATTTTTTACTCATCTTGACTTAAGCTACAAGTTTTAGCTTTTTGTTGCATCTTATGCAAATCACCCTAAATAATTGCAAGTAAAAAGCAACATAAATATATGCATTTCATACTGTTTTGGCCGTCGTATTGATGTGAAAATTCAACCGAACATATCATTTTTTTTCCAATAAGATTGGGGCATATTCATAGTTGTTTTTAAACTAGAGTTTTGCTTAGTCTGGGTTTAAGCAATGTAATTTATAATAATAAAAAAAAATAAAAAAAAAAATAATAGGATAAACTCGAATTTTTCTAATAACAGCTTTAACAGTGTCTATGAATATGCCCCATTATCTTTAAGAAAGTGTTTTATATTTTTTTTGTGGAAAATCTAAAAGTTAACGGGCAATTCAAAAATTAATGTGATTAAGTCTATTTCTTACTCGACTTTTTCTTCTAACTTCTAAGATACTACCACCACATACATAGTTTTTTTCATAAAAACCAACACAAACGTAGAAAAACGCAAGAACACGAAAAAATCTTAAATTCAAGATGGCGGCTGCTGCACCAAAGTTTCGCTCAAAGTCTGCATTCAAACTTGGAGACCTTCCAAACATTTGCCAGGAGATTCCCCATTGACATGTACTATTAATGTTTTATTTTTTTTTCTTTATTTTACAATTTAACTCACTTTAAATTTTTCGGTTCGAATTTCGAAAGCGATGAAACTCTCATACCCGAGTAAAAATTCGAAGGATCCGTTTGGGTTGTATTTATTAAATAGTATGCTATAAAAGGAAATTCCGCTAAAAAAGAAAATACATAATTAATCACGATTTACAAAAAAAAAAAGCACACAACCGCAAAACTCACCGCTCTTTTCCATGTTCGCTAATAACATCCCACCAACAGCTGTATTCGCCTGTTGCACCTCATTTAAAAGTTCCGCTGCAACAGACCTCTGCTTAAGTAATGGATGTGACAGCGGTGATTCCATTACAGGATCTATTGGCTCCAAGGGACTCATTAAGTGTACGAGAATGCACAGTTTCGGATCGGACACCTCTAGGACGCTTAAAGGACTTGTCGGCTTTGCCCCATCAGCAGAGGGAGGTGGTAGCTATTTTATATATTAAAAAAATAAGGTGGCATATTTAAATTTATAATTTTGATATGCTAAATTATATATGCGAATTGTTAAAATGGAGATTTCTTACCGGTATACCTGCAGGTAGAAACCTATCGACACTCTGAACCGGAATAATAAAACAATCACGATCCAAAGTTGACAAAGAAATTGGCTCTGTCCGTGCCGAACCACCGCCAAAGCTTACTGTAAGGATATTTTAAATAAATTAGTTTTTAGTTAGAATTTGTATTGTTATATATCGAAGACTGTATACTTTTATTAAAGCAATTATTAAAAAAATTAATTAATATTTTAGACTACATAGCTAGTGAAAAAAAAAATAACTTTTAAGTAGATTGTCCTTTATCATTTAAGAGAGGATATTCTTTGGTGTGTTTGGCTTTTTTTTATCATACATTAACAATGGTGGTGCACACATTAATAAATAATAATTAAAGACAAAATATTGAAGGCGGTGCAAAATAAATTAAAGCTATATTTAATAATGTCGTCAAAAGTTTTTTAATTGATCAGTAGATACTTTATGTGAACAAGTATTTGATTTGATTTCAAAGAGTTTAAAATAAAAGAAAAACGGAGAATACTTCAACAGATTTTAAGCTTGTGTTTTCATTAATCATTATGATCTAATAAATTATAAATTATAAGTTTTTCGAAAAATGTTTTAAGGTCAAAATTGTAGCTTATACAGTACAATTCTCTACAAAAAAGGTCTTAACATTTTTTATCGTATCTAACATCAATCAATTTTGAAAAAATTTGTTTGTTTTTATTTTTGTACTAGCTGACCCGCGAACTTTGTTCCGCCTTAATGGCAATAAATAAGCAGATTGTGTTTTTTTTTTTTTTATAGGAAAAAATACAAAAAAATTAAATAGGTACCTACATTAATCATTCATTATTATTTCTGTATTTAAGTACATAGGTTGCTCTTCTCTTAAGTACCTTGTGATACACGACATTTTTTGTTTTATTATCAGGCGCAAAAACAAACAACGCAGATGGTCTTCCGACCCGTGAACATGCCACTTTTAATTGACCATGGGAAAAACATGAATGTTCTAGATTTAAACCACAAACTTTTAAGGATTGGCCTTGTGATTTATTGATGGTCATGGCAAATGCAAGACGTATCGGAAATTGAAGTCTTTTAAATTCAAACGGCATATTGGTTGGGATCATCGGGATCCTCGGAATAAGAACTTCCTCACCTTTGAATTTTCCTATCATTATCGTAGCGTAAATTACATTGTTCATCAATTTTCTAACCACCAAACGCGTACCGTTGCACAGTTTTGGTTGGTTTATGTTTCGAAGCATGATTACTACGGAGCCAACCTTTAGGCGTAAATTGTGCGGTGGTAAGCCAGGCACGTCCAAAGAGTTTAAAAATTCAATTGGAAAGTTGGTGGATTCATCTTCATTTGTGACGCAGTCAATAGATTTGAATGAATGCATATTGTTCCAATGATCTTATTTTGAATTATGTAGTTCAGGTCATCTACATCTTTATTCTTAGCCGCTAAAATTGCTCGCTCACTCAACCATTCATTATTTTTGTAGTTAGAAATAATGTTTGGAAATACATTGTTGATAAGTTCGATTTTTGATGAGACAAAATTACAGAAATTATTTGGAAATGATATTAATCCGCTCGATTCATCGACAGGTACTTGACCATTCCCGATAGTCAGCAATTGCTCCGAGAAATCTTCAGCAGATGTATCATTAAGCAATGTAACTCTCATGTTTGTTGTCAGCTGCAGTTTCTTCACATAGCGCCACGATTTGAGGCAAGCGTTTATTTCGTCGGCAGCCGTAGATCTTGGAATTACTGGCAGTATTTTGCGGAAATCGCCAGACAGTAAAATCATTGCTCCTCCAAAACATCTCGAGTCATTGCGTAAATCTTTTAATGTTCGGTTAAGTGCTTCTAATGCACGTTTATGCGCCATTGTGCATTCGTCCCAGATGATGATTTTCGATGCCGCTAAAACTTTGGCCATTGCTGAGTTTTGCAATATTACACGTTGGTTCTTCAATAGTTTGAAGATTTATAGGTAATTTTAATGCTGAATGAGCCTTACGGCATCCTTCTAACAATGTGGCTGCTATTCTTTCTTACAAATATCAAATTGTCATCTATACGTCATTACATAGCTATCATTTGCGTTTTGTTATTCCAAGTCTGATTCTTTTTTGTTATACCACGTTTTATAGTGACTGACGTTTCATGTCAAGTCACACGGGAACGCTGTCGAACGGGATGAAAAGTATCTTATGTCCGTCTCCTGGCTCTAAGCTACCTCCCTATCAATTTTCACCCAAATCTGTTCTGCCGTTCTTGAGTTATAAGTGGTGTACTAACACAACTTTCTTTTATATATATAGATTTTTGTCTTAAGTCTTAAGTGTGGAGATTTTATTCAAGCTGTTACTAAATTTTATTATTAGTAAGGCCCAATGTCTTATCCGCTGAAAAATAGTTTTTTTTGTAGAAAATTATAGCTTCAATTACATTCGTAACATTTTTTCCAAAAAATGCATGGTTTCCAAAAATTTAGCAAAAAGAATAATTCCTCTTTAAAAATTTAGCACTGGTCCAAATTCGTAGATTTGTTTAAGACATCAAAATAAAGATTCGCCCAAAATTCTGTTCTGTCAGATATTTTCATAGTTTTGGCTTATTTTTGTCTAATTTTCCTGAGCTATTACATAGTTCTAATAATTTGTTTGTATAATAACCCGTGGCGTAGTGGTTAGTGTTTCGGACTATAACATCAGAGGTCTGGGTTCGAACCCTGAGTACACAATGCTTATTTTAGGAACCCTGCCTCCAACGAGGAAGTGACAAATGCTCACTTTAAGGTCTAACTTTAATGCGCCTAATTAATAAGAATGACCACTGTCAAAATCGCATGTGTAAATGAGCGAATACACACAGTCATATGAATTTGGCTATAGTAGACATATGCACATTTCATTGAGTTTCGTTAAGTATATGAACTACGCATTTGCTGTGCGATCTGAATCGCTCTTACATTTATGTAAATTTGACAGCTGTGGACATTTGACAGTCAAACAAAATTTAATGGCACTTTACCAAAACGACTACGAATTTGAATTAAACCATCCAATTTATCAATAAATTATGGATTTTACACTAAAATAAAAGAAACTGGAACAATGACAGATAGTCATGTCATTATAAACTTATCATGTTTTTATAAACATGACGAAGCAGTTTGTTTAATTTCGACAGTAGTTCACGCTAGCTCATGGTCAGGTCATGCGCGTTATAGTTCTACCTTTAGTCATTCGGACACATAAATTGTAGGTCCCATCCAATCCTGTAGAACTGACAACGCATTTAAAACAATTGGTTTAGAATGTAAGTCACTAGGCCTTGTTTGTTCGGAGCTGTCGGTGCCAGTATTATTTATTTATTTAGTTGCAATAATTTTATTTAAAATTTTTATTTAAATTAATGCAAAAATATAAAGTTAATAATAACCTTTTTAGAAATAAATTCGATATTTGTATAATGTCACTTTTGTTTAACTTTTGACGACATTTCAAGCAAGCAATGCAACAAAAAAATTCAATCAATCAAACTTCACACAAAAAATACTGAAAACTTTGAAGCCATCTCAATCAAGCTACTTAACTAAACAATAAAATTTACATATACATGGTTGGTAAGCAGCGCAAAAAATATTATAACTACTACGTGAATTTTAAAAAATATGTAAATATACATAAATAGTTAAAAAAAAAAACAAAAAAATTATATTGTATCCACATTTTGTTTTCAATTCAAAAATTGAAAATATGTCTAGCTTTCAGTATTTTGTTGCACGTGAAGGGATGGTCGAACGCAATAAAAAAAATACTTCAATTTTTTTTAAGTGGATTAGTAACATCAATACAACAGGAAAAATAAATAAATAATTTTTAATTCATTTTTACGTAAAAATACATTAACTAAATTATTAACAACAACTAAAAAAAAAATGAAACATAAACTAATATGCAACTCAAACCTTGCCTGGCAGCGGTAGGTGTGGGAGCGTCATTCCTCTTGCCAGAGTTCCATTTTAATAATGATACAGATGGTTTACGATCTACTAAGGGTTGAGGTGCATCCACATCATAGGACAAAGGTGATATTGGAGGGGTGTTGGTAGCACCCGACAATAAGGGACCGCAACGTTCTGTAAATGTGTGTTTGTTTTTTTTTTATGATGGATTTTTTTTTTCGATTTTTTCTTATTTAAATTTTAATTTAAATTTTAAATAAATGCATGTTTCAGTGTAAGTGTGTATTTTATTCAATATTCGCATCACATACGGTGGGTAATTGATTATTTTACAGAAAACTAGACACATTTTATATATATTTTTTTGTTTTAATTTGAGATACTTTATTTTTTATGGCTTAATACTAAATTAGCATGTTAATAAGTTGTGTTAAGATAATAATTAATTTAAAAATTTATAGAAAAATAGAAACTCTCATGCAATTTAATTGGAAATTAATCTAAACGCTATCAAAGTAAACGCTATCAAAGTATAAAATATATTGAAAAAGGGATAAACTATAATAAACATGATTTATGATGGTAGACTATTTTTTTTTTAATAAAAACAATAAGGTATCCTTTTGACATTTTGTGGTATTTTTTAATCGAAAATACGGTTGTATTATGGGCTCTTTTGCAGTTGACAAAAAATTAAAATAACATGCATGCGAGAGGAAGGCGAGGAACATATGAATACATCCTTTGGGAAGATAAGTTATGCGTTTTAATAAAAGAGTTCAATTTAAATGAAAACATGGTTTGCCATAAAATCCAATGGGAAATTAATATTCCATATTGTGACTGTGAGGGGCAAATAGCAATTCAATTGACAAATAAATTGCTTTTTTTTCTCCTGATAAAATTCAACGTGTGTATCTGAAGCAAAAATGCTTCGTCGTTATAAGACTAAAGGGACCAATGATGCTGAGATTGGAAGAAGGTTGTTTGAATTTTCTTTTTAAATTAATTTTTGCGGAAATGATGTGATAAAATGAAATTATTTTTGCCCTTGATTTTTAAAGAAATTATCTGGAAAACCAGGAAGACTTTGGTTACGAGATAAGGGAATTTTACTAACATAAGTATGAGTTGACCAAATTTTTCAATTGAATAATTTACTTATAAACATTTTATGAATCAAAGATGACGCTGCTATCGTTTTTATATGGAAAAAAGGATTTGGAGATTAGCAGTACACCTAACCGAAGAATATAACGCTGTTGATGAACTTAACATGAATTTCTTTCAATTATTTATAGTTGCATGATTTTAGAATGGATTTTTTTTTTTAGGATTTTGAAAAAAAATTACGGTTTCCAAACGAGTTTGAAGGTTTTTTTTAAGTCGCTGAGTGTTAAAACGCACATTTAATTTACCGACAATATGCATCAGCAAAGAAAAGATAAATATCGTACTTAAAGATTCCGAGAGCTGAAATTACAGGGAATCTTCAATTAAATAAAACACAATCAACAGTAAACACTGATAACCGACAATCACGCAGGTTTTCACTCCGAACCTTGATGAGCTACTTAAACACTCTTTGGATTAAACATAGGAAAATATATTAAAGGATTCCGATCCTTCCACCTTTTCTACAAAATAAGTTTATCGAATTCATTTGCAGACAGATATCTGTATTATCATTTGTAAGCGTTGTTAGTGCTTGATTTTTGACAGATCTAGCTTAACTAAAGGTTTGTTTGATTAAATATTTTTTTAGAAGCAAATCTCCACGCAGCGTTTATTTGTTAAAGCTGGCGTAATGTACAATGGCGTAATGTACAACGCCTGAGCAAGTGTCGTAGATTTTTTCGCACGTAGGTATAGGTAGATATTAATGGATAGGAAAAATACAAATTAGGGGTTAGCAAAGAAAACCCCATCGATTTTTTATTTTTTTTTGCATACACACATGAATGAAGGAATAGAAGATTACGTCTCTCCGCATTTTTTTATGACGTAGGAAGTGACTTGCAAATATAATTACAAATTGTGTACAGAGTGAATGTTTTGACATTTCAGCTTTGACATTACAGTTTTTGACATTTCTAATGCTTTATTTTCTTAAAATTTCAGTTTTTACATGGGAATTCTTTCATTAGATTTGTATATTTAATTATCTTATTGATTAATTTTACCCGAAGTTTGGCAGAATTGCATCTAGTCGTGGTCACGAGATAGATAACCCCAACGAACAATTTAACTTGTATTAGGTTCAAAACAAGCTATTTTCAGACTGCTATAGAAATAGTAAAGGGCTTTATACAAGTTATTTTGGCGCAAATTGCACAAGCTATATAACTCCTATAAGACTTTTGGTTGTAAGTGCTATATCAGCAAATAGCTTTTCATGAAATGCAATTGGCTTGCCTCTGTCGGCAATTTTGTGACATTATAATGGTTGGGATTACATTACAATGCTATCCCAAAAGGCCAAGTTAACATCATATATGGCTTTTAAAATCCCAAGACCGTGCTGGCATATTGAAAGTGTCAATCGCTGTTACAAAACTTAACCACATGTTTACATTATTTGTCAGTAAAAATGTTGCTGTGTTTATCCTTGAAACCAAGTTTCGTGTCCAAGTTTGCTACATACATTAGCATTTAATACACTGAAAACTTATAAAAAATAAAGTGGTAAATGAATTTGTTGAACTATACTATCACTATAGGCTTTTTAACTATTGCTAATGAAATTTGCGGTTCTGGGTCACCTAGAATTCAGGATCACAAAGTGCCATAACATCGACTCAAATTCATTGCATGGATATGACATTTATGCTGGAAGGGCATAATATAGGAATGTTGAGCAATACACAACCTTGATCAACAGCAGTTTTTACTACCGCTAGTCTTTGAGATATCCTCTCTGAAAAATTCCAAAAATATATGGTTTTTCGCCAAACTTCTTGTTTGGACTTTTTTCCACATTTGTTAGCACAAATTTATTTAATTGAACTGCATCAATTTATACCACATATCCACCACCTTTTCTATACAAATTTAAAAGCACCAGCAAGTGCTCAAATAGAGGTAATAATAATAACATTTTTAATATTTTAAAATTACATGAAACCTTACTTGATTTTTTATTTTTACAAATAAAAATTAATGCACAAGTGGCGTAACCCACAATTTTTTTTCTAATTAAAGTAAAATTTGAAAAAAAATATCCTACTCTATTAAATATGACTATATTTGTAACACTTCCCTGTTTTAAGAGCAATAAAAAATTGCGCAATAGAAAAAAAAACAAAAAAAAATTTAAAGAAAACTTATTTCTAAAATCACTTGTACCTCTTAAGTGAATTTTTGGGGAAACGTCAGAAGTTATATCACGATCATTGATCATGAATTATTTCTTGCCGAAATGATTTAGAATGAGAAATAAATTCCACAAAAGTTCATCAACATGTAGGTGGTGCCACTTGCCCGAAATCATCATCAAACAGTAAGGGCAGATACTGTTTCGTGATTAGAAAGCAAATGACGATTCCACCAGATGGCCTATAAAAATTTTGAAAATTTCACAAGCCAGTTAAATATAAATAAATCAAAAATGAATGCTCAATGGCACCAACAACTTCGAAATATTTAAAAACTTGTCTTATTGTGAT
This sequence comes from Baccha elongata, assembly GCA_951217065.1. Lineage (NCBI taxonomy): Eukaryota > Metazoa > Arthropoda > Insecta > Diptera > Syrphidae > Baccha > Baccha elongata. The sequence continues at coordinate 32,811,116 of OX578274.1, read as the reverse complement.
CAAAATAAAGTTAAAAAGCGCCTTTTAAATGAAGATGGACAATCGGTATGTATTCAATTTAAAAATTAAAGATAAAGGGAAAGTTGAGAGTGTCCACTGAAAACATTCTCTTTACACTTAGAAGTTGGTTTTTCTGACCATATAAAATGTTTTTTAATATGACACTATCAGCCTTATTGTGAAGTTCACCCGGAATACATTTCGCCTGGCGAAAATCTGTTCCCCCGGAATTTTAAAAGCTATTGGGAATTCCGCCCGAACGATTTTTCACTTCGAATCAACAGTGACATTTCGGATAAGCGAGGCGTGTTTATGCACTTCTTAAAAGTAACATTAATTTACTCCGGAACAAATTGTGACAGTTTTGTTTTTCATTTCTAACAAAAAAAAAACACCATTAATTTTGATTTTGAAATATTTTCGGTTTGAATTTTACATTTTTATAATTAAATAGCTACTAAGTACAACTTTCTAAAATTTTTTCTATTATTTTTTTTTTGTAATAAATGCATTCTCTGAGAGAATATTTTTTATTCCTTCAAGTTCAAGAATTTACTTGAAAAAATAAACGAACACACCTAGTTTCTGATTTGACAGATCTAAAGAAAAGCGATAATTGTGTTGTGTTGTTTTTTAAAAGGGATTGTAAAATAAAATTGTTTAAACAATCTTTTGGGTGTGTATTTGTTGTGAATATTGCAACTTGTGAATAAAGTAAATCATAGTAAATTGTTAAAAGTTAAATAATCACATCCTTGTATGTAGGTACCTACAATAAACCACAAAAAGAGCTACTTCGTTGATCTAGGAAATGAAAAAAGTAAACTCTTCCGATCAATCCTGACAAAATCATATGTGTTTAGTAGCAAATTATATTTATTTAAAAGAAATATTATTTTGTTTTCAAAAGTGCAGTCAAAACGAAGAGTTCTAAAAGTTAACAGTTCGGAGACAATTTTGAGGGATGATTTGGTGTTAAATGTTTTGAAAAATTTCATGTGTTTGTGAAAATATTTCAATACGGTTATGTTTTACAGATTTAAACAATAATACAAATTAGCGTTTTTTTATACTTGAGCTGACGAAAAATAAACAAATGCCTTGCAATTCACAACTTTTTCACTCGTGAAAATAAGTGAAAATTTTACCTGTCGATCGCATCGCATTTCACCCGGAATAATTGATGACAATTAGGGTAATTTTTCGAACATTAATTGATTTTGCCCAGAGATTCACAATTTTCGCCCGAACATTCACAATAGGCGAAGAGTGAAATGTCATTTATTTCGGGGGTAATGTAGTTCGGGCGAACTTCACAATAAGGCTGTATAAAAAATATTTATTATGATAAACATTCACCGGTTGGCGTACAGTTGCAACAAGTTTTAACTATACGCCGATAAATTAGATTTATCCGATGGGCATTAGAAGACAATTTTAAATGAAAAGGATTATGGTATTATTCGAACGCATATTAAAAAACAAAATCAAAGCACTTATTAAAGCTTAAACTTCTTTTGAATATTATGGTTTTAGTTTTTCACACCGTACCACACTTTGTTACAAAAAAAAAAAAAAAACATACAAAATTTTTCCAGTGAACACAAATTTATAAATAAATTTTTCTAATGTTTGCACTTTTCATTGTCGTCCTTTATTTTCTAGAAATACACCAACGCACGAGCAGGCAACAGCGAGATGACAGGCGATTTACATATAGATACATATTATTCACCACACATTTTCCAACTTACACATGCTCCTGCTAAGCCAACTGGAAACTAAGATTAAAATGCACCTAGTTTTCAAAAATAAAAAGTAAAAATGTTACCTTCTTTTTTTTTTTGGGCTAAAACAAAAATATTTTTCAATATTATATTTTAATCTATATATGTCCTTTTTGTGTGTATTTGTATTTTTGTGTTTGTGTAAAAAATATGTATTTTATGTATATGAATGCATTAAGGGTTAGTATTTGTGCTACAGCTGAATCTTTTAATGCAGGACCTCTGTGTACAAATTGTATATATATGGACTCTTGCAAATTAATATGTAATGTATGTCTTTAAAATATACCTTCATTGAAATCGACACCCTGTCGATTTGGTTGAAAGAACAAATGTGTTCGATAGTGTATATCCTCGGAGGTGTTTGATATACCCATGTCACGGGAGCGCTTGGTTCTGTTCACCTTGCTGGTGAGCTTACCACCACCACCGCCAGATTTGGCAGCACCACCTTCGCGGAAATTCTTTCGAAACATTAAATTCATCTTGATGGGTGAGTGTTTTTTTGTTTGTTTTTGTCACTAAAGGATTTAAGGATTAAGGATATGTTAATGAATGAATTTGTGTTGAAAACTTTGTTAACATCGATTTTCCAAGTGTAGTTATTTTTTTATTTTTAAATAAGAACCTCGACCTTAGACAAGACTATCCACATGCAAATGAGTGCAGTGAATGTCAACGATATGAAGAGAATTTATAAACTATTTTTTTATCATTTTCCATCAAGAGAAATCGATAAAATTCTATATAAATTATTAATTACGTTTACTACTACACACAACTGAGTCGTCCTTTATCCTTCACGGCAAACATTATAATTTCACTTTTGAACTTCATTGAAACAGAAAAAAATGTGGTCGATACATATATACATTTCAACTAGTGTACTAGATGGAGTTAGCGCGTGGGTGTCCTTCTGTCAGGCGATCACGATATGAACTGTTGACTCTCTAGCGTCGCTATATAGATTGTAATAACACGACGACTAGTCCCGAAATCACGACTAGCTGGATTTTTTTCTTAATCCACCCTATTTACGTGGAAGGATAGACTTGTGGGTAGGACAACAAAAACTATAAACTAGCTTAAAAAAAAAAAAAACATGCAGGGGAGGTGTAAAAATTCCACCCGGGAAATACCTCATATCCGCTTTGACGGTAATCAAAGTCTTATCAGATTTTTCAGGAAAGTTTTTACTTTCCATGCGATGCACTGGAGTGATTTATTTCACCGCGCACCAACGGAAGTAAAAAGGTGTGTTTTTGTAAAAATGTTTTAATTTTTAAATAATTGCCAACAATTTTTAGATGGTTTAATTTCAATGAGCGATTTTTTTTTTTCATTTAAAGTTCAAGCAAATTTAATTCATTAAATCAGTAGTTGCACGAACTTACTATTGTAGCCAACTATGTATAATAAGACTGTAAAATTAAAAATTTAAGTAAATATATTTAAAGGTCTAAATTAATTATAATGATGTAGGATTCAAAAACTTTGAATTTCACCACTATCGAATTGGAATACAATCGGTTATAATTTGAGGCCAGATTTTTCAGAACCGTTGACATTAAATTTCTCGGTTACAATTTTTCCTATTTGCTATGGAAAACTTCGTATATAAGCATTTGTTGTTATGAAAATCTGAAGAAGTCATACATTTTGTGTTTTATGTCTCCAAATGTGAATTTATAGGTATTATAATAAATTAAATAAATAAAATTTTTTTTAAAATTTTTAAAATTTTTAATTTTTATATTTTATTTTTCAATAATTTGAGTATTTCGCCCGATGATGGAGTAAGTACACTCCGAAACGCATCGCAATATAAATTTAAAATTAAAATTTAAACTACAAATTTAAAACTGTGAAGATTATTGAAAAATAAAAAAATAAAAATTAAAAATTTTTAAAATTAAAATTTTTTTTTTATTTATTTAATTTATTATAATACCTGAAAAAGTCAGGTAAAAAACAATGGGAAACACGAAACGTTTCAGAAACATTTCAAAAATGTTTCTTCAACTTTATCCACACATAAGAAAAAAACATTTTATAAAAGTTAATGAAATTTTCCCGAAAGGTTTTTTAAACAATGTTTGTTTAATCTGTCCACATATCAAAAAACTAGCAAAAAATAGTACATACAAAGTAAACAAATTCCGTCAATTTGTTTAACAGGAAGCTCGATGAGAACAAACATAAAGAAAACCCACAGTAAGTTTTTAGTTCTTTTCTGAAGGAAAGGTTAGGTGAGGTGTGCTATGCATTGTTTTTTAAACGGAAGTTAATGTAAAGATTTTTGCTGAACTTAACATTTTAGTCAGCTGAATTAAGGTTTTACCTTTTATGCAAATATCTTTATCTTGATATAGTGAACATAATGAGCTTGATAGCATGGCCACATCTTATTATCCCTCGGACAAAATATTTTATTTTGAAAATTATATAAGATAATAGCTGGCCTGCCCAGTGTCCAGATTTAATATAGCTCAGGCAACCCATAATATAGCTCAGGCAACCCAATAAGAAAAAACAACAAATTTTCGAAATCGGATAAGCCGTTTAAGAAGAAGAACTATATGAAAACCGAAATTTCAATAATAAAAAAATAAAATGCACGACTGGGTTACGCAAACTTACTCTGGTGGTAAGTTGCCATCACAAAAATAAAATTAAATTTAATAGAAATCCAATATCGTTAGAGAGATTTTTAAATAAATAGATGTTTATTTAAAAATATTTATTGATTTTTTTTTTTGATTTAAGTACGCCAATTTAAAGTTTTAAATAGTTTAAAATGTAAGAATTTAAAAAAAAAATTGATAAAACTAAGTTTTTTTTGTAAATGTTGTTATCGAAATTTGATTTATTTATATGGTCATATGACACATTCGAATAGTGTCATAAGGCCTTATTTGTAAAAATGAAATAAGTCACTTTGCCAAATGGCCTTATGTTACTTTCAAATGGGAAACACAAAATTTTGGGGTATAAACAGTGAGGTTCGTATGGGAGTCATGCTGCTCCCTGCAACCTCTTTGCCAGGCCTACTATACAGGATTTGGGGTTGGTGCGAGTTTGGGTATATATTCATAGAGGTTTTTATTCAAAAACTTTGCATTACCCAAACTCGCACCTTAACGAAATCCTCTAGTAGGCCAGGTAGGGGGGCAGCATACCTCCCCATATATACTTCACTTTTTGCCTTTGACCGTTCTTAAAGAGTGTCATAAGACATTATGGGCTAAAAGTCGCAAACAGATATGGCCATATGGCAAACTTTGACAAAGCGATGAATTGCCATATACAAATATGGCCTTATGACACATTGCGAATGTGGCCATATTTGTAAATACTGCCATATGTCATGGCATCGTGTTGCCATCTGGCCATCACGTATCAAATCTCATGGTTATCTATCAAATGCTGTTTTATCAATTCAAAATGGAACCTAAATGTTTTTTTTTCCTGATTTGTATGCTCAGGAATCTAAATTGCATTTGTGGTTTATTTAGCCAAAACACGATCACAATAATGGTGAATATTTTGTATGCGTGAGCCATGCGCCCATACTGATTCGGTCTACGATAGGGCGTAATGCTCTTTTATTTCATGTTAAAAAGAACTTGAATAGACACTTAGGTTAAACTTTGTATTGCTTACCAAGATGTAATTAATCTTTTTATCATCTCTTTCGACAATCGCGATTTGCCCCAGTCAGTGATGTTAACCCACCCGCTATGTTTTTTGAAACTAATTTTCGAGAAATCTCAAATTTCTATGTTGTGTTGTCAAGTGGAACATTTTTTTTTTTAAATTTACTATAAGTTTGTTTTTCCTGACCTTCAAATTGGTACCAATAATATCTCTCTAACGATATAATTATGTCGATTCTAACAATTATAATGTTCTATAATACAATTGGGTTCTTTTATTGTATTTATCACCTTATTATATTATATTTTATTGGCTTGCTAAAAATATTCTATACCTTTTAGTATACATATAAAATATACAACCAACCTTGAAAGAAAAACTATAAAAAAAAGTATATGAATCCATTTCTATATTCCTTATATAGCTCCTGGCATTAATCATAAAAATTCCATTCGAATTAAACAAAACCTTTTCATCACGCACATTAATTTATGAGAACTTTAGCTTGTGGATATGTAAATCACAGCTCTGAAACAAATAGGATAAAGTATCTAATTAATCAACTATTTATACAGTTGCATAGGTGTAAATCTGAATTTCAATAGCAAGACCATAAAATTCCATTCACTAACCTGTGAGAACGGTTAGCAAATTAAATTCTACCTCCTTCCTCTCATTGACACCACAATTCTATATGCAACCAAGTTATGACGGCACAATCAACGTTTGCTGTCGAGGAGGACAAAACGTTTATAACCAACAGAGTCTTTCAGTTAAAATTTAGATCGAAATCACACATTTAAGGATGAGGTATTGAGGTGGCAACGTTGCGGCAACGGATAGAGGAGCTAAGTTTAGGGCTGGATTTCCTGGTAATAAGAAGAAACAGGGATGGAATCGGCTAAGGTGATTTGTGATAAGTGACAGTCAAAATCACAAAAAATTGTGATAGTCACCTTCTCATGAAATTGACGTTTCATTTTTATTTTTGTTGCAATGTGACTAGAGTTACCACACGCATACAAAACATTATAAAATTTTCAACTTTTTTTCAATTTTAGTCACCAAATCAACAAAAACAATATTTCATTTAACATATGAGTATGCATTAATCGAAAATAAATGGTTTAAATTAGATTTATTGCATTTATTCACTAAAAAATTAACAATTTCAATGAATTCACTTGAAAATATGACTACGGCAACAATGTTTTTCACAAATGTCAATGACAAATTGAACGAAGTTGAATTGTGTTGAATTGGTGGATGTGATCACCTTACGCAGAAGGAAAAATCAATTTCATCACAAGTGGTGATCAAAAATGTGACAAGCAACTATCATCTTACGCGATTCCACCCCAGATGTTTAAGGCTGAAATCAAATGTAAGAGCTCATTCTTTTTATGTTGAGGGAAAGAAAATGGTTTAACTTTTTTGGACCTCCAAAGTCAGATATTGGAATTGGGCAAATTTAAAAAAAAAAAGTTTGGAATGCAAGAAGCCTTTAACTTTTAGAATTAAGTGAATTACTATATAGTTTCTATAAAAATATAAATAAAACTATAAAGTTGAGATATACTTTCACTTTTTGTGGAAAAATGGTGCAGGGAAAGAACGTCATGGGTAAAACTTTACATGTAACTAACTTGACTTGTGGTGAAATTTCACTTTTTTAGGTGAAGAAATTTCCTCACACAAGGTGAGAATACTTTCATATAAAATAAGTGTAAAGTTAATTCCCACCTTATGACAGAATTAATTTCACTGGAAAAAAGTTAAATTTCCTTCTATATAGTGGTTAAGTTATTTTCCTTGTGAAATTATTTGCCGTGAAGTTATTTCCCTACACTAGAATTTACTTTACTTTGAGCCCATGTGAAAGTGAACTTATTTTTCACAGAAAGTGTGAAATAACTTCACTTTCAGTTTTCAAATGGCAGATGTTTTTGGCTTCACACAAATTTTGGATGCAATATACAAATAATTTTTAATTAAACTGGGAAAGGTATATTTATAGCTCCACAAGTGAAGTTATTTCCCATTTGAAGTTATTTCTCTGAACCGGCGAACTGTATGTGAACATATTGCATTAGTTTGAAGTGGATTTAGGCGACATTTGGCTCCAACAGGACGGAGCAACCACTTACTATACTTCAAGTGAACACTTTTGTGAGCGCCCCATTAAAATAAGGGGAGATTTGGAGAGGCCAGCCCATTTTTGATTTAATCCTTATTTTTGGACAGATTATGTTCCAACTCATGGTCAGAAACAAGATATCCATATAGCTTCTTTGCTTTTAAGCGTCGTGCGTGACTAATTCCAAAAATGATATAGTTATCAAAACTGTGTAAAATTAATTTTGAAGCAAGAATAATCACAGTTTTGCAACCAAATCAGTGATCGAAGAAATGCCGCCCCTTTGGAGCAGAACCACAATACAACTTTATAAATGCGGCACTGTTATAAATCCGCCATTCAGTCTCACGTGATTATTTTATTTGCAATGGTAATACTTCTTGTTTAGTCGTTATACCATTGCATATTCTACACCAGTTACCATATGTAAATATTCATAGAAAACACAGATGTCCTTGAGAAGGACGACAAGAAAATTCAATTTGAATGTCTGCTGATTGCACAGAAAATTAATTTTAACGAAAAATGTACACAAAAGCAGATAAATAGGAGGTAATTGACAATGGCGACGACTAAGACGAGGCAAAGAATGCGGGCTGTGGCTCTTGCGTGCTCCAAAGACGTTATTATTATATGGTTTTCTATTAAGGAGTAAAACTAACATTTCTTCACTGGATGATTTAAGAAAAAGGGGTTTTCTTCTAACAACTTCACAAGCACAGCAAACCATAGAATATATAGAATAACGAACCGGAAGGAAGCACTAAACTGTGAAACTAACAAATGCGTGTGAAAACCATTAATCGATTGAAATAATCTAAAAGTGAGTATAGTTGAAGTTGTTATGTGCACGCATTGTGCATGAGAATTTGTTTTTCAATTATCTATCCTTGTTTGTGTTGGAAATATTATTTGAAATTAACTTGAAAAGGATAAGTTTTAATGTAAGGTTTTGACATGACATTATTAAGTTGGTAAGATGTTTATTGGTTCAAAACTATATAAGAGAGGTTTAAGTAATGAGTAAAACATTAAATGATAATTTAAAACTGCCTGCTCATGTGGAAAATATACAGGGATACTTTAGCAGGGATAAAGTGAAAGCCTTCTATTAGCAGGAAAGTAAAAAGGTTGTTAAACATCTACACCAAAAACTAAATAAATGGCATGCCAGGGTTGCAGAAACTTGCTCTTGTATAAAGTTATTTTCGTGCCCACGACTGGGAAATTCATTTGACCAGTTTTTTTCTATTAAAAAAATATTCAGTTCTTTATAATTAAAATTTTTTTTTTAATTGTCTGTTTAAAAAAAAAAACTTTTCAAAAATTACTTTTTTTCAATTTTTGTTTGCAGTATTGTTTAAATTAAGCGTTAAATTTGGTCAAAATCGGTGTAGCCGTTCAAACGATAGTCGGAATAATAAATAACGGTTATATGGCAACTACCGTTAATAAGCTGATTCTGAAAATAAAAATCAGATGACGGACATCACCATTGGCAACAAATCACTCATATAAAATTTTATGGAAATCGATAATATTTTTTTCGAGAAAATTAGAATTAGGTATTTCTAATTAGGTAGGTAATATTTCTCTTAAAACAGTTTGTACCAATTTTTAAGACAATTGGCCCAAACGTTAAACCTGGATGTATTGATACACTGCAAGTCATAAGGATAGGAGCAGGTCTATTTGAGAAGTAAAACTTATGTTACTAAAAAAAAGAGTATGGAGGTCAATAAAGTAGTGCATTCAAATATAAATAAAAAACTTGTCAATTTTTTGAAACCTGGGTTAATAGAATTATTCAGAAAGCTGTTTTTAAATTAAGTCAAAAATGTTGAGTAATTTATAATATTTCTTCATATTCCATTCATTCTTATTGTTTAACACTTAACATTAATATTAAGATTGACATTGTATATAAATTTTATCATTACTTTTGTAATAATGCTTTTAGTCATCGTAAAGCACTTGTACCGGTTGGTTATTCATTTTTGTTCTCTTCTACACATTCTTGTTGAACAGAATATGTAGAAAATGAAAAATGAATTAAAATCGCGTCATAAGAATATAAGCAGTGTCAAAATCAACGTTTTTTATTAAGTGGTAACATCTTTTTCAACATTAATGAATCATTTTGCAGATTAAGCACATTAAGTCGAATTTTTTAGAAAAATGTGAAGAAAAAAATCTTTATCACTAGAAAGAATGACTGAAAATTAATGTTTACTTGCTGCAGTATTTTTGAACGACTCTATAACCCTCAAAACCAAACGCCAGTGATTATGTTATCAACCATTATTTAGAAAGCCCGTCATTTTGAAGGGCTAACTTGAATGAAAACATTTTTTCTACTTTAAAGCTTTGCACTATCAGCAGCAAACTTCAGGGATAAGGCTACCGTTGAAGCAAATTTACTAACGCTTCTCCATGTTGTCCGCAGTGCAAAACATTGGAAGCGTCTTAAGCCTAAAAAAAAATGTCCCTCAATGATGTCAGAAAGAAGCATAGGATGTGTTTTGCCAAAGAGAACATGATGTGAAATGTTCAAAAATGGTAAGCTCAAACGACACTATCGAAAATATTTATTCATGACGAAAAAAAAATGTATTTTGGATGGGCTGAATGTTTAAAACTATTTTTTTCACTATCTAAGAAAACAGGAGCGATATCTGAACAAAAATCAAACCAGGGAAGGAAGCATAGTGGTGGAGGTGAAAAATTCTTCTATTATAGAACCATTGACTTGGTGTTACAAAACACAAAAATTAATGGAAACAGCTTCAAATCCTTGTTTGAATTAATTTTTTCCGAAAATGTATGATATTTTTGGGTAAGCCTCATGGATTTTTCAACACGACAAAGCCTTATACTCACATCCCGAGTAGCAAAACCATTCATTAAAAGCCAAATTGTACATTTTTAGGTTTCACCACCGTGCACTATAAATCTTGACGCAAAGGAAAAAGTATGTGACTGGCTCACACAATAAGTTTGTGAAGAATAGAGATTAAACGGTAGCAAGTAAGGGTTAATTCTTTCCAATAAAATTTCCTGGAGTAAGATTTTCCTGAACTACTTGGCTTCGATGAATAATCCGCTTAAAGAATGGAATTTTTCAAGTTATTTTAAACTCTGATTATTGACAATAATATTAATTTAATGTGAATAAATTAAAAGCTAAATAAATAAAGAATAATTCCAGCATTTCTGTTTCGTTATATTTATTAAGTGCTTGTGACGCGTTTAAATCACACAAATTATGGGTTTATCGATTATTTTATCCGTTAGTACCTACTCGTCTTGAAATTCTAATGCATTATTTTGGATTGAACACTTAACATTCCTTCTTGTGCATTAAAATTTTTTATTCAGTCTGTCATAATATAAAAGAAATTTGAGTTCTACTTCTCGAAAATGCGTGCTTCTATCCTTATGACTTGCAGTGTATATCCAGACAGGCAGGCAGACAGACAGACAGACATACAGACAGAGAGACAGACAAACAGACAGACAGAATTGTCGGACCTACTTTTTTCGTCTTCTTTATCACAGTCATGTTTGATTGTACAAATCAAAAAGTATGCGATTAAAGGTACCTCGCAAGTAAAAACGATATAGAAATGAAGATACTCATGTCGAAATATTCCAACATCGAACAGCTTTTGGGGAACTCAACTTTGGTTGATATCATTAAAATCCATCGGTGCTGATGCACTAAAAGCAGTGTTATTTAAGTATACTGGAAATGATATCGTAATGAGCACACACATTACACGGGCTGATGTAAAATATTTTCTAGGAAAGCCTTATGTAAGGAACTTCAATACCGTCAGCCCGAAATGCCAATAAGTCGACAACCTATTGTGAATATGTTGAACATTTTTACGACCTACGCTAACTACTAACTACGCTACTTGCCGAGATTAATATTATACAAACGTGATAAATTGCGAAGACGCACTGTAAAATAAAATTAAACAATTCAGTTCAGTAAAAAAACAAAAACTCGGACGATGAAACCAATTTCCAGCTTTGATGAGTTTTCAATATATCGCTCTCCCTGGAAAATAACAAACTAATTTTTTCCACAGCGCCGAACATAAATTCACTTGCCCTTTTTTTTAAGGTACATATAAATTACACAACAACTTATAAAAGAATCACCCGTATACGGGTTAAGTCCTGTGGAAAGCAGCAATAAACTTAGCAAACAATACTCTTAAATTCTCGATTCTCCAATATTTGTAGCCGGGAATTCTTCGTTTAATCGTTCTGTTCCAAAAAACTATAAATCCAAATCTAATATGGTTGAGCATTCACCACACACACACACAATAGATACTGCAATCTGAAGTCGTGACAAATGGAAAAAAAAAGAAGGAGGACACATATGGCAGGACGGTACAGTGATACAATCCGAAAATGAAATAAAATTGGGTCACTTGTGGTTATAGAACTACGCGGACATTATTAACAGAGCCACACAGAGGACAATCACCGCACAACAGCAACACAATCTTCCCCAAAGGACTCTGTATTCCATAACGGTGTGTCCATGATTAATGTTTTTTTGTGCTTCCTATACGATTGTTGGAAAATTTGGCTCCGCCAAAACCAGAATGTCATTCACTGCCCCATATTCCCACATCCCAAACCAGCCGATTTTTTGTTTTGTTTTAAGAGACAAAATTTTGTTGATGTTTCTACACATCTCTTTAAATGATTGCAATTCTTTTTCTCTTTACACAATTTTTAGATTTCAATATGACAAAAAAAAAAAACACACCAACTCATCATGTGGAAGTTAAAAATACCATCAAGGTGACAATGACAGCAACAGCAACACTTAGTGACGTCTAAGTGTCTGTCAATACCGCAGACACTTAATTCTCTAAAACATTGATTTAGACAAAGCAATCATTTCACATAGAAAATCGATGTTAACGGTTTGTTTGATAATTATTTGACACTTTGACAGAATATACCTTGACTTTTTAAATTAAAGTCTATCTTTTATTTCCTTAAAGACACTTCTTATCGGATTTTTTAACACTATTGCACGTTAAGTCAACGATCAGCTGAAAAAATCGGGAAAGACTAAAAAATTTCAAGCTAATTTGCTTAAGATTTGAATTTGCGGATTTTGTGCGTTTGAGAAAATATAAAAACGAAAAATGAGCTTTTATTTTTTTTTGCTTTGTTTTATTTTTATAACTTTTGTATTTATTTATATTTTCATAGAATTTATTTGAGAACTGAAAATATTTTTGTATTTTTAAAATTTGTTTTGATCGTGAAAGTGTCGCAAATGTAGATCCTTTGTGAAGTGTTTATTTGCGAGACTGGTATCTAAGAGAACAAAAATGAGATTAGAGATTTCAAGATACATTATATTACTAATAAATGTTAACATAGTTTTTAAAGAGTTTTTTGGTTGTTTGTTTGTAAATAAGGTACTGAGAGAAAGAAGAGATATGAAAACAGCAGCAAAAGTGAGTTAACAAGCTGTAATTGTTTGTTTGTTTTTTTGAATTAGTCGAAAAGGTTGAATGTCGACAGAAAAAGAATATTTCTATTCATCAGATGTAGATACTGTAATTCATCAAATGGTCCACTACCTCAGAAAGAAGAGGGTTTTTCCTAAAGCTTTATTTGTGTTTTTAATTTCGCCTCTTGATGAATATTTTGAAAACGTGAAATTTATTCTGCTTCATGATAGTATGAGAAAAATCTCGACGACTCAAGGTTGCTTGTAAGTGCTGGATTTTGTTCAAAAACAGTATATCGTGAGCAGTCTTTACAAAAAATGCCTTTTCGATTCAATTGTGATTCCACAATTTTGTAACAAAAAACGGATTTACCATAATACCTAAGATTTGCAAACTTTTTAACATTTATAAGAAAAATAGAAAAAGGACGAGCCAAAACCAACAATGGAGCAGAGATTTAAATTTACAAGCAATAATTGATGAATTATGAATAATACAAAAATAAAGGGCGCGAATGGGTCGCACAAATTTCTTGGTCTTGTGGCAAATTACTTTTATGTTGATCTGGAAAATTCGTTTGACAAATACAAAAAAAAAAAAAAAGTTTGTCAGTCCTAGGTACTAAAAAACTTGTTTTTTTTTTTAATTTGTCAATATTTTGATATGTTTTTTTTTTTATTTTTGAAAACAAGTGTATGGAATAAAAAAAGATTTATGAAAATGAAAAAAATTTAATTACATGAAATTTTATGAAAATTGATTGTATTTTTTTCGTGAAAAATAGAATTACCGGTTTTTCCAAACCAAAAACTTTTTCTAAAATTACTTTTTTTTAAATTTTGGTTTGCAATATTATTCAAGTGCAACCGTTCAAAAAAAGTCGGTGTAGGTAATTAAAAATGGTTCTATGGCAGGTACCGTTAATAATCTGATTCTGGAACAACATTTTCCAATTGAAGACATCACCATATAGGAAACAAATCAGTCGTATAAAATTTAATCGAAATCGATAATATTTTTCGAATTACCTCTCAGTTTTTTTTGGTAAAAAAATTTTTTTTTAAAAAATTACTGTTTTTCAATTTTTTTGCAGTATAAGTCAAAAGGTTGGCACTAGTTTTATAATATTAAATTTCGTCCAAATCGGTGCACTCGTTCAAAAGATGGTCGGTTTCATAAACAGTGGTTATATGGTAGGCATACCTACCGTTAATAAGCTGACTCTGAAAAAAAATCCGATGATAGACATCACCATGAGCAACAAAAGACTCATATAAAATTTTATCGAAATTGATCGTATTTTTTACGAGAAAATTAAATCTTTCGGTTTGAAAAAAAAAACTTTTTCAAAAATAACTCTTTCTGAGTTTCGTTTGCAGTATTATTCAAGTTAAGCAGTATAGTCAAAGAATATGAAAAGTGGTTAAAATCGATGCAATCGTTCAAATGAGAGTCGGCGGTGTAAAGAACGTTTCTGTGGCAGTTACCGTTAATAAGCTGATTCTGAAAAAAAAATTCCAATGAGAGACATCACAATTTTTTACGTATGCATAACTTGCATTATGGTACCTATATAATCCCAAGTAAAAATCGATTCATAAGCTAGTAGTGAAATGTGAAATAAAAAAAAGCGTTAGTACTATAACTCACGGGTACTATTATTTCACAACAAAAGTAACGCTGGGAATTATGATGGAAAACGCGTGAAATTCGCTACTAGCAGTCTTTATGTAGTAAGTCAATGATCCGAGCATTCGAACCAGGGATGATGGATGTTTTACATTAATATTGGCAACGATTTCAATATCGAGAGCCAAACATCGATTTTCGATATTAAAAACAGACAAAACATCGATAGGTAGGTATTACCCACCCATCATCGAAGTTAATTTGTTAATATTAATACTGAAATAAAACAGGCATATTGCTTACCTATAATATTAAAACTAAGAATTAAATATTAAATACAGTCACAAAACAAATAAAAGGCACGACTGGGTCGGACAAACTTGCTCTTGTGTAAGATTACTGACCTTTGGCTTAGGATACTAAGCAAGAAACTATAATAAATAATCGGAAGTAAAAATAATTTCTATAACGTATTTATGGCAGGTACCGTTAATAAAGTTATTTTTAAAAAAGAAATTCTAACGAAAAACTTCCTTATTGGTAAAAAATCTGTCACACAAAATGTTAACAAAATCGATCATATTTTTTTTCGACAAAAATCGGATTTCCTATAGACTTTATATGGCAGGTCCCGTAATAAGGTGATTTTGAAAAAATTTCTAACGAAAAACTTCATTATTGGAAAAAAATCATTCACACAAAATCTTATCAAAATCGATCATATTTTTTTTTTGAGAAAAGTCGGATTTCCTATAGAATTTATATCGCAGGTACCGTTAATAAGGTGATTTTGAAAAAAAAATTTCTAACGAAAAACTCCGTCATTGGCAACAAATCAGTCACACAAAATTTTATCAAAATCGATGGTATTTTTTTTCGAGAAAAATTGGATTTTCCGTAGCATTTATATTATAAGTACCGTTAATAAGGTGATTTTAAAAATGCATTTCTAACGAAAAAAATCATTATTAGAAAAAAATCAGTCCCACAAAATTTTATCAAAATCGATCGTGTATTTTACTAGAAAAATTGGATTGTCTTCAAGGCTTATTTGCCAGGTACCGTTAATATGTAAACTTATTCTGCAAAAATGAAAAACACAACCTTTGGCTACAAATCCATTGTACGAAATTTTATAAAAATCGATCGTATTTTTTACGAGAAAAATGGTATTGTCTAAATCGCTTGTATGATAGGCACCGTTAAAAATCTAGTTGTAAACAAATTTTTTTGGATCACCGTTTTTAAAAAATCAGCCATGTTCGTATTTTTTTCGAGAAAAATTGAATTATCTGTTATTATGGCAGGTACCGTTATTTTCAGACCTAGGATAAAAATCAAAAATACGCCTGGGGATATTACTCTAAAAATACAGAGTACCAAGTTTAAAGAAAATCGGCCCAACCGTTTAGGCTGTATTTGTCGATACATCCAGACTGACAGACGGACAGACAGACAGACAGACAGACAGACATAATTGTCAGACCTACTTTTTTCGTGTTCTCTATCACCGTAATGTCATGTTTGATTGTTATCTCACTTTTTTTTTACGAATACAAAACTTGCCTTGCCTGCAATCGCAAGTAAAAATGGCTAGAGTAACAGTCGGTCCGGAATTTTACTTGTAAAAAAAGACAATAACTCTTTTCAATAGATTTTGAGATTTTAATTCAAATGGAAGTCATTTCTAGTGATATCTGCATTGACAGGTTCATACACCGATTGCGCTTTTTTTCTTTTTTGTTTTTAATAACCAAAAGTGTTGAAAGATTTATGTTGGCAGAGTAAAGTTCTGTTTGTGACTTCAAATTTATTATTCATTGTTGGCATACGAATATTATATATTGAATTGATATTCAGAAAGAGAGGGGAAGAGATTATTATAAAAAGAAATTTAGGTATTAAATATTATTGAAAATCGAGATGGGTCGAGAATTTTTTTTTTGTTTAACATATCAACCTACATAATTCGTGATGCTAACCAGGCAAGCCTTGTTTAATAAGTATTTGGATATTTTTGGTGACCTCTTCAATGTTATACAAATAAATATGGAGCCTGCTTAAACACAATATTGCTTGTTTAATAAGGTGTTTATATTATTTTTAACGTAGAGTTTTTGCCTCAGAAAGATTTTTTTAGCAAAGGAATTCGATTTTTTTCGGTTGATACGAACCAACATGTTCTTGATGCTTGAGCCAAGAAGTGACAAGAGTCTTTTGGCTACGGCGACCTACGGTACGTGGCCTAGTAATGAAAATTGAATTTAAACATTGTTGTGACAATTTTTAAAAGGCTAAACAGTGAAGTTGACGTTTTTGTGATTGTATTTTCGACATAAAAGCTTTTACAGATTTTCTTTCTTTTAATTCGATCAAATAATTAATTTTTTCATCTTTAATTTTATCTTGTTGGGAAAAAATAAGTAAGTCAAGTTATCTTTAATTCGAGCTTTAATTGAAAAAATTCAGAAATTCAAGGTTTTCTTGCTGTAAGAACTAGTTGAACTAATTACAGAGTTAGGTAAGAACCGTCTTAATTAAAAAGTTCTGAATTGATATAATATTTAATAATAATTTTGTTGGTCTGTTCGTTTATAATACAAAATTATAAGTTTCATACTCCAGAGGGCGTATTCTGGTTCTGTGAAAACGTGAATCGAAAAATCATTTTCACATTCGCTTTCAATCATTGTTTTTACCTTTTCGATTCACTTGGTACAAATAAACCGATCCTTGCTCAGTGAATGAAAATTTAGGGGTGAATTTAATTCTTTTCGCTGTGGTGATTAATTTTTTTTGTTTTTTTGTTTATTTTTCTTGTCATTGAGGTTCTATGAAAAAGTCAAACGAATAAATTTATACAAATTTCGAATTTCTTTAACTAAAACATTCATTTGCAAATGAGGGCGTGAAAACAATTTATTTAAATGCAAATTTTTGAAGTATGGTTTCATTTTTTCACGGAACGGGAATCGAAATAAGGGTGAAAGCGTGAAAATATTTTCATTTGATTTTTTCACAGAAACAGAATAGGCCCCCAGACCTTTAAAAAAATAGTATATTTAGCGAGCGGTTTGTCACGAATGAAATCACCTGACCACTTATACTTGTAATCATTTGAAATCACGTTGAAATTAGATGCAATCACTATTTCAAATGATGAAATTGAAAAAAATATTGGTTATCGATTTCAAATGATTTTTTGCAATCATTAAAAATATTTGAAATCACTTGAAGTTTTTTTGCAATCATGAAATCAAAAATGCCATAATGAAATCACGAATTAAAATCACTTGAATTAATTTGCAATCATTTGAAATTAGTAAATATATTTTAAATCAATGCAATCACAAAATTTTGAAATCAATTTAAATACTGCTTGAAATCACCTGAAATCATATGCAGTCATTTGAAATTTTACAATCATTGAACCACTTAAACTGGCGTGACAAACCCCTCGGTATTTAGTTAACAAAAAACCATTATTTTTCCACAACATCGCGATCGAATTAAGTATAAATTTATATAAGAAAGAAACTTATTGATGCAGAAAGTTGTGCCTTTAATTTGAAAACTACATTGAAATCAAAGCCAACAAGTTATAAACCTTAAAGACTTAGTCAAAGAATAATATGTGTGTTGTTATGGATGGGAAAATAGACATACTTTTTACCAAATTTAAATTCAAAATGTTTTTACGCTTGAAAAATCGATGTTCGTCCCATTAAATATGTGCTATATGGGTGAGATGTACTAAAGCAGATGTTATAAAACAAATTTATCTACGAACTTTGATAGCAATTCCCTCGAATTTTTAGTCAAGTATTCCTTAACTATAACTTTTTAATCTCCACAAAAAATTCATTATACTTACCTACCTGGGATTAAGTTTTCATTTGCTTAAGACTTTCCACAAACCCTCCAATACAAGTTGTTATAGTCATGATGAAGGTTCATTTCATTTATTTATTCAAAGGATCAACAATTAAATCCCTACATCACTAATCCTCCTAATCTGCTCAACTTTATTCCATTTCACTAGTTTTCTTTTGGCCAAACCTCAGCCACTAACCACATCAGCCCTCCACTTTGCACAACCCTGCAACCAAATTAAAATCAACTTCTTTCTGGCAATAGAGTTCCACTATCACACGATTCTGGAGCATGGCCAAACTTTCAATTGCAGATCTCTGGAGAAGATTTTGAACACGGGACATTTCGATTTCATGTTTTTTTTTTTATGTTGCCACCCACTCTCCGTTCCATCGGCTTGGACCCACTGCCAAATTTCAAAAACACTGCCAGTTGTACAAACAGCATGCGGTTTCCGTTTGAAGTTTTTACACAAAAGGCTCAAACAAAGACAGGAAACATACATACGAGCATCGGAGTAAGAGAGAGTTAGTTATCCTTCAGAATAAACAACTACTATAAAAAGTCTAGACACAAACTTTGGGTATTTTACTGGTAAATTATTTGAGCTGCACTACATAACCCTATCCTGGTCCTGGCTGTCAAAAAAAGAGGGTGACAAAAGTGTCACACTGTCACCCAAAGGACTTGCCTGCCTCACTACTTCCATGTTGAAATGTGAATTTCTCTTTTTTTGTTTTGATTTTGATGGATTCATACCCCGAGGACTATGAAAACTCCCAGAAATTGGAAGAGCAAACGAGAACGACAAGGAAGTCCCAATCCCGTAATGAATTTGATGACTGACGATGTTTTTTGGATTTTGTTTGTGAGTTTCATTGTGAATTTTATTCAATTTGTTTTTGAATGAAAACTGACCCAAATATTGAGAATGAATGGCCAAGAACGGTGCAGTGATGTTATGATGAGATAAAATGATACGATGATTTTTTTTCCAGCTCAATGAAAAGAGATGAGTTGACAATCTGTTAAAAAAAAGTAAGTTGTCACTTATTATACTCTGTATATTGTATAGTTTAATTAACCTAAAAACGTTTTTTTCAATTGATTTAAGGACAATTATGGAATATCTTAAGAAAATTGTGGTAAAAGACAAAAGCAAGATTGTTATTTGTAGCAGATTTTTGGGTTTCAAATTTTTGAGAACTGACTTTGTTAAACAATCTTAAATCTTGATTCGAAAGCCTTTTAAGAAATTATTTGGAAACCCACCGAAGCAGGTTCGGAAAAAATTATTCATTTTTTACAATAATATCGCAATTCGACAAAACGATCAGACAATGCCCATTCTGTGCATTCCACTTACGGACTCTATAGGTTGGAAGGGATGGCAATTCTCCATACTAAAGTGAGTTAGAGCTTCGGTTTTGTTTTATTTTTGGTGGTGGTACATAAATTGTTTTAAAATTTTGGCACGATAAATGTTTTTTTTTTTTTGTCCATTTCCTGACTTTGGGACAAGAATACCCCGTTCTAAGCCGTGCTACGCCGCCAGCGAGCCACGTCCCTTAGTCAGATACTTTTTCTTCCATCACCGTTCATGTTATTTTTACTAGATTATCTTTTAAATCTTTTTTCGAAAGTAGGTAGTGCGGCGGTTAAGCCTGGGAAAAAGTCCAGCGTACACACGAAATATTCCCAGGCTCAATTGCCCCGTTTCCTACTATCGAAATTTGATGTTCCACTGATAAACCTTTTAAATAAAATACAAACATTCGTTGGTATTTCAGACAATGTTTTATTTAATTTTCGAATGTACATATCCCTATAATTGGCAAAACAAAACATGGCCTTATTTGAAAATATGAACTTATTTCACTTTGCATTAGTGAAGTGAAGCCGTATTTGAACGTTTGGCTTATTGCGTTCTGTGTTTTTTTTTGTGTTCGGAATGGAAGAAGTTAATATTTATGTATGCAGTGAAAACAAATTTAACCAAAGAAATATGGATCATCAGGTTGTGAAAAATAAAAATTTTAAAAAATTGAAATAAGGCTAGCGGAGCAAACAGATCTTATTTCACTTTTGCAATCGCCATAAAGCAAAAACTTGAAATATGGCTTAATTCTACTAACGGAAAGTGAATTTAGCTAATTTTTTCGTTTACCCTTATTTAAAGGCCTTGGTACATTGCCTAACGCATGATGTCGTGCGAACTGTGTATCCTTATTTCTATACCTAAAATGTCTAAATCTCTTAAGATGATCTTTATGTCATACTTTGGAACATTGCTCGTTGATATAAGTTTTGGTGTGGATCATCCCATAGATCATTTGAGCTACGTTTTCAGAGTTCCTTTTTCTCATATTCTTCTAGTTTCTGAGAATATAACTCAAGTGACACAGCTAATGGATCCTATGGATTCAAAGCTCGTCTTCAGTTCACCGTTCAATTATCCAGCGGGCACCGCTTGGTGGTAAAGATTCGATGTTGCTCCACAAACATTATGCAAAGAGTGAAAAAGACTGCAGAAATCTTAATTCTTAAAGGATGCACTCGTGGGAGAACAACGTGGGTACAAATTTTATGAAGTATATCAATAATGATACATTGGACACTGAACGTGTTAATGTATGCAATGCATCAATACAATAGAATGCAGGCAGAACTCAAACGTGAAACTTTTAAAAGAGATTCAAGGGAATGCATTAAGGGAGTCAAACTAAAATATATACCTATACCATCTCGCTGCCATATTGGTTCTGGATTATTACATATAAAAGAAAAAAAATTCAACAGTAATAATTACAAGATCATGTGATACTTTTTTGTTAAGCCAGAAATCTCTTACTTTATTTTATTGGTAAATAAAGTTATTGAAAAAAGTAATTTATACTAAAAATTAAAACAAGGTGAGTTCTACTCAACAACTCAGGCATAATATTATTTTTACAAAAAATTTGCAAAAAAAATATTTAAAAAAAAAATATTTTTTTTTGTTTTAAGAATATGTACTTAAATACCTACTTTTTTTTGTTTGCTAAACATTATGCTGTTATTAATTTTAAGTCAAAAACAGAAAACCGGATGGTGAAATGTCATGCCCTTTTTGAGAATGTTTAAAATAAATATTATTATTATAACTTTATTGAAATGTATAAATAAATAGTCCAGTCAAATTGTTGTCTGAATTGTACGGGGAAGTGTGCCTGAAATCCGATATTTCTGATTTATTGCAGACTTGTTAATGATGTTGTTGGCCTTATGAACCATCCGATTTTGTGACCTCGAGCGTCAAAGGCAATGATGTCAACAATCGAAATCGAAATTTTAGCGATATTCCCCTAACAGGACAAGTTTCGGACTTTACGCATACATTACACATATACGTATAATTTGACTGGACGAAAATTATATTTTCAACAATAACATAATTAAGCTGTACCTACCAGGGCTTTGAGCTAGCCTCAAAATAAATAAATGAATAAAAATTTGCAAACTCGTCGAAGATGCGTCGAGTCAAATTTTCAAAAACTGTTCCCAAAATAAAAGGCACAACTGGGTCGGACAAACTTGCTCTTGTGTAAGATTACTATAACCTTAGAATACTAAGCAAGAAACTATAATAAATAATAAAAGACTAAATAAAGTTAAAATACGTTTATATGGCAGCTACCGTTAATAAGATGATTTGGAAAAAAAAAAATTACGAAAAACGTCATCATTGGCAAAACTTGAGTCACACAAAATCTCATCAAAATCTATCGTATTACTTTTTTTGTTGAGAAAAGTCAGATTTTCTACAGAACTTATATGGCAGGGCAGGTACCGTTAATAAGGTGACTTTGAACAAAAATTTTCAACAAAAAACTCCGTCATGGCAACAAATCAGTCACACAAAATTTTATCAAAATCGATCGTATTTGAAAAAAAAAATTGGATATTCTTTAGCGTTTTACATGACAGGTACCGTTAATAAGGTGATTTTGAAAATAAATTTTAAAAGAAAAACTTTATTATTGGGAAAAAATCAGTCACACATCAAAATCGATTGTATATTTAACGAGAAAAAATGGAAGGCTTAGTTGCCAGGTACCGTTAATATGTAAACTTATTCTGAAAAAATGAAAAACATAAAAATCCATTGTACGAAATTTTACAAAAATTGATAATATTTTTGTATTTTAACTGCAAAATGTTCAACCTTTTTCCGGTTTTTTCCTCTATTCATTTTGTTCACGTTCTGCGGTAAAAGCGTTCGAGTAGTTTTGTAGAACGTTAAATTTGCTACAGTATTGACTATCTAAGCATTTATGTATGTCACATCGTTACAGAGATTTTGCGCTTCAAAAAAATGATAATTTTTCAATTTTTTTCTAAAAAATAAAAAAAAATTGCAGGGTAGTTTTTCAAATTTTTCTAGCAAATTTTTAAATTTTTCATTTTTATAGCAAAATTTGTAAAATTACCCTTTTTTTGGAGCGCCATATCTTGGTAATGACGTAACATACAAAGTTTCTTAGAATATCAATAATGTAGCAAATTTAAAATTAACAAAACATAGCCGAACACTTTTGGCGTAGAACGTATAAAGAAGCGTTTAAAGGAAAAACCGGAAAAAGTCGGGCATTTTACAGTTTTCCCCCCTAAACAACATCTCCAAATTTCATTGACCTCCGACTTTTTTCACCAACCCCACTTTTTCCTACCAGCCGACACTGTAATAACTTAAGCATTAAATTTGGGAAACGAAAATAGTAAAAATATTTTTTTTCAAAAACTGTTTTTTTTTACATAACACAAAAAAGTATCACAGGACTTTGTATAAGTACTACGGTATTTTTTTTTTTTTTCAGAAAAATGAGGGGTAGTATATAATGTCCCCTTCCCATACTACTTTTTGTTTGCCTTGACTCATCTTGCGTATGTGGTGAAACTGGCCCAACCAGATGTTGTTACATTCATTAGCAGGTGGTGGAGAGCGCAGAGGAGACTTAAACCTGGGTTGTAGAGTCGAGCTCACATATAGGAACTCGGGACTCTTAAAAATCTTGAATTCAGAATACGAATTTTCAGGAACTTTGCAATTTTTAAATTTATTTCACTAGTTTTGAGCTATGTTGCCTGGATTATAATTAAAGTACTTAGTTTATTTTAGAATTCTTAAATACCAAAAGCGTATTAATATTGAAATTTCCGTTAACATGAACATACTAAAGAACAAAATGCATAATTGCTTCTTGTCAACTTTTTAATAAATTATTATATTAACTCGTAAGTTACCAACATATAAAGAGGAAATGAAGTGGTATAAGATAAATAACACAAACCGTCAGCGTCATCATAAATATTTAATCCTCTACTCCTTTAAGAAAAATAACAAAATGAACAGAAAGTATATCCTTATACAAGTACTCAAATTTTATGTTTATTTTTTATTATTCTTCTTCTTCTGCCCCTGGTGACAAATTAATGGATTAAGGCTCCAGGATAAAAGTTTACCAAGAAAATATCATGAAACATTTTTATTTTTCTGTTGACCATTATACCCTGCAGCGCGGGAATTTTTTTTTTAAATGCATGTTGTATTAGTGTTTGCAAAAATAAATACAATTGTTTGCCCCTCTTAAGGGGTTAAAAAAGTTAAATTAGAAAAGTTCTGTGCATTGCATCGGAATTATTATGCAATTATAAGTGGATTTTTCCTGTCGGATATTTACGGAGGGAGGAAGTCTTTTAGGGTTGGCTTGGCTAAAAATATGGGAATTTAAAAATTGAAGAACAGATTTTCAACTGACTGAAGTTTCAATAAAAATCTTTAATGATTAAAGGATGATGATGCGGAAAATTTTATTTTCGCCAATAATTTTCCATTTTCCAAACTTTTATTTACTTCATCAAAAAACCACTACCAATTTAACACTGTCATTTCAGTCATTCACAATAATGAAGGACATTTCCACAAAACAACTTTACGGTGAATGGCCGACGACGACGTCAGAATCAGTAATGAAAAAAACTCATTAAACTATTTATTCTGAACTCATCGTTAAACACACAACAGCAATGTCATTATTCTCTCCTAGAGCTACCTTGAAAATCATTATACCCTCTACCATTTATAAGGCAAAACGCACCCCTCTCAACCCTTAAACGACCATGAATTGTGTGGCAATCAGGTGACTGTCATTGCAAATTGCAAAATTAAAGAGTCCTCAATACAAATTGCAACACGATGCACAAAACGGTTTGGTGTGGTGCATTGAAGGGCAGAATTCATGTTTAGAGAGTGTAGTGTGCCTTGTAGACATAAATTGCTTATTGTTAAATTACATAGTTATTTTGTTATTTTAGTCAGGATTCTGTTACAAATGGCTGCGAATGTCCTTTTTTTATATGCAATGTGCATGATTCTGCACGCGATGTTATTATTGTTGAATAATTATAAAAGCATGGGAAATGCATTTGGAAGCAGATGGCTTTAAAAATGAATTATTTACCATGCCGGTTTTTTTTCCATGTGAATATATCAATTCAAATTTTGTATTTTGTGCCATTGAGATTCTAAGGACATTCTAACGATCGATTTTAACTCTTTTGTGTATGTAAAGAGATATAAATGTATCTCGATTTCATGCATCTATGCTACCTTCTAATGGAGATAATTTTTTTAGGTCAGATTTTGGTGGTTTCATCCTACACAAAAGACTACTTCACAGTCACATTTGAGAATTCAGAAAGGATGGAAAAAAAAATCGTAAAAATAAATGGCCTGAACTAGTTGCGGGACGATTGAGCTCTTGAGATATATTTCTAGATACAAGTATAACAATGTTGCGCCAACACACAACATGAATAGAACATTTCTATGCAAACTTGGCATCCATTTTTTTTAACTTCTTCCTTTCAAACAATTTCACTTTGGAAAAGGAAACACTTAATGCATTTATATACGAACGAATGTGAGAAAACATCGGAAGCAGGTATTTCAACGAAAAAATGTCTTTTAATTGGATAACCAATTTACGGTGGTGAATAAGTGTTCCGGTTGAATGTTAGAAATATGCTGGTTAAGAGGATGTAATGTTTTGACATTTGAGTTTAAAAAGTACTCGACAAAATGAATCATTATTTAAAATTATCCTTTTGATAATAGGATAATGTTTGTTGATGTGTGGTTGATTTTTTTTAGAGTGTTTTTCATCAGATGATAATGGCTACACATAACATAATGGCCTACAGCTTAACATGCTTAAACACGTCCTTTCGAGTAGCTAATAATCGTAGTATGTATGGGTGAAGCTTCTGTGTGCGTGGTTGAGGTAGAGCTTATGATTGTTGTTGTACGACCTGGGAGAACTAAGAGGTTTGGAACCTTTGGGGTACATTTGCGGTTGTAACCCGAAATTCACTTTCGGAACCCAAAAATGGAATCTGAAATTCACTTAAGGAAACCAAAATTCATATTCGGAATCCGACTTTCAAAATTCAAAAATATATGTTCGGAACCTTACGTTCGAATTTCAAAATTCACGTTTTAAATGGGTTTTATACGGAAGTTTTAATTTCCGAACATAATTTTGTGCGTTTTGAACTTAAGTTATGGCTTCAAAAAGCAATGTCGGCTTCCATGCTTGAGTTTTAAGATTTTATACACATTTGAGTCAATATTAGGTTTCGAAATTAAATACTAGGTTCTGAAAGTGAATTTCGGGTTACGACCTTCTTAGCACCGCCAATGTACCCCATATACGATATCTGGTCAGAATTTCAAAACCATTATAAAATACACAGATTGGTTATTCTAAACTCCTTGCATGTAT
Source organism: Baccha elongata (assembly GCA_951217065.1). Classification (NCBI taxonomy): domain Eukaryota; kingdom Metazoa; phylum Arthropoda; class Insecta; order Diptera; family Syrphidae; genus Baccha; species Baccha elongata. Next base: position 32,784,715 of record OX578274.1, on the reverse strand, counting down.
TTATTGCATATATAGTATATTGATCGAGGCATATTTGATCTTATGGCAAATTGCCTTGTCCTTGGTACTTCTGTGGTCAGATTTTTAGAAATTTTATTTCAAAATGTTATACAAAATCGGAAAATCGTTTTCTCAAATTAAAGTCTTAGGTACCAATTTTTAAAAAACTATCCAGACTGTTTCGTCAGAACAAAAATTTGTTCAATAACACTGGCTTCAACAATTCAACGACATCTTGATTTTCAGAAGAGGTTTCAAGTTATCAAACCCAGACTAAATGCTCTTAAAAATAAAACACGTTTTCTGGACGAAGTCAACATGTCTATCATATGTTCAATAAAATTGTTGTGCGAATAATAAACTGCAAAGGACAAAACAAATTAAAAGATAAATAACATTCAGCGAAATAAACAAGAAGCACGACTTGGTCGCACGAACTTGATCTTGCACCAAGCTACCTTGCTGCTGTAAACTTAGAAAATATCTAAGTTTTTTAGGTCTCAAAAAAAAAAAATCATTTTTTTTACATTCTTTTCTTAAAATTTGTTTGGCTATTAATTAGGCGTTACAAAACTCTTAAAATATTAAATTTCTTAAAGTTGATGGAGTCTTTTAAAAGATTTTAGGAATTTCTCCAAAAACAAGTAAAAATACGATTGATTTCGATTAAATTTAATATGAGTATTGTCCATGGGTGATCGTGTCTTTCATCATTTTTTTTTCGGAGTAACTTATAAATGGTATCTCCCATAGAACGGAACTTTTTGAGATGATATTTGATATTCTATAGGTCGCCTAAACTTCATTAATACTGCATTACAAAAATTTTTAAGAAGTATTTTTTAACAAGTCAGTTTTTTTAAATCCATTTTTTCGAAAAAAAAAATCAATTTTAATAAAATTTTATGCGAGTGCTCTATTGTTGACGGTGAAAACTTGACGAATTTTCCAGTCGTTTACACGAAATTTAATTACCACAAGAGCAAGTTCGTTCGACCCAGTCATGCCCTTTATTTCTTGAGTAAGGGACTGAGCGTTGCACTTAACGAAAAACTGTTTTCACTTCCCTATACTCATATTTATTTTTAATATATTTTGATGTACACTGAGTTACAAAAAAAGTGGCGCATCTTGAAATTTTGCAACATTTTGAAGTAACTTAAACAAATAAACGTTTTTCTGGTACAGTTTTGTTTATTAACATAAAAGTAAGTCATTCATGTAATAAAAATCGAAAAAATAGGAAGAACTTAGAAATAAACCATAAATTAAGGAAAATGGGCATAAACTTCAATTTTACACTTTTTACATTTTTTTTTTTTTTTTTTTAAACTAGTCCTTGTTTCTTCAATAGTGGGTATTGCCTCCACGAACATCTAATAAAGCTTTAATTCGCCTGGACATACCTTGGATAAGGTTGTCAAAATGATAGCAACACATCAAAAAGTATGACTCCGCCACTTTTTTTGTAACTGAGTGTATAACATAAATATTTGCGGACTATCCATTATTTTTCTGCCATAGCAATTTTGACAAACGAATACAACGTGGTCATTTAGTCAGTTAAAAAAGTAACGTTCTGCAAAATAAATATTAACAATAAACTGCTAGTAAAATATTAGCGAAATAAAAGAGCGCGAAAATGGTTTGGTGGTGTAATAACTTTGGGAGTTAAATAAAAAGCCAAATGAAAATTCGCGAAATAAAAATGTCGAGATGAACAAAATTAATTGTGAACATATTTTGGGAATTAAATTTTTCTCCAAATGCTACGCAGTACGCACCCCTGTTCAAACTTCCCACTCTGTGATGATCTTCATGAAAATCATCCTTACCAACAACTTCTACCTATTCCCCAGTATTTGAAAAAAAATGCCAAAATCGTGGCTACCCAAGAAGACAACAACGAAACAACGAAATGACTGGCAAAAATGAAAATTCATGTCTATTATACAGGGTGATTGGTATAAGATGAACCAAAAAGCTTGAGCGTGTAGGTGGAGTTAAGACAAGAAAAAAATCGTATGAGAGGGGGTCTATTTCCCCCCGTTTAGGCGGGAGGGGCATTTTTCTAAAACATTGACTTAAATCAGAAAAAAAATTATTTAAAAACAACGGTGAATGATACAAAGCCTTGTTATATTTTTTTGGAAAGCCAGAAAACTAATCTTTTATTTAATTTTTAAATTAAATTGTTTAAGTAAACAGTTTTAAAAAAATTAGTTTTCAAACTAAAAAAATTGAAAAAAAAACTAAAAAAAAATTTTTTTAAATAATTTTTTTCAAAATTTTATGTAATTAACTATTTTTTTTATTTTCAAAATTCAATGCTCTTATTAATTTTTAGTCAAAAACAGAAAACCGGATGCCAAAATGTATCTTAGTTTTTGAGAAATTAAGAAAAACTAGAAGTATTTTTTTCCAAGAAAAACAATTTTTTTTGGTTTTTACAAATTTGACCTTCTCAGGTCAATTATCAATTAGGGAACTATCCCTTTTTTTATTTTTTTATTGCCTACCATCCGATTTTAATCAAATAATAAAAAAAACGAATTAACTTTTTACTTTACTTACTAGTTTTACTTTTTAATTTTTTTTTAATTTCGTCCGGTTTTCTGTTTTGGACTAAAAATGAATAAGAGCATTGAATTTTGAAAATAAAAATAGTAGTTAATCAGATAAAATTTTTAAAAAAATAAGTTTAAATTTTTTTTTTATTTTTTTTTCAAAATTTTGAGTTTGAAAACTAATTTTTTTAAAACTGTTCTCTTAAACAACTTAATTTAAAAATTAAATAAAAGAGTAGTTTTCTGGCTTTCCAAATAAATATAACAAGGCTTTGTATCATTCACCGTTGTTTTTAAATAATTTTTTTTCTGATTTAAGTCAATGTTTTAGAAAATTGCCCCTCCCCAAGTAGCATTTTGTACCTATTATGTTACAAATTTATTGTATGTCGTTTACAATTCATATACAGTTGCTGAAAAAATGTTTTGTATGTTTACATTAACTAATTGGATGATTGGTAAACAAATTGTAACACACAGAATGTTGTTGAAACAACACATCTTCAAACGTAAATGTACTGTATACCAAATTTCGTGAATTTAAAACCAATATCACAAAACATTTACATTTGTAGCAGTTTTGTAAAGCCATTATCAAAACTTTACTCTTACAAAACGTTTACAGTTAATAGTTACATCACAACTTCAAACGTAAGCAAACTGTAAAACATTTCATTTACAGATAATGTAACACTTATAACATTGATCGGCCATTAATGTTTCCATTTTTTATCAAATTAGAAAACCAAAAATATTTAAAATCTATTTTTGTTGATATTTAGTAAAAAAAAGCATGTTAAGTTTTGATTGAAATAAGATTTTGAATTTTGTCTTACAAAATATAATATAAAAATTTGGTTTTTGTGGGAAAAAAAAATTGTCTCAAATATTTTTATAAGAAATCATTTCTAAAATAAGAAAGTTTTTACAGGCCCCTTATTTTTATCGACCTGTTTTACAAAACTGGTAGAAAATATTTCTCGCGTTCGATATTTTGCCTTTACTTGCACGAAAAATATAATTATTGAATATTTGTATACCTCCCATATTATAATAATAATGTCAAGAACAAGATGGAAATTGTTTAAGTTTTGGTTTGTATACATAAAGTAATATGATCTCAAATGGCATTACGTATTTACCTATACAGTTTAATATTTTTCTGTAAACGATTTGTACCTAAGTTTGTTTTTATGTTATTTATTTCGAAATGTTTTTGAACGTTTACATTTGTAAACGTTTATATACCTAGTCCAGGAATAGTATCTGCAAACGATTTGTTACTAAAAAGTAGTTTGTCTGGTATGTGTTTTGAAGAGTTTTTGAACGTTCACATTTGTAAATGTACAAATCAGGTACATCAAATAGAATTTGTTCATATACTGTCAACACGACATTTCATTCCCCAAAACCGTTTACATTTTGGGTACAGTGAGTAAACATTTCATATACGCCTGAAACATTACAGCTACGTTGTAAACGTTCAGTAAATGTTCTGTAGCTCTGAAATGCTTCTTGGGTCCCGCCTCAACGGGGGGAAATAGACCCCCATTTCCATACGATTTTTTTCTTGTCTTAACTCCACCTACACGCTCAAGCTTTTTGGTGCACCTTATACCAATCACCCTGTATACATGGTTGAATTTTTCAAAATATTAGTAATTTTGACTCAAAAATGGACATTTCCTAAAATAAACTGATTTTGTTTTATAATTCTAGGGTTTGATTCATATTGCCCTAGGAAAAGTTTTTCAGCAATAGGCCGCCATTTTATAACAGCTTTAATTTTAATTTTAATTGGCCATGACCATGGTAATGACCGCTTAGAAAAGGAGACATGGCAATGATATCGAAAGGTTTTTTACGAGAATAAAATAGATTTTAAATAACGAATGCAAATTGAAAGTTATTCATTATATAGACGCGATCAAAATACATGCATTGCAAAAAAAATTTAATTTTATACTTTTATATTTCATGAAAAATCACTCATCATGGTAATGATTATACGAAGACTGTATAATCGTCTATTCGACCTGAAAAATATCACATTTCTGATTGGTTTTTGTAGTTACAGCGCCAATATTCAAAAATAAACAACAAATACCGTTATTTTTAAAGGAAAAAATGAATCTTATTCGATCGTTAAATTGATTTTTTCCAAGTTTTTACTTTTGGTAGAAAATTTATCATTTTATGTGGGACACTCTTATATTACTTGATAAAAGTCTTAAAAATAAACTCACTGCACGAAAGTAGCTGTTCATATTTACCTCACAAAACTGTGTTACTAGATTATTCGAACGTTTTCTTATTTCGCTGAAATATTTTGGAGATATAGCAAAAGTAGGGCTTGGGACATACCATGGTAGTGACATTTTCGGTGTTCAACTTAAAACTACGGTTATATTTTATAAAAAAAATTATTTTTTTGAGATGTCAGAAGTAAGAAAGCTTTTATTAAAGTTTTGAATATTTCTTAATTAAAAGTGATGGACTACAGAATATTAATATTTTGAAATATTCACCCACATACAAAAACGAAGACCAGTAAAACTAACCTTTTTTTCAAGAATGCCATAATAACGTTATAGTATAGATAATGTTTTTTTTTTTTGGGAAAATGCTTATTAACTGGGTAAATACTTATTAGTTTAAGGAAAAAACAGAATTTTCTATTTTCATAATACATATACCTCAAAACTTGCATGAGGAACTTGTTTGCTTGTGTCTTCTTTCAAAAATATGAATTAAAAAGCAACAAATATAATCCAAATTGGTTTATGAAACTAAAGCCTGTATAGGTATATCATAAATAAAATAATGCACTTAGCAAATATTTGACAGATAAATTTTCCACTGTATATTATGCTGCCATGAACTCAATTCAACGAATTTATTTTGTTCTTCCTTAAGTGTTATTATATTTATTCTTAACAACGTCTGAACTGAATTCAAGTAACCAAAAAAAATGTACAATATTTTATTAAAATTACCTGCTGCTGATTCAGCTGCCACAAAAGGACTTCTGAAACAACTTTACTACATCCAGCCTTGTTCTTTAAAAAAAAAAAAATAAATAAAAAAAAAATTGTCAACGATCAAGTTCAACAAGAACGGCATCCAAAAGGACGATGACAAAACACGAAGGATATTGAGTTTGGTTCAAGTGAAATAAGGTCAAATCCATTAAAATAAACTCAACAAGCTAAGCGAATCAACCCCAAGTTGGCGTTCTCATGTTTTATGCCTTGAATAAGCCTTCCATTCCATTCCATCTATATCCATCCATCATCCTCAGAGTGAAGTGTAACGAGAGAAATAAAAATGTGGGAGGCCAAAGAAAAGGAGGGAAAAAAATTAATGACACTCGAAATGCAGAAGTGGATAATTACAAACCATCGAATTCCACCTGTCACAATTTTCTCTAATAAAAAAGAATATCCATGTCTGAGCTTCCACTTTGAGCAGCCCTTATGAAAGGTCCTTGCACCAGGCCGATGTCAGAGAGAATCCTCTTACGTGTGTTTGCTCATATCCCCACCCGAAAAGTGAAGGTGCTGCCGCTTGTTCGATATATAGTTCGAAAGTTACCGATAAAAAGATTTACCAATATAGGGAGTGAGAAATTGATTTATGATCCTTTTGCAATTTTTGATGGGTCTTTGCATCCTTTAAGGAACTTTGCTATACAACATTGCACACCTTACACGCTACACTATACATTCAACCCAATGCCACCCACACTTTTGTGATTGCTGCATATATACAAAAGCGTGTTATTTATTACGTGTCCGTAATGGATACAGTTTATGTGGTTGTTGTCGTTTGTGAATATATGAAAGGAAGAAATGGTTGGCGTAACTACATAGTGTAATTCCGGTCTTCCGTATGTGGTTAGTTTACAGTTTTACATATTCATTGTGCGGTAGTCATAAATAACAGCATGAGTTGCTGAATTTGTTCGAGAAAGGACATTTAATGTCGTCAGACAGAAAACGACATTTGCCTAGCATAAAGAGAGGAACCCACAGGACAAACTCAAATGCAGTTAAATTTATATTAATTTAAATGAAAGCTGAAAGTTAATCAAATGTGATAAAGGAAAATTTTGTTGATTTTGTGTGGGTAGATTAATTAACTTAATTTGTTTGGTTTTTTCATTGTGGTTGTATAAATTGGTTCAACACCTAGTAAGATTAACTTTTAAATTACGTATCCTTTTTGTTATCAATTTTTTATTATTTTTCACATGGCTTATGAAAAAGATATTGAGATATCCGTTCGGAACGGAAATTCTCCGATTTCATACAAATTCTTTTAAGAAATTTCAAAAATATCGCTAAAAACCCACTTGATCCCAGTGCCACCCTAAATTCTATTGTGCGTTTCATAAAAATATGCGTTGGGAAAAATAATTCCTGCAAAAATGCTGCAACACATATAAAATTCGTGAATTATCCGTCCCGAATGGATACCTCGATAGGGCTGTATAAGAAATATCAAAACAATTTACAAGATACTGTATTTGCTATGGATATAATTTAAATAAATTAAGTGTTGTGAATTCACATTATATTCTTAAAAGGACATCCGCCATATACCTTTTCAAAAAGCCCGAAATCTTTTCTTTTATTTCATATAAAGTTGTTTAAGTAACTGATTTTTAAAAAAATTATCATCGAACTAAAAATTTAAAAAAAAAATAAAATTTAAAATTAAAAAAAAAATATTTTTTTTTCCAAATTTTACGCAATAAAGTACTACTTTCGTTTTCAAAATTAAATGCTCTTATCAATTTTAAGTCAAAAAAAGAAAACCGAATGCTATTAAATGTCTTGTACTTTTTGAGAAAATTATTTGGATTTCAGACAGACTTTTTGATTGTTTAATACCAGGCATAGCGATAGCGGGACTATCCGAATATTGCGTTTCGTCAATATCGGAGAGTATGTTTACGATATAGTCGGTATTTGAAAAATTCTGTTCTATTGTAACGACCGTTTAAAAGTTTTTTTTTCGATTTTTGTTCCGATGAAAAATTTTATAGTTGGCAACAAATAAACCATACGAAATTTTAAAAAAATCGAATGCCTTCTTTAATTTATATGAAAATTTTTTTTAAATGAAAGCTTTCACCATTGGCAATCAGTTACTCGTATAAAATTTAAATAAAATTATCGATTTTTTTTAGGGAAAAATGGAAATCAAAAAACAAACGAAAAAACTTTCCAAAATTTTTTATTGCAGTATTAATCAAATTTAAAAGTGCTTTTAGAGAATTAAATCAGTTGAGCCGTTTAAAAGATAATCGTTATTGGAAAAATACCGTCCGATGGTAGGAAAAAAAATTTAAGATAAAAGACATTACCATTGGCAACAAATCACTCATATAAAATTTTATCAAAATCGTTGGTTTTTTTCCGACATATTAGGAATTATAGGTGACGTTTATATGGTGGGTACCGTTGTTTTATGACCTAGGCTAGATTAAAAATAAAAAAAATAAATATTCAAAGAATACTTTTTGCCAAGTAGGAAAAAAAATACGCCCTGGCATAATACCCTTAAAATACAAATATAAATAGATACAAATACAAACGAATTTCCGGATGAAGTCATGTTTGATTGTTATCCCATTTTTTTCTTTTTCGCGAAATCATACAACTTGTTTTATAATTATAGTACCTAAAATTCCAAGTAAAGGTAAGTAACATTAATAAAGCTATCATCATTTTCTAGCTACCCGATTTCATTAAAACCATATTTGTAACACTCCTTAACAACAATTTTCTACCAATTATTTTTTATGAGAAGAATTGTCAAAAAGTTGTAGAAAATATTTTCCCTTACAACACTAAAAACAAAAACGATTTTTTGCAGATTTTCGTTAATTTTCTACTTATTTTAGTGGTCTAATATGATAAATTTCAATTTGTTTTTGATTTAGGACGTGTACCATTTGCGTTAAAAGTGCTATTAAGACTTCAAAAATTTACCTGCTCAGGAGCTCGTTAAAATTTTAGCAAGTGGTTAATTTCTGACATTTGTTTTGCTACGATCATTTGTACGTCTTTTTATTATGGGCCGCGTTCATTTTTGCATCTTTTTTTATCAGTCGTATATCCAAAGCGATCTGGATACTGGATAGCTTCGTGTTGTTGGGAAAAATTGTTTATACTTTTTACACACTTGAATTAAATTCGTAGCAATTTTGTATTGAAACATGGAATAATAAATAAATAGAACATCATCTCAGGAGGCTCTAACCACTTTTGCCTATACAAACTTTCAAAACTGCAGAGATTTAACTCTGTATGCGTAACCTTGCATTTCAAATGGGACTGTCAAATTTGGGTAGATCATACATTCTTACAATTTTGCATTTAACTGATCACACGTATTCACGTAAGTTTAGAAAAGCGCGTGTAAAAGTTTTGTTCTACGCGGGTTTCTTCTGAGAACGATCCAACGTTAAAGGATTACGTTACTGTATGAATTGATAAAGATTGTAGTTAATATTTTGTGATTTGTAATAGGTACATAAGTTCTTATAGTATACTCTTGGAATTTAGGAAAAGGGTAGTTTTAAGTTTTTATATAAAATAAAAAGTTATAGAAAAACGAGTTTTTTTTAAAGAATCTTCTCGATTAGTTTAAGTAATATTAGTTTTAAGTTAATTTAAGTTACGCAAAGGGCATTTTTCATATATAGTTATAGTATAGTTAAGAGCGCCCGTATTGGGCCAGTAAGTTAATTAGGTTGTTCTAAAAGCTATAGTTTTTAAGGTTTTTGTCTTGCATTTAAGTTGTTATAAGTTAAATTGAAAATAAAAAATGAATTAACAAAAAAAAAAAATAATACTTTTTCCTCTGCATAAACTGTCACTCGAACATAATAAATACTTAAGTATTGTTTCAGTGTAAAATTATCCCAGGGTTAGAGTTAAAAAGAATTGTAAATGAAGATGTGGGTATCGGCAATATTACCGCTTCCGATGACCACATTTTGATGTTTACTTGTTCCGGTAGGGGCGGTAGGTAAATTTTTAGTAAAAAAATGTATATGTAGTTTAATTATTTCATCTTCTAAACTTATTTGTTTTTTCGGTATTTATCCAAGCAAAGGCTTTTATCTCTCTTCTATATCTCTCCTTCTACTTGTATTTACATTTTCGTATAAAATAAGAAGAATTAACATAATATTATTATTTTGTTTTTAAAGAGTGCATTCCGTGTCACGTTTCATTATCTCACATAATAAAACCACGCAAGTCTTGACGATGAAAAATTATTCACGTGAGCAAAAACAACAAAAATTATACAAAACAAAAAAACTGAAGAACGAGGGAGTAAATAATAAAAAAAATAACTATTATTCTAAAAAACAAACTGTAAAAAAGCGTTAAAAGGCAAAGTTGAACAGTTTTATTCTGAGTATAAAATATAATAATAAAACAGCTTATCTCTTGTGGTATTGTATAGTGTAGTACGAGGGTAAAACCCAGAGTCTGAAATAGTGGCGGGAAAGTTTAAATGTCGCACTGCGGATGTTGTTTTCAGTTCCATTCATTTGCTGCCTATTATCCTGATGTTTACATCCCACAATGAATCTGCCAAAGGACTTTTTATCAGAACCTTCCCCTCCATGATGTGTTTGCGTTTCTCAAATTTGTTTGCTTTCACGAAAGCTATGGGGGAGGGTAAGGAAAAGTGCGGGACGCATTATAATGAAGGCCTCGAGCAAACTAACAAAATGTCTGCTGAACCATCCGAAGGTGCTTCCTCGAAGGATGTTTTTGTTTACTTGTGTCTGTTTAGATTGTTTGATGTGCCATTGAAAATTAAAAAAAAAATATAATTATATTTGACACCCCATTATGGTTGGTCTTCGTCTGTTTAGTAATTGTAGCATATATTTATTTAACCTCGGTTTTGGCGGATTTATGAGCCGCCATCTTGAACTTAACCCTTAATATCATTTGAAATTAAAACGTACTTGATGTTATGGTAATTTGTATATGCTATAGATAGCTGACGCTTTGATTAACTTCTGTTCATAATGATTAATGTAGAGTCAGGAGCTTTATAGAGACATATTGGAATATATAATTGAGTTAGAAATTGAAAGGAATCATCATTCATCTTGGCGGGAAATAAATAAGTTAATTCGAGGACAAATGACAGTAAAATAAGAAATTTAATTAATCTCATGGGAGTAATTTGGTCTAAGGACGAAGTTTTTTTTTTAAATATAGAGCATTAATAAAATGGCTGTACAATTAAGAAGCATTGAAGCATCGAGACTTTTATTCAGGAAGATTGATGTCTTGAGCCTTACCTATGATAGTAATAGTCTTTTACATAAGGAAAATGGTGGGTGAAATTTAAATGCAAAGGGAGCTTCTAACAATATATGTATTCGCTCTATAAAGCAAATATATATAAATAAGTCTGGTTTTGAACCGTCGAAAAAATTGTAATTCTTTATTTTTTGCATTTTTTGGGTTTGGTGAAGTCATAAAACTTATTCTTGACACAGTCTGCTGTTTTGTAGAGGTTTGTAAATGTAAATACACTGCTGGTCACTTGAATAGGTTCAACCTTTGTCGCAACCTTACTATAAGCCTCTCCATATCTAATACAATAACTCAATTTTGTTTCCTGTGTACTAAAAGAGTATAAACATACGCTTGATTCTCGGAAAAAAAATATTGGTCTGAAAACTAACTGTTGTTCTTAAAAATTTACTTAATTGAATTCATTGACAAAAACAAAAGCAACGTTTTTGGTTAATTTTTCATTTTGGTTAAACATCATTGGTTCGCTCTTGTATTTTTAATTGTGTGAATTTCGGCAAGTCCAATACATGTAAGGATTAGGGAAAATATTCTGTTATAGAAATGGTTTGAAAATATATTTTTTTTGAGAGACTGCTGCTAGGCTAAAAATCATTACAAAGGTAAAGGTCAAAATTCAGAAACATTTTGAATTATAAAATTAATGGGACATGATATTTAGAAAACTTTAACATCAGTATTTAGCTTAGTTTATACTGTATCAAGAACAAGTACTAACTTTGGAAGATACAGTGCAGACCTTTTTTTTGAATTTGGAGCTAATTTTCTGAGACCGAGTCCATTTGATATTAAGTATTTCTCCCGCTAGTAACTATTTTACTACTAATAGACCTTCCCATTTTCCAGGGGAGACGGCAAAAAAAAACAAAAACCTCTAAAATCAATAACAAAACACAGCCACCACGGGCTTGTTTTTATAATTTCTTACTTAATGCTTAAATAAAAGTCGTTCATCCCCCATAACCAACTAGCCACACTGACGGATGTGGAATGGTCATCCAATCAGGCAAAATTGTAAAATTATAAGGCAAAGGTGTGAAATTATAAGTTATATGTAAAATGTTTAATGTTTTGTGAAAAAATGGTGTTAAATCCACCAGATGGTAACGCTGGTACTGTTTCACTGCAACCTGAAACTATTTGTTATGCATATTACTGCATCGCAGTTAGAGTTTTCATACGCTGCAGCCAAACTGAGATGGAAACGTCCTATCTTTCCTGTACTGACAATCTTTTCTGGACGAACTAGAAAAATTGAATTATCTGTTACGCTTATATGACAAGTACCGTTATTTTCAGACCTGGAATAAAAATAAAAAATATGCCTGGTCAGGGCATATTACTCTAAAAATACAGAGTAACAAGTTTGAAGAAAATCGGCTCAACCGCTGCTGTGAAGCTGTCGATACATCCAGACTGGCAGACAGACAGACAGCCAGATTTGTCGGACCTACTTGTTGAGGCTTAACAACATAAGGCTCCGAGAAGAATTTGCCTTTAGCAATATAAGTTGGAACGGACTTGATAAGACAAAACCAAATTTCTAGTCCTCTGATGCTGGGGATAATGTCAGAACATACCAAAATTAAAGTTCTCCCTACAACCCTGGCTATGCAGAGCAAATAATCAAACACCGAGGAGGAAATGTAGTGTAGGGTTATTTTCCTTGATTTGGCGTCGTCTCAATATTCCGTTTTATCAAACATCTTGACAATATATGAGTATAGGGATATATTAAATAATGTAATGTTGACATTGGTGTGAAAACCACGGACTTCGGATGTCACGTTCAGCAGGGCAACTATCCGAAACATACGGCAGGCGTAGCTAAAGATTCGTTTCGAGAAAATTAAACGTCTGTTGTCTCATGCCCAAGCCAATCCCCGGATCTTTATTCAATTGAAAACTTGTGGAGTGATCAAACGAAGATTAGGAGGCGAATATTAAACAAATAGAAACCAATTGTGGGAGGCAGTTAAGGGGAAATGTTATTCCATACCTCAGAAAACGTGTCAAAAAATGGTAGAGCCAATGCCAAGCGCCGATTCCAAAAAATGTTTGGATAATAACGGAGGATAATCTGGCTATTAGATTAATAAAGACGGAAAATAAAATAAAACACAAAAAAGTTCATTACAACCAAAATGACTGATACTTTAGAAAGACGCACCAATTTTTTTGTCCAAGCGCAAAAGTCTACATCGACAGTTTTGGCTTTATATTACATATTTATAACTATTTGATTTGAAAAACTTTGACTATCCTTTATTTCACACAATAAAGTCAGTTTTCTAAATATAAGTGTAAAAATAATATTATCCTGAAAAAATATACGAGTTAATAAAAAAAAATTACAAACGCACCTATTTTATTGACCAGTTGTGGACCTATAATCGCAAGTAAAACATAAAAACGTGCGCATACGCCTGAGTGTATACTTTTACTGAAAATCCCATTTTCATTATTGGTGACACTAACAGAAAAAAATTACATTATCTATATATTAATTTAATACTAAGTTACGGTTTTACACACAAAATACAATTTAAAAATATACAATATTTTTTATTTTTACTTGCGATTACATACTACTACTACAACTACTCTTCGCTCTTCGGCGGAGCAAGAATAGACGCTAATCTACTGGTTAAAATATTGAAGTTCGCTGATGACATCGTTGTGTTTGCTGAGACGCCCGAAAGTCTACAATTGATGATCAACAGAATAGCTGAGTACTGCAGTAAATAGAGGCTTCAGGTGAACCTCAGCAAATCGAAAGTCATGATTTTTCGCAACGGTGGTGGTCCAAACTGCCGATTGGAAAAGTGGAAATTTGAAAACGAAGAAATTGAAGTTGTCAAAGATTACATGTACCTCGGAATAAACATACCAAGAAACCTTAGCATGAGGAACCATGTGTTGGACAGACTCGCCAAATCAAAAAATGCTCTTAATGCAACATGGAGGAATGTTATGCGTAGCAAGGATGTGCTTTTCAATACCAAATTTCAAATTTTTGAAACAACAGCGAAGGCTATAATGTGCTATGCCGCTCAAGTATGGGGTCACAAGGAGTACGAAGAGGTTGAACAGCTTTTGAGATACTTTTTGAAGAGATCGTTGAGGCTTCCCAATACTACTGCGAACCACATTCTCATGTTGGAGACAGGCCTCACTCCAATCTTTATATCCACTCTCAAAATGCAGGTGGATTACGTAATTAAAACTTTTAAAATGGAGGAGAGTAGATTATCGAGACAAATATCATCGACGGTTTTAAGGAAAAAGTTATCTTGGTTCGAAACATGGAATAACCTAGCTGTATACTGCGAACGACAACTTTCCCTTTCTGAAGACAGTGTAGACTTGTGGAAAGTGGAACTCTACGACCTTATCAGTGCAGTTGATCTGAAAAAAAGAGACGAATTTGTGGTAAGAGCTCGGCAATCATCTAATCGGGAAATTTACGCTAAGCTGGACTATAATCTCTGAAGCAATAGTTATTTTAAAGAAGAGTACTCAACAGCCCTCATGTCACTCATTTTAAAAACTAGAGGAGAGTTGCTGCTACTCAACTTTATACCACACGGAGACGATCGTCCCGAAATTTGCAGCCTGTGTAACCAACATGAGCGAGAAAATGTCTTCCATTTCCTTGGTAAATGCCCCATCTTAGTAGAAACCCGTAGAAGCATCTTCAGTAAATGCACCCTCAGCGAAGAAGAAATGATTGGTGTTCTTAATGGAAACGATTGGATGGCTCTGTTTGAATTCACGAGAATAGCACTCAAATACAGGAAACAAATAATAGAGGAACTGTTTTAATTAGTGTAAACATACATCATGTAATTTGTAATTTATTGATTTTGAACTAAACTTTGAATATTTATTTGTCAACTGGCAGACGGCTTAGGCCATGCCTTAAAATGATTTGTAATTTTTTTATAACGAATTGAGCTTCATGATAAATAAAATCATATTAAATCTTAAATCTTAAATCTAAAAATATCTACATAGTTATACTTTCGTGCAAAACTAAACAAAAAATTGAGATAACAAAAAAAGCTTAAATTCTCCAATTAATAGATTACTAAGATGTCTGAGAGCTAATATCATAAATAAAAGATCATCATTGAATAGAAACAAATAGGTACTTTGTTCAAACAAAGGTCACCATTTTTTTTTCTAATATCTAAGATTTATTTTCATTTTGATTTATTTCCCATAGCTATTTCCATTGTATGTCCGAGTTATTTAAATAAATGTTAACCCAGAAAAACAACACAACTGACATATATATACTAAAACTTGACAGAAAATGTATTCATCCATCACATCAAACATAAGTATATGACAAAAGAAAAAGGATTCCTCACTTTAACAACAACACCACATGTACTACAAATGTAGATATAGTGATAGTGCTGTTCACATTCAAGCTTGAAAGTGCGTTAAATCGCCTGAAAAAATAGCAAAACGTACTTCATCCATGGTTACCATATACCTTTAACAAAATATATAAAAAGAAAATAACAATCACACCCCCTATTCGGATGCTGATGCTGATGCATAAAAAGTGCAATATGTCATCAATTCATCATGCGCGTATATGTTATAAAAGCAAGTCTCTTTCTTTCTTCATGGTGCATATGTATAATGGATATCTATGGATATACAAGAGCTACGAGTGTTTCTATATGGCAACTTGGGAAAGCATATCCTATTTCGAAAACATTAAAAAGGATTCAAGTATGATTGTATACTTAAGTTCAGTGTTTCCAAGAATCGAAGGTTACAAGTGAAAAAAATTGTGGTAAAGTAATATTACATTTTGTGTAAGTGAAGTATTTATGTATTTTGTCCTTGGAATTTACATTCCGCAAATCTTGAAATATTTATACCAGTCATTTATTGCGGATATCGATAAATACAGAAATAAAACGCACAACTTTTCTGACATAAACAAGCTCCGTAGGTATGGATGCTTCAAAATTGGTAATTTATTTAACATAGCAATTTCGAGCAAAATATACTTTATTATGACCGTTAGATATGTGTATTAAAACCAACAGGAGTGGACACGAATATAAAAAGCTGAGGGTGATGTCGTCAGCGAAACAATTGAGTGGATTAGAAATTTCAGACAGAAGATCATTGATAAAAATCAAGAATAGAGTCGGTGACAAAACGGAGCCCTGGGGCACACCAGCATTTATATCGAAGGTTTCAAACTTAAAACCATCTAATACTTCTTGTATTGAAGGGTCCGAAAGGTAATTTCTAATCCAACGAACTAGAGATTCATCAATACCGAAAGCATGCATTTTCGAAAAAGAGCTTGATACCAAACTCTATCAAATGCTTCTAAAATATCAAGCGCAATAATCTTACTTTCACCAACACGATGCGTAAAGATTGGTTCCACTTTTCGGTGAGATAAAGCCATCAGATCAACAGTGGACTTATTGCTACGAAAGCCGTACTCAAGATATTTCTTATAAGCTGATAATTTATCAGCGTTTTCGATACCTAAGAAAGAAGGGAAGTAAGTGCGATCGGTCGATAGTTGGAGGGTTGGAAAGGGGAGAAGATTTGCCTTTTTAAGGAACGGGCTGGACAAATGCTGTTTTCTATCCACTCGGGAAGAGACCAGTAGAATATGAAAGATGGAAAAGCGTACGCAGTGGTTTTGCCAGCGTGGAAGCACACTTTTGTGTTGACCACTTGAAAATTTATTTGATCAGTTTTTTACTTGCGATTATAGGTTCAATAAGGCAAGTTATGCATTCCTGCAAAAAAAAATTGGATAACAAACAAACGACGAAAAAGTGGGAACGAAAATTATGTCTGTCTGTCTGTCTGTCTGTCTGGTTGCATAAGTAACTACATCTTGAACGGATGAACCGATTAGCTTCAAATTTTATATGTAGTGTTCTTAAACCATTCCATAGAGTAGAAATTGAAATTTTCTAACGACTATCTCGTTAATTTATTGATCGATTTTGATGAAATTATATATTCAGATTTGGAATAAAAAAGATTTATATGAAGATATTACCGGTCGGTCCTCGGAAAAAATTAAATTACAAAATTTTTTACTAAAACCAATTGTATTTTTTTTTTTTTTTAAGATAGGTAAATAGATTATCAATTTTTAGAAAAAAAAGTTTTAAAAATTGTTTTTTTTTCAATTTTTTTAGTTGCAGAATTTGGCTCAGATGAAGTTTTTGAATGTTACAGTTCCATTCTATTACAGTACGGTTCTATTGCAGCAAAGGTTAACTTCCAAGAAAAGACACTTTATGGAATTTCCTTGAAACCGATATTGTCTTTCTCATCGTCTTCATTAATATGCGAATGCAAAATAAATATATTTTTTTCGAAAAGCATCAGTTTAACTTTTTTTCGTATATTAAAACCTAAAATTCTAACACTTCCACATTCAAGTGGCAAATTTTCATCGTCACTGAATTTTAAAATTTTCCTTGAAAGTAATCCTGAAAGTGTGTGTGTAAAGGAAAGAAATAAATCCTATGCGTTATTTTTCCTCAGAGAGACGGTTAAATGTGTGCAACACTTTAAAAATGCAGTAAGGCATACTTACTGCATTATTTATATTGTATGTGCGAGAAGATATATCTAAACCTATTTTCATCGAGTGTCTTTAGTGATTTAACAACTCTAGAGATACGCATAAGGATGAGATATCTACTTCTGGTAATCTAATAAAGTGGAAAAAAAAGAATCTTAAATGTGCCACGAAGAGATACTTAATATTTGTTTCATTCATGAGCAAGATAATCATAATACTGTGTACCAAGTGTATATAAAGTATATCGTAGGGTAAAACTGATTTTTATGCACAAACTTAGCAAGAAAAGTGCTTCCTTAATTGCATCTAAAATATATGAAGAAGATGTTTTTGTATTCTATAAATAATAGAGATTGTTTCATTGGAGCCAAGAAGGCTGTAAAGCAGTCTGTTTTTATGGGGTACTTAAATCTTTCTTTAAATTTAAACACACCCATTGTCACCATTCAAAACGTAGGTATTTAGCGATTGTTTTAATGAACTTGGTTTTTATTCTTCAAAACGAAACTAATGTATCAAAATCATCTGTGTTTTTAAATGAATTTTATGTTATTTTCATTTGAAATTTAATTGGATCTTTGTTTTGATAAAGTTACACAACGACATACATATAGTCATGTTTTTAATTCACAAGACAATCAGCATACAAAATATTTATGGTGCATTGTGTGCAGAATTATACAGATAGACATAAGCAGTTGTTGCACCACAAAATGGCACCCCAAAAATAACAAATGAAATTAATTTTAAAATGTTTAATTCAGACGGAGAAATAAAATAAATTGATAAACAACCGTATGTCTAATGTTTATTATTTTCATAGAAAGGTATTGTTTTTGACAAAGTGTTTAAAAAAAATTGAAAGCACAATGCCACTGATTGCTAAAAATAAAAGTGTTAAATGAATTTTTATTTTGTAGCCTGCAAATTAATTTAATTTGATTTAAAATGCTTTGAATTTGTTTATTGCAATCGTATAGAATATATTTTTTGTCTGCCCTAAAACAAAGAAACGGTCAAATGTTAATTCAAAATAACATATTTATATCTATATCCATATACACATAAATAAAAATGAAGTGACTGTTTGTAATGTAAAAATATCATCTTTATTTCAAGATGCATATTAATGCATGTACGCAAATATAACAAAACATACTTATACATTTTGAAATATTGGTCTGTTTGTCTGTCTGTTTGTCCTGGCTAATACAGAGCACGGATGGACCGATTTTGACACGATTTTCACTGGCCGATACATAGCTAATGTTGTGGGGCATAACTTAAGCTATTTTAATTACTCCCTAGATGGCGCTTAGGTCGGTTTTTTTTTATATATTCGTATATATGAACCGATCAGAAACTATATACTGGACCGATTTTGACGGGACGACAATTTTATTTTAATTTT
This sequence comes from Baccha elongata, assembly GCA_951217065.1. NCBI lineage: Eukaryota > Metazoa > Arthropoda > Insecta > Diptera > Syrphidae > Baccha > Baccha elongata. Next base: position 32,765,785 of record OX578274.1, on the reverse strand, counting down.
ATTTTATCAAAATTGATCGTATTTCATTCCAGAAAAATGGAATTATCCGAAACGCTTATACTCTAATCATAAAAGTGACAGTAACTAACGAAGATTTTTTTAAAAGGAAGAATCCCATAAAATTACTAGTTTTTGAAGGTTTTTAAATAACCAAAACATTTTTTTTTGTCCTATGAAAATCTGAAAAAGCTGGTCATTTTATGGAGTTTCCCGACGCATTTTCAATGATTTTTGGGCTCACTCTAGTGTCGATACAGATAGACAGACAAATAGAATTGTCGGACCTATATTTTTCGTCTTATCTATAAGTAATCGTTATGTCATGTTATCTCAAGCAGGGTTGCAAAAGCTTAATTAATTTTTAGCTTAAGCTTTGCTTTTAATTCACAAGTTAGTTGGTGAATTAAGAATTTTAAAAAAAATCAATTCATAATCTAGTTGGTGAATTGTGAATCTATCTCTCCACGTTCATCCGGGCGGGGTAAATTTCCAAAAATGGTCATAAAACAGAAAAAAATATTAAAAAATAACGGTAATACATATAGATTCAAATTAGCTTTTTATGGCCTTTAGTCCATGAAAAAATGGCGTTTCGTGCGGATGCTCACTTTGCACTCATCAGTTGACGACGAGTGAGCACCTTGTCAATACGCAAATTTCCGCTTATTTCAGTTCAACTTACATAACTTTTTTGACAAAAAGCTAAAGTGAACTATATCCAACAAGATTACGATTGCAATCATTAAGCTGGAAGTGTTTACCCGTGGCCTGGTTATAGTTATAAATAATGTTTTTTGTTATAATACAAATTATATATACTATGTATTGAAAATATTAAATAATAAATAAAAAATAATTTCAACTAAGTAGAAGACTTAGCATTAAATTTAGTGGACTTGTTGAATTATTGATTCAAATTAGCTTTTTATGGCCTTTAGTCCATGAAAAAATGGCGTTTCGTGCGGATGCTCACTTTGCACTCGTAATACATATAGATATATATCTTTTTGAAAAGCCAGAAATCTCTTCTTTACTTTTATTTCTAAACAAAGTTGTTTAAGTAAATGGTTTTTGAAAAATTAATTTTTAAACTCAAAATTTGGAAAAAAATATTGTTTAGCTATTTTTTCCAAAACTCTACTTTTGTTTTAAAAATTCAATACTCTAATTAATTTTTTGTCAAAATCAGTAAAAAAATTGAAAACAACAAAAACTACCTCTTGTAGGAAAATCAACTTTTAATGTTCCTGACTGGACTTATGTAATTTAATTTTTCAAATATTCTTAATCGTATAATTATACAATAAAATATAAAAACTACTGGATTAAATCTTTTTCATCGATATCACCTGAAATCATTACCCTAAATTGGGTTATTTTGTTTGCTGATCAACTAAAAAAATGGATTTTCTTGGAAAAGGTGTTTTTTGTTATTTTCATTTTTTTAATTTTCTTACAAATTACAAGACATAGTATCTGGTTTTCTGATTTTGACCAAAAAATAGTTAGAGTATTGAATTTTGAAAACAAAAGGAGTACTTAAGAAGGTAAAATTCAAAAAAAAAAAAAAAAAAATAAACAATTAAATTTTTTTTTCAAAATTTTGAGTTTGAAAATTAATTTTTCAAAAACCATTTACTGAAACAACTTCATTTAAAAATAAAATAAAAGAAAAGATTTCCAGCTTTTCAAAAAGGTATATAATAGGCATTGTATGTGTTACCGTTATTTTTTAATAATTTTTTTTCTGTTTTAAGACAATTTTTGGAAAATTGCCCCTCCCATATAAACGGGGTGAGATAGACCCGGCCCCTTCCGTACATTTTTTTTTGTCTTAAACTAACCTACCCGTTCCAGCTATTTTTGTTTGTATTTTATGTGAATCAATTTTTATAGGTGATTTTTAGGTCGATTTATGAGATACTTTGAGGCTGAATATCTCCTCAGCCAATCGACTTAGGACTTTGGTTTAGTAATATAAAATGCTGATTTTAATACGATCTATATCGACTCTGTTTTCGGTGGCCGGCTAAAATAAAAAGGCCCACATTTGTATGGAGAGTGTCGGATGTCCTAATTCTAAAGCTAGTTGGTGAATTATGAATTAAAAAAGAATTCAATTCATAAGTTAGCTGGTGAATTATGAATTGAAAAATATTCAATTCATAAGCTAGTTGGTGCATTATAAATTGAAAAAAATTTCATTCATAAGCTATAGTGAAAATCTTGACACCAAAATTCAGAAAACAAAATCCCAAAATACAAAATCTCCAAATACAGTAATAGAATAAAGTTAATTCGGGATTTCGGATTTTGTATTTTTGGAGTTTGTTTTCGAGTTTCTTGTGTCGAGATTTTCACTAGCTTATGAATTAAATTTTTTTTTCAATTCATAATTCACCAACTACCTATAGCTTTGAATTAATTTTTTTCAGAATCATAAGTCAATAGTTAGCTTAAGGGTTAGTGTTTTTTTAATTCATAAACTCGCAACCCTGATCTCAAGACATTTGTTTTACGAATGCATAACTTGCCTTATAGTATAGGGGATTAAGAGCAAATTAATAAAATAATATGAACACCTTATAATTAGATTTGCTCATGAATAACTTATTGCCACACATTATTACCAAACTTTAAAATATTCAACTAAAACACAAATCCTAAATGTGCGGTGCTCATAACTTAAATTTTACTTTCCACTATAATTTTGATTGAAATTGTGCCAACGAATTTGTACTACCAATTCTGCCAACGCCTTCATGTATACTCTGGTAAACAGCGAGAAACCACAGATTTTTTTTTATTCAAAGTTATTGTTTTTGTCATTAGCAGTTTATTAATACTCCAACACTTTCAAGAACTTTTTTTTTTCCAATAAACACTTCAAAGCATAAAATAGAATAATTTGTAACCCAAAGCTTGTTCTATAGTCAAACTTTGCACATAAAGCCATTGCAGTTCGCATGTAAATTATAAATTTTCACTTGCAGTACACATGCACACAGCATTCCGCAGATCGCAACCTCACACTATGTACAAACTAAACTTCCTGTCTAAATCCTTTTCATGCAACAGCTAACAAAGTCAAGGATAACCAGACAGCATAATATAGAAAGTAGAAAGGAGCAACCACTGCCACACTAAATGATTCTCCAGAAATAGGTACATATATACAGTTTTCGTTTCAATTTTTTTTTTTTTTTTATTGAAATATTTATTGCAGCAGAATATAAAAAAAGCTCTAACTTTTAGTTTTTACGTAGACTGCGTATTGAATCAGAACTTTTTTTTTTATTTTTGTCGTCCTGCACCAAGGATATAAATAGGCGGGACAAATTCAAGAGGATATATGAATTATTTTGCACTATAATGCAGGTTGTTTTTTGTAAGTATTTATTCTGTTGGCACATCTGAAGTTCAACACGAAAACGTGTTCTTAGTTTCTTTCAAAATAAAAGTCAAGGATATTTTCAGGTACTACCCCATGTGTCACAAATCAGAATCAAGATGACACGTACCTATACATATAAAAATTATATAGATGTAAAACGTGCCAACATTATTTTTCATTATTTTCCTTTTTATCTTTTAGTATTAAGATTTACGGTTTAGTTTTTTTATTTTGTTTTGCGGAAATCAATAAACTTATATTTATGAACCGAAATCTGAAACAATTTGGGATTGCGAAACCCATTGGGACAAATGAGCTTCATTATCATTAAATTCTATTTTATTTGTTCAAATGCCAAAGAGATTGTGTAATAAATATAAATGTACTTTTATGAGCCGCATGATGATGAGTTCCAGGTGCTTTCTTAAGATATCATTTATATTTTTTAACGTGAATGAGGAATTTTAACCAATTTATGAGAGCGAGTTTCACTTCTTTAAAAGATTGAAAGACATTTGTTAAAAAAATATTAATGGCAAGGATGGATCCAGTTGTTAAATCTAACCATAAATTACATGCTACAAAATCGTTTTTACATGTGTAATTTACTGTATTAAAGTTTGTATAAAAGCCTAGTATACAGCTGAAGTGAAACGAAATGTTTCGTCATTTCCAAAAACACAGACGAAATGGAAACGAAACGGTACTGGACAAATTTGTATGTAGTGTTCCAACATTTGTAAAAAAATTATTTTTCAAAACACACAAATAAACAAATAAAAAGAACAGAAATTCATTTTGTAATAATCAGCCCTATCACAGGCCACGTCGTAATAGATTCGTTGCACGAATACCAAAAAAAAACTATCATTACTTCCGACGTACTGATACTGAAAACATTGCTACGAAATTCAGAGTTCGGGAAACGTAGTATCACTAGCCTTGAATGAATAGAAAGTTTTGCCGATTTTTCTACGAACAGATTTTTTGATCGGAATCAATTAAAAAACCCCGATTTGGATGAAAACGCACAAAATATATTAAGGCCGTGTGCGAACAGCGTTAAAATTTTATCCATTGGCTAAATTATGACACTAGTGTGGTGAATATAAACTTCAAAAATTTAGCCTGCTCTGGAGCAGGCATTTCCATACTTCCCATAATTTTAATTATTTTACAAAGTAGTTTAATTTTTTTTCTTTAACAAAATAAAATAAATCTATACACATAAATAAAAATGGAGTGTCTGTTTGTAATGTCAAAATATCAGTATTTTACTACACGCATATGAGAGCATACACAGCCCTTATATCAAAACACACATTTTTAAAATGTTTGTCTGCCTGTTTGTCCTGGCTAATCTCGAGAACGGCTAGACCAATTTTGACGAGACTTTCACTGCCCGATAGATAATGTCGATTTTTTTTGCATTTTCGTAAATATAAACCGATCAGAATCTACAGGACCGATTTTGACGGGACTTTCAGTGCCAGATGGCTGATAATATAGGAAGTATCTTATGATGCAAATTATCCCCTAGGTGGCGCTATGTAAAATTTTATTTTTCAACTGACGAACGCGACGACGGGAAACGGATGTACCGATTTTGAAGGGGCCTTAACTGGTGGATAGCTAATGTTCTAAGAAATGACTAAGGCTATTTCAAATAACCGAATAGATGGGGCTGGGGTCGCTTTTGCGAAAACTCTTATATTATGAGTTTGAAAGCTTTTGGCAAAATGTTGAACCAATAGGTTTATAATAACTCTTTCAAAAACAATGTTTTATCCTTTATTATTTCTGCGGTATACATATAATAAAAAATGCTTGTTTTATATCAGAACAGAACAGCAGCGATAGCGGTTGAAAATATTAAATGGGACCATATTTTCTAAACCACTGAACTGATCTGGATGATTGATATAATTCCAGACACATATTTGAACCGAGCTACTTTCTGCATAGTCAGTTTTTTTTTGGTTCAAAATCAAAAACAATTTATAGGATTTACAAAATGTAGGAATACGTTGATAATGCTAAATGGGGCCATACCTTCTAAGCTACTAAACAGAATTGGATGGTTGCTACCATTCCAGAATCAGCTAAGAACTTTCCTATATGCTGCGTTCTTTTTTTCGTTTCTTCCAAAACAAATTTTTACATTTCCCTGTACCAAGAAATAGAAGGGGACATTTTTCAATTCTTGTAGGGAAATTTAAAAAAATATATTAGTGTTAAAAATCCCATTTAATCCAGTTCGCACACCAAAAAGCTAAACATTTATTCACCTCAACTCAAACGTCCAAAATTAGCCAGAGGATAAAATTTTAACGCTGTTCGCACACGACCTAAATAAAAGAAAAATGTATAAACGTATTTTTCTTACTTTTTTCGGAGATTATAATTTATTGCCTTTGAATAAATTTTTGTTACAAAACGAAATAATTGAATTAAATTCTCGAATTAAAGAATGGTACAAATAAACGACAAATAATTTATATTTTGTTTGACATTTTGATTGTATCAAGATTCCGAAAGTAGGAGTATAGGACCGAGTTCCGTTCGGGGCTTGTGATGTTGTTTTGTTCGTATTCGTAGAGTAGCGTTTCGTTCGGAACTTTGTTGCGAGGGACTCTGTGATAGGGCTGCATAATAACTACAAAAAAAATACGAACAAAATAGAAACGTCGAAATTTTGCAATCAATTAATGTACCGGTCAATTAAATTGTGTGCGAAAATGAAAAGTTAGTGGAGAGTAGTGGAGACTTGAACTAGTTATATACCGTATTACCGTTTCATATATAGCAACATTGCTTTATATATACCTCTTCGAAAACAACGTTGGTCAGACCATCACCGTCATTTGGCCCAAATTATATGATATAAACATGAATAAAGTGTGGTTAGAACAGAATGGGATTTGTACGATCTACCAGTCACACAGCGAATACCATATAACATACCTAATGGACAACATTCTGATCAAGCGACATAAGGGCATGATATCTCACGCAGAGGTGACTGGTTTCCTTAAAATTAGCCAGATCTATGAAACGCAGTCATTGAAAATTTCATCTCTCGGATTTGTGCAAAGCCGCGGTAGACTCTGGAACCTAGAACCATGTCATATTTCATATGGGTAACTAACTATAGGGGCCAGGGGGATCATATAGCCACAGGGGTTCGATCTGGGAATCATCCATAATCCCCAAAAAAAAAAATTTCCATTGGACGAAATCCCCAAAGACATATTATGATCGTGATAGACAAAATCCCAATAGGGTGAGAAGCCCATGGAAAAAATCCACAATAAAAAAATTGTTTGGTCGAAATCTCTACAATCTCCAAAATCTCAAAAAATCCCCAACAAGTTTTAACTTCCGTTTATAGGTACTAAAATTCGTAAAAAAAAAGTTTTGAGATAATAATCAAACATGTAATTTCTCAGATGACTTGCCAACAGCAGGGGCGGATTAAGGTCAAGTGCCGCTCTGGGCACCAACATTCTGCCACCCTTCCCTGTGAAAAAATCAATACCTTAACCCAGTATACCAAAATGCAGAGTTTAAACTAAAATTTTCAAAATCCTTTTTTTTTAATAGAACTTACTAATGATATTGATTCTGTTTTGAATTATTTCACTGAGCCAAACCAAAACGTTTTACCTACCATATCTTATTCAGACAATTTATCTGAATGCACATCAGATAAGATCGTTTTGACTCGATTCCCAACTGGAGAATTTCCCACTCCACAAACATACAACTTTAATTACTGAAATATCAGCTACATACGGATGAAATCAAGGAAAAAATACTATAACGTAGTAAAAATAGCTAGTGGGTACTAGAATAAATATTAAGATATGAACAAGAAGTCCAGAAACTACAGCTGTAAAACTCCAGACTGGAGAGAAGTAAGAACTAGTAGCTGAAATACCCAAAATCAGAATAATTTATATTAATATTATAATATAACTTTTTAATTTTTAGAACTATTTTTCTTGATAAATTAAGGAAAATTTTGGAAACTAAAGTTCTCATTTATTAAAATTCTGGACACCGACGAGCATAGCTCAGCCTTCGTTTATTTTCCAATTTAAAATTAAACTATTTTCAATACGATTACTCATACCAATTCTGGCGTAATCCATTATAGAAGCTATAAAATACCTTTTGTTTTTTTCCATCCACAAAAAACTATGAGTTCTCAAGAATTCATCTTTTTATTTCATCTCTACATATTTACCCAAAAAAAAGTTACCCTTAAAAATTAACGAGTTCCTAAAATGAACATGATTCAAGCTCAGTTTTCTCCCTTTTTCCGAACTAATATATCCCTTCCAGTCAAAATATATCAATGAATAGTGAAATCCCTTCCCAATAAATTTGACTTATTGCACTTGTTGTAAAAGACAACCATGATCTTGCCAAACGCAAGAGAGGGTAAATTGCCATTGCAACGAATTAATCTTTTATATATACATCTCCAGGATTATACTCAAGTTTTTCAACCCCAAAGGACACAACTCTGCAGCAATATAGGATTTATACCTACTTTCGAATGTCAAACCATGTCACACGTATTGTTGCTAAGTAATGGCCACATTGGAATGTATAGCATTCACTTAGGTTCTTATCCTCGGCAAATCTCGTTTCTTAAAGTACTTTCCCTTTATAATATAAAAATGAATACGTGTATATGCAACAACTAGGTAGCTTTTTTTTTAAGTGCACTTTCTGCTTGACTAACTGACTACTTTTCGTGTGCTGATACTGCTGGTTTCATTGGGTATCCTTCTACACAGATTTGAGGATATACCTACAATATTTGTATACCTTAAGGTGCTTTTGAAAGTGCAACGAAACAATGAAGGAGGTGAAAGCGCATCTTAAGATGTGTATCAACCATATGTATATACGAACGCCCAGCTAGAAATAGCAAGCAAAATAGAGGAGACGTAGTTTGCTTTAAGATAAAATTACGATTACGCACTGGTCGCATGTCTTTGTTGGTTGGTATTCAATCTGAAGAAGGCGCGGGTTATAGCAATCAGAAAAACGCATCAGGAAAAATGTTCGAATGGATCTTTTATGTTGTTTTAAATCGATTTTAAACACAAATACTACACTAATCGACTACAAATAACTCAAAGAATTTTTTTTGCTAATAACTTTTACTATAGAATAATTATTTATTGTTTATTATGTATTTCTTTATTTTCCTGACGAAAACTAATTTTTCGTGCCAGCTGATTGACATTTAAAAAAAAATGGAACAAATCGTTTCAATTTTATTTGAGTTCAATTTTCACTTGTTCCGCTGACAGATTTCTGTCAGATAAAGTTTTTCGTGTGCATTTCAATCAAGAAAACAGCCTGTTCAATGACGCATTTTTCCTGATCGCTATAAACTCACATCAGGAAAAAAATTCCTGTTCTCATTTGTTTCTACTTTTCCTGATGGTTTTTCCTGATCGCTATAACCGGCCCCGAAGAAGGGATTCAACACATTTTTATCTTTAAATAAAAAGTTTGTACTCTACTCTACTGTATGTACTCTATTGATCTGTACTGTCCTATCATGAATTACCGTTATGTGCTGTTCTTAACTTTAAAAACTGGATTGTACTGTTTTGAATGGTTTTATACTTGTCTGTATGGTTATGTGTTGTTCCGTACTATTCTATAGGTACTGTTCGGTTTTGCTTTTTTTGTTGCAAGACTTCTCAAAAATAAGTTCAACGATTTTGATAAAAACCTTTAGTTTCATCCGAGATCCTTTGTAGAGCACAAGAGCTATTTAGAGATGTTGGAAAAAACAAGAAACAACTATCACATTAGAATATTTGAGTTCTTCTAAGTTCTAATGCACACTTGTCAGTCTATATATGAACTGTGGATTTTATGATATGCCATTTCATATTCAAATGCACTTATAATAATTTTTAAGTAACTGATACTTTGCCCTAATGAAACCAAAAAGAAATGTAGTCCTTGCAACCTGCACGTACGCTTCGGTTAGTTTTGTATTTCTTGTATGGTCTATGATAGTCCTCTTTAAAGTCTGCCTTTCTGGAAGAAGTAGATGCAGTTTGTAGTACGAGTAGAAGTACCAATACCATTCGGCGAACTACTTTCTTTTCAAGTTTATTTTTATGTCTATAGACATACATACAATCAGCAAAACAAACACACATTGAACAAAAATAAGAAACTTATGAATTTGGTAATGAAATGGAATAGGCACCTATGCCGTATAAATAAAATGAAATACAAAACAGATAAAAGTTTCTTTCTTTGGTTGTTGTTGTTGTTGTGTGTTATATGTTTTTTATTATTCCCAACAGTGTTGCCCCTCAATTAGAAACGTATAGTTTTCAATAACTTTTTTTCAAGTCACATACGTAAATTCACAAATATTCAGAACCACATTGGATATGATTGGATATGTTTTTTTATTTTTTTTACTCAACGGTTAGTCGTATCTTGTCACACTTTATATGCTTACAAAAAAAAGCGGTAGAATATTTGTTCCCTATTTTTACTCACAAAAAGAAAACAAAAAATTAAATTAGAGACAGGTTAAATTCTAAAGTGGCTGGACTATATGAAAAAGCTGTTAAAATTTTGTTCTTAAGTTATTTAAGTCGACGCGTTTTTTTTAATGGCTGCTAACGCAAAATCCTTGAGATATTTTTATGCACCTGAAATTCTGATGAATCATATCCTTTCATTAAAGTTAATGGGTATTCTATTGAAAGAAAAACGTCTCTGAAATTTTAGAAAACTTAACAGAAATGTTTCATAATTCTTACATATAAAGGGTAAGTTCGGGCATTATGGCGCACCTCTGAAATACCACACTTCTTATCCAACAATAATGAAAACGATGCAAACACTTATGTCTTCGTCAATAAAGTACCAAATCATAATCTGATGTCGATACGACTTCTTTTGTGGAAAAAAAGGAAACAAAAAAAATTGCTTCCTTTAAATTAAAAATTGAGCTAGCTCAAATGGGCTGGTTACGAAATCTCGCAAATCAAAATCTCGCTTTTGAAATCTCGCATTAAGAAATCTCGCAATCTCATAAACTCGTTTTTCATAATCTTGCAATTACAAAATCCTGTTTCTTAAAATCTCGCAATTACAAAAACTAAAATCTCGAAAACTAAAACCTCGCATTTAAAAAAGGATTGTCAGTTTACCACGTAAAAACAGTGAGATATGGTATGGGGGCATGTTGCCCCCCTGCAACCCCCCTCTTTGCCTCACTATAGGATTTGGGGTGGGTGCAAGTTTAGGTGTATCCAGTTTCTTTTGGATTTATTTACTGCGATTTTAGTTTGCGAGATTTTGATTGAAAATTGCAAGACTTTTGTGTGCGAGATGTAAATGCGGGATTTTGAAAAACAAGATTTTGTGATTGCGAAAATGTTTTAAGAATTTAATTTCTTAAAAAGAGTAAGTTCTTCAAACAAGAAAAAAAACTTGTTTTAAGATTGAAGCCAACTTAAAATGAGTACAAAATTCTTAAAACGTGAACAATTATTATTCAAATTAAGCTCGAAGTTCTTGTTTCAATATATGATTCTTAAACATGTGGCAAACTGCCAAATATAATAAGTGCATTTTTCAAATTATTACGTAAAACATTTTTAATATTCAAAATGTAATGAAAATCAAAAAGCTGTTTTAATTATTTTTTTATGTTTTCTGATTTCTCATAAAATTTTTAACTTCAAAAATGCTTCGACCATAATATTTTGAAAAATGCACTTATAATATTTTGCTATTTGACCACATATTTAAAAACCTCGAGCTTTCTGCAAATGGGATTTTTGTTTTTTTATACAACATTTTGCCATTTGCCCATAGAAATCATGCCTGGAAAAAAAAAAGAAAATCTATTTTTCAGCAAATCTTATAAAGTATTGGCTATTATGAAAGCAAAGAAAGTCATTTAGTTCAATAAAAGAAACAATTTCTTATTCAATATAATATTTACCTATTTAAAATTTTACTTAACACAAACAAATTCTTATATTTATTAAGTATTTTTTAAATAAACAGTTAGTAAACATAGGTTTTCTCATTATATAACGGATATAAGTGTTTCAGTTAAAAATTCTGCAGTTGTGTCAATATTTTCACTTAAATTTTGATTTTCACTCATTATTACACAAATAATAATAATTCCACTACAAGAAAATATAAGTAACTTTTAACCCGCAATGTGCTAACGAACTATCCAAACACGATGCGACGGCGAATCTAAATGAACAGCCAGTAGATATTATTGATACATATATCCATGATTGTGGCGGCTTGTATTAATCCTAAAAAGTCTTGATATAAGATTTTTGATCTTTATTTATGTTTGAATGCAACGTTTTAAGATTGTTTCGGCTTATTTTAAGAGCGAACAATTTTAAATCAAGTATTTTTTATCTTAAAATAAGAATTAAAAAGTGTTTTTCAGAATAAAGTGATTACATCAAAATTAATTTATGTTTTAGGTCTTAAGACATCATGTGCAACTAAACTGTTTCTTTTAATTTTTTATTTTGATTTAAATATATCCGATATTGTGTGAATTAACTTTTAATTTAATTTTTCTTGAAATCATTTAGTGTACCTATGAACTTGTGTTGTTTTTCCCCTGGACCCTTCATATTATATACATATATCTATACTTCAAAAAATTTACTTATCCCAATAAGTAATGAGTAGTAAAATGTATACCTGAATTTAAAAGAATACTATAATACTTAAGATACCTATTTTACTATAAAAATCAAATATAAAAATAAAATAATACATTTTTAAACTTTAGGGCAACACATGTTTTCCACATCAATTTGGTTCTTAAAAAAGTCTCCTAAAATGAGGAGTGATGGAATACGCATTGTGGTTGATTTTGCATATATAGGCATGGATGAAAAAGCAGATTTTATTTCATATTTTTTTGTGCATAAAAGATATATTATGTGATAGAAGATATATTATGGAAAGTATTTTTTTTTTATATGCACCAATAGAAATGAGGTAAACAATATGTCTTTTATTAAGAAATTTCTACAATCAGGATTACATTTCGTTTAATATTATTTGGAAAGATGAAACATACTTAAAAAGGAAACTGGTATCTATCATCATCATCGCATATTTATAAATTGGCCTTCAATTTTAAAGACAAACAAAGTTATTTTAGGAATAACACTTGTTTTGCACAAATTTAAATTTATTGTAATTTATGTATAAATAAGTAAGTATTTTATATTTTATAAAATATTATTTAGGTTAAGAAGATAATACTTTTATGTATCAATGTATCTTAAAGTGTTTGTTCGTTAAGTTATTGTAAATAGATTTCATAGTGTCATGTTTACCTAGTGTTGTGACTTGTGATCTTGTTTAATGCCTTTGACCCTGATTACACCGTGACGTGTTTCATCTTTCTGAAAGGAACGTACATATACTATGGTGATTAGTGGTGACTAGTGATTACTTCGTTGTTATTTGCCCGGTTGCATTCGTGATTTTGAAGTATTCAGAAATGTCAATGCGTTCGTGATTTAGAAGTATTCAGAAATGTCAAAAAGACGTATAACGAAACGTACGATAAAATGACTGGTGTAATCAGGGTCTTTGATGCTCACGTTTTTTGACGTTTGTGGAATATTTATGGTACCATGTCAAATAGCCCAAAATACAAAATGTCACTCTATCCAAAATATTGGGTGATCTGACATTAGGTATGTCAAATATCGCAAACATTTTAGAGTGCCAAATTTCCTTCAAATAATGCAATGTGTGATGTGTCCTAGTCACCTAATACTAAAACACCTGAAGAACGAAATTATACAAAATGTTAAATCCACATTGCCATATTTTTTTTGTTCTTTTTGCAATTTCAAATTATTTAAAAACGTTGCCACAAATTGCCCATTATTGGTGATTTAACATTTTCAATTTTGGGTGACTTGTCATTATGTCGAATTGCCGGAAAAATTGAAATAGTTAAAATTGCATAGTGAAAAAAAACCAAAAAATTAGTAAAAAATCGCCAAAAAAAATACAATTAATAATTTTTTAGTTTTCCCATTAGGCTTAATATAAAAATCCACAGAAAAAATAAATACAGGAATGGATTGCACGAAATTGCTCTTGTTGGAAACTATAGGACATACAAAAATTGCAGCGAAATGTGTAAGAAAAAATTGATTTTGGGACTCAAAATTAGAAAGTTACACGAACTTATTCTTAGTTTACCAATTCAAACATTTCTTTCATGTGTTGTCATGATTAGAGAATTCTTTACACTTAAACCACAAAATGTCAAAAGATTCTAGTACAAATTTCTTGAAAAAAAAAAAAAACACACACACACACACACTATATAAGCCATGCACGATCATCTAAAAATATATCCTTTAGACTTACCTTTTGAATTCCCATTGGGTTGTATTGCTGACATTGGTATGGCTAAACAATTGCCCGCCATTTCAATTTCTTGCGGATCGGATCGAGGACATGGTGAATATGCGACCTTACTTCCACGTCCTGGTGATGGACTGACACGAGAGTGTCGCCCATTGACAGCTCGTTCGCTCATGATCCGAACAAACCAAAACGAAAAAAAAAACTAATTACTCAGAAATCCATTCATTCATTGGTTTAATGCGGCAGCATTTCCTTTAGTGTGTTGTATCCTTTTGGAACCTTGCACCTAAAAACTTACACTTCAGAAGGTTGCCCTTTCTTTATCTTCTTTCCTCTTTTTACGTGAACTTTTTACTTTTTTTTCACTCAATCACACATTTTTCTTTTCACTTTTATACCAGTAAAAGGAAACAGGAAAGCCCTTTCACGGCTCCTTTGAGAGACACAACACAACTTTCTTCAGAAATTATTAAATATTTCCTTTGCATTTATAGGAATGCATCTTTTATGTATAAATCATTGCGACACATATCTATAAGTAGCTTCTCCTTAGTTCCGCATTACGAACTTTTGCTTAGGTAAGTAAAATAAAAAAAAAAGGATATCACATATACAACTTGAAGTTCACACACACGCGGAGAAACAAAAGACAAAAAGATGACAAAACATACGAACGAAGATCTCATAAAGAGACTTCTTCCAAATTGCAGCCACTTAACATTGCACCTCGAGTCGACAGAACAACAACGACGAAGATGACTTTATGACAACAACGAGTTATAATATAGCAACGTTGAAACAAAGGCTTGGGAAATAAAAAAACACAAGTTTACGCCGTACGACCCAGTTAAAATTGAAATACCCTACCGAGAGGACATGTTGGGCGAAAAAGGATAAATAAAAACAAAACTTAAACCCGGATACGAATTTTGTCACTTTTTTTTATGTGGTACGATTCATAAGACACCAACAACGGTACATACACCTTTACTTTTTTTCAACGGTAATACAGTTTGGCCCGCGCAACGAAAATAATATTTTCCACGAAAATCCTCAGCCGATGTCCTGTTAGCGACTAAACTGCGAAAGTGCATACAACAAACCATTATAGGCAATCTGCCTCAGCAGAGCAGCAGCAGCACCAGCAGCACTACAGCAGTATAAACGGAACCGCATCAAACTCAGCGAAAAGTCATTTATGATGAGCTTTGCGCAGGCCTTTCGCTCAATTGTGGTATTGTGAAAGTTTCTTTTGTTGACATTCTGAAAAGATGCGGCACGTGCTGGTACGAGACAGTGCGCATTTCCTTACGACAGATTGTTGATTTTATATATGCAAGCGCATTTTTTACGTGTCAAATGCTTTTTTTTTGTTAGAAAGCTTTTTGTAGTAAATTCATCAAAGCTTGCACGTAGACGGGGATGTTAAATTTGAAGTCAAGGAATTTGGATAATTGGTTTGTTGAAATCTCGACCAATAAATTTTCACAACTTTCAGCTATTTTTGAAGTATCCATATTGTTAAATGACAAACCGTTATTTAAAAATGCCAGCAACGTAATCGTGACAATGATACTAAACACTGATACACACGATGAAACGGTTGCTTCAAAATTGCCTCCAAACTGTTGCCTCGTGTGTATCTAGCATTATGTTACCAAAATATTAAGCACAAATGTAACTTTCAGCATCATTACCAAGTACCTGTCCTGATGGGCGATTCTACAAACGATGGAACTTTCGATGTCCACGACAATAATTTGAAGCCATAGGAATCTGATCGAAATCTTTGTGCCAAAAATCGTTCAGGCTGCAGATCAGTAGAGGTTAACAACCGCACATCCGATATTTCCAATTTTCTCAAGAAAAAATCCGATCAATTTTGATAAAATTTCATATGATTTATATTTGTTGCAAACGGCGGGCTGGTTTTCATTTGATTTTTTTGCGGAACGACCGTATCGATTTTTACTAAATTTAACATTTAAAGAGTTTTGTTAAGCCTGATGAAATCTGCAAACAACATTTTGAGAAAAGCATTTCAACGAAAACACCCGATAAAAACTGGACAAACAATTTGGCAACTGTTATAGCATTGTAAACTTGAACGTAAAGTTCTTGCTACCCAGAAGTTTTTGATAAATCACGCTCCTCTGAATCATTATATATTATTTCAATGGTAATATAAACATGCGATTTCCCACATGGCCATCTATTGGCGTAACAAAGCTACTGTTTTTGGAAGCCAACGCTTAATCTAATACGTTCAGTTCTAATCTACACAGGGGTGGGACTTACGTAAAAACATTGAGTATATAAACTTTGTCTAAGAACTGTGTATAACCTCAATGGTAATAGTTGAAAATACTGAGTTCCTGTACTATTATTGAATAAATATTATTCAATGGTAATACCTTTTACAAGTTAAACTACAAATGTTTGAAAGAAAGACAAAAATCACAAATATTGTACATTATGCTTTCGGATAATTTGTTAACTTGCCGAACAAAACAATTTTAAGGATCTAAGCTTTGCTTCCAGAAAAATGCCGATCCAGAAAAACTGTATCGGCATTCAAAGGGCAGATTCCTCATGAAAAAAACTATTTTTTTCGTCTGTGTGAACGATTTGCTGAACCGTTTGCTCTGAAAAAAATTCGCACTGACGAAAACGGTGGATCGTTTCATACCATTATAATATTTTCCAAACAACGTTTCTGTTTTTGAAACCCAGTATGTATTTAAATGTTGTTTTTAACGACTTTTTCGAAATAAAATCGATTTTCGAACTCGAATAATGGATTAAGCTTTATATTATTTGTTCTTCATGGTATGATAAACAGATGGCAGTCTTAAATGTGTAATGGAGCTTTACATTTTTAAAGTTAGTACTGTCTTTTAAACTAACGGAGAGTTTGTATTCAAAATTCAAATTATAACATAAAGGGAACGTTGAAAGAATTCAATTAACTCCTTTCAGTTACAAATAACAATAGACCAGTCGGCAGACACAAAATTTGGTTTTCATAGTGCAAGAGAATTGTTATCCAATTTCATGTTTGGAAATGTTAAGTGGGGTTTTCCGGGTATTTGAAAAAATGGCTGATGGTAGCGGGTGAGCTAACATAACTTATAAGAATAGCTTAGCTTATCAGATAAACAAATTATTATTAACTTTTCGATAGAAAATAATATGATATTCTCTCTGTCTATTTTATAGTTTTTTTTTTAATAAAAATAAAAGCAAATTAATTTTTTTCTTTCATTCCCAAAATTTCAAAACAACAATTAAATTGTATACCTATGCACTATAACTAAATATGTAACTCATAAAATGTTATCGGCATTGACGTACTAGATATGGACCGCCAATCGGTTGAAATTTTCATACAAACAGCCAAGAAAAGTTGTTCTAGCTAAAAACAGTCTAAACACGCCATCATCTTTTAGTGTTAAATACGTGTACTAATCTCGCCATTAGAATTTAAATGAAAACGATAATATATTCATCTGTAAGTAACTTATGGCATAAGGAGTGGATGTGTTTTGTAAAATAAAAGTAGTTTGATAATAATTCCCACCAAAATATTGCAATAGTAAATAATTAATTAAAGAAATCATATCACTGCTACGCAGATTTAGTAGTTGATGGCGCCCCTAGTTATGTTGGAACATGCGTGAAGTTGGATACTGGCGGTCCATACCTAATACGTCAATGGTTATCGGTTATATTATAATTTTAGGAACGAAAAAAGAAAAATATTTTTTTCTCTTGAAAAGATTTAATTTTAATTTTTTAAAATGGCAGCTTTAGCATCACCTCTACCACAAAATCTGCAAACAACTTTTTTTTAAAAGCGTAGGGTCTGAAAATTGAATTCAAATGTGAAATTATAGGCAAAGTTGCATTGCTGAATTTTGTAAATGGGATATCTGCGTTTTAAATTTTTATTTGATTCAATAAATATGTATAAAAGCTTTAATGCTATTTAAAAAGCGCAAAATATTTTTTTTTTTATTTTTGTCTCAAAAAAGAGTATTCTAGTATTCCAAAAATATAAATTTACTTGAATTTGTGGTGAATTTCATGAAGAAATTGCAATATTTAAATTTGTTAACAACGCAACCTGAAATACTTTCTCCTTTCGATTAAGATTTTGTTACTTCACATTCTCTCTTAAGTCAGGATTTACATTGACCGATATTTGACTAACGCGTCAATAATGTGTTGGAAAAGGTGGTGAAACGTGTGGGGGATAGTCCAACAGGCACGGTGCGAAAAGTTGACCCGATACATGTTATTTTTGTTTGCCTTATTCGTTATTCTTTGTAGTTGCTTTATTTTTGTTCGCCTTCGGTGGAGGTTGTTTCGCAGATTTGCTTGAATTTCAAAGTGTTGACTACTGCGAATAAAGTAGGTAAACAAAAAGAATTTGAAAATCAAAACATGGGTGGCTATCGAAAGTGAACACGGTTCATGTACCTAAATGTGTGATGCATGTTCAAAAGAGAATTGAGAAGAATCGGACAATCAAAGCACTGGTCATGTAAATCCTGACTTAGGGAAAAGTAGAAACAAATGAGAACATGATTTTTTTCCTGATGTGCGTTTATAGGGATCAGGAAAAATGTGTCAGTGGACAGGCTGTTTCCTGATTGAAAGGCACACGAAAAACATTTCCTGACAGAAATCTGTCAGTGGAACAAGTGAAATTGAACTCAGATAATTGGAATGATTTGTTTCATTTTTTTGAAAATGGCAGTCAGCTGATACGAAAAATAAGATTCAATCAGGAAAATAAATAAATTCATTTTAGGGAATTAATTAGGGAATTATTCTTTTTTTATTTTTTATTACATACCATCCGATTTTAATCAATTAAAAAAAAAAAAACAATTAACTTTTTACTTTACTTACTAGTTTTACTTTTAATTTTTTTTAATTTCTCAAAAACTAAGATACATTTTGGCATCCGATTTTCTGTTTTTGACTAAAAATTAATAAGAGCATTGAATTTTTAAAATAAAAATAATAGTTAATTACATACAATTTTGAAAAAAATTAGTTTAAAAAATTTTTTTTTAGTTTTTTTTTCAAAATTTTGAGTTTCAAAATTAATTTTCTTAAAACTGTTCACTTAAACAACTTAATTTAAAAATTAAATAAAAGAGTAGTTTTCTGGCTTTCAAAAAAAATATAACAAGGCTTTGTATCATTCACCGTTGTTTTTAAATAATTTTTTTTCTGATTTAAGTCAATGTTTTAGAAAATTGCTCCTCCCGCCTAAACGGGGGGAAATAGACCCCTCTCCTATACGAATTTTTTTTTGTCTTAACTCCACCTACACGCTCAAGCTTTTTGGTGCACCTTATACCAATCACCCTGTATAGAGCCAAAGTTTAATTCTTTAAGGTTTCCCATAAAAATAAAGTGCGAAACTGGTTCGCACAATTTTTTTCTTTTCTGGGAAGTTTCCTGCCTCACAAAAAATAATTTGTATACATACAAAAAAAACGACAAAGCTCAAGAGAAATATATTCTATGGCAGTTACTGTTAATATGATGGAAATTTTTTTTGTTTCAATCACAAAAAAAGGCCAGCAAAAAAGTATATTCAATTGGATTTCAAAAAAATTGTTTCAGTCGTTTTTTGAGATAAATATACTCTTCTTCATAATGGCTATATTGGAGTATCGTAACAACCTACTCTGTACGATATACATTTTAAATGACTGTTAGTATAGTTTTGGCGTAACTATGTACATAAATCAAAATAAGTTATTATTTTGAACAGAATATATGTATAAAGAAGAACGAATAAACAAATTTGACGTTTGTCAAGTTCAGAATTCTGTCAGATTTTGAAGTAATAACAAAAATTACGAGATTCAGTGTCTTTGATATAATTTTCAGTCGAGCCAAATTCTATGTACCTAAGTTTTGCATTTATAAACGATTAATATTTTTTTGTATAAAGCAGATGCTCTGTACATTCGTATATACATATAAATAAAATTATTTTTATGATGACTCATGAAATCGTGTAATCACGGTCAGGTGACCATTATTGAAATTCGAATTAGGTGACCGTCGTTAAAATTTGAATTTTTTATCCCTACCAAATTCAGCAGTTGGGATACTCAGAAAATTTTCTGAAAATTTCATCAAAGTCGGTCCAGCCATATTGAAGTAATTTGCTATTTGTAAGTTTTTTTGTTGTCAAGTAAATCACTTGACAGTGGTCTTGGCCGTCATTGCCTGCTATGTAGGGCTGGCAGTCAAGTTGGACATTTACTTAAATTTGTTTCATTCCAAAAGTATATCTAATAAGAATTTCGTTCCTTGTGGGAAACCTAAAGAAATAAATGATTTTTATTTTATGTTACAAATATATAAAATAAAACAAAATTTTGAGTGGTTTTTAATACTTTCCCCTTAAGTGGCCGTCATTCGACCACCTTCCCCTATTTGACACAAAAACCTGTGCCGATATTCAGCTAATTCAAACTTCCAGGGAGTGAGTTGAGTGAGATAAGTCGCATTTCATTGAAAAGCGATTCAGCTAACAAATGCGAGTGTTCCAGTGAGTCAAATGGAACGTCAGATTATGCGCCGGTTATAGCGATCAGGAAAAACCATCAGGAAAAGTAGAAACAAATGAGAACAGGAATTTTTTCCTGATGTGCGTTTATAGCGATGAGGAAAAATGTGTCAGTGAACAGGCTGTTTTCCTGATTGAAATGCACACGAAAAAATTTATCTGACAGAAATCTGTCAGTGAAACAAGTGAAAATTGAACTCAAATAATTGGAACGATTTGTTCCATTTTTTTTGAAATGTCAATCAGCTGGCACGAAAAATTAGTTTTCGTCAGGAAAATAAAGAAATACATTTTAAACAATAAACAATTATTCTATAGTAAAATTTATTAGCAAAAAAAATTCTTTGAGTTATTTGTAGTCGATTAGTGTAGTATTTGTGTTTAAAATCGATTTAAAACAACATAAAAGATCCATTCGAACATTTTTCCTGATGCGTTTTCCTGATCGCTATAACCGGCGCCTTACTCGCCTAACATTTCGGCCGTGAGTTGCTGTACATGTAGGTAAATTTATCAGTTTGGATAGGTTGTGTAATTTTCTCAACAAATAGTTTCACATATATTCATGTATTACTAATGAAAATACAAAAACAAGAATTGACTCTCTTTATTGATAGTTTAAGGAAACGTGCCGTGCCGCAAAATGGTAGAAAATTGTTGTAAACTTTTAATTATCTATTAAATTTTAACTAGTGCATATTAATAAACGTTATTTAATATAAATTATACATAATAATGAAACTTATTTTCAATCAAATATTTTATCACGTAAAAAGTGAGGTTATATGAATATTCTTGATATCATCTCGCCTCACTCGCGAAGTCGCGAGTCATCTCGCCTCACTCGCCGAAATAGCTGAATCTCGGCACGATTGCTGTTCCCAGGAACAGCAATCGCAACGCAAACTAATCGACTAAAAGTAAATTACATTTGGAAAGTTCTTTCGTTTTCGCGGGAGAAAAACGAATCGCCTTTGGGAATAGAAAAACACAAATCCACCATTGAAAGCGATCCATCGCGCTTTTTGGAATCGGCTACCTGGCCCAAATAAGTTTTGCCTTCTTATCATTATTGACAAATGATCTCAGGTCGCACTTAAAATATCTCTTGAGTCCTCAGATATTTTCATTACAATATATACATATTGTACATATGTACCTTCTTAAATATTTTAAAGATTTTTTTTAATTTCATTTTTATGAAATACATTAATTTTACACTGCGAAAAAAGATTAAACATTCGAAGTTCAAGTAAAATGTATTAAACTAAAGTTGTTCTTTTCCAATAATGGTGTCATATTTCACTCAGGGTTAGTAATAATGTAACTTATTTCCTTTACTTTAAACTCACTTTATATCTTTTTACATTTAAATTAATATATTTCACTTAGGGCTTGTTTCACAACATCTAAATATTACACGGAGAGCCAGCGACGAAAATACTTACGTCATTTGATAACGAAAATAATTAGAACCAGTTTCATTATGTTCCAACTAAATTGTCGGTTAGGGGCCGGTTATAGCGATCAGGAAAAACCATCAGGAAAAGTAGAAACAAATGGGAACAGGAATTTTTTCCTGATGTGCGTTTATAGCGATCAGGAAAAATGTGTCAGTGAACAGGCTGTTTTCCTGATTGAAATGCACACGAAAAACTTTTTCTGACAGAAATCTGTCAGTGGAACAAGTGAAAATTTAACTCAAATAATTGGAACGATTTGTTCCATTTTTTTTAAATGTCAATCAGCTGGCACGAAAAATTAGCTTTCGTCAGAAAAATAAAGAAATACATTTTAAACAATAAATAATTATTCTATAGTAAAAATTATTAGCAAAAAAAATTCTTTGAGTTATTTGTAGTCAATAAGTGTAGTATTTGTGTTTAAAATCGATTTAAAACAACATAAAAGATCCATTCGAACATTTTTCCTGATGCGTTTTCCTGATCGCTATAACCGGCGCCTTAGGCGCCGGTTACAGCGATCAGGAAAAACCATCAGGAAAAGTAGAAACAAATGAGAACAGGAATTTTTTTCTGATGTGCGTTTATAGCGATCAGGAAAAATGTGTCAGTGAACAGGCAACAGCCTGATTGAAATGCACACGAAAAACTTTATCTGACAGAAATCTGTCAGTGGAACAAGTGAAAATTGAACTCAAATAATTGGAACGATTTGTTCCATTTATTTTGAAATGTCAATCAGCTGGCACGAAAAATTAGTTTTCGTCAGGAAAATAAAGAAATACATTTTAAACAATAAATAATTATTCTTTAGTAAAATTTACTAGCGAAAAAAATTCTTTGAGTTATTTGTAGTCGATTAGTGTAGTATTTGTGTTTAAAATCGATTTAAAACAACATAAAAGATCCATTCGAACATTTTTCCTGATGCGTTTTCCTGATCGCTATAACCGGCGCCTTAGTTAACCAGCACATAGCGCTAATCAGCACTTAAAGGTAACTTAAATTTTTTTTTTCAAATAAATCAAATTAAATATACCTACGCAATGGTAGATAAATAAATGTTAGAGATTACAGACATTAAAAATAATAAAATTCTTTGTGTAGGATGTCGCATAAAGTGTAGACAAGTAAAAGTTCGGTTAAGGCAACAAAAAATTAGTATATTAGCGGATTTTATCTCTCTACATTTAGATGGGGGGGTCAATTTTCTAAAAAAAAAATACTTAAAAGTTAAAATAAAAATTAAATCATAAAAAATAACGGTTACACCTTTTTGTATACCATGCACCAACCATGCACTGTTAAAGTTACAAAATGTGCGGGGACATTTGTTTC
This sequence comes from Baccha elongata, assembly GCA_951217065.1. NCBI lineage: Eukaryota > Metazoa > Arthropoda > Insecta > Diptera > Syrphidae > Baccha > Baccha elongata. The sequence goes on along the minus strand of OX578274.1, from coordinate 32,742,540 downwards.
GCTACAAACTAATAATGGGATCGTGTATTTATAAGGTAAGGACAAAATACTAGCAGTCTCTGAGTAAGTTTCAAGTAAAATACTTAACAGTTAAATTCGTTGGTTGCTCTTTATTGCTTTGTTGTTTTCTATAAAAAAAAGTTCTGAATAGCTTAATTGAAACTTACTTAGATATTGTGATACAAGCCCTTGAGCTTGTATTAGACGACGTGTAAATCTTACATAATTACGACGCGTGACGTCAGAGAAAACTACAACCATTTACTTTAGGGAAGCTATCCAATCTTGAGACTGTATTCAAGAGATGCAGCGTTTATTTTCTTTTTTTTTTTTACAAAAAAACACAAATCACAAAAAAGACAGTTAACTTTATGACCATGCACCAGCACATCAAATTCAAACTGGCTTTGCAGCAGGGTGCGTTTTATTTTTAGTACTCAATAGCGTCACGGCTCACTCCATTCAGCTGATCGTCTGTAAAACATTCTAGCTTCGGTCAGAACCCTTTTAACGTTTCTAGCAATGTCATTAATTAAAAAATCGTTAGAAAACAATTCCGAGGTATGTACTAAGGTTTGTGTCGACAATAATTTTGGAATTACATGTTTATGGTGGGTTTACATACACATCAAAGTTATACATACCGTGACCATATTTTTTAAAGCCGAACGTAGGACAGAACAAAAATAAAGTTACCAGAGGCAGAATCATAACTCAAAATAATTTTTTGTATTTGCTCAAAAGGTCAAGAAATGCTTGGGTAGTATTTTTTGGTTGTTGACGTCTTATTTGATTTATGTCCCATTAAACAGTTTTAGTTTTTCCGAATTTTCTCGAAAATGGCTCAAACACTTTTGCTAAAACTTATAAGCCGTGTTTTTTTTGCAAGTTCATATAGACTTTAGTGAAAAAAAAGACAACTGTCGTAATTCAACAACACGTAAATACAAACACAACATAAAACCATAAAGACTTAGCTAACTCTCGATAATTAGCTAAGTCCATATAGATTACTGAGTTGCCGACACAATTACATGGTGTTATATGGGACCGTCGGTAATATTGTGGGCTAAATCCCAATGTCGTTTTTTTCACACATGTCTATATGGACTTTCAAAACGCGGCTATAGTAAAGGTTATATTTGTAAGGCTGTTAATACAAGGTTGTTTTTTTTTTTTAAGTTTGTGCGACCCAGTCGTGCTCTTTATTTACTGAACAACTACACTAAATCAGTCCTTATAAGAACGTACAACTATACAAATTTATTGATGAACCTATTTATGTACGTACCTATACACATTAATTTAAAAAAAACATAGGTAGTCTTCTTTCACTTTTGTATATTGACACGAAACTTTGAGTTCTGCCGAATAATACAGTACGTAAATAATATACATACATAATATTAAAAATGAGTCTACAAATACGGGACTGAATATTGAATACGGGACATTTGTATGTAAAGTATTTCCTAAATAAAAACCCCGGATAAGCTTCTCAAATACAGGAATGTCCCGGGAAATACGAGACGAATGGTCACCTTACTTATACATCACGTTAAGCGACCTTTATACGGTCAGTCAGAGGACGTCAGTCATCTACACATATAATCAGTCATCAGTCTAAATCAAAAGAGTTTTGATTTTTCGTCAAACAAATGCACACATAAAGACTTGTTTTTACAAATACTACTACTGATGTCAAATGACTGACCGTTGAAAGGTCGCTTTACAATAATGAAAGTAATTTTCGAAGCGATACTGTAAATTAACATTAATGAACTACAGAAAAATGTAGAGATAGACAAATATAGACAAAAGTAAAAACCATCTCGATCTCGTATCCACTTGTAGTTCCTTAAAATTACTCCAAGAGTCCAAGGCAAATAAGAACAAGAACTCGTATTTTTTTGTTAATTTTTCTCATTGAAAGTCTCTCTCCACTTCTGTTTCACACCCCTGTGTTATTCCATTAGTAGATAAGAGATATCGTTTTATTAATTTTGTTGTTGTTTGTTTTAAATTTATATATATAGTTTTGTTTGTTTTTTTATTTAAATTAATTTGAATAAGATAATTATAAATATATAGAAAAGAAAATTATAAATGTTTTCTGTTGCAATTGATAAGTTTTATAATTTAAATAAATTTTTGGGGATTTGTTTTTTTTTTTTATTTAGTTTTATGTTATAGCAAAAATTCAAAATGTTTTTTTGTTTTTTTGTCCAAGTGTTTTTTTTTTTTATATAATATGTATTTTTATTATTCCTTTCTTTCTACACTAAAAACATTTAAGTAGTGAGTAATAGTCATATAGTTTAGCTATATAAAGGCCCAAAATGTTGCTTAAATATTTTTTTTTTGTTTTGTATTCATGTTTTTATTCAAATTTAATTTTCCATTTCTTTCATTTGTTGTTAAATGTTTGTTTTTGTTATATGTATATATATATTATTTATCGAGAGATTAATTTTCTCAGTATAATTTTTGTTTAGGTAAATATATATAATTTATACATATTTTCATAGACAGAAAAAGGAAGAAACAAATATATATATATATAATTGTTTGTTGTTGTTCGGTTGATATTTTGTTTATGATTGGATGTTTTGTTTAATTTAACTAGAATAGAAAACAAAAAAACTTGAGAGGGGCTATATTGTTTAACTGAAATAGGATAAATTAAAAATTTTCCAAAAACGATATGAAAAATTCCTAAATTATCCCTAACAAAACTAAAAAATGCATTTAATAAAAGAGAGAAAATTAAATTTAATATTAAGTAGAAAAAATACTTTTATAATTCTTTATATTTGTTTTTTATTGTTTCAGGTGGTGGTTGTAAATTTTGTTATGTTAATATTTTCTGTTAAATAAGTTGTTGTTTTCGTGTTGTTTTTGTTGGGTGAGATTGTGTGTTTTCTTCGTATCAAATGGGGTAGCTGGGGGGGGGGGAAATAAATTACCTTCCCATCGTTGCCATATTTTTGTTCACAAAACAAACAACATTTTATGTTGACGGTCACAAATCAGGTCACTCCGGAAGGATAGGAAATAAGAATAAATTTAATTCAAAGAAGTAAAACAAAAAACAATTCCGTATATGTAATCGAAAATAAATCAATGCAAAATAATTGTTTCTACTAAAAGTGAAAAGGGGCGTGAACCATTGAAGAGTTTAAAGAAAGAATAATATAAAAAAAGGTTATTCCAGGAATGAAATATAGTATAGAGCATTTGAAAATTGGAATTCAAGAAGGAAGTTGTTTAGAATATACAAATCTTTTTTTTTTTTGTTTTTGCTTTTACTAGAAGACATTATTTGTTATTATTTTTTTTAATTTAGTTAGCAACTATTTTTGTTTCAAATTAGTATTTTTTTTTATTTTACTTTGTCGCTTTCTTTTAAAACAAAAACATGTGTTGCGTATTTTGTGTGTGTGTGTTTTTGTGTGTACATATCCGTGTGTAAGCGATTAAAAATATTAAGTTTTGTATTTTCTTTCTTTCCATTTTTCAAAGTTTTTTTTTTGTTAATTAAAATAATTATAATAATCTTTCTTTTGTTAATTTACTTAATTAAAAATTGTGTTACAGTTTCATTTCTTTTTTTAATTTTTTTATATACGTCTGTTTTGTTTTTTGTTTTAATTCAATTATATCGAAAGGTTTTTCTTAGTTTTTTTTATATTTTTATTAAGTTTTGTTTATCATTAATTTTAAAATTGAATTATACAATAAGATTTTTTTGTTTTTGTTGTTGGATTTTTTTTTTTGCATTTATATAGACTTTTTGTATTTTTGTTTTTATTTTAAATGTTTCTTTTTATTTAAATTTAATTAATAATTTGTTTTCTTTTTTTATATATTTTTTTTGTTATATTTTAATGATGTTAGCCATAGCAACAGCGTCGCGCGATGTTCTTGCGCACAGCTACAGTCTTCATCAACATCTTAAACAAATAGAAAGGCTTAAAAAGAAGTAAATTAGCAGCTCACTTCGATGTCATCATAGTCACGAATTCTGGAAAATTAAGGAGATACATTAGTTGATTTGAAAAAAAAATTAAAAAAAATAGAACACATTAAAGACAATTCAAGGATTAACTTTTAAGGATACCGATACACATTTTTATTTTTATGATGAAAGAAGTAATGAATAAATACGACCTATGGAACTATCAGCCTTAGATCCTTATTCTAATCAGGGTATCGAGATTCTTTGAAAAAAACATCACAACAACTTATTTAAATAAAGAAAATTGAATGCTAGAGAACGGGCTGGAGGAAAAATACTGGAAAACTACAATACATATCTTCAAATTTCATTGTACAACGAGCAAGGGCAGCGACAGTTCGGGTGGCTTTGTCATTGGGAAAAGACTACGGGGACGGTCTACTATTATGCTTCTACTACTAACTAAAATCATTAGGTATAAATTTGCTAAGATGAGCTCGATTTTAGCATAATTAAGGGTGATACCGGTATACAAAGTTTCTACTAGCTACTATGCGAATTCAACAGAATTCAGTGGGTCAATCAATAAATCGTCCAAATTGTCGATCGATAGGAAACACTCGAACAAAACCGAATACTATCATGGTTCAGACAAAGTATGAATGCGAACTGCTAAGACCACGCGTAAACGAAGAAATGTTGCTAGGAAGCTTAACATCGAAAAGCTGCGATGGCAAGAAATCGCCAAAACCTACACGGCCCATCTCTAACCTTGTGCCGTGCATCAACTGGATGCCTGTAAGGACGAACATGGGAACGTGAAATTAAAAAGGCTTTTAAACTTGATGATGAACAAAATACTAGTGTTAGACATAATAAGTCATTTGATATTGAAGACGACACAGACACAAATCTTCTCTGTCGTTTAGTGTTTTTACTTTTGAGTCATTTATAGACAACCTGATCGGTCATTATCAGGGTCGTTCAAGAACAGGGAAGTTCACATTACAAAAGACCCAAGGTTTAAACCTACGAGACAACTACATCCCAAGGGCGTTCATACCATTGGAAGCACAAGGCAAAATCTTAATGATGCGTTTGTCCGCATTTAACGAGCTTCAGTTGGTCTAGTGGTTTTTGAGGGCAAAATAAATTATTTGTTGTGATCAACTTCCCATAACAACCCCAGCATTTAAATCAAACTCTAGCTGACCGCTGTCTCTTTGTGATAAGAAAACAATCGAAAGTTCTTCACTCGAAGAACCAAATTATCACCGAATAAGTACTGATCGTCCAGTTTTTCTATATGGTCTACAGGCATTGTCAAGATCGGATAAGAAAGTGCTTCGACACTTCGAGCAGAAAAATTTTCGATCGATTTTCATTCGAATATGTGTGGATAAGGTGTTGCTAGAAGGTTTAACGACGATATTTATGGGTTGTACGTTGTTCTGGGTACAATCTAGATTCTAGACAAGTACATATTCAACGAGTTTGATGGTTGGTTCTTGTAGACCGAATGTTGGTTCTTGTAGACCGAATGGATAACAAAAATCCAGCCCGTAGTATCTTTAAACCCGTCGTATTGGAAGTCGACAGGAGAAGACCAAGTAGTAGACCGGTGGAAACAACGCCCACAGGCATTCATTCCTTCCCAAAATGGAATTAAATCCGCGGGTGTTATTACCTAACAGTTGAGATTAGTAAGGCTGGTATACTGCTCAACCGCCCTATATGATTTGGACATGGGGTAAGTGCGAGTTTGGGTGGGTGCAGGTAACACGGGTCTTAATGCTTTTTTTGTGGAGGATCTTATTGCCACTTTGAACAGAAATTAATGACCATGAGTGTTATTTCCTTTTATAGAAGGAATTAAGACCCACGGGCCTTAATTCCGCGGACCTTATTTCACTGCTATTTAAAAGAAACTTGGCATGTGAAACTGTGATGAAGATATGGTTAGCAGAACGCGACCAGATTAGCTACAGGTAGTTTATTTAAAAGTGCAAAAGTATAAATATTTGACAACTTTATTTTATTGGATAGGAGGCTTTCTCGATGTGGAACCAGTGAGATCAATTCAGATAAAAACTCAAAAGCAACAATGGACAAACAATAATGTCTACAAAATTACATTTCAATATTGAATCGGTTTCAGTTCATTACTTAAAAATAAGATAAGCAAGCTTTTACGTCAAACTTTAGTTTCAAGGAAACCCTAAAAAAAAAAAAAATCCTACTCAACTTAACCAGTTTGTATTTATTTTTGTTCACACACAAATACTAATTCAATAATGCAAACAATAAGATTAATAAAATAACTCAAGACCTGTCTGTCTTTCAACAGACGTCATTCACAGATCTGGAGGTTATCAAATAACAACAATAAGACGAATCGACAGAAAAGCTGGTTTTAAAAATATCCACAAAAAAAAACCTGATAATAAACAATTCATTGTATTATGTTGATTTTTTTTTTGTTAACTTTTAAAAATAAATTAATTCAAACATTGTGACAACTCACACTATCAATCTAATTTACTCATTTTGATATTTTTAAAATGCTTCATCAACCACCTGATTAATCTGAATCACGTGCCTAATTAGACACAGAAAATATAATAGAACAAAAAAACACACAGACATCTTGTAAAGTTCTACTATGCAACACGCCCCCTGATTGAAAAAAAAATTGTACGAATAAAATTGACCTTGACATCGCGCACTCAACCCTTTTTGGCGAGATCATGAGTGAGTTTTATGCGATAGAGCGCGCTTTGCTAAATAAAAAAAATTAAAAATAAAAATACGAAAAGAATAAATTATTTAAACGACACAATCACTTAACACATTGTTTTGTGGTGGCGATCATTTATTTCAGTAGATACGAAGAGCGGGAAATTTTAATTTCACGTTGAAGAAAAACATTTCCTTTAAATATCTCGCTTAGTATTGAGCACAAATATTTTTTTTTTTTTTGATGTAGCCTTTCGGTATTTAGCAATGTTACTTTTTATTAACATTTTTGAATTTAGGTTTCATTTTTAGAAATCGTTCTTCTATCTAAATGATCTGACCTGCAACGGTTAGGTGATCTTGTCCCCTAACAACCTTGATGACCTTTAGTTTATTTTGTGACTTTATCATTTAGTAATTATGTTTCAGGAATATTTTCATTGTATTTTAGCCTATTCGAATAGGATCAGTGATCTTTCTAAGTAAAAATCCTTCGACATAAATGTGGCTTTAATTACAGCAAAAACTACTTAAAAAGCGATGCTGTGGTTGTATTCGCAAGTCCAAGCAGATCCAAGGAAAAATATATGCAATTAAATATCTGCAATAAAATTGTCTACAGAAGTCAAAATTACGGCTAAAAACTGATCAACGGAACAAAGAAACATGGTGGTGATCTGATGAAGCAGTTGGAAGAAATATTGGCACCAGTTGCTGATGCAAATCAGTCTTTTCAGGAAATATGAAAATCTATGTAGATACAAACAAAATTCTTTCCAGATTGCGACAGTATTGTGACGGACTTTTAAATAAACAGTTTCCAAGCTATGCTAATAGTGAAGAATGGCCCAACATCACATCCGAAGAAGTTATTGGCCTTGTTTGCTAACTCAAAAAAAAGAAAGCGATTGGGTTACTCGGGATGGGACACCCCGGGGGGTTAAAAGACTCACGATTCTCATCTTCAAACTCATCATTGGTTATTAAATGCCTTCTCGGTGGAAGGAAAGTGATGTACATTCTATCAATTTACAAGAGGAAGATTTATACGCGAAATTGTGATAGATTCCGTTCAATTAAGTTGTTACATGACCATGAAGATCGTTGGGCGGGTATTCGCAGGGCGTTTACGGAATATAATACAGCTTTCTGATGACCAATGCAGGTTTGTTTAAACCATCAACCACAAATGCTATTCAGAGTGTTAGAATCAGAACGGAAACATATTGTGATAAATCAAATGATTTTATTATTTATTATCACAAGATCTGATATACATATAACAAATACATATATCTGATCCTAATGCAACGAGGATTTCCGGATATGAACGTGCGGATGATCATGGATATGTACGAACATGTGAAAACTATGAAGAAAGAAACCCCGGAAAATTCCAACTCTAAAGATGGTCATAAGCAGGTAATAACCATCGACTTAATGTTTTTGAATCTTCTTCCTTGATTCTAAACTATAGTTTGATAATAGTCAATCAAAGAAAAAAATTATATAAAAAAACCTGACCTACAACAATCTGATAATTAACCAACTAGCTAGATAACAGATTTTAATTTTCTCTTAATCTCGTCGACAGCACTGCGAGTTTATTATATCCTACATTTAATCTATTTCCAGAGACAATTAAAAGGAATTTCTTAGTGATGGAATCAGTTTAAAAATCAGAGATAAATCTTTGATGATCTTCTACTCGACCATTGAGTCTGGTGTATTTTTTTATGAAGCTTCGCGAAATATATTCGTTCATTGAGTGAGTGCCAACATTTTTATTGTTTCATTTACACGTACAATAATTGTTGCTTCCCCGTCTTGCTTTAAAATTTTCTTCGTTCACATACATTTATAATATTTAATGCCGTGTCTTATTGATTTAAAAAAAAAATCCTGTACTGGATTTTAATGATGCCCCGATGGACATGTACAGGTTTCATTAAAATTTATAGTTGAACGAGTTATTGCTTTTCAAATTAGGTTTGTTGGTAGCAGAGAGAAGACGTGAGTTTGCATGCTAAATTCAAGGTACATACGTCAATGATTTGAATTTGCATTGCAAAATAAACAACAACAGCAACCAAAAGAAGTGGTTCTCTAAACGAAAAAAAAAGAGAAACTTCAAAGTACGAATAAGTACACGATAAAATTTTTTAAAAAAATTGTAAAGAATATTTAACGTATTTTTATAGGCAACGATACAACTTTTGAATTTTAAATAAGTAATAATTATTAAAATACAACCACTGTACATAATATTTTAGCTTTTGCCAAAAAAAAAAAAATTGTATTTTTTTTTTCAAAAACGTTAAAACCAGATGTGTGTTTCTTCATCACAGCAAACGTTAAACAATATGTGGTTTATTGTTTTGATCACCGCCAGGTTATACTATATGAAATAGTGAAAATGCGGCGGAAGACCGCACAGCGCAACTCATTGAGTAATGTAAAGTAATAGTTTTATAGCTTGCATATGATGATCGCGAGCTAAAAATAATTTACGTTTCCTCGATAGATTTTGTATAAAATTGTACAATCCGACACATTATATTCATCTGGCGTCGATCGTTAGAAAACATTGTATTAACACAAAAAAAAAAAAAAAAAAAATTGAAGGCGCAAAAGATTTTCAATGAGTAATATTATGAAGTGCTAGACTTATTTGACATTGAGACAATTCGATCTTCTAACAGCAGCTTCTTTTTTTGTTTTTTCATTATTAATTTAGAAACGATTTCACATCAACATACAGATTAATGAACATCTGGAAAATTTTGACTGGCAATTATTTTTCAATATCTTATTAACAATAACGTGTGATGATGAATTAGTGGGTGATGAATAATATTTGATAAACAAACTTTTTTCAGGAATTTGTATTTTTACACATAGGTACTTTATGTATGTATGTTTTTTTCGTATTTTTATTTTTAATTTTTTTATTGCTCATATTGGTGCCAAATTGTGAAACATAAAACCTTGAATTCTGATAAATGAAAAATTATTAAAAAAGTAGAAAAGGTTTTTTTTTGCATAAACGAAATATTCTTTATACTTTTAAATTATTTTTGAAGCCTTTGATAATCATTATATTGAGGACCAACATTATTTCTGAAATATTGCAGAATATTTCATGTACAAAGAAGTGAAGCTGTGTTCGGTTCACCCGTACAACATCTTACAAAACATCGTTTATTTGCTTATCTATGTTGATAAGCAAAATTGTCGAATATTGGACGATACTAACACGTACGTTCAATAAGCTGATTTTAAGCCCGGGATGTCAGTAGTCATGTTGTCGTTTGACATGTCATCTCAATTAATTAACAACGCACTCGTCAATACTTGAAATCGGCAGGAACTTTGATGTTATCGTGTTTAGCAATTATGTTTGTTCTTCTCATGATATTTCCAGAATAATATTTTGATTTGATATGTATGAATGATTTGTCATTTGGCCAATCGCTCATTCGTAATTGATTTATAATGTCAAATTATACAACATTGCAGCACTGCGCACAATATAACAAACGCTTTAGGGCTGAGATAATTGAATTCGCTGACCTCCAGTTAACAGCGTTATGATTCAAGTCATTAGGCAATAATTTATGTTCAGACATTCTTCGTCCCTATCAATTTATATGATCTGATTAATCAATACGTATATAAAACTTGTTAAGCATCACTTAACTAGAATTAGTGAATTTTTATTCCGTAAAAAAAGTTTTTATGATTTTCTTTATCCGTTGCTTTATGATTCACTAACTAATCATCAACTACGCTATCTCAATTTGTATGACTGAATCAAACACTCATATAAGATCATAATTTCGTAGCTGTATAGACGATATGACAACGAAAATGATGCTAGCCAATTTGTGATTCATAAGATACTAATGAAGGTGAAGTCAAGTAATTGTATCGCTAAGATAGAATATTTTATTTTATTTTATAAATTCGATGGCTACAGCATTGTGGTGTGTGGTGATATAGTAGCAGCACACATCTATTTTGCTTTAGCATTTTTAATGTGTTTGGTGGCAATCATGCGAAAAGCGAGGTATCTTTTTACGACAGAAACAAATCGTTCTATTTGTTTCGATTTTCATGGTGACTGAACGACTAAATTCAGAACAACCAGAAATCTTTTTAGAAAAAGTGCAAAAGTTTACATTCCTGACAAATGTATCGAATTCATTGCATTTCGAAGACCCTAATTAGCTGGAAGCTTTTATTGTATTTGGGTCAAGCATTGATTTTCTATTTTCTATACGTACATATATACATATAAATTTTGTCGTGAAAAAAAAAAAAACAAATGCAATGTGTACAATGATTTGGTAATTCAAAACGGAAGCCATTGCACGATTCAAAAAGAGTTCTATTCTAGTTCTGATTCGGATAAATTAATTAGACGTCGTGGTTGGATTGTTCGTAACCAAGAAGAGTGAAATACAACGAACAACGAAATCCAATTAGTTTCGTAAAATCAAAAAGATACTGTCAAAGCTGTCAAGCTGAAACAATCCTTTTAATTCTATTTCCATAATTTTCTGGCACTCCTATACAATTCCGCTATTTTCTTGTTGGGAACAACAATATGTAAAGAGTTATTATATTCAAAAGTTAATCCAATAATTGTTAATCTCTATATTAATATTATATAAAAATAAATTACCTTCGTAATTGACCTGACCATCACCATCGATATCAGCTTCTCGGATCATTTCGTCTACCTCTTCATCTGTGAGTTTTTCGCCAAGATTTGTCATCACATGGCGTAATTCGGCCGCCGAAATGAAGCCATTGCCATCCTTATCGAATACTCTGAATGCTTCTCTAATTTCTTCTTCACTATCGGTGTCCTTCATTTTACGAGCCATCATTGTTAAGAATTCAGGGAAATCAATTGTTCCATTACCTAAATTAATAATAAGTAAAAATGTTAATAAATGTATGTAAATTAGTTTTTTTTATTAGTTTATATGTAAATTATAAGACAAAGTATTTCGGTTGCACCATTCTATGATTTGTTGCTAAGATCCATATTTTAAAAAGGTATTCTCGATACATCTACGGTGCCGAACGTGTTCCCGAATGTATGCATTTCCATGCAATTGTGATTTGCTCGGTAGTCGATATATGTAGTATTGGGAGTCGGGACGGTAACTGATAGTTTCTACCTAAAGTAAACGTCGAAATTATTTCTATAAAATATAGAACAGGGAGTAACAGTACACTGCATCGACATTTGTTGAGTGAGCCGCTGAAAAATCAGATGGTTTAGGGTTTAAGTAAATTTCAAACAACGAAATGTCAAAAAATTATTTATTGCTTGTCGTTGACAGTTTGAGCTAAACGTTGTTATCCAACTACCATCGGAAAGCAATAATTCGCTGTTTGACTTTTTGTCGATTGACTAATTTAATCATACATTTTTTTTTTTATTAAAAAAAACCCTGGTATTGGCTGTTGGTGGAAAGATTGATTCGCTTTTTGGCATTTATTGATTTGAAAAATGATCTAACTTAATTTTGACGTGTATATGTTGATTATTTAACGAACTGTCGTCGGCGAATTATATTGTGCATGAGCAAGCATGAACTACTGTCGAAATTAAAGGATCTGTTTTGTCATTTTTATACAAACATGATGAACAAACACAATAATACAAACACAATAAACATGGCTATCTGTCAAAATCATTTGTTTCCGAAAATGTGTCTTTTTTCAGAGTCGACCAAAAATTGACGGTATAGAAGTTTTCCGGCCATGTGTGGCATACACAAACATTTTAAAATATCTCGAAGTTGACAGCTTTTGTCGGCCATGGTGTTTTGTAGTTATGTGTAAAATTTGGTATTTATTTATGAACTGATGCCAAAATGCAATAACAAGTTACACGATAAAGCTTTTAGGGTAACTACGAAACGTCAAAATTAACACTTCACTGATTACAGATGCATTTTTTTATCATTGTTGACAAATTGATCGGAAATTTTTAAAAATTTTGAAAAAGTGTAGTAATTTTCAATATTAAAACATAATTACCTATCAGAACAAATTTCGCAAAAAATCGCGATACCTAAGATGATACCTAAGATCTGTCATCTGAAAAGTGAGAGCTGTCACTTTTTTTTTTTGTGAAATTTTCTGACAACTTGACAAAAATCCCTATTAAGCAGCAATGGCCGTCACGGACTGCAAACATCGATCATTTCTAAAAAATAACTCCTAGAGAACCCTTTAAAGAGCCTTTAAAAAATCAAATTAACATATTTTGTATTATTCAAGCGCTACTTGAAATTTCTTTGCTATCAAATGTATATGTATGTATATATAACCACAATTATCATGGAAACCCATCTATAATTCTAGCGATGGGCATGGGCACAGTAGCTCAGCATGCAAAAAAAACTTGAACTGAAATTTGTCCGCCATCTTCAATTCATATAATAGATAAAGCTCAACACAATTGGGAGTTCCTTTTTATATAAAATGTCAGAAGAATATTTTTCGTTATGTAATTTGTATTAACTGTTATTCTCAGAAAATAAAAACAAGATAAAATGTTTTCAAGAAAAATTGTGTCAGTTTCTTTCAGATCTAAATAGGTAAACATTAATATTAATACACATAACAAGATTATGTATCTACGTCCTACATTTTTTTTTTTACTTGGAAAACAAATTATTTAAACACCTGTCATATGCACTTAAGATGTTCAACTTAACTGACTTATGTATACATGTATTTATCTAATATTTATTTCCATAACAAGAGTCCTTTTAATATCAATATTTCAGTTGAAAAACTAAAGAACCCTTCCCGCTTCCGTCATATCGACGTCACTTGTCATTGTCAAAAGCATGATATATTTTTATAATGGAAACAATATCCTGTCTGTCAGTGATGGTTTTTACCTTCACATCAACGAAACAAGCAAATCCTTCAAAAATCTTTTTCTTTTTTTTTCTAATTTAATTTCTTTTATAAATAAATAAAAAGAATTCTTTTTATTTTTATTTTATCGCGACATAAAATGCACACGCAACACACTTCTTCTCTCAAGCTACTCATTCGTCCACAGGCAGTAAAATGTTTAAAAAAAAAACAGAAAACCGCTCTCAAAGGAAAGCAATTACTGTCCTTCATCCTTGTAACGGTATTGTTTTAAAAAAAACTAGCTCAATTGTGTACATCTTATTGCTTTTGTTAGGACCACAAAAAAGCAGAAGAACAAGAAGGCAAGGACAACAACTATGCATCACAAGTAGGTACCTGATATGTATAGGAACACGAACCAAGGTAAATAAATATGAAGTAATTTCTTTGCTAAAAAAAAGACAAATGGATAACAACAAGACAAGACACATAAAAACAATAACAATAAAAAAAATAGTAGTAGAAGAACTAAATGCCTGCCCACTGCACACAAAATGGCTGCGTGGGTGGATGGCGGAATGGCGGTTTCCTTTTTTGTTGTTGCTTCTGTTTAATGATGCTGGATAGAGCTTTGTTCTGTGAGCGTTTAAATAAACAATTACGAGAATATAAAATAAACGAGAGATAGAAGAAATACAAAAAAAAGAAGAATAGTATACATAAAGTCCATTCGAACTTAATCGTTAAGAAAATAAATAAAAGAAAATTATGCTGGGGATATTAATTTTTTTTTTGTAAATGTTGGAAGTTTTTTTTTGTACCTATTTAATGGGTATATGATGGAACTTTTTGAAAGTAATTTGGAATATTTATATTTAGATACAAATTTAATTATAAAACAAAAACGAGACACCAAAGTTGGGACACCACACAATGCACAGAGTAGATTAAATTTTATGTTTCTAAATGAATTTTTGATTGAACTAAATTAAATGAGAACATTCTACCTACCTTAATCGTTATTTAGTCGTTTCGCATGGGTATATTAAAATCATGTGTTTTGCCTCGAAGATTATAATTATAACACCAAAGTTTGTTATAAAGCCAGGATATATTTATACGAGGTTTGGCTTATAAGTTGATGAAATTGATATTATTGATAAACAAAGAAAATAATGTAGTTTCAGGGGTTCTAGTGTATGTCTCTATGGTGCAGACCTAGATTATTGTTTCATGTAGGAAAGCAAATGGACAACAACCCTCCAGTCTGTGAGGTCATTAAAAACACCCCTGTGGGAGATCGTAGAAGAGCAAATGCGAATTCAAGCTGAATAAGATCTCGAACAAGTTTGTCAGACCTAAAATAAAGGCAGTTGGCTTGATTGTCCAAACAGACAGACAGACAAAAATTTTAAAAATGTGTGTTTTGTTATAAGGGCTGTGTATGCTTTCATATGCGTATAGTAAAATACTGTTATTTTGACAATACAAACAGACACTCCATTTTTATTTATGTGTATAGATAATAATCTAAAGATCTTTGGGTGATTAAAGTTTGCTTAAGGAAAAGATATCTTACACTTACGAGTGTTTCTAAAGATTTTAGGGTCTTGAATGAAGCAGCCGTCTTGAATGAAGCAGCCAAAAATGAAGCCGTCACAAAGGTTATTCGTATATTTGAAATGAGTAACACAGCAATAAAGACATTTCGTATGGTTTCTTCCGTATTTCCTCAATGAAGAAGAAATACAGGAATGGATGTTGTGCACACGTACAGTGTACATGCGTGCGGCACCAAAATATTTGCATACATTTAAACATCGCACCCTAAATGCCATTTTGTCATGGCGAGAGCAGCAGGAGGAGACGAGTTACTTCACACCTCAGCTGTCAAATGTCTATAAAAAAAAAAAACAACTCACACTAAAATAAAAGTGCTCATTCATTTGGCAGAACACCTCTTCCTGTATTTCTTCTTCATTGTATTTCCTAGAAAATAGTTTTAACGGTACCTGCCAAATAACTTAAATTTGTACTAATTTTTTCAAAACTCTTTTTAAAAAAATTTAATTAATTTAAAAAAAATTATTTTTGAAAATTCAATATTTTGAAAACTAGTAGATAATATTTTCTTTTAATTTTCTAAAAGTAACTTTCCACAAGAGCATGTTTGTGCGACCCAGTCGTGTCGGTTATTTGATATATTACAAACAAACACTTCATTTTTCTTTATGTGTATAGATAAATATTCAAGTCAAAATCAAAGTATAGTATTTCGCACTTTCTTTAAGATTTTGTGAATTAAATTTTTTTGTAGTCTTAAAGTTTGCTACAAGAGCAAGTTCGTTCTCCCCATTATCAAGTTAGACACTTAAAATATAATTCATCTGCATACTAACAAATATTCAAATAAATAAACTTTAATTAAATTCTCATAAGTCATAACAATGTCAATAAATGAACGTTTCCTAGCAATTTTCAAAATGCATTTGTTAAAAACTCGCAAAAACTAGGATTCCCCTAAAATGATTTTCAAAATAAAACAAAAAGAAAACCTCAAACACGAGAAAAAATCGCAGACAAAAACGAAGAAACAAATAAGCTAAATG
Source organism: Baccha elongata (assembly GCA_951217065.1). Classification (NCBI taxonomy): domain Eukaryota; kingdom Metazoa; phylum Arthropoda; class Insecta; order Diptera; family Syrphidae; genus Baccha; species Baccha elongata. The sequence continues at coordinate 32,726,343 of OX578274.1, read as the reverse complement.
TAAAAATAATAAATCCTGCTAGACAACAAAAAAGAAATTTTGAAGATGAAGACAGACGAGTCCGAAATATGTACCTATTGATCTTTTAAGTGAAATCTTTTCAAATACTATACATACATATTTGAAAATATCTGCGCGCTCTAATTTATCGTTTAGTGTGAACAGTTTCGAATCACAAAAACACGAAAGTTGATAGTTATGATGTGTCTGAAACAAAATGTGATTTTGATTTGAATATTAAATGATAATTTTGATTTTTTTCCCGACTCGATTATAATAAAATAATTGTGTGCAAATAAATTATAAAAACAATGTGGGCTTATAAAATATTTAAGCGAAAAAGTTAAGTGGTTTTGTTTTAAATTTATGTTACTGGTTATTCCTTTTTAATTTTTATTTCGTTTGCTATGACAATACATTTTCTTCAAGTGTAGAGAAAACGTTTTTTTCTTTCTTTGACAAATTATAAAAATTATAAATAGATTTAACACGAGGTAGAAAAATTTTTGAATTGCATGTTTGTTTTTTTCTTCCACAAGCTTATTTTTGTATTTCGTTCCATGCTCTGCATACACACAATTTCCTCATATTGGAAATATTTTTAGAAATTTCTTTTTTTAATTTTTTTTCCTTTGCTATTTTTCCAAAGAGGAAAAAGTTTTTATAAAAAATATTTGACAGAAGGTAAAAGTTACCGAAGGGAAAAAATTACTGAAAGAAGTTTTTTCATTCATTGTTCGGTACCGTACTTTTTTTTTTGTTTATAAATGTTATTTTGTATATCGAAAGATATTAAGCGATTTTACTTAAGATAATAATTTTTTGTAGATTTCAAGGTGGAAAAAGCAATTCAAAAAACCATTTGGCTACTGTGTTTGTTTGAGAAAATATGTGCAAGACGACGAAATGAGTTTAGATAAATAAAAAACAAAAATTATTTTAAAGTTAATGCATTGTTAATATTTTTAAGTGTTAACATTTGAATATTAATTAATACTGATCCATCAAATTGATGAGTATCATAAATAACTATAGGTAGGTATGTCATTGACGAGCTAAAATTGTGTTGGGTAATATTGTTTTAGAACAAACAAAAAAGTATCCATTTAATTCCTACACTCTTATTTTGTTCGTATTTTCTTAAAAAATAATTTGCAAGCAGAAAGTAACAACACACCACAACACGACATGACCGTGTGGTCCTCCAACCTAAACTAGGACTTTGCACACATGTTTCCTAATCTAATCTTATTGCTTATTATGCCCTGTACCAGTGTGGCATAGTATATAATGTGTCGTACTCCCACACTAGAGATATGGGTTTGAATACAGCTTTACAGTTTTTTCACGAAAACTTTGGAATGAAAGTGACATCCTTAGGATAATTTTTTCACTGTAAGATTATCCTAGTTTCAGGATTAAACTCTAATCCTACATTTTTAACCAATTTTAACTCTGGTTAATTTGATTAGGTCATTCTTCTTACAGTAACAAACATTTCAGTACCACGGGTAAGAATGACATCCATTCTGCTAGCTTTACAAGATCACGAGCTGGGGAGTAAAACTAAAATTCAACAAACTTCTACTCCACAACAAGTAAATGTATTAGAATTAGATGCAAATTAAAAGAATAGTGGAAGAAAATGACCAAAATCTTTGTTAAATAAACTAATAAAAAATTTTAAAATCTTATTTTAAGATTCTTTTATATCACGAAACAACTGTTTCGAGCATTCAAAATTGTCTTTACCGTTTTAAAAGAAAAAAAAAAAAAAAATTCGGAAAAAAAAAAGATTTTGTTAAATTGGATTTTTGAAAGTTACCTTGAAATGGTAGAAATAAAGATGTACCTTGGTTAAGAAGCCTGTAGTTGATACTATTCATCGTACTATCGACCGGCTTTTGAATCCCCAGGGTTCTTTCAGTCAAAAATTTCTGCAGTGTTATTCAACGGAAATATTCTTAAAACGCAGGACATGTAACTATTACAACATACGAAAATGTTCCTTATTTCTCAAAAATCTGTACTTTAAAAACTCAACAGAAACCGAATCTTCATTATCCTTTTTTTCAGATTTCGCCTTGAAATCTACCTCGAAATCTTGAAATCTATTTCGTTAATTTTTAACATGGTATTCTCAAAACTCAGTGGACTTTCTTCCTAAATTACATTTTACTATGTAACAGCTTATTATTTTTACGTAATCTACAATTTACTTAAAAACACACACGATTGCTCAAAAGTAAAGTACCAGCAGTTGAGTTTCAATGTACCTACTTAAATATTAAAAACGATTTCGAAGCCATGGAATTTATTTCCAAATTATATTTCTGCATCTCCGAATCTCTAGATCCGATTTGGAAAAACATTTTAATCTTTAATCCTTTTGCATTCTCCCACTATAACAGTCTGTTGACTCAAACCTTCAAATGTATTAAAAATAATATGAAACAACTTTGGAGCATATTCCTTAGTTTGTTTGGGATTTTTACTTCAGACCAACAAAAAAAATCCGACACTTGAAATCTCCCTAGTTTAATCCTTTTTCTTAATACTCAGATCTAATTTCTGGATCCTTCTTATATTTTTTTTTTCTATTTTTGTATGATAAAAAGTTAAGCTGGCAAATATTTGTGTGTACTAGTTCTTCTTTATCCTTAAACTATCTTGAGAAAAAAAAGTGAGTACCTACACTTAAATGCTACAAAAAGGAGGTTATGAAAATATGTATAGTACCTATACGAGTACAACAAAATACATTTATTTGAATATTAAATCCTTTAGCGAGGGAAAACATTTGCTTTGCACTCTTCTAAGATAAACCTTTTCATATTTTTTTGAGTGAAACTGGTTCATATGTTGAATAAATAAAAAAAAATTAAATCAATAAAGTCACACCCATTTGTTGAATTGAACTGAAAACAGAAAAAAGCAATGTTTTAATGACAACATTTGAAAAATAATTTTTAGTTAAGTAAACTTATTTATTTAAAAATAAAAAGGATAGTTTAACATAAACGGGAGTAAAATTAGGAACTTATAACTTTACTCTTGTGGAAATAAAATTCTGTTGAAATGTATGTCTGTTTTTTCATGTCGATATTTTCGATACCGCGCAAGTGCTGGAAGAAGAATTCCCAACTATCCTGGGTCAAAGTAAAGTAAAGAAAAAGAAAAAAAAAACGTTGAATAAACTAGAGCAAGGGGAAATGCAATTTTCAACGAAGAAAACTTAACGTAACAGAAATATATTATCTATGCTGAGCCAGGAATATTAAGTTGTTGCTCAAAATGGTGCGGGTGTCTGAATTTTGTTCCAGGGATGCATGGATGAAAATGCCCAGGATTTGCTTTGAAAATCCAGAACTTGCGCACTTGCTTTACATAACATTCTACCCCTGAAAATGACTGTTGATTTAGGTCGTTATTGAAGTGTAGAAGGTTCAAATATTAAAAAAACCCTATTTATTTAAAATTTTATGTTTAATTATCTTAACTTGTATCTACATACATATATGAGTAAAATTTATGTAAAGAACCTTTACATTAAAGGAATAGTGAATAATTCAATATAGTCTTACTACCTACATATCCATATACTATCTATATATTCAGGTGAATGATAAAAAAAATTCAATTTAAAGAAACAAGCGCACTCTCATCAAGTTTCTCAATGTATAGTTTGCCTACATACCTAACGTATTATAAGCAAGTAAAGAACATAAAAATAATTTTAGTTGTATAGGTACATAGTTAAAGTTTTCCTTTTTCTTTTTCGAACAGCAAGAATGTTTTCGATGAAAATTATAATTTAATAGTAAGAAAACTTTCAAGTAGGTTTACGGAAAGATAATTTAATGATTTCCTTTCATTATGGATAATGAGAAATTTTCCATCAATTATGGTATAATGAGGATGTGCTAGCAGAGATGCAATGCATTAAAAAAGGAGAAAAAAGTTCTAATTTAAGGATTTGAGAGTATTAAATAACTAATTTTTACAATTATTTGATACTACACCCTCAGCAACTGTCAAAAACCTTTAAATGTGGCCATACAAATAAAATGTTTATAAAAATGCCACTCATCAACTGACAATAGATCAATATTGATCTTTTTTTTTTTCAGTTCTAAAATCCATTTTGATATTTCGATCCAATGAAATGATCACAACTGATCGAAAAATTGAATTTATAATAAATATGGGATAATTTGAATCAATTCGATAGGCTAAGTACGACCCTTAACTTATGATTGATGTCGTAGTCAACTTTGCTGACAAACGAATAATTGGTGAGTGAAAACGTGTTGCCGACGGTCGACAAACATTTGAGTATTGCTATAATAAAACCCTTTCTAGGGTTCGACAAAAGAATACAAATTCAGTGGGACGGGACCACTTCATATATAGTTGAAGTTACAATGGGGATAATTTTAGTAAAGGAATTACAACAGTAAAAGCTTAAATTTTCAGGTAATTAATAGAAGAAAATATCCACCGGAAAGTAGTTGCCATTGAACCATTACATTCACTTCACGATACGAACATACATGGGTAAATTCCCCTCATCAGAAAGTATTTTTTGGCTTATCATGTGATTATAAGAGACCAACATCACCAAAAGAAATAAGATATAATTCCGGCTCAAAAATAGTCTTCGCGTATATAGGTTGTTGTTGGTTCAGTCACTACATACTATTGCTTACTTATATTTCCAGTCGGTATGTACATTGTACATACGTTACTCGTAGTAAGTAATACATATAACTTTACAAATAAACCAAAATTCTTTAAATACTATTGCAAAACTTTCATCTTTAACATTAGTTTCAATAGAAAACAGAAAACAAAACAATTCATTAGCAATTAATTGTTATTGTTTTCTTTTATATAAAACTTCCTGTTTCAAAAATGAAATCTTTTGTTTAATTTTTTAAAGATTCATTTCCATCAAAAACAAAAATATCGCATAACTTCCCATGGCCAAGCTTTTAGAATTTTTAATTTCTAGCTTAAAAGCAATTTTATCTTCCCGCAGAGAGTTCTTCATTAAAAAAAAGTTTTTAATTTTTTTGTTTCTTGTTTTTGTTGTTTGAAAATTACAAAAACCATCATCAGAAATCAGAATAGAGGGTCGCCTGATGGTCTTGTGTCTACGTCTATCTTTCTATCTCTACGTTTCTACTCGTATAAAAATACTCGTAGATGAAAATTGTTAGCTTTTAAAGTTTTGCCCTTGTGTATATGTAAGTCTTTATATTCATTAAAAAAAAAATACCCTCAGGATAAAGCAAGTAGCAATATCCGGTTTCCTGCTGTTGTTGTTGGTTTTTTGTAATTAGAAAACACTGTAAACCTTAATTTGGTTCGTTCCCAATTTATTTTCCCAACGAAAAAAAAACTTCGTCGTTATTATCACCAGAGATATGTTCCTTTTTGTACGGCACAATAGTTTCAAAACTTGAATGAGGAACTGTTTTAAGGTTTGAGGAGAGGCCAGATGCATTATGTTGTGTAGGAGTCTTTTTTCTCAACAAACCTTTCTTTTTTATGAATATTTGTCCAAATCACGCGATATGATTTTTTTTGTTAGTTCTTTTATCACCAAATAATGTCGTTTTGAAAAAATCAATTTTAATCTTTTATGCACGAAAAAATGAGGTGGGCTAGGTTTACTTCCCTCATAAATGAAGAAATATTTATGAATATGAGTGTTGCTTCCGCATACCCCAAATTGGAGGGATATTTTATGATTGCTGTTTCTAGGTGTGGACTCCTAGGCAACAACTAGGTCAGCACACAAGTAAAGGTTGCAATTATTCTTAACGCTAACAAGCTAATGTGTTATACAACAAAATTTCCGCAGTTATTATTTGATACAAGAGACAAATTATTATTTCATTGTTGTATGATTTCGTCCCCTGACATTTTTGTTTTTGTTTGTTTTTCTTACTGGAAATAAATTATTAGATTGTTATGTTTTATAAGATAGGATAGGTTTTGAGTTTCGTTCAAATTTATTTATGATTTATTTTTATATCGTTTTAGAAAAAACTACCTAACGATTGTCCTTTTAATGTGAAACTCAATTTGTTGCATTTCCGATTGACGGTTCAGAAGTTCTAGAACTAAATAACACTGCTATTCACATAAAGTCAAAATAATTCACAAGAATGCGAGGAGTTTTACAAAGGCGAGTTTAGTGGTTCAATTATTGCAGTATTTCAAATGATTTCAGATGATTTCACGTGATTTCAAGCAGTATTTAAGGATTTAAATATTTCGTAATTGCAATGATTTCAAGTGATTGCACCTGATTTCAAAGTGATTTCAAATATAAGTGGTTTGTTGATTTCACCCCTCGACAGAATGCTTATTTTGAATATGCTATAAATTAATCCGATTGTTGGATCATTTTTGTTAGTTTGTTAGTCTTTAGAAATTCAATTTGTTTGAGAAAACGACTGATCTTGAAAATTATTTTGTAATCACCGATTCAAAAAAAAAAAAGAAACACGAACATCGAAACCATGAATGTAAATTAAAAGAAAGAATTGTATTTCCATAGTCATAATATTTCATATGAATCATTTACAACAGACAAAGTTGCTATATTAATATCTAAAGAAGCACTCCTTAAATCACAAGAGTTCGTTTCCCCTTGCCCGTTGTATTCATATTTTTCATTCATCTTGAAGATGACACAAATCAAAGCCAATGACATCAGGAAGAGCAACAAACTAAAAAAAAAAAAAACTTATATCTTCTACCGTGTCGTCTTGATGCACTATGCACTGTACGCATTCTTTTCTAATGAGTATTTTAAAATTCCTCAACCTCCTTCTTCTTTCTATGTCTGTTGGTGCAAACCGTGCGTTCATTTCAACCCACCATCCCCGTCTTCATTCTATTTTTCTCTTCTTAAGAATACATAAAATAAAAAAAACTATAAGACGTTGCCGCGCCGGATCACAAGTAGCAAAAATATAATGATAGCATTTGCTATTTTTAAATTAGTAATTTATTTTCTCCTTTTTTTTGTTCCTTTTCTATCATTGAAAATGAAAAATTAAAATTTAAGCGCGCAGAATATACCGGCTATAAGAAAGCCTTCATAAAACACTGACCCTCGAGGTCCTAGTTTGCTGATTTTAAGAATTATTCACGTTTGTTATCTCAAAGGTATTTTTAAAGATATTTCTATACAAAAATAACATTAAAAATGTTCGAAGAATATTTTTCTTTTACAATATTTTGTCATTTTCTTCTACCTTATCATTTATAATATAGAGTCTCTCTCATCTTTCGTCACTGGCTTTGGGCCAAGTTAACCAAATATGTTTGATTCCACAATCCACACCAGAACAAACAAAACATAAAATATTTCTAGATACTTTTCTCTGGTTCGTCGGTTGTATCTTGTATCCGTAGATAAATCATAAAAAATCATAGAATGATGCATTTTTTTTGCTCGTATTCTTTTTTTTTTTTCTTTTTATATTTAATAATTTTTATGAATGAATAAACAGAAGAAAGGAAGAGGCTGTTCAGAAAAATGCATCTCTTCCGTCATTCATTTTATTCATAGAAATTTATGTTTTATTAAAAAGTTTATTCAACTTACCATCGGCGTCGACTTCATTTATCATATCTTGAAGTTCAGCCTCTGTTGGATTTTGTCCTAGCGATCGCATAACTGTTCCCAATTCCTTTGTTGTGATAGTGCCATCGCCATCTTTGTCGAATAGCGAGAATGCCTCTTTGAATTCGGCGATTTGTTCTTCTGTTAGTTGATCGGCCTGAAATAATGAAATAAAATTTATATTTAGTATACAGTTGAAATTTGTTAGTAAAAATAGAAGTGTTGCTTTTAAATTTAATATCCCTAAATGAACATTTGTATATTTTTGGTGTTAAGAAACTTCAACTTACGACAACTCTGCTAAATTTAACAAATAATTGTCATTCAATAGAGGAAAAAGTCATTCAAAAGTAGAAGAATATTATAATTATTAAAATATTTGACATCTCGAAAAAACGCGATTCGAAATAGAAATCGAAACCGGTTGACTAGTCATTAGATGAGTCAAAATGTTTGTAGTTTTTACTTGGTCTGCTGATAGCGTTCCCTTGTCATTCATATTGAAAGTTATTCAAAAAATTCTGCTGGATTGCAACTATAGTAGCTATTGCTTAAGTAAGGAGCCTAATAAGTCATTCGTGTTACAATCTATAAAACACCTTAAAATGTCACTAAAATTTTCCGCTGAAAAGACAGAGAGTCATTTACAATTTCCTAACTAACTAACTAATTATTAATTTATCAAATTTATAAAACCATATAAAATAATATTGTTATAATAAATAAGTATGTAGTTTATTTATCCTTCCCGAATCACACCCCATAAGTCAGCTAAAACAACGAAGCGAATGCACAATGTATGATGCTCAAACCAGCACCAGCAATCAACACCGTTTGACATGTCATACTTAATTCTAGGTGAGATGGTCTCTTTTGGTAGTGGGAAAGTAGTCAACATTGTACCAGCAACACCAAATTAGAGCAAATTTTTAAACGATTTAGCATCATACTAAAACATATTTAGCTATCATACTAGGTTAAAAAACTTGTTTCGCAGTATGATGCTAAATATATTCTAGTATGATGCTAAATCGTTTAAAAGTTTGCGCCAATAACACTACGTTAAGTTTCGTTAAGTGCCGTCAATGTCAAATTTACGTACACATCAACTGCTGTGGAGCGCTTTTTATATACCAGTGCATAGGTGAACGAAAACTTGCTGAAACTGAAAATCAAAACCATTATGGGTGTTGGGGGGGGGGGTACTAAAATTATTCCCTGTTATCGCTAGCATCGTTCGTTCCTGTACGTAGTAGTAGTGTAGTAATGTTGATTTCCGAGTTCTAATCAATTGGTAAGGAGCAGTGATTTTGAATTGGAAAAGTTTAAAAAACTTGGATCTATGATCAATAGCGAACCGTTTTATGATGACATCAGGAATCCGTTCTTTCTATAGTAACCTACAATATACCTAACTGCTTTGAAAAAAAAAATCGTTATTTATGATGGAGTTTTTTTTTTTTTTTTTAGAAAGTTAATGTTCCTATGCAAATGAAAAGTTCAATATTATAATAAACTTAAACATATATGTACAGTATGTGTATTCATATTTATGTTTGCCTGTCCGAGAATCCCTAAAATTTCTTATTACTTCTTGAAAAATATTTCTCTTTAATCAAACGTGATGTGCTTAGCATGTTATTTAGATAATGTTGCACGTTTTTTTTTATCCCAATAAATTATTCATGCGTGTTGTATATGTAGTAGGCATACATGTACATATTTTATATCCTGTTTTTGTAAAAACATGGTATTCTAATTTACTGGATGGATTTCTTTTTATGTATTTTGAAAATATGAAGTTTAAGTATAGGAGGAAGCTGCCAAAAAATTATTAGATATGCATTATGCAAATCACTTTCAAAAAACCAATATTTATGGTTAGTGTATTTGGGTTTTCATGTTTATCTACCTTCATATACCTATAGTATCTCTCTCTATGTCCTTTCTAATCTACTTCACTTGAAAGTAGGACGATACGTCCTACTTTGGATATCTACATATTTCTGTTTAGCATTAAAATGTTATTGAAATTGTAATGTTTTTTCCCATTTCCTTGATGCATTTTATGGACATTGAATGAAAATATTTCAAATATTTTGAAGAAACATTGTAATTTTTTATTACAATAAGTTTGCTTTGTGCTGGTGAAAGAAAATATTTTTGGTGTGTGTGATACCAAATCAATGGTATCAGACACCAATGAATGTTCTTTATTGCTTTCGGTCTGCCGATGGTCATTCGTTGTGTTTTGTTGAAGCACATTGATTCTGTCAAGGATGTTAATCGAAAATTGTTCTGGGTCTTCAAACCGGCCATTAACCCTACAGATTCTATTTTATTGCTGATTCTTGATGTTGTCATTTTTTGAGAAAATAAATTCAGATGTTCAAATAGAGATTAGTTTATCAACCTCAAATTTTGTAAAGAAATATAGTAATTCTAACCTTCAAATACATGCAATTTAGGGTAAGAATCTGCCAGTAATGTTCGCCGAGTTGACTTAAAAAAAAAAAAAGTTGGCAAACCCTTCAGGTTTTGTGTTGACGTTCAATTTGATTGCATTTTGGTAGGTATGAAGTTCTCCTTTCTACATGGCAATACAAACTGAGCGCTGTATTTTGTTCACGACTGTCATGTGAAGCATCTTTACTTTCTTACTTTTGCTATTCTCGACTTTTGGAACATTTGTCGATTACACAGATTTTAAACTGTCCAATGGAAACATTGCACTCCATTCAAATAAATGTCTAGAACGTCATCAGAAACGCGAGGTTTTTATCCAAAACGATCACTTACACATTGAGATCGAGTGGTTATTACAAGTACCTATGTATGATTGACTAAAAAAAACCAGTAATGCTTAAGCCCACCTCAGAGTATCTGCCTTTCCCAAAAAATAAAAATACTTATCCATGAAACAAAAAATTAAAAGCTTTCCATTCCCTCGTGCCAATTGTAATAATTTGTTCGCTTCGTTTCAAATGTTCGCAAAATCATTGGTGCGATAAATTAAATCACAACCAACATCAAACAAAAATAAGATTACATTCCATGGAAAGGTGAAATAAAATGTAATTCTAGGAATTTTTTTCGAACATAAAACAAAAAAAAAATCAAAATCAAACGTTCTTCTGTTTTCACACCAATGACTACAATCAAAGATTTATTTTTTTTTTGTTTCAAAATGGAAAAAAAAAAAATTTCTTGCACACTCCAAGAGCATCCGTTTAATTTCACATGTATCTTTTTTGTTTGCAGATTCTTTTGATGCATGATTTAATTTTCATCTCTCCAATGATTTATCAGATTGAAATTGACTTCACTCTGGTGAACGTACTTGATCTCAAGAACTATCAATCTTTTTCAACCTATTTTTGGAGAAAAACTCTCGAATGCTTTTTTTTTATATATGTAGGATCATGTTTTTCTTTAAAAGAAAAAAAAAAACTTAAAATTTGTGTTGTTACCCTGTCAGTCAATAGATTCATCAACATGATTTGTTTGTATCAACAAAAATAAACAAAAGCTACAATGTCATTGCTAAAATAAATAACATGGAAAAGGTGAGCAGAACACCGGAGAGTTATTAAAAATTTAAGTTGAATTAATGAACAAATACGAAACAATTTTAAAATGTCAGTAGATTTACCTATCATATTTTTCTAAAAAAAAAAAAAAGTACCTACTTCGGATCCGTTACCGAGTTTCTTAGAATTAGGTCAAAATATTGCAATTCATTAAGAATGCGTTTAAATACCTTATAGGCTTTGTGCTCGGAAGCTTTTATTCTTTTGAATATTTCAATTTTGGAAGTCTTGAGAAAAGTCGGAAACATTGCGATGATGACTCTGCTTGCACAGGAGGATGATTAAATTCTGATTTTCCAATTTTTTATTTGAAGTGTGAAATGGACTTAAATTAACATAACATTCTGCTTTTTGTTATTTATGACGTTTTTTTTGAGAACTTTTAATTAGGGTACCCCTTGGGATTGCAATAATTTTGAGCTATAGATGAGAACAAATAATTCAAAAAACAAAACTTATTTTCTAGCGATATTTCCTCGTGTACACAAGTTATCGGTCATCCGTATCCGTACCTTGGCTTAAACGAGATAGTTGTCCAGGTTAATGTTTGCTTTTCGGAAAGTTCGGTCTTCCAGATTTTTTTTTTCGAGTGTATTCATCGATCGAAATGTCGTCGCCCTTGTGAATTCTGAAATAGGTAAATCGCTAGCACCGCAAGGCAATTAGCCTTTGTCCGTTATCGCAGATGTTGGGCTATAGCTTACCGCAGTCCTAGCATAACACTTTCTTTGCCAGATTTTGCCTTTAAGTATCCTAGGAGCATTTTTACTTCGTTACTAAGATATTTGTGCTAATATTCATTGATTAGCTTGTAAAAGCAGTCTTTGGAGATATCATCTTTTTTTCTCTGTGATCGTGTACGTAAATCACGCAAATTCTTTTAATAATCAAATGGGATTAATTCTTCATTATTTCGATAATTGCAAAACATTATACGGATACCTATGTATGTACCTACCTACCTACCCTTTACCTACCTATTTTGCATATGGAAACGCAATAACTTTTTCTTACCTAACATTTTGTATGAAAAATTAACCACAAACCACAAGAAAACTATACATATGTAATTCATGACATAAAATAGAGCACAAACCTACGTGGAAAAATAGAAAGATGCTAAGTAAATTATTTTATCTCCACACTTTTTGATGCCACCAAGTGACTACACCGCGTCAATGCAAAAAGCTGCAATAGCCAGCACATGGTGGCATCAGCTCGGCATTGTTGACTTTTCGGTCGGCCGCGGGCAAGAGATGTTATGTCTGCTCCTCTTCTATTCCCTTTGGACCACTTCTCTATAGAAAGAAGATGAAGCTGGTTGAATCTCCGACGCAACGACGACGTTGCGGTTGCTAACCCGATTTGGTATTCTCAATGTGCGACAAACACACTGTAGTTCGTTGTAAACAAAAAAAAATCCATATGAAAGCTGGTTTGGAGGGAGCTGCGACAAAAATTTCTACATCTGAATCATCTGATACCTACCCAGGTGGGTATAGGTAGGTACACCCTTTATTATTAGTACCGATCTTTTAACCTAGCATTGATGTTACTTCACAACTCATGTTATCATACATTCCATTTCATTTACAAGCGATTCGATGGCCGCGTACGTAGATCGTTTTTAATTTCATTCCACAATTTTAATTTCCTACATTTTTCTCTCTCAATTTGGAACCGCAGCAAAAACCGCGACGCGATATGTATTTTTTCCCCGCTCATGCCATAAATATGAATATAATAAAATGAAAGAAAAATGGAAAATATTCAAATACTCTCAAGCTCAACGAATATTATTTGCCGGCCGGCAGAAAAGAAACCCCTTCTCCGTTTCTCGATCTCACCGGCAAAAGATCATGTTGTTTTATTTTTCTGTCGTTTTTAAAAGCCAACCGTTTCAACGAACTTTATAAAAGAACCGGTTCAGGTTAATAAATATGTACGATAAATTCAAATGTTTCAGAGTAAAAGAATTCCGATTGGGATAAATATTTTAATTGATTGTTGATTTTGATATAAAAACAAATTGAGATGACACTTTGATATTTAATAAAATTTTATCAATATTAAGATTTTAATTGAAAGAAATGTCAAAGGCATTTCGCACTTGGCAGATCAACTGAATATTATTCTTTTTCAAATCTGACTGTACCTACTTAGCTAACTTTTCTGTATTTAGTCTTCGTATGACGTAATCTCTTCTTTTTTAGAGCCTCTGGCAATAATATTTAATGCCTTAGCCTTAGCTCATGGGTAAAATGAAATTGAATGATTCACTCATAAAAAAGAAGTCTAACTTACGCCGGAAGCTCTTTTTGAATTTAAATACATTATTGTTTTCGTTCAATTACGACTCTTATTTTTATTTCGTTGATTTGTTATGAAAACTTGTTCGGCATATTTATTAGCACACGCTTGACAAAAGCAAATATGGGAACTGCTGAGGGCTATTTGGGTAGTGCCAATTTTAATTGGAAGCGATTCTAAAGAAGGTACCTGTATGTGAAACATGACTTCAATTAAGAAAATAGAAACAAATCGTAATTTGAGTCCAATAAGACAGGAAATACCTACTCACATAATACCAAAAATACCTTTTATATGTTGGTCTAGGTACCCAATTGAAAAGGACAATGAAGTTAATCCAAGCATAGAAATTTTATTTATTTATTTATGCTACAAATTTTTAGCTGTTAAAGTACTTATATAAAATTATTATTCTAATCTTAGTCATGTAAATTGTTTCTTAAAATTATTTTTAATTTTTTTAGTTCAAATTGAAATTAATTAAATTGAAAGAATTATTAAAATCAATACAAAAAGCGATAAGTGGTTCATGAATACCGTAGACAGTTCTATTAAATCTTAAATTAAAAAAAATCAAAGTGACGGAAAATTCTGTTTAGAACATCAATTGTTATTTTAAAAAGCAGATTATTTGAATCGATGTTTCCAATTAATATGTTAAAAACAAAGGGGATATTAGATATTTTTCTTCTTTAACTTAATGATTTAAGGTTCAAAAGTTTTAAGCGACTGATGTACGATGGCAGGTTGGATGATCTATCCCAAGGAAGATTCCGCAAAGCAAAACAAATAGGTACCTAGTTAAGAAAATAAAACATGCTTAGCTACGCTCGGCCAGTGGATTGATAACTAGAACTAGGATTATTGGAACAATTTATTATCTTGAATACAAATTAAAAACCGCGTTCCAGAACAGAACTTTAAAAAAACCAACATTTTAAGAAGGAGCACAAATAGAATGTGCAGATAAGGTGTAATAAACAGTTCTAAACAAATATTAAACGACATAACAATTGCCTGCGGTCTATAGAATTTTTTGATTACGCGTGATGTTATCAAAGGCCCTTCATAAAAATTCCATATTAGCATCCAATGCCCAAGAGCAGATAATTTTAAGTGCAACAATGACAATGGAAGATGGCCCAGGATGTAACTGCAGACAATGATGTGATCTTCAAACTTAAAACAGTTTCAAAATAAAATTGGAGAATAAAATGTCTGAAAATGTGTGAAATTGTTGCTTCTTCTTTGTTACTAGGCGTGTTTATTATACGAAATTACATCTGATGATGTTAACTAAAATCTTCTATAAAAATGTAATAAAAAACGCCTTGATTTAAATTAGCTTTTTATGGCCTTTACCATGAAAAAATGGCGTTTAACTCATCAGTTGACGACGAGTGTGAGCAACTTGTCAATACGCAATTTTCCGCTTGTTTCCTTTTTGTTGGGTAAACTGGAAGAACTTTCGGATACTGGATGCATAAAGAGCTAATCTCCGCTCAACAACGAAATAGGAACGCACATAACCTTTACCTCAAAAGCTAGTATCTATTCAAAATCATTTTTTGAAGTTTTCAAGCCGGGCTCAGAAAATAAAATGTTTCATTGAATTCCAAATCTAAAAACTTATACTTTTCTGATCGCAACAAATTTAAATATTCAGGAACAGGCGCGTTATAAGAGCGTACCTACCCTAAATTGGCGCTTTAAAACTAACTTTTCAAAAACATTTTAAAACGCCTGCTCCTTCAATCAGTCTTTTTTTTTATAAATCTGTAACTACAATACGTTCACGTTCAGCTTTGTTTGCCTATTCGCTTGGTACCTATTCTGAATGACTAGGTACATCAGTATCTGCAGTTTTAATTTTCCTATACAAGTACGGATTAATAGTCTTTTCGCTCAGAATCAACAACGCGATTCTCCTAAAAATATCAAGTGTTTCAGTTGCAGGTGAAAGATTGTCAAAAAACACACCTTCTGTACAATGCAGTGCTTAACCAAACAGGTTCAAAAAGAGAATTCGTAAACTTTTGATCGAAAACAGATTTGTTGATCTTGCGTGAAAATCCCATTAACTACCTACCTATTGAAAACCAAATATGTTGATACTACATGCAATTATAGTTTAATGAATTGAGCATGACATAATCAAAACAAATTGCCAGCAATAAATAAACCAACCTACAAAAAATAATAATAAAAAATGTTCATCGAATTTACAAACTACAAATTCATGCATTTGACCTTTCATTCTATACATATGTGCTTCTGTTAACCGTTAATAATAAATCAAGACAACAATAATAATTTCAAAACAATATTCTCAAGTATATGAACGAGTCGGTAGGCTAGGTAGCAGAATAAATAAATGAAACGGAGATACTTAACTAAAATGTAATAACTAAAAACAAAACTTATTTCCGCTTGGACGCAATTACGTCAATCATCAGAGAATTATATTATAATCAGATAGGATAGCTTTTTGAAAATAGTAGTTATTTTCATTCGAATTGAACTGAACATTCTTTTTATTACAAAATTCCATATTTGGATGACTAGAAAATAGAAACAAAAACACCCAGTTCGACATAATTTAATGGAAATAGAAAATTACAACTGCAGTTAGTTAATTGTCCAAGTCCAGTTACACACGATGACCGACGACGAAGTGGTGCACAACTTAATTTAAATAATTAAATTGATGAATTCATTAAATTGTTGTTTCATTGTTTTTAATATTTTTAATTTATAAACATTGCAGTATGTGTAGATATGATAAAATAAAAATAATTAAAACAAATTGCATTTTTTTTTTTCAAATGTATCTAAGTATAACGTATACATATAGACGTTAAAAGAAGCACTTTAGATAATTAATTTCTTTTATTCGTTGTGAAGGTGGGTGGATGGCGTTGGAAATTCATCATTAAACAAAAATAAATACGAAAAATGATGACAACGCTGACATCAATCACCAAGGAGACCTAATTCTTTTGGAGTTTAGACTTCTTTTGTCTTTTTTAGGATAGGATACATAGAATTATTTTATTATCAAAATGAAACAACACTGATGTTATGTAATCTCTTAAATAATATTATATTGATGTCTAATCATTTCCAAAGGAGTAAAAATAAAAAAATGTGTTGTGAAAGATAAACAATAAGCACCCATTCCTTAATAATTATCGCCTCTTATTCTTTGATATCAATAAATTATGTATGATACCTACCTAGATAACTAAAAATATTAATCATTAATATATTTATATAGCACATAAATAAAATTGTTATCGGGTAAACCTACTTAAAAGATTGGCAGATTGTGTTTAATAGGTAAGTAGACCCATACACTGAGTGATATTTCACTAAAATATTATGGTCATCATAATCATTCTAGGTAAGTGTTTGAATTCAATCATTGATTTTGTTTTAAAGATTATTTTTTTTTCTTCAGAATTGAGATTTTTATTAAAGAAATTGTAATAAAAAAATAAATGTTCTACTTTATTTAGAATCTTATGCAATTTATGCCTCACAGATGAGTTCAACAAAATGTTTTTACGAAGGATTTTAGGCGTGTGTAAATTACCTACATTTTAACATTTGAATTGAATGCAACTAGTTAGGTACCTATTTAAATTCGATCGTTTCTTTTCACGTTTTTACTTTGTGGGCGGGCATAGGTGATTTCATTTTTGACTCGCCAATTAATGCTGTTATAAGTAGGTAGGTACCTATATACGTTTATAGTGACTAAACATATTATAAGAGCGTCCGTGGGTTTTTAAAATAATTTAAATTTGGTTTGGTTAATTTTGTTTCATAAACCGTAAAAAGAAAGTAAAAAACAACTTGAGTATGATGATACAATCGATGATGTCAGTACGTGATCTCTTGATCATGGAGCGTCGTAATCCTAAATTAAAATAAAATTCATTCGCTTTGTTGGAGAAATTGTTTTATTACCTGCCTATGAAAAATCAAATAAATATTTAAGTTAAAGAGAAATAAATGGGTGAATGTTAATAGGTAATTTGCTTTGCATTTCTTTAAAAGAGCCACTAGTACCTAGGTAAGTAAGTACCTAGGTAGGTATCTACGTCTTATCTTATTTTAAAGTAAACATTTTTATGTTGTTTTAACAATCACCAATTCAAATAGAAATTAACATCATTCGGAGAGGTAATCCTATCAACTTCGCCTCAGACATAAGACGAAGCCGGAGATTTTTTGACGATTTCGTAGCTCAACCCGTTAAAACCCACAGAGGTCTGATCTTAATGGGAAGCTTTGTAGTGAAAAATATATGTTCCCATTTGAGCTCAAAACATTCGTAAGAAAATAATAAATTTTCCTAGTAACTTTCTCAATAAAACACACCTACTATATTTACTAGCTATCTAGTACCTACTGTTTCTAACTTAAATATCAAAACTAACAGTGAACGTTTAAACTTCAGTTCAGCTGAACATTTTTCATTCAACTCGTCCGGTTTCACAGTGAAATCTGTTCTTTAGTTCAGTTGAACCTGAACGTTGTTTAACAAGATTTTATTAAAAGAAACTAGCAGCATTTTTCGTATTCAACTAAACTATCTTTCGTAGTCAACATGATTGTTGATTGATTGAATTTGTTTTCTCACAAAGAAATTAGTGAACATAAAAGAAACAAAAAGCAATTTTGTCACTTTAGCCATAAATTGAAGTATTTAATCGTCGAAAATGTGTTATCCAGAAAAAATTAACATTCTGACAACATGCGACATCTTTTTAATAAATTTCATTACTGATTTTGTAGACGTAGGTACCTACTTTATTCAGTCGGTATTAAGTGATCTTTATGAAAAGAAAATTTTGTTCTTCGAATACCAACCTTTAGGGTGATGGATCCAGTAGACAGTTCTTTAAAACTATTAATGTTTGAGTTCTAAATATCCAATGTTATCATCGAAGAACAGTGTTGTGAATCTGACGAATAGTAAAAAATTGAGGAAAACTGTCTTAAGCTAAAACATTTTAGCGGATTAGAAGACAAAAGATCTTTGATGATAAAAATAGCGAAGACAGTGGGAAAAGAACAGAGCCCTCGCATTCAATCAATTAAGGTTTAAACGATGAAAATTAAGGTTTTCAAGAATGTCTCCCATCATTTATCTCTTGTACCTATAGATAGCTTTGCGAGTGCCTGAACTATTTTCCGACTGCCTGCTCTGTTATCTACTTTTCAATAGACCTTCTGTTTTGTAAACCGATTACTAATGCCGTTCTGAACAGTAATAAGAAGGTTAGAAGGCTTTAGTGAACATCCACATTTTGAAAGTTTGATAATCCAGTGTTAATTTCTGTTCTTAATTTTGTATTTAACTTCGTTAATTACATTTCTCATTTCTTCAGGCTTTTCGGCAACTGGAGAATGAATTCAGTTATGTAATGCTCTTCTGGGACTTTGTACTCTTAGTTTGCCTTTCGGATTGCCCATTTTTTGTCCCCAATTTCGTAAGAGCTTTACAGATTTAGGGTCTCTTATTCCGTATATTTATTTTTAATTAGTTTAAACTTAACTGCTTGTTTAAATTTTGTATACCAAAGTATTTCCATATAAATGTTGTTCTTTTTTATCTTAAACATATACGTCCGATACAAAAAGCCCATGTTTTCATAGTCGCCCATCTAATTAACCATAGCTAAAGTAGGGGGCCGACAACTGAATTTAGGAAAATATACTCGGAAATCTTGTTAAAAATGAAGAGAAACTGAAGTTTGCTATATGTTTTCATATGAAAACAAGCAAAACAATTAAATATCATATTCATCAGTAGTCGGCCTGAGTGGCCGACTATTGAAGACCTATTAAAAAAATGTCGTATAAAGTCGGCCCCCTCAATTTATAGAAAAATTAATAATAATTTGATATTTTTATGCAAAAATCTATTAAAACATACAATAAATAACATAAAAACACTGAAAAAATGTACTTGGCCTCAATAGTTTAATTGTTACAAGACTTTGCAAAAACTTTATACCAAAGTTAAATTTATAACAAAAAAAAACAGAATCCACATTTTCTTAATTTTTTGTGTGTTATTAGAAAGAATGTAAAGCCTTTAGAAAAAAATATTTTCATTTAAATTGTTTAAACATTTCCTCTATGTAAACATATATTATTTTTGTTTTGTTTACGACTCTTGTCAAGGAAATATGGATTTTAGAACCAATAAAATACATTATATATTATTAATTTGTTTCGTAGACGACTATTGTTAGGGTAACAGAATAGACACTTAGTAAATGTAAGAACCTCCAAATGTGCAGTTAACAAATTTCTTTAGATGGCGCTGCTCCATGGTTGTACTATAGAAATTTATATACAATGGTTGTACTATAGAAATTTATATACAATGGCCGAACTCACTAAAGTTGCAAATCCTCCCCTTAGGAACAGTAACAAACCTTTTATGGACAAATAATGTGTGAGAAGACTTCCTATAAAAAATGATTTACAATTTGAAAAACAATTTAACGATTCATTTTTGGAGATAACTCCGAGTTGATAGGAAGAATTTTTAATCAAGATAAGTTGAAGTTATGGTATAGTTTATATATAGTTTATTCCAGCTATGTACCTACCTATTTTTAATAAAGATTATAACTAAAATAAATAATTTTAATAAAGATAAACTAGGCACGTTATCAATGATACAAAAGAAAAATTAAATTGGTAGGTATAAACTTAAAAATTTGATGGTAGGTATTAACAACTAGGAATATACCTTGATTTTAAATAATAAAATATTTATTTAGGTAACCATTTTAAAGATAGTTCGTGATTGTTAATTAGGTAAAGGTATAATATGTATGTGATGAATTAACAGACTACACTCGTATAAAACTCTATTTGTTTCAACTCATTATCCCTTAACATTATTTAGGGTTGATTCTAGTATTTGTTAATCCAGGAGCACCTTTTTTCCAAGAGCATTATAATGATGAATATAACAAACATTTGCTAGATGCAAGTTCGCTTTTTAACACTATTCTTTACTGACCAATAACATAAATCGAAACGACCGTTAAAGCGGAAATTCATTTGAATAATTTTCTTTTTTTCACCGATGGAATTCTCCACCATGTTGATTTAAGGAAGAAACCGTAAAACATAATTTCAAATCCAATTAAGGTAGCTAGGTATGTAAGAAAAAATTTAAATTCCACATTTAAAAATATAATATTGTCACCAAGTAGATACATAGATAGGTAGTAGGTACATAGATATAAAATATCTTTATCTTGAAATCTACGATAGATAGACCATACAATCACACACAAATAATTATTAAAACAGAAAAACAATCTATCGGAAATTCCAAACGATAGCAGTTAAATATTTGTTCAGTTCAATATTAATTGTAGCTTTTTTCACCGTTGTTCAACAAATTTAATATTATATGGAAGAAAAAAAAAATCTCCCATGCGCGCTAAATACCGATAAGAGAGAAGAAAGAAAAAAAATGTGACCACAAAAAAAAAGTTGAAATACCAATTAGAAAGGAAAGGTGTGGTTCGCAAATCGTAATTTATCCAAAATCGAGTAAAAATGTACAATGTACATACGCAAATGTACAACATATCTTTTTTTATCATATAAATTCACAAAAGTAATATTCCTATATTAAATAAATAAATTATCAAATGTATTTTGAAACAGAAAAATCACCATTTTTGTTTAGCTGGTAGTGTGTGATGTCACCCTTCCCAAATTACACAAAAGCAGGAATTTACACAAAAAAAAATGTGTGGAATTCCAAGAAATTTAAATTACAAACAACAAACGACGAGATAATACACGACGTTTAGATTAATTACGATACCAACGAACGAAGGAAAGGACGATAAAATTTAATTTTAAAAATTATTATTAAATATTATTTTTCGTTCTCAACAAATCGAGGAGCAACCTTCTAATTGCGGCTGTTGACGACGACGGCGGCGAAAAAACTACTCAAACAAAATTGCAAAAAACGAATAGAACTGAAAAATACACTGTTCAAACAAAACGAGGGGAAATCAGAAAAATAACGAAAGAAAATCTGCATGAAGTGAAGGAATATGTATATGAATATGAGAGAATATCCCCTTTTTTTTCTCTCGCAACGCAGGGTGTAATTTATTATGTTTTCTTTGTTGAATTTTTAACCGATTTGCTGTTGAATATCTGAATATTTTAATTAAATTAACCAAAGTAACAGTAATTAGTTATAATTACATGAAAACCGGTTTGAATTTCCTATGAAAAGGTTACAAATTTGGCAAGAATCTGCTCCAATTTTGCTTATCCATTTTGTGTAGGTATTCGTGAAAAAAAATATTCAGTTTGTCATTTTGTTTCTCTCATTTCTGACAGTTTGAATTTGAATATTTTCTCTCTCTTCTGATATAAACGAATATGAGGTAAACATAATCGGAAAATAACCGCAATGCGGCAAAGTCATCGGGTCGAATCGTGTCACACTCTCAAGCGAATAAAAAACATAATCAAACGACTGGACTGTATGAAAGAATGAGACAAGACTATTGCAACAACACGGCACACTTTGAACAGGGGAAGCATTTGAACCGTTTCGAACGAAAAGATGACAAAGTAGGAGAAAAGTAAATTAAAGAGCAAGAAATTTGTCATTTTTATTTCGTTGTGTTGTGGAGGGTGAGAGGGGGAAATTTGTCATTTCTTTTTTGCAGACAGTGTACTCCCGGATGAGGGATTTTATTTGGGACACGCACACATTTTGAATGAAGGTAGTTCCATATTTAGCACAGTTCACAATGGAGATAATTAAATTTTTAAAATTATCCTGCAACTTTACACCACCATACTTGAATTTCGGGAGAAAAGAATTACAAAAAAACTTTTTCAAGACTCAAGATATAAAATAGAAAGAGATAACCAATTTCGTAAAATTTTTTCAGCCGAATGATAAAAAATTAACTTAAAATAAACATTTATTTTTTTCATATTTACCATTTTATATAAAAATTGGTTTTTGCGGGTTTGTGTTTTGAATTCAAAAAAATATAATCCTTTCTATCGATATTTTAACGATATCGATGGTTTTCTTTTATTCAGCACTTTGCTGCTAGCTGCAACAACGACGACAAATTCACTAAATTATAACAGAGACCTAGTTGGACTCTTAGTGCGAAAACAGATGGCAAGTGTTTCTTTTCCGCAAAAGAAACCCACTTAAACCGAATTATTTGCTATTGTAGCTCTAAAATAATAATTGTATCTTTTGTCTTATATGAATCGTTCCCGTTTTTTTGTGTATTCAAAGGGGATTGTATGTAATTAGTTTTTCTTCTTAATTAATTCTTTTCTATAGAAAATTTTCTCAAAGATTCCCGCACTCTAAGGTTTATATTGAAAATGTATCTTTGAATTATTATTTAAGCCCGTTACGGTCCGTAGCAAGATTGCAACTGAATCGTCTCGGAAATAACATCGATGTCTCTATCTGGCGCAAAATTTTCTTTGAAATTTTCTATTTTGTCGTTTAGTATTTTTCTTATTTTTTCAATATACCCATTTACATATATTTGTTCTACTCCGTGAGAATATTGTGAACCGATTTTCCCCAATTTTTGTATTTTATATTTGAATGCGTAAAAATAAAGTTTTTCCTCCCATAGCTTTTCTCTGAGAGAAAATTTAACGAACGTTCTTTCGATTTAGGGGATGAAAATAAACATTTACATTCAAAGAAAACGGTGGTAAAAAGAGCTACATATGTAGGGTAGAAACTTTCCTGGACCATTTACCTTTTTTTTTTTTTTCTTAAAGTTGGGTTTGGGTCGTTGTGGATTAGATTGCATATTGTGAATATTTACGATCAATGTAGTTGTGATGTAGTTGCTGATGATGATGGCCTGGCCTTCATTGAAGGAAAAGGAACGAACTGAGGGTTGTTTCTTTGAATTTAAAATTTCTCTTTTTTGTAGGGTGAGCAGTAAGATGTTTTCTAGGGTAAATATTCGGTCTTTGCTATGACTTGCAGTATGAGAGTGACGATAAATTTAATAGGTTAACTGAGCTATGTAAACTCTTATGCTAAAGAAGTGTTTTCTTAGATGAATTCATTTTCTCAATTTTACCAAGTCATTTACACCTTATGACAAGCTAATATTCATGTTAAAAACTTTATGAATATAAAATATTAGGTACCTAGGTACCTACCTAACATTAACACCTACCCAGAACAGGATATAAAAAGGAAAAATGGTTTAATTTAATAAAGTGATACGATACGAGGTTTCTATATTGGCAGCACTGTAAATTTTATAGCTGCCAATAATGGCACTCGTTTAAAGACCCATATCTTATATTAAATGGAAATGTGTGGTACCTACGCAGTGTGATCTATTTCGAAAATACTGAAGGTCTCACGGTCACATAGTCTATGGGAAACTGTATCAGTGCATGATAACTTAATTTCATTACATGAAGTCGAAAGTATTGATTTGGAAAAACATGTTGTTTCAGCAAGACGGTGCAACTTGCGACACATCGGGTGCAAAATTAGATGTTTTGATGCTAAAAATCTTAGCAATGTAATAGAAATGGTACAATGGATGGAGTGTTTGGCTGTTAACCCAGAGATTGCCAGTCTTTTCAGCATACCTACCCAGCTTATGCTGAACATCGCCCATGACCATGAGGTGTATGCAATGAAAAATTTAAATCAACTAGCTCTCTATCCATTGTATTAACACAATTATTTCCTATCATTCTATTCTTTCTAAATAAAGTGTCGTGCAACACCTGTTGCATTTAAAAGGCAATATGCCTTACGGACATATAACTAAAATATTACATTGTTATTATTATGAAAATATGAGAGATAAATAGTGAGAGGTTTGATAATTTTTTAAGGTTTTTAGAGGAAAAAAATTTATTAAATTCCATAGATTTTTTTTTTGATTTTTTAGATTTAGATTTTATTTAACCGAAAAGTTTCATTTAAATGCTTAAGTTAACTAAGAACTACCAACCTATGCTAAGTTGACTATAGAATAGTTTCAAAAATTTCGCTTAGGTATGTGAAAACTTTACAGAAGAATAATCACATAAGAAAACAACAAATTGAGCAAAACGTCGAAAAAACACCAGCTGTAGACGAGGATAAAGTCGTTCTTTCCAATGAGCCCAATTAAATTTGTGATTTCTCGATGTTGGGAATTTCGCTCATGTCCTACCTATTTCTCAGAAAGTTTTTGGCAATCATCCTACAGATGATCCTTATTTTGCGTCTTAAATCGTCTAAATATACAGTCGCATATAAAACACTAGAGCACTCTAAAAAAAGCACACTGCGATGTGGTTTATTGGATCCATGGTAGCGTCATAAAACTCCATTTCATCCGAAATGGAGTCGGATGTCAGTCCCGCTCACGCAACTTCGTTGCTCCGCTTAGGGTATGTCCAGTCGTCTGGCGGGCGCCTGAGATCAATGTTTTCATGTTCAACAGCACCTCGATTCTTGTCATTACTAAGGCATAACACTAGTGGTGGCGTGTGTCGAATAGCATTCTGTGGTTCAACTCAGTAATATTTTTTTTATAGTCTTTGTCTGTTTTAGTTTTTGTTATTCTTTTGTTTGTAATGGCTGGAAATTTCAGGGTAGATTATTGTAATATTCGTGGGCTTAGAGCGAATTTTCTTTCTGTGTACTCCCATACTGCTTTAAACAGGCCAGCTGTATTGGCACTAAGTGAAACCCAAGTAGGTGAGGATTCCGATCCTACTGAATTCTTTATTCATGGGTATAACTTGGTGCCATTATTCTTTTCCCACCATGGTCTCGCCATATACATTAGGAATGATGTTGCTTATCAGTTTTTGCCACAATATGGTCTCTGCACCAATTCTTTTTTCAATTTTATGTGGTTTAAATTTTCTGTGAATAAGCAAATCATTCACTATTGCTTCCTTTATCGAAGCCCCAATCTAGACAGAGTGTCAACTTCTCGTGAATTTGATGCTTTGTCCTCGCACTGAAATCGTTGTTACGGGCGATTTCAATGTACACAATTCTTCATGGCTTCAACATTCGGGCCAGGCAACACCAGAAGGAGTGTGTGCTGAGATCTTCGCTGAGTTAAACCACCTAACTCAGTTGGTCAACGAGCCCACTCGAATATCGGACGTGGTAGGTCAAGCAGAAAACACTCTTGACTTGTTTCTTACCTCTGACCCTGGTAAGTACACTATTAGTGTTCTATCTCCTCTAGGCACATCTGACCATTGTGTCATATCAGCAAATTTCTCGTGTAAAAACTCTCCAGTTAAAGAAAGAGCTCCTAAGAGAACCATTTGGCAATACGAGAAAGCCAACTGGGACGGTCTCAATAATTATTTTAGGATCTTTAACTGGTCACTATGCTTCCTCGATAGTGACGTTGACGCCAGCGCTGATATGATCACAAGTTTGATTCTCATGGGATTGAGAACTTTTATCCCAAATAGGGTTAAAAGCATCAGACCTAAGGAAAACGCATGGTTCGATGCGAGCTGTAAAGAGGTTATTAGGGTCAAGAAGGTAAATTTCCGTTGTCTTAAAGCGAATCCAACTGAGGAAAACCGGAATAAGTTCAAGCAAGCCAGGAAGGCATGCAACGCCCATATTCGACGGACCAAATTTCTACATGACCAAAAATTACGGCAAAAAATACTGCAATGTCCCAAAGGCAGTAAAAATTTTTGGTCATTTGTAAAAAATATGAGGAATTCTTCCTCTTCCTCGGTTCCTACGCTCGTTGTGAATGACACTCCATTTGTTAGCTCTCTAGAGAAAGCTAATCTCTTTGCTAGGCAGTTCGCCGCCAATTCAACGCTGCCAGTGAGTGTTATGACTCCGCCTGTACTTGAGCGAGTTAGTGATTCTATGGGGCAAATCTTTTTTCGCACTCGTACTGTAGCGAGAGTCCTAAAAGATCTTAACACACATAAATCCGCTGGTCCGGATGGTATCCCCGCTATTGTTCTAAAGAGGTGTTCTTCAAGGCTGGCAAAACCACTGCGTAAGCTTTTTCATCTGTCCTACTCCTCAGGTCTCGTTCCGAGCGGATGGAAAACTGCATTTGTCCAGCCTATTCCCAAAAAAGGCGAATCTTCCTCAACGTCTAATTACCGACCGATTGCACTTACGTCCCTTCTTTCCAAGGTCATGGAAACGCTGATTAATTATCAGCTCAAGAAATATCTCGAAGATCGAAAGCTTCTTAATGACCGACAATACGGCTTTCGTAGCAATAGGTCCACTGGTGATCTCATGGTTCATCTCATCGAACAGTGGAACAAATCTTTACATCGTTTTGGAGAAAGTAAGATTATTGCACTTGATATTTCAAAAGCATTTGATAGGGTTTGGCATCAGGCTCTCTTATCGAAAATGCGTGCTTTCGGGTTTCATGAATCCCTCCTTCATTGGATTAGTAATTACCTTTCGAATCGTTCAATACAAGTTGTATTGGATGGATTCAAGTCTGAAAACCACAAAATAAATGCTGGTGTGCCCCAGGGCTCTGTTCTATCTCCAACACTCTTTCTCATTTTTATTAATGATCTCCTGTCTGCAACTTCTAATCCAATACATTGTTTTGCTGACAATAGTACTCTTAGCTTCTCATATTCGTTTTCAAATTCACATCCCTCTTCTTCGGATGTGGAACTGCAACGAGAAAATATGATAAGTTCGTTAAATTCCGACCTAAACAGCATTGTACAATGGGGATTAAAAAACCGCGTGGAATTTAATGCTTCGAAAACCCAATGCTGTCTGGTATCGTTAAAGCGAGATATACCCCCCATGCCATTATCCATAGATGGCACTTGCATCGAGGAGACTGAACATCTCGATATTCTCGGTATGTGTATCACCAACCACCTTTTGTGGAACGATCACATACGCGATGTCGCCAAAAATGCAGCAAGATGTTTGGGTTTTCTAAGGCGATGCAAGAAGTTTTTCTCCCCCTCTGATCTGGCTATTATCTACAAGACTTATATACGTCCAAAGCTTGAGTATAACTCCCATATCTGGGCTGGTGCTCCTGCAACTTCCTTAAGCCTCTTGGACAGTATTGAACGTAGAGCATTTAGATTGATTGGTGATATTACCATCATAAGATCATTTACGTGGCTTGAACATCGTCGAAATGTTTCTTGTCTCACCCTCTTTTACCGTTATTTTAATGGTTTTTGCTCTAGTGAAATAGCCAGTTGCATTCCTCTCCTTAAACAGTTCAACCGTAATACTCGCGCTTCTAGGAATGCTCATCAATATACCCTCGAGCCCAACTTCGGTCGTACTGTCAAGTACAGAGATTCGTTCTTTAGCCGTACTATGCGAATGTGGAATGCCTTACCACACTCTGTCTTTCCCAGCCATAGCAATATTCAGGAATTCAAAACTAATGTGCACCGACACCTCCTTTCAACCCCTCTCTCCCTTTCCTAGTGCTCACACTGTGTCTACATAATAAGGGTAGTATTATCCCTTTGAGTGTGCGCTTATTATAAAAAAAAAAAAAAAAAACCTGGGTGGTTCGCTTCCGCTTCGCGGGTTCAAGGGATTTTAACTCCTTTTCTGTAGTCAGTCCCACTCACGCAACTTCGTTGCTCCGCTTAGGGCATGTAAAGTCGCCTGAAGGGCGCCCGATTCCAAAATCTTTGCCAAGTAGCCAGGAACTCCATCTATTATACCATTACCGTCCGCATTTAATAATTTAATATGACATTACCATAGGATGATAACGATAAGTTTGTTAGATCTTCTTCAGCTTGGTCTCACCACAATATGTATATAACGTTCTTCTTTTTCGGACTTCAACTGGAGAGGGTTTGCAAAACCACATTATTTTCCATTTGTTCTACATCTACGTGAAATATCACATGGGAGTCCTTCATTCTGGCTAGATTCAATCTACAATCTGTTGAGTTTGTCGGTAAGCCTTTTCCATCACCACATTATCCAAACGTAATGGATCTTATGTCGAATTCCTTAGTTTTTTTCAGATTTGATCGGAAAAGTTGACTTTTTTTCCTTCCTATGGATGTTGAAACAACAAAGTTGCTTTTTTTCTGTAATTGTGTGGTGTATATTTTATAGACGCGATCTAAACAATTCACTTAAGTTCACTTTATTAACATATTGCACTATTAACAACAAGGTTCACGTCCAATAGATTATTTTAAAATTATTTTATTTGAGAAATCTATATTAAAATAAACCAAACTACACAATTAAACGGCTCGTCTGACAGAAGAAAACAAATCTGTTAAGTATGTGTGCAAATATGTGTGAATCTTGCTATCAAATCGAGATTCAAGAAAAGTTGATCTGAGGGGAAAAAAAGCAACTTTTTCTTGTCTATGGATCATGATTTTCGGAAAAAAAGCAACTTTAGTCCGAAAAAAAGCGACTTTTGTCCGAAAAAAGTCAACTTTTTATTTCAAAGGAATTCGACATTAAACAATCGAAGAATTTTTCGCTCAAGGCGATCAAAAAACTTCCTCATTTAATCTTTCTAAAATCCATTTAGGATGATCAGGAAAGCTTTGCTGATCAATTGCTTTCTTAGGGTAAAGAGATCTTCCGTATTCTGGTAGAATTTGAAGCTTACAAGATACAGCAGAATCAAACAAAGTTGACTTTTTTCTACCTCAAGAGGTTTCGGAAAAATGTCGCTTTTTATTGTAAAGTGTTTCCGTATGTGTTTTCCTATCAGTCACTTTAACTACTTATAAATGTTTCGTTCAAGCCATGAATATGAAATCAGTTAAAATGTCCTCTTTTGAATTTGAATGTGCCAAAGCTTTTACAACCCCTCAAGTGTTATGCGAGTAAGTTGAGCAGTATATTGAAGTCCTTTTTGCTGTAAAATTTGTTTAGCTGCTTCTTAAGTTTTTTTTTAAATTTTTTTTTATAAACAAGAGGTTATTAACATGCAAATAGTCTTTGAAAAGCGGCTTCTTTGTTATTTTGTTTCGGTGTGGATATTTTTCTTGGCGCAGTTTTTAATGCATAACTTTTCAACACCATTTTTGGGGGTTGACAAACAATCTAATAATGTGCTTGTGTGACTAAAGGGAGGTTACCAATTTTTTTTTTTAAACTTTTCATAACAGTTTTGCAAGCCTCATTTAGCCCTCGATTGTGCTGCACATGGAATGTGCACAATATTGGCATGGCCTTGTTTTGTTTTTAATATTGCCACCAGTTCCAATTGACGAAACAAAAAGAAAATATAATCCAATCCATTCGCTATCGCCACCACCAACCGATTCAGATACAATTCAAAGGGCACAACAGGGTGGTGCGGGACTGAGGCATGGGTGCGGTTTTTTGTTTACTCATGTACTTTTTGACTTTTCTTACATTGTTGTTAGTGCTTTTCTGTTTTTTTGTGTTTCTGTTCTGTAGCCGTTATTGTGCTTCTTTTGGTGACATAAAAGTGATAAAATTCATAATCTATACACACATTTGTGTTCTCAGTTCTGACCATGCTAAACCGTTAAATAAAATGTGGATGGCTGTTCTGTTCCGTGTCTGTTTCCCAAAAATGTAACTGAAAAACAAAAAGAAACAACGATTGTCAAAAGAGGGGAGTTTGCGCTTTATCGATTCCATGATACGCACCTGCAATGCGTCAACTTTTTCGATGCTGTTGGGTATTCTTTATTTTGTGTTTTTCTTCGTCCACTATATTCTCTCATTTTATGATACTCTCTTTTTCGTTTGCTTGCGCTTTTGTTTTGTGCTTTCATCTATCATAATTTTTGCCCTCTAGCAAAAGGGGATGGAAAGGAAAACCATATTTATGAAAGAAAATTCCTTGCAAATTGTTCAAAAATAATAACAGACGGAACCCGAATATAACGGTTTGTAAGTGCTTGTTCTTTTTCATAGTTTTTTCTTTTTTTGTATTATTAAGGCTTGGCGTGGCGCCTCCCTATTAATTTGCTCTTTGATGATGAAAGTTTTTGTTTCTACTACCTACATATTTCAATCGCCTCACCATCCGTTTATTTAAAAATTGCGCCTCGTTATTTTTTTGGTTGTTAGAACAATAAATGCATAGGTAGGTAACTAGAACCAGAACTGGTAACAACTGTATTAGGTAGGTATTTCAAATCTTAGGAGAGGAGTTTATCTTTATGAATCGTTTTCTAGACTAGAGAAAACATAATTGCTTTTTGTAGGTACGTAGGTACTTTAAATGGGTGACATTTTTTAGAATATACCTACCTATTAAAGAAGCGGATTGCTGGATATAGATTTATTTATGTCCTGTATACCTAGTTTTGTATACCTACCTTAGCTACCAAACCAAGGTATCTACCTATGTTTTCATGTTTTAATAGGATATGTGGTTAGGATGAACAAAAAATTGAGGTCGTCTGTAGGAACATAGATACGTTATTCGTAGGAATTTTTGCAGTTTTTTTTTTACCAAAAATCACAATCGGTAGGTACAGGAAGGAACAGATCTTAGTTCTCCGACGCACATTGCACCCCCGAGTTTCAATTGAAGAATTGTTTATTAGGTACCTAGGTTAACGTCTGAAGATTTCTTCATTGTACAATTCTCGTTCTCGTTAAAGGTTCATCGCAATTATAATAGGTATTACAAAAACTGTAGTAAATCAAAAAGTTAACAAATAAAATAAAAATACTATTTTATCCTAAAATTTTTATTTCTTCTGTTCTTCCTTTTCTTAAATCTCGAAAATATTAATATTTTATCGCGTTAATTAATAAAATTAAAGATTTAAATTGGTTAACTAATTTTTTTTTAAATTTTTTTGACAGTAGGTAGGTACTAACTATAATCTTATTGCGAATATCTAGTAGTAAGGGAGGCGACCGTAAGATT
This sequence comes from Baccha elongata, assembly GCA_951217065.1. Taxonomy (NCBI): domain Eukaryota; kingdom Metazoa; phylum Arthropoda; class Insecta; order Diptera; family Syrphidae; genus Baccha; species Baccha elongata. The sequence continues at coordinate 32,694,865 of OX578274.1, read as the reverse complement.
ACCTATCTCATCGCGTCCCTTGGAAAAATGAACACTTAACGATTGGTTTAGCACTAACGGTTGCAAAACCGATGATCGGACAAAGTTTTTCGTGTACGTTTAGTCAGAAAATGGTCACTTCCGGTCTCTTTTGAAGCTGTTCTCCACACTATACCCGTTTGAAAAAAAATATGGAAAAAATCTATGTTAGAAGGGCGTTGGGCTGCATAACAAGAAAATACAACATATTTGCTGCTAAAATATATATGAAAAAAGTTATGAGCATTTCAAGTCTTTGATTCCCAACACAAATTTATTATTTTCATTTAATAGACTCCTAGAAGTGTGCTATGTTTTTGTAATCCATATATCCACGATTTTTTTCCTTCGTGTGATCATAATTTTCATTTTGACCAAGAATTTTATCTCATAGGTACAGGAAGATAATTTAACTGGAAATAATTAACCCTGTTGTGAGAAATAGATTCACTTTTTACTTGCGATTATAGGTAGATACTATAAGGCAAGTTATTAATTCGTGCAAAAAAAAAAGGTTTTGAGATAACAATCAAACATGACGATGATAGCGAAGTCGAAAAAAATAGGTCTGGAAATTCTGTCTGTGTGTCTGTCTGTCAGTCTGTCTGTCAGGCTGTCTGTCTGTCTGTCATTCGCACCTGCAGCCTAAATGGTTGGGCTGATATACATTAAACTTGGTATGTAAGCTTTCAATGGTAACCGTCAGGGTGGTTTTTAGATTTTTTTTTCTAGGCCTAAAAATAACGGTACCTATCATGTAAAGGTAATGAAAAAGCTTGTTTTTCTCGAAAACGGCTATAACGATTTTGATAAAATTTAACATGAGTTATACCGGATAGAAGGCCTTTTAGAAAATGGAAATCGTTATTCTTAAAAACCAGTTTTAACGGTACCTGTCGCATATAACGGTTTTTTTAATTTTTACTTTCTCGTTAAAGACTCAATGGATCTTAACCAAATTTTATTTTCGGAAAGGCCTAGATAGCAGAATGATAATGGGGTACTTAATATTTTTCTAGGTTGTTAAAAAAAAAACTATATTAATTAAACAACATTTTTTTTTGAAAATTTAATATTTTGAAAACCAATCGATGAATTTTTGTTTATTTAGTTATTGAATGGAATTTATTAATATTTTAAAATTGAAATACTCAAAAATTTTCATAAAAATATTTTTAAAAAGTTGTTTGAAAAAATCGATTTTTTCAAAAACTGGTCGTTCGATTTTCGTAAAAAAAAATCTAAAACATATTCTATTATTTAATAATTACTGAGATATACAACAATTTTCTGGGAAAACTCTGGTTTGTCAAAGTTATTTTTCAAAGTAATTTAAGAATTTAAAAAATTATTTCAAATACAAAAATTGAAAGACTATAACATGCAAGAGAAGTACACGAGACCCATTTATGCCTTTTTACTGTTAAGTCCTAGCTTTCCTGCCAGTTTGTGCGACCGTGTCGTACCTTTTATTTTTAGTTGAAGTCATTTCCCACACAATTTGAGGAATAGTTCAACTTTGTGGAGAATAACTTATCTTTTTAATAACTACCTACAGTTATTCAAAAACTATTCTTTAATAATAAAAATGATAACGCGTGATTTCTATGGCTTTGAAAAAAAGAAACACGAAAAATCGTCGCAAAAAAAACACCGCAAATGGCCATTTTTGACCAAACGTACAGGAAAAAGTTTGACCGACCATCAGTTTTGCAAATGTTAGGAATCGGTTAGTGCTCAGTTTTCCAAGGCAGCGATGAGAAGATGAGATAGGTAAACCTACGGTCGCTTCCGGGACTTTCCACATCAGATGACACGAAGTGAGTCTGCTGGACATAACATTTGCCTAGTCCATAAAAACACTGGATCGTGGATGAGGTTGCGAATGAGAAGTTGTATTGGATTTTACTTTTGTCTAAGACAAGGGATGATGTACCGCAGACACCAAAAGATAACTTATAAGCTACTCGAGATGTTAGCTGAGCATTTAAAAGCTTAACGTGTGTGTTACGGCACGGATTTTCAATAGCCTATTTTTATTTTTAAAGAGAAATGTTAATCCATTTTTAAAGAGTTAGTTTGGTAGTGGTATAGGAGGCAGACAAACATTATGGCATGTCGAAACCTTGTTTTTTAGCTCTTCACTAAGCTATTACCTTTTAATCATCTTATCGGTAAAAGCAATCAATATAATGATACCCAACTATAAAAATATCGTTTGCGACCGTCAACAATCTGATAAGATAAAATAGGTAGTTATACGGTAAACCTATATATATGTATTTTTGTATAGTTCATCTCTATAATATTGAATACCTACATAGTATTATCACAAATGTTTGTTGTTTCCATTTATGGAAAAACTTTTTCGACATGTTGATATTTTAGCTAAGTTAATCTAAAATAAAATGCACGACTGGGTCGCACGAACTTGCTCTTGCAGTAAACTATTGATTGGGAAAATTTGATATGCTAAATTATGTAGGAAAAGTGAAAAGTTTAGGCCACTGTGAGGTGAAGTTGTATCGAAGCTATCTTTAAATGGCTGCTTAGACAAAACCTTTAAAAGTCATCTTGTGTCGAATGCTTAGATTATATACCATATAAAATTTAAATGAAATCGGGTGAGCAGTTATCAATTTATGGCCAAATTTGTTAAAAACTGTTAACACCAAATCTCCCGTTATGTGCATTTATGGCAAAAAACCTGAACGTACACAAAGTTTTATCGAAATCGTTCTCGAGAAAATTTGTAAAAACTAAAACCGTTATATGGGGAGGTACCCGTTATAGGCGCGATTGTTTGATAAAACGTCATAAGATAAAGCTCTTAAGACGGGGTTCTCAGCGTCTCTCCTTAGCATAACATTACAATGTGAGTAATTATTTTGTTCACAAACTTATTTTTGACGTAAAGACTTTTTAAAAATAAGGCACAGTACCCATAGATATACAAGTTTTGTTTGTTTACGTGCAATAGGTTTGGGTCATATAGTTATTTTTGCTCTTGTAACTTTTTTGTCATTGTTAACTGCTAACATTTCCAGTAACAGCTCAATTCTTTTATTGAGGTTCAACTTGACACCTTTCCTAAGGTTTGTTGTACGGAAACTATTCTGGTCTGACAAATCAATACCACTATAGCCTATTAGTCTTGCCTTTAGATAATACAGGCTTTTAGTTGTTAATTATAGGTATACTCCGCTTGATCTTCAACCTTCAGGTGCATTAAACCTTATGCAAGGGTTTGCACTATCTTTTTGTGTGTGAACAATGCGTCTGTTTGAAACAGGCTAAAGCTGGAGACTGTCTTGTTAAAAGTAGGTATACAAAGAAAGAATGCATCATAAGTTGGCGGGAGAAGTTTAAAATTCAGAAAATTAAAGAAGAAAAATGCTGCTGCAGCACTTTGTTTTGATAACAAATCTCACATTGTCGATAGAGTGACATCTTCATTTTGAGCTGCCATCAGAGTGATGCGTTCAGAAATGTCAGAAATGCGCAATATTTTGCAAACATATTAATGTTCTCAACAGCATAGAATCAAAACTATTTTCACACCATGTTCATTACACATAACACAATTTGTTGCAAAACATTTTAAGTACACTGCATAAGTACTTAGGTATTGAATAAAAAAAAAACACAAACCTATTAAGGTCTCTAAATGTGTTCACCTTCGAATAAATACCGTGCAATCGAACTTCTTATTTTCCATGTAATCTCATTAAAAAAAAAAAAACAAATTTGAAAGCAAAATAAAATCATCCCCATCCCCCAATCGCCATCACCAATTCACCATCAATGTCTCTAGATACTCAACGAAATAATAAAAAAAAACTAGACAAAAATATCTGCAGATAAAGAGCGCACAACAGGATAATAGAAAACAGAAAAAAAAGACTCAACGATTCCATATAGCCTCTGCAGTACGGTATTCTGTTCATCATCCCTTGGTTTTTCTTTCACCTGCGGCAAAAATATTCACACACACCCTTCTTTTCATTGATTTGCCCACTTATAGGTAATTACTAGAGTTTCATGCAGACGGTTGTCGTCAGCATAAGAGCGACGAACAAAAAAAAAAAAAATACCACTTGAAGCAGGAGGCTTATCACTCAATCGTCAGGTTGACAAGAGAAGACGATCGTAATATCCAACAACTGCATTGCAACGCAGCGACGAAGCAGAAGTGAAGCTCTACATAACAGGGTGCAGCAATAGCATATCATATCAGTACTCAGTCGCACTTGCATCCCCTTTTGAACTTATAAATAAGTTTCATATACACACATATCACCGGGCCATCCAGTCGTGTCGTTTATTGGATGTCCCACAAGTGGTTCAAGCTGAAGCTGGTGTGGAGCTGGTTTTGCGTCAGAAAAGGTGCGGGAACATGTCGTCCTGTCCATGGAAGCCAACTGGAAATGAGAACAAGGTGAACTCACAAAGTGTTGGTCCTCATAAGCATCCTTGATACATTCCACTTCTCTCTCGTCTTTATTCACTTCACAGAGTTCGAGCTGTAGATTCTGTCCTGACAGCAAAACTGGATACAATCATTTTGTGCACCCCGTCCCGTCTCTTCGGATCAGGCTTCCTGCCATAAACCCGTCAGTCGTCCAGGACAGAATACTTTTGCAGCGAGCGACATCATTATTATTGCATGCTCTGGCGATGATGGTGAAAATTGTGTACCTGTTGTGTGTACCCTTGAAAATGAGTCCTTTTTCCCCCCATTATTATTGTTGCTGTTGTTGTATATTATGCTATTGAAGAGGACATGTGTATTCTCAATCAGGTGTGGCGTTGTGCCGTTATTTGAAATCTAAAGCAGCACCAGAAGTGGTACAAAAGCTTGAGTGAAGAGTTTTATAAGAGCTTTTTTTCCTGAATACAATGTTTATCATTGGCAAACTAGCTTACCTATATGAACGGTGCTAAAGGGGAATGAAAATAAGAGGAATAAAGTCAGAAACAGAAGTCTCTAGAATGATGCAAGGTTTTATTGTTTATTTCTTAGGCCGTGTGCCAATAGCGCTAAAATTTTATCCACTGGATAATTTTTGACATTCGAGAGGAGGTGAATAAGTTTTTAGCTTTCAGTGTGTCAACTGGATTAAATGGGATTTTTTAACACTCTTTTTAAATCTCCCCACAAGAATTAAAAAAATTCCCTTTCTTATTACTTTGCTACGGAGAAATTAATAGGTAAGATTGTTTTGTGGTCACTTTATAAAAAAAAGTCTGCAACTCAAACAATCGGCGTTTATTAGCTAATAGTAGGTACAGTTAATAAAAAGAAAAAAAGTGATTACCCTACAAAATGGTTGGGTATTTATAAATTTTTGATTTGTTGTAGAGGATGTTTGGCTGATTTTTCACAACCACAACCTCTCCACCCCTTCGCTATTAGAAAAAAACTGCAAAAATCGTCACTTTTTTTTATTATTTCGGCTATAATTTCTTTCTTGTACATTTTATCGTAAAAAAAAACTAATAACAAAACTTGTAGAAAACAAAATTTCCTACAAGTGTGATAGGTATAAAAAGTTTATTTGTACGTGCTATGATTCATCCAAAAGAACCCAAAAGTTGGTACTTTTCAAAATATTGAGTTTCTTTACTTTTAAAGCACAATAAGTTTGTGACGGTTGATTTTAGTGGGAAAGTTTTAATTATCAATCTTTTTGAGACTTCAAAATAAAAATTTTATTTCGGGAACGATATAATGGAATCAGGATTGATTAAAAAAATGTCTATAAAACATGGTAATAAAGTGGCTCTATTTGTTTTGCGTTTAGTAATTAGTTTTTTTTTATAAAATGTACCAGAAAGAAGTTATAGTTTGAATAAGCCGATTATTTTGTTTTTTCCTGATAGCGGAGGGGGTGTGGTGTGGAAATTGTTTTTTTTTATTACCAAACATATTATATAACATATCAAAAATTTAGAACTACCCAACCTTTTGTAGGTTAAATTCTCTTCATTTACTGTACTATAAAATTCCCTAAAAAAAATGAAAACGCAAATTTCAAATTTCAAAAACCAATTTATTAATGATTTGCAATTTCATAATTGTGGCTATTCTAAATTGTGTTTTGTTAAAGAAATGAAATAGAACTACTCTGTAAAATAATTAAAATTATTGGAAGTTTTAACGCGGTACAGAACACTGGTTTGGCAGCTGAACTTCAAAAAAAAAAAAATTAACAAATTTGTTTCACAAGAAAGAAATGTAAAAAAAAGTATTATCGGTTAACTCCGTGATTTTTCGTATAAATGTAACACAGTTAAACGTCAACATAAAAACAAACGAAAATAAATGCAAATTAAATGAATTCAACAAAACACGCGTCACGTCACACTGGTTTTTGGCAGCTTAACTTCCAAAATAAAAATAAAAAATCTGTTTCACAGAATAGAAATGTAAAACATCTGTAAATTGTCTGTAAATTGTAACTGTCTCTCTCACTCCTTCATAAGCATAGACAATTATCCATTGGCTAAAATGTTAGATTCCTCCAGAGCTAAATTTTTTTTTAAATAATTTTTTTCGCCAATTACAGGCGCATAGTTAAAATGTTATTATTATTATTATTAAAAAAATAAGTTATCCGTTAAAAAAAAAATACTTTTTAAAAAAATTTGTTTCCAATATCATTTAGGTTTAGCAGTTGTTTTAGAATATAAAATTTCGTTAAAACAGCTGTTCAAAAGGTAGTCGGAGTAATAAAAAACGGTTCTGTACGGTACCGTTAATACGCTGATTCTGAGAGAAAGAATCAGATATTTTTTCGAGAAATATGGAATTATCGGTAACGGTTATTAGTAGGTACCGTCATTTTAGAACCTAGGTCAAAAATCAAAAATACTTCCGCGGATATTTTTCCAAAAACAGTTTGCACCAAAATCAGCCTAACCGTTAAGGCTGTAGGTGTCGATACCTCCAGCCAGACAGACTTAATTGTCGGAACTACTGTTTTCGTCTCCTCTATCATCGTAATGTGAGGTTTGATTGTTATTTCTTTTTTTAACGAATGCACTTATGGATTGCAATAAATTATGTAGTAATTGATTTAAAAATATTAAATTTTGTTATTTCAGTCATTAATTATTATAATCTTCATAATTATCTATATTAACCTGGTCCTTTGGTACGTTTTGTGTATACAATGAAATGCATAAAAAAAGTTGTAAAATATATTATAATAAGTAATTCAAAACCTCACGATTTTCTCGGAAATCTTTGTTGTTTTTGTAAATTAGTTTTCAAAATTAATTTAATTAGTTTAATTTTTGTTCTATATATTATTTAATTAATTGAACATAATACAACAAGATTATAATCTTTTAAAAGTATCATCAAAAAGCTTACCAAGTTTTTCTATTACATTTTTAAACAAATAAACAAAAAAATCTACCTCCTTATACAAAAGTGGAAAATAAAAAATTAAAATAAAGACAGAACTTCATTGTGATAGATTTGAGAAATACAAGAAAATCTTGTTATTAAATTGGTTGGTGAGACAATTGTCAGCAATTCGATTGGAAGTCTGTTCCATAATCGAAGAGCAGATACAAAAAAAGACCGTTCTGCAATAACATGTAAGAAAAGCGACAGAATCAATTGCAAGACCCTTCGTTGACTAGGCATACTATAGCATTTCTCCTAGATACTCAGGACACCTTCCATGAATTATGTTGTGAAGACTGATATTTTAATTATTCATCCAAGCTCAGACCCCACAACAAAGATTTAATATTAGATACACTAACATATTTTGGAATATTTTGAATAAATCGTACAGAACACACTATTGTTTATTTGATAGAACAAATAATTAACCTTCTTGATGTATTCAATTATTTGGCCATTTAAAACAACTTTAGAAAAATCAAGATTATTCACTGGGTAACGAGAGCACAACATACCTAACGTTTTCAAAGGACTAAGATTTAGTCTTCAATTAAACCCAATTCACGAAAAATATATAAATAAGGACATCATCCGTATACATGTGTATAAAACACAACAACTTCAGGCAGATCGTTTAAAAATAACGAGAATAAAAGGGGTCCAAAGACAGAGCCCTGTGGAACACCACAGTTAACAAGAATGAACAAATAAAAACAATTAAAAGACTAAAAATAGTCGAATTAAAATTTATTTAATGGAGTATTTATGAATGAAATTCAATTTTAAGGGTTTTGTGGCCTTTACTCCAAGCATTGCGTTTCGCCCTAGTTTGATGGTGGGCTCATCAGCTAGATGAGCGTACTAGATTGGGTTTGATGTCATCTAGCTGATGAGCCCACCATCAAACTAGGGCGAAACACCACAGTTAACCACATATTGATTAGAAGTTCGAAGCACTTTTTGCGACCAATGAAAAACCACATTATTTTTTAAAAACTTTTTTCTGTTTTTTCTTGCCACAAGAGCAATAGTTAGTGTGCCTTTGTTTTCATTTAAATTTTGTTTGGTTATCAAATTTCAAAAAACAACAAAGAAGTTGAGTGAAATTTTCCTGCAACATTCTGTTTGAGCAACAGCTGCATTTTCTCATTGTAGCCGTGTTATAAGATTGGCTTTCTTTTGATTTCATAGTTCTGCTTGCTGTAGATACTGCTACAAAAGTCTGGTTTGTTGGTAAATAGGAGACATCTAGGTACTCCAAAGTCGATGTGCTATTTACTTTTTTATTCTACGCCTCATATTGTAGGCCAATATATATAACAAGTAAAAGATGTTATTTCTTCTTGACCATAACATTTTTATCATCATTGAGTCTAAAAAGTTTGGTTTACAAAACTGAGTAAATATGGATTTTACAAATTAAAGTTATTAATTTATAATTATGTACTGCATACTTTTAGGAAGTCAATTTGAATTTATTTAAACTCCAAGAAACATTTCTTGGGTACCTACTTTTTTAATTTCGCTTCCACATATGTATTTTCAAAGTAAAATATGACATCAAAAGAAGATTTCTGTCATTACAGCTTAATTTTAATAGAAAAAAGTAATCAATAATCTTAATGATTTATCTATAATCTCTCGACGATATACTTCGACATTAAATGACCATCTTAGATTGACAGCTACATTATTGATATAAAACGAGTCTATATCAACTTTTAACATCTTCACAACACGTTAATCCGCATGTACATATATTAAACACATTAGCTAAGGCGCCAGAAGATATTCACTTAACAGCAACGCTCGCATCATTCGAGACTTCCCCCGCAGCTTATTCTCATAAAAATAAAAAAAAAAACTGAAAAATCTCACCCTATCCTACAAATGGAAAATAAAGAAAATAAACCATATAGCCCCATCTTCTGTAAAGGAAAATGGCTTTCATAAAAATGTCACACAACGAGTGTCGCCAAGAACGTCTCGAAACACAGCATCCAAAACAACACCACTAACCATCACTAACACCGCACAAAGTCAAACAGCTTTATAAAGCTGAACAAAAGAAAGAAGCCAAAACAAATCACCGTTATATTTCGCAAAAATCCATGTCTAACCCAAATAGCATAATGCAGAGGCGCAACCCATTGGCATTTGAATTTTGTTGTAGGATGAAAGTTTCGAGGGGTTTGGCTAGGGGTAGGTAGTAGACTATACCGTTTTTCTTTCTTTGGTAGGTAGGTACCTACTAGTATTTTCATCAAGCACACCATTAACAAACAACATGGATAAAAATAACAATAACCGTTATGCAGTACGTTTTTCACTTCACGTCAAATAATAGAAAAAAATGCAGAGCACCCCAACTGAAAAATAAACTTTTTTATAAAATAAAAATAGAAACTGAAAAGAAATAAATGATTTCTTTTTTTTGTGATGATGAAAAAACAGGATTTTCTCATTATGACCAATAATGCTACCCTGCCATGTAGATACAAAATGTATCCTGATGTGTGTGTTATTTCCTTTAAAAATCATTAGTAGGTCAAATGTATAAAGAGAGGGGTTTTGTGGTGCATGATGCTGCTGGAGTATCTCAGCCTGAGCTTCAGCTCATGCGGCGCGGTACAAAGATATCATTACGGAATAAAAGAGGAGTACGAGATGGAAGAGGAATGTAAATATTACAATTCTACCATCAGCCCCTGGCGCCGAGCCGAAAAACATAAAATAGCTACATACATACTACATTGAGATATTTGCAGAAGATAAACATATAACTACATAAATACACATAATATGTCCTTTTTACATCGAGGTGAACAAAAGAAATCCTTATGTCGAGCCAAAATGTCTGCAGCTATTTCATGGAAAAGCTCACTGAGAAAATTCGATGATGATGGAGGAAATACTAAACGAGCCTTTTTCCTGTACAAGGACATGAAGGATAAAAGAGAAAGCCCGACAGAAGGACATCGCGTATAGAGCATCATTGGCATCGTACATACACAGAAACCCAGCAAATGGAGGCATATCCGATTTTCGGTGAGCATCACAATGACGATAGTATTCAATTTATATTTTGCCCGTTTTACAGTTGTTCGTTCAATGTTAAAACGCTGATGCGTTGTTGGTTTTTATCTCACTCACACATACTTATATGAAAGATTTTACTGTAAATCTCTCATTCTGCGGTAATTCTTCAAAAGTGGAGAAATTCTGACACATGACACTATACTTAACATTTCATTCGTTAAGTTTGTCTTCTTTCGTTAAATTGTTTTGCGCCATTGCCGAAGCATAATGCAGCAATCATACGCATACTCTACGACTGGTTTTTACTTGTTGCTGGTTTTCGTAGTAAAAAAGACAACCCGGGGATGAGATAAGATAAAATAAGGGCTTCCAAAAAGAATACACTGTATAGGTACACCTATCTATGTACATATCTAAAAGATAAAGTAGAAAAAAAGAGTACAGAATAAAAAAAAAAAACAGAAAAAAACAGTACGTATACACCACGTTGTCCGTTGTCGTCGCACTCATTATTCTTTTTCATTGTCCCTTTAGCCTTATCTACAGCCCTTAATTTCGTTATTGTTTTTTTTTTTGTTCGCATATCACGAAGGGGAGTACTGCGAGCCATGCGACAAACATAATTTTCGCAACAAGAGAGAGAAAATGTAAGAAAATAGTAGGAAAATAGACTGCAGAAGGATTTTTCGCTTTTCGCACTACTTGTCATCAAAGAGCGACTTATCTATCGCTCATTTCCTCTTTGGCAGGCATTATTCATGTGTGTGTATAGTGCGCCATCTACATTCATTCTATTTTGCGGAATAGATAAAAGAAAATCCAGATTGAATTATGCAAAGTTAGTTTTAGTTGCAATGTTCTACCTTGATAAGCCGTTTTTTTTTTTAAACTTAGACGACCGACGTGGGGAATGGGGAATTTGTTACATCTATTTTATTTCAACTTGTTGGCGTCGTTTGACAGGTGCGAATGTGTAAGTTCCTTACTTTGTGGTGTGTTAATTGTGTCCTTGTTTTTTTTTATATATATATTTTATAGCAAGTTCTTTTTTTTTATTTAGGTATTTTTGTTTGTGTGAAAAAGTTAGCGCAGTTCGCAATAATTTCCAATCAATCAAGGAAACAATGTTTACGGAGGGTAAATGGAAAAAGCAGTAGATTGGGGTTGTAATGTTGTCATATTGACGTTGGAACTTATATATTGATATAGATTGCGGTTTGAGTGGTGACAGTTGGTAGCGCAGTACAGCATGGATTTAGATGATTAGGACTAATGGCAAAGTTATTGGTATTTTTCTAGGTAAAGTTTGATGGTGGAATTGATTTGATTTGATTTGATGAACGCTAGAATTGAGAAGTGGGTAATTGAAGGTGATTACATACGTTTTGTTAATGCATAATTGTAATCATTGGTGTATTTATATATAGATTTGTGAAAAGAGAGTTTCATGGAAGATTAAAATGGAAAACCATGAATAAATAATGTCAGTAATTCAAGGGAAATGATTAAGCAAAGGTATGGTTTTGAAAAAAAATAATTTCAATTTTAAGTTTGGTTTTCAATCCTATAGGTACTTCTGTAACATTCAAAATGTAAATACTTAACAGATTCATCGTACTAGCCCCACAAGTTTTTTTTATAAATATTAGTTTGTACGCATATTATTGAGTGAACGGCAATAAAATCGATGGAACAATCGACATTCGACACGGAACAAAGTATAGAGGACAAAAAATGCGCTCCTTTCTTTTGGTGTCAATCGGATTTTAAGGTGCCTTCTAATATACTTTGTAGTAAATTGTACTCAATCTTTCAAGAGATTCTCTCTTCCTTTTGAAAAACCTCCTCGATAATCCTTTAATCCTTTAGGAAATTTAACTATGCTTCCTAGACTGAAATATAGAATTCAGCTGATATGTTTGCATACATTAAGACGATGAGAATCTAAAAGCCCACAAAATAAAACGGTCTTATTAGACGGACAAAATTTCGCGAGAATATAGCAAAAAAACTGCTATGTTCAAAGGCAGTAAACATTTTTTCGCCATTAGTAAAATACATAAAAAAATTAACATTGCGTCTTCAGTTTCAACACTTGTATCTTATGAAACTCCTGTGTCCGCTCACAAAAAAAAATTAATTTATTTGTAGAACAGTTTACTGCTAAACGACTCGCCACAAAGTGATGTTTTGACTTATTTTGTTACTTGATAGCAAAAATGGGTTTATTGGATGAATCTTCTTTTGCACTACAATTGAAATTTTTTTTTAAAGATTTCGACATATATATATCCTCTTGATAATATTTTCTCCATTATTTTAATGAGGTACCCTCTTCTACTGGTCTCTTGCCAAGTTAATAAAACAGCATTTTTTCATCTAGTATACCAAAAGAACAACAATCTTTTTTTCCCTCAAACTATGGACAATGGCTTTGGATAATGCTGATAAACTATTCCCAAGGAGCATTTTAGAGCTACAGAACATTTACTGAACGTTTACATCGTAGCTGTAATGTTTCAGGCGTATATGAAATGTTTACTCACTGTACCCAAAATGTAAACGGTTTTGGGGAATGAAATGTCGTGTTGACAGTATATGAACAAATTCTATTTGATGTACTTGATTTGTACATTTACAAATGTAAACGTTCAAAAACTCTTCAAAACACATACAAGACAAACTACTTTTTAGTAACAAATCGTTTACAGATACTATTCCTGGAATAGGTAAATGAACGTTTACAAATGTAAACGTTCAAATACACTTCGAAATAAATTACATAAAAACTAACTTAGGTACAAATCGTTTACAGAAAAATATTAAACTGTATAGGTAAATACGTAATGCCATTTGGGATCATATTACTATATGTATACAAACCAAAACTTAAACAATTTCCATCTTGTTCTTGACATTATTATTATAATATGGGAGGTATAAAAATAATCAATAATTATATTTTTTTATGCAAGTAAAGGCAAAATATCGAACGCGAGAAATATTTTCTACCAGTTTTGTAAAACAGGTCGATAAAAATAAGGGGCCTGTAAAAACTTTCTTATTTTAGAAATGATTTCTTATAAAAATATTTGAGACAATTTTTTTTCCCACAAAAACCATATTTTTCCATATTTTGTAAGATAAATTTCAAAGTCCTATTTTAATCAAATCCGTAACATTATTTGTTTTTACTAAATATCAATAAAAATAGATTTTCAATGTTTTTGGTTTTCTAATTTGATAAAAAATGGAAACATTATAATGGCCGATCAATGCTATACGTGTTACATTATCATCTGTAAATGAAATGTTTTACAGTACGCTTACGTTTGAAGATGTGATGTGACTATACACTGTAAACGTTTTGTAAGAGTAAAGTTTTGATAATGGTTTTACAAAACTGCTACAAATGTAAACGTTTCGTGATATTGAATTACATTAACGATATTTGATTTACAGTACGTTTACGTTTGAAGATGTGATGTGACTATACACTGTAAACGTTTTGTAAGAGTAAAGTTTTGATAATGGCTTTACAAAACTGCTACAAATGTAAATGTTTTGTGATATTGGTTTTACACTCTCGAAATTTCGTTTACATTACGTTTACGTTTGAAGATGTGTTGTTTCAGCAACATTTTGTGTGTTACAATTTGTTTACCAATCATCCAATTAGTTAATGTAAAAATACAAAACATTTTTTCAGCAACTGTATATGAATTGTAAACGACATACAATAAATTTGTAACATAAAAGGTACAAAATGCTACTAGCTTACGAAATGAGAGTGTAAATCACTATGCCTTGTTTTTGGTTAAGGTTGCAGGTTTTATTATTGTTATTTTTTAGAAATGACTTAAAGAACAAAAGCCTGTAAATACCAACTGTACGGCTTTCAAAACAGTATGTCCACTAGTGATTTGATAGCTTATCTTACCGAAAAGGGAAACCAAAATTTACATCGTCCGAAGAAAGTAATATTTTTCCGCTTGATATTTCAAAATCATTTGTAATTAGAGTTTGTCATTAAGAAATTTTATCGAAGATTTTTATGTGTTCGGAATATAGTCATGATTGATGAAAATCTTTTTCGTTGACCGCATAAGTAGTATCGGATGTTTTTAAGTGGTATATGAAGTGTTCAAAATATGAAGTGTTCAAAATGTATTTTGCTGTGCTAGGGCTCGATTTTATTTCCGGCTTTTTTTTTATTTTTTTTTCCACTGACGATAGCACCCTCAACTTTTCATATTATTTTTTTTATTTTAACGGTACATTTACAAAAAATGTTTCGAAAAAATAGCTAATTGCATTTCTCATTTTTATTTTAACGGTACTTTTACAAAAAATGTTTCGAAAAAATAGCTTTTTGCAATTTTTTCGCCGCACTTTTTAAATGTGGAATGCTTTAGGTACACGGTTCCATTTTTCCCTCCCATATGTCGTGGTCAAGCATTTAAACTCAATATGCATCGGTATCTCCATCCACTCATTTTCTACACGATACGCCCAAACACTATCACTACTTAAAATTTCATAAAGCTTAATATAGTCATTTGATTCCAAATAAACACTTTAAAGTTCTAAAAATGCAAAATAAAGCAAATGTAATATAAATATAGAAACAACTTTTATTTAAATGAAAAAAATGTTTACAAGATGTCAATTGATTTATCGTTCTGCAGGATCTTCGCTCATCCGTCAAATCTAATTCCCAAATGTTTAATTCGTATTCCGCATTTGACACCAACATCGATTAAATTAAAGCCAATGTAACTCCGGAATATACAGCTTTTAGAATCGTGAGTTTCTCAATTGAATAATCTGTTTACGTTGAAAAATTTAATTGAATATATGAAATATAATTATTTCAATTAGTATACAGGAAAACGGGACAAAAAACAAACTGTGCATTTTGTGGTCTCAGTAGGATTTTTGAATTATTGGCTCCATAACTATAAGGCAATTTATGCATTCGTGCAAAAAAAAAAGTTTTCAAATTTGGTATAGGGTTTGTAGACTAATCTTAAAAAATAACGGTAGGTATACTTGCCATATTACCAAAGATCTTAATTTTCTCGAAAATTTCACCTGTTATTCTTTTGTTCAGTAGCAAAAAAAATTAAATGCACGACTGGGTCGCACGAACTTGCTCTTATAGCAAACTATTGGATTGGGAATAATTAATTTGCTGAATTATGTTGCAAAAGTGAAAATTGTCCTAAATGTGAGGTGAAGTTGTGTGGTAGCTATAATAAAGTGGCTGCTTACCAAACATTTTTAAATGCCATTTTGTGTTGAATGTTTAGATTATATACCATACCAAATTTAAATAAAATAGGGTAAGTCGTTATCAATATATGGCCAAATTTGTTAAAAACCGTTAAAAAACAAACCTCCGTTATCTCCGATTTTTTTTACACGAAACCAATACTTGCACTATTGAGCAAGAGCAAGAAATTTGACAAGCCTATTATCACGGTACCTCCTATAGAAGCGTTATTTTTATCTTGATATATCTCGTGAACGGCTTAATCGATTTTAGCTTAGTTTTTTTTTTTTGAAAGATCTAGATAATTTTATTAAATTTCAGTACTAAATTTAATTTTTTTTTTTTTAGTTTTAGTTTTAATTAATTTAATTTTTTTTTTGTAAATTCAATATTTGGAAAACAGCTTGACTTAAAAATTTTATTTTTTGTACATAAAGTACAATATATATAGGACTTAAACTTGGCGTACTTTAGATTCGTATAAACACATTATTATAAAAATTATTAAGTAAACATTTATTTAAAAACCACTCTAACTGTTTTGGAATTATTTATTTACTAAACTTTTATTCAGCCATCGAAATTTTCTGCATACTTTGATTTTGGCTCAAATCTATATAAATAGTA
Organism: Baccha elongata; assembly: GCA_951217065.1. Classification (NCBI taxonomy): domain Eukaryota; kingdom Metazoa; phylum Arthropoda; class Insecta; order Diptera; family Syrphidae; genus Baccha; species Baccha elongata. The sequence continues at coordinate 32,678,486 of OX578274.1, read as the reverse complement.
GTTTAAGCACTCTTAAAAACAATTCATATGAATTTGTTCGTATTTCTCATTTTTATTGAAAAAAAAAATTAGATAAATTTATTTTTATTAGTTTTATTTATTCCAAATTTCAATTCTTTTGCATTAGGTTTCGCTAAAGTTTTTTCTTATTACTATTAGCAATACATAAAAAATGTTAAAGTCAATGTAGTAGACAATTAAAAAAAGAATCAGGGGTGCAACAACAAGAAGGTATATGGTCAAACAAGAGGGTGTTATTTTTATCCTATAAGTAAATGTTGTATTTTGTACTAATAAAACCTAAATTTTTGGGTCAGCTCGATGTGATAAAAAAAATACTTCTAATGACACATCCTTCTAATACACATATCATCAGGCCATATTATCTTCGTTATCTGTTCTAGTATCCCACACAAAATAACAATGAACTATAAACTTCAACACAAAAGGGCGTTTTCGTTGCCTTGGGGACATCTTTAACAACAACGCATCAAAATTGGAATAAGAGCTCCCTCTTACGAAATATATCTACAAGTACAATAGTACATTATTATACCCGTCAGCTGGTATTAACTTCTTGAGAACAAAAATACGTGACACAATGCTTATGGCTCCTTGGGTTTTGGGTCAAGTATCGTTTGCGTCCGAGACTGAATAAGAACAAATTCCCTAGAGCGTCAGTTTATATTGTGCAATAGAAAAAAAAGTTGTATTTCTTTGTTTTTTTCTCTAAATTTTTCTTTTATTTTATTTGGCCAAAACATTTGCGCGATCAAATTTATTTTGTATGTTGCTAGTATTATGAGTTGAGTTTGCCAGAGGCTAAGATTTAAGTATAAAAAAAGAAAATCAAATAAAGTTTAGCGTTGGGATATTTAGGATCAAGAAAACAAATCTATGCAGTATTCGTTATGTGCAAAGAGACAGAGAATGGAGATTTTCTTAGTAAAAAAAATGTTGAAAAAAATCACAACAAATTCTTCTATTATTTACTAGATAGCGTTAATTTCTAGTGTTTCTATGGAAATTTGTTCACAACAAATTTTATTTTTGGACACAGATACCAAAACTCTGAGTGTTTTGGTATCTGCATCTGATGAATAGTTTACATATTAGTAACGCTAGCATGCGAACTAAAAAATAGATCAAACACTTCGAGGCCAAAGTTGAATTTTCCAACATTATTCTTTTAAATGTTTTAAAGAACCCCACCATACATAGAAGAATAAAGAGAGACCTGCAGATGGCTCTGCGCATGCCACGGGTTGGTTGTCAAAATGGAGTGACGTCACCGACACTCAACGCCTTGCAGCTACTTTACTGTTATATGGAGAAACGTTTTGGTCTTAAGTTTATTATGACGTACCGACTAAACCAAGACGTTCTGGAAAACTTCTTCGGCGTCATAAGAGCTAAAGGAGGCCTTCACGACCATTTCGATCGCCAAGAATTCAAGTATAGACTTAGGTCATACATTCTTGGTCACAATGAAGGTGCACTGTCGGAGAATGGCAACGTTAGTGTGGATGATACACCAGATCTTCATCTCCATTTGCAGAAGAATCATTCTCTGGTATGATGCTTTAATAATTTTTTTGAAATAGTTTATATTCAAATTTTGTATGTACCTACCTGTTCACTTTTTCAGGCAAAATATTTAGCATAGTAAAGATCGACAAAAATCAAGTCCAGAAATGGATTTGCCAATGGCATATGACGGCCTGGAAAATTTGTCTGGCTATATTTGCCATCGTGTGAAGAACACTACATCCGACCAAGAAGAAGAAAATCAAAATCAAGACTCCTGGGTACATCATTTGGATGAAGGTGGCCTTTCCAAACCATCCGATAAATGTATGTCTTTAGAAACAGTTTTCAATGCTGTCAATGGTGAAGGCAAAGGTATTTACATATGTAGTAAATACATTAAACACTTGATTGATATATCAAATAAGGCGAAAATCGACTGCGATGAAAAAGTCAAAAAAATATTCTTTCGGTCACGAATGTATTTTCGCATGCGAAAATTAAACCAAGAAAAGGTAGAAAACAAAAATTAAAAAAAAAGAAAATATAAAAAAATAATAAATTAAAAGAATTAAAAATTATAAACAAAAAAAATATTTTAAAATGAAAATGCGTTAATCTTTTAATTATTCCTGATGAAAGTACATGTTTTTTTTTAATAGTGCACTGGTTCATAAATGGGTTTGTATAGGTACGTACTACAAAACTGGTAATGTTAATCCTAAGCTCATACAGTAATAAATAAAGAAATCAAAATAAAAACTACCTACAAATTGCTTGGTTATCCTTAGGATTTTAGGATTTCTAGAAATCACCAGATGCTTCTTCCTAAACAAAACCATCCAACCAAGGTTTATTTATTCAACTTGGTCACTCGCACAGACACTTCATTGCTTCAACCGGTTGTCGAACGGAATAAAAAAAAATCACATCACACTTGATAAATAATACACAAAACAGTGAGTTAAACCAACTATTTATTATTTAATTTTATTATTTATAATAATTTAACAATAATTGCTTTTCAAATCAATCATTTTCAAATTTGCAACCTGCAACACCGAACCGAAATGAAAGAAATCACATCACCCTTGATAAAAAACAATAAATAATAAACAAAAAATGAGTTCAAACAACTATTTATTATTTTAACTTATTATTTATAATAATTTAACCATAATTGCACTTATATATTCCAAATAAACTAAATAATAACACAAGCTAGTTTTATTTGTGTTTATTTTTAATTGAATTTCACATACTGAAATGAGAAATGTCAAATAGTTGAGTGTCGATGACGTAGATGCGCAGAAGAAGACAAAAATAAAAAAACTGACGGCGTTATCTTGTTTAGTTGTATCATGGACCTGCAGTAGGGTAGGGATGATGGAAGACTATCTAGTTTCGATGAACATCGATGTTTAAAGCTGAAGCATCTATGTTTTACTATCGATGTTGCCGTACGATAATTTATCGGATTATCGATGTCATATTGCCATCGATGTTGGCTCGTGATGAAAGCAACTGAATCTCAAAATAAATATAATTTTTTGTTCCAAATTATTTCCATCCTTTATATTTCTATTAAGGATCAAGCAATTTCACTATGTTTCATATCAGTATTAATTAATGTTGCAAGAATCAAGGATTTTGGTTAACATCGATATTTCGTCTGTGTTTAATATTGTTATCATCGATGATTTTGAAACATCGACCATCCCAAACCTGCAGGATGCAAGGGTTAAGCTATTTGGAGTTTATTTGGGAAATTTTCACAAATGAAAATCCCTTAATTAGGCATGATCGACATTTCGAAATCATCGATGTCAACATCGAGAGCCAAACATCGAGTTTCGATTCTAAACACGGACAAAACATCGATATTACCCAACATTGATACTTAAATCACATTTGTTAATACTAAAATAAAACACAGTAATATAGGTAGACCTATATTATACTATAAATATTAAAGAAGAAAATAATATTGAACGGAAGTGACTGCCACATATTTAATCGGAAACTGAAACAACAGGCTAATGTTGTTTTATCTTCAAGAAAAAAGGCTGTAAATTTGAAGCAATACAAAACGGCCGCCAGTCAAAGTACAAAAGGACTTTAAATTGAACTATCACTATAAAATTTGTTCTATTTAAAGTATAGACGAAAAGACCCTATCCCGTTAAACTTGTTGTTAGACATTTAAGTATTCTTTGATGACGGTGAATGTTATACTATTGCATATGGGTGCGTTTAGATTTAACTATACTTAGGGCTTGTTTCACAGTCTCTGAGTAAGTTTCAAGTAAAATACTAAATAAAAAATCAGAATAATAAAAAATCAGAATATCTATACGTGAATACGTGTGAACAGCTAAATGCAAAATTGTAGTTATAAGAATGTATTGTTTAGTCAAATTTGATAATCCCATATGAAATGCACAGGCACGCATACAGAGTTAAAACTTTGCAGTTTTGAAATTTTGTAGACAAAAGTGGGTGGAGCCTCCTGAGATGATATTCTATTTATTTATTATTCTATGCTACTGACCAAGTAAAAATTAAATGCATGAATGGGTCGTAAGTATACACTGCCATACGTCCATACGCCCATACTCAAACTCGTTCGTCGTGATTTTTCACGATTATTTTGAATAAACTCTGATTTTTTGACATACATCTCAGGTCATAATAGTTCTGTTTTTTAAATTCTGTCTAGATTCCAAAAACTGAAAATTCTGTAGATATGTCATTTCTTTTTTAATTTTGTAAATATGTTGTAAAAGAGAAATCGTTTTGATAATATACAGAATAAAAAAAAATCCGATAGTTAAAAACCAGAATTTTGACCGGCTCCCCAAATTTATATGAAACTTTTAGGGTTGGGGTCGAAATTCTGCCTGGCTCATAATTGTATTATCAAAATTCAGCTTAGCAACATAATCCTATATATTCGGAAAATATCTGATTTTTTTTTCTTTTTAACAGCCAGAATTTTGAAAAGCAGAATTTCGACCAACTCCCAAACCTTTAACATCAAATGTTGACTGCATTTTTAGTCAAAAACCTAAGATATCTTTCTGCATTGGTACCCAACATAACAAATAGGGTTGAAATTCTGCATTTCAAAATGCATTCTGCATTGTAAAATTAAAACTATGCTTTCCAAAGGTTTGTTTTTTTCATTCTAGTTAAAAAAATTCTAAATTCAAAAAAGGAAAAATCTGATTTTTTGCGGCACAAAAAAATTATAAGAAAGTAAGAGTTCGTTCTGATTATTGAAATTCTGCATATTTGCAGATTTATGATAAGCACAATTTTGTTCAAATAATTTCGACCCCTGCAGAATTTTGACATCAACGCGGCGAAAAGCAATCTACTTTTTGAAGATATTAAGCCATGATGGATTCTTAATATTGGTTTTGATTGAAAACATTAAAACCAATGCTAATTTAAAAGGTAAAAATAGTTTAGATGCTAGATAAAGACATAAATCACAGTTATTTTGCTGTATTTAGCATTTGAAGTATTTGATGGGCATTCAAATAGCTTCCCTATTATGTCACTAATTAAAATACTTAATCGATTCATATTAGTCAAGGTACGAAAACTGAGACCTAGACTGTCATCATTGTGGTAAAAATGTCTCATCATTAACAATCATTATTGATTTTGTATCCGTGATGAACCGACACATTCTCATAAAGTTTACTATCATGATTCATGATTGAAAAGCAATCCATTCGTGTGTGCTTTATAAATCGTTTATTCTAATCAAGGACAACATATGTTTTTATTCTATTATCTCATCAACTTGGAAACCATAAATATTATTCGATATTATACCCAATATTTTTTTATTAAGGCTTCTAAAATTAGACCCAAGCAATAATAATGAAGATTATCCTATATACTTCCATCCCGAATGTTACAATTTTTGTGTTTGATTTATGATCTCGGATTTGCATTTGAATGGGATATCTTCTTTTGGTTGTATTTACTCAGTCATTTGTTTGAACATTTTTTCCAACTCACCACCCACCATCGCCCATCGGGTTCGGTTCATTTCTTCGTTCAAATTTCATAATATTTATTCGGATTGCTGTTTTCCAGTCGCACAAACTTTACTTGTTTTCGCACTAAATGAAGTTATATGCTTCAAGGCTGTTTTTATTTTGTTCCTCATAAAAGGTTCGCATATAAATTTCGCAAATCATCCCCAACACGAAAGGGACAAGAAAAACTATCAAAATATGCAAATTGATTTCCGCTAGAATGTTTTAAGTTCCTTGTTTTTTTTTTTTTTAGACATAATAAAGTGTAGAGCCGACCGACGAGGACGACGACAAAAGTCCAATGGCGACAAAGGACTCAAGCGTTGATGTTGAAATTATAAAATAGATATTTTTAGCCTCTTTTTGTTTAGTCATTAAGAGGAGCAGGACATTTTCACTCGTCCTTACATTTGTGCACGCGCCTGGCTGAATGGAGTAGGTGAATATATTAGGTTGTTTGGTGTGCGCGTAGACAAGAGGACGAGAGTGCACATAAGAGATTGAAGTTTTCCTATTTTGAAGACAATTTGCATGGATTAGTATGCAAAGTTTAAGTTGTAATCCAAAAATGAGTTCACATAGAATATACATATTTATACACAGACATTGTGCATGAGATATAAAAGCGAGCGGATGTGGCAAACAATAAATAATCCTCAGTATCCTGAAATAGATTCTCGCAGAAAGGATAAGGAAGTTCCTCTTTTCAGATGGAAGACAAAAGATGCATAAATAAGTCCTCTATCGCATTTTGATATAAATTCGAAATATCTTTTAAGTGAGTCCTTTATTCGATAAAATTATAATTCTTTGGCAAGTTTAATGCAATCTTTTGCTTAACATTTGTAAATGCTTTTTTGTTTTGAATTTTCTACGTTATTGAATTTTTTTTCAATAAAACAGACCAATCTCTTAACTCATATCTCGTATCTTATATCTCATATCTCACATCATATATCATATCTCATATCTCATATCTCATATCTCATATCTCATATCTCATATCTCATATCTCATATCTCATATCTCATATCTCATATCTCATATCTCATATCTCATATCTCATATCTCATATCTCATATCTCATATCTCATATCTCATATCTCATATCTCATATCTCATATCTCATATATCATATCTCATATCTCATATCTCATATCTCATATCTCATATCTCATATCTCATATCTCATATCTCATATCTCATATCTCATATCTCATATCTCATATCTCATATCACATTTAGTTTCATTATATTTCGTTTCAAGATTCGTTTCAATCGAAAATTGAGTTTTTTCTGAGGTACCTCGACACAAAGTTTATCAACATTCAACATCTGATCAAGATGCCTTTAAATTGTTGCATTATTGTATTTGTATTTGTACAGCAAGATTTTTGAGGTAAAAATTCTTTTCATTTGTTCGCTATACACAAGAAAAAAACAAGCAACCACGTTTAATACCTACCTTTATATTTACATTTCTCACTCAGGAGTTAGAAGAACTCATGTACAGTAAGCAACCTTCACATTACAGGAATAACTAAAATTATATCATAATACTCGCTTGGTTAAACTTTTGTACTTAAACCTACTCTAAAACTTTCACTGCAATTTATTAATTAAAACTGTCAACTTTATCCATTTTTTCATTAAAAAAAAACTACCTAACTCTCTTCAGGATATACATGTAAAAATACAGTTAATTAAAAATTAAATTAAATAAAATCCCCCGAAGTCATTCACCTGAAAAATTCAGCTGGTAGTTTCCCAGGCCAGAATTAAAAAAAAAAAACATTTTTCCTTCTCACACATTTGCCAAAATAAAAAAAAAAAAAACTAATTTTAAGTCGAATATCCGAAAGCAGTTAAGGACAAAACCAAACAAACCTAAAATGACATAAACTATGCGACAACCGACGACCAGAGCAGCAAAGCATTATGGAGGACGATGAGGAGACCCATGAAGGAATTGGATCAGCGCTTGTTCCATGCCAACAAATTTCCGAATCGATACAGAGATACACTGAACTGTGAGTGTAATTGTGTATGTTTGTTTTTGTATGCCCTTTTACAAGCCAAAGACATTCAAAATATTTCCTTAAAATCTATTGCTCTATGGGTGAATGACATAAATCACAACCAGCAGCAGCAGAAGCAGCACCAAGTCCGCCTAGACCTTTTACCAAATTCATTGCTTCCTTGCACATAAGCATATAATGCATTGAGAGCCCTTTCGTCCTTCTGACGGCACGTCCATATTTCGAAAAAGGGGTTGAGTTCATGCTAAATGCATGTGCATTGTGCAGGCAGGATTTGCACACAAAATGTCAAATGACGAACTTTGCCAAACAAAAATGGGGCCTTCTAAGTTTTTTTTTGTTTTAGTTTGAACTTTATTTTTAGCATTTAACTTTATATTTTCAGTTAAGGAACGTGCCAAAAAATATCTGTTAAATGGAGAAAAGAGGCATTATGTGTGTCGGTAGGTATATGTATTTTTAAATGGAAAACATGGAGATATGGCCAAAAACTAAAAACCAAGTAAGAAGGATATGTACACTGTCATTGGTTTCCTTTCTCTGGGGTGCTGCCTTAAGCTTTTGGATAGGTTTTGGAGACAGGAAATTATTTGGGACTACTGTTAGCCTTTAATAAAGATTCTAATGGGAGGTTTAGTTTGAGACTTATTTTTAAATCAAAGTAAAATATAAAAGATCCTTATTTTGGCAAAAGTAAAATTTAAATTTTTCGTCGAGGTTAACTTTTAACAAAATTAGACAAAAATAAGTAACAAAGTGTGTAGTTTTTAAAATCTATCACCGTGGGATATTAGTGGTTTCGTAAAAGACCCAGTTTTAATACTGTATATACAAATTTCTAAAAGAAGTCTTAAAAACTAAATTATTTTTGAAAAATAAATTATTTTTTTTTACTGAAAAAGATACGATTCGTTTTAGTACCGACAATTTTTTAAAGAGGTACACCGATTTTGACGAAATTTAATATTATAAAAGTTCTGCTAAGTTTATACTGGAAGGAAAAATTTAAAAAAAAATACTTCCTTAAATAAAAAAAAATTGAAAAAATAAAATACTAAAACCTATAGTTTTCAGAAGTCAAAAATTAAAATGGGGGTGATTCTTCTTATTACTAGATTTGGATGGCTTGGCAAATTTAGAAGAAATTTTCTTCCGGATACGAGGAGGTATCTGTCAAGTTGGATATGATATTGGTTTCTTTGTTGAGACTCTTGTTGCTAACTTGTTTTCTTTGTATCCTGCCGTAGTGTATGCCCGTGCATATTCGTATAGGATCGTTCTCTCCAACACTGCCAGTTTCTTGAGATATGTTTTTTCATCTTGAACCAGAACCGGAAGCAGTAAATGATGACTGGTCTATAAGCTGTTCAGGAGAAGCTTTGTTTTCTAGCTTAGTCGATTCTTTTTTTGCATTTAAGTGTATTTTGCGAAATTTGCTTTTTTAAAATACGAAAGCTGCAAGAGGGTTTGAGCGGAGCAAATACTTTGAACTTTATGGGTATTTAACGTCATTTTTAATTGAAATTTGTGTTCCACCGGGCATGCTCAGGTAAAGGCTGAGAGTAATTGGTTGTGGCTGGTCTGATGTGAACATGTTGTATAGGAAAGTTCCTACCGTTTGGATCCTCATGATCAAATCCGGCTCTGATGTTACTCGTTGATGACTGGCTGTTTTCTATTTGTACAAATTATGATCTGTAATGAAGGAAATTAAGTATAAGTAATTTTAATTACTATATATATATATTTCGAAATGGAAATCTGATTTAGGGCTTGTTTAACAATAAGTTTAAAGTTTAAATTAAGCTATTCAGAACTTTTTTTGGCAAAAAAAAAAAAAAAATACACATTAAACAACGAATTTAACTGCTGAGTATTTTCCTTCAAACTTACTCAGAGACTTCAAAACAAGTCCTTCGAAAAGTTTGTATACACGAGTTTTGCATTTTCTCATTTAATAAGGAATAAGACTGACGCAGTTACTTAGGATGATTGTCAGAAAGATCATCACTGACTAAGGGAAGTATTTTCAGTAGGAAGCTGAGTCGGGTCATGAGATTTGATGAGATTAATATGAGATTTGATCAAACATGAGATTAAGGTGATAAAAAAAGAGGTTTCGTCACGCACACGTCTGTGTGTACCTATGTGCGATTGTACATTCCCCGTCTTACTGTCCAAATAGTTCAACAAATTTACTTCAAACTTTGCATTATAGCCAGGAGGTCAGGCTGAAAAAAAATCGAACCATTGAATTATTGGTTTAGCCTGATGGTTAAACGGGAACATCCCATATAACGGTTTTAGTTTTTTTTTTCTTAAATTCTCAAAAAGGATTTCATTGATCTAAATATAATTTAAAACACATAGCTACGTTGTATTTGAAGTGTAGAAAAACTATTAGTATAAACATTAAAGATTTTTTGCTAAAAATTAATAAAACGGAGACTTAATTTTAATTTTAAAAGGCCCTATCTACAAAATTTTATTTTTTGAACTTACGACATATTTATTTTGAGGGTATTGTTATTTTGATTGATTATTATTTTTTTGTATTCTATGCACAAAATAAAGCATAACTTGAGCTTAAAAACACATATTTTTGGGATTTTTCACGTTCTTTATTGCGGTAAGCGAAACATTTTTTTCTTCTTCATTTTCGAAAAGTTAAAATGTTGTTAGGGTTTTTACGAAATTAGCGTCGTAATAAAACACAGTACACGACCACCTTAGCTGGTACTCTTTTGTAAGTAAAAAGAAAAGACGCTGAGAACTTTGTCCAAAGCGTTATTATTAAACAAAATTACTTTATAATTGCTAAGAAAGAGAAGCAGGTTTAAAAAACTCGTTGAATATATAAATCCAACGACATACAACAGAATTCCAATGGTTTTACATGAAACAATCCAAAACTGGGCTAACCTGACCTGAACCATATGCAGATGAAGCGATGAAGTGAATGTTTTGCGGTCAAATTTGAGTTCAGGAGCACTATTTGATTTATGCTTTTGTTTTGAATTAGCAGTCAATTTAAAAAAAATTATTTAATTATTAAAAAAAAAGATTTTTTATAGGAAGATCAAAGAGAAGACTAGCTGGAGCCGACCGTATACGACTTGTTCCAAACCCGTATTGTGTTTCATTCGATTCGGTCTGTATTTGGTTTGTATTGGGTTTGTAATCGGCGTTTTCCCAGGCTCGTTCAAACACAATCGGTTCGTATTAGGTGAATCGCGCACTACTATTCACCGGTAAAACGTTTTTAAATCCAAATCTTTTAAGAGAAATGCAAAGAAAACAAATTCAAATACACATGCTATATATGTATATGTAATGATGTTGTTATATTCAATCGAATAAAAACAGTACAATTTATCTGAACCTTGCTTAAAACATTCTCAAAAAAATTAATTTAAAAAATTTCAATGCATATACAGGGTGATTGGTATAAGGTGCACCAAAAAGCTTGAGCGTGTAGGTGGAGTTAAGGCAAGAAAAAAATCGTATGAAAGGGGGGGTCTATTTCCCCCCGTTTAGGCAGGAGGGGCAATTTTCTAAAACATTGACTTAAATCAGAAAAAAAATTATTTAAAAACAACGGTGAATGATACAAAGCCTTGTTATATTTTTTTGGAAACCCAGAAAACTATTCTTTTATATAATTTTTAAATTAATTCGTTTAAGTGAACAGTTTAAAAAAAAAATAATTTTCAAACTCAAAATTTAAAAAAAAACTAGAAAAAAATTTTTAAACTAATTTTTTTCAAAATTTTATGTAGTTAACTATTATTTTTATTTTCAAAATTCAATGCTCTTATTAATTTTTAGTCAAAAACAGATGCCAAAATGTATCTTAGTTTTTGAGAAATTAAAAAAAAATTAAAAGTAAAACTAGTAAGTAAAGTAAAAAGTTAATTGTTTTTTTTTTATTATTTGATTAAAATCGGATGGTATGTAATAAAAAATAAAAAAGGGATAATTCCCTAATTAATAATTGACCTGAGGACGTCAAATTTATGAAAACCAAAAAAAAGTGTTTTTCTTTGAAAAAAATACTTCTAGTTTTTCTTAATTTCTCAAAAACAAAGATACATTTTGGCATCCGGTTTTCTGTTTTTGACTAAAAATTAATAAGAGCATTGAATTTTGAAAATAAGAATAATAGTTAAACACATAAAATTTTGAAAAATATTAGTTTAAAAATTTTTTTTTTAGTTTTTTTTTTCTTCAAAATTTTGAGTTTGAAAATAAATTTTTTTAAAACTGTGTATATGTAGAAGGCATTCAAACGTTTATTAAACTTACGGCCAGTCCTTTCAAGTTTGGTCAAGTTAAACATTTGGTTATTTCAGCATACCTACATACACATACAAAATTTATGTTTAAACACTAAAATAACCATAATGGTTACACTTATCCAGACCTGGAAAGATTGGCCCTTAATTTCATTTCTTTAATAATGTTAAAAACAAATACGGAAAGGAATAATAAATTATTCATTTATAATTTCTATGCATTCACCATATTTCTTCTTAGATAACTTTCATCACTTTTTGTTTGCCTTATGTCCGTACAAATGATATTAAACGACGTGATTAATTGCAAATAAGATAGCCGCAAAAGTGTAATGGTATAAACAATATAGATTTCCAACATAGTTTTTAATAAATCAATTAATAAACTAAAATTCCATACCAACTTGCAGAAGAAAAATCTAATTACATTTTTAAAAAAAGAGAATGAAAATCCTTAAAAAAAAACAACTTATTTCTAAATAAAACTCTTTGGTAGCACAATCATGGTACTTAGAATAATTAGTATGCCCAACGGCCTACACCAATCTTGCAAATTCCATTACAGAATTAAACTGCATGGTCACCATCTTAAAAAAAAAAATATAAAATCAAATTAAGTTCATCAAGGACACACCTTCGTATTTTGTGCTTTAATTACAACAATACATCCAAAAACGAGGTCGAATATACGGCTATCATTATGCAACATTTTCACTTAGTCTAATACAAGTATAACAGTAACGACAAGATTGTCTGACTGACTGTGGTCTTAATTTACTTATAATTACTACCAAGCACTACTTCTGTATTTCATCAGTTCACAGTTGGTAGGGGTGAAATAAGTATACGTAAGTACATACTTGTTGTTCCAAAAATAAATTATTGCATAGACTATATGAAATGTATGGTATCTATAGCATTACATATTTGATTTAATCCAACTTTATCTAGGCCGTACTAAGTAATGTAAGGGCCCAGATTCAATGTATTCTTTTGGTGACGTGATATATAAAGGCCAAGCGAAAAGTTGGCCTTATTTCACATTTAAAAAGTGAAATAAAACCAATTTTTAAGATGGTCTTATTTCACTTTAACAAAGTGCAATCAGGCCAATTTACTTTGGGAAGAGAGGTCAACTTTGTTCATACTATTCCAATGGGTTGATACGAAATCCCAACTGAGAATTTCGACTACCAAAATCCCGACTGCCGAAATCCGGACTGCCGAAATCCCGGCTGCCCAAAATCCCGACTGACTAACTACTTTTTTTTGGTATGGCAATTAAAACTGAATTTTTCAATAAAAAAGGATTTTAACTCCCTTTCTGTAGTCAGTCCCGCTCAGTCAATTTCGCTGCTCCGCTTAGGATATGTCCAGTCGTCTGGCGGGCGCCTGAGTCCAGTACCTGGGTGGCCTATTTCGCCTTCTATTTTCTTCCTTTTCAATTCCTATTTAAAATAATTAGTGTAAAAGCAAAAAAAAAAGGTCCACAAACGGGCTAAAAGTGCTGAAAATCGGGATTTTTTATTCGTACCATTCAGATTTTGTGAGTCGGGATTTTGCCAGTCGGGATTTGTCATTCTGTCCAGTCGGGATTTTCGCAGTCGGAATTTTGTCCCTATCCCATTCCAATTTGCAAAAAAATAAGTTTTCTTAAAAGTAAGGATTACTTCAAGAAGCATGTGTCTTACAAGAAGAAAACATTAAAGTTATTTGATCAATTAAACAGAATAGAGATCAATTAAGCTTATGTCTAACTGTTTTTAAGCTTCAACATAGCATTTTAATATGGTAAGCCTAAATAGTAATTTAATATGGTCAATTTTCATTTATCAAGCGAGCAGCTTATTTTGGTGGGCAGAAAAAAAATATGTATTCCCCCAAAGTAGGTGTCTGTTTGTGGGTTTGCCTCGGTTGTTTCAGTTGTGAGGCAAACTGGTATCGTTGCATTTGTTCATCGCAGTTCCCAGAAGTTTTTAAAAAAAATTTTAAAAACTGGTTAACATTTTTTTCGCTTCGCTCTTGAGCCCTTTTCCTGTCCATTAATAAGCTGCTCCCTTAATTTAAACAAAATTGTCCGAATAAGTTATTGCACATAGAAAAAAAAACAACCTATTGGGCCGAGTTTATTCTCCAAAACCTGAATAAATTCAAATTTATAGCTCCTCGAAAATGACATAAGGCCAAAATCCAAAAACGATGCATTCTTTGTGTATACTTTGAAAAAAGCACACTTCAGTGCATTCAGAACATTTATTTATTTTTTTTGATTTAGTCGTATTTCACTAGACTGTCGTATTTCCAATAGACCGCAAAGCATCATGTTAAAAGCGTAATAGCACCAACTTGGCGTAATTTCAATTTTTTAAAGTGAAATTTTGGAAAGCGAAATGAGACCAACTTTTAAAAGTTGGCCTTATTTTACTTGGTGTTATATCACGGCACCATTATTTTATTCCTTAATGTTATTAGTTTTTAATTTGAGAGAAGCAATGTTAAAAGAATCAATTGCACTTTATTTTCTTTAGAAAAAGAACGGGTATAAATCGAGAACTACTTTTTAGACTTCAAAACGGCTGAACGGATCTGGATGCAATTTCGTACCAGAGATAGATTATAGTCTGGAATAGCAAATAGGATACTTTTTATCCCGAAAAATTAAAGATTCCTGTGGGGTGGGGAAAGTCACGGTTTCAAGGGTTCAAGGGTTCAGAGACTGGCATATAAGCTGCTTTTTATCATAAAAAAATGCACGGTTCCATGTGGGATACCATGGTGTATCAATTGGACAGCATAACAATCGTATGCTACATAAACCGTGTCCTTATAAGTTTATCCTTTTTGTTAGCTTAAACTAATAATTTAGCAAAGCTTATAAACAAAATTCGATATTTTTATGTATGAACCTAACCATATCATCTAATTGGATCTAGATGAAATTTAGCATTGAGTGAGAGTATATATGGTCTAGAATAAAGAATAGTCTAATTTTTAGGTGCAGGGAACTAACTTCACGGGAACTAACTTCACGTGGGAGCTAACTTCACGTGGAAATTAATTTCCCTTTTTTTTTGGGTGAAGTAAATTTCCACTATGAGTGGGAAATAACTCAACTTTTTGGTGTGAAAATAATTCAGTCTTTTGGGTAACGTAACACTTTTCATACAAAATGCGCATATTGCATACCCAAACTTACACCAACCCAAACTCGCACAAATCCCAAATCCTATAGTGGGAACAGCAGGGGGGTTGCAGTTGGGCAGCATGCCCCCCTTACCAATCTTAACTGTTGGAGACATCGGGAACTAAAGTTGCCCCATATTTTCAGCTTTATATCTCCTGTAATATAAAAATTGTAGATAGGAATTAACTTCACACAATCTTTATATGAAATAAGTTCTCATTTTTAGTGGGAAATTACTTCACCAAAAAAAAGTGAAATCAATTCCCACTAGTGGTGAAGTTAGTTCCCATGTGAAGTTAGTTCCCGTGGAGTTAGTTCCCGTGAAGTTAGTTCCCTGCACCAACTTTTTATCCCGGAAAATTTATGATTCCCTAGGGGTATTTTTTTTTTTAATTTTCAACAGAGTAAGAGATTGTCATGATTTTTTGCATAGTTGTAGTTAAGTGGTCAGACAATGACAAATAGGCTGCTTTTTTACCGGAAAAATAAACTGTTCCTGCAAAATAACGGTACCTTCCATAGAACCTTCTTTTTATACCTCCTATCTCGTAAATTTATCCACCGATTTTGATAGAATTTGATATTCAGTTAGTCCTGCAATGTCTTATAAATTGCATACAAATATTTAAATTTTTTTTTGAAAAAAAAATGTTTGTAAATTAAAAAAAAAATATTTTTTTAAACTGGTTATTAATTTCCAAATCGTTATCAAAAAGGTGACTTGCCACAATCTACCCAGTCGAGCTCTTTATTTTTTTTGCATGTTTGTTGCAAAAACTCCATAGGTATATTTTGTACTCCGCCCATCTCATTTTCTAAGCTGTCACATTTTTCGTGGTAGAAAAATAATCATGTCCCCTTTTGTTTTGTCCAGATTCAACCGCTTCATTTTTCAGAGAAATATATAACCCTACCCCAGGAAAAACATTTTATTTTCTTATACATATTTGCATCTAAATGTTGTACATGTAACAGAATTACTGAAGATGTTAGAGTAAAAATAAAGTAGATGGAGCACTATTCAAGTACGCAGTAACTAGAAAGATTTATTGTACAAATAATCTTTGTGCATATCCTTTCCATATCTACACATACAATGCTGACCTTTTTGTTTTAATAAAATAAAATGCTTTGCATGCCGCACCCACAAACCGCACGCGGTGCACTGGCGATGTCATAAATCATCATAATAACTCTATAGCTTGCTTTATAATCTAACGAGACGGAACTATTGTTAATGAACACGCACAAAAGATTTATTCCAATCCCATGCCACAATCTAAATTGCATTTATGTATGTAGTAAAACGAAAAAAAAAAGATAAAATCTAAAAAAATCTAGAATAACCAGCAATTCATCACATTGAAAAAAAAGGATAATCTCTGTGCCAACAAACAATAGGCTTTTGCAAAACACAAGTACTACCACACTAAGAGAATATTCTAAAATATATGAATACTATAAAATAATTACACACGTTACTGTTTATGATCCACATGGCCGATTGTCAAGGCAGGACAAACGACTCGACCGACGACGCAACGGAACTACTCCCAAATGGCTGGCTGTGCGCTTACTGTTTAAAAATTCCAAACGGATGTCCTGTGCTGCAGTTTGTAATCCTGCATCATATGCGAGTAGCGAGTTGTATATGCAGCCATGCATTACAGGACAACAATTAGAGTTATTTTTATTGCATTAATTACTGCGCGTTTTATTTATTTTTTCCTACATTCTATGTAGCTAATGGATTTCGAGAAAGAACAATGGAATGACAAGTTGCAAAATCGCCTGATTGTGGCACTTTATGGTGTCCGTGAATATTTTTTTTTTCACATTTTTATTCAAACACATATTGCATGGTGGAATGCATATAAAAAGTACTTTGAATAGTAACTTAATGCATATACCTACAAAAAAAAAAAAAAAGAATTCCCTTTAGCACGTACATTTTAAGTGCATATTTTTATATCCTCGCACTTACACCGTTGGTCGATATTAAATTGGATTTTGTAGTGCACCCAACAGAAATGGCATAGCTGCAAAAAAAAAAAACACTTAGAAGATTTTAAGGAAAGCTTAGTGCATTGTTCCATGCAAGATTGTTGCCAGAGTGGGTGCAGTTTTACACTTTTGTCTCAACCGAAGAAGGAAAAAAGTCTCAAGATCTTACTGCTGCCAGTGACGCAAATGGGAGCTTACTACCAGTTCCTTAGCAGTGGATGTTTGCAAAGATGATTATTTATGGATTCTCTACTGATAGAATTTTTAATTTGGACTTTATTCTAAGATGATAAGGGTACTTCAGAAGAATCCTATGAAATTTGGCGGAATTTAAGGGGGTTAAATTTCAGTTTTAAAAGTGGAGTTGGTATCTGTGAAAGTTTGTTTCTGGTTCAAATCATGTTACACTAGCTGCACTAGCTGTCCTCTGTTTAATTGCTTTATGTTTTATATGCGGATAGCTCTCATTCCATTTGATATTAAAAATAGATTAATTGTTTTTCATAGAAATAAAGATCATGACACCAACTTGCTCTTGTGGCAAAATACCTTACTACTAAGAGCATGTAAATATCCATAAGCTTTTGGGAAGTTATAGCTATTTTAGTTTTTAAAGAATTTTTGTTTTAATACTTTTCCTAACATTTGACTGTATTAATAAAATTTAGTATAGAACTCTCAAAATGTTATATTCAGTATGGTTCTATGACAGGTACCGTTAATAAAAATTTTCTGAAAAAAAAAAAAATATTAAGGCCGACTAAATTCTATAAAATTTTCTGGACAAAAATTCGGTTTTGCAATATTTTTTTTAATGCTTTTTAGAAATTGTTTTTTTTTTGCAGTTTCAAGAGGGTTTAGATTTAGAATATTAAATTTTGTCAAAATCGTTGTTGCCGTAAAATAGTCAGTATACAAAAATACGTTGGGTACCTACCGTTATAAGCTTTTTCCGAAGAAATTTTTTTGATGAAAAATAACACTGTTGCCAACAAACCACCCATATAAAGTTGTATCAAAATTCATCAGATTTTTTCGGGAAAAAATGGATTTTTTTTGAAAAAAAAAAACAATATTACCGTTGGCAAAGTATAATAAGCCATACGAAATTATATCAAAATCGATTGTATGGCAGCTACCGTTATTTTCAGACCTATAGGATACAAATCCAAAATACGCCTGGGCATAACACGTATATTTAAAAATACACTGTACCGAAAGTTTGATGAAAATCGGCACAACCGTCTATCTCTAGACCGACAAAAAAATTATGAATTTTCATATGTACAAGTAAAGTATTAAATATAAACAAACATTTCCGTATATTACTTGGTGATTCACCTAAAATTAAAAAAAAAACACCTGCTCGCTAGGTTGTGTCAAGAAAAGAAAAAAATGTATAGCGGATTTATCCATCTTGTTAAAATGCCCTGCTATACTTTTTGAAAAGCCAGAAATCACTTCTTTTGTTTAATTTTTAAATAAAGTTGTTTTAGTGAATAGTTTTTTAAGAAATTAATTTTCAAACTTAAAATAAAAAAAAAATAATAAAAAAAAATGTTAAACTACTTTTTTTTTAAATTTAACGTTTTTTAGTGATATTTTCGTTTACAAAATTTAAATGCTTTAAAATCAAAAACAGAAAACTAGATAAAACTTAAATATCTTGTACTTTTCGAGGAATTTAAAAATAACGAAAGGATTCATTCATCACAGTTATTCTTAAAAGAAATATATGTAGATAAAATAATAATACTATATTTACATACATTTATATTCCGGTTAATTACCAAAAGTTGAATATTTGATGATCCATAGATCTCATCAGCTGATCTTCCCAGAAACTTAAATTTTCGTAGCACCAGAGTTGTGGAACATGCACCTGTTCGATCCCAGCACCGCATTTTTTTAAATTTAATAATATAATTTTTTTCTTTGAGGTAGGTACTGCGTTTTTAATGTTTTTTTAATGGCCGGCACTCTTTTAATGTTTCACCAATTTCTCGTAAACTTTCAGTTCTTTTCAAACGATTTTTCTATTCAGGATCATTGTTCCAAAAGAGAAATTAAAATCAATGTTTGGTCGCGAGTCCAACAAGCCATTTTGAAAACTGCTGAAAACGTTAACGTTGACATTAAACTGAAAATTATCTAAAATTGAAATTGTTTCAAAACCGATCATATTAGCTATTTTTGTTATCTAGTAACTGTAATGAAATGAGAAAAAACATTCAGTTTTGGGGGAAAACATTAAGTTTTTGGGGAATTTCGGTCTATTCAGCCTTTCTCCCTCAGACTCGTTACAAATTTTCCTGCCTCTCTTCGACAGTTTTTCATTTCACTGATAATGTGTGCAAGCACTCTTTGTAATAACCCTAAAATTATTTGCCGTTAAAAGATATTTCGTTATTCATTATATTATTATTATAATTGTGCATGGATGAAAAATACTTTCTTTGTGTCTCTATTATCGGCCATCGCGTTGGTAATGTTAATTAAGCTTTTTCGTTTATTATAGAAAAGAGCCCTATATAGAACAAGTGAGCAATCTAATTGTAAACTCATTCCTCAACAACATTTATCTGTAGCATCAGCTAATTATTGTATCTTTCAGCCTTAAATTGTTGACAATAAAAATAGAACCTATTTATTCTTTAAACAATATAGCTATACCTACTACTCGTACATATCATGGCTTTCTACACTTCACTTTGCATGATATTCATAATTTTCAACGCATAACTCAGGCAATCTGTCAGTTTCAGACATGACTGACTGACTCTGACTGCCATGTTGACTGCATTATCCTTCAAAAAAAAAATATTATATTAAATCAAGGGGTTGAGTAAAATAAAAAAACACCTCCCGCTCCTTCCATCATAAATGTTTAATGCAATTATTGTTCAGCACACGACATAAGGCCCGAGACGCATAGAAGTGACGCATTGCAATAGATACAGTCCCATTAAAGCCATTCTCTGGCTCAGTGACGCGTTGCTAGAGTGTTGCTGTCGTTATTTTTCTACCAAACAAACGGTCTAGGACTCGAGAAGTGTCGTCTGAGTGAGTCCGTGTATGTATATGCTGTTGGTGTTATGCGGCATTAATGCGTTGTTAGTATCATTTTTTTTGCTGTGTTTTGTTCTTGTCATGAAGTGAGCCCGATTACAGTGGCTGGAGTCTAACAAGGGTGAGGCCTTTTTCAACAAAAAATATTTTAGCTAAAATGATTTAAGTTTCTTCAATTTTGGTGTATATAAAGGTTTCAGAAGAAATAGCAATATTTAATTGCTAATGTCGCATTTTTCTTTCAAATAAATGCGTTTTTCCATGGTATGATGGTGGGAACATGAGCCAATATACAATATTATTGTATAAGACGCAATAAATTTAGATGGTTATAGAGACTGCTACATAAAATTTTAAACAAACTGGGAATCTAATTATTTGAGTTTTGATTGAAGCTACCTATACATTAAAATTACCAGGACAAAACGCAAACTTTGGAGTAAAGGCCACAACTATACTATCTAACTTTGTGGATGTGTTTGGATCGCCTTTTTAACGAACGAAATCATACTTTTTACTCGCTCAATATATTGTTGGTTTCGCGGTGTAGACAAAAATCAAGTTTTTAACCAAACCTGATTATGATGATAAATAAGCCCAAAAAAATAGGTTTTGTCATGCCGTCCGTCGTTCTGTCTGGCGGGTGTGCGTCTGTGTGAATGTGTGGATGAGTGCATGTGCGGTTATCTGTTCACTGATGAGATACGGTTTGCCGTATTTTCTTCAAATTTCGTATGTAGTACTTATAGTGATTCCCTAGAGGACATATAACATGTATTTTTATGTTTTGTTGGTCAAAACTGAAGCAAGTCAGGTTGCGCGATCTTGTCCCGTAGTCTTGACTTCATCTAATACTATAGTCGACGCCGCTTAACTGAAATTTCATTTAAAACTTGATTATTGAATTGAATTGTTGCTATCATCGTCAGTTGAACATTGGACACCACAGAACTAGGTCTTCGATCTGTCAAGTAGCTTTTTTTCTTTGTTGTCTGACGAAGTCATTATTATCGATGTGTTCGGGCTTTACCAAATAAGTTCTTGCGATCTGTGATGAATATAAAACTTTTAATGCTCTATAGATTCTAGAATTAAGATTCCTATATATATACAAAATGTGTAATAATACATATGGGGTAAGAGTGCGCAGAGGTCAAAAAGTACAGATAAAAGTGAGCACTCTTACCAGCACACATGCTGCGCGCTCTTTTCCTAGGCGCTACTTTTTATTCTAAATATAAAAATTCAAGACATAGAAAGCACAGACACATCATTTTTATCAATAAACAAAAGAAATATATTTATACTTTATGCATATAGTGTAACACTTAGAGTGATTTAGCTCCCCTGCGTCTCTCACCTACAATCGCATTTTTCACTTTTTTTTTTAACGAAACCCGTTTTTTTTGTATTTTTCGTTTTGTCTTGATTTGAGATAAGTTATTGGTTTATCGGACAATATCGTTAGTCGAAGGTTTTTTAAGCACTTTTTTCTGCATTTACAGATATTTTAAATTTTTTGTTAACAGAGTAAATAGCACTGCGCACTCTTTACCCCAAACGACTCTACCTCCTATAAAACGGTTTTATTTTTTGAAATTTTCTCGAAAACAGCTTTAACGATTTTAATGAATTTTATTTTCACATGGAAAGTGGCCGCTTTTGTCACATATATGCTACAAGTTTTTGAGAACAGATGACTTGGAAACATATTTTCAATTTTTTGGCCAAACATTTGAAAAGTTAAAAACCCTTTAGTAATCCTAATCAGTGTCATTACTATATATTTGTTTCCAATACCCTACTGAGTGGTGAAGACTATCGCGACACGAGATAAGCAATGGAGTGGGATCTTTTTACCCAAGACGGGAGCCAGAAAAGAAAGACATTTCTTATTACCTTAAATTACCGACGGAGGGGCTAAGTAAGTAGTAACAGCAAATATTATATCACTGATATTTTTTGCCGAATTTGATAGTAAACGTTGGTTTCCGCAAATATAAATAATGTCACTCCTATGGACTCTTTTTGGGGGCCTCACCTCGCCTTAGAGATAATCCACTCCTGCCTTTTTTCAAAGCGTTTTGCAATTTCATTGATTTTTTTTTATGAAATGTCTCGCCATGCGGATGTTCTTTTACTGCACTCCCAGTTAACTAATATAGCTAACTGAAAATACACAATACGAATGCCATAAAAATTACATTATAAAGAGGAAACCATTGTGGTTCTCAGAACATGAAACATGTCCTTCATTTTGAAGAGCAAAGATACTTAAAATGAAGATGGAACTTAATGCAATCAGAAGATTTGATTACATTAAAGTTGTTGTTAGAAAAAGTGCTGGAGTAAGAATTTCACACACAGAATTGAGAACTTTCTTTGAATATATTTTTTTATTAAATTTGCCAGTTGGCTATCTGAATTCTGAATTAAATTTATCACTAGATGTTTAATCATCAACTCGTTTATACCTACATAGATTTCTTACAATTTTTCGCCAACAATGAGAACATAATAAAATAGAATTGTACTAACTCAGTGTTCATGTTCATTCCCATTCAAATTTGTGTTTAATTAGTCATTCGGTAAGCATGAATCTTATCAGAATGAAACATTTTATTTACTTCCAATTATGATATTTCTGATATTATTTTATTTATTAGTTATTTTTTTTTTAGAACACGTAATTTTTGGTGATAAACTTACATAACTGAACTGCTCGATTGTACTGAAATATATTAAATTATAAATTTATTTCTTAAGAGAAATAATATTATTCGTATAAACTGTAATTAACTCTCGTAAAAAGTAGACGTGCGGTTTCTCAATTCTTAAAGTTTTCTAAATTAGTTTTTATTTTGTTATTTTTTTTTAGTTCAAAGTAATAAATGATATTATTTAGCTGGTTTAATTTCAATTGCATTTAATATAATTTAATAAATAAAAAAGTCATCATAAAACGGTGATTATATGAATTTTAGAATGAAAACTGATTCAACTGCACCCACCAATGATGCAGTCAATTCCAAAGCTTCTCAACCTCTGGCTTATTCATGGGATTCTTCCAAAGCTAATAAAAATGATTCAGCCAAATCACAAGAAAATATAAAACCCGTGTATAAAGTCCGCCAAACTTCCAGGATCGCACGCCAGTCATCTGTGAACATATTTAATGAAATCAACGACAAAACTAAACATTCTAATGGGACAAGACAAACATCAGTTGTTGAATTGACGAAACCATCTGAAGACCTTGAATCCAAAATAAGAACCGAATTCAATGAAAAAATATCAAATCTGGAAGTACGTGTCATTAAGTATGAGACTGATATGAAAGACCTTATATTGGAAGTTGAAAAAATAAAATCGGAAACTGAAAATATAAAAAACCAATTAGAAAGTAATCTTCAGCAAAAAAAGTGTTGTGTTATATCTTAAAATTAATATTTGATGAAATATTTGAATAGTTTGAAGATTTAAATCCACATTTTTATGAAAAATAAAATGATGAACATTTAAAGTGAATCGATTTTATTAAAAACTACCACATTTAATAAAATATTGTTCAAAAGTTTAAAATATAAAAATGACACCTAAATAACGTTTTTATATTTGTTTAGTTTAAATAATCATTGCAATTATTGTAAAAATAACTAATAGCCTTCAATATGCTTTACATTCTTAAGCAATTTTTAGTCCAGTCGCCAGGTAGTTTTTTTTTGGAAAAAGGTCTGAGGTCCATGAAATTTTCAGATGTTGTTTTGTGATGGTTAATTAAGATTTTCTCAAGTTTTTCACCTTGAGGACCTTGTGCTAAAAGAGGAGGGAAGGGGGGGAACTACAAAATTTTTGGCCTTTTTCCGGTTTTTCTTCTTTAACTTTTGATTATTCAAACAAGTTTGTATGTCACGTCGTTTCCAAGATATGGCGCTCCAAGAAAGGGGTAATTTTTCAGATTTTGCTAAGAAATTTAAGAAAAATGTCAATTTTCACGTTTTTTCTTCTCTTATACCTTTTCTATCTTACTTTCTACGGTAAAACTGTTTATGTATGTTTTGTAGAACGTTCAATTCTTCTACAATATTGACTATAAAAGCATGTTTGTATGTCACGTACCGAGATATGGCGCTTGAAAAAATTAAAAAAAAGGCATAAGAGAAGAAAAACGTGAAAATTGGCATTTGAAAAATTACCCTTTTTTTGCACCAGTATAGGTGCCATCATATCGACCTGCTTACTCATGTTCAAATGCCAAATGTTGTATGATAAGTTTAAGTTTCGTTAAGTCGTTCCTCTCGGTTAAAAAGCATTTCATTCATAATTAAAAGATTGGTTTTAGTTCGTTTGTTTCGGTCAAGCGCATCAAGGAGTATAGTAAAGTACTGAGATTGAATGAGTTGTGTTCAGTGTCGTTCATTTCGAAACGATTGAAATTGAGATTGACTGGGTTGTTTTTTTAATCTGACCGAATCGATTGCATTTGGCACAGCTATAGTACTCTTTGAATTAAAAAGTTATATTTTCAACAACCAAAATAGCATTGTATCTAGTGTGAGCGTTGAAAATTCACCGCCCCCTAAAATCTGCTGCCCGCTGCAGCTGCCTATGTTGCCTATATGGCTAATCCAACACTGGTGATGAAGTCAACTTTTCCTTATCGGGGTATGTACTGTCAACATACCAGATTTCAGAAACTGGTCGCCTGTCAATCCAAGAAAACTTCATGAACAAAAACACTTCATTTTCATGAGGTGATTCTTGTGTGCAGTTTTGAGATTTCTGTTCTTTTTCTGAAAGAGCGTGCCTACTTGACTGTAACTATTTTTGATTATAATACTGCAAACTTTCACCCCACCTTGACGGGTGGGTCTTACGACTACTACTACGGTTACGGTGTAACTTTATACATCCATGCGATCGCGGAATTAGAGGAATATACATATATTGTTAGGTTTGATCTAGGTTCGTTTTATTAAATAAAACTTATTTCCGTTTTAATACAACTCACTTTACGTCTTTTTACTTTTAATTACACTTAATATTTCAAAACACTCTTTATTTCCTTTTTACTTTCTTTATTTTAAATTCAAACTTTATCACTTTCACATTACCGACTTGTACACGACTGATTTCAAATTCAAAACTGACTTCTTGCCGCATGGTGCGCTCGTATTTATAGTGGTTGCACCATTCAGCACTCCGCTTTAGAATCTTCTAGTACAGTGCCCATTGACGTACTAGATATGGACCGCCAGTCGATTGAAATGTTCATACAAACAGCCAAGAAAAGTTGTTCTAGCTAAAAACAGTCTAAAAACGCCATCATCTTTTAGTGTTAAGTACGGGTACTAATTTTGCCATTAGAATTTAAATGAAAACGATAATATATTTATCTGTAAGTAACTCATGGCATAAGGAATGGATGTGTTTTGTAAAATAAAAGTCGTTTGATAATAATTTCCACCAATATATTTCAATAGTAAATAATTAATTATAAAAATCATATTACTGCTACGCAGATTCCCTGCTAGTAGTTGATGGCGCCACTAGTTATGTTGGAACACGCGTGAAGTTGGCTACTGGCGGTCCATACCTAATACGTCAATGACAGTGCCAGTCAGAGCTTTCTGGATCTTTCTAGTCTATAGTTTTTCGTTAAGAATTGGGGTTTCGTTAACTTCGTTGTGGCTGTCACTTTAAGTTGGAATCACAATGGTGAGTTACGCATCGTAAAAATAGAACGGAGAACATCTTATAGAACACGTTACAATATATTTATAATGGTGTCACAAATAATTTACCCTACAACGTTTCCATATATTCTATACATTAGATCGAATTATATTTGACAAACACTTTATAAGTGGAAGACTTAAGTACGATGTCTTAAATTTATGTGCACTCACAATCCTCATTAAAGCAAAACTTAACACCAGAACTCTGATCTGTGGACAAGCCCTCACGGAGGAGAAGAATATCACTCAACCAAGTTCGTCTGATTAGAGTGTCCGAAGCAAGATGTAAAAATAATTGAAAAGGAGAGGACATCTTTGATTTGACACAGCTTGCAGGACAAGACTTTCGGTAATGTTCTTTAGACTGGATGAACTTTGCGGTGATAATTACTTAATTTGCACACCTCACTATACCCAGAGAATTTAGCGGTCTCATGATCAACGTGAGTTGCTCTGGCAACCTTATTCCGGCACGATAATATTATGGCAGTTATAAATTATTATTTTAAACGTTTCAATCTACAATTTAGTGAAAAAAATTGTCGTGTCAAAATTATTTACCATATTTGGGTAATTTTGTCTGCACTTTGAAGAGCTATATTTTTGGCTTACGGTCATTCCGGTAGACATAATTGTCATTTATTAACAAGTGTTCCTAAGTCAAGCAATTAATGAACAAAAATTCAGGTGCGCGAAAATAATTGGTCGGTAGCTCTCGGACTATTAAATGAGTACGATTCTCGGCGAAAATAAAATGGTAGCGTTCAGTACGGTGTTTTGTCATTTTTTATTTTTTGCCTGCGAGTTGTTCCAGGCAAAAAAGAAGTGAAGAACTTTTCATAAACAAACTAGAGAACACCAAAAGCGGCGAACTTGTGGGCCTTAGCGGCAGAAGTGATGTTTGAAATTTGAACCAATGCGTGAAACGATCTACCCTTGGATAGATTAGAAACCCTTTAATACTAAGAGAAGAAAACAATATCTTTAATATCGTTTCGGAAGTAATTTCAATTAAATTGTATCAAATGAATTCATATTTGTTATTTAGTATTAGAATAAGCAGATAAAGTATTTGCTTTAACGCGTTGAGGATGGAGGCTTTTCAACAATAACTCTTGGGTTTTCCGAGCCCCAGATGCGACAGTTTTGCTTGTTGACGTAGCCTCCGAGGTGGAAATGGGCCTCATCAGTCAAGATGATTTTTCGATGAAATTCCGGATAATTTTCATGCATTCAAGGACCCAATCAGCAAAGACACAACGTTGTTGATGATCAGCCGGCTTGAGTTCTTGTGTCAACTGAACTTTATAAGCCTTAAGACCCAAGTCTTTATGCAAAATACGGTGTAATGACGTTTGTGGAATGCCTAATTCCAAAGAACGACGAGGAATGGACAAACCTGGGTTTTCTTTAACACTTTGGGCTACAACAGCAATATTCTCAGTTGTTCTTGAGCGACGTGCACGGATTTTATTCTTCACATCACTAACTTGTCCCAACGGCTCGAATTTGTCCACCAATTTCTGTATTGCGGTCCGACAAGGTGCTTCACGACGACCCAAAAATGTTTTAGTCTTACGAACCGTCTCTGCCAAATTTTCACCATTTTTATAGTGAATTTTAATAATTTCAATGCGTTGTTGAAGCGTGTATCGTTCCATTTTTATTAATGGCGTAGTTTCTACTTGTCAAATGTCAAAAAATGACAGCTTCAAAAGTGACAGCTACCTATATAGCGGGCTATTCAAAATAACACCTCTTATTGGAAAACCCTTTATTTGCTCTAACAATGATGGCATCTTTAGTTAGGAAGAAAATAACTAAAACAACAACAAGATAGTCTGTTAATTGTTGCTATTTCAACACAATATTAGGTCAAAATTGTCAAAAAAAAAATATTAAAAAAAATAACTTGATTTAACGTTGAGTCAACAGAAAATGTAGTAAAATCAAATGTTGTTATGATAATGTGAAATTTACATATACATATTATACATAATGGCTTAAAACATTGATGCGTTCAGGTCGTAATTTTTGAATTGAAAATATCATAACATCACTGTTAATTTATCATACTGAATAAAGTTTTATTTAAACTTAGCTTTTGCCTTCTTTTTGTAGGAAACATAGTAGGTAAATTTAAAAAGGGCCTTGTTAAATTTTTAACAGATTTTTTTTTCTCTGAGTTTTTAAATGAAAGATTGTCAAGTTATTAATTTATTTTAAGTCAGGACACCTATCAAATCTGATTAAAATTGTTCGAAAAAATGTTTAAAATAATTTCAACTAAATGGCAAGCTACAAACTCATCTATTTCCAACTGGCAAGAACATGAAAGTCATTATGTCCTTATATTATATCACTCTACTCCTAGTGTCCCATTAAGAGGTCAGCAAATATTTTACAATTCCCTGATCGCCTCTTAAATATTTCCAACAACTTGTCGATTACTCATTTCTTTTTTGGATGCTCTTTGTACCGAAGAACACGTGTCATGTTTTCGACTTAACTTAAAAGTCTCATCAATCAACTTCTATATTATACCTCTTCACACTGAATTGCGCTTCCGTTTACAGTTGGGTGCTTTTTTCCAGTGCGAGAATAACAAACTTTCTATTAGATGAACAAAAATCAATTAGAACAACAATAACAACAAAAAGCAGACAAAGCATTACCACTTCCTTTCTTTTCTTCGATGCGCACACAAAGTGCTTTCCGGCATTAAATTGTCCAAAAGAAGTTGAAAATAAAACAAACAAGTGTTAAACTGCAACTTTATCGAAAGAAAAAAAAAATCGTCGGTCTATCCTTCAGAGAGTTCCGAAAAATTAATTTGCAAACTTTTTCCCATTAGACAAGCATGGAGTCCATTAGCTTAAAAAAAAAAGTTAAAACTTTTGCCTCCTATACCCAAGACAGAGAACGTAAATTACCTTAACCCTCACCCATCATGAATCGTTTGAAAGTTATTCAGCACCTTTCCAACACCTTTTATTTGAAAACATCCTTGATGGTTCAGAAGAAAGATCCAACTTTCAATATCTGCACACATATATCACACAAAGGATTTTGCAAAACACAAAATATAACAAATAAGACGGAAAAAGGACGAAAGTGCAAGTTTTTCAGAGTTTGCTATCAATATGGGAATCCATTCACTGCAGGACACATGAGCCTCACATAGTCCTGATGCTACAAACAACGATGACGTTACCGCAAAAAAATGCGCAACACTGACAGCGCATTGCTGCCTTGCAGACAGTCCTAGCGGTATCTGTGATGTTGTTGCAGCAAAAATTAGCAGTAAAAGCAACGGCAATCCTATATAGACGACGGCAAGAAGCCGAAGTAGTAACTTAGCGCTATTGCTGCCGCATCCCCAAACACAATACACTCCGAATTACCAGGGTAAGGGTACCCATTGGCCAGAAGACTCTGACAGTGGTCATGACACCAGATAGTCAGAATAAAAGGTGTGGTTGGGGAGGGTGTGAGTGTGGTGGCAGTACAATTTTTTGACGGAAGAAGGTAGAAAAGTATGCAGAATATTTTGTCATAACAGAGTGACTGCTTTTGTTCGGGTCGAGGCAGGCATTGTATTTGTGCCTGCCTGCATGCTGAGTTGAATCCTTGTTTTTTCTTTGTTGGTGGGCAGAAGGGGAAGGCGCAACATTAAAGCAAGCAAACATAAAAAAAAACACAACGTTAAAAGAGGGTTTTGAATACTTGAGGCTTGGTGGGTCATGGTAAGTGGTGAGAGGTGTCACTGCGGGTAATTCGCCGCTCTGCGGTAGGAAATATATTTTTCTGGGAAATTCTTTTGAAGGGTTAGAGTTCAAGGAGAATAAAAATGTTATTTGGGATGGGACATTAAGTTACAGGAAGGAATTTATTCAGTTCTTTTTTTTTTGTTCATTGAGGAAATTAAGTGAGAGGCTGAGACCGCAGTAAAGAAGCTTAGGAAATGAGGGGGAATTAAACCATGTCGAAAATATGGCATCGAAGAACTTTTTGGCAGTAATCCTCCAAAGGAAATATATACGAATATATATTTTCAAATGAAATATACTACACCGGATATTAAAGATTTTATATTTTGAATTGTGATGTGCACTCGGGCGTATGAGTAATATTTTCAGTTAATTTGGTACTCTGAAGGTTAGAGTTCTTGGATATACGAAGAGAAATATTTCGTTCTTTTCAGAATTTATATTGAGTGGATTTTGGTTTAATTTGTTTTTGTTGTTAGGAAATTAAAATTGAAGCTTACTTTTTATATTGTAAGGAATTGAAAATTAATAAACATTTATTTTGATTTTCTAAAATGTATGGTTGTTTAATATGTTTCAAAATTTGTGGTATTTTGAAAAGTTAATTATTCAATTTTTCTTATATTTGTATAAACATAATCTGTAGAAAGAAGCTTGCACTTGTAGCCTGTGCAGCCTGTGAATCCTACTCGATTTTCACTCTTAGTTTGTCGAAGTCTTGAGATAAGTCGGTTCGGAAACGTAGTATGTAACTGAAAGTACATCAAATATTTTTACGGATATGTAAGAGCATAAAAGATAAATAACGCAAATTTTGCAGTAATATATTATTCTATATATAGGCACATTGAAAGATTAAGCTTTTATGAATATCTTAATCTAGGCAACAACTTCGTTAAGGCTGTTTACAATCCTACCAGGGATCCAACAACGTAGAAAAAAGGCGTTTTTTTTTTTTTTATTTTTGGCTCTAAGCAGAGCATGGAGTAAAGCCTGAGCTTATGGAGTAAGCTCTGAGCAGAGTACGCTCCACTTGAGCACTTCACGGTCATAGCAGTAGAAATCAACTCACAATCTGTCAAATAACTTCGTTCTCTTTGCGCTCTACTTCGTTCTCGATCTACTCCATAGAATAATTATTAAACATCATCTCAGGAGATTCCACCCTCTTTTGCCTACAAACTTTCAGAACTGTAAAGTTTTAACTCTGTTTCCATGACCGTGAATTTCAAATAGGTCTGTCAAATTTGGCTAAACAATGTATTCCTACAATTTCGCATTTAGCTGTTAACATGTATTCACGAATAGAAAATCGCGTATAAAAATTTCTTTCTACGGGAGTAGACTGAGGAGTACGAGTTGATGACCTGTGCTCTACTCCATAATACTCCTGAGCTTATAGAGTGCACTCCGAGCAAGCTCTGATCTAAAAATAAAAACACAAATTGAGCGCTTTGAGTGCTTGAAGGTATTAGAAACAGATCTATTTTTGACAGCTCAGTGAACTGCTCCGAGCTTAAAAAGAAAAACTGCTAATGAAGACAATCTTTTTTGCTCTCTTAATGAACCAATAGAATCAACCAATAAAATCATTTTGAGGCACGTTCAGATTTAGAAGTTATAGTTTTTTTGGCTGGCAAACCTCACTTTATTGGATATGATTCAACAATTTATATATTTTATTCTACAAAAATAATAAGAACTATAAATTACATGTGCTTTTAAACGAAGTTTTCAATCAGTATTGAACAATTTTTTACTACACAGGCACAACGTTAGAAGATCAGAATATTTATTGTTGGCTTGTATCAAAAAACGCCTTATAGTTTAGCTCAATCGAAAGTTTTATTCTTTTGCCTTCCTGACATTCTTGTTTTTGTTGTTGACAAGCTTTTTCTTAAACATTCGTTATAAAGCCACGCGTTTTTCAAAGCAAATTCTGTTGGTTTGCAAATTCACATAGACGATGTTTAAAAGCAATTCTCATCATTGTCTACATAATTGTTGACATCTTCGACATTGTTGACATTATTGATATTGTTGACACAAATGTCTACGTAGAAATGTTGACAACTAAAGTCGACAATACTGGCATGGGTGAACCTAAATTATCAATATCTTCAACAGAGAAGTTAGCGACCCGACAGCAAACCACTGTTACTTCAGCTTGACGATAATAAAAAAGAGGGAGCTAAGAATGGAATCTATAAGAAAGAAAATATAGGAAAATGAGTGATGGAGGAGAATAAGATACAACTGCACGCTTTATGAGCTATAATGAGTTGTACAAAGATGTTGTTGTAGTTAAGAAAATTAAAACACATTTCAATACTTTCGCTCGGTTGCATCAATCAAATGAACAATAATCCTCTACTATAGTCAAGAGAGTTTTCGAATCCGAGCCTCTCGGTTCAAAGAGACAAAATTGACCTTATTTCTGATTTAAAGATCAAGTCATCGTCGATTTCAAAATGCTTGATGTTGATAAATCGAAACAGCGTACTCCGGATCGAGGAGGCAGAGAATCAACATATGGATCAAGAGCTGTATAAATAACTAAGTAGATTTTTTAAGGGTATCTCTTAGCTATAATCTAGCTAGATAATATATATTTAAACAAAAATATTGGAAATGAAACATTGATGAAAATATTTTTCTTTTTTTGGATACCCTCTCTACCCTCTAAAACGTTTTTTGTCTTCCCTTTTAAATAAATTTTACATTAACCTAGAACTTTATTTTAGTGCAAATCGATTTAAGTGAAGATAAGGTGTATAAATTTGCCATTCAATATTTCTAAAAAATTTCGATTTTCTTCATCCATCTTTCTATATATACTCAAAGATTATACTTGAAAGAACAAGTAGCCACAAGCTCAGAAATACTTCAAAGAATCCCTCACACAAATATTTTCATCTTCTGCTGTTCTAAAGCATCAAAAGTTACAACTTTTGCATTAAAGACTTTAAGACTTTCAACCTCAAGGGCTTTATCATGTTTGTGCCAATGTTTTTGGCTGCCTCTGGGGTATTGACATAAGTAGGCACCAAATCAAGCACACACCAAAATCAACAAACATGAGTCTGTTCCTCCCTAATTTCGGCCCGATCATCCATAAAGACCAAATCAACTTTAGTGCTAAAAGTTTATTGTAGCAACGATTTCCCTTCA
Organism: Baccha elongata; assembly: GCA_951217065.1. Classification (NCBI taxonomy): domain Eukaryota; kingdom Metazoa; phylum Arthropoda; class Insecta; order Diptera; family Syrphidae; genus Baccha; species Baccha elongata. The sequence goes on along the minus strand of OX578274.1, from coordinate 32,645,634 downwards.
AACTTTTGCGCAAAAGCCTTCATTATCTGCCTGAGAGTATCTGATAATTTGTCCAAAAAACTTTATGAAATACCACCCCTAACCCCTTGGGGACACATCTGTTCCATTTATCTCCACCAGCACGAGCACCATCACCATCACCAGCAGCAGCAGCAGCAGTCGAGTCATATTGAAATAACCCGAGATTATGTGAAGAGGCTTTTCCCTTAAAATGCCTTGGGGGGTAGGCGAAAGGCGAGGCTTTAGTCAATGGGGTGATGGTGCTGCTGGTGACTATGGTTAATGACATTCGTACAGTAAACGCGACGTTTACATAGGATTGCAATTAACTTTTACAACGGTACATGGCCAAACGAAGGCAACAACTAATAACCAAGAACACAAACAATTTAGTCTTCTCCTCCCCCTCGGGACAGCGGGACGAGGTAATCCTCTGCAACATGTAATGAGCATTTGCTGCCTACGCTTGTCAGACATAACGGTATTGGAGCCAGCCAGCTGTGACAAATGGTCTGATGGAGGCTGTTATCCTTTCTCTCCATCTCCTTCTTCTTCGTCCTTCAGACAAAAATCGTTCATTCAACTGAAAGTGTTAATATTTACGTATAGAAGAAGTCACGTATACGTTTGTACGGCTGGAAATTGTTGTTGCATTGAGTGTTATCTTTTTGTTATCCCATCCTGGCCCGTGTTGTCATCTGACAAGTCAATATAGCTTTGTGTTCGTTTGGTTTCTATATTCAATTTGGATCTTTTTTTTGTCTTTGTTAACCCTTGTAGACATTTATCTCCTCTGCGTGACCACTCTGAGAAGCCATACTTATTTGTATCTAAGTAATTTATCTACAGCGGCCCAGCATTGGATTTTTTTCTTTCAAGAACTCACTTTATATTTCTTGAAAAATACCATTTGACTGGAGAAAGTTTTGACTGTGAGGTGAATTTTAAAAAGAGGTTAAAACAATAAATTTAAAGGATCGACTTTTGCAAAATAGGTTTGTCGTTGTTTTTTTTTATCTTCATTCTGATGAACGGAAGTCTTTTGGGAGATAGAGAGGGTATCTTGTTTTAGGGTATATCATTTTATAAGTGGTTTCCGTTTTCGTGACTCTTATTTTAATTTAACTTTTTTTTTTTTTTTTGCGGTGGCTGATATAAAATGATGTCAGTGGGAATTGAACGTAGTGTCATCATTTTGGGAATTGGGACAAAACTGTAATGTATTGCTTTAGGAAGATAATTCTAAACAGGGTACGGCCATTTGTCAGGTTTTATTTTTGTCGTCATGAATCGGATGGAATATTGTGCTGAGTATTTTGGTTTTAAAAGGGGATGCTGTTTTTTTTTTTAAGAAGATAAAAACTCTCAGATGATGTTTTTAATGGTTATTATTGAGTAGGGGATTTTTTTATAGATTGTATAATATCTTTGTGATGCTAAAAGTAAGTATCAGCGAAATATCAAAAGATTTAGCAACATATTACCTATACGAATATGTGTCCTCCCAATAGAGTTGGCTTAAATGATGGCATGTATTGAAATAAAATGACACGACTGGGTCACATGTACTTTTGTTCTTGTGGGAAATTAACTTTTTGCTTTAAATTTTAAAATACTGGAATAGCTCGAATCAAAAGAAATTTGATTTTATAATTGAAGAGGATTTAGAGTTATATTAAACTAAACCATGTTTTTTGGTGGTTGGAAAAAATATATATAATTTAATTTTTACTTGCAATTACGGTTATAGATATCTACTATTTGGCAAGTTATACATTTTTACAAGAACAACGTTTAAGATGATAATCAAACATGGCATTTCGATGATAGCTTAGTCGAAATTGTGTCTTGAAGTTCTGTCTGTTTGTCTATTTATCATTCTGTATATGAATGAGTACTTACATCCTAAAATTCTGAACCGACTTTCTTCAAATTTCACAGTAGGAAAATTTTTGGTGAAAAGAGCAAGGAATCCATATGCAATACTTTTTCAGGTGAACAGCAAGTTATGATTTCATTAAAAATAAGAAGTGCCTTTTTTATCGATTCATTTATTTTCAAAGCACCTTTCTTTTACTCGGTACAAAAGTTCACATGAATTCAGTGATCACATTTCAGTATACAATTCCAGTATATAAAATCATATGATGATTCCACTGCGGACAAGTATTGTATAGATTCACGAGTTCGTGGAAAAAGTTGAGTTATCTGTGTTGTTTAGCCTTCTTCTCTAGAAAGAAGGAAATAAAAAAACCACAACGAACACAAGTATTTCTAGGGTGACAAGTAATGCACAGATTCATCAAATTGGTTTGATAACCGAAAAATAAACTGGACTTAATTTTTTTTTACAGATTACCTACTCATAATCTTTTTGTTCTCGAATATTTTCATTCAAAGTTTGTTGTTGAGACAATCCAAGATTTATTTATTTTTTATAGTTTATTAGTTCCTTAATTTCATAAATTATTTTACATGATATTTTTCCAGATGCTTTTAAAACGATATGTCCTCAGCTCGATTTATTAAAAAGGTGTTCAGCGGACGACATCATTTAAGTATTTTTACGGATTATTATGTTATCTAATAACTTTAATGTGTGTAAGTTTGACACAAAATTAATACTTTTTTTATTAATTACACTAGATAATGAACAAGCTAGTTACAATTATCATGTGATTTCATAACTTAATATTCATGCTATATTTTCAGTAAGGAATAATAAGCTGCTGATTGTTATATTCATAAATATAAGAGACAGCCCTGATTGTATTTCTTGTAATTCTTTCACTGAATTTACCAACCCACATCCTGTGTGGTGAATTTAACTTGAACTTAGGTTAAGAATTATAATTAAGACATTCGTAATAAATTGTGCAATGAAGAAAGATAAGCGTGTTTTATTTCAAACCTAAAATACAATAAATGGCGACGAGGATAAAAGAAAATTTTAAAAAATCTTAAGAAGTTAAAATTTAGAAAACTCGCACAAATTTAATTAAAAGTCAAATAAATTACGATTCATAAAATAAATTTCGATTACATCCATGCACACTAACTAATTAATTTTTTAATTAAAATCTTACAAATGACAAACGAAAAAGAAAAAGATATAAAACCTGTAAAAATAATGTCATACGTAGGAAACATAAGTGAATTTGTGCCCGGTGAAGACTTCGATGCATACAAAGATCGAGTAAAGCAATATTTTATTGCAAATGATATCGCAGCAGAGCGACAAACACCAGTGTTCATCACCCTCGTGGGCTCGGAAGTGTATAGAGTTCTAAAATCCATGACCGCGCCTGCCTTACCCAGCACCAAAACGTTTGATGCGCTAATAAGTTTACTGGAGCAACACTACGCTCCAAAATTTAATAAAAGAGCGGAGCGTTTCAAATTTCAAAGGGCTAAGCAGGAAGAAGGGGAGTCAGTCAGCGATTTTATTATCAAACTACGAAACCTCGCTGAAACCTGTAAATTTGGTGATTTTGTTTTGGATTCTGTTGCAGATGCAGGAAAATTAAAAAATCTTGCTTTGGAAGATGCTCTAATAGACAAATTCATTTTGGGACTACGAAATGAGAAAATCCAACAAGCGCTGCTTGCGGATGAAACAACATCATTCGAGAAAAGTTGTGAGAAAGCTCTGACAATGGAAATGTCAGAGAAAGAACAGCGATCAATGCAGCCAGCAGAAAAATATGTCAACGTGATTAAGCACAGATCGTCGAGGAACATTGAAGCACGTGTTCGAAATCGAAGCAGTGAGTCTCATAAAAGCCATAAAAGCCAGATTACGAGGAATTGTTCTCACTGTGGAAAGTTTCATCATGATAACGAGTGTCCAGTTAAATCTTTATCATGCTTTAAGTGTGGGAAAAAAGGCCACATGGCAAATGTCTGTTTTTCCAATAGGAAAGATTACACAAATTCATCGAAACGACGTCATCAATTTAAGCCGGTTCATAATATACATGCCATTCGTGGAGAAGAAGCTGCAGAGCTGGTGGTCAAGGTGGAAGGTGTGATGCTGAGAATGGAGTTGGATACAGGAGCAAGTGTTTCTTTAATTAATGCTAGAGATTATAGAGCTAAGTTTACGCATTTAAAATTAAAAATATTTAATATTGATTTAAGTACTATTTCAGGGCACAAGTTGTCAGTTTTAGGAAAAGTTGTTGTTGCTGTAGAGTTCGCTGGTGTAACGAGAGAGCTGGAGTTGATTGTGGTGGATGGTGCATATTTTAAGCCATTATTTGGAAGAACATGGTTTTCTTCATTGTTGCCAGGTTGGAAAACGAATATTGCATGTGGTAAAGAGTTCGTCAATGTGGTTAATACGGTGCACAATGTAGGAAAATCTATTTCTACACCCACTGTAGCAAACTTAAGAAATTCCTCTTCAACATTCATACGCGTATGAATAAGAAATGACATAATGTTATAAAAATACGATCCAACCTGATAATTTATGTACACATTAAATATCTTCAAAACAAAACTCAATATCTCCACGAGATTATTTTAAGAAAAGTTATTCGAAGTATAACAAAAATGTTACCAATTCGATTCCTATAATAACTAACAAAGTTACTTAATGCACCAACCCCATTCGAACTAATACCGAAACTATAAAATATCCATCTAGTAGTAAATAGCAATAACAAATCAGCTGGAACACTCGTCATTTATTATGAGAAGTAAAATGTCCAACCAACAGGGTGAAACGTCACCAAAGTAAAAATGTTGAGACAAAAAGTTAGGTGCGTAAACTTTTAGTGAGATTAAAAATGTACCTTAATATTGTGAACTAGTAAGATAATAGCAGTCAAAAGATGTAATAACGAAAAGATCCTTTTTCAATAAAGAATACTGCACGTATTAATGCAATAGGTGACTTAGAGCTATAAAAAGAATATTCAGAGGCATAAAAACGAAATATTTCCCCGTAAAAAAAGTAGAGAAAAATTAATGTTGGAAAATACTTACGCTTTAATCCAAGTTTAAAACCTCAGAATAGACAGACATGCTTCAGTTTTAGACTCAAAAATAAGTATTTATTGTTGACAAAATATTTGTCACAAAATGTGATCAAAATAATTACACAAATTAGGTAATGTCCAAAAATAGTACCTACACAACAAATCTGTTTAGTTGTTTAAAAATTCTCTAACGAACCGTGTACAAGTACCTATACACATGCTTACGTCATTCGCCAAAAATAAAACGCATAAAGTATCTGAAAAACATAAAACTTGAAATAAAAGGAAAAATTTATACTCACCTAATAGTTACAAATTTAAGTCAAATAAATCAGTTCATATCATCCGAACCCTGGAAGTAACAAAAATAAAACGACGAAAAGAGAAGAAAAGAACGTTTCTTCAACATAAAAATATTCACGCTATCAATCCTACAAGTAAAAAAGAGAAAAACAACAACCTCCAAATAAGGCGCAAAAATGGATAAAATACACGATGACAAATTTGCATGTAACAAAAAAATCCTATAGGAAAAATGTTCACACACAGACAAAATCAATTCGAGTTTAGTCACGCATATAAACAAATCTACCGAATCTCGAAAGAATCTACGAGTGTCGTTCATGAAAAAAAAGATGGACGGAATTAAAATTCGAGCGGCAAATAATCTTCCTAATGAGAAGAAAAAGGACCAACACTCAACAATAAGTCTGTCTACAATAAATTCAAAAGCGGTCAACCGCACAAAAGTACAGTTGCAGAAGCTCTGATCGACGTAACGTGCAACGTAAACGAGCCGAACAACGACATTCACGATTTCTAATTCGACCAAGTCAGACGCAGAAACAAAAATCTGAAAGTAAAAATTAAGAAAAGTTAATAAAACGCAGAAAAAGATCAAGTGAAATAAGTAAAATAAAGAAACTAAAAGTTTTAAAGAAAAATAAAATAAGAACATAAGATAAAATCAACCAAAAAGCGAGGAGCAGCAAAGGAATCAAATCAGTGGATTAAATACGAGGTAAGATTTTTTTTTCTTTTGTGCAAAATCCACCACCATACATAAAAATTCGTGAGCACATGCTCCAAGAGATAACTAATATTATGAACGTTCAAACTAATCAAGAAAATCGCAAAAAAATAGTTAAAACAAGTCCATTAATATGAAAATGCCACGTTTTTCTGAAAAAATTCATATAGAAAAAACACATGTGTCCACGAATTACCACGAGCAAGTGGAATCGAAAGAGAATTCATGGTGGACAATTGAAAAAACTACGCACGGATAAGTCTGGTCGTTGGGTTGCTAAAAATGCCACTCCGAAACCACTTTCCAGAAAGATCCAAATAGCCAAAAAGCATCACGAACAAAGAAGCAGGAATTCTATTCGAAACCACAGTGCTGTGGAAACGAAACTTGGTCGTGAAATCATTCATCAGAACATACGCAAATTTACCGCTGAAAAACCAGGTAAAAATATGAAAAATTTATCGCCAAAAATTCACAAATTTTACATATGATAAAACTATAAATTTTTACCTGTCCAAAAAGCATAAAATAAACGAAGAAAACCTGCAAAATATAATTACATAAATAAATCTAGAAGATTTCTTTTTGCCGTCCTCAGATGCAAAAAGATTTCTTCACGAACAAAAAAAAAGAAGACACAGTCATTGTCTTTATATAAAAAAATGCATTAACAAAATTACTAATAAAATTTTTCTTGTTTCTGTACAGATACGTTCCGGGTGGTGTACATCAAGTCGGACGAGACTGAAATCAATATATGGCTCATAAAAGCCTATTGTATTGAGATCAAGAAAGAAGCCCACCACTCGGTCAACGTCATCTGGTTTCCGTCCAGGAGCCTAAAAATATTAAAACAACAAAACGTCAGCAAATCAGTGAATTCTGAAAAATTAACATACATCGATTCATCGTCAGCACGTAGGACCCGACATCTCATCGTGGGAATCCAAGATTCATTCCAAGTGCTGGAAAATCTTGAGACATCATCTGAAACATCATTAAAATCATCAAGCGAATCAACTGCAACGAACCCCTGCTGGAGTCAACTATAAGCAGGACGAATTTAAGTAAATTTATGTATCAAGGATGAGGTATGGTAGTTATTTATTTTTATTATAAAACATCAATAGGTATAAACTTTTATCCTGAATCCTAAAGTTTAGTTTTTTTTTATCATTTATAAACAAAATAAAATCCACCCCCACAACTAAAGGGCGATACGATTAAACGTTTACAAAAATTGTAAATTTAATTTGAATACATTCAATACAAAAAAGATAAATGTTAGTCTGATGTACCTACATCGAAGCATACAATCATTGGTGCAAAAATATATCAAAAATATATAAGTGATCGGTGCAAAGCATCTGTGAATATAAAAAGATTTATAGTAATTGAAAAATAAGTATACAGAAGTTTCTATGATTACAATGAAAAAGTAAACAAATAATTTTTATATTTTATTGGCCTATCGTAAAGAAATTACTGATACCTACGTAAACGAAGTGTGAAGATCCTGTCTTAACAAAGACAACCTAAAGTCATAAAAATATTAAAACGATAATTTGTAACGAAAATACTTTCATAGTACCTACCTGAGTCCGCCATAAAGATAATCTCGGTTGAGAAGTCTGAAAATAAAAATAAAGTAACAATAAAGTAATTAACGAGTCATAATCGTCGCGTGTAAATAAATAAAAATATAAATCGGGAATTTTGTTTAAAGTTAAAGTGAAAAATACAGTGTACTTACTTGTAGTGTGTAGTGCAATATGGATGCAAATATCCTTCAATAAAAAAAAATATTTGTGAAGTGAAATTTATCCAAGTCTACAATAGAGGTTTTTACACTTAACTTCGGTTGCCTATTGAAGACTTGAATCAATTTCAAGTAAAATTTTTGTATTTGAGCTGAAATGAAAGCAATCTTTAAAGTAAAGTTTTTTTTTGATACAGATTATAAGTGACTTTAACGATTCAAAACAGAACGTTAAGATCAATTATAAACTGATGTAATTTGGTAACAATACTTACAAATACAAGTACCTACACTGAAGTTTTTTTTTTGTGAAACATAATAATTTTTTTGAGATTCAGATACGATAAATCTGAAATTGTTCGAAGTTAAATTGAAATATTTAATAATAATTTTTTTTTGAGATTACGATTTAATCTGAAGTGTCCGTCCAAACACCAATTGTATCTTCACTCCCTGGTCCATCCCTGAAAATTTGTCTGAAAAATCTGAAAATTGAAAAAAGAATATAATCTGTAAAGCTAATTGAAAATTAATGAGTAAAGTAACTGATGAAATCAATCTTTTCATCTGGCTTTACGTCGGTAGGGTGCACTCTCCCTTCGTCGAACCATTTCCTTTTTTTTATATAAAATATATTGATTTTTATTAAATTTTTAAATATTGATAAAATTTTAATTTAACTAACCAAAACATTTGTTTCAGCTAAGGTATAGTTTGAATGTACTTGCCAACTATGAATACGATCCTTCAGATCCAATCAATTTTAAATTTGGCTATTGTTTTATAAAATAATTTTGACATTCTACTTTCAATCTTTCGGGTGGGATATAGGCACAGTGGAGGCGTCCTACGCGAATTTTAATTTGTTTTGTTATTTGAAAGTCTGAGTAATCAGAACTTTTTTTTTTTGAACATTGGTTCAAAATAATTTTGTGAAATCGTAAAATATAGGGACTTACCTATCGCGTTTAGCTCGGTTAATTAAATACTATTGATAAATAGTCGCGTCTGAAGAATTTGTCAGTCCTTTTGATCTGGGCTCGTAAAATCGTCGACCTTGTCTAACATTGTGTAAACAATTCATGATAAGAGGCCACAAAAGATTATTAAGGAAGCAGACATTTCTGGGATCCGTTTTGAAAATCGTGTTAGGCTTTTGTGTCATAAAACAACTATTCGTCGGAGTAGTTTGTTTATTATCGCGACAGAGGGACAGTGATTAGTTTCACTAATCCTCGAATGAAGATTTCTTTAAGCAAGAAAAATTTTCCTTTTGCTGATAGAAATCTTTTGAAAATTTTCGAAAGATAAATTAAAATTTTTTTGCTCGTTTTGAGATTCGACTATACGTCATAATTTTTATCAGTGGAACAATTTCCATTGATTTTTGTTTTGTTTCGATAATCACACATCGTCTGTACAGGCGAAGTATTATAAAGGCAAATTTTGTTTTAAAGTCGAGATATTGAGAATAAAGTAAAGTCAGCTATAAAGATATAATAAAGGAACCATTTGTTAGTTTTAGTATTGGGTTAAGTGAGAAACCAAATTTTAAGTTTATTGAGAGAAATTGTTAGTAGGTTATAAAGAGATTTTTGAGTAACAATTTAGTTTGAGAAAAACGAAATTTAAATATATTAGAAACTTCTAGTGAGGATTCTTTTCTTTTATGAATAAATATTAGAAACATAAATTTTGTTAGATTAAGATTTATTTAGAATAAAATGTTAAGTAATTTCATGAAGTTAAATTTGGAGTTTTCAATCATTGATAGGTCATGACGAAGGCTGAAATCGTTCATGGGAAGATTGTTCTGAATATTCTAAGAAACATTTCAGATACCATGATGGACTAAAGTCTTTAGTGAGGAGGCGTGGCTGAGGCCAAGTCTGTGTGAAGGAGGCGACGACAACGCAGCTTACATAGTGACAATGTGAAAGAACCTTAGTATATTCTATTCTTCTTGAATATTTATTTGATCGCGGGATATTTTTGCACTAGATTCGTACCAGCAAAAATATCAATGGGTAGTGTCCTTGAAGGACTAGTCTCTGACAAAGACACTTAGGTAGGGAAGCGTGGTACTTAAGGGAAATCAACTTCACCTGATTTCCCAACACAATAGGGCCTTAGAAAAATTCCAAGGATGAAATAAGGCATAGGTTGGGTTGGGTCAGGCAATCCTTAGAGATAATAACATCAGTATCTCGACACTCTGTTAACACTCGTGCTTCCACCAATAAATTTCTATCATCTTTTTGAATTCTATCAAACAACTCCTTCTCTGAACTCGGCCCCTTTGCTTTTTAGCATAGCTTTTTACAAATTTAATTGAGTCAACATTCAGCAAGACTCCAGGTCTAAAAGATGTGACACCGACTTTCGCTCCTGCAGCACCACCCACTTCCCTGAACCGACGAGTTCGGCCCCGGCGAATTTTGCAGACCTGAAGCAGCGGTGTAGCGATAGTCACCCTATTCATCCAGGCTTGGACGTGCCCTATCTTTGGAGAAGGTACTAAAAGTTGGTAGGATGAATAGGTTTCGGATTCGTTTATAGAGAAGTGTTGCAGTAGGTAGTTTTGAGATATATTTCGAGATCTATTAAGCACGATAGATAGGGGAATTAAAAACTCCTCTTACAACTTTACAATACAGTCTCAGAATTCTTACTCTCTTCACGTTCTCGTGTTTTCGAAGTCAGATCAAGTTATTTCTAAGACATTATAAAGTAGGTGGAGTACTATTTTAGAAATCTTTGGGAATCATCTGACTACGCCAGATCGTAAATCTGACGTAAGATTTACCGATCCGTGGTGTCTTTGAGATACGTATATTTCACCAACATACGTCGAGAAGTACTCGACTGTGAGAAGAGGGCGAAGGGATCTTTTGGATCATCCACCACTGTCGAGTGGTGAAGGATCTCAAGCATCACTTCATCCCCTGCTTTTCTCAGCCGACTACAATCTCGATTAATTTTATGGAGTAGGATCCGAATAGGGGTTTTTCTTGTCCGCTACAGAAATGAATAAAATAAAGTAGAAGACGTAGTACAACTGAGACGTAGGTAGTGATTTAGTGAAACTTCACCTTGTGTTTTGGGTTTTCTGGTCTTTCTGGTCTTTGGGACTTTTTAGTCAACCGACTTTCTCAGTCATGTCCACCAACAGTCTTTTTTTTTTATTAAGAATTTTTAATAATTAATTTTTTTATTCATATTTGGGATTAACTCGAAATTAAATCATTTAATTGATTTTTATTTTTCCCAAACAAAATCTCAAGTATGAATTAAGGATTAATTATTTTTAAATTTTTTTTTATCTTTCGTAGCGGGAACATCCCATTCTTCCCGTTACATAATGGCGCCCGAACGTGTGGGGCCCGAGTTTATGAGTAGTTGATAGTTTTTGAAATTTGAAAGTTTTTTTTTATATTTAGTGATTTTTTGAAGGTAGTGATATAGTATGATGTAGTAAGTTTGTTCGAACGTTAGTTTGAACTGGTTAAGTCAATTTTGAATTTTTATGGAGTTGGTAGTGTCATAGAGATTTAACATCGGACGGTTTTCTGACTTAAGTGTCGACCGGTATTTAGTTGAACTTTTTCCTGAGTATGTCTGCAGCGACAACCTGTCAAAATTCCACTCCACTCTCTTAACATTTCAAGTATAGTTTTCTAGTAAAGTTAGTTTACATAGAGTTGTCCGTATTGGATAGATTATTAGTCCAGTAGTCCGTTGCTCCTCATGAAAGCTAATCATAAGCTAGAAACTAAATTCTTTTTAAACTGTTTAGTTGTTTGCAACTACGTCCGGTGAATGGTTGAACTCATTCCTACTCACGTCTGCAGCGCAAGCCAAATGACGACGGCTAAATAAAGATTAACCAATTTCAATCGACAAGTTATAAGAAAATTTAAATTCACTACACTTCAATAAAGTAATTTTGAAATTTATCCTGCAAGTCAAGTTAGTTAGTTTGAAGATATAGTTCTGGTCCGATGTCCGCTAGGGGATGGTATTTACTTCCCTAGGTCAGTAGCAGCAGAGAGAATTAAGAACAAATGAAGCTAATAAGAGGAGCGAGATAAATTTTCACGAGTTGTTAGTTATACAGAATTTTTTTGTTTGAAATTTAAGAATAATAGAATGAAGATTCACATATGTTGTTGCGGAGTTGCTCCTGAAACATGGCGAAGCTTCAGTCACGTCTCCGAGCTTACAATGATTGGAGAAAACTTTTGAGAAATTTTGAGAAAATTTTTTTTTGAGAAAATTTAAGTTGAAGAATTTAATTAAGATTTAGATTTTTTTTGAGTATTTAGTTTGCCTGGTGGCACTTTTTGTATTTAGCATTGCCTGGTGGCACATTTTGAGTTATTTAGTTATTTAGATTTGCCTGGTGGCGCTTTTTAGATTTAGTTTGCCTGGTGGCACTTTTAGAGTTAATATTGCCTGGTGGCGCTTTTTAGATTTAGTTTGCCTGGTGGCGCTTATTTAGTATGTTGAGTATTTAGTTTTGCCTGGTGGCACATTTAGTATTTAGTTTTGCCTGGTGGCGCTTATTTAGTATATGGAGAATTATGAATATTTGCCTGGTGGCACATTTAGATTTAGATTTGCCTGGTGGCACATTTAGATTTAGATTTGTCTGGTGACACACATATTTAGATACAGTTTAAGTTTAGTTTTTTTTTGAGAAAAATTTTTGAATATTGTCTGGTGACACACTTATTTAGATACAGTAATTTAGTTATTTAGTTTTTGAACAAAAATTTAATAATTTAGTTTTTGAGAAAAAATTTGATTTTTGGTATATTTAGATATAGTTTTTTGAGTAATTTAGATTTTTGAATTTTTGAGATAAAGAAACATTCAGAGGGTTTACCCTAAGCAAAAATTAGGTTAAGTTAGTCAGTAAGTTAGGTAGTAAGATTTAGTTAGTAAGAAATAGGTATTAAGACATAGGTAATAAGATTTATTTAGAAGGAATTATTTAGTAGGAAATATTTTATTTAGTAGGAAGTATTCAGTAGGATATATTTAGTTTTTTTTTTGAATTATTTAGGTATTAGGTTATAAGTATTTAGATTTGAAGTTATAGGTAGTTAGATTTGAAGCTTAAGATAGTTAGTAGTTTTTTTTTATATTAATACATAGGTAGTAAGATTAGGTTAAGGAATAATCATTGTAAACTAGAAATAGTATAGTAGTTAAGTAATTAAACAATATCTTTTGTAAACAAAATTTTTTTTTTGATAAATTCGGAATTTAGCAAACTTTTATTCAATACAAAGTCTTTTCTTACACCCACAATGGTAAATAAACACAAACATGGTTCTACAGACAAAAAGAAGGGGGGTAGACCACCCAAACCTCCGGTTCCAAGCAAAGCACCAATACTAACGACTCCAGAGCCACACAATACGCGTTACAGGAAAAACCTCGACATGTATCACAACATGACGATGGACACGAACGCTGTAGCAGATATGAGTCAGGTAGAGGATGCGGCTGGACCATCAAACACGGAACGAGTTAGTGATGAAGACGTACCATTGGTTGATTTAGCGAGGCACTTAACACCTGAGGGAGCACAAGAAGAGACATTGAACCAACAATCAGATGAGTGGGAAGATTACGTGAAGGAAATAGCATTAGCGACTATTGGTCTAAATCGTGCTGAAGATCGCAAAAATCTTCAGGAAACATTAGCTCAAAGCCAAGCGCAAATACTAGCAAGAGTAGATCAAGCAGTCAAAAGCGCCTTAACACAAATGAGCGAGTTAATACGACCAACAACTACAGCTATACCACTATGCGACTTACCTACGCCTAATACACAAAATCCTAATATCAGAAGCGAACCTGTTCCAGAAACAACTACCAGCAATAACTTACAAGAAACTGCAAACGAAAGAGCTAAAGAAAATCATCATGAAGAATTGAGAGAAGCGGTCAGAGAAGCGATAGGTGTACGGCAAAGAAGAAACGGCACTCCACCTAGAGTTGATACCAACCGAAACAACCTACCGGGATTCCCTAGGGAGTGGCCGAGACGCAACGTATCACCACCTAGAGCTGAACCTTCTCGACGATATGACCCAAACTTCTATGATAGATTGGATCAAATTCAATTCGACAATACGTCGATAAATCGTAATGTGAGAGCACCAGCACCATCACCAGCGACATCATTTATACGTTCTCCACATTATCATAAATGGGGCATAGTGTTCAATGCCAAAAATATGCCAGTAGACGAGTTCCTTTTCCGACTTGATCGGGTAAAGGACAGCTACGGTGCATCGTGGGAGGAGATAGTGGCAAATTTCCACCATTTTGTGAGCGGAACGGTAGAGGTGTGGTACTGGATGTTCATGAAAAATAATCCGTATTCATCTTGGGCAGCGTTGAAGTTAGCGCTGATAGAGCAGTATCGTAGTCTGGAGACTGACTCAGAGTTGTCCAGACAAATGGCGGAAAGGAAGCAAGCTCAAGGCGAGAGCTTTGACTCGTTCTATGATGCCATTTTAAAGATTAATTCGCGTATGAAAAATCCCAGACCCAATGAGGAATTGGCTGAGATAATAAAACAGAATGTACGCAGGCGTATGGGTGAGCTGTTATTAACTTTTAAATCAACTCGATTGGCAGATTTAGTTTTTACATGTAGAGACATGGAGAGGTTTTTATCTCAACATGATCCCATGAGGGTTAGAGCACCTCCAATATATAATAATCCGCCAAGAAAACTCGTACATGAGATCGAAGTCCAAACTGATTCACAATATACCGAAACGTCAACAGCCGTCGAAGCATTCCATCACAATAGAAATCGAGATACGAAACCAATTTCCGATAATGTGAAATGTTGGAACTGCTTAAAACCAGGTCATACATTCAGAGATTGTGCAGACATGCAAAGAAGGATTTTCTGTTATCGTTGTGGCAAACCAGAGGTTCTGTCACCAAACTGTAAAATGTGTCCGGGAAACTCGTCAACGAGCCAACATTCATCCGAGAGGGAGTTGGTAAAGATGGGCAACTCGGGGAGTCCATTATAAACGCTGAAAAAACTGATAAAATTACAATTTTAAAAAATCCTGGAACTAAAAATATTTTGAAATCAACATTCACTAATTCTAGGATCCCTAGGCTTAGACCTTTAAAGTCCTTACATCAAAGGCAAATAGAATACAACCTAGCTAGAAAAAGAATATATACATACCCCAAACATTTAAAGAAAGTTGAAGCTTTGAGAACTAAATTTAATAACAAAAGAAAAATTTATAAAGTAGTGTCTTCGACAAAATTGTCAAATTACAAGGACGATCCCCGTCCTTACGTTCAAGTAGAATTATTCAATGAAGAGTGGTACGGTTTGCTCGACTCTGGAGCAAGTGTCAGTTGTTTAGGTAAAGGAGCATTAGAAATTTTAGAAAACAAAAACATCTCTTTTCAAAAATTTTCTACTAACATAGCTACAGCTGATGGAAAACAACAACCAGTAGTAGGAGTAGTTAAAACAAAAATTTCTTTTAACAGCAAAACACATACCATCGACTTATTCGTTGTACCTTCTTTAACGCAGAAACTCTACTTGGGAGTAAATTTCTGGGCCCTATTTGAGATAGCGCCCCATATCATACCTTTTCAAGAAAATATTTCTGAGTTAGCTTTAGAGAAACCTAATTTCTCTGAGTGCGAGCTAACTGCAGAACAGTCCGTTGTATTGAAAAATACCGTAAAACTTTTTCCGTCATTCGCTGAGCGGGGACTCGGACGAACACATCTTATGGAACATAGTATAGACACTGGCGATGCGTTGCCTATCAAGCAACGACATTACCCTATCTCTCCAGCGATACAAGCTTTGGTGTACGCCGAAGTGGACCGCATGATTTCTTTGGGAGTGATTGAAGAAAGTTCAAGCCCATGGTCCTCACCTGTTGTATTGGTGAGGAAACCCGGCAAAAACAGAATGTGCTTGGATTTTCGGAAAGTCAACTCCGTAACAAAGAAGGATGCGAGTCCAATTGGGCATATAGAAGGTTTGTTAGCACGACTTTCAGAGACACGCTATATTTCTAGCGTGGATTTGAAAGATGCGTACTGGCAAGTACCGTTGGAGGAGATGTCGAGGGAAAAAACTGCTTTTTCTGTACCAGGTCGTCCACTATACCAGTTCAAGGTGATGCCGTTCGGACTCTCCAACGCCGCTCAGAGTTTGACAAATCTTATGAATAAAGTTATCCCGTCCAACTTGAGAGATCAAGTTTTCATTTATTTAGATGACCTGTTGGTCATTTCCAAAACTTTTGATGAACATGTTGCTGTTTTAGAAGTCGTAGCAAAGAGGCTAGACGAGGCAGGACTCACAATAAATGTGGAAAAGTCACGCTTCTGTTTCGAAGAACTGCAATACTTAGGTTATGTCGTAGGGCGTGGCTGCCTCAAAGCAGACCCGTCTAAAATTTCTGCAATTCTCGATTTCCCGGTACCAACGACTGTACGTCAAGTACGTCGATTCCTTGGAATGGCTGGTTGGTACCGGCGATTCATCGAGAATTTTTCTGAGGTGGCCGGACCGATGTCCGACACGTTAAAGAAAAAAAGCAAGTTTGAGTTCGACGAACAGGCGTTAGAAGCTTTCAACAAGCTTAAGGTAGCTTTAACTTCGGCGCCAGTTCTCCGCAACCCCGATTTCAGTAAGCAATTCGTAATTCTATGCGACGCTTCAGCTACTGGAATCGGGAGTGTTCTGTGTCAAAGAGATGAGACTGGCGCAGAATACCCCATTTATTACTATTCACAAAAACTAAATAGTGCGCAACGTAACTACTCAGTTACAGAGAGAGAATGTCTCGCAGCTGTAAAAGGCATTTATAAGTTCAGACCATACATAGAAGGTTACAGGTTCTTGGTGATCACTGATCATGCGAGCCTGAGATGGTTGATGAGTCTTAAGGACCCAACCGGACGTCTAGCTCGGTGGAGTTTGAAGCTTCAAAGCTTCGAATTTTCGGTGGAGCATAGAAAAGGTACGTTAAACGCTGTGCCCGATGCCCTGTCGAGAGTGCATGAAGTGGAGGCCTTACGTTTATCTTCCCTAGAAGCACCCATCGAAAATTCAAGTCCACTTAATATGTTACATCTCGATTTAAAGGATCCGTCTTTCAAGTCGGAAGAATACCTTCAAATCGTAGAACACATTAATAAAAATAAAGGTCGTCTCCCTGACTTGCAAGTATCTGATGGCTTCATATACAAGAAAGTCAGGCACGTGACAGGTAATCCGATTCAAGACGATTTGGCTTGGAAGATATGGATTCCATCGCAGTTGGGCGAAAAGTTGATAATTGCGGCTCATTGCCCGCCTCAGGCATCGCATGGTGGTATCACCAAGACCCTTCATCGTCTTCGTAACCAATTCTATTGGCCAGCAATGGCAGCACAAGTTAAAATGTATGTGAACAATTGCGAAATTTGCAAAACTACAAAGGCACCAAATTCTGTTCTTAGAACTGAAATGGGGAAAGGTTTTGAAGTGGAAAGACCTTTCCAACATATGTATATAGACTTCTTAGGTCCATACCCTAGATCTAGGAGAGGTAATACCTACATAATTATTGCGTTAGACCAGCTAACGAAATTCGTATTCATTAAGCCACTGAAAAAAGCAACTACCTCAGAGGTAATAAAATTTTTAGTGGATGAAATTTTTTTAATATTCGGAGTTCCGGAGAGTTTATTATCAGATAATGGCTCACAATTTATAAGTAATGACTTCAAAACATTCTTAGAAAATTTCGGAATCAACCATGTCAAAACAGCTGCATACGCTCCTCAAGCGAATGCCAGTGAACGAGTGAACCGCTCAATTCTGAGCGCTATCAGGGCCTACATCGACACGAAACAACTCAACTGGGATGAGCACCTATCATTCATTAGTAGTGCTTTACGCACATCGTTGCATAGTGCAATTGGCATGACCCCGTACGAAGCCTTGTTCGGTCAACGTATGATAGAACATGGGGCAGACTATGCGTTGCTAAGAAAACTTGGTGGACTCAACCAGTCAGAAATCGATTGGTTACCTAAGACAGCGAGGATGAACATCCTTCACTCATATTTGAAAACGGCACTCAACCAAGCTCATGAAAATTATGAGAAAATATATAATCTCAGAAGCAGAACAATTACGTTTAGTATAGGAGATGAAGTATTTCGTCGAAATTTTGTATTAAGTGACGCAAGCAAACACCGAAATGCAAAGCTGTGTCCTAAATTTGTGAAGACAAAAGTTATTAAAATCGTAGGCAATAACCTATACAAGGTTAAAGATGCGAATGGTTTTGAGTCTGTAGTGCATACTAAAGACCTCCGTAAATGAAGCAATCGAAAAGTCATAGACGATTCTTTTGTGGATTTTAAAATTTTCTTTTGCGTTGATAAGTGTCATCGCCAGCTACTCAGCCTGTGCATGAGACACATGAGGGTCGTGGGTAGCGATTATTTGATTTGAAGTTAGTTGAAGAGTATATATAATGAGTAGTATCGTAAACAAGGATTTTCGTTTCCATCATCAATGTACCTGTTGGCACCAGGGACATTGAAGATGTTTTGTAGGAAAATCTATTTCTACACCCACTGTAGCAAACTTAAGAAATTCCTCTTCAACATTCATACGCGTATGAATAAGAAATGACATAATGTTATAAAAATACGATCCAACCTGATAATTTATGTACACATTAAATATCTTCAAAACAAAACTCAATATCTCCACGAGATTATTTTAAGAAAAGTTATTCGAAGTATAACAAAAATGTTACCAATTCGATTCCTATAATAACTAACAAAGTTACTTAATGCACCAACCCCATTCGAACTAATACCGAAACTATAAAATATCCATCTAGTAGTAAATAGCAATAACAAATCAGCTGGAACACTCGTCATTTATTATGAGAAGTAAAATGTCCAACCAACAGGGTGAAACGTCACCAAAGTAAAAATGTTGAGACAAAAAGTTAGGTGCGTAAACTTTTAGTGAGATTAAAAATGTACCTTAATATTGTGAACTAGTAAGATAATAGCAGTCAAAAGATGTAATAACGAAAAGATCCTTTTTCAATAAAGAATACTGCACGTATTAATGCAATAGGTGACTTAGAGCTATAAAAAGAATATTCAGAGGCATAAAAACGAAATATTTCCCCGTAAAAAAGTAGAGAAAAATTAATGTTGGAAAATACTTACGCTTTAATCCAAGTTTAAAACCTCAGAATAGACAGACATGCTTCAGTTTTAGACTCAAAAATAAGTATTTATTGTTGACAAAATATTTGTCACAAAATGTGATCAAAATAATTACACAAATTAGGTAATGTCCAAAAATAGTACCTACACAACAAATCTGTTTAGTTGTTTAAAAATTCTCTAACGAACCGTGTACAAGTACCTATACACATGCTTACGTCATTCGCCAAAAATAAAACGCATAAAGTATCTGAAAAACATAAAACTTGAAATAAAAGGAAAAATTTATACTCACCTAATAGTTACAAATTTAAGTCAAATAAATCAGTTCATATCATCCGAACCCTGGAAGTAACAAAAATAAAACGACGAAAAGAGAAGAAAAGAACGTTTCTTCAACATAAAAATATTCACGCTATCAATCCTACAAGTAAAAAAGAGAAAAACAACAACCTCCAAATAAGGCGCAAAAATGGATAAAATACACGATGACAAATTTGCATGTAACAAAAAAATCCTATAGGAAAAATGTTCACACACAGACAAAATCAATTCGAGTTTAGTCACGCATATAAACAAATCTACCGAATCTCGAAAGAATCTACGAGTGTCGTTCATGAAAAAAAAGATGGACGGAATTAAAATTCGAGCGGCAAATAATCTTCCTAATGAGAAGAAAAAGGACCAACACTCAACAATAAGTCTGTCTACAATAAATTCAAAAGCGGTCAACCGCACAAAAGTACAGTTGCAGAAGCTCTGATCGACGTAACGTGCAACGTAAACGAGCCGAACAACGACATTCACGATTTCTAATTCGACCAAGTCAGACGCAGAAACAAAAATCTGAAAGTAAAAATTAAGAAAAGTTAATAAAACGCAGAAAAAGATCAAGTGAAATAAGTAAAATAAAGAAACTAAAAGTTTTAAAGAAAAATAAAATAAGAACATAAGATAAAATCAACCAAAAAGCGAGGAGCAGCAAAGGAATCAAATCAGTGGATTAAATACGAGGTAAGATTTTTTTTTCTTTTGTGCAAAATCCACCACCATACATAAAAATTCGTGAGCACATGCTCCAAGAGATAACTAATATTATGAACGTTCAAACTAATCAAGAAAATCGCAAAAAAATAGTTAAAACAAGTCCATTAATATGAAAATGCCACGTTTTTCTGAAAAAATTCATATAGAAAAAACACATGTGTCCACGAATTACCACGAGCAAGTGGAATCGAAAGAGAATTCATGGTGGACAATTGAAAAAACTATGCACGGATAAGTCTGGTCGTTGGGTTGCTAAAAATGCCACTCCGAAACCACTTTCCAGAAAGATCCAAATAGCCAAAAAGCATCACGAACAAAGAAGCAGGAATTCTATTCGAAACCACAGTGCTGTGGAAACGAAACTTGGTCGTGAAATCATTCATCAGAACATACGCAAATTTACCGCTGAAAAACCAGGTAAAAATATGAAAAATTTATCGCCAAAAATTCACAAATTTTACATATGATAAAACTATAAATTTTTACCTGTCCAAAAAGCATAAAATAAACGAAGAAAACCTGCAAAATATAATTACATAAATAAATCTAGAAGATTTCTTTTTGCCGTCCTCAGATGCAAAAAGATTTCTTCACGAACAAAAAAAAAGAAGACACAGTCATTGTCTTTATATAAAAAAATGCATTAACAAAATTACTAATAAAATTTTTCTTGTTTCTGTACAGATACGTTCCGGGTGGTGTACATCAAGTCGGACGAGACTGAAATCAATATATGGCTCATAAAAGCCTATTGTATTGAGATCAAGAAAGAAGCCCACCACTCGGTCAACGTCATCTGGTTTCCGTCCAGGAGCCTAAAAATATTAAAACAACAAAACGTCAGCAAATCAGTGAATTCTGAAAAATTAACATACATCGATTCATCGTCAGCACGTAGGACCCGACATCTCATCGTGGGAATCCAAGATTCATTCCAAGTGCTGGAAAATCTTGAGACATCATCTGAAACATCATTAAAATCATCAAGCGAATCAACTGCAACGAACCCCTGCTGGAGTCAACTATAAGCAGGACGAATTTAAGTAAATTTATGTATCAAGGATGAGGTATGGTAGTTATTTATTTTTATTATAAAACATCAATAGGTATAAACTTTTATCCTGAATCCTAAAGTTTAGTTTTTTTTTATCATTTATAAACAAAATAAAATCCACCCCCACAACTAAAGGGCGATACGATTAAACGTTTACAAAAATTGTAAATTTAATTTGAATACATTCAATACAAAAAAGATAAATGTTAGTCTGATGTACCTACATCGAAGCATACAATCATTGGTGCAAAAATATATCAAAAATATATAAGTGATCGGTGCAAAGCATCTGTGAATATAAAAAGATTTATAGTAATTGAAAAATAAGTATACAGAAGTTTCTATGATTACAATGAAAAAGTAAACAAATAATTTTTATATTTTATTGGCCTATCGTAAAGAAATTACTGATACCTACGTAAACGAAGTGTGAAGATCCTGTCTTAACAAAGACAACCTAAAGTCATAAAAATATTAAAACGATAATTTGTAACGAAAATACTTTCATAGTACCTACCTGAGTCCGCCATAAAGATAATCTCGGTTGAGAAGTCTGAAAATAAAAATAAAGTAACAATAAAGTAATTAACGAGTCATAATCGTCGCGTGTAAATAAATAAAAATATAAATCGGGAATTTTGTTTAAAGTTAAAGTGAAAAATACAGTGTACTTACTTGTAGTGTGTAGTGCAATATGGATGCAAATATCCTTCAATAAAAAAAAATATTTGTGAAGTGAAATTTATCCAAGTCTACAATAGAGGTTTTTACACTTAACTTCGGTTGCCTATTGAAGACTTGAATCAATTTCAAGTAAAATTTTTGTATTTGAGCTGAAATGAAAGCAATCTTTAAAGTAAAGTTTTTTTTTGATACAGATTATAAGTGACTTTAACGATTCAAAACAGAACGTTAAGATCAATTATAAACTGATGTAATTTGGTAACAATACTTACAAATACAAGTACCTACACTGAAGTTTTTTTTTTGTGAAACATAATAATTTTTTTGAGATTCAGATACGATAAATCTGAAATTGTTCGAAGTTAAATTGAAATATTTAATAATAATTTTTTTTTGAGATTACGATTTAATCTGAAGTGTCCGTCCAAACACCAATTGTATCTTCACTCCCTGGTCCATCCCTGAAAATTTGTCTGAAAAATCTGAAAATTGAAAAAAGAATATAATCTGTAAAGCTAATTGAAAATTAATGAGTAAAGTAACTGATGAAATCAATCTTTTCATCTGGCTTTACGTCGGTAGGGTGCACTCTCCCTTCGTCGAACCATTTCCTTTTTTTTATATAAAATATATTGATTTTTATTAAATTTTTAAATATTGATAAAATTTTAATTTAACTAACCAAAACATTTGTTTCAGCTAAGGTATAGTTTGAATGTACTTGCCAACTATGAATACGATCCTTCAGATCCAATCAATTTTAAATTTGGCTATTGTTTTATAAAATAATTTTGACATTCTACTTTCAATCTTTCGGGTGGGATATAGGCACAGTGGAGGCGTCCTACGCGAATTTTAATTTGTTTTGTTATTTGAAAGTCTGAGTAATCAGAACTTTTTTTTTTTGAACATTGGTTCAAAATAATTTTGTGAAATCGTAAAATATAGGGACTTACCTATCGCGTTTAGCTCGGTTAATTAAATACTATTGATAAATAGTCGCGTCTGAAGAATTTGTCAGTCCTTTTGATCTGGGCTCGTAAAATCGTCGACCTTGTCTAACATTGTGTAAACAATTCATGATAAGAGGCCACAAAAGATTATTAAGGAAGCAGACATTTCTGGGATCCGTTTTGAAAATCGTGTTAGGCTTTTGTGTCATAAAACAACTATTCGTCGGAGTAGTTTGTTTATTATCGCGACAGAGGGACAGTGATTAGTTTCACTAATCCTCGAATGAAGATTTCTTTAAGCAAGAAAAATTTTCCTTTTGCTGATAGAAATCTTTTGAAAATTTTCGAAAGATAAATTAAAATTTTTTTGCTCGTTTTGAGATTCGACTATACGTCATAATTTTTATCAGTGGAACAATTTCCATTGATTTTTGTTTTGTTTCGATAATCACACATCGTCTGTACAGGCGAAGTATTATAAAGGCAAATTTTGTTTTAAAGTCGAGATATTGAGAATAAAGTAAAGTCAGCTATAAAGATATAATAAAGGAACCATTTGTTAGTTTTAGTATTGGGTTAAGTGAGAAACCAAATTTTAAGTTTATTGAGAGAAATTGTTAGTAGGTTATAAAGAGATTTTTGAGTAACAATTTAGTTTGAGAAAAACGAAATTTAAATATATTAGAAACTTCTAGTGAGGATTCTTTTCTTTTATGAATAAATATTAGAAACATAAATTTTGTTAGATTAAGATTTATTTAGAATAAAATGTTAAGTAATTTCATGAAGTTAAATTTGGAGTTTTCAATCATTGATAGGTCATGACGAAGGCTGAAATCGTTCATGGGAAGATTGTTCTGAATATTCTAAGAAACATTTCAGATACCATGATGGACTAAAGTCTTTAGTGAGGAGGCGTGGCTGAGGCCAAGTCTGTGTGAAGGAGGCGACGACAACGCAGCTTACATAGTGACAATGTGAAAGAACCTTAGTATATTCTATTCTTCTTGAATATTTATTTGATCGCGGGATATTTTTGCACTAGATTCGTACCAGCAAAAATATCAATGGGTAGTGTCCTTGAAGGACTAGTCTCTGACAAAGACACTTAGGTAGGGAAGCGTGGTACTTAAGGGAAATCAACTTCACCTGATTTCCCAACACAATAGGGCCTTAGAAAAATTCCAAGGATGAAATAAGGCATAGGTTGGGTTGGGTCAGGCAATCCTTAGAGATAATAACATCAGTATCTCGACACTCTGTTAACACTCGTGCTTCCACCAATAAATTTCTATCATCTTTTTGAATTCTATCAAACAACTCCTTCTCTGAACTCGGCCCCTTTGCTTTTTAGCATAGCTTTTTACAAATTTAATTGAGTCAACATTCAGCAAGACTCCAGGTCTAAAAGATGTGACACCGACTTTCGCTCCTGCAGCACCACCCACTTCCCTGAACCGACGAGTTCGGCCCCGGCGAATTTTGCAGACCTGAAGCAGCGGTGTAGCGATAGTCACCCTATTCATCCAGGCTTGGACGTGCCCTATCTTTGGAGAAGGTACTAAAAGTTGGTAGGATGAATAGGTTTCGGATTCGTTTATAGAGAAGTGTTGCAGTAGGTAGTTTTGAGATATATTTCGAGATCTATTAAGCACGATAGATAGGGGAATTAAAAACTCCTCTTACAACTTTACAATACAGTCTCAGAATTCTTACTCTCTTCACGTTCTCGTGTTTTCGAAGTCAGATCAAGTTATTTCTAAGACATTATAAAGTAGGTGGAGTACTATTTTAGAAATCTTTGGGAATCATCTGACTACGCCAGATCGTAAATCTGACGTAAGATTTACCGATCCGTGGTGTCTTTGAGATACGTATATTTCACCAACATACGTCGAGAAGTACTCGACTGTGAGAAGAGGGCGAAGGGATCTTTTGGATCATCCACCACTGTCGAGTGGTGAAGGATCTCAAGCATCACTTCATCCCCTGCTTTTCTCAGCCGACTACAATCTCGATTAATTTTATGGAGTAGGATCCGAATAGGGGTTTTTCTTGTCCGCTACAGAAATGAATAAAATAAAGTAGAAGACGTAGTACAACTGAGACGTAGGTAGTGATTTAGTGAAACTTCACCTTGTGTTTTGGGTTTTCTGGTCTTTCTGGTCTTTGGGACTTTTTAGTCAACCGACTTTCTCAGTCATGTCCACCAACAGTCTTTTTTTTTTATTAAGAATTTTTAATAATTAATTTTTTTATTCATATTTGGGATTAACTCGAAATTAAATCATTTAATTGATTTTTATTTTTCCCAAACAAAATCTCAAGTATGAATTAAGGATTAATTATTTTTAAATTTTTTTTTATTTTTCGTAGCGGGAACATCCCATTCTTCCCGTTACAACAATGATACTGTAAGTAATAAAATAAAAGATTGTTATGCAAATGT
This sequence comes from Baccha elongata, assembly GCA_951217065.1. Lineage (NCBI taxonomy): Eukaryota > Metazoa > Arthropoda > Insecta > Diptera > Syrphidae > Baccha > Baccha elongata. Next base: position 32,620,408 of record OX578274.1, on the reverse strand, counting down.
AATTTCTAATGACCCAAACCAGATGATTGTTGGATACAAAGCAGAAATTCATTTGAATGAATGCAAACCAATCTTTCACAAAGCGTATACTGTCCCATTTCGCTTGAAGGATGCTGTTTCTAACGAAATAGATAGATTGGTTCAAGAAAAAGTTTTAATCCCAGTAAAACTCAGCATATGGGCATCTCCAGTGGTATGTGTTCCAAAACCAGACGGTAGCCTTAGGCTTTGCATAGATTGTAAGGTCACAATCAATAAGCATTTAAAAACGCAGCACTGTGCTTTTGCAAATATAGAAGATATTTTTGGTAGCCTTTCCAACTGTGCAATCTTTTGTGTTTTAGATTTAGCTGGAGCATACCAGCAGTTAGAGCTCACTGAAGACTCGAGAGAACTACTTACAATAAACACAATGAAGGGTCTATTTCAATTTATGCGTTTAGGTTATGGTGTTGCTTGCGCACCAGCAATTTTTCAATCAACCATTGATCAAATTATATCGGGCATTGAAAACGTCTTCGCATACGTAGATGACATTATTATAGGAGGGAAAACCGTAGAAGAATGTCAAGAAAAATTATTTTTGGTTTTGGACAGATTGAATAAACATAAAGTTAAAATAAATTTGCAAAAATGTAAATTTTTACAAACCTCAGTTGAGTATTTAGGTCATGTTTTGAGTCACAATGTTGTAAAGCCCAATCCGAAAAAAGTTGAGGCCATTCAAAATGCGCCTGCACCCAAAAATTTAAAAGAACTTCAATCCTACTTAGGATTAATTAACTACTATAGGAGGTTTATTCCCAATTTATCGTCCGAGCTGAAAAATATGTATGAGTTGCTGCAGAAAAAGAATCCTTTTAAGTGGACTCAAGTTTGTGACAAGGAATTTGAAAATTCCAAACAATTAATTATCAACAATAATGTTTTAACTCTTTTTGATCCCCTCAAACCCATTATTGTTTCTACAGATGCAAGTCCCTACGGTGTAGGAGCAGTGCTTGCTCACTTAATAGACGGTGTTCAGAAGCCCGTTTTGTTCGCTAGCAGCACCTTATCAGATGCTGAGAGGGGTTATTCTCAGCTGCACCGCGAGGCGTTAGGGGTCATGTTTGCTGTAAAAAAGTTTTTCAAATATCTCTATGGTAAGGAGTTTACTATTCAGACGGATAACCAAGCTTTAAAGGAGATATTTAACCCTAAAATTATAACTATAAAAAGCCAGTTGCGGTTAAAAGAAAACCAAAATTAAAAAACACATTTGAAATATTAAATGGTGTAAGAAGAAGTAGTAGACTTCAATCAAAAAAAAATAAAAATAACTACAAGTTTTTTTTTTTTTTTTTTTTTAAGATTTAATATGATTTTATTTATCATGAAGCTCAATTCGTTATAAAAAAAAAAAAAATAATTTTCTAATTTCTAATAAAATTTCAATATTGTATTTATTTTAGTTCCAATAGAAAACATGAATTTAATTTTGAATATTTTGTAATTCTATTAAAACTAAAATTAAGAACATTTTGAATTATGTACTTTTGTTTATAACGGTTGTTTAACATTTTTTATTTTGAAATAAGCAGGGGAGAATGTTATATTCATAAATATAAGAGACAGCCCTGATTGTATTTCTTGTAATTCTTTCACTGAATTTACCAACCCACATCCTGTGTGGTGAATTTAACTTGAACTTAGGTTAAGAATTATAATTAAGACATTCGTAATAAATTGTGCAATGAAGAAAGATAAGCGTGTTTTATTTCAAACCTAAAATACAATACTGATTTCACTGCTCCACTTTCATTGCATTTTTCATTGTTGAACCTTCCTGACATTTTTCAGCGAATACCATGTGCTGCTGAATCAACAAGTCCTATTTACCTGATATCACTGATCATGATGTTTTCTATCAAATATTATACATTTATGAATGAGCAAACTCCATGATTGTTTTTAAATTTCCTACTGGGTTAGTGTGTCAAATACATTCATTTATTGAAATTTTGTTTTCTAGCTTTAAAAACAACTGACATTATAACCGTAAACGAAAATTCAATTTTTTTCAAAAAAATACCATAGATTTTGATAAAAGATTGAATGAGTGATTTTTAACCAATGATGAAGTTTTTTATCGGACACAAGGATTACAAAATAGTATAATTTCTGTATCATATTTCTTAATTTATTCCTAAACTGGTATGTCAATTAATTGTTTCTTTATTTCTTCTTTATTTGTACTTAACTAGATATGTTCTTTGGGAAATTCGTTTCGTGTGTTCACGTCTTCCTTAAGCATTCTAAATACTTCTTAAACTGGCATTGGTGTCATTTCGTTTCTTTAATGCTTCTTTAAAATCTTCTTTACTCGGAATAACATTCTTTTTCAATAATTTTTTACTCCATATCAACTAGTTCTGAACTCTATCTTGGTACCTTCTTAACTCTTTCTTTATCCATTCTTAACTATTTTTTAACTCCTTCTTTAAGAAGTATAAATTTTTTTGAAAAAATATCTTTCTAATTTTGTTTATTTGTATTTCCTATTTGTTTTGATCAATTTTTTTTAGTCTTCTCTTCATACACTTCACTTTAATGGAATAAGCACGAGCATTTTCCAAGGCGCGTTGTCCAATTTTTTTTTAAAACGCGTGCGTATACAGGGTGATTGGTATAAGATGCACCAAAATGCTTGAGCGTGTAGGTGGGGTTAAGACAAGAAAAAAATCGTATAAGAGGGGGGTCTATTTCCCCCCTTTAGGCGGGAGGTGCAATTGACTTAAATCAGAAAAAAAAATTATTTAAAAACAACGGTGAATGATACAAAGACTTGTTATATCTTTTTGAAAAACCAGAAAACTACTCTTTTATTTTATTTTTAAATAAAGTTGTTTGAGTGAACAGTTTTAAAAAAATTAATTTTTAAACTTAAAATTTTGAAAAAAAAAAAAAATTAAAAAAAAAATGTTTAAACTAATTTTTTTCAAAATTTTATGTAATTAACTATTATTTTTATTTTCAAAATTCAATGCTCTTATTAATTTTTAGTCAAAAACAGAAAACCTGATGCCAAAATGTATCTTAGTTTTTGAAAAATTAAGAAAAACTGGAAGTCACTCACTGTATACAAAGTTAGTGACTCTTAAAATTCGCATCTTCCAATAGTCAAATAAAATTATAATTGAAAGTGTAAAACAAATACCACCATTTGACATAATTCCAAACGTGCAGGTAATAAAAGAAAGAATGCCAACGTGTCAACACGATGATTAAATTTTCTTAAACAAACCAACTACAAAAAAAAAAATGGGACACAAGTTCGTCCTCCTGAACCAAAAGTTCAAAAAACAATACCAGCTGTTCCCATATATAAAAAAAAAAAGATTCTTCCAATCCAACAGAAAATAATAAGAAAAGTTTTATTACCTCAACATCAATTCATGTTTATCATAAGAATTCCAAAGATCAACAATAAACAATCAACAAATCCAAGCAAAACCTTAAAAGAAGAATGAAATAATATCCTTCTTTGTCGTTTTTATTGATTCCAAAGGAACACAAAGAAAGTAAATAAACACAAGAGTGTTATCGATAAAACAAGGACCTTCTCGTCATTCCAGTATGTCGTTTATTTGGTGAATGTAATGGAATGGGTGTTGGTTTTCGCTTAGTTTTATAGCATTGTCATGTGCCGATAATATGACGAATATTCTATATATAAAGAAAATATACATACATACATCATAACTCATTGTGTCATCGATGAATTACAGATTTCATGTGCCTTGAAGTGAAAGTGGATGGGCTATGAATAGAAGCAATCACTCACGTTCGAAGAATAATAATTGTGAAAAAGGATAAATATCACACCTGTTGTTACTTGCTTTTTGGATAAGCAAAGTACTTCCTTTACTTCTTCGTGTGAAATTCATTTATAAACGATAAATCCATTTCATTCGAGGATATAAAATATAAATACATGTGTATTGATTGACATTGTATAAGTGTAACAATGTAATGGAAAAAGGAATTATAGAAATTGGAAACTTTGTAATTGTATTGATGGATTTTTTAAATTCAATACCTAGTTCGTTAAGTTAAAATTTAAATAGGTATACGCAAGACTTTAAATAATGCCTAACATTTTTGAATTTTGTAAATAAAAAAAAAAAACAAAAATCGACCATTGGATTGTTGCATTCCTGTCAGTAAAAAAAGACGCACACCACAATTTTTGCAGGAAATTAATTTTGTAAAGGATGATCAAGTCGAGGAGCTAGAGAATGCAAACGGAAATGACATTAGCGTCACTTGGCGATTGCAACAATACAAACAACTTTTTGATTACAATGTTTAAAAAGGTGATAGAGAGAACGAACTCAGACGATTGGAGATTTGCCTTTAAACTTGATGGCGCTCTAGTCGGAGAACATTCGTGGCGATACAAATACAATGCTCTAACTTTTGCAGACAATGCTTGCGTTAGTTATTGGCGATCGCACACAGAGTCGAAATTTTGTCCTTCAACGATGAAAAATTGGAAAGAAACAAAGAATATACGAAACAAAATAGATTATTATGACTGTATAGTATTGTAAACTGTGCGATATAAATTTAATGATAGGGTAAATCCGGGCATTATGGCGCACCTAACTTCAATCCTTAATAACTTTACTTCGGACAACATTTTTTACTTCAATTAACAATATTTGTTTAATTTATGAAAAATGAAACATATCTCCAGCCAAAGATAGAAAGAAACGAATAATAAATATTCGTAAACGAGTAAATAAAATTCGTTTAAAAATTGGTGGTAGCGCCTTTAAGTTGTTGTTGTTGTTCAAACACATTCAATGAAAATTAACAGAATGGTCAGTAATAAAAACTGACATTCTAGTACGAATAGTACAATATAACAACAATAATAACTTAAATAGTCTGGTATGTTACCTATCTTCCAACCTCTCCCCCTTTGATATATGCTACGAATTGTAGTCTATCAAATTAAGGTTAGGAGAAAATGGAGGCGGAACAAAACAACATACTTAGAGGCGCTTAGAAAAATGTTGAAGCTCCAAATGCGTTTGAAAAAACAAACAAACATAACATCTCGACCTGTGTCGTCAGTGGTCATAAGCGGTGGAATGCGTAGTGCATACGACTTCGAAGACTGAGTAAATCTGAAGGCGTGGGTTCAAATCTCACGAGGTGCATGTGAAAAAGTTTTTCATAATAAAATTGGATTAAAGCTCAATACCACTAAAATAGACTGATGAAAGGAAAAGGCAATCCTTGAAATAGCTATATCTCCAGCCAAAGATAGAAAGAAACGAATAATAAATATTCGTAAACGAGTAAATAAAATTCGTTTAAAAATTGGTGGTAGCGCCTTTAAGTTGTTGTTGTTGTTCAAACACATTCAACGAAACATAAATAAATTAAATTGGATAAACAATTCAACTTTTTTGACAGAAAAAAAAAATTACCAAAAAAAGGCTTTAACACTAACTAAGGGCAATATGGCGCACCCCTGAGGGCAATATGGCGTGACGTTTTTTTTCTGGTTTGAACGTCCACTACATGCAGTTTAAATGCAGTTGGTACAGAATGTATGATATCTTGCCACAAAGGACACAATCCATTCCTCTATTTATGTTGTTATAAGTCGTGTTTTATTGGTAATTTTTTGTTAGTCAGCACTGGAAAGAACCAATAAAACGCTATTCACTTTTGTATCCACTTTTTATTTTATTTCAAAGTTGGTATTCTCGACTATATGCCAAGCCGAAGTTTCAAATAATTTTATGGATGTGTCTGCAAAGTATGGCTATTTGTATATGCCGAATTGGTCATTTTGTACCCCACCTTCCACTACAAACAAATAAAAACCAAATAAAAACCGTATAAAAAATCATATAATTTTGAATTCATTTTAGTTTGAATATTAAATTGAATTCAAAATTATATATTATTTAAAAATATATTATTTAAAAAATCTGCTTTAACCAATTTTTTTTTTGTTTTTAAGCGAAAAGTTCAAAATCATCAAACCTTTTTTGCATCTTTCGTAGGTTGAAAGCTGCTTTCTTCTTCCGCAAAACGAGGCCCTAAAGGAAAACACAATGAACATTACCATAAATAATCATTGTATATGGAGTCCATGTCTAAAGCTGTCATAGGTGACACCAACCTTTAAGCAAAAAATGTATTGACATTATATTTCGCGCCAAAAATATCCAGACATTCCAAGATTTTACCTTCACTTTTATGTTCACTTTAATTACTTAAAAATTTATCGCCACTTTTCTAATCCCATACAAAATTTTGCTACCAATAAAACACGCCTATACTGTAATCTTTACCAAAACCGGCGCAAATATTTTTTCCGAAATATTCGGTCCTCAGACTCGTCGGGTAGATGGATTTCAAAGTTTCTTTTCCTTCGATGCCGTCGATGAGCTTATGCAGCCCTTCATCTTATTTTTCTTCTGTTTTGAGACTTAAGCATGCTTTAAAAAAAATCACATTCACCTAAATTTTTATGAATTCGCATTTCGTCGGCAACATGTCACACCAAACACTGTATACTTTTCGAGATACACAAAGTCAAAAACAGAGCAAAATTAAAGTAAGCACCCAAAACCAGGCAACTGTTTTTGTTTCCTTTTTTTTTCCACAATAGTAGTCGTATCGACATCAGATTATGATTTGGTGCTTAATTGCTGAAGACCTAAGTTTTTGCATCGTTTTCATTTGTGTTACAGTATTAGAAGTGTGGTATTTCAGAGGTGCGCCATAATGAGCGAACTTACCCTATGGATTTAGAAAAGTCGACTATAAATATATTATATTTATTGTCAGATTTAATCAATATTCGTAGATGAGAAGTGGACACGCCTTAAGAATACTGTCATTAGTACTGCCAACTCCATCTTAGGCAGCAGTCGTAGAAATCGGAACGACTGGTTTGATGATGAATGCAAGCTAGCGACTGAACGTAAGAATGTTGCGTACCGAGCAATGCAACAATCTCATAGAACGCGGGCACGCGAAGAAGAATATAAAGAACTCAGAAGAATAGAAAAACGGCTTCACAGACAGAAAACAGCCTGGGAGAAGAACTTAATCTGTGAAATAGAAAAAAGCCGAGAGCGAGGTCCGCACCAGGCGCGGAAGTTCTACCAATCCGTCCGAAACATGACGCAGTACACACCACGCTGCACAAACTGCAAGGACGGAGAGGGAAATCTGATCACCGATCCACAAAGCATACTGGAGCGATGGGAAGTGTACTTTAATGAATTGCTAAATGGTCAACTCACTGCAGAAGTGGAGGCTCCACTGCTTCAAGACGAATACCCTATGTTGCCGTCACCAAGCATAGAAGAGGTTGAGAAGGCTATAGACCGGCTAAAGAAAAACAAAGCCCCGGGAGCTGATGGTATACCAGCCGAATTATTTCAACACGGTGGGCCAGCTCTACGTGATATTATAGTGCACGTGTGGGAGCATGAAGAAATGCCAGAAGACTGGCGAAAAGGTAAAATATGCCCCATACATAAGAAAGGAGATGTCACAACGTGCAGCAACTATAGAGGTATTACGTTGTTGAGTACCGCCTATAAGATACTCTCCTCTATCCTACAAGACCGGATAACCCCATACGCTAAAACCATCATCGGACAATATCAGTGTGGTTTCATTCCAGGCAAATCAACAACTGATCAGATCTTTACCCTTAGGCAGGCGATGGAAAAATGTCTAGAATTTAACATCCCAACATACCACCTGTTTATAGACTTTAAGGCCGCCTATGATAGCATAGCCAGGGTAGAACTTTACAAAGCCATGAGAGAATTCGGCATCCCAAATAAATTGACACGACTATGTAGGTTGACCATGACCAACGTAACAAGCCAAGTAAAAATAGCCGGATTGCTATCCAGACCAATCAACATCTTTAATGGACTCCGACAAGGGGATGGTTTGGCCTGCCTCCTCTTCAACCTGACGTTGGAGAAAGCAATTCGTGACTCTGGCACGGCAACAAGAGGGACCATCGTCAACAGGTCCAGCCAGATACTGGCTTACGCAGACAACATCGACATCATCGGAAGAACCGAGCAAGCTGTACACGATTCCTTCATCCAGATCGAGCAGGCGGCACAAAATCTGGAGCTGCACATTAGTGAAGGTAAAACAAAGTACATGGTGGCGTCGAATGCGAGAGGAACAGTTGGTCAAACAATCAAGGTAGCGGAGCACGAATTTGAAGTGGTGCAATCCTTTAAATACCTTGGGTCAATAGTAGCAGCCGATAACAATATAGAAGAAGAAATACGCGGGCGGCTTCTCAAATCCAACAGAGCCTACTACAGTCTGTCAAAGCTCTTCAAATCCAGAAATCTCACCATAACTTCAAAACTACTGCTGTACAGGACCATGGTCCTGCCAGTACTCACATATGGATCCGAGACTTGGGTGCTTAGCAAAAGGCACTCTGACCTCTTAGCCGCGTTCGAGAGAAAAGTCTTAAGGAGAATTGTTGGCCCCATATGTGAGGAAGGACGATTCCGGAGACGGTACAATCATGAATTGTACGCAATCTACCTTGAAGCAGATATAGTGACAAAAATTAGGCTCGGTAGACTTCGGTGGGCAGGGCACCTAGCTCGCATGAGCGAAGAGGAACCTGCTCGGAAAGTTCTTTGTGGTACATTCTATGGCAGACGACAGCGTGGTAGACCATGCTTGCGCTGGAGAGATGGCGTAGACCAGGACGCCCGGAGCCTTGGGGTGCGCAACTGGATGGCGTCGGCTCGAGACCGGGATGGGTGGAGAGACTTGTTGAAGGAGGCCAGGACCGGACCCCGGTTGTCGAGCCGATGATGATGATGATGAATAGCTGGCTATTATAAGAACGATAGCTAGCGGCGTCAAGATACAACAATGACCCCCTGCCATATCTCATAATTCTTTGGCATAGGTAATTGGGATACGATATAACGTTGAAAATTCTCAATCCGATTACAGGTAAAACGTTAATTAAGTGTGTGATTTTTTAACTGTTAGGCTTCGCATTTGCAGACGTTCTGACATATAAGAATCTCAACTCCAAGAACTACTACGCATATGGAATGATGCATCGTCTGAATGATAATATTATTATTTTGAAGTGTCGCTGTTTATTTTAACATTTGCTGTCAATATGTGTGTAAAAACAAGTTAAGAGTTAAAAATGCGCAGAACTTTGAACAACTACTGATGATTTTACTATTAAAGTATGTGTGTTAGGAGTCCTCGTGATGAGTTGACACAAGACGACACTGATGGACTTAATTATCATGTTTGGCATTACAAGCTATTTGATGTATTTGATTGTCAAAACGCAAATGATACATTAAGGAAAAGTTCGTGCGACCCTAGTAGTGCATTTATTTTCTTTTTGGATTAGGCCTAATGGGGAAGCCATACAAAAAACTAAAAGTGACCAATAGGGATGGTGAAAAAGTACAGTGTTATGAATAAACAGATTTTTTTAACAATTTCCAACTTTTTTCTCGAATTTGGTTGATGGGACGATGAAAAGTGTGCAAATCTTTTTTGTACAAATTTACAAAAAAATTCCCACCAAAAAAAAAAATGTTTGCTCCTTAACAAATCATGATGAGTTCTTTTAAGATTTACTAAAGACATCAAAACAAAGGTCAAAGTAAAACTTTAATTTAACAAATTTTCATACCACGTATAACAGTAACAATTTCACTTTCAGTTAAAAGTTTAGCGCAAATAAAACAATAATCTGACATTTTTGTTATAAAACACGTGTTTTCACTACTAACTCGCGTTATTTTTCAATAGTTTCAAATTAAACAGGATCAAAACTGAAACTGACCCGTGGAACAGGCCTACTGGGGAAACCACACAAAAAAAACGCGCTAAGTACACTACCTCATAGGTGGCGAGGAAACGTGTGCATATTATGACGATTACAACTTTTACAACTTTTTGAATCGTTATATCTCAAAAACGGTGGCTCGTAGAAAAAAAAGTATTAAATCATTTTTTGTAGATAATTTAATGATCTAGAATTTTTGTTTGAAATATTTTTTGATAAAACTTACCGTTTTGCTGAAAATCGCGAAAAACTCATTTTTTTTACCTTTGACCTTGAATACAATTTTTTCCTTACAGGGGAAAGATGGGGAACTTTCAAATTTTGTTTTTAATGATATTTCAAACAATCTTACCGATTTTCAGCTTGGTGGGAATTTAGGTAACTTCGAATGTCTAAATTGACCGGACTATATTATTTTGTTAAGAATAAACGAAAACACGAGAAAATCAGTTTTCGAATTATTCTTAGTTCTTATGCGAAATATGACATTTAAGTAGATGATGGTAAAGTGGAATTTGCTTTTGTAAAGTTACAAAATATACTCATATACATATTACCTAATCCTTCAAACGTAGTTATAAAGTAAACTTTATAAATTCTTAGTAAATAAAATCGTAACATTCTGCAACATACCCTAAACAATTTTCAAGATATCCAATCTTTGGCTCCTTTTAGTCGGCAACACCCTTCCATTGTTATCAAAGCTATTAAACTAATAAATTTGTATTTTTGCCTCAAAAAATAAACATTGATGTATATTTTACGAGAGTTACCACCTCCAATCCTCCCCAATTCTTGCGTTCCTTAATGTATAAAAGAAATATTTCTGCCTTCGAGGTATCTATCCTCTAAACACTCTAAATGACAAACAAATGTTATGGATGACTTTCTACATATATATATCTATACACAAGTAGAAGTATCTTAACCATATAAAAGTAGGTTGTTCTTCATGGAAGCACAGCAGCTCCCAAATGCGAAGGTTGTACCGAGACTAATTCAAACAAATGCGAAATTTGCTGTAACTCGTGTTTAGGTCCTTTCCTTATTTGAAAAGTCATCCAAGTCCGCCTTTATTTTTTGAATAGAAGTCATTACTTAAATAATTTTCTTAAATAAACAGTTTTATAAGGCTTTCGCACTTCTTGGTTCCGATAAATTAAAACCCATTCAGCACGCAATCTCACATTAATTGCTGCCCTTAACCGTGAGCTCGTAACTCATTTTTGCCACCTTTCCCCTAATGACGAATACTCTTGGGGTTCTTTTTATTTGCCATAAACCCAAAAAAAAAAAAAACCTCCATTAAGACTTGAAATTACTGCGAAAAAAGATACAAATTATATGAAATAAATGTTTTTGTAATGCACGCCGAAAAACCCAACAACTTGGTTACATCGAGGATAAAAAGAGAAGCAGGAAGGACAAGAAGCTCTTGCATGTTCCTTGTGAATTTGATGTGCAGCTCACTCGGTGAACTTATTTAATCAAAGCCCTGGCCCATTTGTAAGGGATTAAAATGGGGGTGGGGAAAGTGATGGTGGCAGCGGTGGAACTCAGGCAAAACGCGCATAGATAAAATCCTTTTCGACCGAAATTATACTTTAAGTTGATTTTTAGTTTCTTCCATCAAATGGGAAGAAGATAGAGTCAGAACAAAATGGAAAGCTATATATACAGATAAAGAGGGGCTGAAGTGGAGAGCTGAAGAAAAATTGTATAATTACAAAAGTTTCTTTGTGTAAATCCAAAAGAAAATTTAATTGTTTCACTGCAAG